>OY821756.1:3184047-4617542 GCA_963682095.1 Potentilla sterilis | reverse complement strand
GTCGGCAAGAAGATATCTTCCTTCAGAAATAAACGGCGCTGGATTTGTAATCACCACTCCTGCTCAGCCTGCGGTGGTGCCGTCACAAAAACTAAGAGCATCTCTTGCCTTCTTTGCACTTATTCAGTGTGTGGTAGTTGCAAGGCTAATTCGGAGTGTGCAGTGGTGAGAAGGAAGGAGAAACTTGGCCTTTGCAATGACTGCTTAGGTCTTGTTAGGCTTGCAGAAGAGAATGGAGAGTATGGACTAGAAGGAAAGAAATTAGACTTCGAGGATCCGGAAAGACCCGAATATGGATTCAAAGAGTGTTGGGAAATCATCAAGGAAAAGGAGGGCTTGACCTTGGATGATCTCTACTTCCCATATTCCAAAGGAGAAAGACATAGTCATGACAGTGAAGAAACAGAACCTCACAGGTCAACGTTGACGAAACGGAAGGCAGAAGCCGGCTTTAGTGCGGATAAAGAAGATGAACTTGGTTGTGACGATCTTGCAGTACACAACCACAAGAAGCAAACGTTAGTGAGCTCAGAGGAGGAGAAGGAGGAGGAGGAAATGATTCCTTGTCCAACTAGGAATGAAGAATCAGAAGGCCGTTTTGCATCCATAGTTGCTAGTAATATGAAGCTTGTCTACCTGAGGAGGAGTTTAGTGGAGGAGTTGATGTCCAAGCAGCCTGCTGACATTTGGAAAAGAAAACTAGTTGGAAGTTATGTGAGAGTGGAAAATGAACCCGAGGACTCTTTTCAGATAAAATCTTCTTACCAACTTTCACAAGTGAAAGACGTATTGATGTAGAACAGATGGCAGCAAGGATAGAAGAGCATATAGACCGTCGCAAGAATGGAAGGATCGGTACTGTTCATGTCTGGGCTGCGAGCTCAGAATAGGGCGTGTGATACCTTTTCGGAAAGGGAACGACGCCAGAAACAATACTTGTCGCTTTGCCACGATGTGTGACCTTTTTCGGCCTTCCGACGTCGTTTAAGCCCTTAAAATCAACTTTTAGTATTTTTCCAAATTTATTTTGGATTTATTTGTTTTAGACTTTTATTTTATTTCACCTATGAGCTGGGTTAGACTTTTGTTAGCGCCCTAGGGTTTTGTTATCAGTATTTAAGCCACTTCTTGTGGCCGCAAAACGTTATCTTTGATATTAATAAACTTTAAGTTTACTCAATTTCTCTGGTGGATTCCAGATTTTCTCGTGGATTCGAGAATTCTAGTCTTGTGGATTCAAGGTTGCCATTGGTGGATTCCAACGGGATAGTTCCGCTGCATCACGTATTTAGGAACCACAATAATGGAGAAGAAATTCTCTTGCACCTGCTTACTAGAGAGGTTCCAATTTCAATGTTATCGGATTGCGACTTCACTGAGGAAGATTGTGAAGATCTGCAAGAAAGAGTGAACAATAATATATCTAATAAGAAGACCGATGGTTCTTGAGATTGAACAAAAAGCAAGAGAGCTGCATGAGGATATAGCTAAGAATTGGATCGAGAGAGAGTTGGTGCGGTTAGAGAATTGCATTCGTCACGAGAATAGTCAGCATGGATGGATCAACGAAGCGTTACCAGAGTATTGGAATCAAAGAGAGTGTTTAAAGCAAACATCTGAGAAGGAAAGACTCTTAAAAAAGGTGCCACAAATAATCATTGCAGATGAATTAGACTTGAGCAATTCATGACTCTTTCATATGTATCTCAAGTTATTAACGTTGTTGTTAAGTAGTAAGAATTCATCATAAATAATTTTCATTCGATAAAGTGGGATATTCCAATTTCTATTCCATATATATTAATGTTGATTCTTAAGTTCATTTGATGAAATTAAGGTTCTCATCCTGTCTGGTGAATATGTTGAGTGCAATAAGTAGGTTCTTACAGTCTTTACAAAGAAATTCAATTGGCCAAATTCATGACTTCCTACTAACCCCAGGTCCTTACAGGCCAGACAGCACTTAAAAACTACATCTCTTTGAAAAATGAAGGAGACTAACTTAAGAATCAACATTTTTCGTTCTTTAGCTAAAAGTAGACTAACTTGAATGCAAGCTTCTTGAAATGTCCATGCATACAGTACTCTGCTTCTTGTTGGCTAATACGTGTGCCCTAATTAGACTCGCATAGAGGGCAAGCCAGCTTATCACCTACTGACTCTGGGAACAAGTTAGGTACTTTTAGTGCAAAGGATACCATGCACGAATTCTAAATTGCAAAATAATATATTTTCAATGTTTAAGTTATATTTAGTATAGTAAAAGTGTGGAGTATATGATAAGGAGTCATCACAGCCAACCAAATTACTAATATAGTCCACTGGTTAGTATTTAGGAGCAAAGTATACTAAACTGAAGCTAATTAAAAACTATTCTATCCCCAAAAGAGCAGGCTAATCATTAATCCTACTAAAATTTTAAAGCTGATCATCCTGCACCTTAAAGCTGTTCTCTGAAAGACTAAAGCATTGTGATAATGTATAAATTGCCTAAAGACCAAGCAATGCTAAGTTCACACAGACAACAGAGAATGTGGCCGCACTGCAAAAGAAAATAACCAGCTGCAAGAAGCTACTGACGGCCAGCCATCACTGGATTGAGTTTCTTCAAAGCATAAAACTAGCTTTCTGCATGACCTCATAATAAACCCTAAAGAAGATGCACAATATTTAATTTCTGTCTTCTTCAGTACTTCAATTCCACATTGGGGGATATTATATTTTAATAACTGGAAAATGTAGTGGAAGGTTGCAATATATAGACCTAACAGCTTTCCCAAAATGACCACTCGTTAAATCTTCTCAGCTGCTTTAAAATCATGCTATGCAATTCCAGGTTCAACATAAAGATCCTAAAGCACCACACTGAAAATGGGTCTATGATTATGCAAGTGTTCGCATGCATTCCCTCAGCAAAAGAAGCCAAACCCAGAGCTCTATATGGAGGTGGTCGGTTTCTCAACACTGTTGTATGCGTTAGCTAGGCGTGGACCGACCTCATAAAAAGTAGCTTCCCACTAAAATTCCTAGTATGAAAATGACTTTTAACACTCCCAAGTCCCAACTGAATGTTCTGTAACTCTAACAGCCTCTGATATTCCCAAACTTTGTAGTAGGGTTTATCCCTTTGCAACTTGTTTGGTGCTGGTGCTGATCAAAGTGGTCACATTATAGCTTTTTTTTTTAACTCTTATGGTAATCTTCAACTTCCTAAGATCGTGGGTACCTTGCTTCTATTTAACCCTATAAAAATTAGCTGATAAATGTGGAAAAACCCCAGTTGCATTCTTTGAATTTCTAAACCTAGAGAAATCTAAGGGCTCTACCACCCTACTAGTCTTCTTGAAAAATAGAACTCCTTCTATTATAAGTACCCAATAGTCTTTCATTCCAGTTGCTCCACATCAACTTAGTGAAAGCCATGCTGATCAACTTTGTTCTTACTCAAATTTTCAACTTCTTTTTTTGCCTCTTGTTTCTTCCAATACACGGCAGACTTCACTACACTTCTTCACTTTTAGTGTCTCAAATTTCAGTGCCGCCTTCTCCTGCACCCGCTGCTGCTGTTAGCCCGACTTACAATGGTAGTTCTGCTCTTGGTACTACTGTTTTCAATGTGAGAACTTTTGGTGCAGTTGGGAATGGTGTTACTGATGATACTGAAGCATTCAAAATGGCTTGGGACAGTGCTTGTCAAACTGAAGATTCAGAAGTACTTGTTCCGAAAGGTCATTCCTATATGATACAGTCTACCATCTTCACAGGGCCATGTAAATCAGGCCTCAAATTGCAGGTAACAATGTATTTGGTAACAATTTTTTCGAATAATGCTAGATGAACCACATTTTGACATCCCACCTAGAGCTCACTTTATGTGTCAGTCTATGTGGCATGTACATAACGTATCACCACTCAATCAAAGTGTTTCATTAAATGACTGGTTGTGCCACATAAGCTGACACATGAAGTGAGTTCTAGGTGGGATGTTAAAATGTGGTTCACCTAGCATTGCTCATTTTTTACTACATCTTCTCTTAAGCAAAATTTGATGTGTTATTGTCCGGCTTGTTGGTGCAAACAGCTTGATGGGATATTAGTGCCACCAGATGGACCGAATTCATGGCCGAAAAATATTAGTAAGAGACAGTGGTTGGTTTTCTACAGAATCGATGGAATGTTAATGCAAGGAGATGGTGTGATAGATGGTAGAGGACAGAAATGGTGGAATCTTCCTTGCAAACCCCACAAAGTAATTAAATCTTTTCTTATTGCCTTATTGGTCCTCATCACCATGAGCTTTGGTTTTCAGAATATATAGAAATCTTTTTGAGATCTTTGTCGGTACTGATCGATCTTGTGTTTATGGTGAATGAACTCTTTATTCTAGTATTCTCTAACTTTATTTTCTACATGTAATGGAACAGGGACCCCATGGAACAACACTGCCTGGACCTTGTGATAGCCCGACTGTAAGTTACAGGAGACATATTTCTCTTGAGTTGCATCTAATTTCAAATGTAATGTGAGACTAATTTTCTGTTGCAGGCTATAAGGTTCTTCATGTGCTCTAATCTGAAACTGCATGGAGTCAAAATGAAGAACAGCCCCCAGTTTCATTTCAAATTCGACAGTTGTCAAAACGTTCTCATAGAATCACTCACCATACAATCACCTGCTCTTAGTCCCAACACAGATGGAGTGCACATACAGAACACAAACAATGTGAAAATATACAATTCAGTCGTGTCCAACGGTAACTATTCAACAGCCTCTTCCAAATGGACTTATCCTCTCCCTTTCACAAAGCTCATCATCCTGCTCTTTGGTTTCATGTGCAGGTGATGATTGTGTATCAATTGGAACTGGTTCTTATAATATAGACATTAGAAACATTACCTGTGGTCCAAGTCATGGAATAAGGTATATCCACTGCTTTAAAATTTTGTACATATGGATGATTTCCAAGAGTTCATTTATTTTCAAAGTTTGATTCAACCCAAATACTCTTTGTTGGTGATGCAGCATTGGAAGTCTTGGAGATGGCAACTCCCGAGCATGTGTTTCGAATATCACAGTTAGAGATTCAATCATCAAGCACTCTGACAATGGGGTGCGGATCAAAACATGGCAAGGTGGATCAGGATCTGTGTCAAGCATAGCATTCAACAACATTCACATGGACACTGTACGAAACCCAATTGTGCTAGACCAATACTACTGCCTCACCAAGCATTGCCCTAACCAAACCTCTGCAGTTCACATATCAAATATCTTGTACAAAAACATAAGGGGTACTTATGATGTGCGAAGCCCCCCTATGCATTTCGCTTGCAGTGACTCAATGCCTTGTACAAACCTCACTCTCTCTGAAGTAGAATTGCTCCCTGCTACGAAAGGGCACTTTGTATCGATGCCGCTTTGCTGGAGTGCATATGGAACCATGCAGACAATTACTGTTCCACCAGTTTTTTGCTTGTTAGAGGGCATCCCTGAACTGTTGCCCCAGAATGATAGTAGTAGGTGTTAAATGAAACCAATATGGATCAGATTATGTATAATACAATGTATAATACATATAGAAGATGTTAGCTATTCTAAACAATACTCCAAGGAACTAAGAGTCAAAACTCTGCTACATATTGTTAAATGGTATGAATCTTTCTAAGCTTTTGTCTTGAGTTAATCTTTTCGTTTCGTTCTGCATGTGTTTCGAAGTATCAATTTTGTTCTCGATTTCTTAGAGCATCGATCTCTGTTCTTGTATAGAGAGAGCAAATGCATTTCTGCTGTATCCATTCTCAATTTCTTGTAAATATGAATGCTTCATGTTTTTTTTTTTTTTAATTGATAGAGAGAAATAATCTCTCTTACACCCTAATGAATTATTAAAGAAAAAATGAATAACAAGAAAGGGGGAACAAACCAAAACCTCTCAAGAAAAACCAACAACATATCAAAATTAGGAAAACTGAAATTGGGAAAGACCCATAATGTCACTATCACAATATGATAAAATAAAAGGAGGAGGCTCATCCCACCAAACTAGCTGAGTTAATGTCGTACTATGATTTGCTAAACCATCTGAAACGTTATTCCTTTCATGAAAAATATGAGAAGATCAAAAAGTCATATTTTATATGTAGCTTAAGCAGTTAAGCTAACGAACACGATGTTGTCAAGGTACAAGCATAGAAGAGTGCATGTAGTTAAACACAAGTGACGAGTCAACCTCTAACCAAATGTGCTTCAAATTCCAAACCCAAACAAGCTCAATAACTGTAATAACTGTCATCACCTCCACTGTCACGGAGCTCGATATGCATGCTTCACGTTAATCACACCCATGTTGACTGATTAAGAATTGTCCGATCGAGTTTTTCTGGTCTTTGGACTACTGATTATTTGAGGGCTCTTGTTGCATTCAGTATCAATGTTTGAAAGATTATTACCAAATATAGCATATTGCATAGGTCATGAAGAGCCTCACCTATATGTATACATCTCTATAGAGAAGTGAAAGACACTGACTAGAATGCTGAGTGATTGACATTAATGCAATAATAGTAGTTATACACTTATACACAACTCTTGGTAGTGATCTTATCTTCAGCTCTCCACCTTCTTATTGATACAAGCAGTAGTGCCGCACTGCTAAGACATCACCATTTGAAGGTGGTTTCCTTTTTTCATTATACAAGTGTTCGAGTTCATTTCAGACCTTGCTTGATTGTCCTTCCTTTTTTACCTAGAAGCAAGGCAACCAACGGTGACGAAGATTGTGACAATTTGAAAGTGACACCCTAACTGACACACTGGTGGGGGATTTGAACCTACAGATTGACTGTGACAAAAAGAACAATAAGAGGGGGAAAATAAAGCAGACAGTAACATCACACTCAAGGCTTCAGTTGGATTTCAACACCCAGACGTTCTTCTTTTGCTTCAGCTGGATTGCAGCAGAATTAGTATGTCTTGTTGCAGTTTTTGGATGCAACAAATTAGGGAATCATACTTCACCTTTCAGCATTTCATGATAATACAAGTTTCATTGCAACTGAAGTGAATATATGCACTAATTTTGTAGTACAGTTCTCTTCCAATGCTCTGTTTTGGAGTCTCCTCTTTCATATTTATTGTATATGGCCACATAATTGGTTAATCCAATCATTTCATTTCAGTACATTTTATGAGACAATAAGAGTGTCAGAAAGCTCTAACAGCAAACTGGGAGTATGCCATTACAACTGGATTTTGATAAGAAATTCGGCTAGTTACTGAATCCTTGTGGAAAACATTTATGAAAATTCTTCATACGAAAGTTCATTCATAACAATTTATCTTAGATTACAATTTGTGATTATTCAAACTTTTCCATGTACGAAGCATACATCCACCTTCATAAATGCGGTAACTTCATACAAGCATACAAGCGCTTTCGGCATACAGGTGTGGCTGATGATGCATAAAATAGGAGTACTAACATAATGATGCAAGTACCTCTAGCAAGGAAGCAGCAAATTTCATTTGGGTCTCCTGATCTATAGTCAAGAAGAGAGGCACGTGCACAAAGAGCGATTTGATCCCATTTTGTTCCGCGAACCGAAGGGAATGATAGTAGACATAATTGCATACAAAGCGCCCTGCATCATCTGAGGTCATCACCTCATAACCTTTCTTTGCCAAGGCCTTGGTTATCTCCTCAACTGGAACAGATGTCTGCACAAAGACAGAACAAAAAATCTTTCAATTACTGAACAAAATGATGATTGCAGTCATATGGTTTTGTCATCATACTAAATATAACCTATCAGTAATTACTCTTAGAATCTTTGAGGTCAAGATACTATAAGAAACATGAATAAATGTTGATCCCACTATACCTCTCTTATATGTGAAATTCCACCATCTGAAGGAATGATAGGGACTTTCTGCAAAATAACCAAAAACATTAAAACATAATCTGAACAATTTAGAAGGACATGACATTAAAATCTCAATCCACCAGTGAAAAAGAAAAGAAAAGAAAGACAAACAATGAACAAAAAAACCCTCAGAACTTCTATCTAACCTGAGGCTTCCATCCCATCTCATCAGGGCAACGGAAGGTAGCTTCATTGACAGCTTGATGCTCAATAGCAAACTTAGTTGCACCACTATTAACTCCAAAGTGTACCTGAATTACTTAAGGTAAAATGTAGAAAGAGTGAGATACATGACACATAAATGTGACTACTCAGCTCACAAAATCTCTCTAATTAATGTCATCCTAGTCGAATCTTTATTCTATAGTGTGCAGACATTATTGTTACTATGTTTAAAACTGATACCAAATAGTTTCTAAAATTGTATAGAAACATAAACCAAGATGGAAAAGGGACAATAGAGATCTTTTTATAAACTCTTTTACCTGTATTCAGTTCCTGTATGGAACAATTGAAACAACAGAAATGCAAAGTAGTATTTTATCCAAAAGTTGAACCCATATCATATGCTAATGTGATTATATATGCATGGTTTTAAGACACATTGACTAACTGTACATGCTTTGCTCTTTAGCCTAAAGGTGCAATTCAGTAATGTGTGTGTATACTAAAAGTGATGAACTAGACTTAAGACCACTGACCCAAATTATTCTGCTGGAATTTGTGGATTCCTTCTCGCTTATTGCCGATTGCAATGTCTGGTATAGGGGAAGAACTGCTCCTTGTCCTGCAGTTTCGAGAATGCTGCAACTACCAATAACCAGACCTTTTGGTGAGCCATTCTTCTTCACATAATCGATGAGATTACTGACAATTGTCTCAGTTGGATTCTCTGAAACTCCATGAAATTTCTTAAAACCCGTCACATGAATTGTTATTGTTGAAGGACCTTCGGAACCCATTTACACGTTATTAGAATACAATTGAGGAATGTGTTATCGCATCAAATCAGAAGATATCTAAGTACCTGCATCAAACAAAGGGAAATGAGTGAGCAAATTGCAGAGCAATAAATACAAGAACATAGGCAATTCAGAAAATTTCTATGTCTACCATCACCATCCTCCTCAATGTGATATACCACCATGAAATTTTATTGTACATCAATCAGGAGACTTCACACGCATTAACATTTTACCCCACAAAATTGAATTGCTTAGAAAGCAGAAGCTGAATTTTCCATTACCAGACTTCACATTATATGAATTCATACTGTTAAGCAGTTAAAGTTAAAAAATTCAGCAATAAGATTCGGCAATTACAATAACAACTTATAGCTCACATATACATATGAAAGACTGAACCGCAATTCTTTTTATTTCTTTCAGATATGCATTATCTGACTCTATGCGATCATATAATCATCACGTTTTGGTGTAGAAAACCAAAGGGCATACAAATCAAAATTCTGATACAGCATGAAGATCAAGCAAAAAATTATAATCAAAATTATAATACAGTGGCATACGAAATCAGATTATACCCTCAATAAACACCAAGTTCATAAGAAGGAACCCATCAGAATTCAAAAATGAAAACCAAACTGATTCCACACCCAGATGATGATATATATGGAAACCCAAGAACCAATCTACCAAAAGAAGAGAGCTTAAAAATGAAAACACAAGTCTTTGGGAATCAAAACATGTAAAACGAATATGAAGATGAATACCATAGAAAGAAGAGAGCTTTTGTTCTTGCCTGAAATCTTCAAAAGCCCTCAACCACCAGTCTTATCTGATCGGAGATGATTTTATTTACAACTGGGAAAGATTCCAATGAGATTAAAGAGAGAGGTTATGTTAAGGAACGTGGTAGTGGATGAGGGTCACTATCCAACAACAAAAACAGTGTGTACAAGAATCAAGATTAGATAGATGCATAATGTATTTTATGGTCGTTCATGACGTTATTAAATTTGGAAATGACAAAGCTTTTTGGATCGGATAATAGTATGCAAATCACGAATTGGATACATTCTCTATTGGAGTAGGCAACTGCTCCTTTTGTTTATCCAATCATTTGTCGTTTATTGTTTGATTATTACAATTTAGTCCAACCAAGAAAAACAACCCAAAATACCGAACTTGAAGAATCCATAGTTTACATCGAGTTCCCATGGCAAGATGTCATCTTGCAAAACTAGTGAATGAGAACGAGCAAGTGTTGCAAACCTAAAACGAAACTAGAGGCGTTGAGGAGAAACCACTTACATTATGAGTAGTATTCAACTAGCTGATTGCAAGTATTGTATGTGATGGTCTGTTACCAAAGGAAAGTACGAAACAGAGTTTCAATGAAGGGGTCAGTGAAACTAATGATCACTAGTTGGTAGGCTTTGATTGCTACTTTGAACCCACCTTTTAGTGTTGTCACTTTCAAATAAACCTGCATACATTGCATTGGGAAAGAAATAATAATCAAGGAGAGAAGAAAGAAAGATGTGAATACAGTTGTTGAAATTACCCTAAAAAAAAAGAAAAAAAGAGTAGTTGTTGTTCAAGGAAGGTTAACTCCGTAACTTCCGTGGTGTGTCTTGTCCTAATAAGACTTGTAGTCTAGATACTCTATTAGATAGGGAATCCCTGTTCGCCAGGGATACTTGATGTAATGCCTATATAAAGGCCTCCTTATCAATGAATAAAGACAGAGAGATTTATCAATCTATTTCTCCTACAACACGTTATCAGCACGTTGCTCTAGCCTCCCGTCTGATAGCCCTAGAAACCCTAATTCCGATTTTTTTTCGAAACCCTAACCTACCGTCGGCCGCCGATTCTTCCCTTCGGCACCGTCGGCCTCTTCTCAGCAGCATCTGCGCTGCTCGCCTGCCGCTTTGTACCTTCGAGTACTACTTCTCCTCTGCCTCTAGGCAGACAACCCGCTCGCCAGCAGCTCTCCCTTGCGTGCTACTTTTTGCACGCATCCGCCAGACGATCAAAATTGCTCGCAAGCCAAGCAAGCGATCCGCGAACCCTTATTCGTGGTTAAGAAGAAATCAAGAAAAATCGAAGAAAACAAGCTTCCCCAAGAGTCAAGTTTCGTTTGATCAAGCTTCTCTTGAAGAGGTAAATATTTTTATAAACGTTCCCGCTTATGAAAATTTCAATAGTTGGGTTTTGTTTTCTCTTCCGGGACCTTTCCGTGTCCCTGCTTCTTCATCCCGATTCTATCGCTTCTCGGGACGGCATACGGGGATTTAGTCACCCCGGTGCCAACGTTTATTGGGGTAACTGTGATGTTACCGGCCACCGTTATGCTTGTGACTGTGATGTCACTGTGAACCATAACGTATTATTCTTTTTTGGAAAGAAAACAAAGGGAAGATATCGATTGTGACTTGAAGTCACGTTAAGCATCGATTTATGTGACCATGATATATCTTGGCACTGTTCTAAAAGAACAATCAAACTTGATTAGTATTCAAACATACTAACGTCTCCCTGTTTGTGTTCTGTAGATGGCTGACACTCAGCGTCCAGAATTTGACATCTTGGATGTCCAAGGCAAGGAATACAAGAGGTGGGTCTCAGATGTTGAGAACACTTTCATTGGTAAAAGATTTACTGCCACCATCAACCCTCCTGAGGATGAAAGCTTACACGCTTCTCCTGAACAGAAAGCACAAGCCCTGATGTTTCTCAGGCGCCATATCCATCCAACGCTCAAGAAGCAATACCTGAGGAAAACTGATCCCAAAGAGCTATGGGATATCCTCAAGGACCGCTTCGACAATGTGCATGACGCACAACTCCCAGACCTCATGTCTGATTGGGAGCAAATCCGCTTACTGGATTTTGATTCCGTCCAGGAATATCATCAGACTATGCTAAACTTGCAATCTGATTTGAGCTTTTGTGGGGTCGAAAAGACCGATGATGATATGATGGAGAAGACTTTCACGACGTTCCCAGAATCTGCGTCCATGTTGTCGCATCAGTACCGCGATCTCCGCGAGAAAGGCACTATCAAAACCTTCAGTGATTTGATGAATGTCCTTCAGAGAAAGGAGAGGTACCATGAGTTGATTCTTACCACCAATAAGAGGCCTCGAGGACCGAAATTCATTGCGGAATCTCATCAAGCCCGTGGTAAAGCTTTTAAGCAGAAGCATCAACCTCATGAACGTCAAGCACCGCCACCACGTACGCCAAGAGCAATACGTGGCGGACGAGGAGGGAGAAGAGGCGTCGGCCGTGGCCGACCGCTTTCTTGGACAAGGGATGATGGCAGAGCCGCCGCTCCCAGAGGGAGGAACAGTTTTGGTTCCGGTCCCAGGCGTGGTGGCCATCCGCCGAACAATGCTTCGGCTCCTTGCTTCAAATGTGGTTCTACGAATCATCTCCAACGCGATTGCATAGCAAGCAGAGATATTCAAGCCGCTTACAAGAAACACAAACAATACATAGAACAAGAAGCACACTATGTAGGAGACTTTGAGGAAGAAGTATACGATGAGGAAAATACGAACTTCGCCATCGATGACTTCCAACCTACCAAGAAACGTAGGACTCAGGAGTATGATACTCCAGACTATGAATAAGTATTTGACTTAGGTCATGAGATACGTGTTAAAGTTTGATTTTGATTGATATTTTGACAGAATAGTCAATAAATCACGACTTTGTTCGATAAGTCGTTCTATTTAGAACAACCTTGATGTATTCTTGAGTTGTCATCAATAAAATCTATCTTATTCTACGAATGATTTAAGATTTTTACATCCCTGAAAGCAAAATTGGTTCAATGCGTCCAATTCTCAATGGCATAATCATTTTGAGTTCACCAAAATTCTGGTGATGTTAACTCATATCCGAAAAATCACAAAGACAAAAGGAGAGATCCGCGATACGCGATCCGCGATCCGCTATCCGCCAACTTGGTCGCGATCCGCCAGGACTCGCTCGCCATGGCTATTCGCCAACTAATTCGCGATCCGAGATCCGCGATCCGCTATCCGCCAACTTGGTCGCGATCCGCCAGGACTCGCTCGCCATGGCTATTCGCCAACTAATCCGCGATCCGAGATCCGCGATCCGCTATCCGCCAACTTGGTCGCGATCCGCCAGGACTCGCTCGCCATGGCTATTCGCCAACTAATCCGCGATCCGCGATCAGCGATCCGCCAACTTGGCTGCGATCCGCCATGCCTCGCTCGCCAAAGCCCATAAGCGCTTGGCCGCGACTCGCTAGGCCTCACTCGCCATGGCCATTCGCCAACTTGGCTCAGCACCGAATCCGGTTTTTGAAACCAACAATCGATAGCCTATCGAACAAATGCAACTTTTGCATCAATGGCTCGGCAACGAAGTGTCTTCGGACTCGTCATGCTTCGGATTTAGCTCAACCGTCGCATCGCATTGCCTCAATGCCTGACCGACTCTCACCACTCGCCTTGCTTCGGCTCGGCCTCTGGGTAGCTTCGGCCTTTGCCTTGGCCTCGGTCTTGGCTCGGCCACGCCACCTACGACGGTGTCCGGTCTCAATCTCTGACCTAGGCTATGATTATCATTGTTGATACTCGGTGATTAAAATGCGGCTTATATCTTTCTCTCAAGTGTTGTCGTTGCCATGGCTATGTTATTGGCCTTAATGCACTTCATTTTTGTGATGATATATTGTTTCAGTACACTTACTTTAAAGTGTTCGCCAAAGTCTAAAGTAGACTATTGATTCAAGTTACATTGTTTTTGTAGATGTATCAAGGCGAGATTGAGTGTTTGTTGGATTGTGCAACAACTCACACGATTCTGAGGAATCGGCAATTGTTTTCGGATTTTACGCCAAGAGAATCGTCGTTATCTACGATGACAGGAACTGGACCCGTAATTAAGGGTCGTGGCACTGCTCAATTCTTACTGCCAAATGGCACTGAGATTCGGGTAGAGGACGCCCTATATGCGCCTAAGGCGCCAAGAACCTTGCTAGCTTTCAAGGATGTGCGTGACAATGACTATCACCTCAGCACTTATGTTGAAGATGGAACTGAATATCTGTTGATCACCTCCACTCAATCTATGCGCACTCGCATTGTGGAGAAGTGTAAGCGAGTTCGCAATGGCATGTATTTCACAACCATTCGAGCCAACGAATCTCATGTTGTTATATTATGTGATTCTGATGCTTATAAGCTTTGGCATGATAGACTCGGTCATCCGGGTCGTGATCTGATGATCCGTATTTTGAAATGCTCCCACGGTCATCCATTTTTCCGATCACAAAAGCACAGAGGGCGCCTCGGCCTCGGTTCGGCCGTGCCGTCGATAGCCGCCTCTCAGCTCCAAGGAGAGGTTCGGCCCCCTCCTGCTTCTCATGCTTCTGTAGCGATGTCTAATGCTCATCGTTCGTTTTGTAAAGCTTGTTCACTAGCAAAACTTCAAGCAAGACCATCTTTTGCTATTGATAATAAACAGAATATTCCGTTTCTACAACGAATACAAGGTGATATTTGTGGACCTATAACACCAGAATGCGGACCATTTCGATATTTCATGGTTCTGGTTGATGCATCAACGCGTTGGTCACACGTAGCGTTGTTGTCCACGAGGAATGCTGCATTCGCTAAACTCCTAGCTCAGATTATTAAGCTTCGGGCTCACCACCCGGACAATCCGATTAAGTCCATCAGACTGGATAATGCTGGAGAGTTTACCTCAAAGTGTTTTGATGACTATTGCATGTCAGTTGGGATTGAAGTTGAACATCCCGTACCCCACGTTCATTCTCAGAACGGTCTTGCAGAAGCCGCTATCAAGAGACTACAGCTTGTAGCTAGGTCTCTTGTCATGGCCACAAACTTGCCAGTTTCGGCATGGGGATATGCAATATTACATGCAGCTATGCTTATTCGTCTACGACCCACAGATAGCCAACCATTTAGTGCGTACCAGTTGGTAACTGGTTACGAGCCTGATATTTCGCATCTGCGTACTTTTGGTTGTGCCGTATATGTGCCTATCACGCCTCCACTGCGTACCAAGATGGGTCCACAACGACGATCAGCTATTTATGTTGGATATGAAGCACCAACTATTGTCCGCTATATAGAGCCTATGACAGGTGATCTGTTTACTGCAAGATTTGCAGATTGTCACTTTGATGAGACATCCTTCCCGCCGTTAGGGGGAGATGGGGCCGCATCCGTCCCAAATGAACGTCAGGAATTGACGTGGTTCTCTCCCACTATGTCTCATTATGATCCCCGTACGTCTCAGTGTGAGACTGAAATACAACGCATATTAGAACTACAAAAGGTGGCGGATACGATGCCCGACTCCTTTACTGATATTGCGAAAGTGACAAGATCAACCATACCTGCTGCGAATGTACCTGCAAGGCTTAACATTCCTCGCCATACGCGAGCACGCGCCGCCGGTCTCGGACCCGCAGCCCTAGGTGCCATCGGCAGCCTAGGCTCGGCACCTCCAAGTGGAGAGCCGGCGTCGACTTCGGATCCTCCTAGAAAGAGGGGGAGACCAATCGGTTCCAAAGACAATGTACCTAGAAAGAGGGCATGTGTCCAGGCACAAAGCGATCCGTTCATCATCGATACTGTGACGCCGTCACACGAGATTGTCTCCGACTATACCTATGTCCAAGAATCAACTTTGAATCATCTGGGGGACGCCTCAGACTCACTGTTGATGTTGGAGAACAAGGAAATCTCACTAAACTACTTATGCATGCACAATCTGATGGAAAGAAATTCCATGTATATCGATGATGCATTCGCCTACGCCGTTGCTCAAGAAGTTATTGACGACGACGATATGGAACCCCGCACTGTTGATGAATGTCAACGTAGGGCGGATTGGCCGAAGTGGGAAGAAGCAATCCAGGCTGAACTAGACTCTCTAAAGAAAAGGCAAGTTTTCGGACCGGTTGTGCCTACACCGCCGAACGTGAAGCCTGTTGGACATAAATGGGTCTTTGTCAGAAAGCGCAATGAGAATGGCGAAGTCCAGCGATATAAAGCTCGACTCGTGGCGCAAGGTTTTTCTCAACGCCCTGGAATTGATTATGAGGAGACGTATTCTCCTGTCATGGATACTATTACCTTCCGATACTTAATAAGTTTGGTAGTCTCAGAGAGACTCAATATGCAGCTTATGGATGTTGTAACTGCGTATCTTTATGGGGACCTAGATACGGAGATGTACATGAAAGTGCCAGAAGGACTTTCGTTACCCAAGTCAAGTGAGCAAAAACCACGAAGTTCATTTGCTATCAGGTTGAGACGATCTCTATATGGACTCCGACAATCTGGTAGGATGTGGTACACACGGTTAAGTGATTACTTGATTGGGAAAGGATACAAGAATGATGAGTTGTGCCCTTGTGTGTTTATAAAGAGAACAAGTTCAGGATTTGCCATTATAGCCGTCTATGTCGATGATATGAACATCATTGGAACTCTGAATGAGATCAATGAGACCGCTAGCTATTTGAAATCCGAATTCGAGATGAAAGATCTGGGAAGGACTCGGTTTTGCCTAGGCTTAGAACTAGAGCACCGAAGTGGTGGAATTTTTATACACCAGTCTGCATATGTCCGAAAGATGCTCAGGCGATTTAACATGGACAAAGTTATGCATCCTACAGGCACTCCCATGGTCGTTAGAAGTCTGGATATCAACAAAGATCCCTTTCGTCCGAAAGAAGATGACGAAGAGGTCTTGGGAGCTGAATATCCATATCTTAGTGCGATTGGAGCTTTGTTATACTTAGCTCAGTGTACTAGACCAGACATCGCTTTCTCTGTGAACTTGTTAGCTAGATTTAGCTCTGCGCCAACACAACGTCATTGGGTTGGAATCAAGAACATCTTCCGATACCTTAAAGGAACCCTTGACATGGGCTTGTACTATCGATACACTCATCAGGATTCGACACATAGTCGATCTCTTGCATCTAACAGCACAAACCATGGCTCGGATTGCCATCCGCCAGCCATATCCGCCAGGACTGGCTTTGGTTCATCCATCCGCCATCCTGCAGCCATATCCGCCAACTTATCCGGACCCGCGGATGCTAAGTCGTGGTCCCGATACGGCTTTGGCGATACCCCCTCCTACTCAGATACACCAAATGATGTGATGGTAGGATTTGCTGATGCTGGATATTTGTCAGATCCACACAAAGGACGTTCCCAAACAGGTTATGTTTTTACCATCGGGAATACGGCGATATCTTGGAGATCAACCAAGCAAACCCTTGTTGCTACCTCCTCGAACCATGCTGAGATTATTGCACTACATGAAGCAGTCAAAGAATGTATTTGGCTTCGCTCAGTTATATCTCACATTCGAGAGTCTAGTGGACTTGAGTCTACTACGATGGGACCAACTTGCATATTTGAAGATAATGCAGCATGCATTGAGCAGATGAAGTTGGGATACATTAAGGGTGACAATACTAAACACATTTCGCCTAAGTTCTTCTACAATCAGCAGCAGCAAGAGACTTTGAATATTCAAGTGAAGCAAGTCAGCTCAGAAGAAAATGCAGCGGATCTGTTCACCAAGTCTCTACCCAAATCTACATTTATGAAGCATGTAAAGCGCATTGGAATGTGTCGCTTATCCGAACTCAAAGACTGATTGACTATCAGGGGGAGTTCTCATCTAGACTTCAGGGGGAGCCTAGTTATGCATGCCTCACATACTTGTAGTTGGTGCGTTGTACTCTTTTTCCTTAGACCATGCTTTTATTTTTGCCCAAGAGGTTTTTGTTTGCTGGCAAAGGTTTTAACGAGGCAACGGTTCATGCACCATTGAGGACGCGACACAAGGGGGAGTGTTCAAGGAAGGTTAACTCCGTAACTTCCGTGGTGTGTCTTGTCCTAATAAGACTTGTAGTCTAGATACTCTATTAGATAGGGAATCCCTGTTCGCCAGGGATACTTGATGTAATGCCTATATAAAGGCCTCCTTATCAATGAATAAAGACAGAGAGATTTATCAATCTATTTCTCCTACAACAGTTGTTGAATTTTTTGTCCAATTATGAAATTGTAATATAATCTTTAACCATATATACATAATGATATTTGAGAAACTTTCCATCATTGTCGTGGGTCAGTTTCACAATCAATTACAATTGAAAATGTCACACTCTTGAATATATGCATTTTTATTTTGTAAACTGTACCAATTTTTGACTTATACAACCATTTACTAAATAATAAAACGAAAAATGAATAAAACAATGCATGGAGAAAAGATTTAGATGATGATCAATATTTTCCACTAAATCTACAATGGAAGTCATGATCTTGAAGACTCGAACAATCAAACATAGAGATCAAAGAACCCTTTAGGAGCAAAACTAATTCAACCTATTAAGTTAAAGAAATGTTCTTTCATTGTATTTTTAGATGAATATCAGACATATAATTTTTTTTTTGAAACGATCGACTGTATTTTCAAAGAGTTTCTAGATCCAGATACTAATTTACATCGGAAATTATATTAAAACGTTTTTTTTCCTTAATTACAAAAAATAAATTGAAATTTAAACTCTAATTAGTATTGGCTGAAATCAAACCTAAATATCAGAAATTTTGGTACAAAATCTCTTAATAACCCGATCACTTATGGTGGTTAATATCAAACATATAACTGAGCAAGAGCAAACCTACAATCCCAAAATGAAGTACAAAACAACCAGAAGAAGGGTTTCCAACCAAAAGCCAAAACCCCAATTATTTTGCTTTGGATAAGAACAGTCCGACAAATTTCCCTAACTTCATCCAAAGTCAGGTAGACAGTAGATGACGAGACACCGTTATTTATGACGTACGACTTACCAAATCTAAGTCTCCGAAATACGATAATGTTTTGTCACTCATATCAGAACCGTTCGTTTTCAGACACATCCAATCATTGTCATTTTCTCGACAGTTTCTGTTCCGATGCACCCAAAACCATAGTTCTTTGGTTACACTCGTCTCCTTGTCATATGCTTTCTGCTAAGAACAGAACAGTGAAGCTTAAAGCTTCTGTCTTTAAGGAGGATCTTAGATCTGAACTGAGAAAGAGATCAAAGGATGTCGATGTCGTTTCCAGCTGTCTCTCGACCCTTTATAGAATCAAAAGTCTCAATGCCAAGCTATCTCTGCTCCAGTGCTTACCAGTTCTCTTTTGGGGTGTGTTCTCTAAATCATTCTTGTATTTCTGGGCTTCTGTTTATATATAATGCATTTCACTTAGCTCGTAATTTGTATATTGTAGTGTCAAGTGTATATATCTGATTAGGGTGTGAAAGTTTGGAACTTTTGAAGATTTTGAGATGTCAGTGTATATTATTGATGGGGAAGAAGCATTTCTCTCAAATGGGTTCATTGTATAATGTGTTGAATGATGAAAAATTTGAGTGTATGGACCAGAATGCGATTTCTTTAGTTGAAATTGAAGTTCTAGAGAGTTTTAACTTTTAAGTATTGGATATGGCAGATGGGAAATGAAATTTGAACTTTAGGCATTGTTAATTGCTGCCCATCTTCCTCTTTAGTTATCTTTTTCGTGTTTAGATGTAAACAAATCATATGTGTGCATCAAAGCCTGTAAAGTTCAGTACTTTAATTGGTTCCTTGTGTGGAGTTTTACTATTTCTATTTCATATATTTTACTCATACGTTGTAGTGTTCTAGTCTAAAGCAATGGCAATTCAGATGCCCTGTTGAACGATGCTATAATCTGGTCATTCTCTTGCTCTCATGTTCAGATATTTTCCATTTAAAATATTTTAAGTATTGCTTGATGGTATGGTTTTGATATTGGAGGCGGTGCTGGTAGCAATATTCATTGTAGTCTTTCATGCTATAAATTTTGTTTTAGGAGAGTTGGGAATGGGAAATGGGGCAGGGATAAAGCTCTTTAACTTTCTAAGCTCAGTTCTGTCTGGTTTTCATCTGTAATACTTGATGTTTTGTTCCCTTATATGTCAAATGAGGAAAGACTCGTCATTTTCTGGGTTATATGTAGGCTCCAGAAAACTACTTACATTCTGAGTCAGGTAGGCGAGTTCTGTTTCATGGAGGCCCTGTCCGTTTCTGCAGAAGATTTTGTGGCTTAAGACGATGGATAGTTGAGAACCTACACTTACAAAAGCATAAGCGAAAATTTGGACCTACCAATGAGTTTAAGAGTATTAAAAATCAAGTCAAAGATCACTTACAAGAAGGTATGTTGGATTAAAAAAAAAATCTTCATGGGTTAGTACTTAGTTAAAATACCATAAATAATTCATTTTCTTTAAAAATAGATGTTCCAATTACTGTACTTTTCCATTGTATATAACTAGTTTCAGATTCTGAATGATATATCTGCAGAATCAAATGATGAAACAACAAAAAGAACCTCACAGGTCGAAGAAAGTTCTGTGCCAAGTTTCCAACCACATGTTTCTGTTGATGTGTCAACTACTTCTGCAGAATCTACTTCTATGCCACAAACTCTTTCCTCCAAATTTCCCCATGAGTGTGGTGGAGGACCCACACTCTGCATTGCAGTCATAGGAGCAACTGGTGAACTGGCAAGGGGAAAGATTTTTCCTGCCCTTTTTGCTCTCTATTACAGTGGCTTTCTTCCTGAGGTAGGAGTAAGATGATTATCGTATCTTTCTTCATTTGGATATTAAGGGCGTTGCTGTTGTCAAAATGTCATACAAAAACGGTAGAATGGTCCTAGCATAAAACTAAATCTGGATAACATAAGAAGATACAAGAAGAATTTTAATGTGATACTTTCATTAAGTAAGAGAGTGTAACCTTCTTTATGTTTGAACTTTTGACTGCAGAATGTTTGTATCTTTGGCTATTCAAGAAAAGATATGACAGATGAAGATCTGAGATCCATGATCGCTTCCAATTTGACTTGTCGTATTGAGCATCAGTATGCTTCCTCTGCCACCCTAAGTTCCATGAGATGCCTTCTAGTTTATATTTTCTTGTTTTTCGTTGCATGTGTATGCTGCCTCTGCCACCCTAAGTTTCCATGAGATGCCTTCTAGTTTATATTTTCTTGTTTTTCATTGCATGTGCTACAAAAGGGCCTTAAGATTTTCCTTATAGTAAAGATGTCAGAATTTGAAGTTAAATATCTGATATACAAATACCTCTCAGACAAAATTGTGGAGACAGAACGGATATTTTCCTTAGCAGAACATACTATATCAACGGAGGTTATGACAATAGAGAAGGCATGTCAAAACTCGATGTACTTATGAAGCAATTTGAGGTAAAATGAATGCACAAACACTAAGATAACATTTCCCTTTATTAAGCACGCGTATATGATTTCGAGAGTTAGCTATATGCTTTAGATAATTGATTCTGTTACAGCTAACCTACCTCAGGGAAAATCTGAAGCAAACAGGATATTTTACCTCTCTGTGCCGCAAGAAGCACTTATAAATGTTGCATGTTCTGTTGCTGATAACGCCCAATCCCTGAACGGCTGGAATCGTGTGATCATTGAGAAACCTTTTGGTTTTGATGTATTATCATCTCATCGGTTGACACAGTCTCTCCTTTCTAAGTTTCAGGAGAAACAGATATACAGGTCTCTAGCAATCTTGTCGTATTACAAAACATATCAAATAACAGACGTATGGAGTTTATTTCATATAATTGACACATTCTTCTTTCAGAATTGATCATCTTTTGGGGCGGAACCTTATAGAAAATCTCACAGTTCTAAGGTTTGCTAATTTAGTATTTGAGCCACTATGGAACCGTACATATATACGAAATGTACAGGTAATTCAACTTTATGTACCTTAGTCATACCACAAGATCTAATGTTCTCTTTAATATATCCAGAAATGTTATGTAAAGCACTTAAATTATGATGCAGGTCATTTTGTCAGAAGACTTTGGTGTCCAAGCAGGAAGGTATCACTTCCCATTACAGTCTGGTGGCTGTATCGTTGATTTATGTTCATAGAGTTGATCCAAAAGGAACCTCCATGATTATTTAAGTTCTTATCCTTTTATGCAGGTACTTTGATGGTTATGGGATCATTCGTGATATAGTACACAGTCATATACTTCAAACAATAGCATTGCTCGCCATGGAACCACCAATAAGTTTAGGTGGTGAAGATATCCGAAATGAAAAGGTATTCGTGCGTTATACTTGCTTGCAATGCTATGGTTTTTTTAATTTTTTCTGATGAGAAGCTTCTTTCCAGGCCAAGCTCTTGAGATCAGTTCGCAAATTGGAGCCGAGTGATGTTATTCTTGGCCAGTATAAAGCCAGGTCTGGTGATAAGGTTGATGCATATATGAACAGCCTGACCCCCACATACTTTGGTGCTGCATTGTATATTGACAATGCACGCTGGGATGGTGTGCCTTTCTTGATCAAAACTGGCATGGGACTCATCAAACACAGGTTAGAGATATTGGACTAGTGCTGTATATGGGAAAACATTTTATGTCAGTTCCAAATTATTTGCCCGGTTTTGCTTCACTGATTGTATTAGTAACAGAAAGGTTTAAAGGTTTGACATAGAACAGAATCATGGAATAAAATTTGCTGCTTAGTGTACATCAATCTTTTACAGTACAGTAAAAGGATTAGTGATTGGAAAACGTTGGCTAAAGGTAAATCTTGTTCTTGCTTAGCAACTTACAATCTCCACACCAACTATGCAGGGTGGAGATACGCATACAGTTCCGTCATGTCCCCGGAAATCTTTACCGTGAGCGAATGGGGCATAACATAGACCTTGCCACTAATGAGCTGATTCTGCGTGATACACCAGATGAAGCCATCTTAGTCCGGGTAAACAATAAGATTCCAGGATTGGGGCTGCAGTTGGATTCTCCAGAACTGAATTTGCTTTACAAGGACAAGTAAGCACTTTAAGCAAAGTCCAATACAAAAGTTATCTGCAAGAAGATGTCAAAATGCTCGTCTTTGCTCGACATAAAATGTGCTTGTTTGATGTCGATATAAATGGCAGGTACAATGTGGAGATGCCTGATTCATACGAGCAGCTTCTCCTTGATGTTGTGGATGGAGACAGCCATCTATTTTTGAGAAGTGATGAACTTGCAGCTGCATGGAATATTCTAACTCCGGTGCTGGATGAGATAGACAAGAAGAATATAGCTCTCGAGCTGTACGAGTTTGGGGGTAGAGGTCCAGTAGGAGCATACTATCTTTGGGCAAAACACGGGGTTCCATGGGCAGAGGACTAGAGAAGCTTTCAAAAGTTCTTCATCAACAGCTAAATGAGCGAGTTGTCAATCTACTGTATTCTGTAATGATGACTGCAAGCATAGCTTTGTGATTCTGCAAATGCATCGTTTAAGATTGAAAATGACGCAGGCCACATAAATCATGGAAAAAGTTTAGTCGTTCACGCAAAGTACTATTAGTTGCTTGACTGCTTCTTGCAAGTCACTCCTTCTATTCTGTTAGTTCTGAGACTTGTTGTGCTTCTAAAGCAGGATTAAACCAAATGGTAAATGACAAGTTGCTTAGGGTCGACTCAAGACTCTGAGGTCTGAGCTCAATTATTTCACTACAAACAATTATACGATTGTTTACTTTTATGAATGAATAATTCATTGATGGAACAAAGGGGGCTCCGTATGATAGCATATTATCATAATGCAAATATACAAGCAAAAATATTTTGAAAACACTTTAAAACTTGGATATAAACAAGTAAACACTCTTGATCAAGATTTAAAATGTAGATGTCGGTAGAGATATTGGTCGGCAAAAAAAAAGAAATATCGGAGATATTAGAAAAGATATTTTATTTTTATTTAAATATGAAATTTATTCATTTTACAAATAAAATCTTAAATACAGACAAATAATAGCTTCATTTAGTACCAGAAAGAGACTCTAGGTGCTTCAAATTCCCCACGCTGATCCACGAAAATACAATAATCTGACCAAGACATTTGACCCATATAGTATAAATTGTAGTGATTAATATGATAATCATATATTTCTTTAGAACTGTCAATTAACGGTATCCTCAATAATGAGATAGTAAGGATGAATCCAACTATATGATTGGTCATGCACTTCTCCATATTGGCCATATTTAAAAATATTATAACCAAACTGATTGTTGTCTTCATGCGATTCATTTGACGTCCCACTACGCTCTGTGCCTAAACTGATAGAATCAAAACTTAAGGCAACTGAAGCAACATCTGATGGGGTACTTTGATCATCAATTACACATCTAGTCTTGGTGCCATACCGATTCTGCTTTTGCGCACCATGACGAGCTTCTCTAGATCTGTGGTCTTCATCTTGGGTGACATGATCAAAATTACTTTCATATGTAAATTGGTTTATGTCTCCACCCACAGAAGATTGTCCATATTGGAACCCTGTATCTCCACCACTTTTTCCGCTTCCACCACCATCATCATCTGAACTATCCGGAGTTGTAGTGCCCCCCCATGAGATTACTTATTCGAGCACTCGAGGCGATTATTTATTCGAGAACTCGAGGAGATTACTTATTCGAGTAATCGATGCGATTACTTATTCGAGAACTCGAGGCGATTACTTATTCGAGCAATCGAGGTGATTATTTTTTTTTTACTTTCTTACATATTCCTCGAGGGGAACACTCCTCACCAATATTTATCAAGACTGTTTATCACTTCTCTCATCCGGTTATCCTTTCAGGGGAATCTGGAGTACTCATTTTTTTTTTATATCCCTCGAGTTGATCACTGATTACTTATTCAATTACTCTTCTCATAGACATTCTTGAATCTCGAGAAAAAAAAATTATTGGAAAATTTTACAGATATTTCGTTAAAATATCGGAGATATATCGCAAATATCTTAAATATCAGAGATATTTTAAGTTATCGGAGATATATCATAGATACGGAAAAAGAGAATATATTTACCTCAAAGATATATCGGTCGGCCGAAAAAAGGAGATATCAGGGGATATATCGAATATATCGTAGAGATTTTAAACCTTGCTCTTGACTATTAAAGTTACATATTCTCACAAAAATTTCGGAGTGTTTAGAATTCATTATTTCTTTCAGAATTAGAATGCATGAAGTTCTAAGGACTAGAAAACATGAGTGGTATATGATCAAATATGTGCAACATACCGAAATAGATTCTCATTCTAGTGAGAGCAATGTAAATCATGCTTTAGCTGTCTTATTCAAACCAACACTAGTTTGAGACTTGGTAGCAAACAAATTACTTCATTTTAAACACGTTCTGCAATGGTTAAAAAGGACAACACATGATACACACTCGGCTCACTACTCACTAAACTTTTCTGGGCAACAAAACAACACATGATACTACACCCTCGTATGACTTTTGTATGACTATTGGTGTGAAAGAATCAAAACCCAGGAAGAAGATGTTTAATTATCCCATGTCATAATACTAGAGTCACGTAATAGTTGGTGGAAGCATTACGTTATGGGACTTACGCAATCAATATTCCAAACTAGCATCAAAGTGACCTATCTGCCCATTTCTGCCCATACTATATTGAAATCTCTTTCGTTGGGGCAAGTGTGCATTATCGTCTATAGAAGACTGTTAGAATAAACAAGGGGGACTTGACTCTATATAAAAGAGTCGGTAACATGCTTTCAGTTCATGAATTCACAAGCAACTCTTATCACTTACTGACACAACTCCTTAAGCGATAAGAATTATACAGAAAACAAGTTCAAGTTTGCTTCTCTCTCTCTCTCTCTTTCTCTCTGCCTTATGGAAGGAGCAAGAAAAAAGAGGAAGATGGAAGTAGAAGAAGAGGATGAAGAGGAAAAGATTGAGAAGTTCTTTGCTCTGATTAAGAGTACAAGGCAGGTGTGTGAGATACTCAAGGGCAGTTCAAACTGGCCAATGAAGAAGAAAGATCAGAATAAGAAGGAAGGTGATTCAGAGAAGAGTAGCGCCGGGGCTTGGAACCTGGCATTTCAACTAGAAGACTTCCTTGATCAAGATGACAAGGCCACTAGTGCTGGTATAGGTTCAGGTCCTTCGCAAATCCAAGAAGACGATGAAAAGGAACAAGATAAAGGAGGTAATGGTCTAGACCTGAAGCTTTCTCTGTAGGAAGTTAGGAACTGTGAAGGTGCAGTATGTGGAAACTTGGAGCATGGAAGGCAGCTGGTTGATATTGACCTAATAGTGCATGCACCTTCCTCTATATATATGCTTCAGGTTGACTTGTATTCTATATTGTAAGCATCAAGAAATTAAGCACCCATTAATTAAGCTAGCTGCTACTTATTCTCTGCAAATTAACCTGTGTGCTCTCTATATATATTCTAAATGATCAATGGAACTTACAGTGAGAAATCAGAACTTAGCATATAGCAACTTGAAAAGAGTTAACTTAGTTTATCAGAAATAAAAAGAAGAAAAATATGTGATGTAATAGCATGGGCGTCTGCAAAGCAAACCATCAAATTATGATTTATTGCGTCTTTGAAAATGAATGAGAGGATAGTTGATGCATATCAAAACATTGGGCCAGATATAAAGACATCATATTCCCAGAAACAAGAAAGTCACGGGGAAGAGCAAACACAAAAGTAGAGATTATAGACTCTAAATCATTACTTTAGAGTTTAGACCCAGAAAATGAAAAAGAAGGATCGAGCATTAGCAACAATCATTCAAGGACCTTAGCTATATTATCCCCGTGTCAGAAAAGAAATGCATAATAGCCAAAGTGCATCTTAAATTTGGTTTAAATTGTCAATTTGCACCCCAAGCTTATAATTACGAAATTTTACCTTCTCAACTTGTCAAAAACTACCAATTTGCACCATATCCGTTAAATGGGGTATTTTCATTATTTTATATTTATTTCATTTTATTAATAAAAATACACAAAAAGTTCATTTTTTACAATATTTTCTACAATTATATCATTGTATTTGTGACCTAAAAACTACTTTTATTGAGATATTTGAGTTCTTTAGTTTTAAACAAATTATATCATGTTTCTTATTAATTAAAATAATAGTTCGACAATTCAATTTTAGTTATCCATATAATTTTTCTTATTACCAAATTATATCACGTAAGGTATGTATTATTTTGAAAAAAAAAAAACTATTGTGAGTAAGTAGACATAATTGTACAAAAAATAAATTATTTGTGTAATTTATTTAAAAAACGAAATAAATATAAAATTACAAAAATACTCCTCATGTGTTAGACATGTGACTCTTAGTTGAATGTAAACCGATAATTTTTATAAAAAAAAATAGAAAAAAGGATCACCTAGCCTGGACTCCGCTTAAGTCACCAGAGTCCATATGTAGTCGTCAGAGCGAGCCTTCTTCCCTAGATCCCTTGATAGTTGATACCAATGTCCCAAAGGGTAGTTGATTGAACTCCTTCCTCAAGGTCGACTGTGTAAGCTCTGCTTCAGGAGGTCTTGCTATCATAAGAAGCCTCAGTTTGCTCGAGCTCAACTATCTTCACATATGAACTTGCAATTGATCGCTAGTATAAGGATCAACCTAACCAGTACAGTAGGCACCCAATGACTTGTGACAATTTGGTACGGGCAACTAGACCTGCATCATCAAACACAGTGGCGGAGGATAGTACTAGGCTGACCGGGCTGCAGCCCCATATAACTTTTTAACTTTCAACTAATTGTATAGGCTTAATTAGGCAAAGCTCACATGATAGCCCAGCCTCTAGGTGTCACAAGTAAAAGGAATGCCAACGTTTTCCAACAAACGTTGATTCTTAATGGTATAATTTTTACCATTCACGGCGTCAAGTGAAACAAACGCAGCAAATCAACAATAATTAAAAACTTAACACTGTATAGTGTTCTTGAAGGGGAAATTGAAACAAATCCCATTAAACACCAAATTGATTATTCTTCTTCATATTATTCTTCCCATTCACCGTAGAGTCTGCTTATAGTTTCACTTTTTCTTCTCTTTAGTTGTAGTATGTAAATTTAACATTTATAATTGTAGAATTTTTCAATTTACTAGTCTCGTACCCATACGATACACGTGTTATTTGATAAATGTAAAGAAGACGTAGAATTTTGTTTGTTACTACCTTTTTGTTCATTATGTTTAATGTGTTTTTTTTAGGACAATCATTTAATGTAATTCTGATTAGTATGAAAGGTAAAATGGGCATAACACATTTTAGTGAAATTTTTAGCGCTCAACTTTCTAATAATAGTCTCATACCCGTGCGAGACACATGTGTTGTGTGTTGTTGATCAATGAAATCTTTGTTATTTTTTTTTTGAATTATGTATTTTCTTATGTGATAATCATTTTATGTTATTTCTTGTAATATAAAAAATAAATTAGGCAAAACAGTGAAGCTTTTAAACGCTTAGTTTTTTAGTAGTAGAGATAAATATAAATATAAATATATATATATATATATACATATATATTTGAAAATTTTATCTATTTATATTAATATATTTAAAATTTGTATCGAATAAAAATTTAACCTAGTCTCATTTGAAATCCTAGCTCCTGTATCGATCTGATCAAACATTCAAACTTCCTATAGGCAGCTATCGGGGTCAAAACATTCCAGAATCTGCCTGTACTGCATGGCTTTAATTGATTTCCTGACAAGAGCAGGAGAAGATAACCTTTTGCTTTCCTGATGGAGCCTGTATTAATTGCAACACTTTGCTATCCGATCTCAGGCAACCAACAGTTACCAACTTGCATATCGTGCTGATGCCTGATATAGTACCAGAAGAAATGATCAGCTTCACAACATTCTCAAACTTTGCAGCAGTCAAATGTGAACCTTTCGCGGCAGTGTAAGAGTCGTACCAACTTAGAGCTTGCCTCCAAGATCCCTGGTTAAAAGCATGAAGAGAGACAACCAACATTGACTTATCAGGTACTCCAGGAGTATAAGGATAGTCTTTCAAGTTAAAGGTGTTTCTAATCTCAGTAGTTCATTTGGTTTTGCTCTTTCTTCTTTCTCTCGTAAAACTTAGTATCATGCTGGCTGCATAACAATCAGCAATCAGCAATTAGCACCACTATCTTTAAGGTCACACCACCCAGCAACTTAATGAGTTGGTCTTGTGAAGGTATATCTGCTAGGTTGTAAATAGAGCTGATATTACAAGAATTCTCATAGTAAAAGAAGGGCCCTAGCTAGTCGAACACAGCCTGTGACAAAGAAAAGGAGAGGTCATAGAGGAGTCAAAGACTCAGAGTACCTAAATTGCCCCCGAAAGATAGGTACAAGTCATGATCACCGACCCCAGAAAGATTGCGTACATCACAGTATGGTTACGCAATACATATAGTAGTTGGTTTCAATTTTTTTTTTTTTTTTTTTTTTAGAATGTTGCAAAACATTTTTCGGATACATTAGTTGGTACAAACATTACGTTATGGGGGTGACGGAAGCAATCGTCCCATATTCCCAACAAAGTGAAGTGACCTATGTACCACTGCTCGCCCTCACCATTTTGAGTAGCTTTCCGTGGGCATTCTTGTCAATAAATCCGGCAGTGTACACGCGACTTTTTTGAGCCAAGACTCGTTAAAAGGGGAGGAGTCGCAGGCTTTCAGTACATGAATCCATGAGCAAAGCCATCTTGAGTGACAACTTCAGCAATAAGCAACATCTGTGTCTATCTCTCTCAATCATCATACATAGTAAAACGAAGTATGGATGGAGAAAGGAAGAAAAGGAAGGTGGAATATGAAGAAGAGGATGAAGAGAAAAAGATTGAGCAATTCTTTGCTCTCATTAAGAGTACGAGACAAGTGTGTCACCTACTCAGGGGAAGCTCGAAATGGCCCAAGAAGAAGAGAGATCAGAATACGAAGGAAGTTGATCAAGAAAAGGCTACAGGCAGCAGCGTTTGGAACCCGACATTCCAACCAGAGGACTTCCTTGATCAAGATGATAAGGGTACTACTGCTGGTCATAGTGCAAGCCCTTCTACAATTCAAGAAGAAAATGAAGAAGATAATGGAGGTATTGGTTTAGACCTGAACCTTTCCTTGTAGGAAGTTAGGAACTGTGAAAGTGTCGTATGTGAAAACCCAAACTTGGAAGGCTAGTCGATAATGCCCACCTTCCTCCATATGCCTCAGGTTGACTTGTATTCTGTATTGTGATGCATTGAGAAATTTAGCAGCCATTAAGCTACTAGTTTCTGTAAATTAAATTGTGCTGTCAATACCTGTGTTCCTGTGTTCTGTATGATCAAATTCAGAGGAAATTAAAGTGACAAATCAGAACTCAGCATAAACTTGAAAGGGTGTTCAACTATTTCACCAGAATATATACATATATATATATATATATATAATAGGTATGACATCAGCATTAATATATCTTGGTTGGTAGTAATCACCAGCATATATCATGACGAAAGAAGAAAATTATGAGTGACGCAATAGGTGTGGCATCAGAAAATCAAATTATGATCTATTGCAACTTTGAAAAAGATTGTTGAGGTGCATATTAAACACTGGGCCATATATTCAAAGAACATCACAATTCACATAGGTCCTACTTAGGTAATACATCAATTCTATACATGATTCAAGTGTTACAGAGAGGGAACTACTTTAAAGGTTCAGAAAGAACTGTTCTTCCGACTTGTTTGTTTGATCATGTTGCGGGAAGCATGTGATAGGGATGAGAAAAGTAGATTTTATAAAAAGAAAATATTATCTATCATCGATTTTATGCATATAAATGTGTCTCTCTCTCATCAAGTTGTTGTGCAGATGCCTAACTTTATATGACATATCTTAGAATTTCTCCTTCATACAAATATATTCTAGTCACCCTTTGCAGCAAAGAAGACTCTACAGAGTATGAACTGTAATCTACAACTTGGCAGTCGTATTAGTAAGTCTACCTCCTAATTTGATCAATTCATGAATTTGGGAAAAAAGCTCATTACAAGTTTATCAAGTTCAATTTAAATATATAATAGAAAGGGTAATCAAAGGGGAAAAAAACAGACTAACTGCTTTTATTTGAGTTCTGGCTTTTGTTATACTGATTCTTCGTTCTAAAGTGGGTGGGTCTGTTTTATAATGAAATACTAGGCACCATGATGTAGTGCTAGCTCCATTTAACACAGTATCCTGTCGGCAACAACAACCAAAAAGCAACTAATTATAACATGTTTAAATGAGATTACTAAATATATCTATTCCACTCAGATCTTCGATAGTCCAACATTATCACCCAACTGCCAAATCAGTTGAGCATCTCTTAACTAATTTTCATATAAAAGTGCAATGCATAAGCACATTGACTAACTTGATAGTTGATAGTTAGGCCTCAAGGAAAATATAACACAACAAAGTAATGCAAGTAACTAAGCCCACTCAGAGCTGAAGGTTAAAGCAATGAATATTAAATATGACCTTCTTTCAGTGAACTTCTTTGCAGCAGAAGCTTCAGTTCCAACCACCTCGGCTCAGTATTCGCTTATGTATCAGGTCATGTCCAGCTCTAAATTAAAATAGGAACTACAAAAGTAGCACAATAAGTTAGAATTTTAACAGAAAACAAAGTAACACTATGTAATGTTATGTATTCCAGTTGGAAATGTGCAAGTAAATGTTTTGACAGCAAAACTCAAAAGAAGCCACACCTCTAAGAAGTCAAGCAGAGCCTTTCGAACATAGCGTCACCTCCAAAAATTACTTCCAGCCGTTTCAAATTCAGACCCATCATCATAGGCCATACATTTAAGTTTTGAAGCTGAATCTCTTGGACAGTCAAGAGTTGAGACAATAAATTTGGGTATATACAATCTGTTGTAGGATCTATCCATCAGCACAAGGTTCTGCAATCACCAATAGTCTCGGCAAGAACATACGCCATCCTTAAAATTATGAAATCTGTTAGCATCCCTCACAATGATCTCTCTCCCAGTAACTTTGGCTATTAGTTTAATGGCAGAATGGCAATCCCCACAGACCCGAAGATTCTTCATCACCCTAATGGGCATCCCTTGTGGCACCTTAAGGAGTCCATAAGCTATTGCAAGCTTCTCACTGTGATAACCCAAGCTCTGGACCTTCTCTTCTTCATCCACATCATGCAACACAAAGCTGCTATCAGGGCAGTACCCAGCTTCTCTTAACAGTACATCTACTCTCTTTAACATTCTCATGATCATCACATGCTCTGGGTGACCCGTGGTCTCTCCCCAAGTAAACATATGTACTTTATGTTCCACCTCAATCCAGCTACAGCCAGGTGACTTGGTAACACTTCTGGCTCCCATCATTTTCCTCAGCTCTGCGACCTTGTCCCATCTACCCTTGGATGCATAAATATTTGATAGCAAGACATAATGTCCTGCACTGTTGGGCTCTAGCTGTATGAGTTTCTCTGCCACAACTTCCGCCAAATCCAACTTCATATGCGTTCTGCATGAGCCTAATAAGGCACCCCAAACAATGGCATCCGCTTCCACTGGCATTTTCTCTACTAAATCCATTGCCTCTTTTACCTGGCCTGCTCGACCAAGCAGATCAACCATGCAAGCATAATGTGCAGTTCTTGGCTTGACCTGATACTTTAATTTCATTATCTCAAATATCTCACGACCTTGTTCTACCTTCCCAGAATAACTACATGCTGAAAGAACTCCAATAAAGGTGATATCATCTGGTGCTATCCCCAAAGAGCACATCTTTTGAAAAATTTGTAAAGCTTCCTCTCCTAAACCATGTTGAGCATAACCGGTGATAATTGAGTTCCACATAACAACATCCTTTTCGTTAAACCTGTCGAAGACCTGTTTTGCCTTCACAAGGTGGCCACACTTTACATACATTGTGATCAAAACTGAGGCAACATATAAATCAAGATCAAATTGGTTTTTCACCAACTGGGCATGAATCTGTGTACCATGATCGAGCGTCGCCAAGATTCCACAAACAGATAATAAACTTATCAGAGAAGGGAAATTGGGCCTAACACCTTGTCTTTGCATTAAAGTAAACAATTTAATTGCTTCCAATTCTAAACCTTTCCGTTCATAAACTTTAATCATAGCACTCCACGTCTGATCATCTTTCTCTCTCATATTGTCAAATACCTGCCTTGCTTCTTCTACCTCCCCATTGTGGCCATACCCCAGTATCATTGCGTTACAAGCAACAACTGACGTGACCGGCATTGCATGAAACAGCTCCGAAGCCTCTCTGATCCTCCCACACTGAGTGTACCCCATCAGCATCGCCGTCCACGAAACCTCATTCTTCTCTGGCATCACTTCAAAAAGCTTCCTCGCAATATCCACCCGTTGGTTATGCACATACCCAGATAACATCATAGTCCAAGTAACAACATTCCTGCGTGGCATCTCATCGAAAATCTCACGCGCCTCACCCACCCGCCCTGCCTGAAAATACCCACCAATCATATTAGTCCTGGCCACGACATCCTTTTCCGGCATCAAATCATAAAGCCTCCTGGCCTCATCAACCCTTCCATCTTGAATCAATCCCCCCAACATCACCGTCCACGAAACAACATTCTTTCCAGGCATTCGCCAAAAAAGCGACTCGGCTTCCCTCACATTCCCCTCCTGCACATACCCTTTAACCATCGAAGTCCACGAAACGACATTCCTCTCCGGCATCGAATCAAACACCTTCCGGGCCTCACTAACCATCCCGTTTTTGTTATACCCCGATATCAAACCGTTCCAAGAAACCAAGTTCCTGAGCTGCATTGTATCAAAAAGTTTCCGGGCCTCTCCGGGTTGGTTGTTTTGGAAATACCCGGCAACCATTGAGTTCCATGACACGGTGGTTCTCTCAGGCATTTCATCGAACACCTTCCGGGCATTCTCAATTTGGCCGAGACGGGCATAACGGGAAATCTGGGAGTTACAGGAAGTTGCAATAGACGTGCAGTATCGGCGATGCGGGGTAAATCGGAAGCCCATTGAAGAGTTCAAAATTTCAGTACCGGCGTTAACAAGATAGGCTGGTGTTCAAGTTGGTATCTGTTTTATCATTTAATTTGTATCAGTTTATGTAATGAGGAGGGCTGGAGGGAAGTGGAAGACGCGGGAAAGAGTGTGACCCGTTGGTTTTTAACCATCGCATTTTCAAATATTTAAAGGGTGAGCCCCGCAGTCCACTAGGCTCACTCTTACTATATTTCGCCAAGCCCGTATAAGTCCTCAGTCTGTCAATAAATACATAAAAGAAAGACATGTGCCATTGTTGAATAAGATATTGTTTTCAGATGAGTTTTATTAGACCGATCTTCTATGATCTTGTTGTGCACGGATATAGACAGGTGCGGACGTCTGATTCGCCGCAAACGGCCGCCGCTGCAAGCCGACGACGACGCGGATACTGCCGGTCGTCCTGCTCTCCTCCCAGCGCTCATGTCTGTGTTGGTCGGAGCTCCAGCGTTGGCCGGAATCCAAAAACTTAAATTTTCCAAATTTTTGCCGGCATGGGAGAGCGCTAGAACTCTGACCGACACAGACAGGAGCGTCGGGATGGGAGGAGGGCGACCAGCAGCATCCGCGTCGTCATCGGCTTGCGGCGGCAGCCGTTTGTGTAGAATCTGCACCTTGCAGACGTCCGTAGCAAAGAAGCTCTATATATATGTGTGTGTGTGTGTGTGTGCGCGCGCGCTTTTGCATTTGCAGATAAACATGAAAACATTATGCTAGTCAACCACTTTAACAAGAAGTTCACCACATTAGTGTTTGGGCCTAAATTAACATTTACTTGAGACAAAGGACCGGAGCCCAAAAGGGTCACCCATTGGAGGGTAATCCGATATGTTTTAAATCAGTTTCCTTCTAGGAGAGGATTTGGAGTCCTTATAAGAGTCCGAATTGGAGATGGTTTAAGGTAATACAATCCTATTTGATATCAGAATCTATTATGCTTGATACACACGTATTTGGGGTTTTGAGATCCCTATATAAAGAACTCTTGGACAACGTAGAAAGGGTTCACAACCATACAACTACAAGCTTTTGCCTCGCAAATCTTGCAAGCCTCTCCGGAGCAATCTTACGCGAACTGCCTTCCACCAACTGCAAAGAACCACTCTTCCAACCAAGCCGCAAACCTACGCCCACCACTGGTCGCCGTACACCTGCCGTTGTTGTCGAAAGTGCCTTGCATTCGTGTCGAAGCATCGCTAAGACCTATCGCTTCCAGCATCCGCACGTCCCAACACACCTGCACCAACCTGAGTTGCACACTTGCACCGGTCAGAGCTGCAAACTTGCGTCGTGTCTGCGTTCGCTGAAGCACCTAGTGTCAGTCGTCACGCCTTGTGACAAATCGAGTCGTTACCCCGGTAACAGTCTTTCCCAATCTACAAGAGGTTGGAAGAACACAATCCGCGGTCTTGATTTAAAGCTCTGCTTTGCATCCCAGGATCGAAGTAAGATTATCTCAATCTACAAGAGGTTGAGTAGAAAATCCTAGTGACCGTTTACTTAGGTCTTGTTCGAGCCTTCTATGCTAGTTTGTCAACGCCCGCGTACAGTCGCTTGATTGAGAAGTCAGGTAGCAGGGAGCAGACGAACACGTTCGCCAGAGTCATCCGTTCGCCAAGGGTGATTCATCCGCCAGACGTCGTCCGCCACCAAGGTTGTACCTAATCCAAAGGTACTGGCACGCTCGCACCAGGACTGAAATCTACGTCCGCCACCCCCACGTGTTGATAGTTCGACAGGTGTCAAAACCGACGCGAACATTTTTGGCACGCCCAGTGGGACCAGTGTCAAGATTGCGGAAGCCAATATCTACAAACGACCGATGTCGTCGTGTAAGAAACCAGAACATCAGCTGTTAAAACTGCATAACTCAGCTGCATGTAGAGGTCTGTCTGAATCCCAGTTGCAAGCCAAGTTCGGAGACGGCAGACCTGAGATTGAGGACCTGAACGAGGTCCTTGAGGGAGATAACCAAACTCCCGACAACTCGGAGGGTATTGCTGATCGCCAGGAGGAAGGCGATATCCCAAAAACCGCAATGGTTCCATCAGTTGCTGAAACCAATGATGGAGATGGAATTCTTCAAACTCGGACGCCATCTCCTGCGGAGATAGTAGAATCTTTTGGCCTTATAATATCTAAATCTCGGGCCACTGATGTTATTCTAGAAAAGATAGAGGCTACTCTAAAAGAGTTGAAGACCGAACAGATTGGTCATATGACCAACATTAGTGCTTTGGCAAGACAATCACAAGTGAATGCTGGACATATTACTTCTCTCACTAAAGGTCTCGATGGCTTAGTGAGGGGGTATCAAGCTGAGTTCGGCGAACAACTCCAACAACAGCAGGCGGAGTTTAGAACACAGATGCTGCAGCAGCAAGATCAGCTGGAAAAGACCAACGCCGCTGTTGAACGATTGGCGCAGATGGTGCAATTAGGGTTTGATGCTGAGATATCTGATCAAAGAGAGCTAACCCCTCCAGTAAAGCCTGGGAGGGCAATGGAGAAAGGTCCAGTTAAAACAGCTAAGCTTCGTAATAAGGGGTTTGAAACTGCTGCTCCGCCAAGGCAACAAAAGAGAGGTGGACGGATGATAAACCCGCCATCTGATGACGAAGGCGAAGAGCAAGAGGAAGACGTTGAGGGAGTTATGACTAGCAACGACATACAGAGGATATTTTCGGAACAATTAAGGATCATGCAAGGTTTGCCGGATCCTGGTATAACCTATACCAATCCATTAACACGAGCTGCGAACCTAATGCCATGGCCCGCGAATTTCAAGCATATAAGGTTTACCCCTTTCTCGGGCGAATCTTCTGAAGATGCGGAGACCCATATAACTCGTTTTCACAACGAATGTGGCCCCCTATGCCCAGGACCCTGTTCTCAAGTTGAAATTGTTCGGAACTTCCCTAACGGGATCAGCCTTAGCTTGGTACAGAGATCTAACACCAGGCTCTATTCAAGATTGGCAATTCATGGAGGGTCTCTTTAGGACCATGTTTGACAGGACCCGAACCAGATTTCACCCCGAAACCCGGATCAGATCCTGCGTGGACCACCTTAAGAGAGATTTTACCGAAAATCGGCATGACCTCTCTTAAAATGGACAACCCTCACCTGTCAAATACACAAAACACTTCTATAAAAACTACCCTGCCTCTAGGAGCCACCTGCTCCCTCAAGATTCCAACAACTTCTCAACACAAAAGTAAAATCACTTTTAAAACATCTACAATTTATCAGAGCATTCTACAGAAAGTAACTAACGATACAAGAATTAAAAAGATAAAGGATCAAAAGATCCTACCGAGCGGAAGCAATACCGACGCTGACTATGCCTCGACCTGAGTATCCTTGACCTCAACTACTAGTCTGCACACTGGGCATTTTAAAACGAAGGGCCCAGGGGAAAGTAATTTAAAACGTTAGAGTGAGTGGATAAAAATAAAATAATTTCAACTAATACTTTTAGTAAAGACATTATATCACTTTCCCACATTTTCATACTAATTGGAAAATCACAATGCATGCATATTTATATATAAACGTACCACATTTTATGAAAAACTCTTTTAAAACAACTCAGCATCGCTGACAACTCAAATAAACAAAACTCCTTTGTTTATATATATATATATATATATATATATATATATATAATCATAACCATTTGAAAATCAACTTATAATACATCTCGATCAATCTCTTTGGTCATATAAAATCCCAGTTCCACTGGTTCGGGAATCTATGAAATACCGAAAGCCTCATAGAGGAAATATTCCCGAAACTAGATAATATAAAAATATAAAAATCTTAATCCATTGCTTCGGGAATCTATCAAAAGCTGAAAGTCTCATAAATGAAATATTCCCGAAGCCACATCATATAATCGTATAAAAATCTCAATCACGTCGTATAATAATATAAAAATCTCAATCGACTGATGCGGGAATTTATTAAAAACTGAAAGCTTCACAGAGGAAATATTCCCGCAATCACAGTGAAAACATCCTCATGACCAAATCCCATTGGCCATGCAACAGGGAAATGTCTACCCACCACTGGAGCCTCGTCAGGCTCTGGTCCGAGAGTCCTATTGACTCCCCCCGTGTCTAAGTCTACTACCTAGACACGTCACCGCCTCAATATATACCACCCTACGTCGACCACCGAGCGTGAATCTGACCTATATGGTCAAGTCGTCACCTCGCGTGGGATGAGGCTCCGCTAGCTAGCATCAATATAATAATAACGTGGACCCTCGTGTGGTGAAAACAAATCTCGAAATACATTTCCCCTGATAAATCATCAACCATCTGAGGCTCATAATCATATAATAATATTCTAGCCTCCAGATATAACCATGAATCCCCGGCAAATCAACATGCCGTAATATAAGTACCCGACAATCACCATGCCGTAAAATCAGAAATACCCGACAAATCACCATGCCGTAAAAATCAAATCAAATATACGTAAATTCCACCGACATGCCTCGCATGTTAGAAAAATCATAAATAATAAAATTACAAAAATACCCGGAATTTCATTCCGGTCTACTGATTAACATACTCAAAATATTTCGAAAATATTAAACCACATGGAAATCTCATTTCCCAAGGAAATAGCAAAATCCAATATAAATATCATTACTGTCGATAAAACTAAACCATATATTCCTTAACATATCTTTTTCTTTTTCTCATATAATCTTTCATACTTCAAAATCATTTAATCAAATAAATTTCATTTTTAAAAGAAATTTCATTTTAATAAAATAATCATGCATACATTTGTTTAAAAATAAAAAAAATCCACTCACTGTACTGTCGAACGTGTCGATACCGCACTCTCGTCCCGTCGAACATCCCGACCTGAAATAGGGACGAAATTCTAAATATTACGAAACTCGGAATTTAATTAAAAACGTTAAATCTACGAACGTCCTCGATCGTACGAAACCTCCCAATTTTTCCTTTTTCGCTTATCGGTATAGGACTTCGCCTTAATACCGAATACTTTACGTCCGAAATTACTCAGGACACCCACACCGTGTTCGATTAATTCTTTTCCTAGTTATTTCGTCGTAAAACCATTTTAGAACATCTTTTACTTTTTTACGGTAAGTCAACAGTAATAGTTAATGGTCAAACAGTAAATTCTAAAAGTCAAACAGTAAATGGTTAAAATTCAATTACTATTTACCATTTACTGTTTACTATTTACTTTTACTGTTTACCTTTTTACTGTTCACCTTTTACCATTTTACTTTTACTTTTTTACTGTTTTACTAAATACCGGTTACTGTTCATCATCATCAACCTCTGAAGGCCGGAACAGTGCCGCCGCTGCCGACGCCGCCGGAGCAACGCCATCGCCGCCGGCAGCTCCGCCACCGGAGGTCAAAAACACCTCCGATCGAAGCCAATTTCATCCAACACCATCGCCATCACCTCGGGGACTCGTCCCCGCCGCCAAAAACAGCCCCAGCCGCCGCATACGGCGGCCGGCACGGTGGCCGAACCTCCCCAAAGTCCAATTTCTCCAAAAATCCACCAATTCAACATCAAAATACACCCAATCGACTCCAATCAATGTTCTAAACACTAATCTAGCATCCAATTACAACAAAAACACCAAAATCACAACTTCTAATTCGGAATCCAAAAACCCTAAAATTTTCAAATTCTAAACTCTCCTTACCTGGATCGATTTGGATCGATTCCTTTGGGGGAATTACTATACAAGTTCTTGTCTCCATTTCCCCCCTAAAATCGGGCCAAGAAGTGGCCGGAGGAGGGAGAACCGTCCGATCGGTGGCGGACTGTTTCGGGCCCCGCACGGCCGAACGGCGGCGAACCACGCCGCCACGCTGCCACAGGCGTGAAGAGAAGGCCGAGCCGGTCCGAACGTGACCGGTGCGCCGGCCCAGTTCGGCCGGACGGCGGAGTTGGGTGGAGGCAGGGAGCGGATCGGGGGAGAGGAGAGAGAAAGAGAAAAGAAGAAAAGGGAGAAAGGAAAAAGAAAAAGAAAGTTTCCCTTTCGGGAAATTTTCCATTCCCGCTATATATACTCGTCCAAAAACGGTAAAATCTCGTTTCTACATCACAACTTTTTCGTACAAACTCCAAATTGGGCGTGCTACGTGTCCACGAACTCGTTTCAACGTCATCTACCTTATCATAAAACAAAATCCTCGGTCGGGTCAACTTATTTAAAAGTCAACATTTAGAACTTTCGAATCGTAAAAACGATTCTCGGTACGTAAAAATAAAAGATAACACTGTCCCGAGGTAGTTCGAGATTCGGGTCGTATCAATGTTTGGGGTTGTCGAGGCTAAGGTAACCATTAAGGTTCTGGCGGATACTAACCAGGAGCCTGATGAATCTGCCATCGACTATTTGAAGCGCTTTAAGCTCCTACGAGCTAAATGCAGAGATAGACTAGCAGAAGATACCACTGTCGAGCTGGCAATTGCAAGGCTCGAGCCGGAGATACAAGCCCACTTCCAGCAAGTGTACGTGACGAATATGGCAGACTTAACCAATAGGTTAGCCAAGCATCAACACTTCCTCGACCAAACAAGGGTTCAGATCAGCAAGAGGAAAGGCATCCCACTATCGTATTATCCGGGTACTCTAAAACCTAAGACGAGTGTCCCTCCTATTTATAAGACGGTGGCGACTATAGAGGCTGATCCTGCACCAACGGTCACTTGGGTTGAAGATACTAAAGACGAAGACAACGTAGCGGTTGTAGAGGTGTTGGGTCGCCAGCCGCTACAACCGAAGAACGTAAGGTTCGCCAAGGAACCTGTTAAGATTATGACTTCTTTGCCTCTGAAGTCTGCCTTTGAGAAGTATACATATAATGCTCATCAAGCTCCGGAGATCCTCGTCGAATTATTCAAGCAAGGACGGCTCCAACACGAAGGCGGTTTCGTGCCTAAGCCAGACTATATGGCAGGCAAGAAGTATTGCAGTTTTCATTACATGAATAACCATTATACTAAGGACTACGTCAAGCTCAAGGACCAGATCCAAACATGGATCAATGAGCGGCTCATGGTGATGGACACTGCTAAGGAACCTACTTGGACGGAGACTCGACCCTTTCCGGAGGTGAACATGGCTGCTCTAGTTCCCAACGAATGCCATGAACTGGAACCTCGTCAACAGGGTTCTAGATTCCAAACCTATACCTATAACGCGCACAAGGCGCAGGAGATTTGGCGATTCTTGGTCCAGAAAGGAATGACTGTTCCTGAATACATACCAGAGCAGCACCAAGGCATTGGGTTAGACGGATCCTTTTGTTCTTACCACTTTTCAAATAATCATTGCACGTCTGCATGCATAGAATTGAAGGATCAAATCCAAGAGTGGTTGAATGAGGGAATCCTGCAGTTTGATAGTGACACGGTGGCATCCATTCAACACTTTTGGGTGAATGCCATCAGTCAAGATGGATCCATTGACGCCTCGCGAGCGGACAAGCTAGTGAATCCGCCAGTCGGGGAAGAAATGGTGACGGTACCTAGGGCTCAGCTATGCCTTAACTGTAAAATAGATTGTCGTATACCTCTTACACACGAAAAGCTAATGAAGGCGCTTCAGGAGGCGACAAAGAAGGCTCTTGAGACGGCCAAACGGACCCATCCATGGCCGGAACGCTCTAGGTCTGGTGACCCCAAGAGGGCGAAATGTCATCACCAGGAGAAAGCAACTTATGCTACTCCAGCAAGGTCCCGGCCAGATCCCGGACCTTCAGGTACTAAACCAGTAGTAGAGGCACCAAACCCTCCAACTAGGAATGTTCAAAAGCGATATGGCAAGGCGAGAAGGACTTTAGACGCTTTGAACCAGGGGAAGGTTACTCCTGATGAACTCTCCATGCCAGTGGAGCACATACGTGACGCTTATAAGCGTTACAAATCTAAAACTTATATAGACTCTCGTCGGGTATGGAAGGAGGAAAAATCACCACCTCGAAGAAGGAATGTTCATGAGAGGATTGCACATCTTACAGCAGCAGATGGTGCACCTCAAAGGACTCCGCGGAGGAAATTAGCATATTCTCCAGAGAAAACACCCATCCGCTCAGCTGTTGAGATCCCATCAAAGCCCAAGTCTATCCATGTAACCTCTGACAAAATAGATAGGGTAGACTCTATCGTTTTGAAATGGCAGCCTAAGGGGATGACAGCAGTTTCCACATCATCAACTACTAAGGTCCCTGAGATACAGTCAGATACTCAGGAATCTGCTCCGGTCCTTAGCAGGTCATCATCTCAGCCGGTTTCGGTTCTCACTAGTCAGAAGGCTGTAAGCCAACAATGTGATCAGCCCTTTTCTCAATTCGTAGCGCAGCAGTTGAAGACTGATTTTTCTGTGAAGCAAGCAGAAGCTGCTCATATACCTTCACAGCCTAAGGTGCTTACAAACTTATCACGGGTTGATAGGGACATGCCGGATGCGGACGACAAGATGTTGGAGGATGAAGAAGGTTATACGGACGGTGATGAGCCAATTCTAGATTGTAATATGGTTTTCATATTATCCTCTAGTTATGCTTTGTCTGCACCGATCCCAACTGCTTATTTCATACAAGTGGAGGCGGCGGACAAACCAGTTTGTCTTATTCAAACATCAGACAATGAAGATCTTCCCGCCAACGAGGATGCGGCGGACAAGCCAGTTTGTCTTATTCAAACATCAGACAATGAAGATCTTCCCGCCAACGAGGATTTGATTTCCTCACCAGGACACAATGACCATGATGGGGTCACCGATCTTCATAGCTCACACATGGTTTTTCCTAAGCCTACGTTTACAATGACTCAACATCTCAAGCCTCTCTACGTTACAGCAGAGGTGGAGGGTGTCCAAGTGAACAGGATACTCATCGATACAGGCGCGGCGGTGAGTGTTATAACGCTTAGTACTATGGAGCGACTTCAAATTCCAAGAGAGAAGATCCAGAACTCTACTATCAAGGTTAGAGGGTTTGTTGGTGCTGTGGCTCAAACGGCTGCCTTCCTAGTGCTCAAGGTTAAACTTGGACCCTCTAACGCTTGTCACGGTCTTTTCGTCACGGAGACTACGGTCCCATACACGATGATTTTGGGACGTGATTGGATCCATAAAACATACTCAGTACCATCTTCGCTACATCAGGAGATGCCCATGTGGGATCCAGCTTCTGATAAACCAGTTTTGATCAAGGCGGACGAGCGCCCTTTTTCTATAGCGACTAACACATTGGAAGCGGATTATTATTATTATAGATCTATGCGTCCTCTTATGATCGACGGGGTTGATAATAAGGGTCGCCCGCTAGGGGTGACCTCTACTGATCTCACACGGTGGGGATTGACTCAAGCTCAGGCAGATTGTTCTCGGCCTGTCTCCATTGATTTTCAACCAATCGTCAGCATGATTGACGATTTCAAGGCTGAGGAGGCAGAAGCTGTGGCCTCTCTACTACGGATACTGGCGGTGTTTAGAGCTGACCAGTTAGCCTCGGATACTGTCGCTCTAGTTGAGTGTATCGACGAAGACGACGTCATCACCACTGAAGAAGTGGAGACCATTCCGCCTGCACCAGCAGCTTTAGACGACACTCCGCCTAAGGTCCGTGACCCAGTGGAGAGAATCAATGTAGGTACATCCGACGAACCTTTGGAAGTTGGGATTAGTCAGCAGCTGGAGCCAGAACTGAGACAGCAGTTAATCAATTTGCTGCAAGAATTCAAGGATTGCTTTGCGGAAAAGTATCAGGATATGCCTGGACTGTCCAAAGATTTGGTCTGCCATCATTTACCTATCAAGGAGGGAGCCAGGCCTATTAAGCAAGAGCAGAGGCGAATGAACGCCGAAACCGCTTTAGCAGTCAAGAAGGAAGTTCAAAGCATGGTTGATGTAGGAATCATCCGGCCAGCCCAATATACACAGTGGCTGGCGAATGTGGTTCCTGTCAAGAAAAAGAACGGTAAAATTAGGGTTTGTGTCTATTACAGAGACCTCAATGCTGCTTCGCCAAAGGATATATACCCGATGCCTATTGCGGATCTTTTGGTGGATGCAGTAGCTGGACACGAGATGTTATCATTCATGGACGGAACGGCAGGATATCATCAGATACCAATTTACGAGCCGGACATTCACAAGACTGCCTTCCGATGCCCAGGCTTTACCGGAGCATTTGAATATCTCAGCATGCCGTTTGGCCTGACCAATGCAGGGGCCACATATCAGCGTGCTATGAACCTGATCTTCCATGACATCCTCGGGGTCATCTTGGAAGTTTACATCGATGACGTGGTAGTTAAGTCTCAATCCAGGTTAGACCATATTAGCCACCTACGTGATGTCTTTACACAAATGAGGCACCACCAGCTTAAGATGAATCCAGCCAAGTGCATTTTTGGTGTTCGTGCTGGTGATTTCCTTGGTTTCGTGGTGCATGAAAAGGGCATTGAAGTGGCGGGAGATAAAACACAGGCTGTTCTAGACGCCCCAGCACCTCGGAACAAGAAAGAGCTTCAAAGTTTGCTGGGAAAAATCAATTTTCTTCGACGCTTCATATCTAACTCAGCTGGGAAGATTGCTCCCTTCTCTCCTTTATTGAAACTCAAGAAGGACGAACACTTCATTTGGGGACATGATCATCAAGCGGCATTCGATAAAATTAAGGAATATTTGGCCAATCCGCCAGTGTTGCGACCGCCAAAACCGGGAATCCCACTCAAGTTATACATTTCTGCTTCTAACTGTTCTATGGCTGGGCTATTGGCTCAGGATGAAACCACTATGGAGGGTAAGAAAATCGAATATGCGGTTTCTTACCTCAGCATGACCCTTTTGGACACAGAAACGAGATACTCCCCTATCGAGCGGCTGTGTTTGGCATTATATTTTGCCGCGACCAAGCTCCGACACTACATGCTTTCCGTTACCACCATTGTGGTAGCTCAAACGGACTTGGTCAAATACATGCTTACTCGGCCTATCTTACGTGGTCGGATCGGCAAGTGGATCTTAGCTCTCTCTGAGTTCTCTTTGCAGTATGCACCACTCAAGGCAATGACGGGACAAGCAGTAACTGATTTCCTACTTCATCATCCTTTGGACGAATCAGTTGAAGATCCTATCCCTTCCGTCAACATGATTGGAACGGTTCCTTGGATCCTTTACTTTGATGGTAGTAGTACAGACTCTTTGGCGGGTGCGGGCATTTGCATCCAAAGTCCATCTGGGACCAGCCATTCTTATTCTTTCCAGCTAGAGTGGACATGCACGAACAACCAGGCTGAATACGAGGCCCTCATCATTGGTCTGGAACTACTATTGGATATGGATGCCAGAGAGATCGAAGTATATGGTGATTCTCTACTAATCATCAAGCAGCTATTAGGTGAATACAAGTGCTTGTCTTTTCACCTAGTACATTACTGGGAACGAGCATCAGAGTTGTTAGATCAATTTGCTGATGTGGTGCTCGATTTCGTCCCTCGTGAAAAGAACTTTGCAGTCAATGAATTAGCACAGCTCGCCACAGGTATTACTCTTGCCAATGGCGTTAAGGAACGCATCTTGAAAGTAGAACATAGGACGTTGCCATCTTTTGCTGCAAGGAGGGAACAACGAGGCGATTGGTTGGTTGCTACCCTAGACGTTATTGACACCGATTGGCGGCAACCAATCATTAAATATTTACAAGACCCTTCTGCCCCATCTGAAAGGCGAATTAGGTATTTAGCTACTAATTATTTACTTAAGGGCATCAGATGGGAAAGAAGAAAGCTGCCAATACTGAATCTGTGGGAACTGGGAAAACAAAGGCCACATGGCCTGATGAGTTAGTATTGCAATTTTGTGAGATAGCTGCTAAGGAGGTGACTAAGGGCAACAGGCCTAGTACACATTTTGATAAAATAGGATGGGCAAATGTTGTCAAAACCTTTAACGAGTTAACCGAAAGAGATTATGATAAAGGGCAATTGAAAAACAAGTGGGATAACCTCAAAATCGATTGGAAATTGTGGACTTCACTGATGCAAAAAGAAACTGGTATTGGTTGGGATCCCAATAAGAAGATTGTTGATGCATCGGCTGAATGGTGGCAGAGCAAATTTGAGGTATGTTTTTATTCAAGTATGAATTAGGTTTCTTTAACCTTAGTGGTCATTGTTTTCTGATCAATATATACTAAAAGTTAAATGTTTTCTTTTGTAGGAGAGTCTAGATTACCGGAGATTTCGTGATGTGGGAATTAGTCCTGAAATGATGGAATTGTATGATAAGATGTTCAAAGGTACTGCAGCTTTAGTTCATTCTGTTCTGATTCCCTCGGCTACTATAAATGTTGAAGAGGTGGTGGAGGATTCTGAGAATGTTATTTCTATCAATGATGATGAGAATCCTGAGCATGTGCAAGCTAAGCAAAATGGGGGGGAAAAGAGAGCAACTGAGTCATGTAAAGGCAAAGCAAGTTTGGGAGAGACAGTGGGGAAGAAAGGAAAGATAGGAGGTGTAACAAAATTGGCGAAGCAAATTGATCGTCTTGTTGAGGTAGTTGAGAGTAGGAGTACCGCTACATCAGTCCCTGCGAGTGCACAACTTACTAGCATTGAAGAAGTGATGCGAGTTGTGGCAACTTTAAAAGGAGCCGAAACTGGTAGAGAGTTGTGCTGGTTTGCTACGGAGTTGTTTTGCTCTCAAGAGAAGCGAGAGATGTTTTCTGTCATGATAGATCCTGCTCTGAAGCTTTAATTTTTGATTCTTAATAAAAGAAAAGTCGATCCATCGTTTGTAATGTGATGTAGGAGCTATAGGATCTCATTTGAAACTTTAGAATTTGATGGTACTTTGTTAAGAGTTTGATGGTACTTTGTTTTTCATTCCAGCTGGTTGTTTCTTTATTAAGGACTGATCTTAAAACCAATGTCATGTATTTCATATTATTGATACTCTTCTTTGCCTGATATTCAAATACATCATCATGCTATTAAATGATAATTATATTGCTTATTATTATTGGTATATTCACACACAGATATAAAGACTGTTAATGACATTGCAGGTATGGACAACTCTGGAGATGATGAAGTGATGGACCAAATTAATGGTATTTGTTTTAATGCATTTACGGATGTACCCAATATTACATAATAATTTCTGGTGACAACATGAATAATTGTTTAGTGCAAAGTTTGGCCTCTCTTTTCTACCAAGAATGAATAATTGATGTGTACTGTGATTGCCCTGATTTTGAATTTGGTGATGTATTTTGAATTTGGTGCACATCTACTTGCTTCTCTATCTCCTTTTTCTTTTTCTTTTTTGGTTCAGCAGTCCTAATATGGTATCAGTCTTCCTTACTACTTGTTCTTGGCTGTTCTTAATGCCATTGCAGGTATAGATAGTTCTGGAGATGATGAGGTGATGGACCAAATAATATGCGTAACGGGTAGGCTTATTCAAGTGTACCTTGAAAAATACATTATGAAAACGTCATGCATGACAAGCTCTCATACAGGTTATATTTGGCTGATGGAAGTACTAAATGGCAATGAAACTAGGTGTTTTAATGCCTTTAGGATGGAAAGGAACTGTTTTTATATGCTACTGAATGATGTTGAAAAAAAATTGAAACCTTCTCGAAACATAAGCATTGCTGAAATTTTAGCTATGTTTCTATTTATTTTGGGAGGGGGTGAGACCAATAGGAATACTCAAGAACGTTTTCAACATTCGGGTGAGACTGTGAGCCGGTATTTTGATACCATGTGTTGACAGTATATATGGTGCACCGCCAAGCATGTTCGGCGACCTCGTGGACCGTGCAACCTGCATCATAGGTCCTACTTCCGGCCTCTAGCGGGTAAACCAGCACCCCGGCTACATCTCCATTGTTCCACATCACCGGTGCCGCACTCGGAAGCAGTGCCACCGGGCTCCCGGAATAGCTTCGTGAGTAGGGAATTATGTAATAGTGTAGTAAGCATCCCACATTGGAAACATTGTAGAGGAGGGAGCCTTCCCCCTTAGTACAAAGGATCTTGGATCCAAGGCACTCCATCCTTGTAACCCGATGGCTTATTGGCTATTCCTACTGGATTCCAAGTGGACGGAGCCGTGCCCTCCGATGGCACGGTGAACCACTATACTCGCTGTGTTCTTTATAGCTTTATTATTATGCTTCTGCCAGGCCTACGGGTTTGTACAGAAACAATTGGCGCCGTTTGTGGGAAGGCTTACAAAAAGCTGTGTTGCTCTGCCGGCAAGCTACTACCCGGGCAACAGGTCCCAAATAATCAGCAGGCCATCAATCCTGCCCGACCCGTACCAGCAGGCAGCCCAGCCCAGGCCAGCAGCTAACCTGCCCATCACGAGTCAGCAGGCCCGGTCAAACCGGTCAACGCTCCAACTGACCCGGTCAACCGTTGTCTCCGCGCAGCCCCGGTTCCGCACCCGCGCCTGTGCAACCGCCTCCCCCACCGGTTCCTCTCCAGTTGTCCTCCTCTCTGGTCCGGGTGTTATTCACCTCCGGTTCGGGTCGTCCATAGCTCACCTCTCCGGGGCCGGAAGCTGCTCTCCTATCCGGCGTGGCCAACCCGTGCGAGGCTCCGGGCACAGTGAGCTCCGATGCAGTCTCCGTCCGGTCCAGCAGTCTCCATCCCCCCGAGCATCTCTCCCGTGCAGCATCTCCACCTCTCCCGAGCACTCCTCCAGTGCAGCATCTCCCGGTCCGGCATGCAGCCCAGTCAGCATCATCCAACAAATGCAACCGCCAACAAGTCTCCCGGCCAGCAAGTCAGCCGGACAGCAGGTCTGGTGCAGCAGGTCCGGCCCGGCTTCGTCCTCCGGTGCAACTGGTGCGGTGCAGCTCGTCTCCGGGCATGGACCAGGCCGGAAGAGAGCCCCGGCCGAGAGAGATGAGGAACCCCGAACGAGGCACCCCGGACAACGGGAGGGAGGAAACCCCGGGCGGGAGAGACGACGCCGGCCGAGGAGGATGCCGGCCGGCCGAGAGATCCACCGTCCGAAGAGAGCCCCGGCCGAGAGAGACGCCGGCCGAGAAGAGAAAGAAAAACAGAAGCAGAGGAAGAAAAGGAAAATGGCGGGAAAAGGGGGATTCAAACAGGCCTGACCCGGTCAAAGGCTAGGCTGGGCCGGGTCGGGTTGCAACAATGATTCAGTATCTTGGGCCAGCAGGTCAGCTTCCAGCAGTTTGGGCTGCAGCAGTCTTCTCTTGGCACCCAGAAGTCTTCTCTGGACACCCACTGCTCCAAACAGCAAAATCAAGCTACTCTCTACACCCGTAGACATTCACCGGGCAACCCGGGAATCATTCCCGCATGCTATTCCAACACCCGGCAACTTTCTCCAAAGCTAAGTATTCTAACTCATTCAGTATTACTCAACGCATACTTCACCTGTGCATAATCTGTTGGGAAATATTGATAATTAGACATGTGGTATAAGCACGAGCTCATGTCATTATGCGCTTATCAGTGCTGCTCATATCATTATGCATCGGTTGATCATCTCAGCATGGCAATGCATCGCATATCAGTATGCATCATTACACGCATGTCATTATGCGCTTATCAGTGCTGCTCATATCATTATGCATCGGTTGATCATCTCAGCATTGCAATGCATCTGCATCATTGCAAGCATGTCATTATGCGTTTATCAGTGCTGCTCATATCATTATGCATCGGTTGATCATCTCAGCATTGCAATGCATCGCATATCAGTATGCATCATTGCACGCACGACATGTGGTATAAGCACGAGCTCATGTCATTATGCGCTTATCAGTGCTGCTCATATCATTATGCATCGGTTGATCATCTCAGCATGGCAATGCATCGCATATCAGTATGCATCATTGCACGCATGTCATTATGCGCTTATCAGTGCTGCTCATATCATTATGCATCGGTTGATCATCTCAGCATTGCAATGCATCGCATATCCGTATGCATCATTGCACGCATGTCATTATGCGCTTATCAGTGCTGCTCATATCATTATGCATCGGTTGATCATCTCAGCATTGCAATGCATCGCATATCAGTATGCATCATTGCACGCATGTCATTATGCACTTATCAGTGCTGCCCATATCATTATGCATCGCGTTACGATAATGCCATCTCACCGGCTCCACCGGCTCCATGGCTCTCACCGGTTGTGTAATATCCACCCGGCCCCATGGCATTTCACTGGGGGACTCGTCTCGATATGGAAGGACGCCCGGTCGAGGTCCACCCAGCTGCATCTCTCTTGGGGGACTCGTCTCGATATGGCAGGACGCCCGGTCGAGATCCACCCACCGGTTACGTAATATCCAACCGGCTCGAGAGCATTTTCCGGGAACGCAATCCACCCGGCCCCATGGCATTTCACGGGGAGACTCGTCTCGATATGGCAGGACGCCCGGTCGAGTCTCGCCCGGCTCCATGGCATGACCCCGGTCATGAGAACATTCGACTGGCATGGGCTTTATACACCCGGGTGAGTTTACATCTAACCCATGTACTCTTGTCCAGCAGGATAAAAACTCTGCATCGCATTGAACCGCGATCAACGGGGGGGCTGCACGGCGAGCCTTGTCACCTCAACGCCACCCCCCTTACCTCAACGCTTATTCAACACAAGCTGAGAAGAACTAGCAAGTGTTCACCGGCGCTTCAAACAAGCCGCAACACCGGGGCCATCTCCCTGCAGCCTAGCAATATGGACTCGTCTCGATATGGCAGAACGCCCGGTCGAGGTCCTTTACTCCACCTCGTCTCGTTATGGCAGAACGCCCGGTCGAGGTCCAGTACTTAAGTTCACCTGGGACTCGTCTGGATATGGCAGAACGCCCGATCGAGGTCCCAGTGCACCCCGATCCGTCCGATGGCAGAACGCCCGGACGGAATCGCCGTGCTCCGATCCGTCCGATGGCAGAGCGCCCGGACGGAATCGCCGTGCTCCGATCCATCCGATGGAAGAGCGCCCGGATGGAATCGCCTTGCTCCCCGATCCGTCCGATGGCAGAGCGCCCGGATGGAATCGCCTTGCTCCCCGATCCGTCCGATGGCAGATCGCCCGGACGGAATCGCCTTGCTCCGATCCGTCTGATGGCAGAGCGCCCGGACGGAATCGCAGTGAACCCCGATCTGTCCGATGGCAGAACGCCCGGACGGAATCGCCGTGCTCCGATCCGTCCGATGGCAGAACGCCCTGACGGAATCGCCGTGCTCCGATCCGTCCAATGGCAGAGCGCCCGGATGGAATCGCCTTGCTCCCCGATCCGTCCGATGGCAGAGCGCCCGGACGGAATCGCCGTGCTCTGATCCGTCCGATGGCAGAGCGCCCGGACGGAATCGCTGTGCTCCGATCCGTCCAATGGCAGAGCGCCCGGACGGAATCGCCGTGCTCCGATCCGTCCGATGGCAGAGCACCCGGACGGAATCGCCGTGCTCCGATCCGTCCGATGGCAGAGCGCCCGGAAGGAATCGCCTTGCTCCCCGATCCGTCCGATGGCAGAACGCCCGGACGGAATCGCCGTGCCCCGATCCGTCCGATGGCAGAACGCCCGGACGGAATCGCCTTGCTCCCCGATCTGTCCGATGGCAGAGCGCCCGGACGGAATCGCCGTGCTCCGATCCGTCCGATGGCAGAGCGCCCGGACGGAATCGCCGTGCTCCCCGATCCGTCCGATGGCAGAACTCCCGGACGGAATCGCCTTGCTCCCCGATCCGTCCGATGGCAGAACGCCCGGACGGAATCGCCGTGCTCCGATCTGTCCGATGGCAGAGTGCCCGGACGGAATCGCCTTGCTCCCCGATCCGTCCGATGGCAGAACGCCCGGACGGAATCGCCTTGCTCCCCGATCTGTCCGATGACAGAGCGCCCGGACGGAATCGCCGTGCTCCGATCCGTCCGATGGCAGAACGCCCGGACGGAATCGCCTTGCTCCCCGATCCGTCCGATGGCAGAGCGCCCAGACCGAATCGCCGTGCTCCGATCCGTCCGATGGCAGAGCGCCCAGACGGAATCGTCGTGCTCTCTCCACTTACCGGCTGCCCCGGTCCCTTACCGCTACTCTAGAGCCTCGGCCGCTCCGACCCGGTCCTATCCGGCGGGTCACCCCCTCCAGCGGGTCACCCCGGATTCAGCCGACCGGTCCTATCCGAGCGGGTCACCCCCTCCAGCGGGTCACCCCCTCCAGCGGGTCACCCCCTCCAGCGGGTCACCCCGGATTCAGCCGACCGGTCCTATCCGAGCGGGTCACCCCCTCCAGCGGGTCACCCCGGATTCAGCCGACCGGTCCTATCAGAGCGGGTCACCCCGGATTCAGCCGGCCCGGTCCTGTCCGGCGGGTCACCCCCTCCAGCGGGTCACCCCGGATTCAGCCGACCGGTCCTATCCGGCGGGTCACCCCCTCCAGCGGGTCACCCCGGATTCAGCCGACCGGTCCTATCCGAGCTGGTCACCCCGGATTCAGTCGGCCCGGTCCTGTCCGGCGGGTCACCCCAGCCAGCGGGTCACCCCGGATTCAGCCGGCCCGGTCCTATCCGAGCGGGTCACCCCCTCCAGCGGGTCACCCCGGATTCAGCAGCCGGCCCGGTCCTATCCGAGTGGGTCACCCCCTCCAGTGGGTCACCCCGGATTCAGCCGGCCCGGTCCTATCCGAGCGGGTCACCCCCTCCAGCGGGTCACCCCGGATTCAGCAACGGCCCGGTCTTGTTCAGCAGCGGCTCCGCCAACTATGCCCGATCAGGCTTCAGCGTGTCAGGACCGGTCAAACCCGGATCCTCCTTGGGCATCTCATCACGCCCGGCACCTCATCACGCCCGGCACCCCAACACTCCCGACCAGGTCACATCTCCAGCACGAACTTGGGGGACTCGACATTCGAACTCCCGGTAAGAGCCCAATCTCACTTAGGGACTTGGGGGACTGGTGGTAGTAGGGGTGACTCGGTCACCACCTATGCTTGGAGGCACATGATGATTAACTCCCCAAGTAAGATTGCACTCTTACTCGGGAACTTGGGGGACTTGTTGACAGTATATATGGTGCACCGCCAAGCATGTTCGGCGACCTCGTGGACCGTGCAACCGGCATCATAGATCCTACTTCCGGCCTCTAGCGGGTAGACCAGCACCCCGGCTACATCTTCATTGTTCCACATCACCGGTGCCGCACTCGGAAGCAGTGCCACCGGGCTCCCGGAATAGCTTCGTGAGTAGGGAATTATGTAATAGTGTAGTAAGCATCCCACATTGGAAACATTGTAGAGGAGGGAGCCTTCCTTCCCTATAAATAGGAGGCTTCCCCCTTAGTACAAAGGATCTTGGATCCAAGGCACTCCATTCTTGTAACCCGATGGCTTATTGGCTATTCCTACTGGATTCCAAGTGGACGTAGCCGTGCCCTCCGATGGCACGGTGAACCACTATACTCGCTGTGTTCTTTATAGCTTTATTATTATGCTTCTGCCAGGCCTACGGGTTTGTACATAAACACCATGTTAAATACCATATTAAATATTTTCTATGATATGGCGAAAGTGCTTATAAAGCCATCAGATCCAGAATTCAGAGGTACCCCAAAAGATATTGAAAATGACTCAAGATACATGCCTCATTTTAAGGTATGTAAAATGTTAAATTTAGTGCTTGTTTTAAATCTTATCTAACATAATTACTTCTTAAATATTGACTACTGGTGATTATATTTATAGGATTGCATTGGTGCAATTGATAGTGTTCATGTCTAGGTGTCTATTTCTCCAACTGATGCCGTTCCATACATTGGTCGGAAAGGGACTCTCACTCAAAATGTGTTGGCGGTATGCAATTTCAACATGCAATTCACATTTGCATGTGCAGGGTGGGAAGGAACTGCCCATGATAGTAGAGTATTCTTATCAGCTTTACGCAATACTCGAGCAAACTTTCCCAAACCTCCAAATGGTAATCATTTTTTAGCCTAACTTCAAAATAGTAATCTATTATATCATAATTAATATTCATATTTATTGTTTTATTTCAGGTAAATATTATGTGGTGGATACCGGATATCCTCAAATGAGAGGTTTTTTAGGACCATATAAAGATGAGCGGTATCACCTTCCACATTTTCGTGGAGGAGACGAACCGACGGGTCATAAAGAAATATTTAATCACGCACATTCTTCACTTAGGAGTATTATTGAGCGCTCTTTTGGGGTATGGAAAAAGAAGTGGAGTATTTTACGTGATATGCCACATTTTCCTTACGATAAACAAGTGAAGATAGTTATTGCTACAATGGCTTTACATAACTACATAAGAAGATATGCTCATGAAGATCGTGACTTTGATGAAAGTCAAATTTACCCAATTGAAGAGAACGGTGAAGATATAGAATATAATGACCCCGAAGAAGATAGTTCGGGAAGACAAGAAATGGAGGTGCTAAGAAATACAATTGCACAAATTAAGCTAATGAATGTAGCTACTTAGCATTTACTTGTACTTATATTGAGAAAACCTTTTGTGTAGTACGTACCGTGTATCAATTTTATATATTTTTATTTTAAGAGTTTAAGTTAAAAAAAATTATTTGAAGAAATAAATAACCAAACAATTAATTTTAATTATACCAAAAACTCACATTTATTATATTAAGATAAAGATATATTATAATTTGAATTGTTTGTATAAAGATCATACAGTACGTGAAATTTTACATAGGCATGGTATAGAACAAAATTTATATTTAATGTATTAATGTTTAACATACATGTCTATTTCAGTAATTATACTCACTCAAATCACTTTTCATTTACAACTTACCAAACACTTAAAAACTTGATTTTCATTCTCACAGCACTTTTAAAAACAGTTTACCAAACACCCCTGCTGTTTTCTCTCACAGCAAATCCAAAATCAATTTTGCTCACAGTAGATTCAAAATCAATTCTGCTCACAGCACAGCAATGCCAAACTAAACCTTAATTGTGGATTAGGGATTACAGAAATTCTTACTTTTAACTTGAGAAAAAATACAAACTCTTTCAAGTTAGGATTGTGTCGTCGTGATTCCTGGGAACTAGGAGTAAGACTAAATTGTGGTACTTGGTAGTCGTTTAGGCAATTGTCTAAATTCATTTTAATAGATAATATGATATCCATGAGAACTATGAAGTACATGTAACACCATCTTAGAAACGAGGTTTAATAAATTGTATATTTAAAAGCACCACAATTGTATAAATGACAGGAGCACAATGCTACTCATCCCTCATTCCCTCTTCGTTCAGTGAAAGCTTGGTCAAGTTGGCACCAGTGAGAATTAAGACCAGAACACATAAGACCGTATCGTGTTGGATCCCTTCGATTTTCCTCTAATTTGCCTTTGGTTTCTGCAGGTTGACATGTTCTTGTCTCGTCATTGGTCTCACTATTGGATTTATTGATGCATGTCATTCCTACTCTAAATTTGTTTCTTATGAGTGACTGAGGTTATCGTTGTTAGCTTTTGAATATTGGGTGCTACAACTTGTATCAATTTGTAGTTGAAGTTTATGAAAAGATATTCCTTTTAATAAAAGATAAATAACTAGAGCAAATGGATAGTGAAGTAGTTGGTTAGAGTGAATTTGAACTTAATTTTCTCAAATTTTTTGTTTGTTTGAATTTTATAAGTAGTGTAGCTAGGTTGGGATGTGCTCTATTGCCTTTTAATGATCGAATTGGAAACGACTCTTTTCGAGGTTATTATGAGATGTGTACTTTTATCAACTAATAAATTAATTTTGCATATTTTTGTATATGAATAGAGTTTTTGTGATTACACAAAAAATACTCTCATGCTTAATGGTGTCAGATGACAAATTATAAAAATGAAAAAGGAAAAAACCCAGCCCTAAGTCCCTAACCATACTCATTCCTCGACAGGTTCCAAGCAACCCCAACCTCCATCTTCTCCTTTTTGCCCAATTCTTTTGAATAATCTATTTCATTCATGCACTCGTACCATATCTTTTGTGTTTTGATGCATCATATGATTCAAGATTAGCAAAGTTATATATATATATATATATATATATATAGAGGAAGTTCAGTTCTTCTTCTTCTTCCCTTTTATTTTGGTTGAAATTGGTAAGTATCGAACCTATTTCGTAGTTACTATGTATGAATGTATCCAATGAATGGTTTCTAGTTAGAGAAATCAATCGATCAATATATGCGTGTCATAGGAAGTAGAACTCAGATGCAAGAGGAGGACTTCAAGCAGTTGCTGGATCCAAAACATGTCAGAAAGGTTAAAAAGTTCCAGGCTTTGCAGTGTTTCAGGCTCAGAGAAAAGAGAGCTTAGCCTGAAGCAGAAGAAAGCTTAGCCTAAGCCTGAAGCAAAGAGAGCAAAGCCTGAAGCAGGTTGCCATTTTTGTGAAAGAAAGCTTAGCCTAATGACCTATGCACTCATACACTACCCATCACTCTGGCCTCTTCAATCTTGTCATCTTTTGATTGAAACTGACATGATATGAGACTTGCATTTTAACTTCAATTTTCCTGAAAATTTTATGTTGGACTAATAAATCCCAATGGGACCAAAGTTTCTTCAAGTTTCTATGACTTACAAAATTAAGCAAATGTACTTCTATCTGGTATCTACTAAAGACTCAAATTAGGATAGGAATTTGAAACAATTACATTTGTTTAAGTACTCTGCTATTGAAGCTGCAAGTTCTTCAGACTTATAAGTACGAATCATCAATTACAGCGATGAGGAGAAGGCTGCTGATAATGCATCAAATTCAGTAATATGCACACTGGTTCAATCATACATCAGCTACAGATACAAAGGGTGGCCAATTAAAGTCTTTAAAGCAAAAGGATCGGATATCAAATCTTGTAACAATCTCTCTACCTTTTTTTGAGGATATACAAGCTCTGTAATATAAAGATTCAAACAGATCAAAATTGTGAGTAGAAAATATCAACACAACACACAACAAAACCTATAGACATAAGGAAACATTTGCATTTCAAATTCTGAACTTCAGCACTAGTCAATTATATCAAAACAAAAAGGTATGAGCAATCTACTTGCCCACACAACTCAAAAGTAGCAGCTAGGAAATCAGATATTGTTCTCAACATAACAAATGGTCTGTAACATGATCAGAACAATCACCTAAAGGGGTTGTTGAGTGGGAGATCTTGTTCATAGAACATTTTAACTGTTTCCACACAACTCCATTTCAAATTCTGAACTTCAGCACTAGTCAATTATATCAACACAAAAAGGCATGAGCAATCTACTTGCCCACACAACTCAAAAGTAGCAGCTAGGAAATCAGATATTGTTCAACATAACAAATGGTCTATAACATGATCAGAACAATCACCTAAATGGGTTGTTGAGTGGGAAGTCTTGTTCATAGAGCATTTTAACTGTTTCCTCAGTCGGCTCATAGAACCTTAGTATTCCTTGAAGGCATCCAGTCAAATAAAACCCACCTCGAACTCTCTGGAAAACAATACTGGCAGTTTGGGCATGGGACAATCTTAGAAAGAAGATTAGTCTCTCAGGATTCTTTCTTGAAATAAGGTGCATCTGAGAAAAATCCATGAACCCTGCCAAAGTTCTCCTCAGTGACTCATAAGACTCAGGGGTGTTCTCCACATTTTCAGCCACCATGAACAAACAATTTGACATGAGGGTCTCGAAAAGTGCATAATGGTAGTACACATCATTAAGTACTGGGGAGGAACACAGTAAGAGGCACTGGCCCTCTCTTGGAACTTTACCCATACGGATGTGACCGCCAGTCTTGAGACATTGTAGCGCAGCTGCTGCAATGCTGCATGATGTTAGAAGCTCACAATCATGGTCACTTCTTATTCGGTGTTGCTTTGCAAATTGCTTTGCATATACCCCACCGCCCCCCTGACGTGACCGTAATTCCTGGGAGCCAGGTGCACCTTAAACCCCCTCCTTTTACCTTCTTAGATTGAACATTGTAAATCATTGCCTCATTGTTCTGCCAACCAGCAATTAGGGTCTGTATCTGACATACTTTCCCATAGTTATTCTCCTCCCAATTATCAATAAAAGTCATAGCAATGATGGCTGCCAGGTGAATGCCCTCAGATGCATTGAGCCCGAAAGCTGTCTCGACCATCTTCTTTGATGTGTCCAGCATCTGTTGACATAATATTGAAGATCCTGCCACAGTCGCCAAAATGTAGTCCCCAATTTTATAAAACTTCTCGTAATCATCAGTCGCGACATATTGGGTGCCAATAACACATCCCATTTGATCAGTGACGAGAAAGATACCGCTGCGCCCAATCATTCCAATGATAGTTGTTCCTGTAAGAGATATTTGATTGCTGATATCTTTGTTGTTCTTGGAAGTCTTTTGATCTTTTGTTGGTAAAGTTGAGTCAAGATTAAAATTATCAAGAAGAGCTTTCTCACGTATCTGTCTAGCCTTGTAGATTACGTTGACGACTCGTTGCAAATGTTTAGAATTTCCTGGGTCGTCCTCAATGACATGTTTGATCTGTTTGTTGACCTCTGTTATTACATCATCACCATCTGAGTCGTCTGAGTCGACATTTAGGTCATCTGCATAAGAATAAGAGATAGTGCATAAGAGTAATCCTAGCTGCTTCATGTCCACACTCCAAATTTCTACCTAGCACTAGTCGATAGCAAAAGCTAGCAATTAGCAATTGCCAACGTAACTCAAAAACAGCTAAGTTTGAGATGCATTTAACAGTTCATTTAATCACAACATAGAAGCACATAAGCTAGAACATTATTACTAATTCACAACTAGACAAGATATATGTCAAAAACATGTTAATTTGATCTCTGCTAGTTGTTAACAAACCCAATGGAGCAAAGTTCAATCAGCTACTTTCCAAAGAGAACGTACATGATGCTTGTGAGCATATGTCCCTTGCCGTCGAGAAGCAGCCTGATGGCCCTCATTGCCTTCCTGTCGGCCACAAACCCATTGGCTTTCATCTCCTGTAGAAACTGCTTGGCCTCCGCCATCTTGTCATGCCCTGCATAAGCCTCAAAGACAGCCGTGTATGTGCTGGCACTGGGCTGCAACCCCTTCCCCATCATCTCCATGACACATTCCTTGGCAACCCCGAGAAATTTAGGGTCCGGGTCTCCAGCCAGTGCCTTGATGACAACACTGTATGTGTAAGCATTGGGGGCACAATCTTCAGAATCTAACATCTTTTGGTACAAATGCAGAGCCTCCATGGCCTTGCCTGCCTCAGTGTACTCTTCGAGCTTGCTGGTCACTGGTCATGACCACCACCTTCTTTTCATCGCCCTCTTCTATGGCTTTATCAATAAGCTCCATAGCAAAGTCCTTGTAGCCCTCTGACAATAAAGTCGACACCTTTTTCATCAAACTCTTGAGAAACCTACTGTTGCTGTTAATCACATTTTTGAAATCTTCTGGCCAATCCTCTGGGTCTCCTTGAATAATAGCCCTGATGTTTGGTGACTCGGAGCTTCTACTTTCCATTTGGTAAGGTAATTTTCAGTTTTGTGATGAAGGGTTTTACAAGGGTTTTGCGTGGAGATATGAATGGAACAGAGAGAAATGGGTGGAATGTAAGAATTATGAGAGCATACAGACAGAGATAAATGGAGGATGAGATGTGTAATAAATTAATTTTACATATTTTTGTATAGACGAAATTAAAAAAAAAATAGTTTAAAAAAAAACGGAAGAAGTGATGAGTAGAGTTTTTGTGATTACACAAAAATACTCTCATGCTTAATGGTGTCAGATGACAAATTTGAGGGCAATGACGTACATACACACCATGTGATCATATTTGATTATTTGATTGAGAAATTATCAAAGAGATAAATAAAATACAAAAGTTAAATATGTGATTAGTTAAAAAAAATTAAAGTAAAATAGTTGATGTTTTCTCAGGCTTTTGGGCTTGCCATGAGTTGGGTTTATTAAGCCCAAAAGTCCTGTGTAAAGCCCAATCCAAATAGGAATTAGGAATCTACAAATAGGGGATGATGAAAACCTCTTGCTCTCTCTGTTGTTGGTTTGGAAGTACAAGTTAGCAGGAATGAAAGCAATGATCGATCGTTCATTTGTTTGTCATGATTTTCTGAGTCTTTTTTCTTTGTTGTTCTGTCTTTCAAAAATGGATAAAGTTGGAAATTTATGGTATTTTTATGTCTGCTGAGTATACATAAAAATTTGCTCGGTACATTTTTTTCTTCACACTTACTCTAATCTGTGAGTCAGCCTTATACATTGTCCTTGTAACTTAGAAACTAGAAAGGAATTAAATACAAATTAATTGAAACTATTTGTTGAGAGGGGTATTAAAATTTCTCAGGGTTACTGAACTGTTTTACACTTTTAGGAAACAACTGACTCGGTGAACATGCATACTACTTTTGAGCAGTATCACGAGGCTTCTAGGCGTGTAGCAAAGGTTAAAAAGCTCCAGCCTTTGCAGTGTTTCAGGCTCACAGCAAAGAGATGATGAAGGAGGTTGCCATTTTTGTGAAAGAAAGCTTAGCCTAATGACCTATGCACTCATACACAACCCATCACTCTGGCCTCTTCAATCTTGTCATCTTTTGATTGAAACTGACATGATATGAGACTTGAATTTTAACTTCAATTTTCCTGAAAGTTTTTTGTTGGACTAATAAATCCCAATGGGACCAAAGTTTCTTCAAGTTTCTATGACTTTCAAAATTAAGCAAATGTACCTCTATCTGGTATCTACTAAAGACTCAAATTATAATAGGAAACTGAAACAAGTAACTCCATTTGTTTAAATACTCGGCTATTGAAGCTGCAAGTTCTTTAGACTTCTAAGTACGAATTATCAATTACAGCTATGAGGAGAATGCTGATGATAATGCATCAAATTCAGTAATATGCACACTAGTTCAAGCATAAATCAGCTACAGATACAAAGGGTGGCCAAATAAAGTCTTTAAAGCATAAGGATCGGATTTCAAATCTCGTCACAAGCTCTGTACCTTTTTTTGAGGATATACAAGCTCTGTAATATAGAGATTCAAAGATTCAAACAGATCAAAATTAGCACTCAGATATTGTTCAACATAACAAATGGTCTATAACAGAATCAGAACCATTTCCTAATTCATTCCATGGCATTCAAGTTTATACCCACAAAACCAAAACAGAGAAGTTAAGACAACAGAATGCAGATCTACTTGTCGAAAAGAATACTGATGACGGTTTGAACCACAGGTCCTTTTCTTCCCTTGAGAACCTCCATCACAGCCTTCCTTTTAGCCCTGAATCCCTTGGCTTTCATCTCCATCAGAAATTCCTTCCCTTTCTTCACATTATCCTCCTCCAACCGGGCAAAGGCCTTGAATACAGGGATGTAAGTCCTGGCATTGGGCTGCATTCCCTTATCCATCATATCCAGCAAGTATGTCTTAGCATCTTCAAAAAAGTTGCGAGTCCTCAGCAAGTGCCTTGGTGATAACACTGTAAGTGTATGCATTTGGGGTAACCGAGGGATAACATGCGCAAGAAAACCTTTCGAGCCTCCTTGGCTTGATCACTCTTAGCATAGATCGCAATTACACCAGTGTGGGTTACAACTTCAGGTATATCACCCGAATCAAACTCAGCCCTGATCTCATGAGCTTGGGACATTAATCCATCATTATTTAGCTTGTTGGACATCCTGGTGAGAGTGTGCGCAAGGGGTTCCATCCTGCACATTATGTCGAAGACATGTTCCAAATCTTTGGGGTTTTCTGGGTCGTCTTCAATGACATGCTTGTTGCCAACATAAGCATTAGGAGGGCAGTTCAAGTGTTCCAGCATCCTGTTGGACTTGTTTATATCATCATCATCATGTTCTGAGTCACCTGAATAGTCTTCCGAGTTATCTACAGTCTACAGGCAATAAATTGTCAACGTTAGTATATAATCAGCAATCCAAACACCAATCCGCACAGCACATAAGCTAGGAGTGGATGAGAAATATGTAACCATTCATTTCAACTACTCATCAAAGTATTAAACATAGATCCCCAAACAACCCATGAGCTGATGCATTTACCAACCCATTAATCAACAGTGTTAACTTTTAACATTTTTTTCAACAAGAAATCATAGTCCATACCCACAGTATCACCAAAACAAGGACATCAAGTATGGATTTGTTAACTGATAGAAGCATAAAATGCGACGTTTAATAGTTCAATCTTTACACTTTATTTGGTTATTTTTCCCTTAAAAAGTCAGTTTTAACTTTCTTATTGTTTTAGCCTTTTAGGTACTTAGTGGAGAAACATAACGCAAATGTGTGCTCAAATGATGCAAGCAAGGGTTTCACTATGAAATAAAGATGTCAAGGATGGATTTTGGTCTGTCACATGGTCACGAATATCAAGGAAAGTCGATGGAATTCTCTATGCAAAACTGACGCTGCAAACATAAAAGCTGAAATTCTGGATTGTGCTTATTTTCTTCAGTTTTCGTCTTATTTTCATGGAATTACAAGAACGATTTAATCAAGGTGACTGCCCATATATGTATATGGGGTGTTTTACTTCAGTTTAGAATCAAGAATCACTCAAAAAGATGGCGGCATGATCAATTTATGATGTTTCAAATATGGGCAGAAGATAAGGAAAAACTGGAAATCCTGACACTGGTTTTTCGGCGAGACAACTTCATGGTTGATTTTGGGTATTGTGTCAACGAATTTTCTTGGATATTTTTGCATGTATTAAAGCCCAATATATAAGGTATATCTCAGAGAAAATCCACATCTAAAGGAGCCCAAAACGTTGGTCAAGTCTGAGGAAGAAAACTTGTGCAAAGCATCCTATATAAGTCTTTGAAACCAGATTGTGAAGGGAGACTTTCGGACCATTCGAGTGCTCTAACTTTAAGAAAATCCTTACCTGCACAGAAGTATTGCCAATACCACCTCCTGCCACAGTCTACTGCCGTCGTTCCTCCTTGAAGATTCAAGAAGCTGCTGCCCCACACCATTACCTCCACAAATCCTTCTTCGTGGTTTTTATCTTTTGTATTCATAATGACTATTATGGTATTTTCTCAAACGATGAGGAACTAAACTCTCTTAATTAGGGGCTACCTTTGTAGCCCCGTTTATGCAAAACTCTTGTTCATGTTTTCTTAGTTAATTCTTGATTTGTTATGTCATTGGTGTGTCTTGATTTGTGCTATTGATAACTCTTGCATGTTTGTTTTCTTTGGTGGCCAACTTAAAATATAGGCATGTAATTGCAGCTAGAGGTTAAGAATTATTTCACCTAATAATTATGATTCTTTCTCTCACCAAGTAGCGACTATCTCACTTGCTGAGATAAATCAAGGGATGCTTATTGATTTGGGTATAGAGTGTTGTCACGCTATTTAGACTTTAATCAACAAACAAATTTTCATAGATCATAATGATTTCTACTTGTTTTGCTAGACTACTGTTGTCAGAGCTAGTAGACCTGTTAGGGAATGTTTCTAACGAAAAGTACTGTCACGGTGTTAGATAATTTTTGGAAAGTAAAAAGAATAATTTCAATGCTGTCATGGTTATTCTTGTTTGTTGTCAATCACATAACTGTTAAGTTTTCTCTAGGGTTGATCAAGAGTGGAGTATAAACGGTGGTGAATTGGTGTAGTTCCTAACTCATCCATTCTATTGATAAGAATCATATTTTATTTTGTTTTCTTACATTTTTCTGCCATAATCATAACCCCCAATTGTTACTTTATTCATCGATTATCCATTTTGTACACATAACGTTTCGATCATAGTTTTGTTTTGTAGGTTTATGAAGCAACTTAAAAATTATCTCTCCTTTGTTTATGGATGATCTGTTGTTCTAGATATGGGTTTAGATCAGGGCCTAAGTACAAGTTAGATATAGATTAACACGCGCGCAGTGTGATTTTTTTTCTTCTTCTTTTTTTGAATCATTGACTTATTATTTATTGTTTAACAATAATAATAGAATTTCAAAGTTGGCATCATAAGATATCTGGCAGTAGATTTGAAATTCTATCATTTTTCTGTCATAAAATCAGATACCTTGTTGTTTGACTGTCATCTTAATATTCACGGAAACATGTCAAGAGTAATGAATAAGCCTGGTTATGGTCAAACATGTTATAAGATTGGGTAAGCCAGCTGACACATTTGGGATTTTAATTAAAGATCAGGTAACTTCATATGTAGAGATGTAATTGTGTGAGTCAAAATGGAACTAAAAAAATGAATCATGAACTGGAAAAGTGATATTTGGAAATGTGAATTGTCGGTGCTTTGATTAAATAGATAGTTCTTAGATTCACTCAAATACTAAAATGGTGAAACTTATGTTTTGATGTTAAACTATAAATTCCACCCATTTAAGATAGCAAATGTTGATGATTTAACTATTCCTCTGATTCTCAGGTACATATACTGCTCTTCAGCTGGTGTTTATTTGAAATCTGATCAATTACCTCACTTTGAGGTATGCCTGATGTTCTAAAAAGCTCATTACAAGTTTCTCAAATTCAATATAAATATATAATAGAAAGGGTAATCAAAGAGGGGGAAAAAACAGACTAACTGCTTTTATTTCAGTTCTGGCTTTTGTTATACTGCTTCTTCATTCTAAAGTGGGTCTGTTTTCTAATGAACTACCAGGCACCATGATGTAGTGCTAGCTCCATTTACCACAGTATCATGTCGGCAACAACAACAAAAAAGCAAGTAATTATAACATGTTTTAAATGAGATTACTAAATATATCTATTCCACTCAGATCTTCAATAGTCCAACATTATCACCCAACTGCCAAATCAGTTAGGCATCTCTTAACTAATTTTCATATAAAAGTGCAGGTATGCATAAGCACACTGACTAACTTGATAGTTGATAGTTGATTGTTTTGGAAATACCCGGCAACCATTGAGTTCCATGACACGGTGGTTCTCTCAGGCATTTCATCGAACACCTTCCGGGCACTCTCAATTTGGCCGAGACGGGCATAACGGGAAATCTGGGAGTTACAGGAAGTTGCAATAGATGTGCAGTATCGGCGATGTGGGGTAAATCGGAAGCGCATTGAAGAGTTCAAAATTTCAGTACCGGCGTTAACAAGATAGGCTGGTGTTGTTGGTATCTGTTTTATCATTTGAGTTTGTATCAGTTTATATAAGGAGGGAAGTGGAAGACGCGGGAAAGAGGTGTTTCCAAATATTAATTAGGCCGTTCTTCAGTTAATTTAGGGTTTTTGTCTTTAAAAAAATATAAATTAAAAAATAAAAAGGTTTTGGGAGATACAATTCGTCAAAAGATACATCAATTTAGGAATATATATCAAGTATTTAGTGTGATTATAGCGTACGATGTTTCTAAGAATTGATAGACTAATTTGAGGCTATTTTAGTACTTTTGTATCAAAATAGTTTAGGGGTTTTTACCCAAAACTACAATTTTGGGTACATAATTACCAATAGCAAGGTCTTCTTTTTAAATTACCATTAACAAGGTTCCATCCAAAACTAACAGAATCAGTTAAGTCTTAAATTACACAATTACCCTCACTAAGCCTAATGCTACTGATCCTCAGAATTCAACCTAATACTACTGACCCTCAGTGAGCCTAATGCTACTGATCCTCAGAATTCAACCTAATATACTGACCCTCAGTAGCTCCGCCGTCCTCCGCCGCACTTCAATAATACTGACCCTCAGTAGCTCCGCCGTCCTCCGCCGCGCTTCAATACTACTGACCCTCAGTAGTTCCGCCGTCCTCCGCCGTACTCCGCCGCACTTCAATAATACTGAGCCTCAGTATCTCCGCCGTCCTCCGCCGTACTCCGCCGCACTTCAATAATACTGAGCCTCAGTATCTCCTACTCAAAACCCTAATTCTCCCAAAAAAAATTCCACATCCCTCACTCCTCCACAAACCGGCCTCCACCAATCCAATTCCAACCACCAAATCCCAATCTCACCACACCACACCAAATCAAACAACAAACACCACACCAAATCAAAACAACAAACACCAAATCAAAAAAAAAAAAACAAAAAACAGAGAGAGAGAGACAGAGAGAGAGAAGGCGGCGGAGGAGGAGATCGGCCGGCCCAGCCCCGATCACGAAGTCGTCACACCGCCAAGGCCATGCTTCGCCGGCCTCCCAGCCTCGCCGCGCCTCCGCCCTCGCGCCTCGCGCGCTAGCTGACTCCTCCGACTTGCCTCGCGTCTCCACCTCGGCGCCTCGCACCTCGAGCCTCACACCTCCTCGCGCCTGGATCTGCTCTGCCGACCTCCCAGTCTCGCCGCGCCTCCGCCCTCGCGCCTCGCCCCTCCGGCTTGCCTCGCGTCTCCGGCCTGCCTCGCGCCTGGATCTGCTCCGGCCTCGTGCCTCGCACCCTCGCTGCCTTGGGCCTCCGGCTTCGCTCCTCAGCCTCGCGCCTCCGCTCTGGAGCTTCTCTACCTCGCGCCTCCGCTCCTGCCTCGCCCTCGCGCCTCGATTCCTCGCCTTCACCGGCCTCGGCGCTCGCTGCCTCGCGCCTTCGCCGGCCTCGCCCCTCTCTCCGGCCTCCTCCCTCTCTCCGATTCCCACCTGCATCTCTACCTCGCGCCTCCGCCTCTGCCCTCGCGCCGCCTTCACTGCCTTGCTCGCTGCCTTGGGCCTCCGGCCTCGCTCCTCCGCCTCGCGCCTCGCGCCTCGCCCCTCCGCCGTCGCGATCGGGAAGGAGAAGAGCTCCAGATCGGGAAGGAGAAGAGGAGAGGAGCAGATTGAGATCTGACTTTTTTTTTTTTTTAATATATATATATATATATGGCATATGTTGTAATTTTTAGATTGTCAGGGTTAATTATGTCATTTAACATTAGACGGATTAAAAGTCTGTTAGTGTTAAATCCTGCTAGTGGTATAAAAAAATCAGACCTTGTAATTGGTAATTATGAGTACAAAATTGTAGTTATTGGTAATTATCTAAATAGTTTATCTCTGTATCAAATTATTCAAATCTATTCAGTTCTCTACTGTGTTTGGATGGAGGAATCTTATTTTAATAGGAATTTTATTTTGATGGGCATCTTATTTCCCGTAATATAAAAATTTAAAAATTAAAAATTCTTCTGTTTGGATACTATAAATTAGAATTCTAAATATAACTAGAATTGCATATTATTTGAAAATTAAATAAAAAGTAAAAACAAAATTTAGAATCATGAGTAAGGAACACAACTCCAAATTATTGTAGATAAAAAACTAAAATATAATAATTATAATACTAAACTTGAAAGAAGCATGTCAATAAAACAACATAAATCCTTAAAAATAAAAAACATGAACGTCTAAATGAGATTTTATGATGATCCATTTGAAATTAACATCAAAACCATACTTTTTTTCATATCTATCGGGACTTCCTTCAACATAAGAAACTGCTTATCGTTCACTATAAGCCAAACACATGCTTTGATTCATTCTTCTGTATTTATGTTTTTCATCAAACTGTTTGCAGGAATATATTTTCTATTTGTTTACATATATACGATTAGTCTTATACCACCATGGATTAATGTATGAAATCAAATATAACAAGAATGTTTTATAATGTCTTATATAATAAGTGAAAATTTGGCTACATAATCGGCGCTATGTGTAATAAATTAATCTTACATATTTTTGTATAGACGAAATATTTTGAAAAAAAAATTAATGTTTTTGAAAAAACGGAAGAAGTGATGAATAGAGTTTTTGTGATTAGTGATTACACAAAAATACTCTCATGCTTAATGGTGTCGGATGACAAATTTGAGGGCAATGACATATATACACACCATGTGATCATATTTGATTGAGAAATTAATAAAGAGATAAATTAATAAAGAAGGAGATCTTGTCAAGTGCACTGGATCTATTGTGGATGTTCCTCCGGGAAAGATTCTGGTAGGGCGTGTGGTCGACGGGTTGGGAGTTCCTATTAATGGAAGAGGATCTCTAAGCGATCACGAGCGAAGACGTGTCGAAGTGAAAGCCCCGGGTCTGAATCGAAATTGGACTAAATCCTAGATTTGAGGTATCCTACCCTAAATAAAATACAAAGTTGATATCAATAGTTTAAAAGATTAAGGTAAAATGGTTGATGTCTTCTCATGTTTTTGGGCTTGCCATGAGTTGGGTTTATTAGGCCCAAAAACACTGTCTAAAGCCCAATCCAAATAGGAATTAGGATCTACAAAGGCAAAATTACTGTTTTGGTCACTGATCTTTGTCAAGAACGACAGTTTGGTCACTATCGAATGTCAAATATCAAAATGGTCACTCAAGTTAATGTTTCATGATCAATTTGGTCATTAGAGGTCAAACGACTGTTAATTATAGGATATTCTTCGAATATTCCGTTTCTTGCCAGGGGTATTATGGTCACTGAGGTATATTGGCGCCATTGTGACCAAACTGTCGTTCTTGACAAAGATCAGTGACCAAAACAGTAATTGATCCAAGAAGAACACTTCTCAGTCGAATTCTGATCTTCACTCTCTTCACTCTCTTTACAGCAGCCTTTTCACTCTTCACTCTCTTTCACTCTTTCACTCTTTGACTCAGATTCGAAGTTAAAGCATTGAAGGAGATCACCTTTTGTTGACCGAATCTCTTCAATGGTGGAACCTCAGATAGAGCCAAAGTACTGGAGATACTTTCGCATTGAAGGAGATCCACCCACTTCGAATGGTAAGTTAAAAACTCATCTGTGTGTGGTCATTGTCATGGTAGAATAAGGTTTGCTATTGTGGGTAGTTCCACAGTAGCCATTTTAGGGTTTACTGCTTCAGATTTGGGGCCAATTAAAATTGGGATTAGGGCTTCAGTACCTTAATTTGAACAATTGATTCCTGTTTGATGTTGTTTATACAGCACTGACCATGAAAAACTGTGATTTTAGTTTGTTTATTGTTCTGCACATTAGTTTATGGTAATGCATCCCCTAATGTTGTTATTAATTGATTAAAATCTGTCCTTATGTGAATTTTTTTTATTCATTTGGTTGCAGAAGAGAACTTGAATATTGAATTGCATCATGGTGGGCGTTTTCATGTGGTGGGAGGAAACAGGGTGTATAAGGTGGTGAGATTGTGTGGGTAGACAACATTGATCCTGATTTATTTAGTTGGGTTTGTCTAAACCATATGGCAGCGGACCTGGGATATAGAGTGCCTCCCATCACATATTGGTACAAGTCTACTGAATTAAATGAGTTCATCCAGCTTGGAAATGATGAATGTGTTACCAGCATGCTTGGGCAGCATGGCAATGTGGTGCAAATTTGGATGGTGGCAACCTGTGTGAGAAATAAGGCACAATGTGAGAAGGAAGACAGAACTGCAAGTAGGAAACCTGACATTGACCATTCCAAGTACTTTGGGAACTCCATTCCAGATATAGTGGAAGAAGATCATGCTGTAGCAAATGAAGATCCAAGTAATGAGGAAGCTTCTCCTGGGTTTGAAGGTCCTCCTGCATATGAAGATGATAATGTTGATGTTACTCCTGGTCCTAAAAAAAGATATAAGAGAAATGCAGGGAGGATAAAAACACCTACTAAGCTGAGGAAGATCATGAAGCTTAATGAACAGAATGAAAGGAAGTATGCAACTAGATTCAGAGGTCAACAAACATATAATGCTGCTGATTTTGGCATAGAACTGACAGGTAGTGATGACACAGACTATGAGGAGTTGCCTGATAGTGATTATGAGATTAACAACTCAGATGATGAAGTGTTTGCAGCAAATGTGGATGAAGATGAAGAACCTGTAGTAGACAAGGGTAATGTTGAACAACCTGAAGGAGATGAAGCTAATGTGCAACAAGAAAATATGGAGCAACCTGAAGTGGACAAGGCTAATGGTGATGGAGTTATACTGTCTGATGGAGATGATGCAGATTCAGAGGCATTTCATAGCTTGAGTCAGTCTAGTGGTGAGGATAATGTGGTGAGGATAATGTGGTGATGAGGTTTGATGGAGTCAGAAACAGGAGAAAGAAGAAGTTGTATACCAAGTTTCCTGAGTTTAACAAGGCAACTAATTTAAGAAACCCTCAGTTTAGTATTGGCAAAAGATACCCCAACCCTGAGTCTTTTAAAGATGTAGTGAAGGTGCATTCTATCTTGACCAGGAAGGAGCTGAGGTTTGACCCAAATGACAAGCAAAGGGTATGTGTTATTTGCAAGACCAATCAGATTAAACACAAGAAGAAAGGGAGCCAAGAGTCTAGTCAGCCTAGTCAGTCTGACTTTGGGCCTTTGGAGAAGTGTCCTTTTAGGATTTGGGCCTCTAGAAGAACAAAAGACTCAGCAGAAATGATTATAAGGACATGCATTCTGGAGCACAAGTGTCATTCTTTGGGGAAGAAGAGAGTTTACCATTTGAATGCAAGTTTCATAGCAAAGAGGTACCTGGGCAGTTTCATTGCTGACCCAAAATGGACAAATGCAGGTATTAGAGCAGCTGTGGATAGAGATTTTCAGTTGGGAGTCAATTACCAAATATGCAATAGGGCAAAGAGGACAGCAGATAAACTGATCCATGGTACTATTGAAGACCAGTACAATTTGCTGGAGGCATGGGCTGCAATGATAAGGAGGGCCAATTGCAAAAACACAGTATACATTGATGTTCCTTTGGAAGGAGATGGGAAGAGAAGATTCTCAAAGATGTATGTCTGCTATGCAGCTTTGAAGAAAGGGTTTAAAGATGGTTGTAGGCCACTGATAGGTTTGGATGGGACTCATCTCAGAACAAATCTCAAGGGGATCATGTTAACTGCAGTTGGGATTGATCCTAAGAATGGCATGTACCCAATTGCTTATGCAATTGTAGAGCAGGAAACAAGAGACACTTGGACATGGTTTATGCAGATTCTGAGAGAAGACCTGGATATTCAGAATGACTTCTCTTACACAATCATCAGTGACAAGCAGAAAGGGTTATTGGATGCAGTGAAGGAGATCATGCCTAACAGTGAGTATAGGTTCTGTGCTAGGCATTTGTATGCCAATTTCAAGAGAGATGGAAATGTTGGTAGTTATTTAAAGGGTTTATTTTGGGCAGCTTCAAGGAGCACAACAGTAACTTGGTGGGACAGGAATATGAATGACATCAAAGCTGCTAGTGACAAGGCTTATGATTGGTTGAAGAAGAGACCAGCAGAGCAGTGGAGTAGATCACACTTCAAATCCACAGTGAAGTGTGACATTCTCTGCAACAACTTGTGTGAAACCTTCAATTCCAAGATTCTAGAAGCAAGGAAGCTCCCTATCCTAGCACTGAATGAGGAGCTCAGATTGAATTTGATGATGAGGCTGGTTAACAAAAGACATGATGTTGAGAAATGGAAAACAAATGTGGGTTCCAGAATAGAAAAATTACTGAAGAAGTTAGTTGATGACAGCCATGACTACAATGTCAATGGGTCAGCCAACATGAAGTATCAAATTCAAGGGAAAGGAGCTGGTTGTGCCTCTGGAATCACTTCTGTTCATGATGTGGATCTTCAAAAGCATAGCTGCACCTGTAGGAGGTGGGATTTGAATGGTTTACCATGTCCTCATGCAATAGCAGCCATTTATGATAAACACCTGAACATTCTGGAGTTTGTAGACAAGTGTTATTCTAAAGATGCATATACCCTTGCTTATGCACCTGCTATAGAGGCCATTCCAGGCATTGATGAGTGGGAGAAGATTGAATCACCTATAATGCATCCACTGTACAAAAGAGGACCTGGAAGACCTCCTAACATGACTAGAACTTCATCTGCAGGTTTGTTTCAACTTATTATGGTACCCCTTAAATTACAATACATGATTTTTTTGTTCTGTCATAACAGTAGATTAATGCAAGCCTATTGTTCTGCACATATAGGTGAGGTACCCCCTGCTCCAGGAGCTGAAAAGCTCTCAAAGGCACATTTTAGTGACAACAAGTGTGGTCTCTGCAAGCAAAAAGGGCATAATGCAAGGACATGTGCTAGGCACAGCCAGCAAGGCCACCAAAGAGGAAGAGGATCTCAGATTAGAGCTGCAATTGATGTTGAAAATGTAAGTGATGTACCATATATAAAGATGATTGGCTTGTGGTTATGTGATGATGATTGACTTGTGATGATGTGATGATGATGTGACTTGTGGTTATTGTATGATGTATGATGTGATGATGTGATGATGATTGACTTGTGGTTATTGTATATCATTTTTGCTTATGTTTGAACTCCATACCCTATTATGTTTTAGGTTTCACTTGCTGGATCATCACAGCCAACACCTACAGTAGTTCCATTGTCACAAGAAGATGAAGGAATTGCTTCATCATCTCAGCCAACATCAAATGTGAGGGGCAAGGGTAATGTGAGGTCTGCTGGAAGAAGTAGAGGGAGGACTGGGTTGACAAGAGGTCAGAGTTCAAGAGTTTGGATGTCATAGCTGATGACAATTGACCACAGTGCATGATGTTGTTTATGTTGACAAGATGGCAACTTTTGTAGATTAATGCAACTATGAACTGTATTACTGTCAATGCATATTTGCCAGGATCACATCATTCTAGCAGACAATATCTCCTTCTCTTTTGGTTTGTAATGATAGGAGCAACTGTTTTAGATTTGAATGATGTAATTGGATGATGCTTGTGATTATGTAGATGTGAATGTATTTGTCAAAAGCTGTGGTTGCAGACATGGAAGTTCTGATGTTATTGATTAGGCTCTGTTTCAAACATAGCACACACATATGGCAGTGTTGCATATAGATGCAAGCTTACTCTCATTGCAATAAGACATGCCTTACAAGCACAATGTAGCTACACAAAGTTCATTTAAGCATTTCCATTCACTACAACAGATTGCCAAACAGCTTGCCTATTTTGCATTCACTACAACAGAGTACATAAAGATCATCTAAGCATTCCCATTTTGCTTTCCAAGAACAATGTAGCTACACAACAGCACAATAAAAGTCCAAAGTATCTTCACTGTCCTTCTCAATCCCTCCACCTGGCCTTCTAACATCTGCTTCTGGATGTCATGCTCTATTTTCTCAGCCTCCAAGCAGTCCACAGTTTGTTCTAAGATGTTCTTCTTTCGAAGCAAACCATGTATGATTTGTAATGACCGAGGACACATTTCAGGATCATACCACTGAAAATATCCACAATTTCCAGGCCCCTGTAAAAAACCAGTCAACAGATCAAACCCAAAAAAAGAAAAAATTGAGCTATAAAGCAACAACCTCGCCTAGATAACATCTAAAAAACCTTCTTCCCGCGCTGTGTGATCTCCAAGAACTCTGCACATCAGCAACTTGCCCACAATAGCAGAGGATTTGTCGAGGGTAGTGCTGCATACTTGGTTGAGTTGCAACAACTTACTGTTGAAGAGAAGATAGGATTTTCAGAGAAAGGGAGAAGTTTTCAGAGAGAGGGAGATGATTTCGAGGGAAAATCCTAAAAGGAGGGAAAGTTACTGTATACTTCGCGGGTAATTGGTCACAATGGCGCCAATATACCTCAGTGACCATAATACCCCTGACAAGAAAAAACGGAATATTCGAAGAATATCCTATAATTAACAGTCGTTTGACCTCTAATGACCAAATTGATCATGAAACATTAACTTGAGTGACCATTTTTATATTTGACATTCGATAGTGACCAAACTGTCGTTCTTGACAAAGATCAGTGACCAAAACAGTAATTTTACCATCTACAAATAGTGGATGATGAAATTGAAACCCATCTTTGTTTCCAGAATCAATCAGCGAGAAAGGGTATGGAGGCGTTGAGATCATCGGAGTCCTTCAAAAGTCAGGAGCTTCATGGTAAAGATTGTGATCCGGAATTCCCAGGTCAAGTGCTTCCCCTTTTCTGTTTTCTGGGTTTTCATGGGAATTGGAGATTTGCTATTAGTTTCAATACCATGTTCATCTGTTGTAATTAGGTTCAATATCAAGTCATCTGATGTCTTTTACCTTGTTGTCCCGACAAACAGTTATGCCACTCATGGTTTATCCACTTTCTGCGTTTCCTGATGAGGATTATACTGTTATTCCCCTTGATCCTCCTGCTGGTAAGATTTTGAACTTTGTTCCTTACATTATGCATAACTATAGAGTAACTATCTGTTGATGGGCACACTGCATCTGCTGTCTTATATTTCTACTTTGCATCTGTTAATTACTTCTTATTTGCTATTATCAAGCCATCAGCTAGTTACACTTGAATTCTTTTGGCTTTTGAAATCATGTATATACACATATTTGGTTTTTAACAATACCTTTGCACAGATCCTCTCCCTGACAAACCAAAGATCCTTATCGATGCTGATGTGCCACTTCCACCTCGTCAAATAACCAATGGCGTAATTCCTGGTATGCTTTTGATTTTTATTTTCAGCTACATGGTCTGTGTTATGGAGGCAAAGAGATTCTTTTTTTTTTTTTTTTTTTTACCAAGTGAACTACAATTTAACAAATACTTGTGTCATGTTTTCCTGTATTTCTACATAAGTGTCCCAAGTGCGGTGTTTTCATTAACCTACAAACTGTTAGCTGGATTGACTTGGGTTGTGCGCTCTTTAAACTGAGTAATTTAAGAAACTAATGTTTTGGGGTTTCTTCTACATGAGAAACCCAAATGTTTTCAAAAACCCAAACACTACCGCCCTTACTGCTAGCTTGATTGACCTGAGTTCTCAATGGCATTAGTGACATGTGTGAGTCTAAATGTGCATTATGTCGAACGGAGTTTGTAGATGATACAAGATGTTGAAGACCTGGAATATTAGGGCGAGTTACAGTTTCGTAATCGATATTCTCATGACATAGATCTTTTTAACACCTTTCATTTTCAATATCATGTGCTCACAGTATTGATATTTTGGCTTTCTCATGTGCCGTAGTCATTAATCTATTATTTTATTATTATTATTGTTTGTTCAACGGACTTGCAAACTGTAAACAGGTACATGTATGATTTGTTCCTTGGTGGACGAACACAGTCCAATTCGCTGCCCGTACCGGAAATTTATTCCAAAGAATGCAACTGTTAACGGCTGTGACATAGTTTGTAAGGATTGCGGTCGTTTGTTTTCCGGCCACTGCTGTAAACAAGATGCTGGACGTGCTATAGTCAGGGTATGTAATAATTGTCTGATGTTTGGTGACCACTGGACATCGCAGTGCCCGAAGGAGGATAGGTTCCTCCTAGATTTAGATGTTTAACTTATTTTTCTGACCAGAAAAGTAGTCGATGAAAAAGTGTAATCTGGCTTTGCTTCAGTGGATTCGTAATCCTCCTGGGTCTGATGACTTTTGATTTATGTCATATAATTTGTTGTGTAATGTCAGTGAACTAATTTAATGAAGGTACGATGTTGAAAAACATGTGAAGATCTTTATGCTAATCAAATTTGTGTTAGCTGCTTCACTTGGTTGTTAACCAGGATGAGATTTCTACTTAGTATTCAATGAATGATTTCTAGTTTGAGAAATTAATCGATCAATGTATGTATATCATGGGAAGTAGCACTCAGATGCAAAAGGAGGAACTTCAAGCAGTTGCTGGATCCAAAACATGTCAGAATGAAAAATGGATTTTTAACTCAGATGCAAGTGGAGGACTTCCCTTTTCTTGTTCGACTATGGAGAGCTTTGAGAAAATTGTAGAAGGGATGAACAAAGACTAAAGAAGAAAAGAAAAGCAAGTGCAATTTCTCCCTTTCTAATATATTAAAATAAAGGGTAATACTGGAATTAATCACTAGAATTTATGCAGCAAAGAGATGATGAAGGAGGTTGCCATTTTTGTGAAAGAAAGCTTAGCCTAATGACCTATGCACTCATACACAACCCATCACTCTGGCCTCTTCAATCTTGTCATCTTTTGATTGAAACTGACATGATATGAGACTTGAATTTTAACTTCAATTTTCCTGAAAGTTTTTTGTTGGACTAATAAATCCCAATGGAACCAAAGTTTCTTCAAGTTTCTATGACTTACAAAATTAAGCAAATGTATCTCTATCTGGTATCTACTAAAGACTCAAATTAGGATAGGAAATTTAAACAAGTACTCCATTTGTTTAAATACTCTGCTATTGAAGCTGCAAGTTCTTTAGACTTCTAAGTACGAATTATCAATTACAGCTATGAGGAGGATGCTGATGATAATGCATCAAATTCAGTAATATGCACACTAGTTCAAGCATACATCAGCTACAGATACAAAGGGTGGCCAAATAAAGTCTTTAAAGCATAAGGACCGGATTTCAAATCTTGTCACAAGCTCTCTACCTTTTTTTGAGGATATACAAGCTCTGTAATATGAAGATTCAAACAGATCAAAATTGCGAGTAGAAAATATCAACACAACACAAAACAGAAGCTAGGACATAAGGAAACATTTGCATTTCAAATTCTGAACTTCAGCACTAGTCAATTATATCAACACAAAAAGGCATGAGCAATCTACTTGCCAACACAACTCAAAAGTAGCACTCAGATATTGTTCAACATAACAAATGGTCTATAACAGAATCAGAACCATTTCCTAATTCATTCCATGGCATTCAAGTTTATACCCACAAAACCAAAACAGAGAAGTTAAGACAACAGAATGCAGATCTACTTGTCGAAAAGAATACTGATGACGGTTTGAACCACAGGTCCTTTTCTTCCCTTGAGAACCTCCATCACAGCCTTCCTTTTTGCCCTGAATCCCTTGGCTTTCATCTCCATCAGAAACTCCTTCCCTTTCTTCACATTATCCTCCTCCAACCGGGCAAAGGCCTTGGATACAGGGATGTATGTCCTGGCATTGGGCTGCATTCCCTTATCCATCATTTCCAGCAAGTATGTCTTAGCATTTTCAAAAAAGTTGGAGTCCTTAGCAAGTGCCTTGATGATAACACTATAAGTGTATGCATTTGGGGTAACTCCGAGGGATAACATGCGCAAGAAAAACCTTTCGAGCCTCCTTGGCTTGATCACTCTTAGCATAGATCTCAATTACACCAGTGTGGGTTACAACTTCAGGTATATCACCCGAATCAAACTCAGCCATGATCTCATGAGCTTGGGACATTAATCCATCATTATTTAGCATGTTGGACATCCTGGTGAGAGTGTGAGCAAGGGGTTCCATCCTGCACATTATGTCGAAGACATGTTCCAAATCTTTGGGGTTTTCTGGGTCGTCTTCAATGACATGCTTGTTGCCAACATAAGCATTAGGAGGGCAGTTCAAGTGCTCCAGCATCCTGTTGGACTTGTTTATATCATCATCATCATGTTCTGAGTCACCTGAATAGTCTTCCGAGTTATCTACAGGCAATAAATTGTCAAAGTTAGTATAGAATCAGCAATCCTAACGCAAATCCGCACAGCACATAAGCTAGGAGTGGATGAGAAACATGTCCCCATTCATTTCAACTACTCATCAAAGGTTTGGTGACCACTGGACATCTCAGTGCCCGGAGGAGGATAGGGGCGCCTTAATGAATAATATGGTTTTGAAAGACGTGAAGATAATTGTAGAGTAATCTCACCAGTTATGGCAATCAAATTTGTGTAGCTGCTCATATGGTTGGATTAAGTTTTTGTTTTAGGAGGGTGAGATTTCCACCTGTTATTCACTTTCTTCTTTGTTTTCATTTCTCACAACTTGAGATCGGAATTCTGGTGTGCAAATTCTATCAGTGAGTTCTTGCTATAGTAGATTGATGGTCAGTGAGTTCATGTATATTTTTTGGTCAGGTATCAGTGCTTTAACTTGGCAGTTTTGGCGATATTTGCAAGACCACGGGGCTTCAATCTGGTACCACAGGCACGTTTGTAACACTTTCTAATAATCCAAAATTCTCTTCTCCAATGTCTAGTTGGCTACCATGCTCGAGTCTCCGAAAATAAAGCACAAGAGGAGAAATTGGAAACAAAAATAATTCAAAAGGTAGACTAACTACCAACAAAGAAATCAAATGGAATTGGCGGTACAGAATAATCTGTCGATAGAATCTTCGAGGCTACAATGGTGTTTGCAGATTCCGTGTAATGAATCCCATCCCAACTTATGAATTGGGATCCCTCCTCGCAAACCTGAGTACCGGCATAGCCGCATGTCAGTCTCATATTGTAGTTGTATGGAGGACCTCCGGTTCCACAGCATGCCATTAGAGGACTAGTGAAACCTACATGGGGGGCATAAATAATTGTCTGGTGATTGCCTGTATTACGAGATTGAAGTTGCATAGCTTAACATTTGTGAAGCAAGAAATTGGATTACCGTATTTGGTGGAGTTAGCAATGAGGTCATACTTGATGGCATATACATCTACGTATACCACTTTGACATCCTTCATTTCAAACCTTATCTCATCACATGTATGGCGCAATCCTACATTGAACATTTTTGCAGCCGCGTTGTAGGTCGAGAGGCATCCATATGTATCCATGTCTCTCTGCTCTTCTGTAGAAAGTTTTTGAGGGAGACAACCCAGTGGCCCAGTGTTGTGTATCCAGAAATTTCGTCCTCCTTGTTCATATAAAGTCTGCATATTGATGCAATAGAGTTCTTTTGTAGCAGGAAAAATGTGGAATGCCATATAAGTATTGAAAACACAAGATGTTCTAATACTTTTGTCTATTAAACAGACTCACCTTAACGGCTTTTTTTATTTCTGTAGTGATGGGTGGGATTTTCTTTGTTATTTGTGTAAATGACAGATTTTTGGAAAACAACTCCGCAAGGTCATTTTGTCCAATGTCAATCATGTAAAGTGCTTTCCGAAAACCTTCATCATCTATCAAGTCTTTTGAGCCTGAAAGTTGATGAAGCAATGTAATCAGCTAGCTGGTTTATACTTGTAGTAATGTGCAGAAACAGGAAAACACATAAACACATTCACAAGCAGCTGTCAATTACGATACGTCACCATTAGATACCTGCAGTAGCTTTGAAATGAAGGAACTGCATGATTTGGATGCTCAAAGAGAAAGGGATGCGTTTAGGGAAGATAGATGACCCGACTATTGCAAAATTTGCCCCATTTGTGAACTTAGACCCTGACAAAGAGTCTAGGTATGGAGCCAACAGGCTTGTATTCAAACTTTGGCCTGCACAAGATAACAGCATATTTCCAACTCTTAGAGATACCCTAACAACAATGACAAGACTAATTAGTTACTGTTATGTAACATCCAAGTGTAACTCTACATTTTAATAACAAATCAAGCCGTAACTTCTTTGGCTCAGTTTTCATTATGTATGTTTCTGTCTTTTTGGAGGTTTTGGTCTCCTTTGTTCTTTTTTTTTATTTTAATTTTATGGTGTGATAGCAAGGACTCTCCTCTTCTATCTACCTCTTTATAAAAAATAAAAAAAATATTCGGATTCTAAACCGCTATGTCAAGAAAAATAAACAAATCAGATCCTATAGTAACACAAACAATGATACAAATATCATGATAAGATTTTGTAGCACTGGACTTCTGCTACGTCTAAATCAAATCTTAGTAATCCTCATAAACAGTAAACACACATGATCCTGGAGATTACGGTCAGATCTGGATCACCTTAACTAGGGTGGACCTCAACCCATTACTACCATGAGACGCTGTCGTTTTGTAAAGAATTATTTAAATAAAATAAATAAATAAAGCACCGACAGACATGCACTGGTGAGATAAATCTACGGCGGACACGTAGGATGAAGGCAAAAGTAGAAGTTACTATTTTTAGAGGTGGGGGCCACTTACATAGGAAGTCGATGATGAGGCGACCGTCGGACATGCGGCCGGTGGATCGCCGGAAGTAGGAGCGGCCGTAAGGGGGGTTGATGGTGTAGCCGAGTCCAGCGATGAGTCCGCCGGTGTCGGAGTTGGAGTCGCCGAAGTTGAAGATGACGGGGCCTCTATAGCTAGGTTGCTGGCCGATGACGGTGAAGGAGAGGAGAGCGAGAAGCAATAGGCCGGAGATGGAGAGAGAGAAAGCCATGGATATGGAGAAGCAATGCTGCTGCTGCTGCTGCTGCAGTGAGTGTCACTGTGTCGGTGTGTGTTTGAGAGTTGATGAGAGACTGAGTGCTTCACAAAAGTGCAATGGATCTACTTCTCTTTTGAGAAGTTCCTTTTTTTTTTCTTTTCTTTTTTTCGTTTCTATTATTTAATAAAAGTTGGTAGAACATAATTCTATATCTTAAAACAAAAAAGACAAACATACCTACAATTTTAATTATCTCTAAATTTCTATAAGATCTATTTTTCAATCTCTATATTAAGACAACAAGATCGATATAATTAAATTTAAATCTTTATCAAATTGGAGTATAATATGATGTCAACCCTAATACTTTAGGCATCAAATTAAAGTGGAATTCTTTGAGTTAATATTGTAGCTTGTACATGGCAGCTTGAAGTTTATTCGCCTTATATTAAACACATCTCTTTAATAAGAAAGAAAAAGAAAAAAGATGTAGATATATTTAGATAAAATTATGTATTGATCCCCACTCAATGACAATGCTAGCATTCATGCAATCATTCATGGTTTTTCCTTTCGTTTATGTCAAATTTCTTTAGCTACATAGCTCTTCCAAACCATTAAAAGCTTGGTTTCATTTATCATTTTCCATTTTCTGTAATCTAAGATTTTAGATGTAGAGCTCTGTCATGGTGATGTTTGATTTAAACTAGTTTTGTGGTCTTGAGAAGTTATAGATTTTTAACATATATATATATATATATATATATATATATATATATATATATGCGATGAAGTCACCCTAACGGATTTAGGATTGCGAAAAAGAAAAGACCGTAAATATTTCCCATCACTCACTAATCGCATAATGCACAAATACTACCATGGTTTAAAAGCATATTTGCATTCCAATAAGATGAGAAACTGATACCTTTTGTTGAGATGAGGCTCTATAGTTTGCATTTTCTTCAGTTGGGATTTGTTCATGGAAGGCTATATTATGCTTTGGCAAATGCAATGCTTGATGATTGGGATAAGGCACTGTTGGATTGCCTAAACCCTCCCTGTCTTTCTTTTCAAGTCTTCCGCTCTCTAACAACAAAGGATCAAAATCTTCTTCTTCCTCTGCGGCTTTCATATTTTCAATCCCTTTCAGCACAACTTTCATATAAAAGCTCAAAACCCTAGATGAATCCCAAATGAAACTCTGAAAATTCTTCCCCTCATCCCCTCTTCCCCTTACAGAACGTAGTCTTGGTATTGAAATTTCCGAAAGAATACATGTCTGAATTTTCTTTACCAAAATCAAGTAAAAGGTTCATACTCCCAGAGCCTGGCATTTGTTTTAGTTAGAAGCAAAGAGAAAGCTTTGTTGAGTTGAGCGTAGAAAAGCGTTATTGTATATAAGCCGCTCAAACTAAATTCATATAAAGAATGATCCGCAACTTAAGCTAGCGCTTACCTCTGATCCAGTGGAAGAAGATTTCTATGTTCATTTATAGGTATGTCCTTAATTGAGACCAACAGTTCAGTTTTATAAATCTATTGATTTTTGTTCATTGGAAAAGGTATAGTGTTTACCCTTTTACTCGGTTTATTAGTACGTACTTATGTTTATCTCCGCCAACTAATGTATTGGGAGATTTTCATCAATTAGGTACTAATTAAATTATGCAAACTAAAAGGAAAATGTACACAAGGAAAACATAATAATGACCAGTGTTCTAAAAATCCCCGCCTAGGCGGAGCTCGGCTGCCCCGATTTCAGGCTTCAGGCGTCTATCAGGCGGCTCCAGGCGGTCAGGCGGGTGAGGCGGCTCCAGGCGGTCAGGCGGTCTAGGCGGGCGAGGCGGGTCAAGGCGCTGGGCCGAGGAGCTGGGCCGGGTCGGGTCGGGTCTGAAACCTACAAAAATAGTTCGAAAATTAAAACCTAATTCTTCAGTTTTCTTTCCTTCAGTCCTTCCGCCTTCGCCTCTGCTCATTCTCTCCTTCGACTGACTGCGACTTCGCCTCTTCTGAGTCTTCTCATGGCTGCCTCTTGGCCCCCTCTCTCTCTCTCTCTCTCTCTCTCTCTCTCTCTCTCTCTCAGGCGATGGTTCGGCAGGAGGTGGTTTGAGAGGCGGCGGTTCAGACGGGGGTGGTTCTGCACTTCTGCGACTCTCGGCTCTCTCTCTCAGTCTCCTGTTGTCCTGCAGGCTTGCACCTCTCGGAGTCTCAGCCCTCTCTCTCTCAGCTTCTGCTTCCCCGTCTTTCATACTTGATAACTTGTATATTTGTTTGGGATTATTTGCTATATTGAATTGCTATGTTGAGACTCGAGACTATTGTTATGTTGAGACTATTTGCAATGTTTGTAAATTTACAGGTTGGGTTCTTCGTTTTTAGAGAAATGTCATGTTAAATTTTTCTAAATTATTCATATTAAACTTCCAAATTATTCATATTAAACTATTTTTAAATATAATATTTATTAATTAAATGTGAAAAACGCCTAGTATCCGCCTAGTCCGTCCAGGCGCTAGGCTATGGATCACCGCCCGTCTAGCGCCTAGCGCCTAGCGCCTTTTAGAACCTTGATAATGACATTAACTGAAATTTGATAACATATTTAGGCCCAGTTTGAGATTGTTTCTCAAGCTGCTTTTGGGGTCAAAAGTGATTCTGGGCCTAATCTTAAGTGTTTGGTAACAACCCATAAAACTGATTTTAGAAGAATTGATTCTCTTAAAAGTGGATTTTGGAGAAACAGGGTAAGAGATGCTTTTGCAGGAATCAGTTATATTTATAACAAATTGTAATATTTGTTTTTTCTTAGATTGTGATATACTAATCTAATTAAATCATAATCAATCATTTACTATGGTGTTAAGAAATCATATGTAATATTGTGGATTAACTTTATAATTACATACAAAAGAAACAATTATTTATTTTAATATCAATTTATAACAATGTCTATTTTTGTCATTATACCCATCCAAAATAATTTTTACTTATAACTCACCAAACACACGAAATTGTTTTTTAGTTCTCATAGCACTTTTAAAAACAGTTTACCAAACACCTAAGCTGATTCTACTCACAGCAGATTCAAAAGCAATTCTGCTCACAGCAAATTCAAAAGCAATTCTACTCACAGCACAGCAATCCCAAACTGGGCCTTAGTTTATAACGGCACCATATTAACAAAATGATTGCCACAGCTTACAATTTGTCAAACGAGTTGTTTTTATCTTATAAAGAAATTTCAAACCACAGTAGTTAAATTGTCTTACGGAGATCCTCATTACACTTTAGAATACGCAACATGCATAGCTAAACCTATCGAATTAAAGAGTGGAAATCTGGAATTGATACCTTCTGTAGCGCACATATCGTTTCTCATGTCTTAAGTGCAGAAATTGACATAACAAGGACTTGTTCAACTTCGGGACAGCCCTGCTCGATCAGCTGCTGTTGCCTTGAGCTAATAAATCTCATAGGAGAAAGGACCAACCTCTCAGTTCGAGTAGAGCACCTGCATTCAAGTAAGCGAAGCAAATAAATCTTCTTACAAACTGGAACCAACACTTGGCTACACAGATACCTTTACGTCGAGTCTCAAAATCTGAATCTTGCTATATATATTGACAATTGTGTCTGCATGTGTGTGCGTATAGTTTTTCTGGTTCGTGGTAGGATATATATGTGCTTAATCATCTTCCCTGTATAACAGGTCCAAGCATTATCAATCTAGAAAAGAGACTTCTCTATCTAGCAAAAATATTTTCATAATCATCGGATCTGATATTTACATAATCAATGTGCATCTGAGTCGACAGATGATGAAGAAAACCAAAAACATGTTGTCCATGAGTTTAACGGAAATTACCAGAAGTAGACGTTACAATTGAAGAACTGCAAGATAGCGTGAGTGGAAATTCAACTTACTGTAACCAAATTAAATCCATGTGACGAGTTATGTATTTATAATCTCAACAAGTTTGAGAAGATAAAATCCTATAACTTGTGCCATTGGTTACTTAAATCACAGTGTTTAAAGAGATTGAATTGATGAAGCTTGAACGATCAAGATTCATATACACCTATAACATCCCAATGCTCATTGGCTTGGCCTAGAAAGCTCACTTGGTGTGACGTCCACCCAATTAGTTCGATCTCCTCGATCTAAAGAACAAAAAATGAAGACGTTTTCTATGTGCTAGTGGCAACCACCTCATGAAGCTAAGACAAATCTATGCATGCATAACCCCAAGTGTTGCAAGCAAAGCATTAATCAATCCTCCAACGGCTTCTCTTTTCTCTTATTTTCACGCAAGTTTCTCTTCACCTTTCTGTTTCAGCTCACCCTTATATAAATCACAATACATCATTGTTCAGTCTCCACATCTCTCTTGCTAGCTAGCTTTATTGTTGTATCTCTTCGTTGTTCTGCTGCTTCTGCAGATATATAGTACTAGTTAAGAAAGTACTATATATTTCAGAAAAAGCAATGGCGATTGGGTATGGTAATAGCTATCTGCCATTTTTGGCCATGGTGTTTGTGCAAGCGTGCTATGCAGGAATGAACATCACTTCAAAGCTTGCTCTGGAGGCTGAGATGAACCCTCTTGTTCTTGTTGCTTATCGTCAAATTTTCGCTACCTCAGCCATAGCTCCTTTTGCTTATTGGATGGAATGGTAATAATGTTATTCAACTGCTAAATATATCTCTATCTGTTCATTTTTTATGCATGAGATAGAGTTAAAGATCAAGATGTTTTATGAATATTTCTTTTCAATGCATGCATGCAATAGTTTTCGATACGCATACTGGATTGTTATTTAGTATATTTGAGTAAGATGGGGGTCAAATTTTTCATGTAATAAGCTTCTGTTTGCATGATTTACATATTATAAAGAATAATGTTAATTTGGTCCTGTCTGGTTATGAAATTAAACAAAGGGAAAACAACAGATCAGAAAAAGAGAATGTTCTTGTCATATTAAACTAAGATAGCCGGGAGGGCCGGGGAAAAAGAAATTGTCATATATGATCATCGTGCAACATCTGATGATCATTTGCTGATACTAAAATGCGTCGTGGATGAAAGTTCGGAATACTATAATGGCTGAGATAGAGTATATACTGAAACCTCTGAGCTCGAATCTGCATCATCTTCCCTTTTCTTTCTTTCATCATGTAGAAACGGTTGATTTGATTTATTTCCAGCAATACGTACAAGAGTTCACTTTGTTTGATCGATCGATTAGTTTTGATACGTTACTGTATTACCCTTCCATTATGGAAAAGTAGCTCCTGAAAAATATCCAAATCCCTATGAGAACTTTCTGGTGCAGAATTTATTGTATCAAAAGTGAGCCAAATCTGGCAGAATGGTTATTGCTGCACGCAATAAAAACAGAAAGCTAGCAGAAGGCCATGCATACCAGGGTGTAGTGCTCTCAACTTTTTCAGTTTCTAGGCTCTGTCGTTTTGGTTTTGTTTTGTTTTTTTTTTTTTTTTTTTTGTGGTTCTTAATTCTAACGTACCAGGATTCTTCGGACGAGTGGCACCAGCTTCCGTCATATAAGATTTGCATGGTCGCCACATATAACTTAACCATTTGTCCTCTTCCTTCTTGATTCTTTCTTTCTTCCTTTCTTGCTTCCTTCTTCGTCTTTCTTCATTGCTAGCCAGCTAGCTCGTTTTGGCCATAGCTCAGGTAGGTAGGAGATGGACTCTTTTGGAATAAGTATGCATCGAGATCTAAGCAAATTCATATGGAGTTAGAGTCCTAGGCTTGGTAAGAAGATCTAGCTAGAAACAATTTAGTAAACCACCTAATGAAGCACATTCCCAATAATGCAGAACTCCCATTTTTTGTAGAAACCCTAAGGCGCATGCATGGGAAAACCTAGTCTTATGTGGGAACAAAAGGTCTTTCTCCAATACTGATTAAGTGCGCTAGGCCACAGCTATAGTCTGTATACTTGGCTATAACTGTCAAGTTTATAAATGATATCTAATTCATTAGTGGAAATGTTTACTCGAATTGGATATATGCTGTTCCCAGTGAAATTTGGAGAAGAGGGGGTAATTTAATGTTTATTTGTTTCTATTCCTTATAGGAAAACAAGACCCAAGATCACAATGCCTATTCTCTTCCAGATATTTCTATGTTCTTTAACCGGGTAAGTACTCAAATTCATATATATGTATTAGTGATTAGTATTTAATTTATGGCAACAGAATTGACTTAATTAATTGGAATCCTGAAAATGCAGAGCAAGTGCCAACCAAGTCTTCTATTTTGTTGGATTGAACAAAAGCACTCCAACCGTTGCTTGTGCATTGACAAATACACTCCCAGCTATGACGTTTATCCTTGCAGTCCTATTCAGGTTTCTACCACTTTACCATGTATTACCTAATGTGTTTTTACTTCTAAGTTTTATCTTTCTAAGATTGAAATTGAGTCAATGGTAAATTTTCAGACAAGAATCAGCAAAAATGAAGACCAGGGCAGGGTTATCTAAGGTGATGGGAACAGCTGTGTGTGTATGTGGGGCGATGATACTCTCATTTTACCACGGGATAAACATTGGTATAGGTGAATCCAAAATTCACTGGAGTTATGCTGAGAAAATGGGGGAGTCAAGTTCTGGCAACACTGCCAACTCCTTTGTTGGTCCTCTTTTAGTCATCATCAGCACCTTAGGTTGGGCAATGTGGTTCATCATCCAAGTAAGTAAAACTGCAACTCATATCCTGCTTCTCATTCAATTCACAAATCGGAGCCTTGAAAAATAAATATGCATACCGGAAAACAGAGTATTTTGTTGTAGAAACCATAATTAGAACTTGATTAGTCTTTGTTTTTATTTCAGGCAAAAGTGAGTGATAGCTTTCCAGCACCTTACACAAGCACTACATTGATGTGTTTGATGGCCAGTGTGGAGTGTGGGCTCATTGCTGTGAGTGCGGAGCACAATAGACATGCATGGTCATTGAGTAATCCCATGAAGCTTACCGCAAGCCTCTATGCAGTATGTACTTATTCATAAATCATCTTAATGAGTAACTTAAATAAACTTAACTTAATCGCGAACAATGCATGACACTATTTCATTTCAGGGTATTATGGGTTCTGCAATAGCATTTTTCTTCACATCATGGTGTATTCAAAGGAAAGGACCTCTTTATGTGTCGGTGTTCAGCCCTTTGCTGCTAATTGTTGTGGCTGTTACCAGTTGGGCGCTGCTTGATGAGAAGTTATACCTAGGAACGTAAGCACATACAGTCTATTTGAGTTTGTGCTAGGCTTCTAATTCGATTACTTTACTTGTGATGCGAGGTACTAACATATTTAGTTGTCCAACTAAAATTGGTGATTTAGTGCTTTAGGTTCAATCTTGATTGTGGCCGGGCTTTATTCTGTTCTGTGGGGGAAGACTAAGGAGACGGCAGAGCTTGAGGGCAAAGACATAGACGCAGATACAAAGCCAAATGCTGCTGTGAAGGAAATTGAGAAAATCGACTTGGAGCGGCAGCTGGCCAAGTGAGAAGATTCAGTACGTACTGTTTTGAATCCTTCCATGAACAAGCATCATCAATCTTGTATCGTCACTCGAATCACCCTACTTTAGTTTCAAAAATGTTTCACATCTCATCATCATCATCTCAAGTTAAGTTAGTTTAGTGTCTTCCTCGCGTGTCAGGTCCAAGGAATTCGGTGTGTAATGTGATGTTTAATATTCTTAGTGGCTTCCAATGTTCTGGTAATATTCATATATATATTCTCTCGTTGAGATTGATATCATCATCAGTATCATTGTCGCAGTTGGCTTCCAATTTATAAATTGTGTGGTCATGTTTGTTCAAACTAAATCCCCAGCATAACACCATCGTTATAAAAGGATTATTGGTCCAACCAGCTGCTACCACTAAATAAAGTTCATTCGTGACATATACCCGAATTTGTGGGAAGAATTTTACAAACCTCTCACTGTGTGTATAATATCAAGATTTTTCCATACCGTAAGGATATATTTTACTTATAAAATATAAAATTGTGCATCGTAAAATAATGTATTATACGTCATAAAAATTTAAAAATAAAAACCGAAAACAAATCGATCTCATATTCTCAGATTACGTTCATTTTCGCGCCATTTTAGAAAGTAAAAGAGCATATTTTAGATGTTTTCACTCAACGTTCTTAGGCTGCACTGAAAAAAGTAACTTTCATTCTCTAATTTTACAATTGCCATGTTTTGGGCCAAAACTAGCAATTAGAGAAAGTATAGGGTCAAATAAAAAGAAAACAAAAAAAAAACCACGCATACAAGCTCTCCTCCACACCTTGCCGCACACAATACCACCAATCCAATCGTCTTCAAACCCTAACGGCACCAAACGTCCCATTAAACGTCAGGCGATTCTTCTGACGGCCCACCAAACGTCGTTAAATCCCCCAGTCGTATATTTATATTCCCAAACAAGACTCATCTCAGCCCATTACATTCGTCCTCCTCCTTATTCTCTCTAGGGTAGCTTCTCAGATCTGCCCCCTCTAAGGTACATCTTTCTCTCTCTACCTTTCATATCTATTGTTGATTGGCTTCAGCTTAATCTCAGATCACAATGAATCATGAATTAGAATTAGAATTAGAATTTGGTGTATGATTAATAATAGGTTAGTGTGGTTTTGGTTTAATCAATGTTATCGTTTCGCTTCCTGATTGATGCATCGTCTTTACTTCTGAATCTAGATCTGGTTTTGTGTTTGGATCTGAGTTTGAGTATTTGGATTTCAAATTTCCTCTGAAACTTTAGCCGGAAAGTTTTGTTCTTAGTTTGAATCTATAGGCTTTATTCTGTACATGATTTTCAGATCTATAATCTGTGTGCTTGTACCAGCTCGTTGATATGAAATTTGTTCGTAAAATGAGACATTTGAGGTCAAAAGGAAGAAGGAAACGATTTAAGTATGTGATCTGTAAATAATTTGAACAAGCTAACTGGACATATAAATGATTTTGTCCTTTTTGATTGTATGTTTAGGCGGCATTTGTATACTGATGAATCCAATGCATTGATTTGAGATATGTAAGAGTTGTGTGTGTCAAAATGGTTGCATAGTCGAATTGAATGTTGAGACTGCTGAGACTGTTTGTTTTGGATGTGCTGTATCTGACTTTGATTATTGTGTGCAGCGTATTCAAAGATGGGGTTGTCGTTCACCAAGCTGTTCAGTCGGCTTTTTGCCAAGAAGGAAATGAGAATTCTCATGGTTGGTCTTGATGCTGCTGGTAAGACTACCATATTGTACAAGCTGAAGCTCGGAGAGATTGTGACCACCATTCCTACAATCGGTATGATTCTGTTGTAATTTCTCGTTGTTGTTTTTTTTTTGTTTAGTGGCAGTTGTTATGGATCATGTGTAGATTCTAACAAATAATATGTGTTTTGCTATTTTGCTCAGGGTTCAATGTTGAAACTGTGGAGTACAAGAACATTAGCTTTACCGTGTGGGATGTTGGGGGTCAGGACAAGGTATGAAACATTACAGAAATCTATTTCATTTTTAATTACAGTGCATACACTTTCAGGCTGAGATTGGATTGCTGTTATAGGTTTTAGTTTGTAAAAATTACTCTGTACTACTTTACGCACAGAGTTTTGTATTTATAATTCTTGAAGTTTATGTGCTTATGGACGGTCGTGTGCTGGTCAGATTTGCTACATTAGCATACAACATTAACCTAAGCTACAGTTTTGTGCCGCCTTGTCTTTCAAGTTTTTCCTTAAAACACTTCTTCTGAGGAAAAGCTATCCACTCTTTGGCAAAAATTCCGCATGTGCTTAAAGCATATTAACTTTCGTAGTTATTTTCATTGGGATTTTGTGCTTATGGACGGTCGTGTGCTGGTTATCTTCTACGTTAGTACACAACATTAACCTAAGCTACATTTCTGTGCCACTCTGTCTTTCAAGTTTTTCCTTTACTTACAAGGAAAGCTATCCCCTCTTTGGCAAAAATTTGAAATGTGCCTGCAGTATACCTTTGTATGTATTGTTACAGTTCATTTGCTTTATGTGCTTATGGACGGTCGTGTGCTGGTTAGATCTATCACACTTGCACACAACATAACCTAAGCTATATTGTTGTTGCCACCTTGTCTTTCAATATTTTTCTTAATGTGAGGAAAAGTTATCCAACATGTGGCAGACATTTACATCTATGTATACATGTGTTGTCATCTATTTTCTAATGGACTGCCTGTGTGTGTGTAGATTCGACCTTTATGGAGACACTACTTCCAAAATACACAAGGGCTCATTTTTGTTGTTGATAGCAATGATCGTGACCGTGTTGTTGAGGCTAGGGATGAGCTTCACCGCATGTTGAATGAGGTACAAAATCTTCTGAATGATTTGACTTTTTATTGCATCTTCTCTCAAATGCTCAATCTGACTGCTTGAATTTATAGGACGAGTTGAGGGATGCTGTGCTGCTTGTATTCGCCAACAAACAGGATCTTCCTAACGCTATGAATGCTGCAGAGATCACTGACAAACTTGGTCTCCACTCTCTTCGTCAACGCCACTGGTACTTTGAATATTTTTTTTTATTACCTCCTCCCTCTGCCACATATGTGCACTTACTAAAAAAAAAAACATACGGAGTTTACAAAGTTAAAAGGCATTTGATTTCAGAAGAGAACTTATACAATCTGTTACTGTTGCAGGTACATCCAGAGTACTTGTGCCACTTCTGGAGAAGGGCTGTATGAGGGTCTTGACTGGCTCTCAAACAATATCGCCAACAAGGTATGCCCCAGTTCTTCATTGCAGACATAGTATTTATACTGTGTTATTAGTTTTGAAGCTTACGAGCTGCTTTCTTGTATTTACATTGTTTGCAGGCTTAATTGGTCAGTAGTCTTCAGCAACCTCTTGTTTGCAAGGTCTCTGATGGCTTACATATCTTCTGTTTATGGATTTCTTACATTGTGTTGCTCTCCCCGAGAATGTATCTGTTTAGATATTATTACAAAGTGATTGACGGCTGTAGATTTAAATAATTCGACTTCAACATTCTACATACAAATTTGTTGTATCGGTTTAGGGTTCCAACCAATGGATTTTGAACCTTTACTATTGCTTCACCATGTTTTGATGTATGCATGCTGTGTTGAATGAGTCATGGAATGTCAATAAAATCTAGTCTTTTTGTATCTGAAACTGTCTATTGCGTAGGACACAACGGAACTAGAGTTAAAGGAACAACACTACAATATCAATAAGTAAGCTTTCTGGAGTCGGAATCTGATTCTTCTGCATGTGAATGTAACACGCCTACTTACTGGCAACTAACTCGGGCAATTCCTCATTGTTTCCTTTGTCAAAAGTTCTACAGATCATCGGTAGTCAGTTTATTCAGGCATTTCCCCGTTGCTTTCTTTGTTACAACTCACAAGATCTACAGAATCATCAATAATTTGGACATGGATTCCGAGCAGTGTCTTCAACTACCAACATTCATGAGGATAATGATTCACTAGTGAATAACTCAATAAAGCATTTTGATCCAATTTGGCATTTGAGGGGGGCAACCATATGACATTGGAATATCGAATACAAGTAAATATCTTCTTGATTTCCTTTTCTTAGAAATGATGGTATATATAGTGTACACACGAACTTGATCAGAAGCTAGTAAATTAGTAATACAATGAAATTCAAAGGAACCAAGTTCAAGGAAATATCAGAAAAATGAAATTTATAGAATGATTGCATACATCACAATTCACAAATGGGTCACAAACCAGCGGCAGCACATTCAAATTCTGCTGTCGCTGGCACCAAGTATATATCTATTGCCTGAGAACTCTGTTGGAGCTCAACACAAAGTTCTCTTCTCCGGCAACAGTGGAGTTGAGGCGTCCGGCCGCCCAACCATTATTGACCACTACACGGCTCCCCTCAATTTGTTCATCAAACTCGGGAAGGCCTTTTGCCTTCCTCTCTTTCCTTCTCGCTCTCTCCTTCTCACGCTCCTTCCTTAGCCAACTCTCAACCGTCCTCTGCAAACCAAATCCAAACCAATCTCAACAACAAAATCAAACAAAAGTACTCGAAAAGTATATGGTGCTAAACAATATAACCCTTTCGAACACTAACCATGAGAGACAGCTTGTACGTCTCCTTCACCTTGTCCATCGGCATCGACAATTGCAGCTTCCCATTAGCAACATAGACAATGTGTGAGGGCCAATTCTCCAATCCATCAAATATATGCGTCGCGTAAATAATGGTAGCACCTCTCTCTTGACATTCCTTCCTCAGAAACGTGAGTAGGTCCGCCCTCGCTAGCACATCAAGGTCCACCGTGATCTCGTCTAGCAGAAGCACCTACATTCATTAACAAACATTTCATCAAACACCTGCTGTGCATTAACCAAAATAATCAACAAAATCATTAAAACGTGAATGAATAAAAACCTTGTATGGTCTCAGAAGCCCCATACAAATCTGAACCCTTCTTCTCTGACCGTCCGAGACCTTGTGCAACCTCCATGAGAGATCAATATCCAAAACCTTGATCAGCTCAGCTCTTCTTTGAGGTTCAATCCCAGCCACACCATTGATCAATTTCTCAGCCGAAACATCCATCTGTATCGGAACGTCGAACCCAGCAAACGCCACGTCACGCCGCCACTCGCCGCCGAGATAGGAGAGGTCGCCGGAGCCGGTGAGAGCGGTGTCGTGGAAAGCCGAGCGGCCGAGGACGCGGACCATGGTGGGGTCGACCATGTGCTTGCCACCGAGGATCTTGAGAATGGTGGTCTTGCCGGCGCCGTTGGATCCGACGAGGAGGCATCGGTCGCCGGCGTTGAGGGTGAGGGAGAAGTCTTCGATTAGGGGCTTGGCGCCGGGGGGCGGGTGGCCGTTGATTCCAGGGTAGGTGAATTTGAGGCGGTTGATCACGATCGTTGGTTCGGAATCTTGCTTTACACCCATTGTTGTTAATTGAGAGAGAGAGAGACGAGAAGTGTGGGAGAATTTGACGGAGGTTTTATGGGTTTCGGGTCGGGTGGGAGGGAGGCGTGGCCCGTTCACAGTCACATCTGAGGCTGCGGACTCGGTGCGTCCCCGTAATGTGGAGACCAATCGGGTTGCGACGCGTGGTAAAGAAGAGGGGCTGTTAGGTGAACATTACTAAGGCTATTTACTATATACTAAGTTTGAATCCAGCCGACATCGGCTTATTTCAAATTGTCGCTCCAGCCCAGCCCTTTGTCTCTACGTTCTGCGGCTTATTTCAGCCGCCGCCTCTTAGTCGACAACTTTGCGAAAGATTTGTTAAGGGACGGTTCTTCGGCTTATTTTAAGCCTCTTTTTCCAGCCGAGCTGTCTTATCTCCTTCTTCTGCCGCCTTGCTCTCTTTCTATCCAGCCGCCTCTCTCTTCTGTCTTCTCAAACAATTCTCTCTTTGTTGTGCTCTGAACCGCCGATATTGGTTTCTCCTTTGGTTGCTTCGACTTGGGCATCGGGTTTCATCACACAACGATTCAATCGCAGGTTCGTTTTTTTTCCCTATTCTTCTTTCTTCGATTTGAATTTTAAGGTCTTTTTCTTCCGTCTAAAGTTAGGTTTATGTTAAATCTTCTTCAACCTAAGTATACAAAAGTTTAGTTGGCTGATTGATGTAACTGCAAAATAGGCCTGATTTCGTTTATTTGGGTTGTTTGGTAGTTTTTTGATGCAGGTTATTGATTTTGAATTTTCGTTTTCGTATTTGGTTTATGAGTTTGTGGCTGGTTTGATTGTTGGCTATTCTTGAATCTTGCCGGAAAAACCATGATTCTTACATTGTTTAATCAATTTCTGAGAATAGGTAATTGTAAGAGATTGCAATTAAACTGTGATTACAGCTTTGGTGGCCATAAAATCTATATATAAGAGTATAGATTGATGGATTGATTACCCGTACCTTATCTTTTCTATATGGTGAGAAAAATTATGGATTCTCTTTTTGTGGCAAACATTAACAAGTACAGTGCAGTCAAACTTACTTTCTGACAAACAAATGTACAACAGTTTAACCATAGTTAGCTGCTTTCCAATAAAATAAAATAATAAAAAAACTATAGTTAGCTGCTTTCCAATTGTCAGTAATTTGATTGACATGGTAGTAAATTTTATTTACCAACTTCAAATGTTGATCATTCCAAACCAGTTGGATCATGTTTATGTAACTACCAACTGGTATTCTAGCTAACAGACATTGGGGTGATAAGCATGCAATTATCATGAAAGCTACATGATCCAAGTTCTTCAGCTTCATGTTTAATAGGTTTAATACTTTGATCATAGCTGGTTTGACTAATATAGGTAATTAAGTTTTTGATGAACAACTCTTAAGTAAACACAACTCCAGTTCAGCTCCCAAATTTCAACCCAAGCTCAGATGCAAGAGTTCTGTGAAACCCAGACCCAACTCTTGATAAAATGTTCATAGTTTATCAGCAAAACCTGCATGTAGAAAGCATTTCATTTGCTCTACCACACTATCTTGATAAAATGTGACTTCTATCATAGTCTGGTAGAAGAGAAAGTTGGTTTTTTTTTTTTTACATGTAATCACAAATTTACAGCTTAGTCTGGTATATACACATGTAAGTTTTTTTTACAAGATACACTAGAACCACATACACAAAATAACTTCTTACAAACTTCAAAAGATAACATTTACTAAGAAAGAACATGTCTGATATAAAATTAAGTGTCATCACACTAAAGTGACTAATGCTTAATCACATTGTTTAATCAATTTCTGAGAATAGGTAATTGTAAGAGATTGCAATCGATCTTTTTGTGATTGAGGCTTTCATTGCTTCATCAATTTTTTAAAATGAGATTGCTCTGCTTTGCAAATCTTGAATAGTTGAATTTTTAATACGCTCTTAAATTGCTTAATTAATATTTGGATTGGTTCTGTGACCTTTGTTTTCAATAGACTCTTTGATTTCTTAATCAATCTTTCAATGTGGTGGTTTCTTTTTAGCTTCCTGTCTTCCTTCTTTTGCTCTATAAACGTTTTCCTCATATATTGATTGTCAAATGCTATGGTTCTTGCAAAACAGTGGTGTTCTTTTAAATTTTAATCGATGAATTGAGAGTTTTTCGAAAATATGTAATCTCATAGTTCAATTTTTTGGTTCAAACAAAGTGAAATTTGGTCAACTCAGCTTTGATTTATTTAGTTTTTAGTAGTTTTATGTGTGTGTAATTTTGATACAGGATTCTTGCTGTTTCTGTGACACAAGTTCAACCAAAATTAAAACAACAACTTAGAAGAGGGAGTGCTGCATCATTGTTCTTGAGGTACCATCTGTACATAAAGACACATATTTTGTTAAGATTGCAATATCTTTTGGGCATTGTTCTTCAGGGAGTGCTGCGTTATGATTGTTGAAGTAGTATCTGTACATAAAAAAAAAAAAAAAATTGTGGTTATCAATATCTTTTGGGCATGCTTACTTTTCTGTATGCAAAGTTTGAAAAATATATGTAAAGGATTTCTATGTTGTTGATTGATGAGGTGTTAGTCTGTTTGTGTATAAAATTTATCAAGATCTGTGTTTTTAATCTGTATAAATTGGATTCTATTTCTTTTGTTTAACCGAAGTATTTTATCAGGTTAGATATTTATTTTTTGTTTCTGTATGATTCATAATTTAATATGGGTAGTGAATAATTTAAATGCCTTTTTTCAGCCATGCCTCCCAAGAGTATAAGATACAGTGAGAAAAGAATGTCGTCCTGCACGAGTCATCCAGATCCGTCAGGTGTGATATTTACTTTTTCATTTTATGGTGTTCATCTGTGCTAACCAACTACTATGTGCCTTTTTAGTGCGGCCTCTGAAGACTAGGAAAGGCCGAAGGAAAAGAATGTTGGAAGATTTGAATGAGCATGACATGCGGAATTCTCACCTTCAACATACAAATGAAGCAGAACAAGATATGCAGAATTCTCGCATCATTACACAGTCTGCAGTAGAACAAAATGAAGAAGGTTAATTGTTTTTGTCCCTGCCTCTATATAATGTTTTATTATCACTAGACTTTATGATTTCTAATTGTTTTACAATATTAAAAATCATATGATTCCTAACTCACTGCTACTACCGTTGATTAAATGTTTAATTATTCAAAACTCATTTCTGTCCTATAGTTAACAATGGTATTTCTGCCCATGTAGTATTCATGAATTTCTTATATACAAAACTAATCAGTTTCTCAGGCTGTCAGCAATATGTACAGCATTATCTCTCTTCTGTTTGATTAAATTGTTTCATGACTTCATCTTGGGTGTTTTGTTCCATGTTATTTATATAGATTGTGATTCAATGACGTTGAGTAAGCCTAAAATTATATTTATTACTTATATAGGTTGTAACCAGGTCAGCTGTAGTATTCAACCTCCATCTTTTAAGAATGGGAAACCTAGAGAAAAGAAGGTGTTCGAAAAACTACACCAATCTCCTGCTGAGTTTAACCATTGTTCAACAGAAGATTTCAGTTCTGCCACGACATTGAAGCTTCATGATGATGAAACAGGTAATTGGAAATAAATTTTGGAAATTCATTAACATATAATCTGTTGTCTTTTTTTAATTTAGCTAAACCATTTTGCAACATAATTTTTAGTCTTCAATTCTATGTGATTTATATAAATTATAATTAAATTAAATGTTTTCTAATGTTAAGATAGGTAAGAGCAAAATAAATTCATTGTTTATACAGATTCTAACCAAGTCGATCGGCTGTATTGTTTTAGCTCAACTTCCTAAGAGTAGAAAAGGTAGAATGAAAAGAGTTTCGGAAGAGTTAAACCAACCTGTTCATAAGTTGAACCATTGTTCTACAGAAGGTTCCAGTTCTGCCAGGACATTGGAAATTCATGATGATGCAACAGGTAATTGAAAATAAGTATTGAAATTTACTAACATGTTTTGCATTACCTTTTTTCCGTTCAGCTAAACTGTTTGATAACATGATCTTTGTTATTCAGTTCCATATGATTCATATGGGAAATTAATGTTTCTCATTTTCATGTGTTCTAACTAAGTCGGCTATATTGTTCAGCTTCGCCTCCTAAGAGTAGGAGAGGTAGAAGAAAAAGAATGTTGGAAGAGCTAAACCAACCCATTCATGCTGATACAACAGGTAATTGAAAATTTACCAACATGTACTACATTACATTTTTTATTTCGTTATGAACTGATCTGTTGTTTTATTTTATATCATTTATGAAAATTGTGAATCAATTAAATGCCTACTTTTACGTGTCTTTTTGTACTATGATAGTTTAGTGTGAAATGATATTCATCGTTTATATAAGTTTTAATTGAGTCAGTTTTATTTGTTTTAGCACCACCTGCTAAGAGTAGGAGAGGTCGAAGAAAAAAAATGTTGGAGCAGATGAACCAATCTATTCATCAGTTTAGACATTATCCAGCAAAAGGTTTTAGTTCTGCTGCAATTATGGAAACTAATGATGACAGAACAGGTAATTGAAAGTTCATCAACACGTTCGACTCTTTTTTTTTTTGTTTAGCTGAATTGTTTAACGACATTATTTTCAGTATCGTATTCCATATAATTCATGCACGTTATTATTGCATGAATTGTTTTCTTTTACTTCTATATCTTAACGCTCTGATAGTTAATATGTAAAAGATGGGTGTTCAAATGAATAAAATGTTCAACTTACGGATCCTGCTGTTAGTTGGGTGCTACTGCATTCATTGAAAATTTTGGAGATTTATAATTGATTGAAGTGACTAACAATGGCTATATTTAATGAGCAATGCAGATATAAATTTTACATCATTGGGTCAAGCATTTTATCAGAGAAATCAATCGGGTCAGTTATATTTGAACTATTTCTTTTACGCATGCAAAATGCATTTTCAGTTTCTAAAATATGATTGTTTTATAATTATAGGAGGAATGATCGATTATAGTGATTCTGGCGATGATGTTTTTGAATGTGAATATTGTGGTGCATGTTTTTGGTTTGGTGAGGCACATAAAAAAACCTATCAAAATAAGCTTATCTACACGAATTGTTGTCAACAAGGAGAAATTAAGCTGTTGTTACCAGATCCCACACCAACATATTTACAACACTTATTAGATGTGAAAAATAGTAAAGCCACTGGTAATTTCCGCGACAATATTCGAGTTTATAATTCTGCGCTTACTTTTACTTCTATGGGTGCAAAAATAGAGCACGGTATAAATGATGGTACAGCGCCTTATGTTTTTAAAATTTGTGGACAAGTGCATCATTTAATGGGCTCTGTATTACCGTCTGAAGGAGACTCTCCAAAATATGCTCAATTGTACGTTTATGACACAGAAAATGAAATTGCGAATCGTATTAATGTTGTTGATCCATCTCATGTCAATAAGAAATTGAGGCCTCAAATTGTAGAAGAGTTGTTGCATATGCTTGACAATGTGAATGAATTGGTAAAAGAATACAGAACTGTTAGGAACGAGTTTGAAAATAATTTGTTACCTTCATATACCATGACTTTACTTGGTCCAACATCGTTTGATTCTAATTCAAGACAATATGAACTACCGACTGGAAATGAAATTAGTGGGTTAATTGTTGGAGACATTGGCGAATTTAATTCAAACAAAGATATCATTATTCGATCGAATGATGGTCACTTAAAACGGATTTCTAAAATTCATCCCAAATATATGTCGCTACAGTATCCTCTACTCTTTCCTTACGGCGAAGATGGATATAAATTAGGTCTCAAATTACAACCAATAGCAAAAGAACGTGGGAAAACAAATATGAAAATTACGATGATAAAGTACATTCGTTATCAACTTCATGACAGACAAAATAATGTTGCAACTCTCTTGAAAGGTGGAAGACTATTCCAACAATTTTTAGTTGATGCTTATGCAACTGTTGAAGAAGATCAATTAGATTATCTAAGAAAAAATCCGCCCAAGCTTAGAACTGAAAAGCGCATAAATATTTGTGCCGCTGCTTCTGCTGGGATTGAAAATAGTTGCGTTGTTGGACAAAGAATAATTCTTCCGAGTTCTCATACAGGAAGTCCTAGAGATATGGTCAACAACTATCAAGACGCGATGGCAATATGCAGGCAATATGGCAACCCAGATCTATTCATAACTTTTACGTGTAATCCTAAGTGGCCAGAACTGCAAAGAACTCTCGAAAAAAAGGGTGGTTACAAATCTGAAGATCGACCTGATATAGTTTCGCGTGTTTTTAAACTAAAAGTTGATGACATTCTGAATCATATTAAATCCGGTAAACAGTTTGGCCGTATTGAGGCAGATGTTTGCACAATTGAATTTCAGAAACGAGGATTGCCTCATGCTCATATGTTATTTTGGCTTGGAAAAGACAAAAAATGTTATACCCCAGCCGATATTGATTCGATCATTTCAGCAGAATTGCCAGATCCTCAAAGTAATCAGAAGCTTTTTACTATCGTTAGTCAATGTATGATTCATGGACCCTGCGGAACTATAAATTCTACAGCTCCTTGCATGCGTGATGGAAATTGCAACAAGTCTTTTCCAAAATCTTATAATGCGTTCACAATTTTCGACGGTATTAAACCACCTGTATATAGACGACGTGATGATGATACAAGGTTTGTAGAGAAAAATGGAGTTCAAGTTGGAAATAATTTTGTGGTTCCTTATAATCCAAGTTTATTATTGAGGTACAACGCTCACATTAATGTTGAATCATGTTCTCAGGCCATGTTGATTAAATATTTGTTTAAATATATAAATAAAGGCCCGGATAGAGCGCGACTATTAATTCATGAAAACATAAATGATGAAATACAAACTTATCTTAACTGTCGATATTTGACTCCTCATGAAGCTGCATGGAGACTTTTTGAATTTTCAATTCATTCGAGACATCCTGCGATCATACGTTTAGAAGTTCACCTACACTACTACAAAAAACTCAATACACAACGGTGCTGCACCGTTGTGTAAGTTCGAAAAAACCGTCGTATATCTCGAGCTTGTGTGATGAAACGTCCAACAACCAACTTATAATTTCGGTTGTACAACTTATATGCCATGCCATGGCTGGCTTGGCATTCGCTGCACTGACATGTCTAGTTCATACAACAGAATATACATACTTTTATGTTGTGTAAGTTTTAAACATACAACAGAATATTGCAATTTTATTCTGTTGTCTCATTCGCACAACAGATTTCATCTCCCACTTATTTAGTTGTCTGATTCAGACAACTGATTTCGTTTCATATTTATTGAGTTGTATGATTCTACAAATCAAACAACAGATTTGAGGATTTTGTGACACAGGTTTGATGTGGCTTTTAGTCATATTGTACAACATATGATATTTTTACAGTTGTATTATTCGACAACCAGACAACAGAATTGAGCAGTTTGTGACACTGGTTTGATTCGGCTTTTGGTCATATTGTACAACACATAATGCTGTTATAGTGTTGTATAAGTTTCTATCACACAATAGATTTAAGCATTTGGTCATATGACCACTTTGTTGTCTGAGCCTCAAATACACAAGAAATGAGGTCTCAAAAAGCATGTAAACTGTTGTACATTGAACCATTACCATTTCCAGAAGAGCAGTTTTTGCAGATACAATAATTATACATAAATTGAACCATTCTACATATCATTCAAGTGGCCGGAGCACACTAATGTACCACATAGATGCATAGAGCAAAAGCAAACTAAAACTTAACTAGCATTTCAGCTGAAACCATGAAAGGCACAAGCTGATATTGTTCAAAATTTGCTAGCAATAATCCGACGTACCTAGCTAGCATTCAGCTGAAACCATGAAGGCACAAGCTGATATTGTTCAAAATTTGCTAGCAATAATCCTACGTACCTAGCTAGCATTTCAGCTGAAACCATGAAGGCACAAGCTGATATTGTTCAAAATCTGCCAGCATTAGTCCTATATATACATACATACGTAGCTAGCTTAAACCGATAAGTTTATAAAACATAAGCACATATAAACATCACTGCCAAACCCATTTCAGAAGCCCTATGAACATTCCTACACCAAATTGCTGACAATGAACTTCGCCCACTCATTCCTTACCACATCTATTTCATCTTGTGTGTACTGTAGGCCATTGTCTCTCCTGCCCCACTGAAAAAGAAATCGAATGTATACAATATTAGACGTCAACATTATCCCAAAAAGTCATTCAAACACAGCAGCATGTCATTCAAACACAGCAGCAGAAAGCAGCTGAAAATGACCAAGAATAAGCAGCATAATCGAAATGTAGAACAGCAGCATAACACAAGAATAAGTGTAGAACAGAAGTCATTCAAATACCTAGTAGACAGATTTTCTGACATGCATATTTAGTTATACCACAAGAACATCAGAGGATACAGTTTACTTGTTATATTTTTGTTTACTAGTACATTGTTGAACTGGTTTATCGTCCATATGATCATATTATACATATGTATCTAAAGAAAGAACCCTAAATAAATATCTCATATTTCAGATTTCAATTCCAAAAGCCAATAGGTAAGACTATGTACTAAGGGACACTCAGAATGATCAAATAATGCATGGTTCCCAAAATGAATGTTGTAAAGAAGACAATCAGATGCATCTTTGATTTTATGAACTACCCAGCCATCTCAAAAGCAACTCCACACACAAAAGTTTTCAGCATGTTTGGAACTATTAAAACAGAATAACAGATTGATACCATTGTGGGCACAAATCAACAAAAACAATCACCATAACCAGCACATGCAAGATCTGACATACCCCTGAAAAATTCCTGTGCACAAAGCATAATAGTCACTTTCATAACCCGTCATCTTCAGCCATGATCGATATATCTAGGGCTTCGACTTCCTCGCCATCAACATAGCCTTCGGAAAGATCAAACAATGTGCATCTGGTTAATGACAAGTTCCTGTATTTCAGCACTACGCTTTCTTTTTAGTAAAAAACTTAGGATTTAAAACTTGGTGCTTAACTAATCACAGGCAGGATCACAGATTATGATATTACAAGAAACAGAAAGTATACACACCTACATTCTAGGAAATCAAAAATACAACTGCTTTACCAAGCAATGTTTTGTTACTACGAGATCATCTATGCTCACCATGGTAGGATACTACCATTCTAGTGCATGTCAACGATCTGGGTTAATTGTGAAGTCAGTAGCCCTTGTATGTGCATTAATCAACCAGGCATTTAGTTTAATTGTTATTTTAGACATTTAGTTGTTATATATTGGCGAGAAAATGGGTAAAGCTTAGGACTATTAGATGCACACCTTACGCATAGCAAAAAAATCTGGCATAGGGATAATTTCCTAAATATCTCGAAATTTATAACCTTTGAAGGGCATAAAGAACATGGCAGCCATATTGATTACTTTCATCCATTAATCATCTTAAGAAATTCCAATAACTCAGACCTTCCTAGTAACACTATTTCTGCTCTAAACAACCGCAAACGTAAGATAAAATTCTGGTACCTTTCCATTCAGAGGATCCATAAGCAATCCATCCACGTGATCTCCAACTACGGCAACAAGCCTACGATTTGGGCTTATTGATGTATGCTGCAAAGAAAGGCAGTTCACCATCACAATGAAATTAAATGCCAATAACCCAGTACTCTTCAACACACAACCTCTAGGAGCAACACAACTCGTCTTCTAATAGAAATCTTTAAGGAAAGAATAGTTGACATTGACATATATGTACAGGTTACAATAACATTAATATGCAATCTATGCTTACGATGACTCACATTCACTTTAGCCTCCTTGTATTCCTCAACAGCCTTGTGAGAAGAATATGAGAACTTGACATCAGTACCCAACTCAGGGACAATGAAATGGCTGTATCGATGCATTACGCAAAGTCAACATTGATCATTCCCATTCATAATATTAAAAAAACAAATATTCACAAGTGTAGAAAAGGATTAGATCACGTACTAGTTGGTATCGAACCACTTGGTCACTTGGCGTTGAGACTGATTTCACTCTCTTGGAGTCCCGCCAGGCCTGTGAAGGTAAAGAATGACATAGTGTTAATTCTTATAATCATTTATATGTTGCCAAGGATAATAAATATGGAAAACTACTACACATTGCAGCAAAACAGCAGTGGAACTAGAGTCTGTTTACACAAAGTAAGAGCAAGCAAGTTTATACTTGTTCAACAGAAGGCTACTGTATACCATTGAACTGGCATAGAATTAAGCAGCTAAGTTAGGCTAGCCTACCCCCTAATGTATTGTCTAGTGGCGTACAGCAAATATCATACTTCATCAAGTTAAAGGTTGAGCTCAGAGCCTAACACTAATACATATGATAATACGATTGCAAACTGCATTCCTAAACTTAACATATGGCAAGCACAAAATCCAGTTCCGAGCACTATATACTCTCGAGGAAAACCAAACAACTGCGCCACATAAAACACAGCATCAGATACACATTTGATATACAATAACATAAACCTAAGATCCGCCTGATTCTCACACGCAATCCACCTCATAAATCACAATCCAACATTCAATCCTACAAAATCCACATCCAATTCGTCACACTCATCCCTGATCTATACAGACAACTTAGCTAATTTTATCAGCAATTTCAAGATCCATGAAAATCTAATCAAATCGATTGATTGCAATATATATACCAAAGAGTTTCTTCTCAAACCTGTACAAAACCCATGAACCGAATCAAAAGATAAGAACTTTCTATTTCATAATAGTAGAGAGAGGAGGAGTTGAGTTGTGCCCATACCTGGGAGGCGGGGCTTCCGACGGCCGACGATCTGACTCCGCTGTCTCAGACTTTGATTCCGGTCGAGCTGGCCTCGGCGTTCAGCATCTCGCCGGAGCCGTGCCGGACGGCGGTGGACGTCAACCGCGCTTCGCAGAAGACGGTGTCGACTCTGCGCGGAGCCCACTCGCAGGCGTACTCGTCGAACTACAAGTCGTTTAATGAGAACAACAACCGCAGCGACGAGCCGATGGTGGTGGAGGAGGAGGAGGGATCCGATTCGAGGAAATCGAGGAAGGTTGACAGCCCCGAGGAGGCGGACTCGGCGCTCCGGATCGATAATTCCGGCGACGGCGGTGGAGGAGGAGACGACCTGTCGGGGAGGGCGGTCAAGCGGCCGAGGCTTGTGTAGACCCCGCAACTTCACAAGAGGTTCGTGAAGAGAGAAGAAGTGTTGGGTCTGCAAACCAAAGGGTTTGAGAGTGTGAGGAAAGTGGAGGCCATTAGGTTTTGAAATCGAAGAGAATTTTAAAAAGAGAATCAAATTGGTTTCGAAATTGAAGTCAAATCGAAAAGAGTAACCTACCCATTGCTCTTAGTGACGTTCTGCAACGACGACTCTCTTCTCTCAGCAGGAGGTTGAAGAAGAAGGAGGGAGACGCGGAGATCTAGTTAAACAAACTCTCTCGGTTTGACGGTGACAGCGGCGAGCCTCGGATATGTCGGCCATGGACTGAGAATTCAACAGTTGGAATATTAGGGTTTCAAAATTAGGGAATTTGGGAGAGATGGTTGGAGACCGATCGAGAGAGATAAGGGGGCAGATAATTTGTGGAGAGATGGTTGGTGTTTCATAGAGTTTTAGGGTGACGGGGACAGACTGAGAGCTGAGGGGACTGAGCGAGGTTACACGAAAGAGAGAGACGAAGTGAGACTATGAAGAGAGAGAAGACTATGGCTTAAATATTTTACAAGTTATAGAAACAACAGAAAATATAGAAAATGGTATACAGCATTTTTCATTTTGGCTCAAACTCGGAAAATTGCCGCCGGCCTCAAATTTTGAAAGTTTGGCAGGACATTAGGTTTTCCTTCGTACAACTAAAAAATTTGAAACTGTTGTACTAATTTTCTTCTCATGCATCGGGTATTCCACTAGGTGTCTCCTTGTAGATGCTTCAACATAATTGCACAACAGAATAGAAAACAGTTGTTGTGAGAATTGTAACACATGTATGTTTTTAAAACCAAAAAACGATGGAGGCAAATTTCCCGCTTTGAGAAATGCTACCCCCAAGCCATTGGAGCCAAAATGAATGTGGGGAATGGCAAGCAAAACAAGTCATACAACAAAACTACGAAATTCTGTTGTACAAGTATTTGTCACTTTGCACTTGGTGACACCTAATGCAGGATGTGACATTATCACACAACACAAAACAATAACTTTGTTGTCTGTCCATCTAGACCTTACCCAAATTTGAGTTTCAATGTCGGAGGGAGTTCTACCGCCAAGATTTTCATTAATCATACAACAGAAAATGTATGTCAGAGTTGTGTGACAAAATCTGGAAAAATGTTTTTCAGAATATGGAAAATGTGTACCATCATACAACACAAATTATTCACTTTAGGTTGTGTGAAACAGTTCAGTCATTCACACAACATGTAACTTTCAAAGTGTTGTCTGATTTGTGTTGTGTATTGAGTTTTTTGTAGTAGTGCTACCATATGAAGAAAATGTAGTTTTCAATGAAGATCAATCTTTGGAAGCAGTGTTGCAAAGACCGGATATAGAGAAAACTATGTTAACAGCTTGGTTTGAAGCGAATAGTACTTACAAAGAAGCAAGACAGTTAACCTATGCTGAATTACCCACACAATTCGTCTGGGATAAGAAATATAAAATATGGAAGCCCAGAATAAAATATAAGAGTATTGGTAGGATTGCTCATGTACAACCTATGGCAGGTGAGCTATATTACATGAGAATGTTACTTAACATACAAAAAGGTTGCCAAGACTACGACTCTATTAAGACTATTCATGGAATTACACATGCTACTTACCAAGAAGCCTGTCGAGCGTTAGGGTTACTTGGTGATGACAAAGAGTGGAATGACACATTAACAGAATCATCATTTGTTGCATCATCTACAGAGATACGGCATTTATTTGTTACAATTTTACAATTTTGTCAAGTTGGAGACCCGCAAGCATTGTTTGATACACATTGGATTAGTATGTGTGATGATATATTACATAAAATTCGATCTGAATTCAATATGCCTAAGCTTACTATACCTGAGCCGGAATTGAAAAATAGTTTATTATTCGAACTCGAGAAAATGTTAAATGCATCATCTAACTCATTACAAAACTATCAATTACCGATGCCAGATGCAGACAAAATTATTGAACTTAATAACAAATTAATGAGAGAAGAACTTGACTACGACTGCGATGCCTTAAAACACGAACATTCTAATTTTGTCGCCCGGTTGAATCATTGTCAAAAAATCGTATACGATGAAGTTATGAAAACAGTAGAACAAAAAAAAAAGGGAATGTTCTTTGTTCACGGCAGTGGAGGTACCGGAAAAACATATTTATGGCACACGATTATAACGAGATTAAGATCTGAAGGAAAAATAGTTTTAGCTGTCGCTTCATCAGGAATTGCATCATTATTACTCCCGAACGGTAAAACCGCACATTCGCGATTTAAAATACCGCTCGATATGTATAAACGTATGACATATCCTATAACAAAAGTAACCCATTTAGGAAAACTATTGCAGAAAACAGACTTAATTATTTGGGATGAGGCACCAATGTGTAATAAATATTGTTTTGAATCATTAGACGAAACTCTTGGTGATATTCTCTTTGATGCTCGCTGTATGAAAACAAAAGAGCCATTTGGAGGTAAACCAATTTTATTGGGCGGAGATTTTAGACAAATTTTGCCAGTTATACCAGGAGGCACTAAAGAACAGATAATTGAAGTTTCATTAAACAATTCGTACTTATGGAAATTGTTTAAAAAGTTTAATTTAACAGAAAACATGAGATTATCGAGGACTGACATATCTGAACATGAAAAAAAAGAAATAAGTGAGTTTGCAGACTGGATATTACAGATAGGAGAAGGTCGTATACAATCAGCTTATGTAACTAATGATGCTGACACCTCTTGGATTAATATTCCCAAAGACCTGTTGATTTACAACGATGGAGATCCTATTGAAGCTATTTTTTTGGCGATCTACCCAAATTTTAACAACAAATATAAAAATGTCGACTATTTAAAAGAACGTGTTATTGTTACACCACGAAATTCTATAGTCGATGAAATTAATAATTATGCGATTAATCTACTACCTGGTGATAAAACAACATACCTTAGTTCTGACACAATCTCATTAAGTTCTGGCAATTCTGAAAACATTGATGTTTTATATCCCCCTGAATTTTTGAATCAGCTCAAATTTAATGGATTACCTCCACATGAATTAGTTTTGAAAATTGGTATGCCGATTATGTTGCTGAGAAATTTAAATCAAGTTTGTGGTCTATGTAATGGAACAAGATTGATCATAACTAAGCTGTTTGACAGATTAATAGAAGCCAAAGTATTAACAGGTAAAAATATCGGACAGAAATTTTATATCCCGAGAATTTCACTAACAGAACGAGAAAATAAGTGGCCATTCACGTTTAAGAGACGCCAATTTCCTGTTAGACCCTGTTATGCAATGACAATCAATAAAAGCCAAGGTCAATCATTGAACCAAGTTGGGATATATATATCAGAACCAGTTTTCACACATGGTCAACTATACGTCGCATTATCAAGAGTCACGTCAAGAAAAGGTTTAAAAATTTTAATTAACAATAAAGAGGACATGCCGAATAATTATACGAGAAATATTGTATATAAAGATATTTTGCTCTAAGATATATAATATAGTTAAAAGCGGCTATTGAAAAGAGTAAAAATTTTAGTTCCGCTACGAGAAATTGTGCGAACAACATAAACAAACGAAGACATAAATCTTAGACGAAAAGGGCAAAACTAAAAAAATTGGGGTTGCATTTTTGTTTCTGCTGACCTACACCAATTCGGCATCCACTAAGGTCCCACACATGGTGGCTATCACTTTACCTTAATTTCCAAATAACTCTCCACCCTTCAATTCAAAACATTTTCTCTTTTCCTACGCATACAATCCAATTAATTGCATTTGGTAGGCCAATTTGTTATTTTACTTAGCCATTCTCCAATTTTCTCTTTCTTTCAAATATATATTTATTCTTTTTGTTAACCCTTCTGCACAACCCTATCTTTATTCACCGCCTCCGTCGCAACTAACCACCACCTCCACTGAAAAAATACACCGCCTTCACTCTTCAAACTTTGACTTCCTTATTCCTCTTTTTCTACCATCTTCCATTTCCATTCTTATCTCTTCTATCACTTCACTAATTTAACTTTTCCTCAAACTTTCAACGGGTTCTTATTCCTTTAAGCAACCATCTGTAATTTTGGTTCTCATCTATTTCACCGTCTTAATGACTCCTTTCCTTTCTCCAGTTCTTATCCTCAAACGACCGCCTCTACGTTCTAGGTATATATGTGTTTTTAACTCCATATCTTCTCTCTTTCTTGCACCCCTTCACATTTCACTTATCACCGGAAAACGACTCTTGAGGTTTGTTTAATGAATACTGCTGTGTTTCCTTCCGTTTTAAATCTTGGTCTATCGCAATGTTATAATAAGATTTTTTTTTTTAACTAAGATGCTTCGTTTGCATTTAACCAACCCAGTAATCATATGCTTCGTTCTTTACCTGGCAGATGTCGGAACCAGCGTTAATCAGAGCCATAACACCCCACAAGCACTATTTCAAAATTAGGGTGCGCGTATGTAGGACATGGCGGCCGCGCGGATACAATACTGAAACCTATGATGGACAACACTATCTGTTGGTTGACCAAATGGTAAATTTTTACAAATTATATGTATTTGTTCTTCTCAACCATCTATACCTCCATTACACAGTTCTCTTTTAATTTATTCGTAGGGAGATGCGATCCATGCTCAGATTCCTGAAACTTTTCTAGGCCGTGTTCCTTACAGAATGGAACAGGGAAAGATATACGATATCTTCGGTTTTTTCCACAATAAGAGAATCAGCTAAATTAAAAGTTGTGGAACATGATGCTAAACTGATCTTCAATGCGAAAACACAGTTCATCCCAGTCCTAGACGCTGACCCGCCTATTCCCACACAGTCATTCAGGCTTTTTGAATTTGAACAATTATGGTCAGCAGTTCATGAGGCCCAAACTCAGAGGCGAGAGGTCCAATTCCTCGCAGGTAGATCATATAATATTGTGTTTTTATGTCATTATAGTACATTATTGAAACTAACCTTATGTATCAATGTTTACAAATCATAGATGTGTACGTGTGCATCAAAGAAGTGGTTCCAACACATCTAGCAGATACCAAGAACGATAAAAAAGCGAAATGTGAAATAACCGCCCAAAATCTGAGGTATCGTATTTACTTCACCTTTGGTAACAATTCCTGTTAACAATTCATTCAAAACAAATGAACAACAACAATCAAAGCAAATTCATCATGTATGATGTCTTTTTTTTAATATCACAGGAGAGAGGATATCAAAATTACCCTTTGGGGGGACCAAGCTACAGAATTTGATTTGCAAGCGGCACAGAATTCTCTACCATCAGCACTAGCAATCTTCACCAGCCTAAAACCTTCAACATTTCTAAGTCAGCAACATTTTTTTTTACCATTTTTTCACACTTTTAGTCACAGCAGTCCTAATTTACAAGTCGTGTTTCCTACGCAGATTATCTGACAGGAGCCTCTACCAACCATACATGCATCATAATGAATCCATGTCTTCCTGCAACACAAGAATACATGAATGAGTATGTGACTTACATACATGTTTAATTTTTAACAGAAAACAAACATTGATCTGAATGATTGACTGCCTTCTGTTTTTATATATTGTGATTTCTCAGATTTAACTTCCCGGAAGACAGAGTCAAACTCCTTCCTATACCATTGAGATTTCAGACTAACGCACAGCGGCAACAACAACCTCAGAAATCTTTAACTGAACTGAATGAATTAGACCCAAATGCATATGCGGTATTATCACTTTTTATATCATATTTTTTACATCAGTCAAAACCATTTGTAAAATTCAAATTTATATCCTGACAAAGCCATCATATTTTTACAGAACCTTCTGGTCCAATGTACTGCAACAATCGTTGGATTCGCCGAGCATGGCTGGTGGTACCGAGGTTGTCCAAGCCCTAACTGCATGAAACAAATGAAGAAGCAAGAAGGAGACAATGAGTACATTTGTCCCGAACACTATCATCAGAAACAAAAACCTCTACCATGGTGAGTTCATTTGTAATACAACGCATAGACTCATGTTTACATTTGCTAACCACCGAGCTTCTCTGCAGCTATAGAGCCCGCATGATAGTTGAGGATGCCGAAAACGAATCACTCATGACTTTAATGGGAAGACCAGCACAGCAGCTTTTCGGTTTCACCTGCAAAGAACTATTGGACAAGAGATTTTACGCAACCGAAACAGAATTGCCTGAGGAAATCACAGGAACAATCGGCCAATCCCATACCTTCCAAATCAAGGTTAACTACAACAACGAATTGGTGGTTAAAGACATTTTTACAGGCCAACACTCTACAGAAACATCGCACCAAAGTCCCAAAAAAAGGCCTGGAGAAACAAGCGGAACAAGTGAGTATCCACTAGAGACTGAAAAGAAAAATAAAGGGTTAGTAACTGCCTTTACTCTTCAAATCTTTCAATTAATCTTTTCAAAATCAAATTAACCCTTTGATTGCTTTATCAATCTTAAACTGTTTAAATCATTGTTTCCAATTGTAGGCACATGGACAAAAGATTTACTGGATGATGAATCAATTGAAAACAATATCGTATAAATGGGTTACCTGAAAACAGTATCAATTGAAAACAGTATCATATTTAATTGTTTAGATTTGTTACCTGTGATTAAAAAAACACTCAGCAAAGTCCATATTCTTTCTCAGTGATGTGAATATCTTACTAACAGTAACATATCAATAAAAATTACCTTAATGTTAAAATCGACTAGATCATAAAACCTAGGTAATAGTAGCTCTTTCTAAAAATGAATAATAGCTCTTTGTAAAAATTAGAATAAATGGGTTAGCTCTGGACCCTTTGACGTTTTAAATCATCCATGATGCTACGAATAGAATTGAGCCTTGAGGTTTACTGTCATGGATTCCTGCTTTAGCTCTAGGATCAAAGCTGACAGCCCACTTCATAATGGTATGTGTTTTTTGATCCCTGAACTAATCTCTGTTTTAGGTTCATGATAAAGTTTTGATCTTTTTGAATTGAGGGTGTTAAAGTTGGTTCCTTTTGATTGATGAAAATCATGAAACATGCAGCAGTGTATTTTAACTCTTGAGAATTCATTTGACAACTGAGTTTTAGTTTCAGTAGCTGCTTCTGAACATCGATGTTTGATTTTTTTGGGTGTTATTATGCTTTGGGATGTTAAAGTTGATTAGCTTGGATTCGATGGATTGGGTACTAAAAACTTCATTTGAGTTTTCGGTTATGGCTTTCTTCAGTGAAGTATTGGGGTTTGGTTACTATGGTGATGAAGTTGGGGTGTTTACATTTGGTTAGCTTGCTTTGCTGATTTGCAACTCTTTGCATATTATCATTCTCTAAGCACTCTTCTGTATAGTGATGAGTTACTCATGGGTATATTGCCTCACATCCTTTACATTTATTATTGATCTCTTAATGCACACGTTACTGAATTGTTTTATTAATGATTCTAAAACAGGGAAGGACTGGGAAAACAGAAAATGAATTAGCATGCTTTCCAGTGAACTTTTGACGGACTTTTCACAAACATCTTCTCACACAGCTCTAATCATGGTGGGAATCTTTTGTTGTACAGACTTCTCATTTTGTTTTAGTACGCAGCTGCTCTTTTTGGAAAAAAAATATGAAGAAATAGAGCCTGCTAATATAATGTAATAATGTGTTACTTTAATGTAATAGTGTGTCACTTAAATACAGGAGTGTCTTACTTTAATACAGTAGTGTGTATTAAAATTGAGATCCTGAAAAAATTTGATATAATAGTGTGTTACTCTAAACTTTGATGTAATAGTGTGTTACTCTAAACTTTGATGTAATAATCTGTTACTCTAAACTCTTATGTAATACAGCAGTGTGTTATATTTGTTGTGAAGATATTTATACCCTATTTTCCAATAACCCGCGCCTGGGCGCGGGCAATACTGTCTAGTATTTACTAAAACGTAAGACGTAAGAGAGAATGAACGGGAGAGGAGGAATAAGAGAGTTGAGTCATTCCTAAATTTGTGTTTAGTTGTAATCTGGAATCAAATTCAATTTTAAGATTCATTCCCGTTTATGTGTTTACTAACACGTAGGAATAGGAATCCGGAATGAGAATTATTTGTATTTATAGAGGTATTTATAGATTATCAATAAATAATAAAGATAATTTTAGAACAAAAAGTTGATTCTCCCATGATCAGGAATCAGTACTACCCTACAAGGGAATGAAAATAGAGAGTCAATTCAGAAAAATATTGTGGGGTTCACACAGAATTCATTCCTCAATAAGTTAGTAAACATCTATTTTAAGGAGGAATGAGAGTCCTGTAGAGTCATTTAAACATATCTTAAATTACTAAATTACTTAACTTGAATCCCTTTTGTTTTTTGTGTTTTGCAATAGAAAAAGGTAGCAAAAGGTGAGGGGATCTGTTCGGGTCGAGCCTAAACAGGGTCGGGCAAAGGATCCATTTTTTATTGGGGTCGGTTTAAATACAAATCTTGCTATGCCATCACCAGAGTCTTGTTCTTCTTGGTCCTCGGACTGATTTAGATTCAGAAAATGGCAGCGATATACAGTCTTTACATCATCAACAAATCAGGCGGCCTGATCTTCTACAAGGTACTAACCCACCCTCTCTGTTCCTGCATATAAATCGATATCAAAACTAAAAAAGAAAAAATTATCAATTTACTGTGGTGACTATTGTGATTGGTGATTGAAAACAAATATAGGATTATGGATCGGCGGGACGGATGGATACAAATGACAGCTTGAGGGTTGCGAGCTTGTGGCACTCAATGCACGCTATTTCTCAGCAATTGTCTCCTGTTTCCGGTTGCGCCGGCATTGAGCTTCTCCAAGCTGATACCTTTGACCTTCACTGCTTCCAGTCACTTACCGGTAATTTCCAAAGATTCAATCTTTTTGTGTTTCCCTGCTGTGATTTTAGAGGTTTGGGTTCTATTGGTGAAAATTTATTGAACTCAAGCTTGGATGTGAGTGAATTCTCAATCAGATGTCTGTGATTCGATTACATGGTTAATTGCTTTCCTCCTGAGATTGATATAAAATTGGATTTTGTCAACTTAAAACTTAGCGTAGCCATTAGTAGCAGTGGCATATAGGTGCCAATAGATTCTGTGCCACCAGGCAGTGCCTTGTCATTGAGCTACCTGAGAACATATATAATATTCAATCTGAGAATAAGCAGACATTGGATTAACATATCGTGTTTAGTTAGGTGGAAAATTGGAAATATAAAACAGATGGTATGAGATTTTGTCTCTCAGCATGTAACATTTCAGTCCTCAGTGATAGCTGGGCCTTTGTGATTTAGCCAGTGAAAGAGGTTGTTGCTTTCTGGTAGAGAATTTGAATTTACGTGAAGGAATTCATGAGCCACCAATTGGGTGCATACGAATTTGAACTTCTGCGGAATGTAGAGAAATCATGTATCCAGACTATTCATTGACAGGCTTTTTGGATTCTCTGATTTTGTTTGTAATCTGTTGATTTTCAATAGTCGACTTTGATGGTTAAGATTATATCAAGGGGTTTCAGATCTGTTATCCCCCTAAGCCAAGCTTTAGTTCTCTGTTAATGCTGAAGATTGTCATTGGAGTTTATATGCTACATGTTTGAGAATGCTGGCAGCTAGTACTCTTCTTGTGACTTGTAGGTCATAAGATTTTACCAAAGATCAAGCTTGTGGTTCTTTGTTCTCTAAGAGAAGCTGTGCAGAGGAATTTCTGTCCACAAGATTTTTTGTGTGTTTTGTGTCGGCATTGTGATCTTCATTACCATGGTGAAATTAAAAATTTGTTTTGTTCTATGTGTTGTTATTTCAATTTAAGACTTCTTTCGCTGGATGTAAGGGACTAAGCCGCGCTAACTGCTCTGATTTTGGAGATGGGCCATTTTTAGTGTTTGATCTTCTCTGCATCTTCTGCGTTTGGTAAAGGGTAACATAAAAATATTTGTCCTCTTCATTATTTATTCTGGTGTGTGAGATGCAATTCAACTGTTGTTGTTAAATTGCTCAAGGCAATCAAGGCAAGCGAGTTACTGTATTGAGTCTTGTGGTCGCATCAACATATCAAATTCATTTACTTGGCCTGAATTTTCTCATACTGAGGTTATGCTTGTTTCACGTCTCATGTGCTTTAGTTTTCCCTTACACATGGAAACTGTATTTGTTATTTTAAGTTTGGGCATCTCGAATTGCTAGTTGCCTTTTGTTTCCTATGACTGATCAATTGTTTTACTTGCAAGTAAAAGTTCTTTGGATTGTAAAACTGATTCAATAAGGTCATTCCACCTTTGCAGGGACAAAGTTCTTTGTTGTCAGTGAGCCTGGTACTCAGCAGATGGAAGGTCTCTTAAAACACATCTATGAGCTGTACACTGATTATGTCTTGAAGAACCCCTTCTATGAGATGGAGATGCCTATCCGGTGCGAGCTCTTTGATATTTACCTAACACAGGCAATACAAAAGGATCGTGTTGCCTTGTTGGCCCGATGATCTTACATATTTGTTCTTGATCTAATGCAACATTAGATATGTGTTGTTTGACTTGAGCCGACTATCACATCACTGTTCAGTATGGGGTTTGTGAAGACCTGTTGTATCTTATGATTGCGTTCATGGTTTTCAGAAGTTTGTTTCTCCTAATTCATCTCTGAAAATCAATAGCTGACCTGCGAGGACCAGCTTTTATTTAATCTTGTAAGAATGTAAGCATTGGATTCAACAGTACCTTGCATACAAAAAATCTATAGAGTTGATCTAGGGCCTAGAATTTTCAGATGTTATTCATTGGAGAATATGCAAATAAGAACTTATACAAGATCAATGGTCAATTTCTTGAAGAGTCTGATCAAGATCAAACTCAACCATGATGTCAATATGATTATTCCAAAATATCAAATTCATTGTTAAGAGCAGGTAACGAAGCAACATATATCCACGATAAAACCAAATTTATACAAATGAATCATGATGGTTCTGAACTTCTGATCAATAGCCAAAAAGTTCATGACCGGTGATGACCATAGCCATGGCAACAAAAGTTCTCAACAGCCTATTTATCTCTTTCAACGGGTCCGCTGGATTTGGTAGTGTATTGGACGAGTATATCACAGCTAGCATGTGCTCTTGGTGCTATGTCTTCATATTTATTAGTATATGGAAATTGGCAAGCGCGTAGCATGGTTTGATATGTTATCCCATTGGGCGTTGGATACCGGCAGACCGGTGACATGCCACAACTTTCTAATTGCTAAACCTTATAATTAAACAGCGTATAAATGATAAGACAAAATGAATGAGCCATTCTTTGGACAGTCACTAATATATTGCAAGAGAGTAGCGAAGGAAAATAATGATCTTTATTAGCTACATAGTTTAGCAAGGGAAAGACAACATAAAACTGAATCGGATGCCTTGGATGGTGGTGTTACAGTAGAGCAGGTGCAGCAGCAGGTGATTCACTAGCCCTTGGTCGAAGGAGGTCCTGCACTGCATTCAGAGACATGACAATGAGAATTCTCATTGCCTTGCTTCTTTGATCCAGAATGTGACTCTGGCTACTAACTGGAGGTGTAGAGAGAGTCGCTTCGCAGCTCGCTTCTGCTCGCGGAGTTATGCGCTCATCCTTCTGCACATTGTCGTACTGCTTCTGGAAAAATGACACCGCTGCCGAATCAAATGCCTCCATGATTAGACGATAAGCATTCTCACACTCGGAAAAAGCTCTCTTCAATGCCGGGTCTCTTGTTGTTTCAAGGGTCTGCCTGATAAACTCGTGAGTTTTGGTTGCATGGTCTGTTGTCACCTCTACGGTTATCTGGGTTAGGGCAACTATATCGGCATTTGGGGCCTTCAAGTGATCTTGGAAAGTTTTCTTGCAGAAGCCATAGTCCTCTGTGGACCGGCATATCTTCTCGATCATTTGCTGCGTGCTTTGACTCAGTGATGGTTCGATATTGATCACGAGGATCACCACCAAGAGTAATGAAACAAGTACAGACTTACTAGCAAAAGCCATGGATCTTAGCAGTGTTGGGAGCTGATGAGAATTAGAAGCTAGCACAAGTAGCTAGTACATGATACATGGCAGAGAGGAGTAGTTATTTATACTACTTTGTGTAAAGCGCAGTTACTGCTGCACTAATTCCAGTTGCAAATACACATGCTAAGTTTCTATCTAATACGAATAGGTGAAATGGTTATTCAACCCTACCAATTATATCCAGCTTAAGAAAATTTGAGACAACGTTTTTATGGGTCAAAACTCAAAACTCAAACAAGGATGGAAATTGATGAGGATTACGATTAGAAAAGGTAACAATGGTGATAAGTAGAAGCCATTTTAATTTGATGATGTATTTGACTAAAATGATCAGAGGGTGAAAAGAAAGGGAGTACTTAATTAGATGCCTTGGGACTAATTTTGATGCAACACAGGCACTGTTTACATCATATTATGAATCACTGCATAGAGACACCATTCGATCAACTATACCATCTATATCCAGTCAAAACATTCAAAACTAAAACTACCTAGTAGACCAAAGATTTCTAATTTTTCTATGTATGATTGGATGTGAAATAATTACCTGGATATACCATGAACTTGTACCTTGCACTCAAGATGTACGAAGAACGTAAATTTTATGTACTCCCAGTTTCGCAGTTAAAACGGTGTTGAAGAGAAGAGATCCCACATCGTAAAAGTGACAAATAAAATCTGTGAATGGATAATACCTAATTGTGCCGATGTCTTTTGTGATTAAAACTCAACACTTTAAAGGCGGTTAAGTTAGGACAGTATCGGTACAATAGTGATTCACGAGCCACGAGCCACGTTTTTTGCCGTTTAACATCTATATTGTAATACAAAGCACCTAATTCGGTCAAAACTATCGACCATATTTTCTTTTCCTGTAACTTTCCAGTAGGCAAGTCTGGTTGCCCTGTTTATTTTTTGCGAACTGTTAGTGTACTTGCAAGTTCTAGCGCTGAAAAAAAAAAAACCACTGCCGGTCTCCGGTTTGGAATAAAGACAGACCGGGAAGCTCCTCCGGCTCGCAGTACTTGTAAATCTCGGTTTCGGTGATGATGTTGAGCTTGAACCTTTTGTGGCAGATCTTTCGTTTCAGATAGTAGAGGACGAGTTCCTCTTCGGTGGGATGGAATCGGAACCCTGGTCGCTGACGAAAGAGGATCAACAAGACAACAAGTCGTCTGTTGATACCTTCATTAGGTCGATCTTATGGAAAGATTTGACAAACGTTGTACAAAAACTCAAAACTTTAAAAGAACGTAATATAACAACTCAACGAAGTAGAGAAAAAGGTTTCCGATCTAGGCTTTAATGTCAAGGAAAGAGAGTTTAAATAGTTCAATACATGATGGGATTGTAATAACCCGGGTTTTATTCGGGTTTATTATATAAATTTCTCATAATTATTGGAATGGTGAATTATGAGAATTGGAAGCTTGTACGCTTTTAGTTAGTCGTTGCGCGACGTCGGAAGTGTTTCCGAAAATTTTATTCGGAAAACGTTCGAGTTTTAGTGGGTCAAATGTTGACTTTTTGATCCGTTATGAATCTCAAAAAGTTTCCTTCACGAAAGTTGTAGAGCGCGACGATACGAGTTCGTAGACACGTGGCACGCATGAAACGGACGTCGTATGAAAAAGTTACGACCTGTTGAAGTTATTTTCAAAATCTGAAATTTCTATAAATAGTATTTTAATTTCAGAAAAATCAGAAAAATTCCGAAAAATCAGAAATCGCGATTTACTGTTCATCGTTCCCAAAAATCGAATCCGGAGCTTCTTTCGCGTAGTTCTCCCTCGTCCGGCCACCAATCGAGGCGTGTGACCTGTCAAAGTGTTCATCTCGACGCCCTCTTTCATTTGAGCCGCACCACGCCAGGACCCACCGCCCGTGCACGGAGCAGCGGAGCCCGAAAGCTTCCGCCGCTGTCGGTGGCGGTGCAGCTGCCGTTCCAGGCGTCGCCGGAGCTCGAGCCACCCACCGTTCGGCTGGGTTTCTCCTTGCGCGCCTCCCTGAAGTGGTGGATCGCACCATTTCGCGCTGAATCGCGCGGATCGAAGCTCCCACAGTCGACCCGTTTCCAGCAGCCGACCCGACCCGTTTCCTGCGTTCGACCCGACCCGATCCGGAGTTGACCCGACCCGGTCAACGTTGACCGTTGACTGACGTTGACTGACGATCCTGCGATCCGACCCGACGCTATTTCAGCCCGATTCGACCCATTCTCTCCGAGGCCCGACGCGAAACGAATATTTGCCATTTCTGGTGAATTTAGGTGAGTAAACCTCACTGTATTCGTATTAAATACGAGCTGTTTACGAGTTAATTATAGCATCGGTATTGTTATATGCAAAATGAATTTACGGAAACGATATTTGTTTTAAATTGAATGAACTTGATCGACTACGGTTCATTGGTAAGTAAAATGATTTTGTTATAAAAATGATTTTTGAAAGCATTTTACGATCAGTGAACTATAGTTGGTATTAGTGGGCAGTTCCTGGGAGAATGCCTACGTATATATATATTTACGTGAAATATATGTATTGTTGATATGGAAGCGTGAAATATATAAATGATGAGGTTGTGCATTGGGCACGTTATTTTGTTATGATTTTGTTATAATTAGATTGATGTGAGTGCTTTAGGTGATATATGCTGTTAAAGATTTGTTAAAATGAATTTATGTGAGTTGTGGAATGTGTGATTGAGTTGGTACGGATACCAACGGCCAGTGTAAGATCTTGCCTTAGGGAGGTCGAATTGGGATCTTACACGTGTGGCGTAAGATCTTGCCTGGATGGTCGAATTGGGATCTTACGTGTGTGTTGTGTGGATGTAAGATCTTGCCTGGATGGTCGAATTGGGATCTTACGGAAAGGATCTTGCCTAGATGGTCGAATTGGGATCCTTGTGGCAATTTTATCGGAAACCAAAGGTTGATTTGGATTTCGATCAGTTAGCGCTTTAGAGCTCTAATCTGTTTGCCTTTGTGTGATTTGGTGGGGAATGACAGTGGTCATTGCGCCCGAGTTGTGTTATTGTGATGTGATTGATTGTGGAGGATATTTTGGTTTTGTGTTTGTTATTTGTGGGTGAAATTGCTTTACTTTGTTTCTGTCTGTTTACTCACACGAGCTTTTAAAGCTTACCGGGTTCGTTGTTTACAACCCGGTGCACCAATTGTTGGTGTAGGGGTTAGACCTGCAGGTGGGGATCAGCAGCCAGGAGGTGGCATCTGAGTCGCGAGGCTAGTAGGTGATCCATAGTCTAGGTTGTATTTATTTTTGGGTTAGAGAGTGACCGTGTGAGACTCTATTTTACATCTTTGTTTTATTGATGTAATATTTTGAGTATTTGGTGCCACGCAGTGAACTCTGTTGTAATACTTAGTTATTTGTATAATAACTTTTAAGTATCGGAGTTTATTTGTGATTTATCACGCTTACGAATTCGGATTTTTGTTATTCAAAATTCGGGGCGTGACAGTTTGGTATCAGAGCGTAAGGTTACATATTCGGTGGTAACTGGTACTTTCGAGAGATGGTCCGACTGCAGCGGTTCACCATCATGCTTGCTCGTATTGGTATATCGCTGGGTATGTAGGGGGTTGGGAGTGGCGTGCTAGTGTAGAGCGTTGTCTCTATAATGAGTTTAGGTGATCCTTGCGTTTCCAGATAGCTTTATGGCCTTGATTAATATATATTGTGTTTAACTTACACTTCGGTTTAAGTTTATGCAAATATTAATCAAGTGTTGCCTTGCTTTATAGGATGGATCGTCGTGGAGGTAGAGCTAGAGGCCGAGGTAGGGCCAGACGGGGTGGAGGCAGAGTCCGCCCTGTCGAGGAGTTCTATGAAGAGGAGGCGGGCGAGGTGCCATTGGTTGAGCAGCCTGTTCCTCATGTGGTTGTGCCTGATGACGGCCACGCGCTAGGATTGATCCGGGAGCTTGGTAAGGTAGGGGCACCTGTGTTCCATGGGGGACCGAATCACTTAGTAGCCGATCATTGGATCCAGGAGATGGATAAGCATTTCGATTTGATCGTATGCACTGAGATTGAGAAGAGGAAGATAGCCACATTCTTCCTCAAGGATGATGCCCTGGACTGGTGGAGGAGTACTCAGAGGGTGAGAGATGTGACCGCTCTCACGTGGGAGGGTTTTGTGGAACTCTTCCGAGAGAAGTACTTCCCAGCCACTATGAGAGAGGAGTTGGAACTTGAGTTCATTGCTTTGACGCAGGGGGATGCGAGCGTTAGAGAGTACGAGACCCGGTTCTCGCAGTTGTATCGGTTTGTTAGACCGATGGATGAGGTGTCGCTAGCTCAGAAATTCCTCCGAGGCTTGAGACATGAGTTCAGAACGACCATAGCTGCTCTTTGCCTTTCTTCCAAGGCAAGGATGTACGAGAGTGCAGTGCGCTTAGAGCAGGAGGCTAACCTTCACGCTAGTGAGGTTGTTTTGAGAGATCCCCAGGGGAAGGGGAAAGCGGTAGTGGAGAGCAGTAGTCAAGGTCACTTAGAGGGACCATGGAAGAAGCAACGAACTGCTCAGCAGGCTCCAGCCAGGGACGTAGGTCCACCCATCAGGGCCGCGCCTTTTAGGCAGGTTGCGCCTTTGAGATGCTACCGATGTGGCGAGTTGGGTCACTTGTCACCAGCATGCACACGACCTAAGCCTCCTATCGTATGCTACTCTTGCCAGCAGCCAGGACACATTGCTAGAGAGTGTCCCCGGAACCAGCCCAGAGGACAGCAGAGACACTTGCCGGCAGGACAAACCAGAGTGTTTGTTATTGGCCAGCGAGGCGCAGGGGTAGAAGGTATTTTATCTGTCTTAATTTACCTTGCTAAAGTTTTGTGTGTTATAACACCTTTGGGTGTTTCTTTTGAGCTTTGATTGATTTGTAAAAGCTTGAGTCGTTGACGTTTACGCCTTTCTTACTTTTTAAGTGTCCAGCCATGTGGTATTCTCACTCAAGTTCTTGCTGATTTGATGTGGTGACAGTTGAGTTTGTGGTTGGCAGTGGAGTTTGTGGTTGGCGACCCTGTTGGTGGTCCCACCCATGTCTGGTATGTTTAGTTTCAGGGAAGGGAAAGGTCAACATTGCTATGTGTTGGACCTCATCTTAGAAAGTGGAGCAGAGTTGGATGTTGTTTCGTCTAACTCGATTTTTGTTAGTGTCCTTTCGTTTTCCGGGACGACCAGAGTTTCGTTATCGCTGCCTCAAGTGAGGTATTGCTGATGTATTTTAGGAGATACCAAGGTACCTCCTAAGAGAGTAGTAGATTTTGTCATTGATGTGGTACCCGGTACTGCGCCAGTGTCGAAGACGCCGTATCAGATTGGACCAAATGAATTCTAGGAGTGGAAGGTTCAGATTGAGGAGCATTTGAGAAATCGTACTGCAGATTCTTTGTTAAGCTAAGCTGTATGCCAAGTTCGAGGAATGTGAGTTCTGGAAAGAGCAGATCAAGTTTCTTGGTCACTTAGTTTCGAATGATAGAGTCTCGGTAGACCCTCCAAGGTTGAAACTCTTTATAGGAGACCTTGTAGATCCCCTGGTTGTTGGGCTGAAGTTGGCGTGAGTGGGCTCTTAATTCTGAGATTGTTCAGGAGACCACGGAGAAGATCTCAATTATTCGAGATAAGGATTCGAATTGCTCAGAGTAGGCAGAAGAGCTACATTGATTTAAAGAGAAGACAGGTGGAGTTTGAAATTTGGTGAGCATGTATTCTTAAAGGTCTCATCTATGAAAAGAGTGGTGAGGTTTGACAAGAAGGGAAAGCTGGTACCAAGGTATGTTGGACCTTTTGAGATCCTCGAGAAGGTAAGGGGATCTAGCCTATCGACTTGCCTTACCTCCTAGCATGTCCGGAGTGCATAATGTATTTCATGTTTCGATGTTGAGGAAGTATGTATCGGATGTGCATAATGTATTCAAGTGAAGGAGATTGCGACATTTGTTGTAAAACCTGTTCGTATTCTGGAAAGGTCAACCAAAAAGTTTCGAAAGAATGAGGTAGAGTTGGTTAAGGTGTTGTGGAGTCACTACGACGAAGGTGATGTATCTTGGGAGCTAGAGTTGGATATGAGGTTGCATACCCTCAGTTAATTGCAGAGTAGGGTGCTTGAATTTCGGGGCGAAATTCCTTTAAGGAGGGTAGAATGTAATAACCCGGGTTTTATTCGGGTTTATTATATAAATTTCTCATAATTATTGGAATGGTGAATTATGAGAATTGGAAGCTTGTACGCTTTTAGTTAGTCGTTGCGCGACGTCGGAAGTGTTTCCGAAAATTTTATTCGGAAAACGTTCGAGTTTTAGTGGGTCAAATGTTGACTTTTTGATCCGTTATGAATCTCGAAAAGTTTCCTTCACGAAAGTTGTAGAGCGCGACGATACGAGTTCGTAGACACGTGGCACGCATGAAACGGACGTCGTATGAAAAAGTTACGACCTGTTGAAGTTATTTTCAAAATCTGAAATTTCTATAAATAGTATTTTAATTTCAGAAAAATCAGAAAAATTCCGAAAAATCAGAAATCGCGATTTACTGTTCATCGTTCCCAAAAATCGAATCCGGAGCTTCTTTCGCGTAGTTCTCCCTCGTCCGGCCACCAATCGAGGCGTGTGACCTGTCAAAGTGTTCATCTCGACGCCCTCTTTCATTTGAGCCGCACCACGCCAGGACCCACCGCCCGTGCACGGAGCAGCGGAGCCCGAAAGCTTCCGCCGCTGTCGGTGGCGGTGCAGCTGCCGTTCCAGGCGTCGCCGGAGCTCGAGCCACCCACCGTTCGGCTGGGTTTCTCCTTGCGCGCCTCCCTGAAGTGGTGGATCGCACCATTTCGCGCTGAATCGCGCGGATCGAAGCTCCCACAGTCGACCCGTTTCCAGCAGCCGACCCGACCCGTTTCCTGCGTTCGACCCGACCCGATCCGGAGTTGACCCGACCCGGTCAACGTTGACCGTTGACTGACGTTGACTGACGATCCTGCGATCCGACCCGACGCTATTTCAGCCCGATTCGACCCATTCTCTCCGAGGCCCGACGCGAAACGAATATTTGCCATTTCTGGTGAATTTAGGTGAGTAAACCTCACTGTATTCGTATTAAATACGAGCTGTTTACGAGTTAATTATAGCATCGGTATTGTTATATGCAAAATGAATTTACGGAAACGATATTTGTTTTAAATTGAATGAACTTGATCGACTACGGTTCATTGGTAAGTAAAATGATTTTGTTATAAAAATGATTTTTGAAAGCATTTTACGATCAGTGAACTATAGTTGGTATTAGTGGGCAGTTCCTGGGAGAATGCCTACGTATATATATATTTACGTGAAATATATGTATTGTTGATATGGAAGCGTGAAATATATAAATGATGAGGTTGTGCATTGGGCACGTTATTTTGTTATGATTTTGTTATAATTAGATTGATGTGAGTGCTTTAGGTGATATATGCTGTTAAAGATTTGTTAAAATGAATTTATGTGAGTTGTGGAATGTGTGATTGAGTTGGTACGGATACCAACGGCCAGTGTAAGATCTTGCCTTAGGGAGGTCGAATTGGGATCTTACACGTGTGGCGTAAGATCTTGCCTGGATGGTCGAATTGGGATCTTACGTGTGTGTTGTGTGGATGTAAGATCTTGCCTGGATGGTCGAATTGGGATCTTACGGAAAGGATCTTGCCTAGATGGTCGAATTGGGATCCTTGTGGCAATTTTATCGGAAACCAAAGGTTGATTTGGATTTCGATCAGTTAGCGCTTTAGAGCTCTAATCTGTTTGCCTTTGTGTGATTTGGTGGGGAATGACAGTGGTCATTGCGCCCGAGTTGTGTTATTGTGATGTGATTGATTGTGGAGGATATTTTGGTTTTGTGTTTGTTATTTGTGGGTGAAATTGCTTTACTTTGTTTCTGTCTGTTTACTCACACGAGCTTTTAAAGCTTACCGGGTTCGTTGTTTACAACCCGGTGCACCAATTGTTGGTGTAGGGGTTAGACCTGCAGGTGGGGATCAGCAGCCAGGAGGTGGCATCTGAGTCGCGAGGCTAGTAGGTGATCCATAGTCTAGGTTGTATTTATTTTTGGGTTAGAGAGTGACCGTGTGAGACTCTATTTTACATCTTTGTTTTATTGATGTAATATTTTGAGTATTTGGTGCCACGCAGTGAACTCTGTTGTAATACTTAGTTATTTGTATAATAACTTTTAAGTATCGGAGTTTATTTGTGATTTATCACGCTTACGAATTCGGATTTTTGTTATTCAAAATTCGGGGCGTGACAGGGATAAAGTTACGAAAGCCTGATTGCAAAAGGAAATATAGTTTTATGGACAGATCGAGCACCAAGAGGAAAAGGAGGCTCTTATGAACCTCAACTGAAAGAGGAATACCATATGGAGACATCAACTGCAGAGTACGTATAAAAGAGTGAAAATACTGCGCTTTTCTTACTAACAAGGAATCAAAGAAGAGTCCAATTTTCATTTCAAATTGTTGGAAGTCACCTTATTTTAATTTAATATTCGGAAATGCAATTCTATAGTAGTCGTATTACATAGTGATCCAGATATTTCACCAACGAGTTCACTAACGTAGACCCAGTCTATATATAGTCTTTTTTCATTGAAGGTTCTGGATAAATGCATGCCAAGCCTTGGTACCAGTGAGTTCCATCACTGAAGTCACCGCCATGGCAATGAGAATCCTCATCTGCCTGTTTCTGTCGTCCAGAAATTTTATATCATTCGGCGGAGTATGGAGTGTCTCTACGCATCTGGCTTCTGCTCTCGGTGTTAGCCGCTCCTCCTTCAGCACACTGCTGTAGTCCTTCTGGAAAAATGACACAGCCGCCGAGTCAAACGACTGCGTGATGATTTTATAAGCACTCTCACACTCAGAAAGAGCACTCTTCAATGCCGGGTCAGTTGTTTTATCAAGAGTTTGCCTGATAAAATCATGCGTATTGGTTGCGTTATCTGTAGCTCGCTCTACGGTTATTTGGGTTATGGCAACAATATCGGCATTTGGGGACTTCAAGTTCTCTTGGAAAGTCCATCACTTTCAAGTTGGTTTATCTCGAATGATGAAACAAAATCCCTAAATACCATTTTAATTCAGTACAGATTTGTACAATTTGAATCACATGAAAGATATTGGAGACAATCTTGATTTGTCTTGTTTATTTGTCAAAGCCAATAGAGTGAAGAACTATGGCAATAAGTAACGGGTGCATAAAACCTCGGCCATTAGAAGTTGAAGCAAATTCGATGTAGACTGTTTTTTGATCGACATGAGTATACAATACATACACCAGTCTTAGTTTCTTTTGGAATACTGATTTGAATTGTGGTGACATCATGCTAATATGAAACTCGAAGCTATGTTTCAATCATATTATATGTTCACAATGATCGATAGCTTGCATCTTGAGATCATCTCACAATGCTAATTACGTCCCCCATTTTCTTCCAAAAATGAGGTCTTACCAAATTCAATTCAGGGTGTTGAAGTATAGTACTGGCCAATAATGTTAGTAATTTACTTTCAACAAATAGTTTTCATCAAGATATTAAATTAGTACTATTTTCTTTGCATCTTAATCATCTTAAGGGAACTAGCTGTTTCTGAACTAGATTTACGTCAGCTTCTGTGGTCAATCTGGATCTTATTGGCTATAACACTTCTCTGCATATACAGAAAACAGAGAAGGTCCACAGGTAATGCAAATCACTAGTTAATGAGAATTTGAAGCATTAGTATTAGTGTAACTAGGTGTTATATTTGAAGCACTCCACAGGTGATGTGAATCACATTTAAATGCTTGTTACAGTTCACCGGTTGTACTCCTTGCAATAACAGGAATATAAGACAAGCAGCACAAGCAAATTTCAGAGCTCTGGCAGATGGTAAAACCGGTACATACGCAGAGAATCTCAATCTCTCTTCAGAAAACAAATCTTTGAATTTTTTGACTTGATCAGAAATTTTTCCTAAATATCTTCAAGCGCTTATATTTCTGTGTTCCAACCCTTTTATATAATTCATTTCCTCGTTATTCTATCCATCTATATATACATATACTGTGTCAATCTGTTGTGATTCACTCTTCTATTATCGAGTAGTTTCTATACTTTCACAATCTCTTAATTATCTCATTCTCCACTATTCTCTCTCGAACGTTGATCATCTAGTTTATCTTTGTACGTTGTTCCAGTATCTTACTAGTTTTAGTTTAGTTGCTTCGTGATCTTGTCATGTCACCACCAAAGTAAATCCTGCCGTAGCTTAATAAGTCTGTGGAGACTAAAATGTTTTTATCTTCAGCATGAAACTGAGTTTTCTTAGTCCCGTCTTGGAAATCATGCATCTCATCTCGGAAAGCAGTATATATGGATCACTCATTAAGTTAGGATCACAAGTTACAGCGATTCAGGCTGTGGAGATAGAAGTCGGCATATCTTGGCTCTGGCTTGGCACCATTTGACTCCAAACGACTCAGAAGAGAGGTGTAGCGCCCTTCTCATGCATCAATGGGAAAACCTGCATCTCTTCTCTCCCTGTTTACTCGATACAGAGAGGCTGGTGGATCATCAAATTTAGTGTGTCTTCTCTTCATCTCCCTCATGTATACCCACTGCAGAGAGCTGGGTTCATTGGCCACCACATGTTTTCCGGAAAGAGTAGACACACAACCAACCAAGACAGAGAAGAGAGAGATACCAAGCACAAATTTGTATTAGTTTCAAGTTGTTCAATAGAGATTTGTACAGTTTGAATCACATCAGAGACTTTGTCTCTAATGATAACAGTCGTACCAATAGAGTGAAGAACCATAGTCCATAGAAGAACCATACAGTTCACCTAGCATTGCTCAATAAGTAACGAGTGCATAAGACCACGGTGATTAGAAGTTACAGCAAATTCTATGTTGTTTTAGATTGACAGGAGTATACTCACCCCACTTTTAGTTTCTTTAGTAATACTGATTTGAACTGTGGTGACAACATGCTAATATGAGACTCGAAGCTATGTGTCAAATATCAATGATCAATAGCTTGCATTTTGAAGATCATCTCACAATGCTAAGCTCCCATGTCCTTCCAAACACGAGATTTCACCAAGTTGAATTCAGGGTGTTGAAGTATAGTACTGGCCAAAAATGCTAGTAATTTACTTTGATCAATAGTTTTCATCAAGATATTCAATTAGTACTATTTTCTTTGCATCATAATCATCTTAAGGGAACTAGCTGTTTCTTACCTAGATGCCACTTAATGGTTATGCACCAGCTTCTGTGGTCAGTCTGGAACTTCTAGCCAGTACCATTTCTCTGCGTATACAAAAAACAGAGAAGGTACACAAACCTGCAGGAAACTTTGAATACCAAATATAGAATATACTTTGCCAAACCACCACCTGCTTATAAATATTGAACATGTACCCTTTTTTTTGAATGAAACTTCAGTTTTGCTTTGAGATTTGAAAATCTTTTCCTTTGTCGTTTCAACTCTTTTATACATAGCTCATTGTTACCCTTCAGTTTATCCATCTATATCAACTATGCATATCTGCTGTGTTCTACTTCCTATTTATTATCAAGTAGCTGCGATAATTACCATAATAATTTTGTATATTCTCTTCCTTATCTCATTATTCACCATTCTCCGTCATTCTCAATAATCTCACACCTTCTGTTATCTTTGCTCTTCCATTACCTTGCTTTGTTTCTGTCATAGCTAGGCCTAGCTCTTCCACTCCAGATTTTATTTATCTAATCTTCAGCTTGCAAATTTTTCCTAGCCTTTCTTGCAAATCATGTCCTCCATCTTGAATAGCCTTAAAATTGGACCAGTAATTGAGTTAAGATCAGAAGTTTTAGAAATTAGAGCCGGTTGTGAAACTCGTTACTTCAATCTGCAAGGAAACGCTGCATCATGCACTCGAAATCTAAGGGAAATGAATAGGGAGTCCAACATGCCAATGGAGACCATCACCACCTCTTTATTTTCCAGCAAAGAGGAGCTTGAATAACCAAGAAAGGTGCTACTTGAAGAGCTGCAGGAGTTGAAGCAAGATCATGAGCAGAACTTCACTGTCTCATCATCAGCTCTATGTCTAAAGGTTTACAGTACTCCATGTTATTGAGCTTGAATATTAGTCTACAGTTGTCCTCGTTTTGTAAAATTTCATTGTAATGGTTTGTGACAAAAGTATTCCTTAATCCTTATTGTACATTTGTAATCATGGGAAATTTGTATTTTCACTGTGAAATAGTTAGGGCTTTGGTTAAAAAACGGCGATTGCAGTTTCTTATCGGTATGGAACTTTCAGATACGTAGTAGTATTAGGCCTTTTGGCAGCTACATTAAATTGAGTGATCATATTGAGCCACTGATTGGAGCAGATCATGATATTTTTTTCATTTTCATTTTTGGAAAATGGTTTGTTCTAATTTTGATGCCCCAGTAGTTTTTCTTTTATAGATGTTTGTGTATTGTTCTCGTCTGTATATATATCCACTATACAGTCCCAAACGACCATAACACTGCTTTCTAAGCTCACCAGATGATTACAGATCCATTTTTCAAAAGGGTATTAAACCAAATAGAAAATTCAGCACTTTGGTTTCAGTTGTAACGAAATTGCACCCCCCTTTTAGGGTAGTGCATGCCTATTCTATGTTTACTGAAACACAGAACTAGAAAAGAATCTATACAATTGATCAAGAAAACTGTCAGAATAACTAGACTTTAGCTCATGGACTATTGTTAGCATGTCATAATCATCAAGACTCTACTATGTTCTTATGCGATCAACTCGAAACGCAGAGCGTTGGTGTTGATTTTAAGCAACAACTAAATTGGGATTGTCTTGCCTACTCTCAGGAGTCACAGAGCCGAAGTATCAAATCCATCTTGTTCATAAATCTCTCTTAGTAGGAACAATTCGTTTAGAATCATTTTTTAAGTTGGCTTCTAACTTCTAATGCTTTTAGGTCAGTCAGTAGTAGAAGGTTTAATTACTCTATTTCGACATCGAAGCAAATGATGAGACCTTTAATTCCAAATGAGGAGTAATTTTCGAAATCGCTTTTACCCTCCAGTTCTCCACAATTATTCGTTGCAGTTTGGTCTGCACAAGCTGCAGAAGCACATTCATAGCTTTGACAGTTTCTATGGTAAGACCATTACATGTACAAAAGAATCTCAATCTCCATACAGAAATCATATCTTCAAGCTTTTGACTGAAAATATTTACCAAAGTACTCTCATTTTTTCTCCCAGCTGGCAAGCTTTGTTATTTACATATAAATCACAGCTTCTGTTAGATTTCTTTTCCATCCAACTCTTTAATACCCTCCTTGTCATCTAGACTCCATCCTCCATCTTTCTCATCTCTCCTTTCTCCAATTTACTCCATGATTATCACTCTCGAAAATAAGGCCTGCCATAATTTCCTCTGAGAAATCCTTAATTATGGAATGGTAGGACCACAATTAATTAAGTTAGGTTCACAAGTTACAAACATAGCACTCCGGTGACGCTCCCTGGTTTCGTAAATCGGATTTGTTTAGTGCTGTTACTCAGAATAGTTTTGTATGATTGGCAACAGGTGAGGCAAGCTTCTGAGTCCAGTGATGGTTCTGTCGGAATGCCACCACCAGTAACAGAACGAGTTCCCACCATTTGCGCCAAGAAGGCCAACAATAGTCATTCGTGTCTTCTATCGACTTCTTAACAATCTCTTCATATTTATTTTCCCTGTTATTCTTGTAATATGTTCCTTGAGGATAACAATCTCTTGGGACATTCTTTCTTTGATATTGTAGCACCAGCTCAACCTATAGCTTTTTCTACTGGTCTACACCACAGTATTATTACGGTGGAGCTTATATATTGTAAGGTCTTGCATGAGTTGGTAATGTAATATACTGTTGTAGTTCTGTTGTTGGCCATCAATCGCTTTCCTGAACTTCATTGATGTATACGTCTGTCAAAAATTGAACATGATGGTGTTAGAGACTTTGAACAATGTTTTTAAAAATGACAAAATATTGGTCGCTCCTTATATTTTTAGAGTCTCGACAGTTAGTACTCGTGGTTTCAATTTCAATCTGTCCAAAATGGTTGTTAACTATTTTCTAATTTCCTCAAATGCCCTTAGGTGTTGTTTTATTATTTTTCTTCTTGATTTCTTTTCTTTTTTCTTCAAAACTAAAACCAAAGAATGCACAACCCACCATAAAAGGCTATGTAGCCAAATTAATTTTCAGCCTTATTGGCAAAAAAAAAAATTTAATTAATTAAGCATAGTGTAGTAGTGTTGTTTGTAAGCTAACTATATGAAATGATAGTTATTTATATAGTTTTATTTATGGGAGCTGTTAATGCTAACGATGATAATGAGAATTTTTTTAATCTCATTTTGGTTTAAATTGATATGATGGAGATTTGATATAATTTTATTTTATAGTGATTATGGTGATCTTATTTGATTTTGTTAGCCAATATGTATCAAATCAATTTGCATTTTTTTTTCCTGATTGTAATCAGTTTGTAATTATAAAATTCTTGGATAGAAGATCAACAATCATAAACTAATATATTCTTGAGGTTCTATTGGTTTTGATTTTGAAGAAGAGAAAGTAAAAAGATAAGAAAAATAACCTATAGGCATTTGAGGAAGTTGAAAAATGGTAAACAATTATTTTGGATGAAATGGACCAATTAATAGAAAATTGAGACTATAAGGAGTGATCAGTTGAAATTGAAAACATAAGGACTAAACCGTCGACACGGTACAAGTATAAGGAGTGACCAATGATTTATTCTTTTAAAAACTCACTTTAAGGCTCGCATGAGGCTCAAAAGGCTCAAGGCTACTAATTACATATCGCCTCAGTTTTGGTGTCTAGACAATGAGGCTTAAAAAACTTACGCCTTTCACATTTTTAACTTCGCTTTTCACACTTTTTACTACCCCTAAAGAGTAAATTATTAAGTATTTAATATATAAATATATAAGTTGATTTTGAATTGATGAAGTTTGAATTATGAATCTTATATATATCTAAATGCAACATTGGTGAATTCTCATATATTATTATCGTTTTTTTTATGTAATTAATTATCTATTTTACATATAATGACTAATATTTTATTGAAAAATTTTATATACACTCTTCAAAACTCTTAATACACACCCTCTACTCAATACACCACTATTTTAATTTTTCATTCTAATATACTACAAAATACACTACACAAAGTACCTAAAGTGTCCATAACCAAAGAAAAACATAAAATACATTACTATAACTTATTTGATATAATTCGTATATATCAATATATATAAATATGATGTCAACATTGATTTCTGATGTTGTTCTTAAAAAATGATTGAAATTTATTACTATTCTTCAAATCATATACATAAAAATAATAAACACTATGAAGAATACAAAACTCAACGCCTCATGAGGTTTGTTTAGATGAAGAAGAGCCAAAGGTGTATATGGATGAAGAGAAAAAGAAAAAAAGAAAATTAATGAAATGAGGACACAATCGATATCTTAAGATATTTTATCTTGAAAATTGAATTAATTTGTAGAAAGAAATAAATGAATCGACTAATTATCCAAATTTTCCATATAAATTTCTATTAAAATAGATGTCATCTTAAATTTTATTGTATTTTTTTTCTTTTACTACATTAATTAGTTTTTTTTTAAATTGATTTTGATTTATGTATTTTAATTTGTTTTATCTTTTTTTATTTATTATATATGGATATTTAGTCATTTCATATAACTACAAAATCTGATTTTAATTATAAAATATTAAATATGTGTATTACGATAATTAATGGAGTGTATTTAAAAAACCTTAATTTTATTTCGTAAACCTTACGCCTTATGCCCCTGAAGTCTCAAGACTCTCATGAAAACGCCTCAGAGTGCGCCTTAGCGTTTTAAAACATTGACTTGGAGATTTACTCAAATGGCTCAAAGCAATGAACTCGGAACTTTTTCTGATTCATTGTATTTTCTGACCCAGACCTCATGTTTCTATTCACACACAGACCTAACTAAGAGCATCCGCACCGCCAAGCAAAACCCATCCATTTGCTTGAGCAAGAGGGGGGACCCACCAATATTTGCTTGAGCAATCTTGAATGCAGCTCGCACCGGTAGCTTTCTACCCTTTATTTGCTCGCCCAGTCAACCCTTCAGATTTGCTCCATCAACCACTTGAGCAAACCTTGCTCGCCTGTTTGCTCCATCGCCTGGCGGAGCCCACAACACGTGGGTGACTCAGCCTCCATCAAACCATCAATAATGTTAGCACCCCTTTTTTTTCTTTTTCTTTTTACATTGAAAGTAGCATCAGAACGCATTGACAGTAGCATCAAATCGCGTTGACAGTAGCATTGGATCCCGTTGAAAGTAGCATTAGAACGCCAACAAAAACTACTATAAAGATATTGTCAGCCCTTCCTTTTTTTTTTCTTTTTTTTTTTACATTGAAAGTAATATCAGAACGCGTTGACAGTAGCATTAGATCGCGTTGAAAGTAGCATTAGAACGCCAACAAAAACTACTATAAAGATATTGTTAGCCCTTCCTTTTTTTTTTTTACATTGAAAATAGCATCAGAACGCGTTGACAGTAGCAACGGATCGCGTTAACAGTAGCATTTGATCGCGTTGAAAGTAGCATTAGAATGCCAACAAAAACTACTATAAAGATACTGTCAACCCTTCCTTTTTTTTTCTTTTTTTTTTACGTTGAAAGTAGCATCAGAACACGTTGACAGTAGCAACGGATCGAGTTGAAAGTAGCATTAGAACGCCAACAAAAACTACTATAAAGATATTGTCAGCCCTTTTTTTTTTTTTTTTTACATTGAAAGTAGCAACGGATCGCGTTGACAGTAACATTGGATCGCATTGAAAGTAGCATTAGAACGCCAACAAAAAGCTCACCCTCACGTGGCACATTATTATTAGTTGTAAATATATCAGGTAATTTTTTTTAATAATTTCACAACAAGACAAAATTGAATTGGTAAACCAAATTGTGAATGGGTGTGTGCAAAAATCGATTTACTTGAGCAAAATTTGAAATTGATTTGCTTGGAGCAAAATTTACTTGTGGCCCTATCATTTGCTTGAGCAAACCCAATTTATGGGTGCAGATGCTCTAATGGCTCAAAGTTACCTTTAAGAACAAAATTTACCAATTATCAATATAGAAATACCCATGGATCTCATATTAAAAGATCTTAACAACCCAAGTCTGCAGGCTCAAGCAAAAAGACCCAAAAAATGGACACCCGATGAAGCCCACCACGACAAACAACATCCTCCGCCACCAAAACTGCCACCACAACTCCGGAGCACGGCGGCAGGCCTTTCATGAAAACAAGAGATAAGAGCCAATACAAAGATTTGAACGATAATACGATTTAAATATATTGGTATGTCTTTTGATTCTGTCCAAAAATATGCATTTGATTCCAATGCAAAGGGGGAATCTCTGATATGAATGCATCCAATTCCCCAGATCATCTACCTCTGACTCTGCTCTCATATTAGGTATCAGTAACAGATATGTTTTATCCGTTATATATGTCGGAACTTATTATGTATACTGGGATTGTTGCGTGTAGCTTATTAAGTTACACATGCATGACTACTTTGCTCTCTAAACCCTAGACTAAACCCAATTGAATTAGCCAACTATCAACTGCATATGTAGACTGAACAATAACACCTTATTGACACTACTCATTTTTTCGTCCTTCGCTGCCACTCTGCTTTAATTTCATCATCAAATAATGATCATAACCAAACACCCATCTTGATCCTGAGCAATGGTAACTTCTCTGCCTCGACCAGAGAATAGGTATACATACACAGGAATGCAGGCAACAAATGGATTTTATGTTGCCAACCACCACGCCACCAGCTTAATTACTGAACCTGAGAAGATAATCAATACCCCAACTAGCTAATTCAATTCATACCAGAGCTTTCAATTCATAGAAATTTTCTTTTTGTTTATATTTGCTCTGTAGTTTTGACCCTTTTATATATTCATTCCCTCATTGTTTTCCCTCAGACTGAGCCTACATCCATCTATTCCTCTACTTCTATTCCACTTTTTTTCTAATCTGTATTATCATGTAGCTCTTGAATTTTACCATTGTAGTTTTACACAATCTCTTCAGTCTTTTGTTCCCCAGCATATATCTTCTCTCATCTACCACCATCTATTATCTTTCCTGCTCCACTACCTTGTTGTTTCTGGTTCTATGTTATGTCACGGCTACATCGTCAAAGTAATTGCTGTCATAGCTTAGTACATCTCCATCCAGAATCAATTGTGTTAACTTCGATCAGCTTGCAACTGAGTCCCTTGTCTTGCAAATCATGCCTTCCATATTTGAAAGTCTTCAATATGGATCATTAAGTTAGGATCACAAGTTATAGCAATTTCGGGCTTTGAAGAAGTGGGGATACTCACAGTCTTTGTAGCCAAACCATGCTTTTGGAAACCCTTACCCTGTGCTTTTGAAACTATATTTAAGGTGAAATGGATAGGGTGCCAAAATCAGTTAGAAGCTGCTACATCCTCATTCCACATGCGTAATGTGGTTTCACCACCTCTATATTTGCCCGAGAGAAATGAGAGACTACTAGCTAACAAAGAAGTGAGACGCTGCCATATATCATGGAGCGGAAGCAAGATTGAGAGCAAGGCTTCACTGTGAATTCTTTCCTTGCAGTGAAAAACTGAAACAGACTCCCACTATACCAAGAATTTGAGTCATGTCTCTGTATTTTTGTTTATCCCACTCTTTATCTAGTCCTCCCCATTTTGGTTGAATTTTATTTTGTGTATTGAGGAGTTTGTAGTAAACTTGTTTGGTCTTCAAGCATGTACTCGTGGAGAATATCTACTCAAAATATGTATACTATTGTTCCCATTATTTGCAACAGTGTAATTATGTAATACAGTACTTTTCAACCTTTCATTTTCACCCCACATATATTCGCTGTAATAACTGGAAATAAGCTTGCAGTTTGGTCTGCAGTCTGCATAAGCAGCTAGCGAAGCAAATAATATAGCTTTGACCTTCAGTTCTGTCCAGTGATAATTGTACAAACCCAGAGAATCTCAATCTCCATTCAGAAATCAAATCTTCAAGCTAGTACCCTCCTTTTTTTTATCTTCACAATTATAAAATCCTCCACCTTCTGTTAGTTTTCTATACCATCTCAAGTTTTTCAAACCCTTCTATCCCCTTCTCGATCATCTTCTAAATTCCATCAAGCTGATCCATCTCTCACCTCTCACACCCAGAAATCCCTCCATGATTTGCAGAAAGCATATTTTCTCTTACAAATATGGCATTCCATAGCCTACAAGGCCCTACGTATGGAGTGGACGGCATTAATTAAGTTAGGATCACAAGTTACATGATATTCAGGCAGCACTTTCTCAGCCACAGCAATGTAGTAGATGTTAGGATGTTAAATGTCGTTGCTGCTTGTGTAGGGTTAGAACATGCGAAGGAGAAGCTAGGGCAAAGGCTTTCAGCTGTCCGAACATTGTTGATTTGCCTTTCCCCTCCTTCTCAATGTTTCCCACCACCTTCCAGATTTAAATCTGGTTGGCAATATTTCCACTTTCTCTTCTTCATTATTCTTGTATCTTCTTTGTTGTTCTTCTTTTCCTTGCATTGTGAGGAACAATCACTAGGGTGTTTTGGGGGGTGTGGGGGGTTGTTGGCCTGTTTGGCCTGTTTGGCCTGGTTGAAGGGTACATTGTAGCACCACATTATGATCAAGGGGACTTACTTTTCTATGGTTTGATTTAGTAATGTCATATATTGCATACCATCATTAGTTTACTCCTGTGGGACTAATGATCTTAAACATGTTCATTGCCCTCACTCAACAGAGGCCAGGCATCTCTTTATTACGTCGTTGGTCTTCAATTTCTTATCGAAATTGTAATTTGTCCTGTAATATACTTATTAAGATTTTCATTAGCTGATATGGTCTTTGCACATAAGCTTCCAACACAGCTTAGGAGTTGGGACTTTAAAAGCCTCTTCTTCATCTATACAATCATGTATCTTACACCTTTACAATGTATCATGTACGTTGTCATCTCAAGCTTGCGTTTTGGATAGCACTTCACAATGATAAGCTTTCCATTTCCTGCCAAAAGTGATCACCACTTAATTACGAAGTTGAATTGAAGTTCATACTTACAATGCTTCCTTGATCAAAATCTATCTGAATCAACAGTAGAGTAATCTCTTTCTTTGACACAGAGTTAAATAACCGGGTCTCCAGCCTCGATTGATATCCCGCCAACTTGATTTCACACCTCACATTATGTATCAACCAATCAATTAATAGTGAGACAACTAATGTAACTCTTAATAATTTTCTTAGAGTTCTTGTATAATACAGTCTTGTAGGCTGTAACGTTTTCTGCAAAATCTGCACCATATAGAGAAAAGAAAAGGGGTACAAATGCAATCAAGCTTTGACCAAACCACAATTGATTTTTCCAACTACCTTGTGCACACAAAGTCTTTGAAGATAGCTTTGACCAAACCTTTGATCCTGACCAAAAATTGAACGGTCCTTGCTTGCCTGCTAGCTTGTTTTTCTTTGAATCCATTAGAGGGATAATGGTGAAGACCAAACCAACCAGTTGGACTCAGAGCTTGCAGAGCTTCCATGTGCCAATATGTTGACTGAAATACTCTTTAACTTCTTTTTCATTTTAGAAATTCCTATTTTTCTTTCCCTTTTCCTATTTAAACTCTTCTGTGTATCCCATTCCATCATTATATTTCCTTAGACTCTATTTAAAATATGTGTTCCTCCATCCTCAGTCCCTCCTATCATCAAGTAGCCTGCTAGTTTTGATAATACCTTCTCCACTGTCTGTTTTGGTTTGCTCTTAATTATAACTTCTTTTTTCATCTTGACCAACTCCACCGTTTTTCTCTTCTGCCTTACTATCATGTTGCCACCACATTGTCAAGTGTTTTCCATAGCTCATTAATTCTCTATTGCCTTGTATAATTCTCTACCTTCAGCATTCCATCTTACAAAACGCTCATCTTCAGATGTGTGCATTAAGTTGGGGTCACAAGTTAGTGAAAACAGTTCAGTAGAGGTTAAATGGGAGTGAAGTGCTTGAGGATTGCCAGAGCTTATGATGGATGCGAGATTTTGCCTTGCATTTCTCATTTGCCTTTGTTTAATCAAGAAAGCAACAAATTTCTCATCATTGGCCGTGAATGGAGCTGAGTACAGAAATACAAAGAAGCAGCTGTGCTGATAAACAAATTTATTTCAGGATTCCCCCTATGTGGTTTGAGAAGATCCTTGGATGCTGTTTTATAAAATTATCAGCTGAAAAATTTATCAGTTGAAGGAATGAGTGGAGATAGCAGGGCTCAACCTTACTATTGTCACAAAATTTAACGGTGGTGAATAGTAATGTATACAATGTTAGCTAGCTGCTAGTGCAAATTTCTTTGTAAACCTATGACCCATATGTATTAAGCCACTGAGTGGAGCTTGTCCTCATTTTTGATTTGAAAGCATGCTTTGATAAGTAATGACCATCCAATATATGTGTGGTGCATTATTCATTCTTACATAATATGGGAACTGATCATTACTGAACCATAACAAAATCGATCCATTTCAGTAAACACAACAGTACGCGTGGATTGAGTTGTAAAGGTAATTGTTTGTGCCTGTACTTTTTACTTACAAGAACATGTTCAACATTCTGCATCCCCAAACATCAAGTATCAATGTCAGGCCAAACCCCAGACTGAGCAATAATTAACCAAATATTATTTCTGCACTTCTTTACCAGGTTAGTAAACAAAGTTGGGATAATATGGTCTGCATTGCACTGAAGAGGAGGGTTGCAATATGAGATAACATAGATAGAGGGGGGGATGAATCACATAGGTTTTCATACTTTAGTGACCATCCTATATGGATTAACTGAAGGTTAATTTTGCAGTTTTTTACCCACATGATGGATTTGACTCATACATTGAGTGCCAATAAGAGTTGGTGGTAAAATTTGATAATTCATCTTTTGGCTAGCAAATTACAGCAAAGAGAATAAATAGTAACTCATATAGTTGCTCTTTAGAGGATTGTTATGTTATTGCTCATGTGTAGGATTAAATTGATGCTAGTTAGCATACATTTTTTTTTTTTGAAGGTGAAGTTGGCATACATGTTGTCTTCAAGATTTTTCTTTTACAAATGTTAGACCAGCATCACACAGAGAATTCATATAATCTCAATCTTGATTCAGAATCAAATCCTCAAGCTCTTGACTGAAATTAAGAACTTTTGTTCTTATCATATCAAAACCCAATTGGCACACCAAGAAATGTGTTGTCCTTCCCTGCTACTCGATTATATTTTCATCATCAAAGATATAGATGAAGATCAACTATCCATTTGGACTGAGAGCAGCAGAGCTCGCTTCTGCCAAAGTATTCATCGAAAATTTTCCAAATCTTTTGCTTTGAATTTTAGAAATAGGTGAATTCTTTTATTTTGTGAGACCTGTTTCCAAGCATTCTATAAAAAGAAGATAGAAGTCACAGAACTCAATATATACTATCATCAACTAGCTAGCTTTGATATGTTCCATGGTTTGGCCATATTTTTGTCATCAATCATATTACTATGAACAAGTTTTCTTGCATGTTTAAAATTAATTAATTAGCTGTGAACAGAATAATTAGATATCTGCACTGCTAATAGTGTTACTCACTTACTAAATAGAGGCTTTAATTTGAAAGGAATATGTAGTGGTGGATCACATTTGAACAGTAATTTCTAAATTGCTTTTTTACAGTCTGACAGAGAGATTCGTCGCAGTAACTGGATATAAGCAAGCAGTTTGATAGAAGAAGCAAATTTTTATAGCTTTGACTTTCAGATTCGTCCTGTTCGTCTGGTAAAAATGGTACAAACACAGAGAATCTCAGTCTCTTATTCAGATATCAAATCTTCTAGTACTTTCCTTTTTATCTCTAAGCTCTCCCTAATATTTTACAGTCTCCTCAGCTCCTTATGTTAGTTCTCTATAAATTTCCATCTATCTCAACCATTTCATTCTACACTGCATCTCGCACCTCTTCATGTCTAGAAATTACCACACACTTTGCTTTTAATCTTCTTTACAAATACCTCCTTCCTATTTCAGCTCTTCTATATATTTCCTTTCCCTCTAATCTTCCTTTAGACTCTCTACTAATACCATTGTCTTCCACCATCCTTTCAATCCCTTCTTCTATCATCAAGTAGCTGATTTTGATAGTTACTTACTATCTCTACTGTCTGTTTCTCTGTTTTGGTTTCCTTTAAACTTCAAGGACGACGCCCAGTCTCCACCATTTCCATTTTCATTTTGCTAGCTCGCTCCTGCATTATGAATTGTCATGTTGTTACCACACCGTTGAGTACATATACTATTCAATATACGTACTACTACATCGTGAGAAAGTATTCTTTATCTATATATTTCATTAACTTTATTTTTCCAATTTTTATTCGAATTTCAAATCCACCTCCTCCCTCCTCTCCTATTTCAGTTCCTCTCCAAACCCAAAAACCCTCTATATAAAGCAGACTGTATATCAAGAACTGTGCTCCCATGGCTATTTGTAATGTTCCATGGCCTAAGTTTTAACCACTCCTAGCCGGCTATAACAACCTTGGTTGCCTTTTCCTTATTGTCATGTAAACACCACACCGAAAAATATGTGTCATGGCTTAGTATGTGTCAATCACCAGAGATGCAGAAACTATTTCTCTACCTGAGCTTGCAACAAATTTCCCACCGTATTACATTCATGCACTACTCTTGAAATCCAAAGAACTCAGAGAAGGTGTTTGGGACAAAATTCCCTTTTTTCATTCATAAGAAGAAAAGAATACAAGAAGAAGACTTTATACAGGTATGAAGGAAAACTGAACAGTGTAAAAGGTAAAGGTCATACCTAGGTATGGACTAAAACTAAGGAGCTAGGTTTCCACCATACTGCCCATACTGCAGTGGGTGAACTCCATGCTGTACAGGAGAGCAGTAGGTGGAATGGCGAACACACCAGGTGGACTGGCGAGTACTAGGAAACTCGCCATCCACCAGACTCGCCACAACCTGGCGAGAGAACTAAGTTCGCCAGAACCTGGCGATTCGCCACATCCTGGCGATTCGCCACAACAAGGCGAGTCGCCATCCACTATGGCGAGAACAAACTATCTAACTAGCAAACTTCAACACTCCCCCTCAAGCTTGGTCCAAAAGATTGAAGGACCCAAGCTTGCATAGAATGTTTTGAAAATGAGCAGAAGTTAAGGACTTGGTAAAGATATCTGCTAGTTGATCTTCACTTTTCACATACTGTGTGGAGATGATGTTGGCTTGAACTTGATTCCTTATAAAATGGCAATCGACTTCAATATGCTTGGTTCTTTCATGAAACACAGGGTTGGAGGCGATGTGCATAGCAGCCTGGTTGTCACAATGCAGACATATAGGGGCAGAACATAAAAAACCTAGGTCAGTGAGGAGACCTTTGAGCCAAATCAACTCACAGGCTGCTGAGGCCATTGCTCTATATTCAGCTTCTGCACTTGACCTTGCAACCACACTTTGCTTTTTGCTTTTCCACGTAACCAGGTTTCCACCAACAAATGAGCAGAAGCCCGTTGTGCTCTTTCTATCAAGGGCATTCCCAGCCCAGTCTGCATCTGCATAGCCAACAATATTGTGATGGCCATTTTTCTTCAAAAGAATTCCTCTACCCACTGAACCCTTTAAATACCTCAGAATTCTCTTGACAATATTCAGATGAAACACAGTAGGCGAATGCATAAACTGACTGACAATGCTAACGGCATACGAAATATCAGGACGGGTGATAGTGAGGTAGATCAACTTCCCTACTAACCTTTGATATTTACCCATATTCCCAAGAGCATCGCTGTGAGTGTCCAACTGAATCTTACTATCAAGAGGGGTCTTGGCGGGTTTACATTCAAGAACTTCAGCTTCCTGAAGAAGATCAAGAACATACTTTCTTTGATTCAGAAATAATCCTTTTGAAGAAGAAGCCATTTCTATACCAAGAAAGTATTTTAGTTTACCAAGATCTTTCATTGCAAATCTCGACCGCAAGGAATCTTTCAAAGAACTGATTTCCTGATAGTTATCACCAGTGATTATTAAATCATCAACGTAGATAAGGACTGCAAGTTTGCCCTTGACGCTGTTTCTGAAAAATAGTGACGAATCAGCATTACTTCTGCAAAAGCCAATTCCCTCAAGAACTGAGCTAAGTTTAGCATACCAAGCTCTAGGAGATTGCTTAAGACCATAAATTGCTTTGTGTAGTTTACACACCAAATTTTGATCTGCAGATTGAGGGTGACCAGGAGGAAGCTGCATATAGACCTCTTCTTCCAAGTCTCCATGTAAAAAGGCGTTTTTTACATCCATTTGATGTAAAGACCAATTGTGATTTACTGCAAGAGATAAGAGAACTCTCACAGTATTCATTTTTGCAACTGGTGCAAAAGTTTCCTTGTAGTCCACTCCATACGTTTGAGTAAAGCCACGAGCAACCAGACGAGCTTTATGCCTCTCCACTTGACCATCTGATTTGAACTTGATTTTATAGATCCACTTGCTTCCCACTGCCTTCTTTCCTGCAGGGAGAGGGACAATGCTCCAAGTTCCATTTTCATTTAGGGCCTTCAATTCTTCCTGCATTGCCCGATGCCAAACTGTACTTTCGCTAGCTTCATTGAAACTTCTAGGTTCATTGACCTCATCAATGGCACTTAAGAAAGTTGCATGAGAAGTTGACAGCCTTTGATATCCCAAAAAATCAGAAATTGGATATTTCACATGGAAGCCAACATAGTCTTTAAATCTTACAGGAGGATTCCTATCTCTTGTAGGATTCCTTCTGGGAATTTGAGGTTGCATAGATTGAGGAGCAGCGGCTAAAACTGGTTCTTCAGTATGGACATGCTGAGCAGGGCTATCAAAACCTGCATTATCATGCATTTCTTCTATTTCCTGATCATTGGAATTAACGTGCTCATTAATTTCACCAGAAGGTTTTGATAGTTCTGCACTTGTCAAAGGTGCAGGAAATAAATCACTGAATGACTCCCCCTGACCATCTGCATCAACAACTTTCTTAGGAAAAAACAGAACATCTTCTTCAAATTTCACATCTCTAGAAACAACTATTTTCCGAGATTCATGATTGTAGCACTTGTAACCTTTCTGAGTAGTAGAATATCCCAGAAACATGCACTTGACAGCTCTTGGCTCCAACTTATCCCTGTGCTTATCCTGAACATGCACATAGCATACGCACCCAAACACTTTCAGGTGATTCAAAACAATCTTCCTGCCCTTTAGTACTTCGAGGGGAGACATAGAGTTCAACACTCGACTTGGCAGGCGATTAATGAGGTAAGTTGCAGCAAGGACTGCATGGGACCAGAACTTCTTTGGGACATTTGCATGAAACATCAATGCTCTAGTTTTCTCAAGTAGGTCTCTATTCTTCCTTTCAGCAATGCCATTTTGCTGAGGTGTTCCAACACATGATGTTTGGTGAATAATTCCATTTGAGCTATAAAACTGTTTCATTTTGTTGGACATATACTCTGAGCCATTATCTGATCTAAAGATTTGAATTTTGGATGAATATTGAGTATTGACAAGATTGCAGAAAGATTTGAACACATCAATGACTTCACTTTTCATTTTCAAAAGATACAACCAAGTAATCCTGGTGAAATCATCTACAAATGTTACAAAATATCTAAAACCATCTACTGATTTTAGAACAGGACCCCATACATCAGAATGGATGATTTCAAACGGATTACTAGCTCTAGAAACTGACAGTTGGAATGGTAATCTAGTGAACTTAGACATATGACACACTTCACAGTTAAGCTGTCCATGACTCAAGTTTGGAAACAAAATAGATAACACTTTCTCTGAAGGATGAGCCAAGCGTTGATGCCACAGTTGATACTCTGAAACCCTACTGGAACTGACTTGAAGGACCTGAGACCTCTGGGACAGGTAATACAGTCCATTTTGAAAAACACCTTCACCAATCGTCTTCTTGGTGATCAAATCCTGAAAAATAACATTTTCGGCAGAAAAAATGACCGAACAATGTAAGACTCTAGAGATTTTTCCAACTGATAGAAGTTGAAAGGGAAATGAAGGTACAAATAAAGCATCAAGTTCCAGCTGATTTTGAAAAAGATTAACTTTCCCTTTTCCTAATACTGGGACCCCCTTCCCATTTGCAACGGATACAGAGGAAGAAAATTTTTCAAAGTTGTGCAAGTTTGATAACTTGTTTGTCATGTTATCAGTGGCACCAGAGTCTATGATCCAACAATCATCTTCAACACTAACAAGTAAAGCAGTTTCAAATGCCTTTAAGATACCTGGGAGATCACGATTGTTGACATGATCTGAATCTGCTAAAAAACCAGCAAACTGACTTAGGAGAGCTGTGTGACTTGAATCCTGACTACCCAACTTCTGCTTCTGTTGGAGGAAATCTGCAAATTCATTAATGAGATTACATGGATTTGCGGTGAAGTCGACAGGGACAGCTGGTGCCGCCGAGCTAGAGGTCATATTTGCTCTAGGAGTGAAAGAGCTGGTGCTCCTGGGGATTCCCTTGCCCTCCTTCCTTGCTTTCTCTTCAAGAAATTTTACTTTCAGCTCTGGGAACAGGATCCAGCACTTCTCTCTAACGTGATTTCCTCCACAGTGAGTACATTTGCCACCAGTGCGCTTCCATTTCTGATTCCTATCGTCCGACTGCTTAGAACTTGTAGCATAAGCACTTGACTCAGTATGGTTGGTCTTAATATCAACATTCATCACTTGCCTTCTGGTTTCTTCTCTTTGAACAGTGCTGCAAACCGCTCTAAAGGTGGGGAGTTCAGCATTCATAAGAATGTGACTCCTCAAATCTTCATAATCAGTGCTAAGGTTAGCCAAGAGCTGGAAAATTTTGTCTTCCTCAGCCCTCTTCAGCAGTATGGCTGCATCAGTAGTATGTGGTCTGTACACGTCTAGTTCATTCCACATGCTGGTTAGACTTCCAAGATATTGAACAAAGGAGTTACCTTCTTGTTCAAGGCAAGCGATGTCCTTCTTCAGTTGATAAACTCGAGCTGAGTTATTTTTGTTCCCATAAAACTCTTCAATATCCTTCCACATTTGACTTGCTGAAGTGGAGTAGCTGAAGATCTGAGCCAACTTAGGTTCCATGGAATTGATGAGCCATGCTCGAACCAGTTGATCAGTGCTTAGCCAGGAATTAAAGCTGCTGGAACCAACATCAGGAGCTTGAGTAGTACCATAGATAAAATCTAGCTTGGATTTTCCTCCAAGTGCCAGAGCAACTGCTCTTGACCAATGAAGGTAATTAAACGAATTGAGTAGGACTGAGCATAAACGTTGATTCGTGTTGCCATCACCATTGTAACTCGAATCAGAATTGGGGTTGTTGACAGATCCAAAAGGATTAACATCAGAAGATGCCTCGTCAGTCATTTTAGGCTGAAAATAAAGGCAAGGAACTTCACTCTTACTTTAAGCAGAGGATACACGAGAAATGGACACAAGAACGCAGAGGCAGCAGCAGGATACTAAATATCCTGCTCTGATACCATCTTGAAATCCAAAGAACTCAGAGAAGGTGTTTGGGACAAAATTCCCTTTTTTCATTCATAAGAAGAAAAGAATACAAGAAGAAGACTTTATACAGGTATGAAGGAAAACTGAACAGTGTAAAAGGTAAAGGTCATACCTAGGTATGGACTAAAACTAAGGAGCTAGGTTTCCACCATACTGCCCATACTGCAGTGGGTGAACTCCATGCTGTACAGGAGAGCAGTAGGTGGAATGGCGAACACACCAGGTGGACTGGCGAGTACTAGGAAACTCGCCATCCACCAGACTCGCCACAACCTGGCGAGAGAACTAAGTTCGCCAGAACCTGGCGATTCGCCACATCCTGGCGATTCGCCACAACAAGGCGAGTCGCCATCCACTATGGCGAGAACAAACTATCTAACTAGCAAACTTCAACAACTACGTCTTAGATATCTCTGATTAGAAATATTAAGCTAGGATCACAAGTTAGTTTGAAACTCAAGTGTTGCTCAAAGATGGAGCATATGGGGTGGCATTTGAGCAATGAGGCTGAATCCAACTCGTTGAATCTTGTTCCTTCTTCGATGCTATGAACGTATGCCCGTAGTATGTTCTGGTGTAGATCAGTAATGGGACTGTCCAAGATGAAGACGGATTGAGCCAAATAGCTCGCAACACACTCACTTGAAAATTCTATTTTGTGCCATATATCTTCCTCTGGCTCTTTCTAGTAGTATCTTCCTCCTGCTCAACATCCCTACTGCCTCGCTCCTCCATTTCATATCGATATTTTGTACACATTCTTTCTCGATCACTAGTAGTATGAACTGGTGGGGACTAGCAGATAGCACAAGTGAGCTACGAAACCGGAGCTAGAGATTACACAATTTAGGGACTAACAAAAAAAATCTACAGAGGGGTACAGTTGTCTTTTCGATAACAAACTTGTACGTTTCTGATCGTCTCTGGCGCGTATCCGACCATTTTAGTTGTGTATCCAACTGTATCCTTGGGTTCAGTAACATGACAAGCCCGCGTATTCGTCGGAAATGCATCAGATACGCTCAAAGATACGATAGAAACAATCGGATACATTAGTGAAAATACAATTTTACCCATATTATTTTCTCATTCACAGATTTACCGTGGGGAACTCTTTCACAGTCCAGATTTGCATTCTAAATTTGATATTGTAATTTTACATGTATCGAATTTTATGATGGAAATTTTTTTTGATTTGGGGATTCCAATGTACTAAAATATAAGTTAAAAATAAGAAAAGCTTTCCTGTAAAATATATTTCCCACTTCTCTATTCTTATTTTTATATATTGTGTGAAATACGTATTGGACAACGGATACTAGCAGTTTAATTTCTTTGGTTTATGTTAACAAATGTACGTAACACTCCACACAGTGTATAATTAGTTTGGTCGTAGATACATTACTCAAAGAGACTTGATCCCCAGCAGTTGAAGCAAAAGCTAAATAGCTAGACTTGATCAGCTGAAGCATTAAAAATTTTGTAAATAGAGATTTGAAGCAAGAAAGCATTAAAATATTGATTTCAACCAAGTGATAGTTTGCAAATAGAGAATTGAAATCATATTCCAAATCGTAAATTATGTATCAAGTTGTCATATATATAGGAATTTTATCACGTATGTCATTCGCTCTAGCTAGCTGTGCTAGCTTGGAATTTTACCAAGTTCAAGATCATAGAAGTTAAATTACTGTAGCGGCCATTCGGAAATAATGCAATGTTAACACAAATCCTTCTTATTTTGTTGTTTCCCTCCGACATCAATGTGCAAACTGATCTTGCCAACAACCACCTGCACTCAAAGCCTTAATCACTCACACACAGATCTTGGTCCTTCCTGCTAGTTAATTTTCTTTGATTTCTTCATCAGAGAAATAATGGTGAAGAGTGAAGACCAAGCAATCCAGTACAATTTTTGAATACCAACCACCCATTTGGACTGAGAGTAGCAGAGTTTCCAGGTGCTCTGAAGTTTTGACTGATGGAGTGGTAATGATAGGTGTAAGAGAAAATGGATGTTGATTATGACATGGGATATGTAAAGAAAAAGAGAGAAATGTGAAGTGATCAATATAGTGACTACTGAATGCAAACACATTACTTGCTAGCTTGCTTGGATATTACTAACATCTTACTGTTCACGTCGGATTTAAATCCTGACGAACAGTCAACACATGGGGGTGGCGGACGTCGATCTCAGTCATGTCGGTGTGTGTGCGAGCGTGCTAGTATCTTTGGGTTAGATACAACCTCGGCTCGGACGACCTCTGGCGAGCGGATACCTCTGGCGAGCGTGTTCGTCTGCTCCCTTTTACCTGACTCTTGGATCAAGCGACTGTTACGCGGACGTTGACTAGGCCGGCGTAAAAGGCTCGAACAAGACCTAATAAACTATCTACTAGGATTTTTCTCCAACCTATTGCAGATTGGCAAATCTTACTTCGATACTGGGACGCAAAACAGAGCTTTAACTTTCAAGATCGCGGAAACGGGTTTCGTCCAACCTCTTGCAGATTGGGTTAAGTTGTGTTACCAGGGTAACGACTCGATTTGTCACAAGGTGTGACGACTAGACACGATAAGTCTTAGCAATGCTTCGACACGAATGCAAGGCACGTTCGACAACCGCGGAAAGCATACAGCGACCGATGTGGGTGTAGGCTTGCGGGCAAGGTTGGAACGGTGGTTGTTTGCAGTTTGTGGAAGGCAGTTATTGCTCCGGAGAGGCTTGCAAGATTTGCGAGGCGCAAAAACTTGTGTGTTTGTAAGATGGTTGAGAACCCTTTTTATATTGCATACGAGTTCTTTATATAGAGAATCAAAAACCTCAATACTTGCATGACAGATTCTGAGATAGACTAGGATTTGATTACCTTCAACCACCCTCAATTCAGATTCCTAGAAGGACTCCAAATCCGTTCATAAGGTTGGAACATAATCTAAAATATATCGGATTATCCGCCAATGGGTAACCACTTGGGCCTCGATCCAGGATCTCGGGTAAATGTTAATTTAGGCCCAAACACTTACAGTTATCATGCAATTTTTATAGCTTCCACAGTTTCCCTAGCTTGGCAGTTGGCACTTTCTTACAGTATATGGTTTGTACTTTTACTAGTCGGAGCTTGCCTGCTACATTTGTAACCAAGACTGTTGAATATCACATATCTAGCATCAGAGTTCAGACCAAATCTCCATTCAGAAATCCAATCTTGAAGCTTTTGACTGAGAAGCAGAGCTTGCATGTACCTAAGTTTTGACTGAAAACCTACTACTTTGATTTTGATTTTTTGTTTTGTTAAAAAGCCTCCTATTATTCTGTCCTTAGATAGAGCACTCTACCAGATCATGAACTTTGTGCACAAGTCCAATATATATCCATCACTCTAAAATTGTTCTCCATCTCCTCAGCTTCCAACTTTTTATTTTTTTTCAATCTCGGTAATCATGCATATTGTCTCGGAAAAGCACTGATTTTGAAAGTATTATTCATCAAGTTAGTCAAAAGTGGCACAGTTTCTTGAATCTCCTCTGTTGTAAGTAGTTACGACCAACAAAGTGTCAAGCAGGGGGAGCCAATTCTGCTCAAGCGTTGCAAATCCACTCTCTTTCATCTGGAATGAACCCAAGCTTTTCAATTGACAAATGCTAGAGCTTATTGTCAAGCTAGAACTGATCCAATATGGATGTTGGGTCTTTCCATCTTTGGGAACTTGAGACTTGTGATGGAGTTTGGGAAGAGCTTGAATGCATCAGTAAGAGGACTAAGAGCTGCAAGTTGTTAAGAGATAACATGTAAAGAATGAAGAATTATACCGAAGAAAATGTAGAAGTCTTTCTCATCATGTAATGAAAGGGTCACACTCAAACACGGAAAGGCTATCGTTTTCATTGAAATGATGTTCTACTTGTTCTCGTTCCAGAAGATAAAAAGTTGAAGAGCCCCTGATTTCCATATCCAAAGAGCCTGACAAACATGAAGCCCTCATTGTAAACGTCTCATGAGGATCATAGGCCACCATCACTTCAGAAACCAGAGGGAAATTGATCAGGAGAAATTAAGAAGCAAACGAGTGAGCATGAGGAAACTGATCAGGACACTCTGTCACCGGCGGACGCATTACTCATTTGTCGCGTATCTAGCTCTCTAAAGTGGAAGTAATCCAAATCAAGTCTCAATATATAGTGAAAGAAACAAGCTGGAATGAAGAACTATGTGAAGAAGATGGTGAAATTAGTATGCAAGATTTTCCGATCATGCATGTAATGACAGTGTCACGCTGTGATTAATGTAAGCAGTGCTTTCAATAAGAATTGATCCTTTGCATTCTAGTTCCAAAGTAGAAGTGATACCAATTTTGTATTTTCATTCTGTGTAAAATATGTATGAAACACTTTTCTTTGGTTTGTGCTTCTGATCAAATTACTCAAAATTCTGAACACAGTTACTACACAATTAGTTAGTAATCCAATATACTCAGTGAAAACCAACTTACCCTTTTGGACTGAGCAGCAGAGCTTGCATGTGCCCTAGTTTTGAGTGAGAATTTTCCCGGCTTTGCTTTTAAATTGAAAAGCCTCCTATTCTATCTCAAGCCTTCTGTATATACCATGCACTATCTTGGTCAGATATATTCCCCACTGTGCCACCAATTCAGCACCACCATTGTTTTCCCATCCAGACTTATAACCTCTGCTTGCTTTTGCCTTATAATGTTGCCACCGGCATCTCCTCCCTCCCAGAAACTATTCTCCAACTTCAGCTTGCAGCATGTTTTTCTTTTCTTTTCAAAATCTTCTCCGTCCTGAGAAATCCTGATTCTCAGGTGTACATTAAGCTAGGATCACAAGTTCGAAAACTCTCCCTCATTGTCAATTTGTAAGGAATGTGGATGATGTTATATGGTTATTTGGAAATAAGATCCCTCTCTTTTCGCTCAATTCCACGCTCATTTGAGTTTACCTTTCTCCACCTTCTCCATCCCCATTTCCGCCACCATCCAACAACCACCCTACTAGCTCAATGATGCCACCCAAATACTTGAGAAATATGTCTAGGTCGTGGTGGTGCTGTATCTCTACGGCGTCAGTTCATCTGCTTCGACACCGTCTAGGGAAAGCATTATTCATTAAGTTAGGGTCACAAGTTTGTGAAAAGTGGCACTGTGCCTTGAACTGGCTGTGTGTTGAAGCCTTGAATGAACAAAGTGTCAGGCAGAGGCTGCCAATTATGCTCAAGCATTTCACATCCACACTCTCTAGTCTGGAACTCACATAAGTTTTTCGTCCCACAAAAAGTCAAGCTTATTGTTCTAGCTAGAACATGTCCTGTATGGTTTATTTGTCTAGCTATCTTTGGCATTTGAGACTTTTGGGGGACTTGGGGAAGAACTTAAATGCATCAGTAGAAGCTGCAAGTTATTAGGTGACAACATGTAAAGAATGAATTCTTCTACCCAAGAAAATGAAGAAATCAATCATGCTTTTCTCATCATGTAATGAAAGGGTCACATTGTTACTGATGAGAACAAGGCTTCCTATTTGATTGAATGCTGTTTTACTTTTTCTAATTGGTGTCCTGGTGAAGATTTTAACTGCGTGAGAGCTCATCTAATATCAAAGGAAAAGTGAATAACCAAATACCAATTCTCTGTTTCCACTTCGTTGTTCTCATTGTATTCTGTAAAACATGATTAAAAGTTTGGAACCAGGAATCAGAAGTTTCTTTGGTTTTATGCTTCTTAAATGCACTCATCACTAAAAAATGCAATTAAAATCAACCCAACATAAAAAAACAGGGGACTGAAGCTGTCACATATGGACATCACCAGCCTTCTCAAGTAAACAACCTTGCACTTTGAATATCATTCCAATAATAGCTTACGAGTTACTGTTGGAAATGAGTCCTTAGTCCTTACAAAATTGAAGTTCATGGTGTTAAAAGTAACTCTACTACTGCTAGACATTTCCTTCATAAAAAACTCTTCAATCGAATCCAGTGTTTTACTGGTTTTTTTGTTCTGTCTTCCTCCAACATTTTCTGTAATGGCAAATTTGCAATACTATAAATTCAGAAATCTGCATATAACCTCATGTTTGAACAGAAATTTCTAGCATACACACAATAAATCAAATGGTAAATAAAAACTGTCATGAAATTTTAATTTTGTCAAGAAATTTTACATGTACAAGAATTGCCATGTAGCTTGAAATGCATGTTACTGCAGGATATTAAGAAAAATAGATAAAAGAGTACACTCATGCAGACAATCTTTGACCATATCCATCCCCATTGATCTTGCTGAGAACCACCACCAGCACACAAATATGGCAGCACAGCCCCAAAGCAAGTTGGGAGATTGATCATGGGCTACTGGATCTGCAACCAAACTAGCACAAGACGCTCCAGAACCAGCGGCTGATGCTTCCTGAATCTCAACCACAAGTTGACAAGAGGATCCTGGATTGATTGTCGCCCTGGATCCTGGATTTGGGCTCATGCGAATCCTGTGCTATGGGAGTGTGATTCGGCGAGAACGAACTCCTGCTTCTGCATTGATAAGCTCCATGGTTGTTGCTCATTTGTTTCGAGACTCCCCAAGCACCTCAGTAGCCCAAGGATGCCACCCAAACAGAAACCTTTGAATCTCCATGGACGATTAGAATCTCGGAGACGTAGACAGAAACCCACCCTTAAATCCTTAAAACATTTTGTAGCTTGTTTAGCTTAATTATATGCTTATTATGTAAACTATGTGCAGTCGCTGCAGTATTGCAAGGTGCTCAGAGTGAATACTAGATAGATTCATTGTTATCAGTGTTTGATTCCTTAAGTTAGTTCGAATGAATAAAACTTGTAAATCTGAGAATTGGAATTATATTTCAAACGTTGTTCGGAACATAACAAAGAAAATCAACCCCAAAATAAAAAACAGGGGGACTCAAGACGCCTAGACTAAAACTCCAAGAAAGGCCTCCCAAGTTAATAATTATGGAAGGACCAAACATAAGTACTAAATACAATCAATTATTAAAATATCCCCTATATACTTGTTATGTATAGGGTAAAAATTTGCCAACAAGAACGCAGAAACTAGGCAGCGGATGGGGCGGGAATAAAATTAACATCGCCAGCCTCTGACAGCGCCACCACAAATGGCTGCAGGTTCACTTGCTCGGCGCCATTTCCAGCCTCTGAAGCGCCATTACAATTCTCGTAGTCCAAAGACTCATCATCAAAAATGTCCCACCATTTCTTCACCAACATCTTGATGTCTTCTCGATCCATGTTCTCCCCTTCTCCATTGTACCTCCATGGCTTGGAACCCTAGTCACATTAAAACCAACCATCACTACTTTGTTATAAGTTAAAGATTTAATATGATGGCACTTGTGGGTTGTACACTCACATTAGCACAATAGTGGACAACCTTGACCTTCTCTAGCTCAATGTTTTCAGGGTGGCGCCAGAGCATAGCCAACACAAGGTTGTAGTTTGAAGAGATAGGCACGTACTTGTCCCTAAAGAACACATTCAAGAAATCCTGCAAAAGTTCCAAAATTACTGTCAAACTAAAAACCCAATTGAGCAACAAATAAATAAAAATTTACTGTCGTAACAATTATTTACCTGCTCTGCAAACAAAGTAGGAGTAGAAGTCTTGAGGGTGCTCAAGAGATCATGGTAAGTAGACAAGTTTGGCTCATAGACGAACATGCCAGCATTGAAGTACAAAGGAGGCTTGGGACCCAAGGTATTGTCCCACTGTACCCTGTCTGGGCACTGCTGGCAGTACCCAATCTTGAACTGGGGACTGTCCTTCCAATTGGGCTCACAAAAGCAATCCTTCACGGCATAGAAGTAGTTGTCCGGGTAGTCAAACAAGTGGTCAATGTTCTGAAAAACTTGGATATCACCATCCAAGTAGATCATCTTGCTATACTCCACAAACTGCAACAGAAATAACGATCATATAAGAAAACAATAAAACCCTAACAATCAAACCGAACGGACAAGCGTCAATAACCCAATTCTTTACCTCCCAAATCCGAAGCTTGGAGTAGTTGATGACGTAGTACGCCATGGCATAGTGGGTCTGGTTCTCAGGGGGGTGGACAGGCTCGATCTCTCGGACAATACAGCCCTGAGAGACTAAGATCTGACGGTGCTCTTCAGGCACATCAGGCAAGATGGCCACAACTAGTGGGTACTTGCTCTTCACCTTCCTCAAACCCTTGGCCAGACCAACCACACCTTTGACGTAGTCGCCGTTTCCGGCTAGGAACGTCACGTAGGCTCGGCTCGGGGCAGTTGCGGTCTTGGTGGAGAGGATGGCGGTCTTGGTGATATCATGAGGAGCCATGTTGAGTGTTTGTTTGGGATGGAAGGAAAGGATTGGTGTAGTTGAGGATTGAGATGAAGAACTGAAGAAGTGTTTAGAACTTAGAAGAGTGATCAGTAGTGTATGCACTTGAAAGGCTTTGTTCGCAATGGTTTGGATGATGAAGTTGGGTAGGGGGTTGAGGGGTTTATATAGGAATTGAGGTGTGTAATAAGATATGAAAAAATTAGGTAGGTTGGTTGTGATTATGGAAACGAAATGGTAGTTTAGGGTAAATACTTAACTAATATAAATGTGGATCCTAGAGGAAAGTAATAGGTGGATGATTCTGAGGAGTCTGATCACTCTGATGAGTCGTATTTTCCCACTGATGAAGGGTGATTACTGATTAGCAGCATATCTTTCAAGATCAAGAATCTACAACTCGCACTAAATCTCTGATGCGTTATCTGTTAATTAATACTAATTTTGTCATTCAAAGTCAAATTTATTTGGATTCAATTATAATAAGGATTATTGTTTTGGATATTTCAATAAACTGGATTATCCTTCTAGTCCACCATGCTTTTACATATGACTATAACATCCTTGTGATCTTCTCGTAATATCGACTTCAACTCACCATATTATACGTTTCCATAATAATACCATAATCTAAAAATTGCACCGAAAAATGAAAAGATTACTATAGGAAATCGGACGTTGGGATCTCGAATATTAGTGAATTATGTTATTAATCAAAAAAATATTGTATCTCTAAAACAGTCATCTAAAGCTAAACAATATCCTTAGGTTTCATATGCTTGTGTTTACAAGTAACATATATTTAGAAATGTAGACCTTCATATATGATATTAATTTGAAATGAAGTAGCTAGTGAGTGCTGGGATGGTAAACCTTATTCACGAGTTCATTCATTCTTGGTATAGCTCAAAAATTTCAAATTATCAAGATCAGATATAGAATTAGTATGCTTATTTGCAGAAGAAGAGTCCCGATGAACGAAGAAATGTAGATCAAGTGGAGTATAGTTGAACCTAAAAATCTCCAAAAATAAAAGGGTGTAGTGGTAATTAGAGTACAAATATGTTTATGTAAGCTCGACCGACAAGAGGTAGCTACCAGAAGCGAAGAATACCATAGTACCCTCCGATGAACACTCATCACAACGCGACGTATACATTATTGAAACACGTGTCCGCTAGGCGAGGCCCACCGATGGCTTAAACCCCACGGAATTAAACTAGCTAACTCCCTTAAACCCGGTTCACTATTTAGGATGGGACCCACTCCCATCCCTAGGTGTCAATCTATTGAGTGGTGTAAGACCACGTGGCCCCGCCGGTGAGCCGAAACTGGGGCCCTGCCACTTGGCATGAGGAGAGCTTCCCAGAAGAACAGCCATGCATGCAAGAAATGGCTGCTTTCTTTTCTTTTTCGGTTTAGTTAGTTGGTTGGCCCGAAATAAGACGCGTTTAGCTTTAATACGGGCTGGACGGCGTCGTATTAACTTGTGTGGGATAAGGTAACACCGACCGACCATATCTTAGTATAGTTTTAGAAAATGTGCCTTGACTCTGGACTAATTAATATGGTAGCTAGGTGTAATATTCCGTTTAATATTCTTGGAGAATCTTCCTAATCCTTAAAATTTGGTTGTGTCATTCAACTGTCCAGATTCTTCGGGTTTCTTTTGATTATTTTCATCATTTTGAGCCCTTGATTGTGTTGATTCTACTACGTGATTCCCTTAAAAGATTGATTCACTTTCCTTGCGAATATTACATACATGGAGGATTTTTCCTTTCACAAATTTTGGGTATCAAGAACGATCGATCATCTCTTGTGGAGCAAAATCTAGGGTATTAATGCATGTGATATTCTTGTGGAGCAAAATCTACGATGTTTAGGTACAGAATTCAAGTCATTGATTATAATTTAAACTTAGAAGGATTTTTTGGGTTTACGGGTTACTCTCTCATGCGATCATACGTACATATTACCTAAGAATTGGAACTTGTCAAATTGATTATAATTATAAAAAAAAAATAGAGAAGTTTTTTTTCGGTCAGTACGTGTTAATCTCATTCGATCATGGCCGACTTCTATTAGGGCTTGCTTAATCCAGTTAGGGTTTACGTGATTGATTCACTTCTATTTGCTGCACGTACGTACGTTCTTTATGTTTGGGAAACCTTGCATTTGCCATGTTAGATTGAAGTTACACTCTTCTACTATTTGACAAACCTGTATATACTGCGATGTGTGCAAAAACTAACAAGCGTCCACTAACCCAATTCAAGTAAAATCTTTATTTTAGATATTATAGTATTAGATTCTTGGTTAAGTTCTTGTTCTAGGGGCTACAATTTGTGTTCTGCAATTACTTTTGTATATCAATTTTCTCCCATCGTCAAGAGGTTCAAAAAAAAGAAGATAAAAGTATAACTTCAATCAATCAATAAACATGGCAAGAGCAGGGATGAACATCAATTTGATTTGGGATGAATCGGATAAACGGAGGACAGCATCAATTCGTAATTCACGTCACATATATTACCACCTTAATATATTACAACCGTCGTCCCAACCAAAAAAGAGGGACTCCAGTACCAACAACTATACTCGCTCACTCAAGAACCCCTTGACAAGTGAAATGGAAATGTGAGGACCAAGACCAAAAGACAACAAATTACCAGAACGTACTTCTTATTTAGAAGGTCCCCTATATGTACTTCATCTATATAGGAAACTATTCTCGAGAATTCAGAACCCGTATGCACTAAGCAGCAGATGGGGCGGTCATATAATTTAGATCGCCAGCCTCTGTTGACAACGCCGTCTGGAAGGGCTGCAAGTTTACCTGCCGAGTTCTATTTCTAGCCGCCAGAGGAGCCACAGTGTTTTCGTAATCCAAGGACTCATCGTTATAGATATCCCACCACCTCTTCACCAGCATCTTGATGTCTTCCCTCTCCATGTTCTCCCCTTCTCCATTGTACCTCCATGGCTTGGACCCCTAACCAAATAAGAACGAACAATTAGTAAACTATATATGATCTCTAACGAAGATTGTTGATAATTAAGTAAATGATCGATTGAAGTACCAAATAACACTCACGTTAGCACAATAGTGGACAACCTTGACCTTGTCCAATTCAATGTTTTCAGGGTGACGCCAAAGCATGGCCAAAACTAAGTTGTAAATTGAAGGGATGGGTTTGTACTTATCCTTAAAGAAATGGTTCAAGAAATCCTACAATTCAATACCAACAAAATTTCACGTCAGATTATAGCCAATCGGGCAAATAAACATATTAGCCATCATATTCACTACTATACCTGCTCAGCAAATAGAGTAGGAGTGCTACTCTTGAGGGCACTGAGGAGTTCATGGTAAGTGGACAAGCAAGGCTGATAGACAAACATGCCTGCGTTAAAATATAGAGGTGGCTTTGGACCCAAGCTATTGTCCCACTGGACCTTATCAGGGCACTGCTGGCAGTACCCGATTTTGAACTGGGGACTGTTCCTCCAGTTGGTCTCACAGAAGCAATCCTTGACAGCATAGAAGTAGTTGTCTGGATAGTCGAACAGATGATCGATGTTCTCAAACACTTGGATATCTCCATCCAAGTAGATCATCTTGCTATACTCCACAAACTGTAACAAAAAATGATGATTAAGATTGACCGGGCCAAATGATCTAAATTGAATGGACACGTTAGAAACCTAGTAAGGTACACGTACCTCCCAAATACGAAGCTTGGAGTAGTTGATGACGTAGTACGCCATGGCATACTGAGTCTGGTTCTCAGGAGGGTGGACAGGCTCGATCTCTCGGAGTATGCAGCCCTGAGAAACCAGGATCTGACGGTGATCTTCAGGCACGTCGGGCAAGATAGCCACAACTAGTGGATACTTGCTCTTGACCTTCCTTAAACCCTTGGCCAACCCAACCACACCTTTCACATAGTCACCGTTTCCGGCCAAGAACGTCACATAGGCACGGCTACGGGTAGAGGAGGACTTGACGATTGAGACGGTTGTGGCAGCGTTGGTGTTACGAGGAGCCATGATGGAAAAGAGAGGTTTTGTGAGAAATGAAAACGGGGGCTTTGGAGATGATCAAGAAAACTGTTTCGAAAGACCTGTGTTTGCTAAAGGCTTTTGAGGGTAGTTGATGGAGTGTGGTGGAGGGGTGGGGAGGATTATATATAGGATTTCGGTTTGATAGTACTGTAGAGAGTAGCTGCATGTTTTGGTGAAACTTTAAAAGTTGATGGGTGTATTAGCTAATTACTTCGATCATTTTCTACCATTCCAAAGATAAGCATGATATAATCAAATAAATGTTTTTGAATATAGTGTTTACAGTTACCCTTCCAGTAACGGATAGCATATATAGTAACAGAATGATTCATCACCGGATCCATTTGGTGATATCCGGTAAACTTTGACACTGGAGCTATTTACGGTCCAGACAATGTTCCTTTAATATAGAAAATGAAGGGTCGCATGGTCGTAAACGTTTGTTAGCTCCACCACCGACTAATCTCCATACACGAAATGTCACTTCCTTCTAGCCACGTACAAATGTTCAATTACGTGGTAGTTTATAGTTGAATCGATCAGATATATTAACACGTTCGTACCCAAAAAAAAATACAGTGAAAACAGTGAAAATATATCGCATTACATAACGTGGGGCTTTATAATACATCTCCATCGATAAGATTACAGTTAGAAATTTTGTGTCGCGTATCACTTTACGTTAAATGGAACAACGAACTATAATAACCTTTGATCTTTGTGGTAAAAGAACCCTTAAAATGCATAATATCGATAAATCATATAGTGCTTTCCTCACTTCAGTTGAGATACCCACAGGTAAATTGCAAATGTGGTTCTATATGGATTGCCTTAATGCGAATGGATATGCCACATATTACATTTTTTAAACGCGATATTCAAATGCAATAACGCTCAACTTTAATTAATAACACACTAACCTTATACCCAAATCTCTGTAAATCAAAGTTGTCCCAAATCTCTGTAAATCAAAGTTGTGTTTCTATTCCATATCAATTTATGGTAACAGTAAATATGGAGCGTCTATAGACAGTTTTACAAACATTTTCTCACTCATAAGTTTATAACAAAAACAGCTGTGTCACGTATTATGTCACATTCTTACCGATAAGTTCTTAACAAAAACGGTACATGAGACGTTAATATTAATAGTTAAAAGACACTCGAAATGTAAATTCTTAGTGAATTAGAGTTTATATTTATACTCTAGTTAAATAATTTTTTTTTTATCAACTATTAAAGAAACTTATATTATACGCCTCTTAGCACATTGGCCCCCTTCGGTTTACTTTTGCATATTCTAGAAAAACATTTTTATCTAATACGTCGTGTTCTGCTTCTGCACGGGGAGAGACTAGAGAGCAAGTGGCAGCTTCCAGAGTTAACAACCAATTACCGACACGAGGCAGGGACGTAGCATTGGAGCTTCCTAGAAGTAATCCTACATCACTGTTTAATTTTCCAGTTTTGTTAGTTGGTACTAAATAAGACGCGTTTAAATTCAATTCGGTGGCGTCGTCATGGTATTAAATTCCTGTTAGGATAGCGGGTCTTATAGGATAAGCTAACCGACCAAATCTTACTTAGTACTGGATAATGTTAATTTGTAAATTGTATTGACCAAAGTGTAGTAAATATTTTTTAAGATAATGGGTGACCTACTCTTTTTGCATTAGAGTGGTTAAAAGATTGATGACTTTTGCACTTTGGGGAATATTCTATCACATATTCTTGCAGAATCTTCTATTCCTTAAGGATGAATCATCTGTGATTCACTTCTCAAGATTGTTTGGATTTTTATTTCATTTCCCTAATTTGAGCCATTGATTATTAGGTAGTTTCCTTATGCTTGAAACTTGGGAGTTGATTCCATTTTCTTAATTGTGAGACAACTAGTCCTAATGTTAAGAGATGAAGCTAAAGTAATATCTTCAGCAAAATCAAAATAAAGACTCTTTTTGTTCACATTTTATTCAAACTCGGGACCTCCCCTACTATACCGGACTGGGTATCAGACATTTCACAGTTAATATTAGTCAAGTTTGACATTGTTTCTTCCTCACCAACACTCATTTCTGAGACCTTCAACAGAAATGGCAGTTAATCTGGTGTGCTGGTGATCTTGATGGTTCAACTTGACAGATTGTATTTATTTATGTCGCTATTCAATCCATTGGAACAATTCAAAGAAAGGGTTGGTCATGTAATTTACTTATCAAAACAATGTGTTGGACTTCTGGATCCAATATCCAGGTGGTACCTTGAGTAAGCAGTAAGCACTAAATACAGTATTCCAAGATAAGGTTTGGACTTTGGACTGTGGACACTGATGCTCAAAGCTCGAAAGTAACAGGGCTTGTTATTCACTAGGAAATTTGCCTTCAGCCATTGATCAGTAAGCTAGGTGAATTTTTAACATGATCCCTGATGCAGTTGTGCAGATTTATTATTCTTGCACTATAGAACTGAGATGCAACAGTACAAAAAGAACTTATTTTACTCTTGATCTTGAATAGATATTGATAAAGGGTTATTAGCTATTACACATCAAAGGAGGAAAGAAATCAGAGGACTAGCTTTGGAGAACAAGACTCTTGCCAAGAATCATGTCATCTGTTGAAAAATCAGCTTCTTTCCTGAACGTCCCTCTGCCAAAGTCTAGGTTGTAGGAGTCTGCAAGACCTTCGACCAGGTCATATTCAGGTTTCCACCCAAGCACGCTCTTTGCTTTGTCAATCGATGCGAAGAAATGCTGCATCACATTAATAACATAATGTTAGCTTCCTGAAGTTATGAACAATATTTTTGCCTTATCTCATGAAATTCTTATCCATATTTTCAACTTGTCAACTATTTGATTTGTAAGCTATCCTATGTGTATACAGAAAGTAAATTTCTAAACATTAATACTCACCTGGTCGCGAAATGGAAATGCCTTCTTCTTGCCAAAATCAAACTCCTTAGGGTTATAGTGAACGATCTCAGGCTCAGGAAACCCAGCAGCCTAACAAAATCAACGACAAATTAGAAACTCAAGAATTCAGAAGATAGTGATTCTTCTTTTTGTCAGTGGCCTACAATATACCTTTGCACATGCTTTTGCTAATCCATCAAAGGTGACATATTTTTCTCCAGAGATGTTGAACACTTCCTTGCTGGCCTTTTCATTACCAAGAACCTTAATGAAGGCAGTTGCTAGATCCTGCAAAACATATGACCAAATGAAGCTTCAATAATGCTCCAAATATACTAAACAAAAGTATATGAAGATTTTGACATCATATTACCTTAACATGACCCAGTTGTGTTATTTGTATTCCTGAGTTTGGAACTGGAATTGGGCGGCCAGCTTTCAACCGGTGGAAGAACCACTCTTCAACAGGATTGTAGTTCAGTGGTCCATAGATGTAGACTGGCCTTATAGAAGTCCAATTGACACCCTTTGATTCAAGCAAGCTCTCTGTCTCAAGCTTCCCCTTGTGTCTGCTCTTTGCATCAACTGCATCAGTCTATCACCAGAAATAGTAAAACATGAATAATTTAGAGCAGAATCCCAAAATATTGAGCTGGAAGAATGTCTTGAAAATCTACAGAGAAAGTTATACAGCAGGAAGTTCACACTCCCATACTGAAAAGTAAGATATTTAGAACATCAGGCATACCTCAAAGTGAGGTAATTGATCAGATTTCAAATAAACACCAGCTGAAGAGCAGTATATGTACCTGAGAATCAGTGGAATTGTTAAATCATCAACATTTGCTATCTTAAATGAGTGGAATAATAGTTTAACATCAAAACATCAGTTTCACCATTTTAGTATTTGAGTAAATCTAAGAACTATCTATTTTCAAAGCACCGACAATTCACATTTACAAATATCACTTTTCCAGTTCATGATTTATTTCTTTAGTTCCATTTTGACTCACAATTACATCTCTACATATGAAGTTACCTGATCTTTAATTAAAATCCCAAATGTGTCAGCTGGCTTACCCAATCTTATAACATGTTTGACCATAACCAGGCTTATTCATTACTCTTGACATGTTTCCATGAATATTAAGATGACAGTCAAACAACAAGGTATCTGATTTTATGACAGAAAAATGATAGAATTTCAAATCTACTGCCAGATATCTTATGATGTCAACTTTGAAATTCTGTTATTATTGTTAAACAATAACTAATAAGTCAATGATTCAAAAAAAGAAAGAAAAAAAAAATCACACTGCACGCGTGTTAATCTATATCTAACTTGTACTTAGGCCCTGATCTAAACCCATATCTAGAACAACAGATCATCCATAAACAAAGGAGAGATAATTTTTAAGTTGCTTCATAAACCGACCATCAATAAAGAAGATGACTTGATATCATCAGTAGGGTTTCTAAGAGCTTACTGTTCTAACTTCGGAAGTCCATCCAAAATAGGCACAATTTCCTCTGCCTCTCGTCCTGAAAATTTCCAGAGACGTTCAGATTATGAAGTATAAGAGTAAGGTGATGCAGTGACAATTGTAGTGAAAGAATCCAAATAGACGCCCAATTTCTGAATGGTACACACCGTTTATGTCGTAAACAACATCAAAGCCTTCAGCTGAAAGACTGGACTTCACAAAATCAAAGTCCTTTCTGTCTCCTTTCAAATGCAAAATCTACAATAACGAAAACATGATTATTAAAAATTGAAATGTGCAAAAGCATGTGAAATCATTACAAGTTAATTAGTTTTTGGAGCCTTATCAACAGCATTATACCTTGGAAGCGAAATCTGTGTAGTCACTATCGGATTCACCTGGCAACTGCTGAGTGATTGGTGCTTTCCCTCTGGTAAACAATGTAACCTGCCAAAGTAAACCTGATATTAACAATGTATCGAGAATCAAGGCACATAACAACTTAGTCAAACTACTTTAGCATTATTATATAAATCGTGTTATGCACTTACACCTCAACTCTAAACTATAAAATAGTGACAGATATTGCAACTGACGCACTACAATCTTATATGAAGCGCACATTATAGCTACCTCATTCTGTAGGAATAGGTTTCAGAAAGGCTTGAGACTCGAAAAGCTAAGTTCAACTTAGAGCAATCTCACACCTAAACTAACAACTGAACTATTCCTATCCTAAAACTCACATTCCATTAGTTTCATTAAGTCATTATAAAACAATGACAAAAGGAAAATGGTACAAAGAAAAAGTCCAAAACTTGGAAATGAAGAGAATGAGGATGATACCTGATGACCCTCTTTAACAAGGAGCCTAGACAAGAAGATACCAATGAATCTAGTGCCTCCCATTATAAGAATCTTCTTTGCACTCGAAGCCGAAACATGCAATGCACCCTTTGGCTGTGCAACCCTTCTCTTGTACTGCAAAAACCAACATATGGGCTCTAACCATTTCATCTAAAGCATTAAACTTTCATCAAATTAAGGTCACAAAAAGAGAGAGAGACAAGTTAAAGACCTGGACTTGAGAGTGGAGTAGCCTGGTGCCATTGAAGTCTGAGAGAGAAGAAGGTGGGAGGAGAGAGACAGAAGGGTGTCTCTGCACTGACACCAATTTCGCCATGATCAACCAAACCCTTCTTCTTCTTCTTCTTTCTGGGTTTGGTTTTTTGGGTCTGACAATGTTAAAGACTTGATCTTTTTCATGTTGGGGGGTTTGGGTTTTCTCTCCGTCGAACCTTTCAGTCCGGATAAGGCTAATACTATGACCCACTCACTCCTTAGCCTCTCATCTTCTTCAGCCCCTCAATAGTATACCTCCACCTTCAAAACGGTGCGTTTTGGGGATTATTATCACCCAAAGGTCTCGGCTTTTGGCGCCTTAAAGCGGTCAATTTGGGGATTACAGCTTCAAACGACGTCGTTGGGGGTTGGGCTCAATTTGGGCTTGCGAGTCGGGTCAAGTGTTGGGCTTTTTGGGTTATAAAACCCAGGTCTGTAGCCAGCAAAGCTAAGCGTGAATCTAAGAAAAGGGTGATGAAGACGACGAAGGGTTCTGCTGCTGAAGATTTAAGCAGGTATTCCTTTTTCTTTTAGGTTCTTCTTGTTAAATTTCATTGCTTTGGTGCAGAAACTAAGGAAAGATTGAATCTTTGGTATCGAAACTCTGCAATTTTTAATCAAATTAGCCAACATTTGAATCACATTGGTTAATAAAATGGAGTCTTGATTTCATTTCAGTCTGCTATTTACTTTGATTAACTGGATTGTGTGAAAAATCTAGAGGGGTTAGTGCAATAGTGCTGGGTTCTTAATGACTACCAATAGCTGTTGCAATGGTGAATTCTATGCTTTTGTTTTGGATTATATTATTTTTCAGTAATGGTGTTGTTGTTTAAGGCAGTCTGGAATAGATTCAATTTGGGCTATTGTTTGGCTAATAAAACTGCTTGATTTAGAAAGGGAGGAGTTTTCGGGTTTGTGGATTTGTATCTGCTTCAAGGATTTTGTAGTGTTTGTTTCAGGCAGTTAATGTTAGTTTAGGGACAAGTTTGTTCAATAGACAATATAGGAGGGTAGAGTTGAGAGAGAAATGGGATTGTTAATCGTTGTAGTTATTTGTTCCCTCGGGAGTTCTTCAGCTAATGAGCTAATCTACTGTTATGTTCCTCCCCAGAAGCCATAACTAACACCCTAAAGGAAAAAAGAGAGATGTTGCAGTGCATATTTCTGCTATCTGATTCAGGGTAAGTCTCTTTTGTGGTTGATCATATAAAACCGCTGCTATATAGCTCCATTGGTTTTAGGCTTTTAGCAAGACAAAACAGATTCTTATTGTGTTAAAACTTTTGGATTTCACAGTGAGGTAATGCTGGAGAAACAGTTAACTGGGCATCGTGTGGACCGCTCAATATGTGTATGGTTCTGGGAACAAGTCATATCTCAAGGTGATTCCTCCAAGGTAGCTGTTTCTGTTTGATTGCTGACTAACTATTTCACTTATTTTTTCTTCTCATTCTTAGTTTTGCACCTATGGGTTTTCAACGCTATCATATTTTGAGTTATAACAAGTTCAGCACCTGCTTCAGTCAAAATGCATTGGATTCATGACAGATTGTTATACTGGTTCCCTCGTATCTCTATCAGTTCATGAATACTTAAGAGTTGAATTTGTTGTCTATTTGTGCTCTTTTCTTTCTAAATTTTAGTTGTGTATATAACTTGTGGCTCTCGTTATGCCCAAATGGAAACTTCATCTATGGGTGTTTTTCTTACGTCAGTTGTTATTAAGTTGATATTCATTGGGTTGTCATCACATGCCGATTCTTATGCCATTTATGCACTGTTTTTATCAGCTGCAACCAGTAATTGCTTCACCAACACATTACCTTTTCCAAGTTCTTCGCGAGGGGATCACCTTTTTAGCTTGTACCCAAGTTGAAATGCCACCTTTGATGGGTATTGAGGTGATTATCATCACTGACTCTACCTTTAGTATTATGCTTCCATTATGCATGCATTGAACTGATTGACCTCTGACCTTCAGTTATAGTTCCTTTGCAGGGTAGCTGATGTCCTCACAGATTATCTTGGTAGCTTGAATGAAGACTTGATAAAAGATAACTTTGTCATCGTATATGAGGTGATTTCCTTGATTATACTTCTGCTGCATAATTTTTTTTTTCTTTCCGGAAGTTGATGCTTAAGTTTCACCCAGTCTCACACTTGTATTTTCTCTGAGAATGTGTCTGTTCTCGGGGAAAAGTTTAGTTGTTCATGGCTTTTGCTGTGGTGTAAAACACTTGTTCACTTACATGCAGAATGTGCACTTACATGCTGCATGTAAATGAAAAACTGAACACTTCTAACATCTTATCCTCGATGGCTGTCATTTTTAGGTGACTAGGACCTGGCTGCTAGTTAATTATAATTTAGTGTTTGCATATGTTTTGCTTGGAAGAGACTGACCAAAATATCAATTGCAATTTGCAGCTTCTGGATGAAATGATTGACAATGGCTTCCCTCTCACTACAGAACCTAATATTCTGAGAGAGATGATCGCTCCACCAAATCTTGTCAACAAGATGTTGAGTGTTGTGACAGGCAATAGTTCTAACATGAGTGATACACTTCCAGGTGCAACATCATCTCTGATTCCGTGGAGAACAACAGATCCAAAATATGCTCACAATGAAGTTTATGTTGATCTTGTTGAAGAAATAGATACAATAATAAACAGGTCTTCCTTTCAATTTTTATTATTATTATTATTATTATTATTTATGAACAGCCACATGTGGGAAATTTTATTGAAACACCATTTCTCCATGTTAAACAAATTGGCATTTAGATCACTAAGATTAGTAGGGTTTTAGTTGTTGAGTTTTCATATCTGTTATTTAATATACCATTCATTTGTTAAACTGTATATATGCATCCTATGCCTTTTCAAGGTGACATTATTCTGGTTTATCCTTATGTCTCGGCATTGTTGTTGAATAACATGAATCTGAATAGTAGTGACTAAGTTCGAAGAATTGAATAAAGTAGTTGAATACGGTAGTTGCATTTTAATTTAAGGTTTTAAAAGGTATCCGTAGGTTTAATAGCTAGTATGTAGTGTTTCATATGATTGTATCTCAAGCTTTTATACTCACGTAAGTGTTTTGATGCTGCTCAGGGATGGGGTCCTGGTGAAATGTGAGATATATGGTGAAGTTCAAGTGAACTCCCATTTATCAGGCGTACCTGATTTGACTCTTTCCTTTTCAAACCCATCTATTCTCGATGATGTAAGATTCCATCCATGTGTTCGTTTTCGGCCGTGGGACTCCCAGCAAATTTTGTCGTTTGTGCCTCCAGACGGACAATTTAAGCTAATGAGTTACAGGTGTGATGTTAGAATAGGCACGTATGTGATTTACTTTGTATTGAAATGTTGGACATAGTTTAGCTGGCTTGGCTAATATAGTCAATTACTATGATGCTTAATATCTAAATGGGTGGTATAATTCAGCAAAAAGTACCAAGAAAACATTGTAATGTGTGTTGTTGCATGGTCTCTGTCCTTGTCTTATTTTAATTCTAACAAACCTCATGTGCCCTTGTGCAGAGTTAGAAAGTTGAAATGCTCTCCAATCTATATAAAGCCACAGCTAACCTCAGATGCTGGAACGTGTCGTGTTAGTGTGATGGTCGGAATACGAAATGATCCTGGGAAGACCATTGATTCTATAACCGTTCAATTTCAACTACCTCCATGCATTTTATCAGCTGATCTGACTTCAAATCATGGAACAGTAAACATTCTTGCAAATAAGGTACTGATAGAGTATTGGCATATGACTCATGGCATATACGCTTTTAAAAATGCTGTTCCTATAGGTAATCCTTTTTAGAAAATATTTTATTCACTGCTGGTATGCTTTCTCATTGCAACAGCTGCACTTTGCACCCCAAACTGCTAATGTGTATTCCTTGATTGGATTTTGATTTTTATCTTGTTGTTTATGCAGACCTGCTCATGGTCAATTGGGCGTATTCCTAAGGATAAAACCCCTGCAATGTCTGGAACATTAGTGCTTGAGACCGGATTAGAGCGCCTTCATGTGTTCCCCATATTTCAAGCAAGTTTTAGGATCATGGGTGTTGCTCTCTCCGGCTTGCAGATAGATAAACTTGATTTGAGGAATCTACCAAATCGACCGTACAAGGGCTTTCGAGCACTTACTAAAGCAGGGCAATTTGAAGTCAGGTCATAATTCAGCAATTCAATTTTTCTCCTTTTCTTTCAAAGCTGTTTGAAGTGAGATCATTTGTGTACATTATGGTGTGGTAATGAATATCTGTGATAGTTTCATCTGTAAATTTGTTTTTGTAGTAGAAAATCGTTGGTCTGACAACCCAACAGTTTTGATGATTAGGGTTTAATCCAGATATAGTGAAATTTGCCCTGTACTGAATTTACAAAATGACAGGAGAAATAAAAGAGAAGTCAGTTTCACATCATTGGAATTGGAATTTGTTGGCACTACCTCATGTGAACTTGCTATGTTTGAGGATGAGAAACATCAAACATGAGAGAACTGCTGATCAATTAAATAAAACAATGAATGTATTATAGAACTTGACCTCCAAATTGGTGGGAAAAGGAAAATAAAGAAGGAAATGAGCCTTGGATTACAAAATTTTGTACACTCTCATGGTACTTAAGCAGCCACCTTGTTCACTCTAAATGACTCCATAACCCGGCGAAGATCACTTTCTTCTTCCACAAACACATTTTCTGGTGTCTGTAATCTCAACGCATACAACTGGTTGTTTTCAACTCCTAGAACTGTAAGGTACCTCCTGTTCCATTCCATGCTAACTACACGATCTTTTGGCATAACAGCCAGTTCATTGTTGCTTGCATACGATTTTATGTTCACCTAGAAATGACATTCCAAAACACATTATCAGGATATAGTTTTAATGATAATGCACAGTACTAACATTTACAACATCAAAATAACCTCACCTCAACTTGGTAATAAAGCCTCCCATCATCAGCAACTCTTGAAGATGTAGAAAGAACTTTTCCCTCACGCTTCACCCCGAGTCTTGTAGACATGAACTCTGTCAGATACTGCTTAAGTACTTGCTTTCCGGCTACTTCTGGTGGCCCCAGATCTTCGACGGTCTTGTAATTCGAGGATGAAGGAGATGACAAATCCACAGCTAAGTTTTCATCAAGAATATAAGGGTCTCTAAAGAATATGTCAGCTCCAGCACCTTTAACTTGAATCCAATTCTTAGGGTACTTGAATGAGTAGCCATCAAAACTATCTATGTACTCCCGTAAGGCAACAGATTGTACAGCAAATGCAGGAGTTTGCAAACTGACTTGAGAGAAGATGCAACCTGACAAGATTAAGGCCATTGCATTCCTCCTAGGAACTGCAAAATCTTTAGTCTGATTATATATTAGACATATATAGCAACAAGATTCACATTTCATGTCAAATTTACAAATGAGTTGTATAGAGGGCCTCTCTGTGACCCGTAGCTAGCATACCTTGGAAGAAGTATCAGCACCTCCCTTATATGATTTACCTGACATTTGCTCACTGAGGCACACCTACCATTGTGGTGATATGGTATTAGAGATGGAAAACTAGACCAGAATCCAAAAGACTAATGAGTAAGGAACAAAATTTGAAGGTTAAGGGTAAAGTACTGTATACAATGAATTGGGTGCCACTCACTGTAAGACTCTTCTTTGCATTTGATGCTGTGACATGTAATGCTTCTTTTGTCTGTGATACTTTTCTCCTACACTGCAAAATATGTATCGACATTAAGGATCACAAGTCAATGAAGTTTTTAACAGTTTGAAACTTGGAGCAGAAAGTAGGCAAACTCTATGAAAGAAAGAAAGAGAACCTGGAGTTGAGTTTGGAGTTTGGTGCCATTAAAGTCAGAGAGAGATGGAAGAGGAGAGAAAGAAGGTTGTCTGTACTGTTGGTGCTGCTGCATCATCACCAACCTTGCCATGTTTCCCTATCCTGCTTTCTGTTTCTTGCTTTCTGCTGCTTGTTATATCCACAGCCTATCATTCATATCATATTATCAGCAAGAATCTCCCTGACAGTGAGCCTAATCAAATAGCAGGAAAGGAAACAAGAGATGGACTTTGAGGCCCAATTGAAGGCAGGCCAAAAATAAGAGTGAATTTCCATTTTCTTCTGAGCTTTGGTTATAATGGGGCAAGAAAATCAAGATTTGCATGCCGAGCATTCTCTTGCATACTCGAATATGTCTACAAGACAGTTTTGGAAAGAATTTCTTATGATTCAACTCCAAAACAAGCTCCAAAAAAAGGATGAATCATCTTTTCTTATTAAAATAACCATTTAACTGAGTTTTTTCTGACTACATACTACTAATCTCCACTTTGTTACATTGCATCTAAGAACATATGAGATCGAACGTGCCGTTTTGCATATCGCTCGCAACATGGTCATGCGAAGGGTGGTGATCGTGGAGCTCTATAACATGTTTGGGTACACAAAATTGGATCATGTGTAATTTTCTTATGGTTGTAAACTTGTAATTGGGGAAATGGCATGATTTAAGTGGTGCATGAGAATTTTAATGCCTATAATTTGGGAAATTAAAGTAGTGGCTAGGTGGATCCTGACATGTCAGCAATCCTTATCCACTGCATAATGTCTGAAAGGACCTTGCGTATACGCAACAAACAGCCACAACTAAAATTAGTAAATACAAGATACGTAACAAGATATTTATTTAACTAGACTTATAATTTGCCATTTCGATCTACTTTCGAAATCTTATTGTAGACATTGAATAATTTTCAGATGAAATGTTTAGTGATAGTTGTTCTATTTATTGTATGAAATATTAGTTCGTATGAAAGAATTTTGTTAAGGTGTGAATCTAATATTATCGATAATATTTTCTATTTTATTTCAATTAATTAATAACTCAAAAATCAATTTTATTATCTCGAATTAAATGGTTACTCTATTGGTTTTCAAAAAGGGATCGTCTATTCATATCTCCAAAAATGACACTGGACCTCTTTACTTAATGGACCTCTAATTTACTTTTTACAAGAACCAAAATATTATTTACACCTCTCTAATTTTCTCAAAATACTCAAATCCAATTAATTCAATTAACAAAATTTCATAATAGAATATTCAGTTCATACCTCTAAAATCGGTAATTAAACATGTTTCAATTTTTGAATATTTATTAATTATATTTTTACTTTGAAAATTCATCCCAAATCAAGCAAATTTATTGCTCCAATGATCCAAAATTTCACTTTTTTCTTTCAATCTATTTTCAATAGATAAAAATTATTATCTCTTTCTTTATTTACACAAATATTATGGGTGTGCTAATCCATTGATAACCTATACAATTAGCTTTGAGTTCTCCATTGAATTTTAGCCTTAATTTGTAGATATTATCTTTATTCCTCCTCAATATCAGGTTGGAAAAAAAATTAAATAAAATAAAAATATAATGGATATGGAAATGGAAATAAATTATATGTTTTCTCTTTTCTATTTGTGAAAAATATATTACAAAATGCTTTTGAAAATATAACATAACGGTAATTTCACATGGCTTAACAAAGTCAATACTAATTTGAAAAAAGAAGCAAGTACACATACCGTTTTTGGAGGTATAAATAAAAGCTCCATTTCAAGAATGGTTTTTACAATGGACCAAAACTTTTCTAAGAGAGTTTAATAAGAGACTGAATTGTTGAAGTGAAATATGTTAAATGCAATAATTAGAAAAACAAACATAAAATATGTCAATACTTAGATACCATCGATTACGTACATTAAGCTATACTGTCACAACCCAAAAATTGGGAAAACACTCATATTTCAATATTAGACATAAAAGTCTAAAAACTGAAATATGAAAAAAAAAAAAAAATTGAAATAGAACAGTGATAGGCTACTAATCTGAGGGGAAAACTTCTTTATTAACAACACACCTATTTACAAAATGAATTACCATCTATAATGACAATCCACATCTTATTTCAAACAAAACTGAAAATGCACATAACGGAAAATAAAACTATAAACACGTTTTTGTCTTCACCTTCACTTCTAGCCTTCAAGATCTTGACCTGCAAAATTTCTAAAGGGACAAGCATAAACAGCCCAGTAGGGAGCAAAAGTCTCACAAAACAATGCATATCAACAATTCCAAATGCATTCTACAACTAGTTAATTCATGAAGTAAAATCTAAAGAGCCTACACGTCCCATACCGTGTATTTTACCACAAGGGTGATTCTAAACATTTTACGACATGAACTAACTCTCAACCCATTATTCCTATCCCCCTTTTGCTAGTCGTCTTGTCCATTCCCCTGTCGCCAGCCCCGAATTACCCTTTTTCCTACACTAATTGCGCATTATTTTGGGCATACATGGTGGCGTGGTACCTGCCGAGGTTATGGACTCAACTACGCAAAAGTTTTAACCCAAACTTCTCTACCCAAGGTACTTTGTACATAAAACTAATATAGCATATCTATACCTTTAAATATATAACATATACATAATAATCTCAGCAAAATAATAACCATTAAACAATCTATCAAACAACAAGCATAGAGGTTTCCCGTTGTTTCTCCCTACCTTTGCCGATTCCCTCTTCAAAATTCAGCTCCTCTAAATCTCTCTTCTTACAGCACCCCTTCTGCTTCTTAACTTTCTAACTTTATACTAGGAAAAGACTCACCAAATTATATCTAGCATGCTTCTAATCTCAGCTATTTATAGTGATCATCTAAGCAAGTAAACATCCAATTTCTGATAAGCATGAAGAGAACAATTTGGATTCAAATAACTCAGGGAACTTACACCTGGATAGTAGGTTTAACACCTCCCTAGTTTAGGGTTCCACCTATGGTTCTAGGGTTCATCTTCCAAGGATGTAGCTTGCGTGAGTCACCTTGTTTCAATCTGGAATTTACACCTCCTGCTTGAGTAAAGTGAATTAGGGATTTGGATGCAGCTTTTTCTGAGATTTGGGTTGAATTTCTAAGCTTCTGGGCTAAGGAAAGAAGGTGATAACGATGAAGGGATGAGACAAAGATTCGAGCTAGAAGATTCTGGGGATTTCTAGCTATTTTTTCCTTCTGGGTTCGTCATCTCTCTTCCCCTTTCTTTTCTCTCTCTCGCCCTCTCTTCTTCTTCTCTTTACTTTCTGTTTTTCTTTCTCCCGATCGACTACTACTTATATATATATATATGTATATATATATAACATACTTACACAACACAAGTATAAAATATACGTGTATATATATATATATATATATATATATCTACATATATATATATATAGTAAAAGAGATATATTTAAATATAAAGAAATTAAAATCTTTTCTAAAAAAAAAAAAATAAATAAAACCTAGGTCGTTACATATACATTCTTCAAAAAATATCTCGTTTATTGTTTTGAAATCCAAACTTATAAAACGAGTGGTACAAACGATCGGTGAGCCAGATACTTGAAAACCAATTATACCCTTATTTAAAATTACAAAGTTATAGCTAAATGCATCCACTATGTTAATCGTGGCAATATCAACATATTAAAATTGCATTAGGTATGATTCATGATTGCATAATAAATAGGTTAAGCTTAATTAACAAAATCCAAAAAATCCATTTAAGGAAGAAAAAATGTTATTATTTTTGGCAGGTTTGCCCTTCATTCCTTCCTTCCTTCCTTCCTTCCCCAAAACCACCCTATATATAAGAAACCAAGCAAAACTTGACTATTAATACAACTACTCTTCCCCCAATTTTGTCATCCAAGTCTTTCAGAGACCACACCACCATTTCTTTTTGCTACAATCTCTCGTCTTCCTCCGATGACCCTCTTCTTCCCTCTCTGTAAGTTCAACGCCAATTCCACCTCTCCTTCTCAATCTTCAATTCCCCCACAATAGCTCTCTCTATATTGCATCCCTTAGTTTACAATATTAAAGCTTTGATTTTTAATGATTGTTATTGCTTGATATGATCTCCCTTAGTTTTCTTTGTCATTCTGCAATGAAACCCACTTGTAGAATCATGAGTAGTATTCGAAAGTCTGCTTTTTTCGGGTTCACCCCTGTTGAAATCCACAATGGGTTTGCCAAGAATGGAAATTTATCAAAGTTTGGTGTCAATTTTGAGCAGAAGAGTCAATATCATAGGTACCCTTGTCGTGTTTTGGGATTTGGGAGTGTTTTGAGTGATACCCAGAAGGCTTTAAAGGTGCCCAATTGGAGCTTTGGCCAGTCTGGGGTTGTGTCTAGGTCGTTTAGTACTAGGGATGTTTCTGTTATTGCTAGTATTGAATCCAAGGGTCGTGAATTTTCGACATCGGTGGAGACTAGGGTGAATGAGAACAACTTTGAGAGGATTTATGTTCAGAGTGGTATGAACGTGAAGCCATTGGTGGTGGAGAGGATTGATAAGGATGAGAATGTTGTTGGGGAGGAACAGTCTAGGATAGAAGTTGCTGATGGAAATGTGGATGAAGCTAAGGTTCTTAGTTCGGAGAAGGAGTTTTCAGATATTGAGAAGGAAGCATGGAAGCTGTTGAGGGATTCGGTTGTCACGTATTGTGGAAGTCCTGTTGGGACTGTGGCTGCAAATGATCCGAGTGATAAGCAGCCATTGAATTATGATCAGGTGTTTATACGGGACTTTGTCCCGTCAGCACTTGCTTTCTTGCTCAAGGGAGAAGGAGAGATTGTGAGGAACTTTCTGCTTCATACATTGCAACTGCAGGTAATCATTGACATCTGTTGTTTATCTCTTTGTGAGTTTTTATGAATTGCTGTTGATCTTCATGCCTTCAGCATTCTGCATTTTATTTGTAGTGATGCTATTCATATACATGATTAACTGATTAATGTTGATGTAGACATTGGTTATCTTTTGTTGTCGATTATTAGTTATAGATTTCAACACATGACATCACTCAACTTTCTGCCAAAACGAATTTCATTGATCTTGTTATAACGGAGTCCTAGTCTCTTTAATGTTTTTAGACATTTTTTTTATGCTGGCAGCACTGTCAACATAAAATTCTATGAATTAAATGTTTTGGGATCATGAAACTTCTAATCATAGGTTTCTTTTTATCTTAGAGTTGGGAGAAAACTGTTGATTGCTATAGCCCAGGGCAGGGATTGATGCCTGCAAGTTTTAAAGTTAGAACTGTGCCTCTCGATGAGAATAAGTTTGAAGAAGTTTTGGATCCAGATTTTGGTGAATCAGCGATTGGCCGTGTGGCACCTGTGGATTCTGGTAAGTAATAAGTAATAACAAACGTTATATATTGTGATTCTAAATATGTCGTCTAGTTGTTGTTGGATGCTTAATCTGTGCATTTTGCATTTGTTATATATAGGGCTTCTCTCTTTCCAATATACTTGGTAATTTACCCATTTATGGTTCTGATGAATAATGATTTTTTGCCGTGCCAATAATTTCTCTGACAGGATTATGGTGGATTATTCTGTTGAGGGCTTACGGAAAGATAACCGGTGACTATGGACTACAGGAAAGGGTGGATGTTCAGACAGGCTTGAAAATGATCCTGAACTTATGTTTAACTGATGGCTTTGATATGTTTCCTTCTCTTTTGGTCACGGATGGCTCCTGTATGATAGACCGCCGAATGGGTATCCATGGTCATCCCCTTGAGATCCAAGTGAGTTCATTTATTCCAGTGTTCAGAACGCTGGTTTAAGTCATTGAGTTATTAGGCATGAATATAATCTATATATTCATGTTATTTCTTTAGGCTATATTCTTAGCAGCTGCTTTCTTTGATTTCACTGTCCCAAGGTCAGATTGAATAATGAATATTCCAATTTTGATGTACCTGAAATGAAAATATCTTGCTTGGTAGGCCAATTGATGAGACGATGGTTTCGTTCTTGAACTATTTGAGAGCAACTCCTTCTGAATCTATAACGTTAGCTAGCTGTCTTTAAGCTTTTTTGAGAATCTGGGGCTGTATAACGCCGTTTTGTTTGATGTCATACAACTTCTAATGTGGTCCTATCTATCTTTTCATGACCATATCAATTATACTGCATCATATTCAAGTTCATATATATGTTATGTCATCTTTGGCTAGTATGATTTATTCGAAATTTGATTCTTCAGGCCTTGTTTTACTCAGCTCTACGGTGCTCCCGTGAGATGCTTGCTGTAAATGATGGATCCAAGAATTTGGTAAGGGCTATCAACAACAGACTCAGTGCTTTGTCATTCCACATCAGAGAATATTACTGGGTGGACATGAGAAAGATGAATGAGATATATCGATATAAAACCGAAGAGTACTCTACAGAAGCCATCAACAAGTTCAATATCTATCCTGATCAAATTCCTTTATGGTTAATGGACTGGATTCCTGAGGAGGGTGGATACTTTATTGGCAATCTACAACCAGCTCACATGGACTTTAGGTTTTTCACTCTTGGAAATCTTTGGTCTATTGTTTCATCTTTGGGTACTCCAAAGCAAAATCAAGCTATATTGAATTTGGTGGAAGCCAAATGGGATGATCTGGTTGGGCATATGCCACTTAAGATATGCTATCCTGCCTTGGAATATGAAGAGTGGCGTATAATCACTGGCAGCGACCCAAAGAATACGTAAGTTGGCTGCATACTCCATTTTGTATATTTCAGGGTGTTTTAGATCTGTTTTACTGTACTAATTTTGTTATCAACTCCTACAGCCCTTGGTCGTATCATAATGGTGGATCTTGGCCCACACTTCTTTGGCAGGTACGTTTTACCTTGATGGACGTCTATATGTTTTGTGGAATGCAAAAAAAATACTTTTGTGGAATAAAATGAAATGCATGCATGAACGACTTGGATTTCTTTCTATTTGTTACCGTGCATTCATTTGTTTATGGTTGTGCATGATATTAGTGGGATTTTCTTTCTAAAAAGCAATACCTGATCTATTTCAGTTCACACTGGCATGCATCAAGATGGGCAGAACAGAACTAGCTGAAAAGGCAGTTGCTTTGGCTGAGAAGAGGCTTCGAGCTGACCGTTGGCCTGAATATTATGATACCAGAACTGGGAAATTTATTGGAAAGCAATCCCGACTTCACCAAACGTGGACCATTGCTGGATACCTTACCACTAAAATGCTGGTGGAGAATCCAGAGAAGGCAGCGTTATTATTCTGGGAGGAAGATTACGAGCTTCTTGAGATATGTGTTTGTGCACTTAGCAAGAGTGGCCGGAAAAAGTGCTCCAGAGGTGCAGCTAAGTCTCAGATTCTTATATAATGAAACTCATTCTTTCAATGGCAACTTGTCATTGAACTGTACAGCAACTACTTTAGGATAGGATACGAAAGAGTTGGTCGAGAATAGTCTTCAACTGGAAGCTTATATTTATAGTCATGCCATATGTTCTACACAGTAATGATTGTTTGTCATCCGATTAAATAGTTGAGATGATCGGAATGGACACTTAAAATGACAAGCATGGAGGGTGCCTACCCTCCTAATCTAATTTTTGTCATTATATGATAATTACTTATAACAGTTATCACTTGTCTACTTCAGTTGACTTTTCTTATAGGTTACTTTGATATTATTACTTGGAATGGCAATTTCACCTGTTTGAAACTTCTACCTTAATCAAATCTGTATTTGATAGTTGCATACTCCTTCCCCTAGCAATCAATTAGTACAGACAAATGTAGGAAAGAAAACCTTAGCCACAGAAAGGTTTAGATAATTAGTTAGTCAAAGTAACAGACCAAATGGCATTAAGGTTCCCGCCAAATAGACAAACTTAACTTACAAGACCATACTTGGGTGGAGCATAAGGATTCAAAGAAGCCCTCTTCTTCTCTTATAATCACTAACTGACAATGTCAGAGCATGTCTCCTGCCATCATCCTCCGGGACTTGGTACCCTACTGTTGCTTCTATCTTTTGTTTCCTCGCCAAGTATGCAGCCGGAGCTCCATGAGGTCCACCAAACTTCTGAAGTCCAGCCAACGAGATTGGCAGCTCGAAATTGTGCAGTGTATATACCTCTGTCGCTCTGTCCACAGGAGCTCTCGTATCAACCAACTTTCCTGCACCTGCTGCAGCCTCCAACGCTGCCGCTGTTGTTGTCATGCCAAACTCCCCCGTTACTTTTGCTTCTGCCTTGTTATCAGTTGTACCTAGAGTTCCATTTGCTGCCTCAGCAGTTACATCTTCGGCTGCTTCATCTCCTCCTGCTTTTCCAACATAGTAATTCCTAGATCTAGTCCATCTTCTTGAAAAAGGATCATAACCAGCCTCCCCAGCTTTCAGATTCACATTTATTGGTTTCAATCCAGAAGCATTCTTAAAATTCTCAAACCTGTTTTTCCTGTTCATCTCGGCTAACCTAATGGCCTTGGAATCTTTATCCTGGTATTGCCTGGATGCCTCCAATTCCAGGAGCCTTGTCTTAATCCTCCCAACTTCCTCCTCATCACGCTTGCTTTCTGCAACTTCCAACTGCTTCCTCAACCTATCCTTCTCAACTGCAATGTTCACCGGTCTTGCTGAGGCTCGTTTCTCCTGCAACATTTGCTTCACAGTTGTTGCTGAGTAAACAAATGTGTTTGATTTCTGTAGTGTCTCCCTCTTTTCTAATACGTCCTGTTTGCTTGGCATGTAGCCAGCACTACGCTTCACTTCCCTAATCCAATCGTTGAACTCCTCCTCCTCTGGAGAAGAATTTGAGACCATAGCCATCTGCCACTTGGAAGCCGAATTTTCACTGCCCGAAATACAGTTCAAATATTTATGTGTCATTTTTCCCTCTAGCTGGTACTGCCGGTTAAGATCTGTGGCATCCACATTCTGAACCATGCAAAGTTTGTAGATTGGACCACTTGATGATTTCCCAAATCCAACCCTAACAAAGCAACCCACAATTAACTCCTCAAAAAATGGTTCCATACACCATTTAGCAAGTTTTGACCTTGGAATGGTAATGTCCTTTATGTCCTGATATGTTGGCAGCTCTATCTTGTCCTCATCACTATCATCGTCATAAGCTGATCCGACATCTTCATTTTGTAACCCCCCATCATTCTCAATTTGATCATAGTCGATCCGACTTGCTGCAACAAGAGATTTACGCTTGATTGGTGAAAAATCCTGGCTACCTACATTTCCTTTTGATGAGTCCCTCAGATTACTACGGGTCTTCGAGTCTTGTTGCTTCAGGCGCTTTTTTTCTCGTAACTGACTCAATGCCTCATCCAGAGCAGCTGCTTTCTCAGCAGTCCTAGCTGATGAGCGTACACCACGGGAGAATGGAACAGAAGAAGTTTCTTTTTTTGATTGGTTAGATCTATCTTTGTCTCTCTTTGATCTTAAATTTTCCATTAACTTCTTACCATCTTTCTTTTCTGCTCTATCGGTCAGAATCATCTCTCTTTCAAGTTCAGTCATCTCTGAAAGCCTTCTCCGATCAGCATCATCCCTGTAAAGATCAGGACCAATATCAGATTCATCACTGTTTTCACTCTCATGATCAGAAGCATCATCGTGCTCTTCATCACTGCCTCTTTCAGCAGGATCAAACCTCTTCTTCAGAGGTACCTGAGAGCGTTTCCTGCTTGCACAGCTACGGCCATCATCTGAATCTTCATCCCCAGAGTCACTTTCATCATCAGAGAAGGAACCTCCATGTCGCTTTCTAGAAGGTGGAAGTTGCTGGCGGTTCTTCACAGCTGCACTGGTTCGTCCTGCAGCTTCAAGGAGCAAATTCTCCAAGTCTGCCATGGCTTCTGTCTGCCTTGTGCAACAGTAATGCTTCTCCCAAACAGGAAGTAGTAATGTATAAACTGACTACTGCAACCAAAAGAAAAGATCATAAGATACATGTAAGAGATGTAACTGATGTAAGACATATCACAAACAGTTAACAAAAGAAGGATTTATCTGAATGACTAGCAGAAAAGTTGTATTCATTTTAGAAGCAAATTGATTTTCCATCTCAGTATAGGAAAGCTAACTTAAAAAAAAACTAAATGCGCACAGAATCTTTCTCAATAGTATTGGATACCTATTTGGTTCGTGTTAGGCCATTATAAAGAAAGGTATTCAGTAAGATTCTCTTGCATGTACAAGAATCCTCAACTCTCCAATTCTAGAATTGATCTTAATAATTTTACTATGACACATACACAATTGTCGATTAGCAGCTAATTAATTATTTGCAATTTAAGAAAAGCTAGCTATTAGCATTTTAAGAAAATTACCAGAACCTACACAAAGGATAGCAATAAAAGAAACCTAGAGTTCCAGGAACACGCTCGCACAGGAGCGTGCAACAAAGATACATTGTGCTCATATACGACAAAGAGATGACTCAAAAGTTCTGTTAGGTTTACAAGGCGTTACATCACCAAGCGGTTAATCAGCAGAACAACATTCTTTATGAGACAAGCATAAGTTTACTTTACTCCATATTTGTACAACATCTACACTGGTATAAACGATTAAATGCACTTTACATGCTCCTTTCTCTTACAAATAAATTACAAATTCAATTCATGTATGAAAAAGAAAACGATATCCACACGAGTATGAATTATTGAATGCATTCTGCATGCTCTTTTCTTCCACAGAAAATTACGAATTCATCTCAAAAGATACATGACAAAGCACGTCGAAATACAACAACCCGACCTCATTCAAGAGTTCAAGTGATAAGGTAAATCCTGGTATTTATTATCTCCAGACTACTACACTTTTCCACAAAGGTGTCTGCTTTAACCTATTCCAAATCAAAAGGGCCCTTACAAACCTTACTGAAAGTAAAAGGCTTCCCAAGGACTAATCAAAGTACCATCTACAGTTCCAACACTTAAACTAAAAGAATGAAACAAATAAAAGAGCTATAATTGCAAGGACATGAGACTAAAATTCAAGAAAAGTAAAAAGATCCAACATTTATTTGCTAAAAATTACCCCAGAACCCATATGTGAAACCCCAAAATTACAGCCTCAAAATCCAACCTTTTCTGCGAGAAAGTCTCTAACTTTATGATCTAAACCATAAAACATAACACAATGCATTCACCAAAAATAAGGGTGTCAAGAATAAAAGGCCTAAATTTGCTGAAACAAGACAAGAACAAGACAAACAATCAAACACAAAAACCTAACAATGTAGTACAATCGAAGAGTGATGTTAACACAGTCAAAGGAACATCCAAGAAGACCAAACACAACAACCAATTCAACATCTTGAACCCAAAAAAAAAAAACCCTAGAAGCTCTTGTTTGATCGCTTGAAAAAAAAATTAATAAAAATTGAGAGGATGAAAATCTAAAAGACGTCACCTTTGTGATCAGGGAGTGACGTAAATTGGGGAAATTTTGGTGAAGAAGAAAACCAGACTGCAATGCTGGTCGGAGAAGCAGAAACAAAAGGAGAAGCAAAACGGCGGTGGGGGAGTGGTGGCCGAGGAAGTGATTTGGGGAGTGAGAGAGAGAGTCTAGTGTATAATGTTATGTGTCATTGAGAACACAAAACTACCCTACAAGTGTCTGTCCTGTATATAGCAGTTTGTTAAGCGCTGCGATTCTAGTTCTCAAGGTTTTAGTAATTTTATTTTTTTCTTTTGAGAATTTTTAAGGATAGTAATTTCGTGTCTGGCGTGGGTGAAAAAAAATTACTTTCTTTTTTATTGAGCTGTTATTTTTTATTTTTTAGCAGAATTTGTTGAGCTCTTCGTCATTGAATTTGTCGAGATTAAATATCTAAATCTAAACACAATCTGTGAATTTATCTTCAACGTCTCATGAGTAATACCAAAAGAGATTAAATAGTTGTGTGTTTCGTCAGTATGTCTATTTGTATCTAGGTAGTATGACAAAACTTATGGTTTATATAGAAAATGTCAATTTAGTACTAATTTGATCCTCTTATTACCCATTACAATTATCATCTTATTTTCTTTCCATATTCAACATAAGGTAACAACTCATATTGCCCATTTGAACAAATCTTTTCAACCCTATTACATTTTTAATTCTTTTTCTTCCTTTTTTGTCCTTCTATCTTATCTAACAAATTTTTGATTTATAATGTATTGAGAAAGTGGAAGATAAAGAAATTTTGCCGAAAGGTCACCCAACTCCGCCAGCCTCCCATGGTCTGTCGCCGGATTCCGGTCTCCAAATTTCTTTTGCCGGATTTTTTTTTTTTTTTTTAAATATATTACTTTAGTCGCTGGATTCTAGTCATTGGACTCAAGTTACTGACCCCTAGTAAGCAATTTGCAGATTCCAGATTTTCAGTAATTAAGTTACTGACCCCTAGTAATCAGTTTACTAACCCCCAGTAAGCAATTTGCAGATTCCAGATTTTTAGTAATCAAATTACAGATTCCAAATTTTCAATAATCAAGTTACTAACCCCCAGTAATCAGGTTACTGACCCTCAGTAATCAGATTACTGACCCCCAGTATGCAACTTTGCTGACTTCTTGTAAATAATTATTGATTTTTTTTTTTCAAATGAAACTAAATAGCATCATATAACACATATCACAATTTTAAAAATGATTCCAAAATCCAAAAAAATGAGGTCTTACATACTTCTTACTTAAGAGACATATCATATAATACATTTCATACAAGATTCCAATAAGATGATTACTGATTGGCTCCATGTATTCAGGTTACTGACCCCCAATACGATGATTTTTTTATCCCAGTAAGATGATTACTGACTCCCAGTAAGCAGCTTACTGACCCCCAGTAAGCAAGCAACTTACTGACGTTCATTAATACTTGCAATTCTTACTGACCCCCAATAAGATTACCATTGTTCTCACCCAACTCATTAGCACCATGTTCCTCAGCCGTTCGTGTTTCTTATCCTCCACCCAGGTCTGCTACTCTGACCCGCACTCACCGCAGATGTTGAGCTTCTCGAAAGAGTCGACCATGAGGCAGACATCGTTATCGGAGTTGAAGCGGAGGAGCGGCGCGGCGGCAGAGGAGGAGGCCGATCTGAAGATGACAGGAAGCTGGTACTTGAGGACGAAAGAGGCATTGGTAGGGGAGAGGTAGGCGATCGCGGCGCGGTGGTAGAGGAGGAGGCTGATTTGGGGCGCGTCACGTTGGCGATCGCAGTGCGGTGTCAGAGGAGGAGGCCGAACCATGGGAGGAGGAGGGAGAAGGCGCCGATCCATCGCCGACGTGAGGAGGAGGCCGAACCGTGGGAGGACGAGCGCGCTGGAGGAGGAGGGAGGATGCGCCGATTACGTCATGGTTTGTGGTGGTGTTGAGAGAGAGAGAGAGAGAGAGAGAGAGAGAGAGAGAGAGAGAGAGAGAGAGAGAGAGAGAGAGAGAGAGAGAGAGAGAGAGAGAGAGAGAGAGAGAGAGAGAGAGAGAGAGGAGGAGGATATTAGGGTTTAATATAGGGTAATTAGGTATTTTTGTCAAAAATTATTAGAGTGGGTAGGTAACATTGGAATAGACTGTTGAAGGAAAAACGTATTATGTGCCTTCGTCAATATAACTGACGATAGATAATTATGTAGTCATTATTGTCATTAATGTATTTCCTATTACCGTTGTAATACTCACCCTATATAAAGGGGATTATCAATTAAATGAGTAGACCAATTCCGATATTCCTACAACACGTTATCAGCACTTTGCCTAACCATGAGTTTTTTAGAAGAAAAAAAGAGAGAAAAAAAAAACAACACAGAAAAAAAAAAAACCCTAATTTTTTCTGTTTTTCTGCCTCCGCCGCCCTAGCCCTCCACCAGGCCGCCGTCCGCCGCTGCCTCTCTTTTTCCTAGCAGCAGCCCCGATCCCGACCCGGTCCCCTTCGATTAGCCGCAGCAGCAGCCCGTCCCACTCCGGTCCCGGCCCGCCGCTCGACCCCGATCCGGTCCACCTCGATCGGCGCCTTCGATGGCTTGTGCCCTCCTCCGCCGTCGCCCTCGACCGGACATTGAATCTTGAAGCCGCAGCCCAGCGCCGCCTAGCAGCATCGACGTGGATCGACGCTAGCAGCAGCCCCCCCTTACCGCTCCTCCGATCGCCTCGACGATAGCAGCAGCCGAGGTTCCCCGATTTTTCGACCCGAGGCTCCCCGATTCGGACCCAGATCGGACGACGATCGGACCCCCCCACCCTCCTTCGACCTCATCTGGGCACCCTCCTCGCGACGACTCCGGATCGGACCATCCAGTCGGCCCCAACACCGATCCCCCCCGATCTGCTCCTGTCGATGCATACCCTCGGCCTCGAAGGTTTTTCCGGACCAGCGCCGACGCCAACGCCAACGACACAGTCGTTCCCCAGCACCGTTTTCCCGACAACTTCCTCGTCGACAGGAAGGGTTTGGGCCTGATCCGACCCGGCTCTTTGGGCCTGGCCTTGACCCGGTTTTGTTGGGCCTGACCCGGATCTGCTGATCCAACCCAGAAAAAAAAGGGGATTTTGGGGGGTAAAAAAATTTAAAGGTAATTTTTGAAATTACCGTACAGTAATTTATATTTACTGTATAACTATTTACTATATATCTATTTACTGTTTTTCGAATTTAATAGTAAATATGAATTTTTTTTTAATTTATATAGTAAATGTGAAATATATATGATTGAAGTGACTAATCATATGAATATTGTTTGTTTTTATGTGACTTATCAATTACGATGCGGCGATTAATATGTGACGACTATTTGGAGTCGGAGATCGAGCAATCGCTTAATATGCAGTTTATTTGGCAAACTAACAAGTAAGATCTAATTAACGCTATCATTTTCATTAAATCGTTAATGATATAATGCTCAAACTTATCTTATTATATTATGACATATATTTATGAAAATTTGAGCATCATTATATGTCTATTTTATTATGTTAAATAATTGTTTTTATTTAACATGTTATTTAATTTGAACATTGCTATGATAATGCAAATCTCATGAGCAATACAATATAAAAATGGACAAACCAATTATTGTGATAAAGCATATTCACGAAGTAAGAAAAATATGACCATTACAAATTTTGGTCTTGAGATCCAATTTTAATTTCTTGAAAAAAATTTTCATCATGGATATCTTCTTGATTATATAAAAAGCAATGATAATGAAATTTCATTAGCTTTACATGCAATGAATATGGAAACATCAAAAAATTTTATTGTGATAACGAAATTTCACAAAGCATTTGATTTCCATAAAGTATATTGGTTTATTTTAGTTGTCGTGAATGTCATAGACCGCGAAACTAATATATTTTATTCTTCCTATATTTTAAAGATGGTTTAACCATCACAGTTCGACTTTGACACATTGGGCTCTGAAGAACTTGAGTTCCAAATTCCCTATTAAGCCGACAAAGGCTTGAACATGGTATTTTTATGCAAAATTGCTTGATGTAAATAGCTAAATATATAATTTCAATATCTTGAATGACAACGTAAGATCTGAAAAGAAATTCCCTGGAACAAATTATGCAAAGTAATGCAACAACCCTAAATCAAAAGGCAATGACGATGTAAGGTCTTAGAAAAATATATATATATTCTTGAACAAATTGGGTAAAGTCATGCAACGACCCTAAAACAAAGGGTAATTACCATGGACGTAAAATTCATATAATCATCCAAAAGTAAGTGGAAACAATGTAACATTTAAAAGATGACATAGGGGACATGTCATATGCAGTGAAGCACTCTGTCATTGTTGTAAATCAATGAAGTATTGATACATACATTATAAGCTAGCAAAGAATTAGCTACGACTTTTAATAAAAATGAAGAATCATATAAATACGCGGATTTTGGAAAAGTAATTTTGGAAAAGTATCTTCAATATCCAACAAGAACATTGAAAATGAATTTACAACTAAAAGCATACAAAATGGGAAGAAGATGTCAATGAAACGACTCATCATTGCAGCTATTAAAAGAGCAAAAAGGATCTGGCTCAATCCAAGATAGACTTTGATTAGTCTACCTTTTAAACTTACAAGATATCCTTATAAAGGCCATTACGCCTAAATACGACTTTTTGTCATAAATTAGACTTTTTGTCTTAAAGTTTCTATCTTTTAAATTGGACAAGACTAAATGTAATCGTTGGCATGATAATTTTTTGAATTTTCTCTAAAGGAATTGAGATTATTCAAATTTATTCATAATACACATGATTCAATTTTCTACATCTAACTTTGCAAAGTATTGCATAAAGTAAAGCAACATATCATAATATAGGCATGAAACAAAGAACCGTGTGTAAAGAAACGCACAATGTAATCCCTAAAATAATAGTACTGAAGAACAGTAGTACTATATCAATAGATATGATAATGATTAGTATATCAAAGAAAGTAATAAGGATCAGTATATCTTTTCCTTTGGGATTCATAATACACCTGCCTAATTGGGATTAGAATCTCTTTTATTACAATCCCCATCGATTTACTCTAAAGAACTTGAGTTACGTTTCGATGTATATATTGAGCATATGTCAAATTGACAATTTATGCCATAAAAGAAAATTGAATTTTGTTTTCCACATTATAAAGAATTTACGCCACGATTTTCATGTGAAAAAGACACAAGTGAGAATTCATTTGAGCTCCTTTGCATTACCTCTAAATGACTTGCGAATGTAAACGAGTATTAGAGAAGATTATATGTCAACTTAGTAGGTTCTAAGTAACCGCTAATTAAATCCAACGTCATAAGAAATGATCTTTGGAATTCTGACATAGATTGGCTTTGATATGGTGATCCATACATTAAAGAAACTACTATGGACACCCATATTTTTGGATAAATAGAAGCAAACACCAAAAGAATATGGTTCACACACGAAAAAACTGAGGACGAACAAAGAACATTTTATCCTCAAATATTATTTCGATACAATCCATGTAGGGATGAAGACGTGTGTTCAATCCCTATATTCCACCGCTCCCCTATGGTGACATTATGATATATTTGATGCACAAGTACATGCACTTATATCATATTATGCTTCTTATCTATTGTGATTCTATGAATCGAAGCACATCACTCAAAGCCTATTAGTGAAATTATGATTGAGATCATCATATGCAAAGGACACATGAGTTTCTCATTATGTTGTTATATTGAATCAAAAGAGGATTCAGTGGATCGATTCAACCAACTTGCGGACACCATAGATATTTTATGGTGTTGGTTGTTGTGTCGACACGCTGGTCACGTGTCATGACACCATCCACAATTAAAAATTCTGCTGCTTATGCTAGAAAGTCAAAGCACTTAGGCCGGGTTAATTTCCGTAGGTGTGATGATTTTATGGCTTATTATATGGGATTTGTAATGGACATCATATTCCTATATATAAAAACCCAATTGGTCTCACGGAAAACGACTACAGTAATAGTCTTAATATGGTAAAGCACACCAATACTTCCGTTTTGGGTTATGCAATTTTTGCATGCAGCGTTACTTTTTCATCTTTGACCATCATCATTGAACAAATTTATACCATAGCTAGTGACTATGTGTGAGAATTTTAAAGGATTTCAAACGAACTTGTAATCCTTGAGCTCTTTTGGATGACACGGATCTACAATCCTTGAGCTCCATTAAATGTTTTTATGTGCCAAAATTGCGCCGCCACAGCGCACAATGATGGGTCCATTGAGATGAATAAATATTTATGCTGGATATGAACTTCCAAGCTATAGTCCGCTATGTCGAAACCTTGACAGGCGATCTCTTCACCGCTAGATTTGCGGTGTGTCACTTGATGAGACAGTCTTCCCGTCGTTAGGGGGAGATAAGAACAAGCATGTTCAAGTGGAACGACAGGAATTGTCGTGGTTTGTCCCCACTTGTGTCTCATCTCGATCCCCAAAAATCACACAAAGAAAGGTGTGTAGATATCTTATACATTAAAGTGACGAGATCACATAAACCTGCTGCAAATATACCTGCAAGGATTGTGTTTTATCAAAAGGACATGGTATCACCCAAGAGGAATTGGGTATTGCACTGCCACCATGGATGGTGGCATGGTGACGCCATAAGTGGCATAAATGGTGTCATAGGCCGTGGCTCTCCAAGGAAGAGGGGGAGGCCACCTTAAGTTCGATACATACTTGTGTAAAGGAAGAAAACAAGTTTGGCACGACCTGATCTATTGATCAGTGATACTCAAATCCGTCTCATGAGAATATTTATGGATTGTGGTTATCATTGGGGGACGCCTCAAATGTTAGAACCAATCCTTAAAGTATAGAGATCTCTACAAACACATTACACTAGTGTACATGAGGACGTGGAATAATGAGTCTACTATCGAACCATACTTCGTTGAAAAATGTCAACTTAGTAAACTGGCCTAATGGAAAGAAGCGATCCAGTATAAACAAAGAGATAGGTATTTGGGCAGGTGACGCCGACACCGCAAATGTAAACCCTATCAAATATATCTTTGTTAGAATGCGTAATGAGAATAAGAGTATGCAAACTCACCTTATGGCGCAAGGTCTCTCAAAAACGCACTGGAATCGACTACGAGGAGATATTCTCTCGTAATGGACTACGATGAGACAATCTCTCGTAATGGATGTCATTGTACTCCACTACCTTGTCAGTTTGGTAGTTTCCGAAAAACTGAACATGCAGCTTATGAAAAGTGATCAAAACATATATCTCTATGGGGATCTAAATTAAGAGATATACATGAGGATCCTAAACGGACTTGATCCACCCAAATCAAGTGACTCTAGATCACATGAGTACGTTTGCAAAAGAAATTGAAACGTTCACTAAAGTGACTACTTGATTGGAAAGGGATTGATGAATTATGCCTTTGCGTTTTCATTATGGATATATATGAACTCTAAATGAAATAAGAGAAACTCAGTGTATTGTAAATCCTAAGTTGAGAATGAAAAAGATTTTGGGAATACACAGTCTTGAAATGGAACTCAAGGACTGTAATGATGGTGATCATCCATCAATCGGCTTAGGCACTCTAAAGAATAAAGTGAGGCCTACAGATATTCCCATGATCAGTCGAAGTCTTTACTCTAACAATAGATCCGTTTTTTCATCTAAAGGAAGATGACGAAGAAGTATTGGGAAATGAAATTCCTATACAAGTGCAATGACGCATGATTGTACTTAAACATAATATGTAAGACTCGACCTCTTATTCGATGTAAATTTGTAAAGTTATATTTAGCTCTGCGCCTACGCAACGCAAATCGTTCTTTCATTAAAGATATGAAAGATTTGGGCTTATTCAATCTCTACATAGAATGTGACATGATAAAGAAATTATCCACGTCATAGCTAACTATGCGTAAAGAAAAACGCATTAAAGGTGAGATAAGAAAATCTGTTATCACAGATCATTTTCAAATCTCTTAATGGTTCACTCATACTCTAGACGAAGTTATGACTATTTTGTTATATGAAGGTCATACCACAAGTGAACCTGATGTTCAATATGAACCTATGCATTCAGTTCATGAACAACCTTATCCTCAAGATCAAAGTAAATCAAGTTGGATCTGAGGACGATGTGGCAAGATTTAGTTACTAAATCATTGCTCAAAGTCACATTTGGAAAAACATGTGAAAATGCATAAGTATGCTAATAAGACTGAAGCTCCCTTGATCAAATGAAAGAATCAGGGAGAAACCCATGATTAATGTAAAAATCAGGGGGAGGTGCAGACATCAGGGGGAGTCTAGCACATACATGTTGTTTTCAAATGTATTAGGTGCGTTGTGCTCTTTTTCTCCTTAGACCAAAGTTTTATTTTCTCCCATTGGGTTTTTGTTACTTGGCAAGGTTTTTAATGAGGCAACACCACATGCACCATGTTACCCCTGACTCGGCACAAGGGGGAGTGTTGAAGGAAAAACGTATTATGTGCCTTCGTCAATGTAACTGACGATAGATAATTATGTAGTCATTATTGTCATTAATGTATTTCCTATTACCGTTGTAATACTCACCCTATATAAAGGGGATTATCAATGAAATGAGTAGACCAATTCCGATATTCCTACAACATAGACAAGTTTTTTCCTATTTTGTGTAAATGGTCATTTTCCCTTGTTTATATACTGAACGACAACAAGATGTTATGTAACGGTCAATTTTAACTTTTAATTATTTGTTTAAAATTACGCAACTATAAAATTTCAACATCCAACTATTTATCTCGAGACAAATATAATTGAAATCACTTTTTAAACATGAGCTCTTCGGATTAGTATTCATTAATGCTTTACTATAATCAAAATTGAAAGGAACTCAAAAGACCTAATTGATTCTATTAACAACCAATGAAGACTCATTATAGAATAAATACATTTGTTTAACGTTTTCAACCAATTAGATTCAGTCGCGTTTGACAAGAAGCAAATTCTTTAGCGGATGCCATTCTAGATATTGGTCATTCAACTACTATTCATAAAACAAAACAGAATGAACTTTTCATGTCTGCGCGCTCATTGCTCTCAATTTTGATTTTTATGGCAAACGACTCAAATACAACATTTAGTTTATTGTGATGCCCTCGTACGTACCAAGAGTATTCGAGTCATAGTTAATCACCATTAGCCCATAAGTTAGGGAAGTTTAGCCCACTTCACATATATAATAGCATGATTAGCATGACATGATCATGCAATGGTTGGATTCAAGGCATATTCATATGAACAACGCTAAAGCTTGTCTTTCCTTTGGTCTAAAGCTCATGTCTTTCCTTTGGTGATTCTAAGAGTGAGCAACTCTATAGCTTGCAACACCCACTAATCTGAAGGCTTGACCATGTTCCACTACAACAGCTATGACCTCAAGAAAACTAGCATCCAGAACCCACTTCAACCCCATACCAACCTTCATCAGAAACTCACTCCATTGCTCTCAGGAACCCACCACCCAATCAAACCCACCTTTTTTCTCAAAGGGCCCCAACCTCTTATCCACAGACTTAATCAAGTCCTACTTCCAAAAGGGCTCAACCAAAGAAGCACGCAAGGTGTTCGACCAAATGTCTGAGAGAGACGTTGTTACTTGGACCGCAATGATTGCTGGGTACACTTCTTGCAGTCACCACAGCAGTGCTTGGGATCTGTTCTGTCAGATGGTTAGGAGTGATATGGAGCCAAATGCGTTTACTTTTTCGAGTGTGCTCAAGGCTTGTAAGGGCATGAAGGCTCTTTTTTGTGGTGCATTGGTTCATGCGTCGACGGTTAAGTATGGCATGAAGGGTTCTATTTATGTGGAGAATGCGCTTATGGACATGTATGCTACTTGTTGCATTGGCATGGGCGGTGCGTGCAAGGTGTTTAATGAGATTGATGAGAAGAATGCCGTGACTTGGACTAGTTTGATCACTGGCTATACTCATAGAGGTGATGGCTATGGAGGGCTTCAACTTTTCCGTAGAATGTTGTGGGTAAGTTGCTGAATCATCCTCTTGCATTTTGAGTTGCACGGATTGGGTTTATGAGATGCTTACTTAAATTTATTGGCACTTGTTGGTATACAGGAAGAAGTGGAACCAAACCCATTTAGCTTTTCGATTGCGATTAGAGCTTGTGCTTCAGTTGGCGCGCAAACTTTTGGCAGGCAAATACATTCAGCAGTAATTAAGTATGCATTCGAGTCCTATCTTCCAGTCATGAATTCCATTCTGTACATGTACTGCAGGTTTGGTTGTTTATCAGAGGCAAATCAGTACTTTGATGATATGAGTGAAAAAGATCTGATCACCTGGAATGCCTTAATTTCGGGATATGAAAAATCGGATCCTAGAGAGGCCCTACGTATATTTTCCCGTATGGAGTCAGAAAGCTTTAGTCCGAATTGCTTCACATTAACCAGTGTTACAGCGGCCTGTGCAAACTTGGCAGTTTTGAACTGTGGTGAACAAGTTCATGGTGGAATCATCCGTAGAGGCTTTAACAAGAACTTGGCATTGGCTAATGCACTTATTGACATGTATGCTAAGTGTGGGAGCATTACTGAGTCGCACAAAATATTCAGTGAAATGTCTGATAGAGATTTAGTCTCCTGGACTTCTATGATGCTTGGATATGGGGATCATGGATATGGAAAAGAGGCTACTGAATTGTTTGATGAGATGGTAAAGTCAGGTATCAGGCCAGATCGAATAGTGTTTATGGCAGTTCTCAGTGCTTGCAGCCACGCCGGGCTTGTCGATGAAGGCTTGAGATATTTTGAATCAATAATAAATGATTATAAGGTTACTCCAGATAAGGACATATATTGTTGCGTGGTGGATTTGCTGTGCCGTGCTGGGAGAATTGAGGAAGCTTACGAGTTAATAGAGAGCATGCCATTTAAGCCTGATGAGTCTGTTTGGGGTGCAATTCTTGGAGCTTGCAGAGCACATAAGCTTCCACATTTGAGCAGACTAGCTGCTCGGAGGATATTAGATTTGAGGCCAAAGATGGCGGGAACATATGTGATGCTGTCAAATATTTATGCCGCTGAGGGTAAATGGGGGGAATTCGCCAATATGAGAATGTTGATGAGAGGAATGAATAAGAAAGAGGCAGGACAGAGTTGGATTGAGGTAAGGAATCAGGTTTATAGTTTTGTTGTAGGAGATAAGATGGGTTCTCATATACAGTGGGTGTATGGAGTTTTGGAATTTCTGATTTGGCATATGAAAGAGGCAGAGTACTTTACTGATTTGGATTGCTCTATACATGACCAAGATGATGGAACTTGAATAGAAGCTGAAGTGAAGGAGCTGAAACAACTTGTTGTGATCAACATAAGGATGTTGATTGGCATGTCATGCTGTTATAGTAAACAAATATCATACTGGACAACACGGCAAGGAAGAACACGACACATTAGTTTTGAAATCAGTTTTGGTTGGTTCGAGCCAGATGAATTACTCATCTTTTACGCGTAGGAGAAACCATTCTTTTGAACTCAAAGCTAACCAATATGATAATACTGCTAACAAAATTAAGAACAGAAAGTAAGAGCGATTGTATTTCCTCTCTTTGGCTGCTGGTGAAATTTTTCTCCAATTACCACGTTGAATATCATTCAATATCTTTTAGCCCCATGACTTCCAGATATAATAAAAATGCAATTTCCATCATTAAGTAATACATTGGCAGGCAACATAAACAAATCAAAAGTATAGAAGAAAGGTAACATATAGTCATTGGTGCAACCGTGAAAGATCAACCAAAGTTGTGGATGAAGACTTTTGGAGAATCATATTGTCATCTCATGTCTCAGCTCACAAAACGCAGGCTCATAGAAGTATGAAACAATAATTATCTTCTAATGGCATCCAGAGAATAGTGGTGTCAGCTCATAGAAGTTACCACATATGGATCCATGTTGGGAAGCAGGCCTCCTGTCCTCAAAGTAGCCCTTGCCCTCTTTCTCTGTCTCACGACCAACACGAATGGCGGCACCAGGGTTTGCAACACCCCAATTTGAAGGTGTTTACATCAGCTGTTTCATGTTTCCCCGCAAGCGGCGTTCATTGCCTTCTACATATGCAGAAACTTGTGTTGGTGCCATGATCAAAAACCAACTGTAAATTTGTGTACCACTGGAATCATTCCACCACAGATTTGCACCATTGGTATTTGGTGGTTCTGAACTCCTAGTTCATCCTTTCTTCCAACAGAACAGTGGTCAATCCTACCTCTTGGAGGTAGAATATGCATCAATATACTCCATGTGTTATTTGTTGTCGTCGCAACAGTTGGGTTCAGTGCATCGCGTTGGTCTGTTGGTGTGCCTTTCTTAACCAAGAAATTCAGTAGGTAAATAATGTTGGAACCAACTTCAGTACTGATCTACTACCAATAGTCATTGCAGGAACAAGATCCCTGCTTAAAGTGGTGAAACCGGTGCTTATCCCTCACCACAATGTCACGACCAAAAGCTTTCGATACGAACTTTGCTGCCATGTGACAGTCATTACATATTCGCAAGTTCTTTATGATTCGTATTGGCGATGGTGGACTGATAGCGATCAGCCCAAAGGCAATTGCCAATTTCTCACTGTGTCTGAAAAGAGTAGTTTCCTTGTCCTCTTCATCAATGTCAAAGGACACCTCCTTTGTATCTGGTGCATAGCCTTCCCTCTTCAATTTCTGAGCCATTTCATCTAGCATAACCTCAATCTCTTTCATTCGAGGGTGTTTCTTATCTCCTGCTAGAAACTCATGAACTACACCATCTGCTTCGATCATGCTACAACCTGGGGTCTTTACCACCCCATGTTGCATCATTATTCCCCTAATCTCATGAACACCATCCCAATCACCTTTCGAAGCACATATATTGGACAACAATACATGGAACCCATCATGGTTAGGATCAAGCTCAATGAGCTTTCTTCCTATCCTCTCACCCCTGTAGTGATCCCCATGTTTCTTACAGGCCCCGAGTAAGGCACCCCAAGTAGCGACATCTGGTGTCACAGGCATACTTTCAATAAGGTCCTCTGCCTCCTTTAGCATACCTGCACGTCCTAGAAGATCAACCATGCATCCATAATGCTTCACATTGGGTTCTATCTTGTGTTCCTGCATCATGGAATCGAAATGGCGACGCCCCTCATCTACTAATCCCATGTGACGACAAGCTCCAAGAACTCCCATAAAGGTTATCTCATTAGGTGCCACAGTACATGTTTTCATCTCTGCAAACAATTCAAGTGACTTCTCCACCAACCCATTCATTGCCAACCCAAGAATAAGTGCATTCCAAGTAGAAACTCCCTTCTCTGCTGTCTCCTCAAAAACCTCCAATGCATTTTCCACACACCCACATTTTAAATACATATTAATAAGGGTTGTCCCAAGAAAGACATTAAATTTAAGCCTATTTTTCCTTATATAAGCATGAATCCATTGGCCCAGGTCAAGAGCAGCTAAGTGAGTGCAAGCCGAGATGACGCTCACCAAAGTGGTCTCATCAGGCCTAATTCCAGAAAGCTGCATGTCCTGGAACAATTCCAAAGTTTCTGAAAAGCGGTCATGCTGAGCATAGCCTGATATCATGGCACTCCAAGACACTACATCCTTCTCAGGCATGGAATCAAATAATCTCTGAGCAGTTTCAACTAAACCACATCTCAAGTACCCCGAGATCATTGAGTTCCAAGATATCTGATCCAGATTGTAAGCTGCATTGAACAGTTTCTCCGCAACCATTATCTCCCCACAACTCGAATACATGTGAATAAACGCATTTTGAAGATTAACATAACTTTCAATTCCGATTTTCACAACTAACCCATGGATCAACTTCCCTGTGTTGACAGCTGACAAATGTGCACATGCCGAAAGCACACTGACCACCACAACCTCATCCACCATAACTCCCTCAGCAACCATTTTCACAAACATATCCAAAGCATCCTCATACATCTCATTTTGCTCGAAACAAGAAATCAAGGCGCTCCACGAAACCATATCCTTCTGAGGCAGCTCATCAAACAACCCCCGAGCCTCAGTCACACAATTCTTTTTACCAAACAACACAATCATAGAATTCGAAGCAATCGTGTTCCTCACCGGCATCTGATCATATATACACTTTGCCTGCTCCACATTCCCCACCCTAACATACCCTGCCAATATCGAATTCCACGCCACCGAGTCCAACACAGGCATTTCATCAAACACTTTGCGTGCATCCCTCATATTCTCACAAACAGAGTACATGTTGATCAATGTGTTCTGCACATACACATCAGAACCAAACCCAAATTTCAAAACATGACTATGCATCTGCTTCCCTTCAAACTCTGATGCTCTCATAGCACAAGCTTGAACTAGAATTGGGTAAGTATAGTTATCTCTATACCCATTCTTACTCAACATCAATTTATAAAGACCCAAAGTCTTTTGGGGGCAGTTTCTTTGTCCATAAGCTTTCATAATAGTGTTCCAAATGAACCCATTTGGGTTCTCAATGTGGTTGAAAACTCTCAATGACAAATCAATGTCACTAGAACAAGAGTCAGTGGAGAACTTAAGAACTCTACTTGCAGCATATGTGTCACTAATGAAACCAGTGAGGATCATCTGGGATAGTATTTGATTGAACTGCTTGAGATTCTTGCATTTGGGCAACTGGGTTTCTAAGATTGACAAGTTTATGGTCATTTTAACCAAGTTCATAGATAAAGATTTGAACTTTTAAGAGGTATGAAGTGTGACAACTATAAAGGTCTGAACTTGGAAGCCAACTCACTTTGATAATCGCAAAAATTAACTCCCGCCAAAATAATTACACGAATCATCAATTGACACGTTGACACAGTGAATAATTTGGGATGGAAAAAGCCCACTAATTGAGTACTAAAAAGTAAAAACCCAGTAAAATCCCTAAATATGAAATCTGTGGCAGTAAAAACCCTAAAAGCTCAGAAATGCCTCGAAAGCCTCAAAAGGCCAAAGTCTTCAACTTCAGTAAAAGCCTGACTCCGGGTTTGGTCCCCATGCCCAAAACACCTCCGCCATCTCCGCCGCATGAAGAATTGATAGAAGAAATTGGAGAGGTCAGCAAAGTTTTTATCTTTATCTGAATTTTGTTGCATTCCGATCAACATTGCCGGAATTTGAAGTGTGACTGTTTACCTAGACGTTTAGGTTTTGTGTGTATTAATCTTTCCAAATTTAACCCCAATGGTAAGATTTTGTGTATAAACAATTCTGTACTGTCAGTCTTTTGTAGTTGTTTAAGTGATCTTACAGTATTTTAGTGCTTGAGAAATTGTGTAGGTTCTTTATGATTTATGATGTAATTTGTGTTTTATATTTTTGTGTGAGAGAGAATGTAATGGTTATGAGATTTTAAAGTAATATGTTCTGGTGATGCTAATACTGATGAAGCTGGAAAGTACTCAAAGACAGAGACTTTTTGTATTGTTCTGCATAGTCATAGTTTGCTGATGTTGCTTGTTTTGGCTGTATATTTTCTTTTTTTAGCTGTCGTCTTCTTTTCTGATTCATTCAGTGTTTATGGCGCATTTTTATTCATGAGCTTAGATTTTTAAATTGCAGAATGATCTGATTGTGGCCGATGAAATGTTCACCAAAGGAGCATTGGTTGAGGTTAGCAGTGATGAGGAAGGATTCCATGGTTCTTGGTTTGCTGCAACTGTGGTGGAATCTGTCGGAAAAGGCAAGTTCCTTATTGAGTATAAGTGCTTGAGGACGGAGGATGATTCGGCTTTTTTGAGAGAAGAGGTCGATAACATGCACATACGACCTCATCCACCGGAAAATGTTGTTGATCGTTTCAAGCAACTTGATGAGGTTGATGCTATGTACAATGATGGTTGGTGGGTTGGTGTGATCTCTAAGGTTCTAAGAGGTTCAAAGTATATAGTCTACTTCAAGGAAACATGTGAAGAACTTGAATTTCAGCACTCTGAGTTAAGGCTTCATCAGGACTGGATTGATGGAAGATGGGTAATCTCGGGTATGGCTCTGTCTTATCTTAACCACTTTATTTACATATATCTACTTTGCTTTAGCATTCCATGGCAAATTCTCTGAAAACTGAGTCCTTGGTTGCAACATTTCACCCTAAAGTAGCAAGTTTTGGGCAAGATTAACTGTTTTCCAAACTACATTAAGATATTACAAACCTCGTGTAGAAACAATTCAGTTGAGTTCTTTCATTCTTGGGGAATATATAATAGATCATGACAATATCTAGAGTCCAACTGTTTCCTGAACTCTTATACATGAAGTGAGACTCGTTTTCATAGTCACATATGTCTCACATCTTGTATGAGAATGAGAAAACCAGTTGGGGAAATGGTTGAGTTCTATAGCATCTGCAAAATCTTTAGTCAGCATCAGACTATGTTGAGAAGATGGGATGACTGCATTCAATACATAGTGAACAATTGAATTGAACCTGGCCAAATTCGAAGTTGGGTCTAAAGTTTGGTCCTTGTGGAGTAACTGTGACTGGCCTACAGTTGTTTGAATTGGTAACATTTCTTTATGGTAATTACTGTTTAAGGTTGCCAAAGGGCACCATAAAGGGAACGTTGCGGGACAGTTGGTCATAAATGAATTGGGGTCGGAGCTTTTTACAGTTCCATCTGCTAGCTGAAAGCTATTTCATGGTTGTCTGTTGGGGGTTTAAGTCAAGTGGTCAAGAAAACTACATCAGTACATTGTGTGGCATATTCTGATGGCAACACTTATTCTCTTGTTGGTGTCAATGTCTCATTGTAATTTCCAAAATCACATTTCGCCTTTTTAATACATTATGTTATGGTAGTTTTATCTAATTGTTGGCTGATGCTGTATTCTTGGCAGGACTTAAAGATATAGTTCTGTGGAAAATGGACTATGATTTCTCTGAAGTAGTTGGGAGACCAAGTGTTTATCTTATTTAATAGATCACTTTGCCTAAAAAAACCCCCTAATCAAGCAACCTTGGAGCTGTCAAACAATGGCCAGATTTGTATATTCTTTTTTACCAGCTACCGGAATGTAGTAGGTCGAGTTGTTTTAGCATTCTTGATGCAACTGAGAATGAAGTTTTGTGACGAGTTGTTAATAATTGATGGAAAATCTGTTTTGTAATATAAGTTTACAATTGCTAGTTGAATCCCTAAAACTTGCATTTAAATGGTTATCAGATTTCATTATGTTCCTTTTAACTGGACACTGTACTCATTAATAGGTAATCTACTCTTCAAATTCCTTATCCTTGTTTGCTTTCTGGTTGTGGTCCAAAATCTAAATGTTACAACGAGCTTCTACTTGAGGAAACTTTCATCTTCATTCATGATTAATAGCAATCACTTTCTTAATGTACAAGCGACCCGGAGGCAAGAGATCTGCAAGTCTCAATATATGCAGTTGGTATTTTAGTTACTTTGGTGTACAATGTGAACTGTTTCTGTCTTTGTCCTATCACAGTTGGAACAATTAGATTTGTACTGTAGTTTGACTACTTTCTAGACCATTTAATGCTCTTTGGTAAGTAATTAACATAATAGATACCTCCTTTTAGGGTCTTCTAGCATCAAACACCAAATAAGGTCTTGAAAAAGTGAGCAAGCAATAGAACCAAGAAGGCACCTCTCATTGTCAATTTCTGGGTTATAGATGGAAGGAAAGCACTTCTCTTTACCAATTTGAAGCACTTCTGTTCACGTAAAGAACAAGAACGGTGAAGATAGACAAATTCAAAACACAACAACACTCATCAAAACCCAAGACACCAAGCCCTGAAAATGACATTACACTTACACATGTTTGCCTTTTTCAGAAAAAACAGAACACACAATCAGTATAGGGATATGTAGATTTTTATTTCAAATGAAGGTAGTAGCAGCAGTAAGAGTACTTCAAAACTAGAAGTACTTCAAAACAACAGCATTACATATGATCAAAATAGAGACCTGGAAACAAAGCCAAAGCCTTCTTCTTGGCTATGGTAGTAGTACTAATACAGATCATGCACCTTGAAATCTATAGCAGTAAGGCCTAGACTTCCACAGCTTCAGGGACATCTGTGTGCTCCTCCACAGCCTTGCCACCATCAGGTCCATCAAGCTCGAAAGCCGAGGACGGAAATGTCCTGAATAGCCCTGTAGGAGACTTGAAGGTGATCTTCCCAGTTGGGGGGTCATCCAAGTAGATGTCACCGATTGCCACCCAGACCAAGAGCTCCTTGGTCTTGACTCCAGTCAGGTTACTGATCTTGCCCTTCTCAACAGTGGCTGTGATCTCAGTTGAATAGCTGGCCAGCCTCCCAACCTTTTCAAACTTGTGGGTGGTGCTCTTCTTCTGCTTGAGCCAAACAAAGCCAGTGTCTTTGATGTAGCCACATTCCACCATGTCCTTCATGGGAAGGAGACCATTGGGGAGACCCTTCTCTGTGAGCAAGAACTTTGACTTCTCCTGGCAGATATCATCTCCATGGTAGAGCTCATCAGCCTTGGCTCTAATCTCCTCAGTTATCTTAGACATTCTTGAAAAACTTGCTAGCTCTTTTGGTGGTACTTGGTTTTTGAAATGAGTTCAAAGTGTGTGAACAAAGGTGAGGATGAGACTTGCGTTGAGAGCGGTGGGGATTCATATAGCTTGAAAGTTCGAACTTTGCCCTTGTGGGTTTCTCAAATTATCAGAAATGCCACTCTTCTGTTACCCTCCTATATCACATCAATTGCTAATAAGGCCATCTGGTTATGTCTAAACTTTAAAGCTGTGATCTTTTTAAGACAAAGTTCTTTAACAAGATAATGTTATTTCTACCCAATTTGGAATGCCTAAATTTAATGATACTTAAGAGGGCTAGTGGTACTCTGCATATCACAATCTTACACTACATCCAGGAGCGCAACCAATCTAGAATCTATGGAGTCTAATGGTAGCCCTTTTTCTCCCCATTTGGGAAAGAAAGTTCATAATGAAATTTCAAGGCACATTTCGATTAAGATATGCATTGTCTTGTTATTTATAATTTAGTAAGTAACGCTGTTTAATTACTCTGAACGTCGTGACGGGTTAGTAAGTAACATTACATTACTTTTAGATATTTGGCTCGGGAAAATGATTGTAGTTTTGTTGAAGAGTAAGGGTAAGAAGTGGTTAGAGGTATGAGTTCAAGACAGTTGGGAGAAGTAATGGCGAAGTTAAGGTGGGAAGAGCAGGGTTAAACTTACACGAATAGGAGTGCTCCACGTGGTATATAGTTGGGAACGGTGATCTATTTATGGGAGTTGACAGTATCTATCAGATAGTGCAGACGGGAGAAGAGAAAGAGATGGAGAAAATGCAGAGCTTAATCAGTAGCTTTCTAATTATCGGCACATAGGCCCACCTCTTAACTCATATCGTTCGGAGATTAATTTATTTCGGAAATTTGGGAAATCCTGAAATTATGTAAAGAAAAAAAATTTGAAATTTTGAATTTACTTACTGATATGTATAACTTTTCAAAATCTATTTAGATTATCGAAAATGAGTTTAGAACATGTTATATGCAGAATTGTGGTCGAGTTTTCTATCGAATGTGCATGAAGGAACATGGACCATGTGAACAAAATTTGATTTACTTATCGATCTCTAAAAAATTTGATATCTAAGATCATTGGAAATGAGCTTTGTACATGCACACAATTTTGGTCGAATTCTGTATCGAATTCCCGTGAAGGAACAATGAACATGTGATGAACAATAGAAGTAGAAAGACATTGCCATGCACTCGATCTTGTTGAGTTTCCTTACAAAGTGAGCTTTACTCCTTGTATCTATCAGAGAAGGACGTTTGTTAACAGAACGCAAGGCAAGGAATTTTTAGCATTTTCTTAGGGGCCGGGGCCAAGGTTAAGATGCTGGTTTCGTGTAGCCAACTACAAATCTTTGGGGAGAAATTTGGGTTTGAAAAAAGTGATTGATAAAAACTTGGTTTGGTTTTCCCGAATTCAATCATGTTGGATACGTGAACCTATAACTACTCCATGAAGAATGTGAGCCAAAACTCACACCAAGCTTATGTTTTCATCATTCACGAATAGTTTGGTGTTTAGGGTTTCTAATTTTTACGAGTAGAACATCGAGAAATGTCTGGAGGGCATGCAGTAGGTTCCACATACATCAGTTCATATTATATGAGATATAACCGACACATACAATAATACAATGCTCGGTTCCGCGTGCAACAGTTTCATCAATGGAGTGACATTATTCAAGTTGGTTGTTGTTGGCCTAAAGGTGTCACCGTGACGTCCAAACCATACACCTTTAAATGAACATATCAGTTGAGAATGTGAAATCCATTAAACATTGAAGTCCTTCCTGTGAATTTGGTTGGATCATATAGTTGAATATTAAAGGTGCTACATCAAAGGCCAAGTGACATCAAGAAAAATGAATCATATCATATAACATCATCAGTATGAAATCAGCAATCCGGAAATGATACACAGCAGATCACAATAGAGCAAAACTTACTCCATTGTATGCACTATTACATGATCATATGAAAGCACCAAACAAAATGGTAACAATCATGAATTATTAAAATTCTGATACAGAACAACATCGAGTAACTGCAGGAAAATGCCTCAATAGGAGTAAAGCTCATGTCTTGAACTCCCCATTGCAAAAACTAATCAGCCTTCTCATTTTTGGGGGGCAAAAATGCCTTTCACTGACTCGAAAACCTCTTCAATAGGCCTCGCAGCATCAATCTTTCGAACCTTTCCCTGGGCATTATAGTACTCCAACACTTTCTGAGTAGACTCTAGGAAAACCTTAAACCTCTTCCTTATTGTTTCTACATTATCATCCTCTCTTCCCTGGTTCCTACTCAAAAGGCGCCTCTCCATCTCCTCTTCAGAACAATCAAAATACAGGACAAATGAGGGCTCAATTTTAGTCACATCCTCAAATGCAGCACGGTTTTCTTCATTGCGAGGAAATCCATCAATGAGAAACTTGTCATTACCACTGTCCAGCATTGCTCGCTCCAGAAGCTTAATTGTCACCACTGCAGGAACAATCTGTCCTTCTTTGATCATGTTTGAAATCATGGTTCCATTTTCAGAACCAGAATTCCTTTCAGCCCGTAGAAGATCACCAGCACTGAGATGAGTAAACCCAAAGTGCTTAACAATGTTTGCACATTGAGTACCCTTTCCACTGCCGGGACCACCCAAGACAAACACTATAGTAGGGTTCAGATCAGCTAAGCTTCTAGCTGCCTCCTTGTTGGCGACTGCCTCCACAGCTGATCCCATCAGCACCAATTAATAGTCTCTGAATCTACACAAATTAAAATAACCCGCAAATGTAAAATCTTAAGTAGATCCAAAAGAAACAACTGACATTGCTTCTACTAAGCTAGCAGATTATCCTTGTATGCATTACACATCAAGGCAACCCCAGTTCGACTACAACAATCACAATGATGACCTGACCAATCAGCATTGTATATCAGAATCAAATCATAAGCTCCCATGAAATATCAAATGTTAACAATAGCAATGTGGCTTCTGACAATCCTATAAAACCGTGTGATCTACAAATCAAAACAAAATTCAGTTTCATATGCTGATTTTATTCTGCACCAAATTACGCAGGTTCATTATAGCAAACATATATTGACTGATCTGATCATCAAAATGACTGATCCATTCTGAAAAAACTTTATAGCAGAACACGAAAACATATTCCATGATAACAATTTCATCATGTACATTGGTAGGTAAGAACCCAACAGGGTAAAATTTGGCATTCTGATCAATGGTAAAACAAACATGAACAACCTAGAATTTTGATCAAGTTGTAATAGAAAAGAGCTTAGTACCTGATCTGGGTGGGGTGTGAAAGCAGATCCGAGACAGAGGATTTCAGACAGCAGAGGATATAGGGGTAGATCTGTTTCAATTGGAGCGGAGATGGAGTACAATTTGAGATATATATGCTACGGAAAAACTGAAACTTTGTCGGGTGAAACTTTCGAGTTAACTAGTTTTTATTCCATTTTTTTACTGTTAGCTCTTTGAAAGTGAACATAAGCACACCACTGCCAAATAAACTTCCCCAAATTTTCCAAGCATGGGAATTTAGCTGATTTGGACATGAAAATATGCCAAGATCTGGCGTATTTTGGATTTACAAAAATTAGTCGACCAATTGTTGCCGAATATATTCTCTTTTAGTTAATGTTTGGCTCCTTAAAAAAAATGATAATGAACATGAAATATCTCCGTTCAACGAGTCTGAAAATGGGAATTTTAGTCAAAATAAAAACTTTGAACTGAATTGAAACCAGAGATAAGAGTGTACAATATCATTATGAAATCAGCAATCTCCAAATGATAATTAATATACAAATGTGCAAGAGTTACAAAAAAAAAAAAAAAAAGTAATGTTTTCCCTTATCATCTTCATATCAACTGTGTATGGCAACGATAACAAAAGCAGTGCATTTCTATAGCACAATTTTTGGCAACAATTCTAATTTAGTTTTTTTTTTTTAATAGCAATTCCAAATTCATCAAAGATTCAAATTTTGATAGTCAGTCGGGCTCACGACAAACACCTGCAGAAAAATGCCTCCAATGGCTCCTCAACGAGTACCGTATGGTATGAATTTCTTAAGACTGCAAGCATATTCCTATCTGCCGTTGCTTTTAATGTACAGACATCAACAGGATGAAACTTCTCGACTACTGTGGCTATCCATTACAGTTCCATGGTGAAAGTTGTTCAGCAAGGATTCAATGTGTTTGACTTCTTTCGGAATTGAACCAGTTAAGACCTGATGAGCACAAAAATCTTATGCTTGTTATGCATTTGTAGCAGTGTGAAGGAATGCAGATGATTACTCAATCAATTGTTAACATCCACACAAGATAAAGAATGTACAAAGCAGCATGGAGAACAATAGATGGCAGGTGACTTTTCCCACTCAAAAAGGCTTCAGTCATTATAGACAGTGAATTACTATCTGCCTCCTAACTAAACCATATGAAATCCAAACCCAATTCATATGGCTACCCAAAGTGGCAACAACAAACAGCAAATGAAGGTACGTACATGCAAACAATTTTGGAAGTCAAGCCGCAACCAGGGAGTTGTTGAATATAAAAATTGGTCAAATAATAAATATGATTGGTCTTAATTATACCTCACAACCCGTGTCTGTAATAAGGACCTCATCCTCAATCCTTATCCCGATGCCTTGATACCTGCAGTATGTATCCTCAATTTACAGCAAGAACGTTACACAAAAAGGTAGGAATGATTGAGGCACTATATAGGGCAGTAGAAGACATTCATAAGCATGAAATGTTTCGCATTCAGGAATAAGTTGAGGAATATTTCATGTTGGAAATTAACTACAAAAGATTATGACAAGTTGCAGATATGTAAGATGTTTTGTCCAGTCAGCTTAATGCAGAAAATTCTTGCTGGGATGACTAGTTCGTGCCTTGAAAATATAAGTGGTTTGCCAAGGCAACAATAATAACTTAACATGGGCCTGGCTTATAAGGAATCTGATTTGTGCATTTTAAATTTGGTATTAGAAAAAAAAAAAAAAAAAAACAACTAAACTAGGCTAAAAAGTACCTCTCCGGAATATTAGAGAACAATGGGATGTAGATTCCTGGTTCAATTGTTATCACCTGTGCACAAACACAACAATCTAGTAAAAAAATATATATATGTGCAGCAGTCCTGCTGGTTCAATGCAAGCCTTAAGCTAGAGTGTGTGTACACACAAGTGATGCAACTATACACTAGTAAATGTAACACCTGTCATCAATTCAATTTTCAACTTAAAAGAAGGAAAAATTGAAAAAAATGTACTTTAGGTAGAAAGCTATATGTTATTTTATAAGGGAGGCAACTTACAATACCAGACGTCAAAGGATGGTCATAGCTGACCTTAGAACAATCATGAACGTCCATTCCTAGATAGTGACCTGGAAAACAAAGGAGAAGCAGAAACCTTTATAGCAAAATCTTTTTAATACAATAACCGGCTCAACCAATTCAAAAACTAAATCATTGGAATACTCTTTGTTAAGATATATAACAATTACAGAGACAAATATGAACAGTATGTTCTTGAGAGCATTCATAAACTCTAGCAGGGAGTCCTACATTCAAATCTATAACTGTCCCCATTTATGTTGAATTCATATGGTTAAACTTTACAGTGGCAGGACAGGTTCACACATGGTGGAGAGATTTTGAATGTGAAATAACTTTTTATCCAAATTGTAAAATTTAAACATAGATCAACAGACATATTTTAGTTTCAACTTTTAACGAAAATAAATAAATTAAAAGTGAGAAAGAGATTATTAATCATCCTAAACTTGGCTGCTTTTCTGGCTTAGTCAATACAATGAGTCAAAACACATGCCTTATACCGACATATCAAAAAGCTGATTTTCTGACTAGAAATGGATAGTGAGACCTATGGAAGTAGGGTTCAACTGATGATAGGAACGGCTCAACTGATAGTGAGAACTACGTCTAGAGTCCTCCTTCAGAATCCCAATCTCCTTGAGTCCTTTTTGAAGCATGTCGACCTATTCATGTGAGTCATTAGGTAAGGTTAGGTCTCGTTATGCATGCAAGAATGAAATTTTCGAGCAAATTATGACAAGTAACAAATACAGTTTGGATTTAAAGAATCATACAGAAAAGTTGTGTATTTGCCGAATAGTAGCACCAGGTTTGCAGAGATTCACGCATTCCTTGTTTGTTTGCAGAATAAGATCATAAAGCTCTTCCTGAAACATAGACCTCATTGATAAGCCAGTTATCATTAAAAAGCTCAAATGCATTACCAGAAAAATAATAAGAATAAAAAAAAATGGTTAAGGATAAAAGCCTCAAAGCTGCTGTCAGAATATGGCATCTTTTGAGGAGAAGCTTCGGAGGTAAAGTTTTATATCATTGTGTTGATGGAGACAGAAAATACTAGACCTTTGCATACCAGAAGGACAGCGTTTGACTCAAAAACATAGCTCCGTGCATAACATTGCATGCTAGAATGAAACTACAGATGGAACTCCGAGTTCCAATGTAAGAGAAATGGAAAAGAATGATAGATACTTGATTTATAAAGCGATAAAAGTGAAGGTAATCCATAAAATGTATTCACGAAATATAAAAAAATATTTAAAAAATTGAGCTTCAATTCCTATTACTAGGGTCATGTTATATCTTGTGTACAAAAAAAAAAGATCTGGAAAAATTTAATCATCCATACTTGAGCTGAAGAAAAGCTGCCACAGGGGGGCCAGGTGCGAGTAAGATCACTAACATAACCATGAAACTCGCAACCAACATCCATCAATACAAGATCTCCTTCTTTTATCTGCACAACAATGCATATCAATCTTTGTAAGTACAGGGGCTACCTAAGAACAAAGAGAAGACTTTCATTTTCCAAATCTAGATTGCGACCACAAAAAGCAGACATTGGTTTTGGACTTTTGGTAATCAACTCACTTTCTGATCATTTCGAGAATAATGTATTACACTAGCATTAGGTCCTCCACCAACCACAGGGTTGAACCTGTAATGGAGAATATAATTAGTGAATCCTCAACAACAACAACAATTGTGAAGTACTTCCAAAAACTATCAAATAATTATCTTACAAAACCAGCTTTCGGCTACAATAGTCAGATAAATAATAAATTACATTTTGGATGCGACCATCCAGAAAAGAAAAAAGCTTACGCCATTCTCTGGGCACCCCTCATTTTGCATTCATATTCCATCTTAGCTGAGAGCATACCCTCATAAGGATGTGCCCTTGAATGTAACATTGTCTGCAAGAGAGCCTGTCCAAGACCAATATATATCTTTTACTATCAATATAAGCATGGATAATCCAGTACCACTGCTTTTTAAAATATAACACCACTCTGGTGTTGCAGGAACAGCTTTAAACACTATATAATTAGTCATATGACATGAAACAAATCCCCCTAATTACGATGTGCAGTATAAATAGGTTCATCAGTTATCAATTGTAGACCTACTCTTAATCAAATAGTATGATCTGAATCCTGAACCAACTGTATACCACAACATGGATCCCATGTGAGACATTATAGGGTAGGACATAGGACTTATGGAATAGTTGGAAATGGGATCGAATTGGTACCTGGCAAGCAATAGATGCAGACTCTCTCATTAACTTGAGCTCTGCCGATGACTTTTTCAATCGTAACTCGTGTGTGAGGACCGAAACATCTTTAACTTCTCCAGATATTGCTGCTTTCTGAAAGGCATCCAATTCCGTATATGTTGGTAGAGCTGTCTGCACATTGTGGAACACCTTGGGCGATCTCCTCATAAAATCTGGGAGGATCTGCAGTCAGTAAAGAAAAGGCAATGTACCTATTAAACCACACTAGCCAAGAACTTCAGAATTTTTCTACGTAAAAACAAGCTAAAAGGATTGACGGCATAAACTACTCATGCCAATCCTGAACAAACAATCGCGAGACAAATGTTTTACAAGGTGCTGTGCCAGTTTATGACATTCTGGTACGAGTATGATAACATCAAATGGAGTTTTGTTAGTAATATGCAACATCTATGTAGCCAATGTAAGGTGATCTTACCAAAAAGTGCATGATTATTACTCAACTCCCAAATCTATTGAAACGTATACAAGTATGCATGTTCAGATAATAGGACACTACAGTTAGCTGGTTTTCTTTTGATTCAAATTAGTACATTTCTTTAGGCTTCAAATATTAGTAGTATTCAACTGACCTCCCGTAATTTGCTCATTGGATATGCTTTATCAGCTTTAAATACTTCTGATGCTGCACTGACTCCTGCAGTTTGTCCTTGCCAAGTCACATCCTACACAAAACCATAGGTCAGAGAAGATAAATGAGGTAAAAGAGCTTATCTATCTGTGTAATATACATTGTAGCCATGAGTAAACTATATGCATAGATTAGTAACATGATACATGCCGGCTCCTTGTCAAATGACAACTTTCTCAGACAACGATAATACCAAGCACATATTTACATAACATTATATAACAACTTATAACGTTCTTCCTTGCTCACCAAAAAGATATAAGCCATAACTGACGTGTATTTAATATTATGAACACAAAAATTGCTTTGTATTCACTCTTCTTTAGAAAAATACAAGAAACGGATTATGATAAATCGAATTTATACAAGAATAATTCTGTTTCCACTCCATCTAAAACTAAGTCTAACAAAACAGTATTTATCACAACGTATAATAATTATCACAGAAGGTTGAGCATACTTGAGGTGTTGATTCTGGCATGAACATGCAAAAACCACATTCATGACCCAAGACTGCCACGCCACCAGGTTGCTGGCAGCCCGTAATATATGAGTAATTAGCATCTTGCCGATACGTATAAGGCACAACATCATTCATCATCTTCACTGGCGCAGCTGCAAGGATAGCCAAGCCATTCTCCGGGAGCACCTCCAACAACCTTTTCCTTCTCAATAAGTATTCCTCCAAAGTAATGCCGGGCGTAAGCTCCCCTTCCTTCATTAACTGCAAAGCCAAACAACAATTATTAGGCAATAATTCACACCAAGCACAACACAATGTTAAGACTTACGAATCAGTACCTGTGGATGAGATGAGGGTGTTGGCTGCCCAATATCAACAATCTTCTTGGTGCAAAATGCACGGCGCCCTATTGTCTGGAAATCCAATTAAAGCACAAAACTTTAGCTCTACAACACTAGTGTTTACTTCAAAGTTCAAAGAACCATATGGGTTAGATTAAAGACACCATTTTTATCACTAAATGCAACAAAAAATTGCAACTTCAGCAGAAATGGGACAATTTATACACAAATGGATAATTACCCAGTTGATTATTCAGCCCAAATGATCAAATAAACAATTCATATTGAAACAAAGAGGTGCAAATATGAGCAATCAAAATAATGGTGCTTGCAAATTTGGGAGTAAAGGGGTACCTGCTTGTATGAAATTCTCTGCAGAAGTTTACCAATAAGAATCCGCATTTTGTTGCTTTCACAATTCACAGGAAGCTTTCAATCTGCAGAATCAAAAGATGGAGAAGTTGGTTTATGGGTGTTTAAAACAAGCAATGCTCGAACTTCAGAGTTCAGACTACTTTGGGGTTTTAGGGTTTTAGATATGGTCGGGGGTTTTAGCTAGACTACGGAAACACCCGTCCTCGATCCTCCAATGAATTGGTGTCATTTTAACAAACGAGAATATCAGAATATGCCTCTATTTATTTTTTTTCTTATTCTTATTCCTATTTTATATCTCTTATTAGAGAGTAAATTATTTTGATGAAATAAGTGCATTCATCTGGGAGAAATTACCAAGTGATGTGAACTTCAGTATACAAGTATGAGCCACTTGCAAAAATACTAAAAAAACATGATTATACTTTTAAACAGTTTATTAGTCATACTCTAGTATACAGTGAGCCAAGACAATTTCCATGACGACCAAAATTCATAAATTAATAAATTATAATTGAGATAAAAAAAATACAGATTGCATACGATTCTTGAGTCTTGAATAGTAGTCAGCATACATGGACCGTTACCTAAGCCAAGATTACGGTGAGGTTTTTGACACAGTGAGGATCCTGACTTTTGAAAATTAAAATAAATTATAGATATTTTTTATTGTTTAGATGTATTTTGATGACATAATAATGATTTCAAATGCCTTTTGAAACTTGTAGTCTTTTTCAATCAAATCAAACGATAAGATGTTCATATCCAACCAACACCAATTATATCTTCAACAAGTTTTAACTCTATGCACAAGGTTTAAGAGCATACACATCATGACATTAACATGAATAATATTTCTCCATATCTTTAGTAACGATAAATCAACAGTTTAGCACACAATGAAAGTGAAAAACCTCTCATTTCAACATTACTTGTTAAATGACGTTAACGTAGAAGTTAAATTGGCATTTACTATTTCACACAAGGCAAATTATATTTTTTAAGTAAAACTCTTCTTTACTGCTCGGTGAAGTGGTCATTTAACTCATCATCCTCAGCCAAGGGGCCATCTCTCTCTCTGAGTCTTAGCCTCTCACCTGTCGATTGTTCCTGAGTGGAATACATGGAGGTTCAGACAATCTAATTGGAATATATTTACTGGGTATGAGACAAAAAGCTTATTCTCGATTTGGATTATGTGATTGAAGAGCCATGATGGCTCCGATTACTCTGTGCGCAACACCGCCAAACAGTGTGTGCTTGTGTTGATACCTAAAAAATCATGCAATTAGTTACCATGCTGTCACGCGATGAAAAATATGCATATTCACTTAATTATATAAAATCTTATAGTTTTATAAGCATTTTATGTTCATTACTCGGCTATAGCATGCCAAACAAACACGCTTTTAATGTGAGCCCAAGCCACATGCACGCGTTCTTGGGGCTTGCAGATGTGGGTGTGGTGTGGTAGATTACGGAAACGCACATGCTCATTCGTCGATTTAACGTCGTCGGTGATTTCGGTCTTGGGCCCGAAATCCAAGCCCAATAACTTAGATCGACGGTGAAATGGTGAAACTTGAGAATTCGAGGTTTGGGTTGGACCAGCCCTTGTATTTCTTTAAGGCCCAAAGCCCATATTAGAATAGTATAACTTCACTTTTCTTCTTCTTCCCGTTTGCTGCACCTCACCCCTTTTACCCAGCAGCTTGGTTCCTTCCTCCCTCGATGACACCAGCCAAAGACCCAGAACCTTTTCCCCTGCAGCAGCCTTCGTCTGTCTAGGGAATCCACCTCAAGCAAATCATCTTTTCTCCATTCTCCTGCATAAATCAAGGGTGAGATTGAAAGGGAAAGAGTTTATCCAATAGCTTAGAGGTATTTGAGTTCCCCTAAACCTCAACCCTGCGCCTATAAAAAGGGGTTCCTGGGATCGGAAGTAGTAATACAGCATCATCCAGCAATTACCCAGCAACACACCAAAACCCTTTCCTTCAAGCCTTCAAGCATTCAGGCCTTCATGCCATCCAAGCAAAAAACCCCAAAAAGCCTCTTCTTCAATCTTCAACCTGTTCCATAAATCAAAAACCCAGAAAAACCATAATTCTCTCACCGCATTGCGTTTCTAGCTCCCACGCCATGCCTCATGCTGCCAAACCTCTTTTGATTTTCATGTAGTCTGAATCACACACGAATTTCTCCCTTTTTGGGTGGAATTCGGCCTAGTCATGTCTAATCGAAAAGACCCCTCAACAGCTTGCAAGCCACCAAATTGGGAGGAGGTGACTGTGGTCGAGAGCCAGACGAGAGGCAAACCAAATTATCGACCCGAGTTAATTGAGTGTCTCTCTGTCGTAATTTCAATCTCTTGGATATGTCGGTTATGATGAAGAGGCCGGTGATCTTGTTTAGGGTGAGGGAGAAGCTGAATTGGGGATTGGGGTTGCCGATGAGTGGCGTTGGAGCGTCGTGCACATACACTGATGACGACATGAGTTGCAGGGGGCGAGTTTGCTTTATGTGCAGAATGGAGAAAAAAGAGAGTTTGGGTAATTGATCGTGGTTTTGGTCTGTGATTGAATATTAGATTTTACTAGAGCAAGAGGGAGATTTGTCATAAATGTCCTCAAAATTTAATTTAAACAGTTTTTTGTTACAAATAACTTAAGTGAACATTTACTATTGTGCCTTTTTTTTTCAAATTTGTGGACAACAATTAACCAAGTGGCTGACCCTACTTACGCCTTACATAAATATGGGCGTATTCCAGCCCTTTTTCTCATTATATTATTAAAATTTAACATCAATACGAGTTGTAAAACTTTATGAATGTCATATGTGATTTTTCAAAATAAATATTATGAATACCACTTTAACATATGATTTTCAAAATAAGCATGAAGGGTTACACGGCTTTATAATAGCTATTTCGATATGTAATTTTCAAAATAAACATAAATTGTCACACTCAAAATTTCTAAGAGTATAACTTTTTTCCTTTAAACACGATAAAACGTCTCTTTTCCTCTATGTCTACCACGCAGATGACTTTGAACACTTTTTGACTTTGTAGTTGTTAGTTGTTACCACTTACTAGTGCTGCTAAGCTAATAGTTTAGAATTGAGAAACAACTTGGTAAAACCAATGTAACCGCAAGAGGAAATGCACAAAATTCTACTCCATTAAGCTCATCAAATACAAGAGTGCTCAACAAAATGGAAATAACTAAAAAAAGAAATAAATAAAACATAATTATATTAACAAGCTACTAAACGACCACATGGCAAAAGACCAACGGTCACATTATCTCTCTCTCTCTCTCTCTCTCTCTCTAGCTCCACGACTCCAAAGTGGGAAAGCTCGGGCAGGAGTCAAAGCCTAACGCCCCGCCAGAGACGCCACCACCGTCTGCCACCTCAACAGTAACCCCCCCATAGAACATCGGCCCCACCACTCCTCCCGTCACGGGCCCCACACCCTGCTGCTGGTACTGCTGCTGACGGTCAAACAGAAACTCCGACGTGTCAAGCGTCGGCAGCAAGCACCCGCCGCTTCCGGGTCTTTGCGGGGCCGGCTTCACAATCGTAGTAGCTGAACAGAACTGCTGTCCGTTACCGTTACCGTTACCGTTACCGAACCTCACTCCAGTCACCTGCTGCACCATCTGCCGGAAGTTCGCCGGGTCCGCCGTGATGAACGTCGTCTGCGTCCGCTTCGACGCCCTCGACTTCCTCTTCACCACCTTCCCCGACGCCACCGGAACCTGGTTCCGCTGGCGTTTCGTCGGCGCCGCCGCAGACGACTCTGGATCCGACCCCGACACCCCGGAAACCGTCGGCGTCGGGGTCGTCTCGGGCTGAAAAGTATCAAAAAACGGAAAGAAGTCGGAATCCGCAGCAGATTCGGAGCTCCTGCCGTTGTTGTGGTCCAGTGACTTCTGCAGCGCCATCGTCAGCGCCTTGGTGTCCCTCGCGAAGGCCTCCGAGATCCACGAGTCCGCGAACGTCGTCGTCGTCGTGGGCCTGTACACCCACGGCTCTATCGCTGCTAGGTTATCTGATGCCGCCATTAAAACTTGAGGAGTAGTGTAGTGTATCAAAGAGGGCGAGGTGATGTTGCAGATGAGGTAAGCAAATGGGGTCCTGAGAGTCTTGGGGAGGAAGACAATGATATATATAGAGATAGAGGGCGGTGGACAAAGGAGCAAGAAAACGCGTTGTTCGCGGGGACACGCGTCACGCATCCGTACGCATTTTATACTTAAACTAAGCGAAGACACGTTATTACTTGGATTAGTGAAAACGTTGACTGGTCACTGTCTTACACTATAGAGCATAGAGTGTAACCCATTTGCTTCTAGAGGTCTTGGCGGTCAAGCAGCGTCATCGTGATGTAATTACCGCGTAATAAATCTTGGTTTCACACTCTTTTTATTTAGTTTATTTATTTTTAAATATCAAACACGTCAGATAGAGGAGACACGTAGAGGTACTGACTCGAGACCTGACTAACACGCTATAAGCCAAACGAAGATGCGTGGCTTTTCTTTCTTGTTTTGAGTAAAAGTAAACCAAATTCATTTAAAAAGGAGGCACAAGGAAACAAAAGCGTTACAGATAAGCCCCACTAGATCGAGGTGACTAGGGTTTTGGGGGGACTTGAGGAGGAGGGTTTAGAGGAAGCGGGAGAGGAAGTCCTTGATCTGATCAATGTAGGGGGCACGAGTGGGGATGATGTGGCCGGAGTCGTGTTCGATGACCGTCGAGCAACCCTCGTCGAACAAGGAGGTGAGTTCTCGGCTTTCTTGCGTGGCGATCTGTCGGTCTTTGCCGTGGTCCTTGCCGAATATGTGGAGGGAAGGGCAATGGCATTTCTTGGTCATTCTGTCCTCATCGAATTGTTGTTTTAGTAACTTGATGCCGAAGCCAGAGCACAGAATGACAAATCTGAACTGCATTTCTTTGGTTTCTGACAATGTCCTTTGTGTTTGTTGAGCAAATGCGATGGCAGCTGCCATTGCCGCTCCCTGCGAAAAACCCAGCACTCCGTCAAACGGGCCTTCCTGAGCAAACACGGTTTTGATGTACGCTAATGATTCATCAAACCCTTCAGTTTGCTGCTGGTACTGCAGTAGGTCGAATGGACCATCTACCATTTCCCAGTTGCCGGTTTCAGTCTTTTCATGGAAATCAGGTGCTACAAGCCATGCGTATTTTTTCTTGCAGTGCTCTGAGGGTGGTGGAAGAGGAGAGCCTTGTAGCGGTGAAGTTGGAGGTGATGTACTATTGTCAGGCAACTCTCTTAGAGCTGAGGGTGGTTGATATATGAATGCCAATTCATGAGGCGCATTCACAAACACGAGCTCAGCAATGCTTTTGAGTTTCTTGGCTAATGAGGCAGTTCTTCCTTTGAAACTTGAGGCATTTTGACGAAATCCATGTAAGCACAAGATTCTCAATTTTCTTGGAGGCCCAGTGGCTGTGTCATACCAGTAACCAGTTATTACAACATCAGAAACAATGAACATGGAGGGAAATGCCTATGCATATAAAAACATGTACCTGTGACACTTCAGTACTACTGGAGTTAGAGAATCAGGTTATAATAATTAGTATTTGCAGATAAATAGTTGCTTAGTTGTGGCCGGTGGCTAATGTTGGCATATAACAAGGAAAAACAGTGACTATTACAAGCAAAAAAGATACAAGTACATAAATCCATACATGTGTATACACTGCAATGCTCACAAACATCTACAGATCCCTTCCTCTGCAGACACAAATCAGAAACTTCAGGATCAGGCAAGGTTAAAACACACATATCTAGAGAAAGTGCCACCCATGAACTGATAAAACTATAATTTTAGGCCTTTTTTTCTTTCTTTATAACACAAAGTGTTTTCTAATGAAAACCAATATGTTATTGAACCGGCAGGCTAGTGACTATTTTACTGGACGCATGAAATTGCTCCCCGAAAATAACTAGATGGTCTTTATAAGATCTGTATCCATCAATCTGCAATGACACGGTAAGTCACAAGAGCATACCTGGCAACTGTCACAAACTAAGACTAGCATTCTACAATAATTGCAACGAAGGCGCGATGAATAGTCATCATATGAGGTGCCACAGAGAAGACAGGCACCCAGAATATTTGCATCTGAACTCCCAACTGAAATCCTACAGGCAAAATGATAATAAATATTTCAAACATTTTATTTTTTAGTACCATATCACCCAACTCATTAGCACGTCGTTTTGCTCATCATCGAAGCTCTGTACAAATACAATGAAGTATTGGAAAGTTCTGTTGATACTATATTCGACTACTCCTTTTCAATTCTTTTTTTAATTATATTTTCCATTAATACATACAAAGACATCCCCATCTGAACTTCAAACCTATCTATGACTTGACCAAATGGCCAGAGACAAATCATTAGGTATACAACTAATCAACTATATGCGTTTATTGCCTTCCCTTTTGTTTTCTTATAATGAAATTGAAGGGAAGAGAGGATTTCAGTATATGAATAATAAACTAATAATAACAAGCTGCATCAAGCCTAAAGAATCATACCGGTGATCAAAAACAAAGTTCTTCCCTCTGAAAAAACCACCATCTGGAAACTGTTCCAAATAACGCTGTATTCCACCATACAACTGCAAACAAATTCACAAAGCAAGAGACGTTATCAGCATCAGCATCAGGAAGTATAAATTTTATTGTCAATATAATCAAAAGGTAACATCGTTACAAGAGCAAACCAGAAATACGTTCTCAAACCCAGAACCTTTTGACCTGATATAGGCTGAAGCCATTTCACACCTGATTCCTCCAGTGCAATACCTGGAAATAAAAAGTTAAAAACCAAAATATCAAGTAACACATAAACTTTTATGGAGATATTTCTGTCCACTGAATGCTAACTGATTACACAAAGATAAAGGATGACTAGTTTTCTATGAGAACTAACAGTAAAAAATGACACTAAACCCCTTAAAGGTTTATATGAGAACTTACATAAGAACTGATTTTCCTCGCAATTGATCAGAGTTATCATCTATCCATGAGGGAAGATCACTATACTGCCGAATTCCCGGGTCCAAAGTTTCCACATTAGGTGTGTGGAACTTCCCAATCCTCGTTTCATATAGATTCCTTGCATCCAATAGAACAAGTTCTCTATTGTGTTCTTTGCTCTCTTTATCTAACTGTCCTGTAAAACATACACCAAGATACCATTACCTTTAAAGGTTTCATCTCTTTTCTATAACAAATTTTCCAATGATCTTCAGAACAGCCAATCAACAAGTGACCTAAGAATTAAACCACAAGTTATTGCAAGCAATGATAAATTCAGACCAAAATTCACTAACCAGCTTTCTCTAAAACGGAATGAAACTCAGCTGCGGTAAGATGCTTTCCAGCATGTGAAATCTCCGGTGATTTTATCAAAGGATTACAGCTAAGAGTAACCAATTCCTGAGTCCAACACATAAATAAGTTACATCAGAAAAAGTAACAAGCATAGTGCCACTAACTGTAAATCAAATGTAGTTATTACATTAACAATGTTAAATCTTCTATTATCATATAATGCACACACTACAAAAATTAAAATGCTACAGCATATCAAACACATACAACAACTGAAACCCGAAAACAAAGCCTCACCTTGACAATGCGGATTGAGAGAGAAGTGAAGCCACATTCCTCAGCAACCTTATCATTAGATGGGCAGCCACAAGCTGCAAGCTTGAAGTCAGTTCCTTCAAACAAACCAATCGATTCAACCGCACCAATGTGCTTCTTCAATGCAGTTAACTTCCCACCAACCTTAAAAACCAATCCAAACCAAAATCAATTACAACAAAAGCTCCATCTTTTTCGACCAATTATCCAAAACCCAGTTCAAAAATGTAGAAAAGATTCAATCTTTAAGAACATACAGTAACGTTGACGCCGAGAGAAGAGAGACGAACACGGCCGAGGAGTGAGAGAGTCTTACAGTTGGAGTCGTAGAAGCTGAAGAGGTCGTCAAGGTCTGGGATTTGGGTATACTTGTAATATAGAAGAACCCCATATTGGTCGTCATCTTCTTCTTTGCTATTAATATTGGGATCCATTGTTGAAAGCTCTGCTCCAGAAGAAGCAGCAGCAGAAAAAGAAGGGTTAAAAATCTGAGGTTTTAGGCACTAAAATGCATATTTGCAAACCAACCCCGCCAAAATATCCATATTACCAAACGATGTTTAAATTAATTAGAAAAGTACCTGGGTCCTATAGAACGACCACCCTAACTTTGAAGGCCGAAAAGCGGTCGGACGGTTGATGGTTCAATGTGAACTGGTGAAAGAGAGGGGAAGGTTCAATGTGAATGGCACATTTTTGTTCAAATGGCCACTACTGGCATTAACCGACAGTTAGACAATGACATCCAGTATGCTAGTTAGTATGTTTTCCAGTCCAAGGAAAACAAGGTAAAAATAGGGAGCAAAACAGTAAGAGTATGCGGTAAGCTAGAAATCAACATGATAACACAGCAAGAAAACATTAGAAGAAAAAAAATGAAGAAGCGATTATCTTTGCGCTAATTTGACATAAACACAATGAGTCGCAGTTCTTTCCTACTAGGAGTATGGAGATGCAAAACAAAATGGAAAACAGCCTGGTTGCAGCTTTAGCTCTTTCTATCAGACACCATAGACAAGCTTATCTGCCAAACCAAAAACCCCGGCCCTTGGCAGTAAGAGGAATCAAAATGAGGTTTAAAATTTGTCAAAATAAAGGTAATGAATCCTATGCTGCCAGAAAAGAGAATCCTAAACCGCTATCTATCCAAATTTGAAGCCACCAGGGGGAGCGGCAGGCTGGTTTCCTCCAAAAGTGAAACCAGGTTGATTTCCAGCTCCATTCTGCTGAAGGTTCTGTTCTTCATCTTCATCCTCAGTCCAATATCGCTCCAAGATCTTCACAGCTTTCTCATAAATCTCATTGTTATCGTGCGTCTGCAGATTCTCAATCTTCTCCAATCCATCAATTTCATCAATCATTTGAGCATAAAGATTGATCCCATTATTGGCTCCCATTTCTTTGTCAGCCTCACCCACCTTCAGAATGTTCTCAAGACCTTCGAGGCACACTGTTACTATCCTTGGATCTGGGCATATTAGCAGATCACAGAGTGGTTTAATACAACCTTGAGCCACCAGGAATCTGCAAAAAAAAATCAATAATCCATTTATATACTAGCCTTTGTACAATGTATCATATCACAAATTAGACTATGAAATTTATCAGATAATGTACTAGATGAAACAAAATGGTAGATAAGGTTACAACTTACAAGAGGTGGAAAAAAAAAACCGTCTGTTATGCACACTATATGTATAGGAATCCCTAGTCAGTGTTACTAGTTAGTTAGAATGGTAACAAACTATTGCTTTCAATTTTAACAAAAAAAAAGTATTTGACAAAATTGTTAAACAGGCCTCATGACAAGTACTACAATTTGCATCTCATATGGACAGTAGGAAGGATAATATATATTCTCGAGATCTAATATGAGAATACGGAGTAGTATACATATATTGGCTATTTATCCGGCTGAATAACATTTGTATAACCCCACAGCATGGTAGGTTCCACAACATTGTGAGCCTCATTCTAAGTTAGAGAGTCAGGATAAGTGGAAATAGAGTTGGGTTGTATAGTATTTCAACATGAGTGTATACATGTGCAAGTGATGGAACATGAAAATTAAGGTAAAAGACTTTATCCAGGGTAAGGGTAAAGCATACTGTATCTGTTCATGAGATCCTCCAGAAGTTGCATTTGAGATGGCCCAAGCAGCTTCCTTTTTTATGTCGAATTCTGCATGTTGAAGAAGTTGCACTAGTGGGTTTATGATTTGGGCATCAATCACAGCCTGTAAAATAGATAGTGTAGATGACAAACGTAAGGATTCATTTATCAACCACTCAGATGTTGAGTTTTCAACTGCGAAAATAATCTTCCATTAGTTACAGAAACTACACATAACTTGAAACAAAAGTACTACATGGTCTTCAGACGTCAGTAACACCCTTGAAGAAACAATATAACAAGAACAAGAGAAAAGAGAAATAATCAAAAGAATTATTTAAATTAATTGAATAAAAATTATGACTAAAAGCAGTCTCCTGTTGTAGTCGAGTATGTATACAGAATTTAAAACCACAAAAGGAAATGCAATCTAAGTATATATTTTACCTGTATCTGAGCTTTATTCCCAGCTGTAATATTTGAAATTGTCCAACAAGCTTCTTTCTTGATGCTTTTTTTGTGATTTTGATTGAGAAGTTGAACCAGGCAAGGCAGCACTCCATTGTCAATAACAAACTGAAATAATTATAAAGGTCAGTTTCTCCCTAACTTGATATGTATAAGTATAAAACAAAGAAAAATCATAAAAGCAAAAACAATCAGATCCTATCCTAAATGAAGAGCACATTTCAGATGATCGTATGTTAAGAACTGAAGTGGATACCTGAGTCTGGGAGTCATCGCCAGTAACAATATTTCCCACCGTCCGAAGAGCAGGTATGAGAACCGTAGCCGATGGATGGCTGGCAGAAACAAATGTAGTCATTAGGAAATACACAAGGTGAATACGCTAAACAAATATGCCAAAATGATAAGAAATCACAAATTAGTTTAGAACTTACAGCAGAAGCTCCACAAGTCGACGGCAGACATCTGCTTCAATCACAGCCTGAATTTTGTCATTTGGGCCATCTGAGAGATATGATAGGGCCCAGCAAGCATCTGTCAAGACTTCTTCATCATTCAAGTAAATAAGTTCACGAAGAACTGGTAAAGCACCTTTCACCTAAAAGAAAACAAAAGGCTTGCACTTGTTACTATCACAAATAGAGGAAAGTACATCAACTGACATTCAAAATATAGCTTTACTACTTCTGCAAGTTTAACCATAAAAAATGTCTACAAACCTGTTCAAACGGTGTAGGTGGCTTGCCACGACAGAAGTTAGATAAAGTCCATGTCGCATTCCTCAGCATGGATAACTTTGATTTTTCATTTAGCTGGGCTAGCAATGGCACTAGTGCACCGTGTGCAAGAACAAGATCTCTGCAACTTGGTGAGTCACCAGCTACATTACCAAGAGCCCATACCGCCTGTTCAAGAGACAAGACAATCAACGATTTAACCCAATTACCAATACAACCAAACAAATGAAATTACAAAAAGTGATCGGAAGAAAGGCTATGACTTGTATAGTCAGTAAAATTATAGGCATAAAGAAGCTATAACCTATAACGCCCAAATTGGATTAACACTGTGCTATTAAGTTCAAGAGAGTTATGAAAGGGAGTGAGTACCTGTTCTCTGACATCATCACTGCCAGAGCTTAGAAGCTGCACAAACAGGGGAACGGCACCTTGTTCAATCACAACTCGAGTATGCTCAGATGTTCCAGATGCAACATTGGTCAAAGCCCATGCAGCTTCAAACTGCACACAAATAAAGAGGTCAACCTCAGTTTTTGAACACCTTAGAAAAATAGATTCAACTATAACAAGAAACTCCACAAAGTTAATTCACACCTGTAGTTGTGGCAGATCCTGCCTTCCAAGGAACTCCACGAATCGAGGGACTGCACCAGCCCTTATCACCTCATCAATTGGAGGGCTGCGTTCTACACAAAAATCAAAGAAAAGAGTCAACAACATTAGATGAAAAGTACATCAATGCGAAATCAAGAACCGCAGCTAATCTCATTACCGATTGACAACAGCTTTCTAAACTGAGTAGTTGCCTCCAATTGTAAAGCAGGATCATTAGAATATACTCCTTGCACCATTGCCGGTATACTTTCCAACTGTTTAAACAACCCAAATCATCAAGTAAACACCCAACACCTTCTAAAATTAAATTAAAATTAAAAAAGAAACCTAAACCAACTGAGATTAGGGAACACAACTCTACAAGGGCACAGTGTCACAAACCCAATTACGTAAAAAAAAAATAAAAAAAAAACACTTTACCATGCTACATTCATTATCCAGATCAAAATCACAAGCCCAATCCAAACGTTAACATTAAACCCTAACCCAGTCACCAATTTCAAAATCCCTAAAACCCAAATCAAGAAATGAAGAAAGCAGCAGCGTTATACCGTTTTGCCCTGGACGGCGGGATTGAGGGACCCATCGAGCAATTGGGGCTGAGCACCCAGGCCTTCTCTTCGCTTCTTGAGCAAACTGTCCTCGCGCTTGTTCTTCCTGATCTCGACCATGTTGTCCTCCCTCCGACGACGCGCGTCGTCGGCGTCAACTCCCGACTTGTACGACTTCTTCCGCGACTCGGTTCTCGAGTTGGGCCGGAGAGACATTGCTGCTCTCTCTGTATTGAAAAAGTGCGCACCAGGTGTTCGATGAAATGACCGAGAGAAAATTAGGGAGGAAAGGGATTTGAGATTTCAGGAGAAATAGTGCCGCAATATAAACCAAGGCGGGTTTGCGTTTATTTACTTTGCTTTTTTGGGTCTTGTGTTATATTTCGTGTATTTCCTAAAGTCTACGACGTGAAATACACCCAATAATTACGGTTAATGTATTTTAAAAAAAGATTGGGGAATTACGATTTAAACCCCCAAGTTTGGATTGGGGGAATTATTGGGGGAATAAGAATTATGAAGCAACTTGGAAAGAATATTGGTTCTCCCCAGTAGTTTAATCTGATTTCATATGAATCTAGAGCAAGATTGGGTATGAGAGATATAATGTGTTTTAATAAACTACAATTTAACAATTGGATTAGCTTTGATTTAGCTCGTTTTTAAGTTTTGAATCGTTGTTTTATCTCGGCGGGTTTCCATATAGAGTTACTCTATCAAGTAGACTAAGCATATCTACATATATCCTAACACAATTTCAAGTAATAAACTCGTTTTGTATATAGCTACATATATCATAAAATAAAACATTAATTCACAAACTCATTTTGTATATAAAAAAATATAGAAATTTAGTTCAATTATCAATAGTGTCATTATTTCATATTAAACGATATATGCGAATGATTTAACAATCTTATATTTCACCTGAAATTCGAGAGATGATCGGGTAAAAATAATGGACAAAATAATGGGATTTGCAGAGCTCCATGAATTGGACCATGGACTTATCAGCACAAATAAATAAGGAAACAACTTGGCTAACCAAGGCTTGTTAGCTAGAGTTAATACTAGCCAGTAACGAGACGACATGTGGCATTTACAGGGACATAAAGGACATTTACATGGGCTGAGTGAGTATTTATATTATTATTTAATTCATTTTAAAGATTACGTGTCGTCTCGTTATTGGCTAGTGTTAGTTCTAGCTAACCAAAGTTGGTTAGCTAAGTTTTTTCCAATAAATAATTGAAATTCTCACTTAGTTTTCAACCATTCTGACCATAATCAATCCCATTTCGAATTTTCCCTCCACTCTCCATTTCAAAAATATAGCAAATTTTGTCTCATTAATAAGAACAAGTCCCCAAAACGTGCTTACCAGCTGTCCATCCAAAATCTCAGCCGTCCATCACATCTACACATTATAATTACAACTCTGCCATCATCGTCTTCCTCGCCTATATAAACAGCAAACCTGCCCTCCTTCTCTTATACAAAGCCTACTCGAACTTAAAACCAGAAGCCTAGAAATGTCCTGGTGGAGTCTGACGTCAGCGTTCCCGTCATCGATACCACGGAAGTGGCTGCCGGAGCAGAGCCTGTCGATCGTGGTGGACGACGTCGTCTGGTCGATGGTCACCGCGGTAGAGTCGGTAGCCTTGGTCTCCATGCTCTTCTTCTTCTTCGTCTTCTGCGGCTGCACCATCTGACCAACCTTCAGTTGCCGGCGGGCGGCGGCGGCGGAGATGCCGATGAGTGTGTCAGCTGCATGTAGAGCTAGAAATGTTGAGCACGTGATGTCACGTGAGAGTGGTGAAAGTTTCGTTTTGCATGTAAATTTAATTTACCTCGATCTTGTAGCTAGAAAGCCCTATTCATGGAATTATGGATCCAGTTTTGTTCTTCTAGTTGAAATGAAATGTTGCTACATTTCAACCATTTGGATTTGCAATTTCAATTGATATGTTGGCGAGTGATTTTCAAGCATTGCAATTGAAGCAGCTTGTTGGGTAAGAAATATTCAGAGTTTCCATTTTCAAGTCCTCAGGCTATATTTGTTTTTTTTTTTATTATAATTATTATTATTTTGATGAAAAGGCTATTTATTAATTGATTTTCTTTTTCTTTTTCTTTTTATTTCCATCAATTTCAACCAATTAGGCCGGGTTACTACCCTAACAGAGGAAACTCGGGACTTTGAGTGCATCTTTCATCTTTGATATGCGTGTGAGCCCAGTTTGTATCAGTTTTAAGATAGACGTCAAAACTTTAGTCCCATGTCTGGTCTTTGGTTGTAATATAGATGCCTATATAAAGCTACCATATTTTGTATATATGTTTGTATCCTCTGAAATGTATATATATCAGAAATTACATCAGGAGGGATGAGAATATCATTTGTTACCATAAGGTTACTCTCTGTTCACCTACGGATACACTACCATTCCCCGGCAACTGGAGGGTCGACTCGGACAATCGATGAATGAGTTAACAAGGGAATCTATGCAGAATATAATCTCATGGAGATACTCTTGCCCAAGAACCCTCTTGCACATGACAGACGGTAAGGTCCCCGGTCCATGTTGTGCTCCATGTAGGGCACTGATAATCACATTAGCCGGGTAGTAATTTCCCGGGCGGATGCCATTATTCCAAAGTAATTGGAACAAGTTCATAGAATTCCAGAGAGAATAAGCTATCTCGAAATAGTGGGTCTGGGGGAGTAAACTTTCCGAACAAGTTCCATGGTGATCGTACTCGTACTGCCAAAACCCCACGTTTGATCTGTACGTAAAGCTTGGCCACGATTCTGTGAGATCAGCCTGTTGACCCATTCTCACCATCTGCATATATACATGTAAAATATATAACAAGTTTTAGTAGAAAAATCAAATTCTATAGCAGAATATTGTAAAAATATCAGCTACGTACAACTTTATGATCAAGGATGTAAAACGTACAACTTGATAATTAACAAAATAAAACTTGAAAAAACCATCAGTATTTTAAAAAATAATATATATATATATATACTCATTATTGTAACTTCTTGAATATATGACATAATAACTTATTTCGTAGGTAATGATACTCTCTAGCACTTAAACTATCTCAGTTCTTCAATTACCCTTAATACTTGAACCAGAAATAAGTAACAAAATTGTGATAGCGAGATAATTAAATAAATAAATGTAAGTGCAGATTAACCTATATTTACCAGATTGTAATCGAATGGGGTGCCAACGCATGCGTCATGAGGGGCGGAGTAATTAGTCGGCCACATCCCATGAATGTAGAAACCCTTTGGCAGATCAATACCTGGTGGACAATCTTGATTGTTCATGCAGAGAGTTGGGGGTTATTGTTGCACAAACTGAAAGTAGTCGTATTTCCTGAATACTTTAGCGCCTGCTAAAAGTGAAGTAATCATCAGCAAAGCTAGCATTAGTGACAGTAAGAAGAGCTCTCTCAAACTAATATTAATTGATGAAATGAGACTATAACCTAAAAGAGTTAAATAAGAGAGTAAGATGAGGCTAGGTTATTTATATAAGAGTTAGTTAAGAGAGTACGAAGGGTGTGACACAACCATATCAAACCAAACTGTATCACACTACATTAGTATGAGGTTTTCAATAATTATAATTAAACAAATGTATATTTAATAGATACGAATATATAAAGATTAAGACATATGGTTGAGTAAGACTCGGATTATTATTATTATTTTATTGCGTTAATAGTTCTCGGTGCCTATCGGTTTTTTTGCTTTAGCAATAAGTAACACATTTCATTTTACTGAAGTGACAGGGTGTTTTTTTGGTCTACCACGTACGAGGCTTCTTAGTACTCTCAGAAGTTGTTTATTTTTGTCCAACAGCCGACCTCTTACTCTCAGAAGTAGGATTTGGCATTTCAGAACTCTTGGAAGTAGATTTTTCTGTATTGCTAATGTAATCCTTCCTCTTCTTTACACTTTTTGAGCTTATCAGCTTCACAAGCATAGTATAACATCACGAACATTATCACTCATATGAGATCCAGTAGTAATACCATCCACCACATACTGACATACCTGAATTGCCTATGCTAGATTTTCTTGGTCTTCCACGAGGCCTTTTAGTACTCCCAGATGAGGTGATGTTTTGGTGTGTTTTGATGTCAGGGAAATCCGTTCTGTCACACCCATTCTTGTCAAAAACCTATACGCTGCAATGCATTTTTCCACTGTACATGAACACTAAAACTCTTTATCACCCAAGCAGGCATCTATGAACTTAAGTTATAAACACTTCAATTTGTTTTTTGTCATGGACAATTTACCTCTTTTCAAACAATCTCTTCTATATGCAGAACGAGTGTTTGAAATTGGAGAACCGCAAGCTTTCTTTGAAGTTGCAAGGAGTATAGTTTCCACCACCTTAAATTTCAGATAAATTATTCTTGGCATGATTATGCAACCTCTGAAAGCTATTCGGGGTTTAGTTTTCTTTACATCATACAGTTTTGGTTAACGAATTTAGTTTATAGAACTATTAAGAAGTTAGAAAAAGAAATGTTTTGAAGTTTTGGAATGCTGGCCCTTACTTTCTCCTTAAGATGTCGACCTATGTCTGACTTTCATCTTTCTTTGATTGGTTGTAGTTTGAGAAAGGGAGTAATGCTCCTTTCAAAATGGCAAAATTCAAAAATGTCCATTGCATGTCAAGATCCCAAAGCTACTTGTTCTTCAAATAGGAAGAGATAAGAACAGCTACAGCAAGTAGATCTGCATTTTGTTGTCTTAGCTTCTATGTTGTGGTTTTCTCCAAAAAAAACTTCTATGTCGTGGTTTTGTAGGTATGAATTTGGATACCATGGTATGAGTTGGGGAATATTTTCTGATCATGTCATATGCATTTTGTTATATATATGGAACAATGTCTGAGAGAGAGAGAGAGAGAGAGAGAGAGAGAGAGAGAGAGAGAACATTAACATTCAAAGCCTATATAGGAACAAAACGTCAAAGATGTGTGTTTGCATCTGACTATCGTCACACTCTTGTGTTTGAATTATAGGACTAACATAGCGAGATGCTAATCAAATATGGAATTAGAACCTAATGAAGGGGGAGTTCAAGAATCTTCTCCCAAGAGTGTTGAGTTCTGTCCTCATCGTTACATTTGTACAGTGCAATGCGATCTATGGTGAAACTGAGGCTGGTAATGGTCTCATCCAAAACTTTAACTTTTTCTTGAGCTCTTTTTTTCTCTTCATCTGTCAGCTCCCCGTAAAGGAGACTCAGATGTGGCATACTACCTGCAGTACGGGCAAATCGCAAAACCCATGTAATCAGTAATCTAATTCATGCTTAACTGAAATTAAACTTGCTGGAGTAAGTATCAGGAATGGGAAATCAAAACAACAGTAGTATTCGTATAAGAAACAGGTTGAGTCGATCATCTTACAAATTCGACTGAAACGGCTGGCGAAAGTGCGAAAGTTGATGTTCAAAGCTCTGGCCTGAGAAAATAAAACAGAGAAATCGATTTTAGATTAATCAAACCCTAAACCTAAACATGATGTAAAGGACCAGTACGTCTTAATAAAGTACCTCATGGTCTGGATCAATGAAGAGGTGAACCGACTGGTAATAGGAGGGACTGGTGGCGACGTGAGTGACGTTACAAGGGATGGGACCGACGGCCTCGCAAGCTATTTGGAAGGTGCTGACAGCGTCTTCCTCCGTCATAATGATAGACCCTAAAATAGGAATGTGGGGCACCATGATCTCCGGCCCACAGAACTCGACCCGGAGACCCTCCGTCACGTTTTTTATCCGACGAGACACCGGCTCGGGCAGGAGGCCCCACGCTACGTACCTATGAGGTGTTTTGACGGCGTCCTGCTCGCCGGCGGTAGTTGGTTCTACGTTCGCCATGAGAATAGAGTTTGGTGAAAAAAAAAAAGTCACAATGTGTTAGGACTTGGGACTATAAAAAAGGTCTCTAATTATAGAATTAGGTATGAACTCTAATTATAGAATTAGGTATGGACTCTAATTGGTGTCAGATGATATCACTATATTGTAAATCACACACTTTTTACACATTGAATCCTCTATTAGGTAGTTCTTGTGTAAAGTGTGTGTTCTCGCTTCATACATACTCTTTGCTAATTGATGCATATTAGAATAGATAGTCCCTCTATTCTTGATACATGTATGTACACTTTGTGTAAAGTGTGTGTTCCAATACACTATAAATTCTACATACTCTTCGTTACTAGAAACTCGTTCTTATCTCCGGAAATAGGACTATAGCGAATTGGTTGTTGATCTATGATTATGATAAGGAAAAATGTCTATTTAATACAAATTTTTGCCCCCTCATTACCTATTCCAATGAACACCCTAATTTATTCTCCTATTAAACATAAGATAACAACTCCAATTGTCCATTTCAACAAATCTTTTCAACTCTAATACAATTTTAATATTTTTTTTTTCATTTTTGCCCTCATCTCTTATACACTCATATGAAAAGAAAGTGGAAAATAGAGAAACTTTGCCGGAAGGTCACCAAACTCAGCCGGTGTCTAATGGTCGGACGCCGGATTCCACTCACCTGATTTCGGTCACCCAATTTTTTTGCTAGAATATTTATTTAATATTCTCCGGTCGCCGGATTCTAGTTTCTGGACTTTAGTCGCCGGATTCCAGTCACCGAACTTAGATTACTGATCCCCAGTAAGAAATTTGCAAGTTCTAAATTTTCAGCAATCAAGTTACTGACCCTCAGTAATCAGGTTACTGACAGCCAGTAAGCAATTTACAGATTCTAGATTTCCAGTAATCAAGTTACTGACCCCTGGTAAGCAACTTACAGATTCCAGATTTCTAGTAATCAAGTTGCTAACCCCCATTAATCAGGTTACTGACCCCCAGTAAGTAACTTATCGATTCCAGATTTCCAGCAATCAAGTTACTGTCCCCCAATAAGCAATTTATAGATTCCAGATAGAAGAACATGAGGTAGTAGGAGGCGTTGTTCATGCCGACGGTGGAGACGGTGGCGAAGGTGAAGAGTGAGGCGGCGGCGAAGGGGACGCAGGCGAAGAGGAGGCGTTCTAGGGCGAGAACGATTGAAGGATTCTCGATTTGAATCCACTTGAAATTGAGGGAGGCCCAAACGCGGACGAGGAAGTTTGTCTCGGCGCAGAGGAAGGAGGCGAGGGCGGCGAGAGGCCATGAGTTGAAGGAGGAGAAGAGCGAGGAGGAGAAGAATAAGGCGATCTAGGAGAAGACTAGGGAGAACCAGACGCCGAAGAAGGCGCCGAACTTGAAGTTCAGGGCGTCAATGATGTAGGAGATCATCAGGCGTAGGGTTAGGATTGCAGCGACGGGAACATCGCCGAGGTCGAGGAGGAAGGCGCCGTAGGGGACCAGAGCGACGACGACTCAGTCGTTGCTAAATCGTGAGTCGGAGGCGCTAGGGTTTGGGGAGCCTCCATTGCCGAAGGATGAGGCGGAGGAGAGAGAAGAGTAGGCGCTGGCCGACGTGGAGAGGTAGGGGCGATACAGCCGCAGCTGAAACTCCGGCGGTATCATCATTGACCGACGTGAGTGTCTGTGAAGACTGGACTCGCTGTGAAGACTGGTCAGTCGTGCAGAGGAGAATGTGTGTTTGAGCTAGTGAGGAGTGTGGGAGACTTTTCCCACAGAGAGAGAGAGAGAGAGAGAGAGAGAGAGAGAGAGAGAGAGAGAGAGAGAGAGAGAGAGAGAGAGAGAGAGAGAGAGAGAGAGAGAGAGAGAGAGAGAGATGTGGTTTTAGTATAGAGTAGTTAGGTATTTTTAGTAAGATTCATTGGAGTGGGAGATGTGGTTTTAGTATAGAGTAGTTAGGTATTTTTAGTAAGATTCATTAGAGTGGGTATGTAACATTGGAATGAGCAACTTTTCCTCTAATTTTGACTAAATGGTCGTTCTCCCTTATGATAAACTTATATTGAAAAAATTATATTTCAACAAAAGAAAACAAGTAAGGCTAAAAATTTTGTATTGCTCAAACAATCAATGATGAGACAATTATTTTTGTTTATATAAAATTAAATAACAATTTTATGATATAAGAGAAGGTAATGTTTCGCTATGACTTAAATCACATACTCCAAGATTCACAATTTAAGTAAAACTGAGAAAATTTTGACAAAACCACAATCATAATTGGGTAACTAAATAAAACATGGAATATATATGGGCGTATATATAGGTAGAAAGATATACAATGCGGGGTACATTTTCTCGACAACAACGTACTATATTGTTTGTATCAGATCAAATCAAATGTGATGCCTTTCATGATTTATGATCGGAACAACACTATTTACATAAGTACTACCACAAAAAGGATAAAAATATCCACCGGGAATCGGAAGATCATGTGGAACACTTTGAATCGGAAGACACTTGACGTTTTTGGTGATGAGGTTATAGCAGATAAGAATTCCATTTTCCTCAACCCCAAGAATTTCGTTACTCTTCCAAAATGCCAATACCTTTCGAGGTAAGCCGTAAGGAAAGTACTCTTGATACTCAGAGGTCAAGTGTTTTATCCAAGCACCATTAACACCGGCACAATCGTTCATCACCCACATTGTAGCTTTATGCCGATCCACACAATTATGCAAGCCAAAAAGAGCAACAGATTCATTCCACAATGTAAGATGCAATCCAAGGAAAAAACCACCGAAGTGGTTATATTCCAGTAGTCCATAAGGTAACAAAACTTCATGAAATACCTCATCACTAGTATCGAACGAAATGATGGCTTGCTGAATGAGTTCTTCCTCTACTTGCTGAGTCTCAAATATGGAGACGAATTCCTTTTGTTGCTCATATCCCGTCCAGTAACACATTCCCTTGAAATATAGCTGAAACGTTTCAGGCCAAAGGTAAGTAGTTTCCCTTTCCAAAGAAACAGTCTTGATCTCTCTCCAAGAATCAGTTTGCAGGGTGTATACTACTGCTTTTGGAGGATAAACAATTATATGTCCACCATAATATCCTGGATCACCATAAAATTTGGAATCTGAAAATCCAATGTCAATAACTTTGTAATCTTTAGATTTAGTATCGTAGCCAAACCCCATAGTATCAAATGATGGACGCATGTAAGGAAGTTCTTCAAACGTACGGCTGTGCTGTACCTTAGACCAATCCTGAAGGAATGGCTCCTCGGGAAGAAACTTAAATTCTTGAATTGCAGGATTCCACAGACACACTTGACTAGCTTTAGCTAGCGGCTGATGTGAAGCTAAACAAACAATCCCATCACAATGGCCTATAATACTCAGTGATTCCACGACCCTGGTAGGGATAGTTAGGTCTTCCACGCTAGAAAGATGACTGTTATTATCGCTTTCATACGTAAAATTGAGGAATGAGAAAACCATTTCAGGCTTTTCAGTTCCAGCGTCCTTGCAGACTAAACGCTTTATAAGAACACAATAAGTCGAGGGTCTGCTTTGGTTGGCAATGGAGAGGTGCTTTGCTACGAACCTGGGACTGGTGATGAGATCGTACCACCATTTAGAGATGCACTTGAATCGCATAAGAGATTTGGGAGGCAGAGTTGTTACGATTTGTTCCACCACATCTTGCTCAATATTTTTGACAGACTCGGTCACTTCTGATGCCTCTGAATCCTTTTCAAGTGCCATTCGATTCGTCTACAAAGTCAAGTACAAAACCTAATTAATCATGTGAAAAAAGCACCAAAAATTATCATCAACAGAACAATAAAGAACATTCAGAACTACGTACCTTGGTCCTTAAAAGCAAAGCAAAGGAGGAAGTTGAGGTAGAGATGGATTAGGTTTAAGGTGAGGTAGAGATGGATCAGGTTCTTTGTTCCGTTTCAGTCTTTTGGTGATTATATGAAATTAATCTCAAATTAGGAGACAATTACCATTTAGGTTTGGTTAGGATTTAACCCAAATGTGCTGAGGTGTCTTGTTTTTAACCTTTGGATATCAAAAGGACGGTCTGTATTTAAAGTCAAGGATAGCCAAGGCCACCCAGTAGCCAAGAAGAGGATCTTGATCCAAAGTAGGGGAAATGCCAATACTCTTAGCATGATCTTGAAAAGCTTTAAGAATCAACACTTGATGATCTTGGTGAAAGGGACTCATTAACACTTCATTTTGTTATCAATTGTTCTCGTATATACTGCTGTCATGTTCTTTGTGTTTATTAGCTATTCAATTACATGATCTTGTTGCTTAATTTGTTCATTTAGTCATCACAATAGCCTATATAAACCAATGTAATTAAGTTCCCGATCATTTCATCAATCAATTGGTAGAGAGATCGATCCGATCTAAAAGAGAAGGCGTATTAATTTGAGAGCTCTTAAAAACTTTCCACTATCATTAAGATGGAAATGGCACTGCTGCTAGCCTTATTGCTCATCACTTTATTTTCAGCAGGCTCTGAAGCAGCAAGGGCCTTCAACTACTTCCAGTTCGTTCAACAATATCCTCCCACTCTGTGCATGAACAATAGGGCATGTCCTCCAGGTGTTGCTCTGCCACGCGGTTTCTTCATACATGGGCTATGGCCTAGTAATTTTTCTGCTCCTCATGACAAGTGTGTTGGTACCGCATTTGACTATAATCTGGTATGGGGTTAAGCGTACGTGCAGTTACATCACTTACATGTATATTAAGATCACACTATCAATGGATTTGACAACACTTAGTTCTCTATGCATGTGAGTGCGATTTTGCTGCAACAATTTTGTTATTAATCTCTGTTTCAAGCTGAGGATTTCCAACTATGATTATCAAGTTTTATATTGTAGCTGATATTTTTAAGTTTAATGTCTACAATTCTACTTGAAAATTTGATCTTTTGTACTTACACTCTTCAATTATGTTTACGTACGCAGCTGCTAAATATGGGTCAAGCGGCGAATCTAGCAGTCTCGTGGCCGAGCTTCACGTATACATCGAACAGTAACTTCTGGCTTCACGAGTATGACAGCCATGGCACTTGCTCGGAAGCATTGTACACGCAGGCGCAGTATTTCGCACAAGCCCATTATATCTGGACAGTGGTCAATGCTTTCAGCATACTATCTTCTTCTGGGATCCTCCCGGGCTATTCATACCGTGATGTTGACATAATCAACGCCGTCCGAGGAGCACTCCAAGGATTCATGCCATCGGTGATGTGCAAGACTGATGCAGGTAAAATGTACCTCCATGAAATCATCATTTGTATTGATCCCGGGCTTGCGAAATTCGTCAATTGTGTCAGACCGTCTTCTTGCCAAGGAATAGTAATATATCCTTAATCCAATCGGGAGTATAAGTATATGCAATACATAAGACATGTAGATTAATGTCAATATAAGTATTATTTACTGCCTTTTTACTTCTCGATTATTTATGTAATCTAATTTGCGTTAATTATATCCTTGTTCAGTATTCACTTCTTTAAATTCATATATATATATATATATATATATATATATATAATTTATGTCACCTCCTTGTTTGGTGAATATACATATGTACTGCTACCAAATGACTTCGAGGTAGAAAGAAAAAGAAAAACATGCAAGTTCTTTTAAACACGTACCATCAGCGACTCAGAGTACTATAATTTATGGGATTGTCTTCTTTGAAAATTTGATTCCAATATATGGCATCTTGAATTTCTCAACCTTTAAAACAAGAAAAAAGAACTTCGAAATGGTGATGTAACTTCAAATGTAATCTGTCATGAAGATCTTCGAAATGGTGATGTAACTTCAAATGTAATCTGTCATGAAGATCAGAGTGTAGTTATTCAATTGGAATTACAAGAAATAAAGTTGTAGACCGCAATTATGAAACAAACTTGGAGATATATGGAGGAGAAGATGGAAGACATAGACCTGTCACCTGTGTAACAAAAGCAAAGGCAATTTCTTACATGTCATCTTAGGCTAAGTCTATTGCTGCATACTCTCTTAAAGCATCTCCAACAACTCTTGTAAAATTTGAATTTTTTTCTATTGTACAAGAAAAACACCTATTTTTGGCTACAACAGTTCTTGTAAACCAATCTCTATGAAAAAATGACAATTTGATACAAATTTGAGGGTCTCTTTGCCCAAACCAATGACCGCTCTAAGATTGCTCAATTGAACACAAGATAACTACACTTATTGCCCAATTGAACACATCTTTACTAAAACTTAACGAATTAGAACTATTTGTTATAATCACAAACATAATCACTATACTCCGGTCACCGGCAGCCAGACTACGATAATCGGTCGCTGGAAACTCGTAGGAATTTGGTTATCGGCTGTCGGACTATGATCACCAAACACCGAATTTTTATGTGTCACCGGAATCTCGCTAGAATTTTTCAGATTTCATCGGTATCTCGTCCGACATTGCTGAAACCAAATTCAACCCTCACCGGAGGTTTTATTAGGGGGCAGTAGACTGTATTATACAATTTATTGACCTCCAATAACGTCCGATAATAAATTATTGACCCCTAATGAACTCAATTACTGACTCATAGTGACCCAAATACCTACACCCAGTAACTCCTAATAATATATTACTGATACACAATAACCCGATAATAAATTACTGAACCCTAGTAACTCATAATATGTTTTTTTTTTCTTTTGGCTACGCAATACAACATTCAGAGTATAGCTTGTCGACTTTGAAGCCTTGCCGGAAACAGCTTCCTTTACGCCAACAAGAGAGGGCTTCTTGACTTTAGATCTCAGCAAAGAATAGCCAATTGAAGAGAATGAGAGAGAGAGTGCGTCGACGTGGTCGATGAGAAAGAGAGAGAGGGTGTCAGCATTGAGGAGAGATAGAGGCCTCGTCGGCGTCGTCGAGGCTTGGTGGAGTCGGCGTCATCGAGGCTTGTCGGCTACGACATTGGCATTAATGCTTTGTAGAGGTCCAGCGTGTCGGTGTCGTCCAAGTTGTCTGGGAACGTGAGAGAGAGAGAGAGAGAGATATGCTAATCAAATATGGAATTAGAACTTAATGAAGGGGTAGTTCAAGAATCTTCTCCCAAGAGTGTTGAGTTCTGTACGTCCTCATAGTTACATTTGTACAATGCAATGCGATCTATGGTGAAACTGAGGCTGGTAATGGTCTCATCCAAAATTTTAACTTTTTCTTCAGCTCTTTTTTTCTCTTCATCTGTCAGCTCCCCGTGAAGGAGACTCAGATGTGGCATACTACCTGCAGTACGTACAAATCGCAAAACCCATGTAATCAGTAATCTAATTTATGCTTAACTGAACTCACAAATTTTGGAGTGCGTATCACTGAGGGCGAATCTGTCTGTAACCTTCATCATGCTCATGATATATGCTCAGAAAATTACCAAATAACAAGAATCGGATGCTTCTAGGTATGAAATTGGATATGCCAACTTTCAGAAGACTACTCCCTGTATGTTGTTCATGCATATATATAAACTTCACCTTTGTTTACCAATACTTAAGATAAGTACTTAGACATAGTAGTGACTAGTGGTACAGAAAGACCTTGTGTTTATTAGAAATTAAGCTTCCACATAACCCAAAACTACTGTAAGTCGACTCTAAAATGTTCCATATTTCATATTTGGATATAAATAGAAAAACGAAAATAAGGTAAACTACAACACTCATTACAACAGAGAACTGCAATGGATAGACATAGTCAGCGTCGGAACGTACTGATTTCAAACAAAATATGACCATCTAAACAGAAATATCACCTCAATCCTAGCAAACGATGATCACCAAAAGTCCTAAAACATGTTGTATGTAATGTAAAACTACGAGAACACTAGCATTTGCTAATAACAAATCTTCAGGTACAAGCTAACTAGCTAAGCATCAATAAATCAAATCAACAATATTCGTATAAGGGACGATCGAGTATCTTACAAATGCGACTGAAACGGGATGCGAACTGGATGAAGTTAATGTTTAAATCTTTGAGCTGAGAAAATAACACAGAAAAGTCATTAGTCTAAAATCTATCCCTGAACCTAAACATGATGTAAAATATGAACTAGTCAAAATAAACTACCTCACGGTCTGGAGCAATGTAGAGGTGAACACACTGGTAATAGGAGGGACTGGTGGCAACGTGAGTGACGTTACAAGGGATGGGACCGACGGCCTCGCAGGCTATTCGGAAGGTGCTGACGGCGTCTTCCTCCGTCAATATGATAGGCCCTAAAATAGGAATGTGGGGCACTGCACCATGATCTCCGGTCCACCGAACTCGGCCCGGAGGCCGTCTGTCACGGTTTTTGTAAGTAGAAAGATGTTGGCAGTTCTCTCTATGGACCAAAACTCAGCCTAAGATGCAGTAGATGAGTCCCAGCACAAGTACAAGTGAAGCCATGAAGCCCAACCAAACACAAGGCCCAACATAACCTCAGTAAACCTAGTTATATTCATGCATATTCATATCATGTTTTCACTGAGGATAGCAGTACCACTTTGTATCCTAAGGCTGCCACTAAGGATAGGAGTACTGCTATGTATACCGGTTTTCTGGGTATTTTTATAGCTTGTTCAAATCGTCTTGAAAACTGTGATTTATCCTCTCAATGCATTTGCAGCTGTTTTCCAGTCGATTTGCTTTTCAAATTCAAACAGCCAGCCAAGCATGTGATGCTCTTGGCGCTCAAACTATCAAAGGGTGAAGTTCTCTTCAACCCGTGACCTTGAGTGCTTCAAGGTCCCTTTTGTTTATGCTTGGTTTGTGTTACACTTACCTATGCATCTGATAGTAGGCTGTATGATCCTAGAAGGAAGTTGTTTTGCCTTTCCTTATTGTTAGCATTCTTGTGGAATGCTTTTTGCAAAACCTTTTTCCTTCTTATGAAAAGTTAGCTATTTTTGAAAAGTTGGTTTTGTCCTCATGTCCTCGGCTTTGTTCTACAAAGAATCTCAACAGTATCTATGCCAAGCACATAAGGACAAACCCTCTTAGTTCATTGGCATGCGTATTGCTTTCTTAAGCAAACCTACACTTGTCTATAAATACCAAGCAAAGTGATTTTGCTTGGTGGTCAAATTCATTTGTGTTTTTGTTATTATTGAAGAACATCGGCTTGGCTGTGTTCTTATTCTCTAATGCTCTAAGTCTTCCTAGTGATTATAAATCTTAGAGCTTGAGAAATCAAAAACCGTTTTTCTAAAATCATAAAGCATTTGCATTCCAATACATGTGGTTGTGATTGGAGGTGCAACGACCCCAAGAGTTCACAAGCAGAGTTAGCTAGAGTGTAGTTAAGGTCTGAGTGAAGCTCTTGTATCCCTTTCATGTGTGAGGACTTAGGGGACAAGATGGGAGAGCGTTCTAGTTAGACTAGGTAGAGTCATAGAACAGGATAACAACAAGGTCTGGTATCCCAGGCTCTATTCTTGTATAAGTCTACGAATCACATAGTGGAAAGGTTTGTCATTCGGATAAGGGCACGCAGTTTTCTTCCCTGAGTTCAGGGTTTCTGCGTTAAAGAAAAACATCTCTGTGTTGTTTTTACTTTCAGCAATCTTTTTCATTTCTTGCATAATCGTTGCAAACTGTTAATCGGGATAGCACAACTCCTTGCTAGCCTCGGATTACAAGGCATAACGAAAAAGTTGCAAAGTGTCCTATTCACCCCCCTCTAGGACCTTCAAGTGGTATCAGAGTAGCCACCAGCTTGCTCGTGAGATCCTCTTAGAGGGATATGGACCACAGATTTGGTTCCTCACTGAATTCTCCTCCCTTTTTCAATGGAAAAGGGTATTCAGATTGGAAAGTTATGATGTTTACTTTCCTCTCGTCCCAGGACGATGGAAGACAATGGGAAGCAGTTGAGTTTGGGTATTCAGCTCCTATGACGGTGGAAACAGAAACTGCACCTTCCATTCCAAAGCCTCGCGATCAATGGACTTTAGATGAAAGGTTGGAAGCCAAAGCCAACATGAGAGCTTTGAACAACCTTTTCATGGCAGTATCCGAAGACGTTCGTCGAAGGATCATCAACTGCACCCTTGCCAGAGATGCATGGCAAGTCTTGGCCACCGCTCATGAAGGCACAAACAAGGTAAAAGAACAAAGTATCAGATCCTTACTTCATGACTTTGAGGAGTTAAAAATGAGTGAGGATGAAACTGTAGAAACCTTTCTTGGACGTATGCTTGCCATTACAAACCATTTCCATAGCTTAGATCATCCCATTGACCCTCAACGTATGGTTCAAAAATTTGTAAGGGCCTTACCACCTAGTTTCGAGTCAAAACAGATTGCCATAGAAGAAGCTAGAGACTTGACCACTTACACCCTAGATGAGCTTGTAGGGAACCTCAAAAACTTTGAAGCCAAGAGGAAATCCTCTAAAAAGGATAGATCCTTAGCCTTCACTGTAGTTAAAGAGGAAGTAGAGGAAGAGTCTGTGTCTGGTGATGGTTCGGTGGAAGAATTTGCTCTCTTAACCAAAAGATTGGAGAGGATTTTTAGGGAGAAAAGGAACCCTGGGTTTAATCCTAGGTTTAACCAAAAGGGGGCTACAACCAATACCAAATATCCTCGACAAGGGGAAACCAGTAACCCTAGAAATCCCAAATCCACCTTCAAACCCAGAAACTTTCCTCAGAACGATAAGTGTTTTGAGTGTGGTGGTGTTGGTCATAAGGCAGCTGAATGTGCAAACAGGATGAAGCAAAAGGCTCTCAAGGCCACCTGGTCAGACAGTGAGTCTGAACCTTCCTCAGACCATGAGGAAGAGAAGGAGACCGTTGCATTCATTGCATCGGTTGAGCTTGCCCATACGTCGAACTCTGATGATGATAACGAAGCTCAACATGATGAAGAGCTTCATAACGCATATTCTGATTTGCATGTTGCATCAAAGTCCATGCTTGACAAGATTGAGGGCTTGTCAAACGAGCTTACCAAGAGTGAGAACCATGTCAAGGAATTACAAGACAAGCTACAGCTCCAAAAGAAGAAGTGGAAGGCCGACAAGTTGGCCTTGATAAAAGAGAAGGAGTCTCTTGAAGATAGTCTGAGACTTAAGGATGCCTTGACCAGCAACCTCTCCTCTGAGAAGGCCACCTTGAAGCTGCAGCTAGAAGATTGGAAGAAGGAATATAAGAAGTTCTCCGTTGGATCGGATAAGCTCAAGGAAATTGTTAATATGGGAAAACCGGGTCATGACAAGAGCGGTCTGGGTTTTGAGATTGTCAATCACTCAAAATCAAGCAAGAAGAATACAAAGAAAACGGTGAAGTCCCCCAAGGAGGATGTCTCCAAGTCCAAGGAGAAGAAGACCAAGTTTGTTCCAAAATGCCATCATTGTGGTGTCATGGGTCATATTCGACCCTATTGCTACAAGCTGAAAAATGAAGGACCTGCTCAGAATGCCGAGAATGGAGTTCTGACATCTCTCAAAGATTCCATTGAGAACTCTCTCAAGGAACTTGTGAAGATTGTTCAAACTCTTGCAAACCCTAACCCTAGGGATGTGTCCAGGAAGAAAATCTGGGCCCCAAAGACCAAGTCCAAGTCTAAGGAGCAGCCTGCTCAAGTAGAAGACCACAATGATGAAGAGGAATATGATTCAGACTCTGATAGTAATACTATGAGAGTTTGTTTTCTCAGCCGAACTGTACTGAAGCCGAAAGCTCCACAAAGAACAAGAGCTTATTGCAATGTTGCACTCACTGCCTTATCAGCTAGGAAATCCGATTCCTGGTACGTTGACAGTGGATGCTCGGCTCACATGACTGGCGATCCCAAGTGGTTCGTATCAAGGGATGATGTCTTTCCAGTCGGTTGCATTACATTCGGGGATGGAGCAAATTCGGATATCATTGGTAAAGGGACAGTAAGGGCTCCAGGTCTCCCTGAACTAAAAAATGTCCTTCTTGTCAAAGGCTTGGAAGTATGCTTGCTGAGTGTGAGTCAAGTAGTTGATGAGAATGATTGTGTCATTTTTGACAAGATCAAGTGTCTGGTTCTAAATGGAAAGGGGATGAGCGTCATGCAAGGAGATCGGACCAAGGACAATTGCTATTGTATCATGGCTCGGAAGGAGTTCAAGCCGCAACTATGTTTTCGCGCACAAATTGGTGAGCTGCCTCTTGATCTTTGGCACAGACGCCTCTGTCATTTGAACCATCAGGACATCGTGAAGCTATCAACAAAGGAAGTGGCTAGAGGTCTCCCTAAGCTTTCCGGGGAAGCTTCAGGTATGTGTGGAGAATGTAAAATTGGTAAGCTTACACGCTCTCCACACTCTGCTCTTAATGTTCAACCCACCTCTAATGTGTTAGAACTCTTGCATATGGATTTGGTAGGACCGGTTAAGACTTCTAGCTTAAACGGTGCGATATATACCCTTGTCATTGTCGATGATTTCTCTCGTTTTACTTGGGTTATGTTTCTTGCATTGAAGTCTGATACTTTTGATACATATGATACATTTGCCAAAAGGGTTTCAAATGAGAAACTGCATGAGAGTAAACACATTGTTAGAGTTAGGACGGATCATGGCACTGAATTTGATAATGCAAAATTTGATGAGTACTGTGATATGTTTGGTGTGCATCATGAATACTCTTCTCCGATCACTCCCCAACAAAATGGGATTGTTGAAAGGAAGAATCGAGTCTTAGTTGAAATGACTAGGGTAATGCTTAATGCTTCTGGTCTCCCTCACAACTTCTGGGCTGAGACTGTGAGCAATGCTTGCTATACTCTTAACCGTGCTATTTTCAGGCCAGGAACTGATAAGACTCCTTACGAGATATGGAAAGGAAGGAAGCCTAATCTGGCCTATCTGAAGGTGTTTGGGAGTCCTTGTTTCATCTACAAGGACAGAGAATACTTAACCAAACTTGATGCACGTTGTGATAAGGGTGTTTTCCTTGGATACTCTCTCAAAAGCAGGGCATACCGAGTCTACAACAAAGTCTCTTGCAAGCTAATGGAAACCATTAACGTTGCCATTGATGATGGTCTCGGGTGTACTCACCGAGCTGGTTGCACGTCTGAAGATGATCCAACAATTCCTACTGATCCCATACAGCCAGATGCAGATGTCATAATCTGCAAGGAAAGCTCCTCAGCTGAAGAAGCTGACTCAAGAAATGGAGAGGATCAGAATGATCATGAGGATGGATATGAGGTTACCCATCCCGGGGAAGGCTGTAGGGATGCAACCACAACCACCCAGCCCCCACACAGAACTGGAAGGCGACAAGTGCAAAAAGATCACTCTCCTTCTGACATCATTGGTAATGATTCACAATCTACTGTCACACGCAGCAAGGTAAAACGTGCAGTAAGCAGGTATGCAGTGTTGAAAATTTTTTTGCAATGCATAAGTCTACCATAGATAGAGTCATGCACTTTGGTTTTGTGTCCACCATAGAACCTAAGAACGTGAAAGAAGCTCTGTGTGATACTGATTGGATTAATGCCATGCAAGATGAATTGAATCAATTTGAGAGAAGTAAGGTTTGGCACCTCGTGCCACGACCCGAAAACAAGAATGTAATTGGCACCAAATGGGTGTTCAAGAACAAGTCTGATGAGAAAGGTGTGATAACCAGGAACAAGGCCAGATTGGTTGTTCAAGGTTACTCACAAATAGAGGGACTTGATTTTGAAGAAACTTTTGCTCCGGTTGCAAGGTTGGAATCAGTTAGGTTGCTTTTGGCAATAGCTTGTTACTTAAGGTTCACCCTGTACCAAATGGATGTGAAGAGCGCCTTCTTAAATGGCATTCTTAAGGAGGAAGTGTATGTTGCACAACCCCCAGGCTTCCAAAGCTCTAGCCATCCTGATCATGTGTACAGATTAGATAAAGCCCTTTATGGCCTTAAGCAGGCACCTAGGGCTTGGTATGAGAGGCTGTCCACTCACCTTCTTGAACATGGTTATGTTAGAGGTTCAGTTGATAAGACTATGTTTGTAAAAATCACCTCTAAGGATATGTTTATTGCTCAAATCTATGTGGATGATATTGTTTTTGGATCGACTTCCGATAACTTGGTTAAAGAATTTTCTGATCTTATGTCTAAGGAGTTTGAGATGAGCCACTATGGGAAACTGACCTACTTCTTAGGTCTGCAAGTTGATCAAAAGATTGATGGCCTGTTCATATCTCAATCCAAGTATGCCAAGGAACTCGTGAAGAAGTTTGGGATGCAAACATCCTCTCCAGTCACAAATCTGATGGGAACTAGTTGCAAAATCACAGTCGATCTTGATGGAGCTGATGCTGATCAGTCCAACTACCGTAGCATGATTGGTAGCCTGCTGTACTTAACAACAAGCAGACCGGACATATGCTATAGTGTAGGGGTTTGTGCTCGGTACCAAGCTAATCCAAAGGAATCACACGTAAAGGCGGTCAAGCGCATCATCAAGTACATTGCAGGTACAACTGACCTTGGGATTAGCTATACTTTCGACACTAACTGTGAAGTTGCAGGATATTCCGACTCGGATTGGGCAGGAGATGCGAATGATCGGAAAAGCACGTCCGGTGGCACTTTCTTTGTGGGAAACAATCTTGTTTCGTGGCATAGCAAGAAGCAGAACTGCGTGTCTCTGTCCACAGCTCAGGCAGGATACATTGTTGCAGGAACCTGCTGCACACAACTCTTGTGGATGAAACATATGCTCGCAGACTACGGATTTCAACAAGAGGTTCTATCCCTATTCTGTGACAATACTTCTGCTATCAACATCTCTAAGAATCCTGTGCTGCATTCTAGGACAAAGCATATAGAGATTAGATATCATTTCATCCGAAACTTTGTAGAAGATAACTTGCTTGAGTTGACCTTTATTCCCACTGAAAAGCAATTGGCCGATTTGTTTACAAAACCACTTGACAACCTTAGGTTCACTAGCCTAAGGAAGGCAATTGGTATCTGTGGCCCTCACTAATCTTCCCCTGAGAACATGCTTTGTACATAGTTTTATTTGAAAAATCAAAAAAATATTTAAGTTTTTGCTTTCAGCTTCACGGGATAGGAATATGTGTTGGTATCCTCAGTAGTCATTGAACTTGACCTAAGTCTTGCATCCTTTACTACCTGGATGACCACTTTGCGGTAGCTCATGTGCTTGTGCATCTGCTCTCTATTTGTTTGTATCGTGGTCTACATCTCAGAACAAGTTTCACCCTACTTGTACACATTTCTCCCACATTGTGCGTTGCTCAATGGACTTGTATCAAGTGAGATGGAGGTTTGAGGATTGCTTATGGCCAGGTTACTCTCAAAGTAGTCATCTCTTGGGTCGTGTCCGCGATTCGTTAGAAGGCTGAAACGAGAGTGGCTTGGTCACCACGGTGGTTTTTGGATTGATTATCTAGGTCAGGTTATTCTCAAAGTAGTTTTTCATTGGGTCGCGTCCACGATTCTTTGAAAAGCAGAAACGAGAATGGCTTGATCTCCCCGGTGAAAGATCTTGCTTAATCTTTAAAAAGAAAAAATATATGACTTATGAGCTGCTTCTTCCACTAAAGAATCCGAGCTTTTCACTCTTAGGAGCATCCTTGTTATGCTTAATGCCCTAAAGTCAACTGACTTGGGAGTCATTAGTGAATAGGTTTGTTACATGGATCAGTGGGGATGCCTGGAATGTCTTCTATCCTTCGATGGGGTTTTGATAAAGTCTACTTGGACTATCAAAGTTTAACTACATATGACCCTATGAGGACGATTGTTCCAGAATGGCCAAAAAGAACTAAATATGTGAACATATAGGCACAAATGCCTAAGTGAACTAGAACTGTGAAGCTATAAGGAAGGAAACCCTACTGGTGCTATAAGGCTGGATACAACCGTTACTATCCTCAGCCTGCTACTCAGTTTCCAACTCACTTGATGCATCTTCATGAGTTCGCCTTGTGTCTATGAAATATTTCCCACACACTTCACGGATTTTGTTCTGTTCATGTTGGACCATATTCACTCAACTAGACAGTCACATTTACATGCTTTGCTCAATATTGGTTATTTGAGAGTGGTTAAAAGGTGTCTTACTTTGTGAGTCTATGCCTTGACCATTGTGCAAACCCTTGGATCTGCAAAGGTAACTCTCATCCCGTGAACTATGTTTGTCTATAATTTATTCTCTTTCTTTCTTTTGTTGAACGGCTATTCTAAGGGGGAGAAGCTTTATGCACATGGGTTCTTACACCAATTGCTTTCTCTTTTGTTCTCTTAAGGTTGTAATGTGTGCTTAACAATGATCACTGTTCATCCTTAAATGCTGAGTGTGCTTTTGTGCCTTTTATACTGTTTGAAAAAGGTAGGAAAATCGCTTTTTCTATGAGGACATGTCAGTCGGCCCTAGTCCATCTATTTAGGTTGTTTGACCTGATCTTGGCCCAAGGCTTCTGAAGCCCACTTTCTGCATGAACACGTGTTCTCTCCCCTTAAGACGAGAAACTGTTGTTGGTGGTTCGGTTCCCTTTCGTCTCCCTTTGTGTGTGGTAATGGATTAAGTTGCAATTACCATGGACAAATGTCTAATCACGTCGTCCTGCTTTATTGCTCCCATTTTCCCACTTCGTCTCACTCCTTCACCTCCACTTCGTTTTTTCTCCCTTCTCTGTTTCTCCATCTTCTTCCTCCATTGTAGCCGGTCGAATGGCTGATCACTCCCCATCTCACTCTCCTCTGGGTCCTCTCGAACATGAGAAGTCCCCTCTTGCATCCGCCACTGGCCCTTCCGTTCCCTCCACAGGAACCACAAACATGGAAGATCTGTTTGGACCCACCTCTGCTGGGTCCCCTCGCAGCCAGGCTCGCACTAGAGCCTCTGGCGGTGTCACCATTGTCATGCAATGGTCTGATCTAAAGAAGCGTAAGAAGGACGCTTCGGCGAGTGGCTCCGGTTCCCAAAAGACGCCTCGGGCACACCAAGTCTCGTCGGCCCCACTTGCCTCTCGACTTCGGAGTCGATCCGCCACTCTGTCTCCGGGAACTCTGCCAGCAACCACCCCTGCTAAGAGGTCTGCCCCGGTCGCCCCGGTCGTCTCCCCAGCAAGGACTGAGGAATCAGACCCCATCATGGTGGAGACAAGCTCTCTGGATGGCACGAACAGCTCTGATCAAGAATTCAGGGTCTCACCCGTCAAAGCCGCTGCCCCGAGCCCTCCGAAGACGAGCAAGAAGGCTGCTGCCAAATCTAAGGATGCTGGACCATCCAAGGCAAAAGGGAAGGCTGTTGCTCCCTCGCAGTCCGAGAAACAAAAGCCTCCATGAAAGCGTGCTTCACTGTTTGGTCGCAAGGATAGCAAGACAGCCAAACCTCCAAAATCCCAAAAGAAACCTCGCGTCACGCTGCCTAGGGATACCAACAAGGCTATCCCTCTCAAGCGCAAGGTTATTGAGGTATTGCCTGTTCCCCCTATCGAGCATTTCGTTTCTGAGGAAGCTAGATCTTTGTTTACCACGTGTACCATCGGTCGTCCGGTGGTGTATGAAAAGAAATTGGCCTTTGATACCCTTCCTAGTTTATTTAAAGACAAAATCCAACAATTAGGATGGGTAGACCTCTTAGCCTCCCTGCCCATTATCAATCTGACCATTGTCCAGGAATTCTATGCCAATTTCTCTGAGGACATGGCATTGAAGGTTAAGCTTAAGGCCCCCTCAAAGGATCTGCAGGTCTGGGTTCGAAACCGTGTCATTAACATTTCCCCTGCCAGTATCCGTAGGGTTCTTAGTCTCCCCACCACCAGGACTGATGACCTCGATCGTATCCGCAAGCACCTCACTACTGTTTCCTTAACTGATCTTGCTGAGGCTCTGTACTCGACTCCTTTCCAAGCTCCCACTCCTACTGTCTCTCTAGCAAGTCAGTACATGCCTGAGTTTGTCAAGGTGCTGGGTTTTGTTGTTCGGTCTCTTCTCACTCCCTCCACCCAAACCAGCAAAATAACCAAACGCCAAGGAGCCTTCATCTCCTATTTGCTTCAGGAGAATAACCCCTCCTTTCCAGCAGAGTACTTCATCTATCAAGCCATCCACAAGGCTGCTGTTGCCCAGCGCAACTCTGCCAAAAGCTCGCTGGTCTTTCCCGGGGTTATTTGCCTTCTTTGCTATGATGCGGGTGTGAACACTCGAGATGGTGATGCGATTCTTCCCCCCATTCCTCCGATTGATCTGACCTCCGTTCATAAATCTGTGTCCCAAGATGGGATGTATGTTGAGTCTCTTGAGCATACGAGTCTCAAAAAGGAGTTGAAGGAGGCCATCCAGTCTGCCGTTGAGGATCTCAAAGTCTCATTCTCTCAGAAGTTTGAGGAATTGAAGACTCACTTGGATGAGCTTGCACAAGCGGCCAACCCCAGCAATCAGTCAGCCTCTGACTCTGCGTCCAGCTCAGATGGTCAGCTTCGTGCTCAGGAGCCTGCGGGCAGGGACGATCAAACTCAGGGGGAGTCTTCGGATCGGTCCATCTCGGGAGATGATGATGTAGAGTACATCAGTGATGAGGATGCGGATATCTGATACCCTTGACAGCCTTGCTTCTGGTGTTATGTTTTCAGTCTTATTGCGGTTGTTCTATTATTCTGTTAAGACAATGTTTTTTTTTTCTGGTTCTGTTTGGTTGTTTGTTGAACATGGTTGTTCTCTGTTTCCCTTTGTCCTTCTGTGACAAAAAGGGGGAGAACTAGTTTCTAGGGCATTATGTTGGTTGTGTTGAGCTTTTCCATGCATGTTTATTTTTCAGTTATTAAATTATCTGAGAATGTGCATCTGAGTTATAATGCCTTGGCTATCCTAAATATTCTCTATGCCTTCACTTGTGTTCTTGTTTAGTTTTCTTAAGGACAGGTTTGTATCTTGAGAAATCTGTGCTGCTGATTCTGTTGGTTAGAACTAGATGTTTGGATAGCTAGGTGTGTTTTTGTCCAGGAATGCCAAAGGGGGAGATTGTAAGTAGAAAGATGTTGGCAGTTCTCTCTATGGACCAAAACTCAGCCTAAGATGAAGTAGATGAGTCCCAGCACAAGTACAAGTGAAGCCATGAAGCCCAACCAAACACAAGGCCCAATATAACCTCAGTAAACCTAGGTATATTCATGCATATTCATATCATGTTTTCACTGAGGATAGCAGTACCACTTTGTATCCTAAGGCTGCCACTAAGGATAGGAGTACTGCTATGTATACTGGTTTTCTGGGTATTTTTATAGCTTGTTCAAATCGTCTTGAAAACTGTGATTTATCCTCTCAATGCATTTGCAGCTGTTTTCCAGTCTATTTGCTTTTCAAATTCAAACAGCCAGCCAAGCATGTGATGCTCTTGGCGCTCAAACTATCAAAGGGTGAAGTTCTCTTCAACCCGTGACCTTGAGTGCTTCAAGGTCCCTTTTGTTTATGCTTGGTTTGTGTTACACTTACCTATGCATCTGATAGTAGGCTGTATGATCCTAGAAGGAAGTTGTTTTGCCTTTCCTTATTGTTAGCATTCTTGTGGAATGCTTTTTGCAAAACCTTTTTCCTTCTTATGAAAAGTTAGCTATTTTTGGAAAGTTGGTTTTGTCCTCATGTCCTTGGCTTTGTTCTACAAAGGATCTCAACAGTATCTATGCCAAGCACATAAGGACAAACCCTCTTAGTTCATTGGCATGCGTATTGCTTTCTTAAGCAAACCTACACTTGCCTATAAATACCAAGCAAAGTGATTTTGCTTGGTAGTCAAATTCATTTGTGTTTTTGTTATTATTGAAGAACATCGGCTTGGCTGTGTTCTTATTCTCTAATGCTCTAAGTCTTCCTAGTGATTATAAATCTTAGAGCTTGAGAAATCAAAAACCGTTTTTCTAAAATCATAAAACATTTGCATTCCAATACATGAGGTTGTGATTGGAGGTGCAACGACCCCAAGAGTTCACAAGCAGAGTTAGCTAGAGTGTAGTTAAGGTCTGAGTGAAGCTCTTGTATCCCTTTCATGTGTGAGGACTTAGGGGACAAGATGGGAGAGCGTTCTAGTTAGACTAGGTAGAGTCATAGAACAGGATAACAATAAGGTCTGGTATCCCAGGCTCTATTCTTGTATAAGTCTACGAATCACATAGTGGAAAGGTTTGTCCTTCGGATAAGGGCACGCAGTTTTCTTCCCTGAGTTCAGGGTTTCTGCGTTAAAGAAAAACATCTCTGTGTTGTTTTTACTTTCAGCAATCTTTTTCATTTCTTGCATAATCGTTGCAAACTGTTAATCGGGATAGCACAACTCCTTGCTAGCCTCTGATTACAAGGCATAACGAAAAAGTTGCAAAGTGTCCTATTCACCCCCCTCTAGGACCTTCAGTTTTAATCTGACGGGACACAGGCTCGGGTAGGAGGCCCCACGCTACGTACCTGTGAGGCGTTTTGACGGTGTTCTGGTCGCCGGCGGTGGTTGGTTCTATGTTTGCCATGAGAAATAAAGTTTGGTGAAAAGAAGTCGCAATGTCTCGTACGTTGCTTCGTTTTCAGTTTGATCCCAACAGCCGAGAGGATGATGATGAGCCGAGATGTACTTGAATGACAGACAGAACGAGTAGATGATCTCGTCTCAGTCCTTTCTATTTTTTCTTTTGTTTGGTGAAAATTAAATGTCACATGATATCAATTTGATATTGTAAATCACACTTTTGTTGTGTCAAACTTCATCAGTTATGTCACACATTTTATTTCAAATTATCTATAATCGAAATTGGTAGTCCTTGTGTAAAGTGTGTGTGTTCTTGCACACTATTGCTACGTACTCTTCCCTAATCGGTGCATATTATAATCTAGTCCTTGTGTAAAGTGGGTGTTCTCGCACACTAATGCTATTGGAGACTCTCCTTCTTATCAACGGATTCTTCACATGATAATAGTAATTTGGGGTTCAAAAGATCTTGTTTAAAAAAACTGTATGAGACATAAAGTAATTTATAAAGAATGAACTTAAAATCTAGTCTTGCTCAAAAGATCGATGATGATAAAAATAATTTTTGTTTATAAAGAATGAACTAATAATCTTATGATTTAAAAGAAGATATATAATGTTTCGTTATGACTTACATCACTCCAAGATTCACAATTTAAGTTAGATATGAGAAAATTTTGACAAAACAACAATCATAATCGGCCGGGTAATTAAATAAAATATGGAAAGATATACAATGCGAGGTAAACTTTCTCGACAAACAACGTACTATATTGTACGTATCAGATCAAATCAAATGTGCATATTTATGATCGGAACAACACTATTTACATAAGTACTACCACAAAAAGGATTAAAAAAATCTACCGGGAATCGGAAGATCATGTGGAAAACTTTGAATCGGAATACACTTGACGTTTTTGGTGATGAGGTTATAGCAGATAAGGATCCCATTTTCCCCAACCCCAAGAATTTCGTTGCCCTTCCAAAATGCCAATACCTTTCGAGGTAAGCTGTAAGGAAAGTACTCTTGATACTCAAAGGTCAAGTGTTTTGTCCAAGCACCTTCAGCGCCGGCACAATCATTCATCACCCACATTGTAGCTTTGTGCCGATCCACACAATTATGCAAGCCGAAAAGAGCAACAGATTCATTCCACAATGTAAGATGCAATCCAAGGAAAAAACCACCGAAGTGGTTATATTCCAGTAGTCCATAAGGTAACAAAACTTCATGACATACCTCATCACTAGTATCGAACGAAATGATGGCTTGCTGAGTCTCAAATATTGAGACGAATTCCTTTTGTTGCTCATATCCCGTCCAGTTTCACATTCCCTTGAAATATAAATTGAAATAGACTATCCTTTGACCAAAACTAATTAGAAATTCCTCTGCGTTGCTACAGAAACTCATTCCCAGAAGACAATAGAATCCCTAGTTAAACATCCCGATCTCGGTCTCAATTCTTAACCTTATATTTCAATTGTCTCATTTTATCACTGTCAGTCATGTACGTTCTTGTTTCACTTCTCAACGATCTGACCATCTCTGTCTCTCTCTCAGGTAACTCTAAATTCTGAAGCTCCTTGATTTATTTGTTGATTTCGTTTGATATTGTGAGAATATAATCTTACTCTGGATATATTAGAAATGTGGAGTTTTGTGTCGAGTAAAGCAATTTGATCTACTATGCTCTTCTGACCTGGGTGGCATTTTTCGTTTGTCTGTGAATCGAATGATAGAAGACGTCTATATGACGGAGGTTCACAAAAACATTGAACAAGATGTGGTGGAACAAATCCTGTCAACTCTGCCTCCCAAATCTCTGATGCGATTCAAGTGCGTTTCGAAAAGGTGGTATGCTCTGATCACCGATCCCAGGCTTGTTGCTAAGCACTTCTCCACTTCGAAGCTCAATAATAGCTCTACTCCTTGCGTCCTTTTGAAGCGTTTAGTTAAAAAGACAATAACACTGATAGTGAGACTCAGGAGGTATTCTCAATGCTTAAATTTCGGAACAATATTGATAATGATAATGATAATGATGGTGAGGGCGATGAGCATAGCTTTGTTACGAGGGTAGAGGACATTGACATTCCTCCTTCTTTGAGTTTAATTTGCTAAGAACAGTATTAGGGTTGTGTGCATGTATAATATGGTCTTTGTGCGTTGAGTGATACCATGAAAGTGGTTGGTTCTTATAAGAAAGTAAGAAACTTGCCATATAATTAACAGGCCTGTGTGAAAGAATACAGATCTACTCTAAATACATAGCAATTAAGCAAATATAATTTTGAAAAGCTTAAAATTCAACACTTGGAACGGTGCTTGTTCATTTAGGTTGGACTGTTGGAGCTATTTAGATTGATATCCTAGCTAGTTTCCTCAGAGAAACTTCAACACTATTCTATGAATACCTCGAAGTACAAAATGTATGAAGAAATCTGTACCAATGTGACGGTTCATGGTTGTGATTAACTGTCCATGTTTAAGGAATATATGCCATCCTTGTCACTTAACTCATTCTGTTTTTGGTAGCGTCGTACATCATATGTTTGATAGATCAGATTAGCTTGTGTAAGGGAGAGAATCGAACCAGAGGACTAATTGCAGAGATGGGAAGGGATATGGAGTTGCGTTGAGGGAGATGATTAGGGCCGGGTTGATGAGACCACAGGAGAGATGAGGGATTTGATGACAACTTGTCAAGCGGGATTGCTCATCACCAATCTCGCTCGTCGTCTATCTACATAGGGATTTCTAGTTCCACTAATACCCGGCCAGTTCATATACTAGCTCGCTAGCTAATCTATATATATATAGTTATATACACACACTCAAACCCTAGATATGGTACTGAAAATTATATTTAACGTTCGCTTGCACAGATCAACAGGTAATAGGGCTGGCATGGGAGAACTAACACACTTCGTGCCTACAACGAATCTTTTGGAGTAGAGTATCGAAAATAGACTCATTTATGTCAAAATCTAATGATTAGTGATCTAGTTCTACGTACTTCCACAATTTTTTATTTGTCTTAAAAAAGAATTTGAGGAGGAGGATATGCAGTGGTCACCTTAATACGATGTGGGATTGATTCAAAAACAATAGGCAAATGAAAATATATCAGTTCTAGACAGTCGGAAAAGAAAAAATAAATGACTCGACCCAAACTTTGTTTTGCTTTCCCAGACGGCCCCCTGATCCTTGGCACTTTTAACATTTTTCTCTTAGCTTTCTCTGCAACCAGAGGTACGTGCGCTGACGCCTAATTTCCTTTTAAATGCTGATTACAATTTGTGAAGAGAAAGTGATACATAACACTCATCGTACTAGGTAAAGAAACAAGCTTTTTTGAAGCTCTTGATTCATATATATGTTTGTGTGTATACCGTTGTTTGTAATCCGAATTCCGATTCTAAGCTATCTTGATTACAGGTAAGGTTTGCGTTTTCTCATCTTATAATGTAATAATTTTTAGAATTCCATGTGTTTGGGTTTGTGCAAACTGAGTGAGATTTATCACAAAATATTCTACCAGATATTTTTTTGATTTTCATGTTTTTGCAATCTTGGGTTTGATGCCAGGAAGAAGAAATGACAAAAGATGGACACTTTATTGAGGTTGTATTGATGAGAATGTCATGCTCTTGTTACTGTTCGGTATAAGTTTTGGTTGTGCTAGGTATGATTGGTTTGATGGCCAAAGATCATTAAGAAATGTCATTTGATTCTTTTGGGGTTAAGCGGTTTGTGATATGAAATGATTAGGATGAAAGCCCGAAATTAGGCACGTAATGGATCATTTAGGTTCTAGGGAAAGTGATCTGGATCTTGATTTGGAAAGTGGTGAGACTGAATCCAGCAGTGAAGAAGATGGAAGTGAAGAGTCCAGTTCCCATGGTAAACATTCTGATAAATTATCGAATAGGGGAAGGATTGGATACTTGTTTATCGAAAGATCAATAGCAGCTAATGATGTCATAGGTGCAAGCAATAAGGTATCAAATATTGATGAAACTAGGAATGTGATAGAAGGAGGAATTGAAAAGAGAATGGTGGATAAACAGAAAACGAAAGACCCTGAGAAGCATCCCAAGCCACCTCGGCCTCCTACGGGTCCATCATTACATGCAGCCGATATAGAGTTGGTTAAAGAAATTTAAAACCGTACTAGGTTGCGGCGTGCAAGGAGAGAAAGGCTGAAGGCATTGAAAAATATGAAAACTGATGGAGCATCATCTGCAAATATCAACTTTTTGGCACTAATAATCACAGCTGTCTTCTTCTTTGTGATAATCTTCCAGGGTATTTGCTGCCTGCCTGTAGTTATACTGCATACCATTTTTGATATATCTGTCACCATCTCTTACATTGTAGACTGAGAATGATTCATGACCTTCCAGTCTTGATTGTTGGGTTGTTATTGTGTGCTTGTTGGGTTGGTGGTAGATTGTGCCAAATTACAAAAGGTTCCTTAAGTAATATTGCTAATAGTTCACACATTCCTACACTTTGATGAGTATGAAGGTTGATGTGTATGTTTCATGTTGGATCCCAGGAGTTTTGGGTTCTCGTGTATGATTCAATTGTTCCCATAATTCCATAGTTTTGGGATGTACATTCAACAGCTCATCTGCGTACAAGTGAACCACTAGCTCAGTTCTGCAGTGTTTCCCAGGTAAAGTGATATTTCATTTCCAACTTCTGATGCAGAAGAATGTGTTCAGTGCTATTATTTCTACACATTTGGTTGTTCTAGCTAGTGATATGTTTCGTTTTGTCCGGCAGAAGCAAATTTAAATCATATGTAGTGCTGTGCTATTACATGTTCAATGTTGGATTACTTCCAGTATGTGCAATGATGCATTCCAAGTTGGTATACAATCAACGTCAATGCTGGATTACTCCAGTATATATATATATATATATTTTTTTTTTTTCTTTCTCGAAAATAAAAAATATCCAATCTTGTTTTCACTAACCCTGTAAATTGGGCTTAAGCAGGTTTAGCTTTCTACTTTGTAAAGCATTCTGCACTTGGGTTCATAATCTACCCTGCTAAATTAAAGTTGAAAGACAATCTAGAGTTTTGTTGTTTATGCATCCTGCTCCATCTTCACCATCTTGCTTGGCTCCATATCAACTTCTACACCTGCAACATTATTGATGAATTGATGAATTATGAACATTTCTAGTCTTTGAATGTCTTAGTTTAATGGACTTTAATTTAGTTAGCATTCTAGAGCTACTTTCTAGGAGGCATGTATTGATACTTGACACTTGATACTTTTAATGGTAGGCCAATTCTGTATGTCAGATTATCATTAGAGTAGCACAACGCAGATCGATTTAGACGTACAAGCTCTAAGTGATCAATTAGTTGCCCTCATGAAGGGAGTCTAAAATTAAGACCTGTGAGTAAAAGTGGGCTAGTGGCTAATATCCTTACCAAGTTCCCCTTACAAACTTACAATTTCGGAATCATAGTAAACAATTAGCAAATAGACTCACTCGATCTCCAGGTATTCTTTAATTGATCACAACAAACGCAGTTAGGGCCATATTATTATTAACCACGTTTCATGATCAGTAATCTAGTCCAAATATGTCTATGCATGTCTACTAATGGTATGTTTATGAAAGAAGATCGAAGGTCAATATCTCCATCATGCCAAGCAAATTCTTCAGAAAAAAATAGTGTCGATTTCCATTTTGATCAAGTCCAGGCCAAGTCCCAGTCCTAAATTCCTCAATAAAGCATATATGCCTTGTGAACAACTTATTTGCCAATACGATAGAAGTTAAGAATATAAAAATTAAGGATCACAAACGTAATCTCTCTGTAGACAAACATTTCCCGACAGTAGCTCTCTGAACATCGCTCTGCAAAATACCGACCCCTAGCCAACGGTGAATTATTGAGCAGCCACATTTGTTAGGGTTCCGACTGCTCTCAGGACTTGGGAGAACAACCTGGGTGACGTCTTGCAAAAGGCAAGTTGCAAGGGTGATGAGGAAGCCCAGGACTCCAGGGTTAATCCTTCTAGCTTCGAGTTCAACGGCATGGTTCAAATGTCGTCATGCTAACAAGAAGTACTGGACAGTAGATCATCGATATCGTGTCCGACAATCCCATCATCTTTATGGGCCTCTTAATTAAATATTGCTTGCTTGTATCTTTATTTGGTATTTGTTTGACAGAATGAATATATATATATATATATATACGAGTTTTCGCTGGCGATTTTGAAGCTGAATTATGGGTGCAAATGATGAAGAATTCATGGATGATTGAAGTAAAGTGCTGAAAATGTAATAAAACGCAGAGAAAGCTATAAGACTACATTGTGTTCTTTTGTATTGAAGATGAATAAGGTTTCCGGGCTTTAGATGTAGAAAGTCATAAATTCCCTTACGACTTAATTGTCATAAACCTACATATAGTTAGCAAATGATTCACTTGAAACTATGGAAATACAATCCTTATAGCTATAGTATCCGATCAGTTTTACTCATAATTTCTTCATGAATAACAACATACATGATCTCACCATGAAAATAAAATGTGCCCTTGATCCAACTAGAAACATGTAGAAAGTTATAGATTACATTAAACATATGCTCGTTGTTGTCAAACATTTCCCACCATTAGCTCATTGAACATTGATCTAATAGCAACGATGTATTAATGAGCAACCACGAGGGTAAAAATTCCTGATGCCTTTAGGAGAACAAGCCGGGTGTAGCCTTGCAAAAGGCCGGTCGCAAGGGTTAAGGGGTCGGAGGGTAATCCTTCTGGCTTCTACCCCATGGTTCAGTGCCACCATGCTAACAATAAGAACTAGACACAAGATCAAAGATTTTGTGTTTGAGACTCCCATGATCGATCTTTAATTTGTTGGCTTCTTGACTCTTGAGTAAAATGTTGTTTGAATCTTGCTTTGTATTTGTTTGAGCGAGATTGGACATTTATATATATAAGTTTTGGTTGCTGGCTTTTGAAAGGAGTTTGTTTTTACGGTTAATTTGGTTTCTGTCTATTTGATCAGTTCTGTTATGAGCAGATTGGCAGTGCGTTTATTATAACAGAATGATGGCTTGTCATCTAACCATTTAGTCGTTGCTATACCTGAACTAATGTTGTTTCTAATCGTATAAGTATTTGACATATTTGATATGGTTATCCTACCAGTTGACACAAGTATATATATATATAGTCTATATATTACCATTGGGGAATTCAGAACGTGTATTATGCGGAAAATACTAACATGTATTATTCTGATAGATTAAAATAATTATTAGTCGTGGCTGAACCTTAAACCACTAGAACATACCAACCAACCCTAAAGCCAAAAAAAAAAATGTATATACTTCTATCAACAATTTATCCTCGTCAACAAGCTTATTAGGACGACAGAGTGTGTTATGTAAGGTCTGTAAAGATTAAGTTTATTCCACTTAGCCTTTAAGTTTCCAAGATATTAGACAAATGTTAAATACCTTGATGAAGTTCAAGATCACCATACATGTCTTTAACTGCTTTCCATAGATGAAGTGATGACTGTCGGAGTAGTTGAAGATTTCAGCTACGGCTCCATAGAGTTTAACAACCATGACATCACTAGTTGGTCTTGAGATTGCCATGACTCAAAGTATGGAGAGGATCTCAATATGTTCAATACTTCAACAGTTAGGAGACCATATCATATCCTCAACAGCTGAAGGAACCTTCAGCTCTAGGGTCAGCCCTTCCATCCACATGGCAGGGTGGCACACCCAGAAAGCAGCTCCTCTCTACAAACCCTCCTTGTAGAAGAATTGGTGCAGAAACAGCTCTCCAAAACTTGTGAATTGTGATCCTAACTTAATAGTGACATGATGAGGCTGTAGAGCAGAGCTAGCAGCTGGGTGTAGTTTACAATGGAAGAGCCAAGGGGGAATAAGAAAGAGAATAGATCATAGATGTATGTAACTGAGAGAAAATGAAGGAGAAAGGAAACATATCGTAAGAGGTTTGAAGGGTCGCTAACTAGCTATGAGAAACAATCAGATGCTGGAGAGTTATATAGTGGTAAAACCCGAAGCTTGATGAAGAAGAAAGAAGGGATTTCCAAAACTGAAAGCAAAAGTCGAAAGATTCTCAGTCAAAGAGAAATCGAAATTGTGGTTGTTACAGTACTGAAGGCGCGCAACTGCAAACTCTGCATGGTCAATAGTCAATAGTCAATACCAGTCTGGTTCCTTGACACCTTCATGAGTGTCTGATAGCCAGCTTGGCCCATATGACCAAGTTCCCCCTCATTTTTTTATTTATTTTCATTTTCAAGGTAATTACAATGTACTTTAGAACAATGTGAGTTGCCCCAATGCTATCAACCAAAATAAGGGGGGTAAATTAAACTGTAAATTTAATTGACTGGGTGCAATCAAAATCACACGTATAGAAGATGGAATAAAAGGGTAAGAGATGTATTGGAGTGTGGGGGAGTGTGTAAATGTAAAAGGGTTGCATTGCTCTCATATTAGTAGAATCTCGATCAACTGGTTGGTATAGTAGTTGATGGTATAAAATAGAAACTTAATTTGCATTGGTAGATAATGTAACACTCCGAATTTTGAATAATAAAATTCAAATTCGATAATGTTAAAATTTACAAATAAACTCAATCACTTAAAAGTTATCATACAATAACCAAGTAAAACAACAGATTTTAAGTGCGTGGCTCTATACATTCAAAATATTACATCATCAACAACATAGATGTAAGAAAAGAGTCTCTCGCTAATACTCTCTAACCCAAAAAGGATAATTACAAGCTAGACCAAGGCCTACACCTACTAGCCGTGCGACTCAGATGCCGCTCCCTGGCTGCTAGTCCTCACATGCAGGTCTAACCCCTACACCATCAATTGGTGCACCGGGTTGTAAACAACGAACCCGGTAAGCTTTCAAAGCTCGTGTGAATAAAACAAACAAGTTCAGGATAAAATAATTAAATCAACAAAGGAAAACACTCCCAACCAACCACGACTCGTGCATTATAAAATTCACGATGCACAATCAACCAAAAGAGTAAGATTAGGGGCTCACTGACCATCGTCATTCCCCTACAAATCTCACAAGGCAAACAGACTAGAGCTCTAACTGATCGTAACCAATCACCCGGCCAAAAGCTTGGTCCCGACATACTTGCCATAAGGATCCATTTCACCACTTAGGCGAGATCCTCTCCCCACACATGTAAGATCTTTCACCACTATTGGTGAGATCTTAATTTAACCGTTGGTTTCTATACCAACACAACCACACATCACACCACTCACATAATCACATATATGATAAATTCATCACATAATACATTCACCCAATTGCACACTCACATTATATATTTCACGTAAATATATATATATATACACGTAGACATCCACTCAGGAATAGTCCACTAATACCAACTATAGTCATTGATCATAAAACCCTTTGAAAATCATTTTTATATTAAAATCATTTTACTTACCAATGAACCGTAGTCGATCAAGTTCATTGAATTTAAAACAAATATCAATTCTATAAAATCATTTTGCATATAACGATCCATATACTATAATTAACTCGTAATCAACTCGTATTTAATACGAATACACTGAGGTTTACTCACCTTAATTCACTAGAAATGGTAAATATCCGTTTATGGTCGAATCGGATCGTTGCAGGATCAGGTCAGATCGAATCGCAGCAGTTCCGGGGTCAGGTCAACGTCTGGTCAACGCGGGTCACGGTCAACGCAGGTCGGGTCGGGTCTGAAGCAGGTCGGGTCGAACCGGGTCGGGTCGGGTTGTCTGCAGGAAACGGGTCGACAGATCGGATCAGATCGTTTTCGATCCGATCGATCGAGCTTGAAACGGCAAAAACGACGTCCACAGGGAGGCGTGCAAGGAGGAGACGAGTCGATCGGTGGGTGGCTCGAGCTCCAGCGACGCCTGGAACGGCTGCTGCACCGCCACCGACAGCGGCGGAAACTATCGGGCTCCGCTGCTCCGTGCACGAGCGGTGGCTCCTGGCGTGGCGCGGCTCAAACGAAAGAGAAAGTCGTGCTGAGCATTTTGACAGGTAGCACGCCTTGAAAGGTGGTCAGACGAGGGAGAACTACGCGAAAAAAGCTCCAGATTCGATTTGGGAACGATGAACAGTGTTTCGCGATATTTTCTGATATTTTCGGAATTTTCTGATTTTTTCTGAAATTAAATTACTATTTATAGAAATTGCAGATTTTTGGAATAACTTCAACAGGTCGTAACTTTTTCATACGACGTCTGTTTCATGCGTGCCACGTGTCTACGAACTCGTATCGTCGAGCTCTACGACTGTCATGAAGGAAACTTATCGAAATTCATGACGGATCAGAAAGTCAACTTTTAGCCCTTGAAATTCAACGTTTTTCAAATCTTTAACTCTCGAAACTCACTTCCGACGTCACGCAACAACTAATTAAAACGTACGAAACACAAATCCTCAAAAATCATCCTCCAAATAGTTCACGATTAAATTACAAGAAATTAGTAATAAAAATCGGGTTATTACAGATAATCATTTCAGGAAACAATACTTATAAATATAGTGATATAGCAATATAACAGTCTTAACCCTCAACATATAGGTTCATATCTATATTCAATTTGGAGAAGTCTCTCCTTATTGCGAAACAGAGCACTACTAGTACCAGAAGCCTAGTGCATACCATACTCAGAGCATTCCCAACAGCTTCTTTCTGACGCAGTAGAAGTGTGGAAGAGTTGATCAACGTCGAACCCTCAATAGATGGAGAGCACAATCAACGTTGTACTCTATAGAACAGGTCTGGAATCCACCAGGAATTAAGAGACAAACTCTTAGGGTTTTGATTAATATGAAAAAACTGATTGTATGTGATCCCAAAGGGATGCTTAAATACTGAAAAGAAACCCTAGGGCAACTAACAAGGAAACCTAAAAGCCCAAGGAATTAAAACAAAACAAGTCCAAAACAAATTAGAAAACTTAAAACTTGAAAACATATTAAACTGCCATTTTGAGGCCCTAAACGAACTCGAAAGCCCGAAAAGGCCCACACATCGTGGCAAAGCCACGAGTTTGATTCCTGGCGTCGTTCTCTTTCCGGAATGGTATCACAATCGTCATTCAGACGCCGGATGCCAAAACTGTAGTAAACCGGGCTCTAACCTTGGTGGCGGACGACGTTTGGCGGATGTCGTCTGCCGGATGACGTCTGGCTGATGAACCCCTGGCAGATGTCGTCTGGCGGATAAACCACCCTTGGCGGACAGACGTCTCTGACATCTGACAAACGGATTTTGACTTGCAACGGTCAATCTGCTCTTCAATGTTGGATGTCATCCATCCTACATCACTTTCCAATGAGATACGAAACACTAGCATTGTGAATTACATACTTGATCTCTTCCAAAGAAAAAACTCTACGACTGAATAATCCTGGAGCAGCACCATATCAAGACCAACTTTACCTGCAATGTCATACAGACTACAAGATTCAAGTTCACGTCTCTTAAGTACCCTAGCGGCAAATTCACTCAACTCTACACCCTTTTTAGACAGCATAGCCTCCAATGAAGGATATGAACGAAGACGAGTCTCTAAGTTGAGACTAAAACCCACAAAACAGATACGAGGACTAGCAAAAAGCTCTTTGAGTGAAGATATAGTTCTGTGTTATTTTATTAGACAACATTTTGCCCAAGTATGGGACGATCAGGCAAAGACATCCAGAACAGAGTACCAACATTTCCGGAACAGTACTAGTACTAGATCCCTTAATATCAAGTCCGATGAGATCACCTGAGTAGTGCTTCAATTGTAAAATAATTCGCTCAACCACGACAGGATCATCTGCTACGGTAACCTTCAATTTAAGACCATGAATCTCAACATCATGGATATCCATTTTCGAAAGGATGTGGTAAGGTATCATTCTGTTTTGAGAACTACTTGGGTTAGGCACCAATGCAAGAAGTTGTTCATATATATAGAACATATGCTAGCAATTTTGGTGCATCTACAGGAATTTAAGTCCATGTATGGTATGACTATCTAGCTTACACTTGGCCGGGAATTAAATTCTGGCACTGAAAAGCCACAAGTCCTTTGATGTTCACGTTATCAATACTGTATTTCGAAAAACAGATTCATCGGTAACGTTTGTTATTTCCAATTTTTTTTTTCTTAAATCTGAAAGGTTAAAAGAGAAAAATGAATCAAACTCAGCTTAATAACCTTAATTACGCTACACAAAATTGTTTACTAAATATTCCAATTATAACCCTATAATTAAAATATATGAAAAATTAAAATTGAAATAAAATTGTTGCTGCATATACTGCAGGATCAAATTTACATTCACAACCAATCCTAAATATATCAAAATTACATCGATCTAATAGAAACACAAAATGCTAGTAGCTGTATACAAGCCAGTGCTACAATATAAACAGAAACTAGTCACCATAAACTTCTTGATTAACTACTGATCCTTTCACCAAGAAAATTGGGCAAAGCATACATGCAATATCAATACAGCCGTCATCTTAGTACTTCTTCAATTTGACCACCAAATGTTTTCGGCACATATTCGCATCAGTTCTTGAGCACATAATAAGCTTGCTTCAACTCCCCTCCAGTCCTCCCCTCCTTTCTCTCTATTGAAAAAGCTGATGCGAAAAGGTAAATGACTGTGAGGAGGAAGGAGCTCCCGAGAAAGCAAGTAGTGAAGCCGGACATCATACTTACTGTCCCGCGCCTTGCTATTACTATATTAACTTGTGATCCTAGCTTAATTAGTACATACTTAATGAGTGAACTTTGGAATTGCCGTGGCCCGCGGAGACCGTTTATTAAGTCTCTGGGACAAGTTGGATGGTGCAGTGGCAGCATGATAAAGGCTGAAAAGCTCGGTTGTGATAATGGCAGAGAAGGGAAAACAAAGAGAAGAGATCAAATATAGACGACGGTGGGGTTCGCGAGAAATAAATATGAAGAAGTTTGGAACAGAATGAGATACTAAAAGGGCTACAATACTGTAATAAACAGGCAAATGGTGCAAATATATAGTGGAAAACATTGAAGCTTGAAGCCTTGAAGGTGAAGAAAAGAGGGATTTCCAAAATTAAAAAGCAAAGTTGAAAATATGTCTCAGTCAAAGAGATCTGAATTGGTTGGTACTTGGTACACTACTGGGAACTGCAGGATCTGAACTGGTTGGTGTAGCTTTGCAATGCTGTACGTAGTACTCTCAATCCAGTCTAAACTAGTACAGGTTTCAGTCAAAAGATTTAGATTTTTTTTCCCAGTCAAAGAAACAATACATGGCCAAACCTAAGTGATTGGTGTACTACTGATGGGAACTGCAAAGCTCTCTGCAATCTGCATGGTCAATTCAGTCTGGCTTCTTGACTACTACAGTGTCCTTGCTAGCTAGCTAGCTCATGCCACTTGACCAGTTCTACAGATATCTAACACGAATAGTTTTCGCCTTAGTTTTCATTGGATGCTAAAGTTTCTGCAGAGATAAATTTCATTATTGGTTGAGTATATATATGAATAATCACCAAAAAAAATGGTATATCTCAATGGAGATCAAGTTGTTTTGAGTTCTTTGATTTACAAATGGTCCGTATAGGTACTCCAGCAGGGATCAAATTGTTTTGAATTCTTTGATTTACCATCATATTAGTCCATACTGTAGCATGTAACATAATCACAATGTGTGAAGTTTATCCAATTATTTCAACCAAAACCACATTCTGGACAGTGTAAAAGGGTGTGAGAGATGGTGGAGGTGGATTTTGGAAGGAAAGAATGAGGAATCTGCATATGTAAAAGAGTTAAACTAGCTAATGATGCATTGTTTTCATAATGGTAAAACGCAGCTGGTTAAAATGGTGGTCGAGGCAGAGTAATAAGGAACGATACTGCTAAGAGTAGTAACGGGAGAAAGTAACTAGTACAAGGACAAATGTGTGCATTGATCAAGTTCAAATGTGTAAGATATATAGTTCAATGGTTAGTATATTCAGTCTTTAACAAGGACATGTCGAATGTGAATCACTAAAATATAACCACAATGCTTTTATATCCTGGTCTTTTTTCTTTTTCTTTTTTCGAAGGGATCTTGGTCTTATATATGATCAGCAGGAAATTGAACTTGGACAATTTGTGTCAAAGTATATATATTTCGTCGTAGCTGAACAAAATTATCCTAAAAGCCCAAAATACTGAGTAGCCTTATTGATGGCGCTTTAGTACTACAGTACATAACACACTTAAAAACCAGTCATCTCAAAGAAAGCTCTGTGATAAGAAGCATAAAGGCCAGGAAAATTAGATTTTTTTTTGGAAATTTTGTATGTAAGACTCAGTGGTTAGTCCATCACTTGGCCAGAAACATCTTTGCATTCTTTGGCTCTCCCGATTTTGATTTAAAGGGAAGGAGAACAAATGGAAGAAGGAGCTACAAGCCACAAGAGTGGAATGTAGAAGCCAATAGTTTCAAGGCAAGAATAGATGAGAAGTCCCCAAACCACACACATTGGAGTCTTCGGATCTTTTTCAGTTTCTTCTTCCCCTACAACGTGCTGCATAAGGCAGCCATAAGACAGCAGGCAGGCAACATCAAGAAGACAGAAACATATGAGCCTTGAAATTTTTTAACTTGTGATCCTAACTTGATCAGTACTCGATAAAATACTTGGAGCTTATTTGAAGTACACATGATATATGCTAGGCAAACAGATATTGTTTCTAGCTGAGGATATATAAAGCTTTCTAGAGGTAAGAAGAATTATTAAGTTTCAGGTACATGTAGGAAGGTGTTTAAGGGTGTGATTGACAAAGGCAAAGGGAGCCTAGGGAAAACAAGAAAGGGAACAGATCATAGATGGTGTTAGGCGAGAGAGTAAATGAAGGAGAAATAAACAGAATCAGAGGAGAAATAAGAATGAGACTCAACAATCATATATAGAGGTGAAAATCAAAGACTGATGAAGATAAAAGGAGAGGCTTGCAAAAATGGAAGTTTGAAACAAAACGAGAGATTCAAAGGGCTGTTGTAAGAAACAGGCAAATGGTGGAGACTTACATATATGAAAATATATATATATATATATATATATATATATATAGTGGAAAACATTGAAGCTTGAAGCCTTGAAGGTGAAAAAAGGAGGGATTTTCAAAATCTAAAAGCAAAGGTGATAATGTCTCAGTCAAAGAGATCTGAACTTGTTGGTAGTAGGTACACTGGTGCGAACTGCAAGATCTGAACTGGTTGTTGTACTCTCAATTCAGTCTAAATTATTACAGTTTTAAGTAAATTGATTCTACACAGTAAAAGTTAGATTTTTTTTTCTCCAGTCAAAGAAACAACATATGGCCAAACCTAAGTGGTTGGTTGTAGTCATGGGAAACTGCAAAATCTGCTTATATGGTAAATTTCAGTGTGGTTTCTTGACTCCTACAATGTCCTTGATAGCTAGCTCATGCCAATTGACCAGTTTTACAGATACTTAACACTTAGTTTTCATTGGATGCTAAAGTTTATGCAGAGAGAACTTTCAATACTATAGAGTATATTCCACAAACCTTTCGAAAAAAAATAAAGAATAACCACAAAAGAAATGGTAAATATCAATGGGGATCAAGTTTATTTGAGTTTTTTGACTTCTAAATGGCATATACAAGTACTTTAGTAGGGATCAAATTTCTTTAAATTTTTTGATTTACCATCATATTAATCCACTGCATCACGTAAAATAATCACAATGTATATATGATAAGTTGTCGAAAACATGAAGTTTATTTAATCAGGGTGGAAGTGGATTTGGAAGGAAAGAATGAGGAATATGAATTTGTAAAGGGTTATACCAGCTACGGATGCATTGTTCTCATTATGGTAAAACACAGCTAGTAAGTATGGTGGTCGAGAGACATAATGAGGAATGATACTGATGAGAGTAGTAAAGTAGACAAAGTAGCTACAACAAGGAGCACAGTTTGCATTGATTTAAGTTCATACGTACAATGTTCAAACAGTTTGTTTTACACAATCCTGGTTCTGTCTTGACCTTATTACAGGCCAAACTGACTGGTAAGATATAGTTCAATTGTTCGTATATTCATTCTCTAACAAGGACTTAGGATCAGCAGGAAATTGAAATTGGACAACCATAATAATTTGTCAATATATATATATATATATATATATATATATATATATATATTTCGTTGTAGCTGAACAAAAGTGTACCCTAAGAACTCAAGATACAGAGTAGCCTTATTGATGGCGTTTTAGTACTATAGTTCATAACACACATAAAAACCACTACTCTCAATGGAAGCCCCTGTAAAACCCTCAATGGTTAGTCCATCACTGAGCCAGAAACATTTCTTTGGCTTTCCCGATTGTGATTTATGGGGTAGGGAAACAAAAATGGAAGAAAGATGAAATGCCGCGGCAGTGGAGTGTACAAGCTAGCCAAGTATGTAGGAAAGAATGGATGACAAGTCCCAAAATCAAAGGATGACTACAACCAAAGGAGATCAGCCGAACACATAAGAGTTTTCGGATCTTTTTGTGTTTCTTCTTATTGCAGTAGGTGCTGCACATGGTGACCACAAGAGAGCAGGCAGGCAACACCGAGAAGACAGAAAGATGTGAGCCCGGAAACTTGTTAACTTGTGATCCAAACTTAATCATTACTTAGAGCTTTTTGGAAGTTACACATGATTTGCTAGACAAGGAGATATTGTTTCGAGCTCAGGATATACAAGCAAGAGATTTCCTGGTAAGAAGGATTATTAAGCTTCTGGGACATGGTGGATGGTGTTTTAAGGTTGTAGAGCAGAGCTAGTGGGTGTGATTTACAATGGCAGAGCCTGGGGAAACGAGAAAGATCATAGACGGTGTTAGGAGAGGGAAGAAATGAAGAAGTAAATAGAATTTGAGGAGAAGCAGTCAATATATAGAGGTAAAAATCAAAAAGTGATGAAGATAAAGGCTTACAAACCTGATTGTAAAAGTTGGAAAAATTTTCAGTCAAAGAAACGACATATGGCCAAATATATGTGGTTGGTACTCTGATCAGTCTGATGGAACAGTATGGTCAAATCTGATTCTGGGTTTTCTTGACTCCTTCAGTGTCCTTAATTGACCTAGCTCTACTTCTGTTCAATACAATTAAGTTTTGGTTGGATTTAATACTATAGTTTTTACAGAGAAAACTCTGTTATTGTATTTAAGTAATGACAAAAAAGATGGCAAGATTAGGGATCAAGTTGTTTTGAGTTCTTTGATTTTCAATATATATTCATCACAATGTACTAAAACATGACTACAAATTACTCTTTAGTGTATATATTGTCTGAATACAACTAAAAGTTGTAAAATTTGATGAAGAAAAATTATTTCATCTTGTTTGTTCTTAGGAAAAAGCTCTGTATTGAAGAACATAGTACTCTGTCTTGTAGAACATAGAATAATGTTCTAATACTACTAATCTAATGGTCTACACAATTTCTTCAAAACGTAAACTTGCTTTAACAATCAAAAGCTACTAAAGTTTCGTAATTTCCAACAGCTTATTCTCAATGAGATAGGAAGCATAAATATTGTGAATCGCCTACTCGATCTCTTCTCTGGTGAAAGCTCCCACATTCAAGGTTTGCTGGATCTGGACCAACTTCACCTGAAAGCTCATCAACATTGTGAATCGCCTACTCGATCTCTTCTCATACATTCGTTCATTCCTTCCTACAAAAAGTCTGTGCAAATGCCCAATACCCACTACGATTGTGGGAACTACTCTTCTATAATAACAATAACAAAACATTGACATACTGGAAGTAGAAGAAACAAATAATTGTTTTCTTTTTCTATTAAAAACAATCACACAGCATCCTTCAACTTTATCCTCAGCAGCAGCAGCAGCTAGCCCACATCCAGCTTGACTGAGGGTGAAGGGAATGAGACACTTGCACAAGATAAGGAGGGTTTATCCTACAACATGTCCCCTCCAAGCTCTAACTTCTCTGACTTCAGTAACTTGTAATCCTAATTTAATGAGTACCCAATAAGATATCAAAGCTTTTGAAGTAGGCATAATTTGCAATGCAAAGGGGAAATTCTTGCAAGACGAACACAAAATGAAGATATTTAAAGAGATGGAGACATAGAATTAAGTCTCTGGAGAAGTTGGATGTTGCGGCGGCGGCATAATAAGTAGGCTGAATAGCAGAGCTAGTGTTGTGGCAGAGCAATGGAAAACCCAAGAAACAGATCATAGAGGCTTTTAGCTGGGATGGAATATAATGCAGAATGAAACAGATATGATACACAATGGTAGGTTGAAAGGGATGAAATAAGAATGAGAGGTGGAGTAGTTATATAGTGGTAATCAACCAAACCAGGCTTGAAGGTGATAAAAGGAGGGAGTTTTCAAAATTTGAAAGCAGAGTTGCAAAATTCTCAGTCAATTGAATTGCTTCAGTGCTGTTAAATACTCTCTACTTGTCTGATTTTCTTGACTGCCTCAGTGTCCTTGCAGATTAGATCGATTTTGTTTAAGGCCTCTTAGGACAACTTGTTTTGAGTTCTAAATAGTATTAGTCCACAAAGCATATATATATATATATATATATGAAGTATGTGAAAAGAATATCGACATGTTGGATATTTGAGACGCGATATCCTCTATTCTTAATGTACGAAGAAACACATAATTGCATGCAATACCAAATCAAATCACACGAGCTAGCTAAAGAGTTATTAATTGACATAAAACAATATCATGATCAAAATGACATGAATTGCATATATGAATCTCAACTCCATAAAAGGTGTTCATATATAGAAACAGTGAGGATGTAAGCTCATGTAGGTAGCTTTCCGAACACTGATATATATGCACTTCTTGCTACAGGCAATACCCTAGGTCGTCGGCTCTTCCTTTCCTTCACAAAACTTCTGCTTCATGGTTTTTGAACATGACCACAACGTCAAATTTTTTTGATGCAAATCCATGGCTTAGGACGGCCATGCTAACAAGAGTGACTAGACAGAAGATCAGGGACTTTCCTCCTGGAATTGCCATGATCTTCTTTGTCCTAGCCGCTTGCATCAATGTTCGTTCGAAGAGTGCATGAGAGAGATTGAGGATTTATATGAGTTTTCGTTCGGGTTTCAAAGCTTGAATTCCGGTGCCAATTTAGACGGGGCTGCATTTAGGGTTTAGTGGTTCTTCTTATTTTGACACTTAATTAATGACCACATGAAGTCTAATTTCTTTGTTTAGGAAAGGAGTTTGGGAAATATTTGGTAATTACGTGATTGCTGATTGTCCTTGTTCTTGACCTTTGCTATTTTGAACGCAATGTTGTACGTACGTCATAGATATACAGTAGTAGTCTTATTTAAGTTCTTTTTAGCCTCAAAAGTTTCATATGGGAAAACTCAACTGTAACTATTTAACTGTATATGACAGGCATCTTCAAGTTACAGGCAAGCATGGACTAGATATCTGCAGCAACCAGTTAACCACATGTATCTTAAAAGGGATTTCCTTCTACTTTTCAAGATATGATCACTAATGAAAGTACTTCTTTGAAACTGCAGCAAAGCAGCAGAAGAACGTAAACTTGGAACAGGAAACTACACAAGCCTATAACCCGATTCAGGGGCAGGCAAACCATCACTTTTCAGCACATTAACCAGAGAGGATGGGAGGGTGCAATACCCAATTAGCAAGATCCATCGTTGTAGCTTCGCAATTCTCCGCAGCGGGCATTTGAAGATCTCTTGACCACTGCTGTTTTGTTTACCATGTGAATATTATTGCATTGGCAGATCGATATGAACAATATCCTATGAACAATATTTACTCTAGCTTGCAGATCAAAACTTGGTTTGGATGAACTGCTATATATTTCCTATGTACATTCTTAGCCTTAATAGTTGGGGGATTGAATTATGTTGCATGTATCAGATTCTTGCTCTTCGTTTATCTTCCGTGGCTGCTCGTATTATTTCCCCTCAGCAACATGCTTTTGTTTCGGGTAGGAACATATCAGACTGCATCCTCACGACCTCAAAGTATTTTAATTTGTCGGATTCCAAAAGTTATGGTGATAACACTGCGGTAAAAGTCGACATTACGAAGGCCTTTGGTACTTTATCTTGGGATTTTCTGCTACATGTGTTGCAGGCCTTTGGTTTCAATCAGGCTTTTGTTCTGTGGGTGCGTTCCTTGCTACTGTCAGCCAAGTTGTCTATCCTCATTAATGGAAGGCAGGTGGGTTATTTTTCATGTGGGAGAGGTGTTCGTCAAGGTGACCCACTCTCTCCATTATTATTTTGCTTGGCTGAAGAAGTTCTTAGTCGTGGTATTTCTATGATGGTTTCAACTGGGCAGCTTCATTGTATTTCTTCTCCTAGAGGCACTGTTACTCCTTCACATGTCTTATTTGTTGATGATGTTATGGTTTTTTGCCGGGGTGATAAGCGAAATTTGCGTAAGCTTATGAGTTTCTTAGAGATTTATGGGGGTGTATCAGGCCAAGTAATTAATAAAGAGACGTCGCAGGTTTTCATTGGCAAGCATATGTATCGGCGTCGACATTCTATTTTGTGTCTCTTGGGTATCCCATTGGGTTCAGCCCCTTTCACTTATTTAGGGGCTCCTATTTTTAAAGGCAAGCCTCGGGTGTTACACTTTTGACCCATTGTGGATAAAATCAGAATTAAATTGTCAAGTTGGATGGGATCTTTTCCGTCTATGGCTGGAAGACTTCAACTTATCAGGTCAGTGATTTACAGTATGCTTGTTTATACATTCCAGGTTTATGAGTGGCCAGTCTCTTTGCTACGACGTATTGAGGTATGGTGCCGTAATTTTCTTTGGTCTGGTTCAATTGATAAACGTGGGATTCCTTTAGTTGCTTGGAAATCTTGTTGTCAACCGGTGGATGAGGGTGGTTTGGGGTTGAAGCAACTTGTAGTTCTTAATCGTTCCTTGTTGTTGAAGCGTTGTTGAGAGATCTATTCATCTCCAAATGAGGGTTGTTCCTTTATTCGAAACAGATTTTCTCAACGTCGCTCATATGCCTCTTCCTCAATTTGGCCTGGAGTTTGGGATTTTTGGGGTATTGTCTAAGCTAATTCTCAATGGTTGATAGGTTCAGGAGACAAGATCTCATTTTGGCATGATAATTTTTTGGGCAAGCCTCTTGTTGACTACCTAGGTACTCACATTAATTTGCAAGGGAATAAGAACTTAGTTGTTGATTATATTGTTGATGGCTCTTGGGTGTTTCCAGATTTTCTTCAACTTCATCCAGCTTTGTGTAATAAAGTTAGTCAAGTCCCTTTTGCAACCAATGCATCAATGGAGGACACTCTCATGTGGGTGCCTTCAGCTACAGGGACTTTAACAGCAAAAGATGCTTACAGATTTTTGAGACATCCATCTCCTCCTATTACTTGGGGTAAGACTCTATGGTCTAAATAAATTTTTCCTAGAATGTCTGTACATGCTTGGAAGGTTTTGAAAGGTAGGGTTATTTGTGATGATCTTCTGCAAAGACGAGGAGTGGCTTGGGTGTCAAGATGTGAGCTTTGTGGTGCATGTACCGAGTCCATTCAACATATATTTTTGCATTGTCCTTTCACTGCTACCATATGGTCTTATTTTTATGCTCTTTTGGATTTGGGAGCTCTCCCTCTTACTCTTGTGGATGTATTTCACAAAGGTCTGAGTATGAGACGTAGCTCACAACTTAAAGAGGTTTGGCTGATCAGTTTCACATCGATCTTATGGTTTGTATGGCATGCGAGGAACAAGACCAGATTTGACGGCAAGTCTTTTTCAGTGGCTTCTGTTTGTCATCTCATTTCAGGTCACATTAGAGCGGCTTGTCGGCTTGCAACGGGACCAATGAATAACTCAGTTCACGACCTGCAAATTCTAAAGATTGTTGGTGCGGAGTGTCGATTGTGAAGAGCCCCAAGAGTTATTGAGGTTTTTTGGCATCCTCCGATCTTTGGGTGGGTGAAGATTAACTCAGATGGTGCTTGGAAGCATGCAGAGGGGGTTGGAGGGTTTGGTGTTGTTTTCCGTGACTTTAAATGTCATGTTCTTGGTGTTTTTTCTTCTAACTTTGACTTTCTGAGTTCCGTTGCAGCGGAGGTGATGGCAGTTATTACAACTATTGAGCTTGCCTGGGTTCGGGATTGGAAGCACATTTGGTTAGAGGTTGACTCGTCACTTGTGCTCGACTACATGTGCTCTCCTATGCTTGTACCTTGGCAACTTCGTGTTCGTTGGCTTAACTGCTTAAGCTACATATCAAATATGACTTTTCGATCTTCTCATATTTTTCGTGAAGGGAATAAAGTTGCAGATGCTTTAGCGAATCACGGAACGACATTAACTCAGCTTATTTGGTGGGATGAGCCTCCTCCTTTTATTTTATCATATTGTGATAGTGATGTCATGGGTCTTCCCCAATTTCGGTTTTCCTAGTTTTAATTTGTTGTTGGGTCTTCTTGAGAGGTTTTGGTTTGGTCCCCTCTCTTGTTATTCTTTTTTCTTTAATATTTTATTTGAGTGTTAGGGAGGTTATTCCTCTTTATCACTCATCTTTCAGCCAAAAATATATATATATATATATATATATATATATATATATATATATATGGTTCTGCTAGCTTGTTGTAACAATTAGCTTGCTAACAGTTAAGTTTCATATTTTCATCTTCCTAATCTATAGCTGGATGATTTATTTTTTTTCTAAGAAGAACTACACCAGTCACAGAATAGCAAAAGCAGTACATAAAAGGTCTGATAATTTATTTAACCTCAAGGCAAAGGCTCCCTCATTATTGCAAAAACATAGTACTTTTAAGTTTGTTTTAGATTTCTCTCCAAAAAAAAGCTCGTCTTAGGCGCAATACTAAGATTCAAAGCGCCCCCAAAAGTTTGTTCCCAACAAGGAATGCAGCATAGACATCGCGAATTACACACTGGATCTCTTCCTCTGAGAAAACTTTGACATCCGCTCACTATGTATATTGTACACTAGCTGATTTGATGTCAATGCCAACTACACATCCCAACCGATTCAGATCATTTTTTAGGAGACTCGGTTTCTCCAATATGGTAGCCGCCAAATGATCCACCTCTCTACCTGTCTGCTTAATTAATCATCTCAGGCAATCCTGCATAAGAGATAGAATCTGCTTCGCTCTTAAATTTTGAGCACACAAAACAATGCTATGGTCAGAAAGAAGCCGGCCGAGTGCAGAATCTTCTGGGATGTAAAAACCAGTAGAGAAATGTGAACGAATTGGGATGATCAGGCAATGCCCTCAATACAAAGAATCAACAATGAGGCCGCTCTGTTTTGGAGCTTCACATCAACTCCCACAACGCGCTTGGTCCTTAATGCAGACAGTTTTTGTTCAAGAAAACTAGCATCGTTGGGCAACACAGTTACCTTCACTTTGACACCATGAACTTGAACTTCGTACGGACGCATCTTTGCCAGGAAATAGGTAGAGATCATTTTGAGATGATAGTCGAATGGCCTGGCAAGATAGAAACTTGCTGAGAAAGGCGCATGCATATATATACTACATATAAATAGCCCTAGACCAAAGAATGTCCAGATAATTTTGCTAGGATTTATTAACCATATTAATTTTTTATGACTATATGAATCCAGTCCAATGACTGAAGAGTGAAGAGCCGTTAAGGATTATTTCATTTATTTAAAATTACGGAGTGAGAAGTCATTCAGTCTTTTGCTCATTTTATGTTGATTAATTCAACCATTCCACCAAATACAAAAGTTTATATAGATCAATCTCTAGATATTAATGTGGCCATCAGATAAATTTTTTAATAAGTACCGTAAGTTTCCTACTTTAAAACCAGAAGGCGCTGTTCGAGTTTCCAAAGCAGCTTTAAGTAACCATGACTATATATCTTGAGAAAATGAGCAAGTTATGCTCGCGAATTTTGCTACTAACCTAAAAGGCGAAAACAAAGAACCAATGCCAACAAAAACTATAGGCCATGTAGCACCTTTGCTGAGCGCACGCTAAACTAACATTTACTCAGACAAAATATATATATATATATATATATATATATATATATATTTAACAATTTTATTAACGCAATCAAAATTAATAACTCATAATCGGATATATATGTCGATGCGACATTCATCATGATATATCATAAATCGGTAGTTGTAGACAACGAGGACTATAGGTGATCAAGCTCTTTGATTTCAACAAAATCATGGCCTACTTGCTTCTTAGCTCTAGTAACTTTGCTGCCTCAAATTCTTGTTCATTGATAGCATCTATACAATCATGAAGGTTTGACTCTGCTATCTGATTCCAATTCTAAGCTAAATTGCCCTTAGTTAAATTCAATTTTCTATTATTTTTGTTATTAAAAATGTGGAGATTTTCTCTTCATTTGTACAACGGTGACTTAAGGATTTGAAATATGGAAACATTATTTCAGCGTTGAAGCGGTTAACTATATGAGTAGTTTGTATGTCGTAACTTGTTATCCTAACTTTTTACTTTCTCTTTGCAAATATAAAATGGTTAAAACATTTCCAGATTGAAATTCAACTCAAGTTCGGTGCAAGAAAAGCTTGGGTTGCTGGTTATTAATTGTAATATGTCGACCATACTAATTCAATGATATGTAGAACAGACAAATGCAACAACAATCACAAACGCCGTACGTATGCAGAAAATGCAGGTAGGTAGAGGACTGAATAGTATGACTTCACTGCTTAGATTGGGCTTTGATGGTTATGTTGAAATGAGAATGGCTGAATGGGTTTAATCATTTTTCTCGTTGGGCTCAGAGTCTATGCACGTTCTTTTTTTTTTTTTCTTTTTTTTTTGCGTTATATATGCTTAGTTACTATCAATCTATCTGGTATTTGTTGTTGAAGTTTCCTTCTCCACCTGACCTAATTCTTGCTTAATTATTGCACGTATAAGCCCTAAACCCTAATACCATCTATTGTTTTTTTTCTCAGTTCCGGCTGTGTTTTAGGGTGTTAACGTAGGTTTGTCTTTCCTCTTTACAACACTGTTTAAGTCGACCATAACCATAATCAGAGTAGCAACAATAAGAATAGAAGCACACTCTAAGATTAGGGCCCTGTGCCATTAGCCAAGCAAGATCAAATCAACCAACTTAACGATATATATCAATAATGGTCGGGAACAAAACAAGTGAAGAATTGCAGAGGCCACTGGGTCGGGGTCGTTTTCTTAGGCCAACGAGGATCCACGTGCAGCGAAAACATGACAAAAACATTGGTGGAGATCGAACTGGAGATGTGTATAATAAGCATGTGTGTGCTAATAGGTTATGCCACGGGTTGCGAATTATCTCTTGGAATAGAACCACAAGTTCAAGCGCGCACATTCATTTTTATTGTGTTTTGTCATCTTATACCCTTGCATCTGTATTTGTTCTGGGTCCGATGCCTAGTGACACCATTCTTTATTGGGGATGCATGGTTGTTCGACTTTGACAACTCAAAAATGCCTTCCCATTCCTTCTCTTTTGTCGCTTACTGCTTATTTTTTGCATCCGATCCCCCTCATTTAGGTCCATCATGCTTAATTAGACTCTCTTTCATTATGCATGTTATTAAACCATAAAAATTAGATCTCACTGTACGTATTAATTTTCATGAATAAATGCATAATGTAAGAAATTATCTAGATTTTGTTGTTGATTTCTTATTCTCCAACTGTACACCAATTGAGGTCTTAAGCAACTGTTTTACTGCTTTCAGTAATTAGATAGCGAGGTTTAATTTATGTTGTTGCAAACTTTAATTAATTAGGAGTATGTACGTTGAGACCACCTCTGCTTTAAGCAATGAGAGAATTGGTGTTTGTGTTTCTAACTATTAAATAGAATTAAACCGACATTTTGATATAAGACGTATTTTGATCGTTGTTCTAGCAATAAAATTTAACATTTCAAAACAACATATGAAATTAGTTTTCAACTAAATATGCATGTATCAACTAACACACTAAATTTGTAAGATTAATATCCATATATAGAATACGGTTTCATTAGGAAAGACATCTCATCATATCTTATGTACGTATAACAATAATAAAAGTACTATTGTATTTGCGATTCTAGGAAAAATGAGTGGAATTAATTGAACAGAAGAGAAAAAAAAAAACTACAAAACTTTGAAGCGACATGACCATAGTCGACCTTGGAGCCCTAGCTAATGTGCGAGCTAGCACAAACATGTGAAAGATCTCACAATAATAGGGACATGCATGGTTCTTTAGCTTTGTCAGATATATATAGCACAAACATAATCCATGGCGAGCAGAAAAAGGAGAAAGATGGCATATGACATTTCTGGTGCGAGCTAGAGACTCAAATAATCAAGCTACTCCATCCTAGGGCTTTATAGATATGGTGATCAATTATATGAGCAATTCATAATGATATGGTGCAGATCGACCGAGCAAATATATATAAGAGATGGAGAGGAAATAATAAATAATTCTGCAGAAGAAAGATCGAATCTGCGGGGTGGGTTTTATCTCATTCTATAATGTCCTCCGATCCGAAGCTCCAATCCGACCTTGACTTGTCGTTTTGGCAGGTAGCAAGTGACGACATGCCGCTAATTGTCATCTTTCGGAATCAGGTACCTCTCAGAAAACAACAGATTGCATGCATGATCGATCACTTGGAACTTAGAACAGGTGTTGCGATTTCAATGGAAAAGCCAATCTCAATTGCCAAGCTTTGTGTTGTGTATATATGTATCATCGCTGTCTATCGCTAGCGAGCTCTCCACCCTTAAATAAATACATCTCAACCCTAAAGCCAAAGTTTCTGGGGGACCATTATTGGCCAATTCGACTATTCCAAACTCAGATTGCTCTCTCTTTTCTATCTTGTACAACGAGATGTTCATATAATTCAAACTAGGGTAGGCCAATATTCCATGTCTTTGTGTGTAGATAGATAGATAACTCGACGGTCTCGAAAATACGTTGAGTCAACAATGTATGTATATATATCAACAACAATCTCTATCAAATTCCGACTTTTACTATTGAATTCCATCCGAGAGTACATATAATAATAATAATAATACATAATTTATGGAAAGCTGCTATAGGTTCAGAACTCCATCGCAATCCTTTTACACACGAAAGCTTAAATATCGCTAGCTAGACAATAATGTAACTTTTTAGAAGAAAGAAACCTGCCCCCGGCCGATCGAGCACAATAATGAATGTAGCGGTTGTGAATCGATGGAGTTAAGCTTTTTATCATTTACGTACATTGTACATATATAGGGAGGAGGTAGGAACTTATTCCTTCTTAGGTATAAAACGTCGCAAGAAGCCTATAAATAAATTGGTCCAAGCATTCTTGCATAAACATAGAGAAACATACACAACTCAATCATACACATGCATATAGCTGCCATTGTAATTGATTGGATCAAAAATGGTCCAGAGTATACAAAGCAGGCCGGGTACGTAAAGATAAGTAATTAGAGGACCTAAAACTCGGTACGTGTCAATATATACACTGGTTCATGCATTTTACTGAAAGTGAAAATTCACTAACCTAAAACTTGATCAGTCGTATCTCACCATGACGTTGTTTTACATAGTTCTTAACTATATGTTCACTCCTCACTATATTAAAGGGAACCGTACGTACGATACATACAGATTACAAATCTAAAAGCTAGGAAGCTCGAGATCGATCATTGTACGTGCGAGCTTACTTGATCATCCTATAGCTAACCCGAGCTAAGATGACCAAATGCTGAAACCCTCCATATTGGTTTGGTTCCCGGAAATAAAATTAGTTTCTTTTGTCTGTCGTTCTTTCTCATCGGAAGAGAATGAAAATTTCTAAACAAATTCCATTATGACGTTGTGGTAACATATAAACGATCCATATTGTGGTTTGAGTAATAAATACAAAGAAATTAAAAGAGAAAAGTGGAATTCGATTCATTTGAAGTTTGGAATGAATCTCTCTCTCCACATGTTATCATTTTCTTCAATTAGAAAAATATTTTATTTCCTATTGCATCTTAAACGCAAAAAAAGAATAACTTTTATTTTCAGATACTTACTTTACACGAAGTAAACTAGATCTTACACTAATCTATAATCATAAGTATACAAATATTAATTGATGCTCTCTCATATTTTGAGCTCTGTTGGTAAGTTGAAATCTAAACTTTAATTGAGAAATTCCAAATCCTAGAAGAATTAATCAACCGTTATTAATTAATCTCAAACACTAGCCACTCCTGCTTAGCATTTACGTACTATAGGGTCAAATTAATGGCACATGACTCAAATTTTCACCCTGGCAAGAGCCTAAAGTACGTATAAGCGAAAAGATTGCCTCAACATTTTAGGGCATGTTTTGGAGCCTAAGCAAGTCCAATCCAGCAAACCCTACAAAAATTATTTCACGGTGTAGGCCACCATACACACACACACACACACATAAAGTTCATGTGTGCCATAAATTCAACAACAATGATAAAGCGAGCTAGCAAACCAAAGAAAGAGATGGGTTCATTATAAATTAAAGATCTGCACATGGTTGCATGTGATCTATGGAGTGTGTGAAAATGCACAAACCAAAACCAAATTGAACACAGAAACACAAAATATATATATATAGCACGTAAAATATATGATTGATTCTTAGGGCTTAATTGGACATGAAAGCCTAAATCACCAAGCAATGTTATGTGTATTTGTGGTCCTCGATTCGACCATCGAAATATGAATAACCCTTTTTGATAGTTATATATAGTTTGATCGATAGGGATGTATGCATGAGATGATCGGCGATCCCACTAGGGCATTAATACGGCATCCATCTGTCTCTGCCGTGGCCAGACTTGCTTTCTTCTCAGAATTTCGTAAACGAAACGGCCAAAGCTAGCGCGAACGAGAGCGAGAGATAGATCGAGAGCTAGCTAGCGACATTTGATGGTAGGGTTGGTCGTCCATTTTAGAAGTGTATGTATTGTATATATGTAAGAGTTTATTCCCAGGAGCAAACAAGCATTTACAGTGTTCGTTGTTTGTGGATCGGTTTATGGCATATCCCATTTGCTGCAAATAGCCACCATGTGATCAGAACGAGGCGCGCATGGAAATGCATTACAGCCTTTGGGGGAAAAGGGAGGGTTTAGAGCGAGGGTCACTGACTCACTGAGTACGTGCACTTGAAATTTGTAGGGTCGAATAGCCACATGATGTGGGCAGCTCTACCCTAATTTTCCAAAGGCTTCGTTTTTGAGTTTGTAGCTAGTGGGGGGCTAAAATTTCCCGACCATCTCCTTCTTCTTCGCGATTTCGTATCTCATAAATATCCAAAGCCACTGCCTCACAGTAACCCTAGCTCTAAATTTGCATGCTTAGTTTGATGATAATGGTGTGGTTAGTTAATTACATCATTAAGCTTTGGCTTATAGTATCGGATGCATGTGAATCACCCAATTTTTTTCTGATCAAGGGGATCAATCACCCATTTAAGCTATGACATATCTCCAAAGGAAAAGCATGGTTGCTAGCTAGAGAATAGAAACGTAATTATCATGGGTCATTATCTCCCACTTAGGTGACTAATCACTTTAGATTACGGTTGTCATTTCACATGCGAACTTTAATTTTGTTTAGGTGGAACTTAAAACCTTAGATCGACTTACCACCACACACCTAAATATCTATCTCTTTTCTTTTGTGCTCTTGATATACAGAAAAGTTCTCTTAATTATTAGACGATTTGTGCATATTTACTCAACGAGATAATATATCTCAACCAATATTAACTATTGATTCAGATTATATGTTGATAATTTGTGCTAAGTATATTATTATGAATCATATCATTATGTTTTTGCTTTTTATTGTTACAAATTTGTTAGCTTAATCGATTCTTTGATCCACTTTAACAACATTGTCCACTAACACAATAGATGGTTCTGTCATTCAAGTTTAGTGAAATCTTACTCAAATGTCGGTCAATGAGAAAAACTCATAATCATATATACCTAACAAAATGTGTGGTAATTAGGAGTTCAAAAACGATTTTGTAATTTTTGAGCATCTGGTTAGTTTTTTCCACTCGACGATGTGTGCGATATTTGATTTAAGGAGTAGAATATTTTTAAAAAATTGAAAGTGTTGTTCTATAGAGAAAAATAATAACAGACATTTTTGTAGAAAGGATAGGTCTTGTTCAAATTAACGAGCTTCAAACATAAAATAGAAACCTTCAAACAAACCCGCACAAGAACTTTGATTTGATAAATGAAGGTTTGAGAATCAAATTAGGTGGCATATCCAATCAATCCAATAAACTAACTATCAAAAATAAAGAAAAGAAATTGATGACGGAGCTCGGAAGAAAGTAAAGCCTAATATACACAACAAGATACATGAATTAAAAATTTCATAAATATAGAATATTTATCCAAATTACATAAGCCCCCTCCAAAAAAAGAAAAAGAAACACCTCTGGCAGAATAAGCCGAGGTGGCCGGCATGTTATTCAATAGTGTCAACTGGTGGAGTTGAGACGACTAGCCGCCGGAGCACCGGAGAGAAGTTCCGTCAGAAAAGTCATAGCTCGAACCTGCATCTCCAGCGCCGCTATGTAATCTGTTGTTTCTTCTAGAAGGTTTGGCAACGGAGCCTTCCGGCAACCGGGAATCAACCGGCTAAGAATCTTAACTTTCCTCTGCACAGCCGGCGTCCTCCTCCTCTCCCTCCTCACGTCCACCCTCTTACACCGGCTGTCACTGGTCATCCTCGCCTTCCTACGCTTCTGAACCCTCTTGTTCAGCCTGAGTCCACTCGTCAGAATCGCTCTGCTCCAACGAGTCGTGCCTTTCGCAGTCACGGCCAGAACCCTGTCAGCTGCTTCCTTCACTGTTTTCCCGCCAGAGACGGCAGACGGAGACGATGAAGTTGAACCGAGTCGAACCTTCTGAAGCGCCTCCACCAGCTTAGTGGAGTAGATCCGCTGCTCGTTATCGGATCTCCATCTCACCTGAGTAGTTGCAGCTGGGTTCCGATCATCCTTGAGTTTTCGACGTTTCCTGCGACTCGAGTCTAGACTGGCGTCGGGGTTCGAGACAAACGAGGGCGCCATGAGCTAGATTGTGTAATTCAACAGATATAAAAATCCTGAAATATGTAAATTATAACGAGTTAGAAATGATCGTTATTTCAACGAAACCAAGATGAACATGCATAGATATACAAGCAAAACATACAATAGTACAAACATCTATATCTATGAGATTGTATTACTACCTTCAAGGAGTGGAGCAAGAAGCTAGTGGTGAAGAAGGTCTGAGATTGGTTGCTAGTTTCCTTGGAGGTTTTTTTTTTTCAGTTGAGAGTTTGAGAGGGGGAGAAGAGAGAAGAGAGCAAAGAAGAGAGAGGAGAGGAGAAGAGGAGGAGGAGGGGGGTCGAGACTTGAGAGAAAATGGGAAGAGGGAAGAGTATAAAAGCAATCCACGGGAACCACGCGTCGATTCCTTAGTCACATTTATTGCCGCTCCTTCTCCCCTCAAGAAAGTTCATTTTATTTATTTATTTATTTATTTTAATTTCCTCTCCCTAATTCAGAAAATAAGAAATGCATTTTCTATCATCATACTGCATTTTCTTTATTTTGCCAAGCCTTTGTTATTTCTTTCCTCGATTCTTTTTTAAATTTCAGACGTGGCATCAGGACTTATCTTTTGTGTACGTTTAGCCAAGTGTTTGTTTTGTATATAACTCACTATAGTAGCTAGTGTTCATCAATGACAGAAATTAGTTATGCTCAAAACAATTTCAAACAATAATGTGGGAGTTATAAGACCATCTGCCATATTATGAAGGAAGAAGCAGTAAATAAATATGTTCTTACAATATTAACTAAGAATGGACTCGAGAGTAATGAAAATGATCGTTACATTTATTAAATTCTCAATTGTTTATCAAACAAAAGAAATTATCCCATTTCTTTGTAGATTTAATTACACCGGCCGTGGGGTTTAGGTATCTGGAATTTCAGATTATGACGTTCTAATTGATTTTATCTCTATATTATGTACGTATAGTACGTGTCTCTACGATAATTGATCCGATAGATAATTGATCCGATATCGTATAATTTTATCTTGAGACTAGATTCAGTGTTTACGATTAAAAGTAATGTGATATTGATTGATATTCATTGCATATGACACTAAACACTAACTTAGATTATGGAATAAATGATATATATGGTTGAAGAAATGGAAGATGAATTAGGTCAACCAAAGCCGCTACTAAAACCGTCATTTGGTGAAACCTAATCATAGTTTGGAAAAAGACCATTTGCACAAAAAAAGTGAAAAACTTGTCCATTTTAATGAATTTTGACAAAAATACGTAATTACCCTATACTAAAACCATAAATATATATATATATCTCAGCTAGGGTTTCACTTTTCTCAACCCGAAATCGACCTCCTCCGCCTCCTCCTCCCCCGCCCACTCCTCCTCCTCAAACGACGACATTTCCACCAACTCCTAACCCTACTTCATCCTCCTCCGCCACCTCCAACTGCCGCGCCCTCATCGACTTCGTCCCCACAAACGCCACCACCCTCAACGCCGTCAAAACCCTCTTCAACATCACCCACCTTCGCACCCTTCTCGGAGCCAACAACCTCCCCCTCTCTACCCGACCCGACCAACCCGTACCCGCCGCCAAGAAGCTCCTCGCCCCTTCTCCTGCACCTGCTTCAAATACTCCGGAGTCTCCAACCGCCGCCCCGTCTACACCGTCAAGGCCGGCGACAGCCTCGACTACATAGCCAGCTTGTTTTCGCGGCTCGTCACGTTTCAGGAGATTGCGCGGGTCAATGGTATACTCGACCCGGACCAGATAGAGGTCGGGCAGGAGCTGTGGATCCCACTGCCGTGTAGCTACGACCACGTGGACGGGGAGGAGGTTGTGCATTACGGACACGTGGGGGACCCTGGGAGCTCAGTGCAGGGGATCGCCGATGAGTACTGAATGGGCATTTTGTCTTTTATTTTCCCTTTCTTCATCTTTTAGATGCTAAAAGAGCCGATAATTAGCTATGTATATATGGTTGTTTGTTTCCTGTGGTAGATTTGTGCTTCTATTGGTATTTTACATTTGTACAATTAGCCTGAGTCACATTACTGACCCCCAGTAATCACATTACTGACATTATTGACTCTCAGTAATCACATTACTGACCCCCAGTAATCGATTACTGACCCCCAATAATCAATTACTGACCCCCAGTAATCACATTACTGACATTACTGACCCCCAGTAATCACATTACTGACCCCCAGTAATCACATTAAAGACACTCACTAATCTATTACTGACCCTCAGTAACCCTCAGTAACTTGAGTCAAGTGACCGGAATCCGGCGACTAAAGTAATATTGAAAAAAAAAAAATCCGGCGAAAAAATCCGAATGGAAAAATTTGATTACTGGGGGTCAGTAACCCTAAAAAAATCTGATTATAAAAAAATAAAAAAATAAAAAAATCGGCAAAAAATAAAAAAATTCCGGCGAAAAAAATTTGGTGATCGGAATCCCGCGGCTCCGGCGACTCCGGCAACCGGTCATGGGAGGCCGGCGGAGTTGGGTGACATTTCGACAAAGTTTCTTTATTTTCCACTTTCTCAGCACATTATAATTCAAAAATATGTTAGGTAAGACAGAAGGACAAAAAAGGAAAAAAAAAATTAAAATTGTACTAGGGTTGAAAAAGAATTTGTTCAAATGGGCAATAGAGTTGTAATCTTATGTTCAATAGGGGAGAAAAATAAGATGGTCATTAAAATGGGTAATGAGGGGGCCAAATTAGTACTAAATGGGCATTTTGCCTAATTTCAAAGAGACTTTGGAAGAGTTTGGTGATATGAATGTTTTGAGTTATACGTCACCCCCCTTGGCAGGTGAAACATTTCCTGTGTCTCCCGGCAGAGTAAGAGCATTACAAACGTGACACATTACACAAAACATTTTAACCACATACCATTTTGATTTATATAGTGAAGAGACCGAAGCCTAATCCACAGTCCAATTGAAATGAATGCATATTGAACAAGTTGGCACCGGGATAAAGGGGAAAAAAAACATGGGTCTGTCTAATAGTGATTCTTGATTTCTTGTCTTGCAAGGTCGGTATGTATGTTAGTGTTTTCTTATGCCCTTGCTATATTACTTTTAGTTTTCTATATGGTTGGCTAGAAAACTTTGTCGTTATACTTATGCATATACAAATAAATTAGTTTCTTATGAGTTGGGAATGAAGAGTGATCGATCTAATATGCTTACCATCTGTACATTTCATCAATACTCTTAGTTTTAATTTCTAAACACATTAAAGGAGTTAACATTATATCTTTCTCTCTCTATCATCTTTTTTTTTATTCATTTTGAATAAATATGATATTTTACCAGATATGAAATGAGTCGGTTTAGGTAGGTTCATGTACTACACAATATGAAATAAAACATGATATTTAATTTAGGGTAAATTTCTCTTATCATATCTCACGTATGGCTAATTCGACACGTTAATACCCAATATTTCAAAGAGGACAGTTTGGTACATGAAGTTAGATTTTATGTGAAATTTTGGTATTTATGTTGACTTTTTTGTTAAATATAAGGGGTAAGATTGACATTTAGGTATTATTTATAATAATATAATTAAAACATTCATTAAAAAAAATTTGGGTTAAGCGAAAACAAAAGTGAATCATATGTTTAAGAAATTCAATCGTTATGATGTAAACACTCACAAGACTACTCCGCAGAGTTAGGCCCAGTTTGGGATTGATTCTCAAGCTGCTTTTGGGGTCAAAAGTGATTCTGGGCCTAATTTTAAGTGTTTGGTAACAACCTATAAAACTGATTTTAGAAGAATTGATTCTCTTAAAAGTGGATTTTGGAGAAGCAGGGTAAGAGATGCTTTTGCAGGAATCAGTTATATTTGTAACAAATTGTAATATTTATTTTTTCTTAGATTGTGATATATTAATCTAATTAAATAATAATCAATCATTTACTATGGTGTTAAGAAATCTTATGTAATATTGTGGATTAACTTTATAATTATATACAAAAGAAACAATTATTTATTTTAATATCAATTTATAACTATGCCTATTTTTGTCATTATACCATCCAAAACAATTTTTACTTATAACTCACCAAACACACGAAATTGTTTTTTGGTTCTCACAGCACTTTTAAAAACAGTTTACCAAACACCTCAGCTGATTCTACTCACAGCAGATTCAAAAGCAATTCTGCTCACAGCAAATTCAAAAGCAATTCTGCTCACAGCACAGCAATCCCAAACTGGGCCTTATATTCATCCAAATGTACTATCGTGGGTGTTTAAATTACAAATAACTAGACTTCCTAAACAAAATTCCAATTATCTTATCTTCAACATAACTCAAAAGTTTTTTTTTTCTTTTGACAGAAAATTAGTTCATGTTTATTTTCTCCTAAAAAATGAAAAAAAATAATGAATATGAAGGTAATAACCAATGACCATGTTTTCTTTTACATATACATAACACTCATGTTTTTAATTTTAATTTTATAAATAATACCTAAATACCAATTTTACCCTTTACATTTAACAAAAAAGTCGACATAAGTACCATAGTGTCACATAAAAGCTAATTTTAGGTACCAACCTATCATCTTTAACATTGGGTATCAAAGTGTCCAATTGATCATACGTGAAGTACTATATGAGTAATTTACCCTTAATTTTATTACATACTACTCGCTTTAAGTAGGTTCAATACATTCCAATCTCATATATGATTATATTTAAATTTAGACATACGATTCGAGTTCAGTTTTAGTTTATATAAGTTACGTTGTTTACGAGTAGTTGAACTTAAAAATTTAATTTAAAAATAGTCGTACATTTTATTAATTGATTAAAATTGAAAACAATATAAATTCGTAAAAAATGATCAAGTGAAGTAAAGTAAGATTGATCTTCCAATTTAACTAGTAAAAAAATTTCACGGTGACTGATGGATGATGTGAAAATAAGGTATTAGAAAACAACAAATGTGTTGGCGTGCACTAATTGGTTTCCGGGTCATGGGACCCTCGATGGGAATTTGTTTTCTAGCTAGGCAATGATTAGTGGGTGATGCACCAAATAGAAAATTAAAGAGGACGCATGTGGTTGTTTTCATGGCACTTTCTCATCATCTGGGCCTCTCTCTCTTTTGTTTTTTTCTGATCAATGTAGGTTGTGGCCCGCTATGATCCACATTGCCTCACCCATTTCCATCGCCTCCTAATCCCCCCACTATTATATTTCTTAATCAAAATTAGTACAACCCAGCATCAACATGCTCCTCTTTTCCTTTTCTTCTTTGCTTCCCTTTTGTTCTTGCTGGTGTAGCTACAATTCCCCTCATATATATATATATATACACACTCTTAAATTCTTAATCTTATCAAGCAAGTTTGATAGTGGCTGGCATGTGCAAGTTGGTCACTAAAGGCAAAGCCTTTGATTGATTATGTTATCTCTAATCCTAGATTAAGATATATGACTAAAACATAAGGGGGCCTGACTTTGCTAATTAATTGAAAAAATTAAAGAAATTGGAGGAATTAGAGCTACTAATTACATGCCAGAGAGAGTGTCTCCTAGTGTGAGACAGTCTTCTGCATCAGATTTCAATATAAATTTTCTGTATGTGATTCAGTGCAAAACACCTGGACCAGATTTGGATAATCTTTCATCTTTTACAGAGCAGCAATAATTTACTCACTCACGATCACCGTGTAATAAGAGAGTTTAATATATATGAAACACGTACTTTGACCCTCTTGATCCTTCAGACATGCACTTAAGTATTCACTTGAGCTTCTGGTAATTATTATTCCAGAAGAAGATTTGGTTTACACTCTGATAGAATCAAAAGTGTAATTGTGTTTAGCCCCAGGATGTGAATTATGATTTGCTGATTGACTGTGAAACTGTTTCAATCTTCCATTTATATTCTTGCTTATCCTTTCTTATCAACTAGTCACATATATTGTCAAATTAGGTTTCATTTGGAGTTTCCCCAGTAACTAAATATATGATGATTGGAACTAATAACTGAATTCAAAACACGAATCAAAGACCTGCGATTTGTGACTGCCTGAATAGGACAAGAAGCCTTTGATTGGTTCTGGTGCAGTCTTGCTCCCCATCATGGGTTTTCCTCAGTTTCTTATTCACCCATACTTGTCATATTCCTATTTCGATTATTAGTTTTCTTCACAATAATCCTTGTTTGACAAGAAAGAAACCTATCCCTTAATTTGTTTCATATGTCACGGAGGATGTTGTGTCTGAATGATTAGCTTGTCGAAGTTAACTATTTGATTCCTGGAAACTAGAACTACGCGCGCGCTCGATCTGTTTTCCATAAAACAGTGTTAGAGATTTGCAGCTGAACATGAATTAGAATTCGAAATCTGGTTCATGCACGGAGAGCTTAATTATTAGATAGTGGACTGCACTAAAAATGGGGGCAATGTAATGTTGGGAAGAAAATAAACACGGGATTCGGTGGAAGAAGCACGTTTAGGCCGTCAATCGTGTATAGTCTCTGTGTGCATAGGGTTTGATTACTTTGATTAAACAAGTTAAGAAACATGTTCCCTTCACATGATTTGATTAAGTCTTAAGAGTTTGTCAAAGATTGATTCCAATCTTGTAATTATTTTAATTTGTGGTACCCATGGGGGCCTAATGTGCTATCTTTAGCTTATATGCTTAATATAAGTAATTGCACTTTCATCATTTGATCCAAAGGAGACAGGTACGCACGAGTGTGTGGCTTGGTGAGCAATCCACACCTTGCTTATGCCAAGAACCTTAATGATGGTGCTTAATCTTAAACTACTAATGGCAATTAACCACAGCAAAAAAAAAAATGCTAGGAGAATTGGAGCCCGAACCATTTGTTCCAGTTTCATAATTCATTATATGAGGAGTATTCAACACACAACAATGGTTATCAGTCGTTACCAAACTGCCGTCGATTATTTTGTCGAAATAAAGACTCAGATGCCCTAACGAGAGCCAGGAGCAAGATTGCGTGTTCATGAGAGCATTTACCACCTTAAATATATATGACAAGAGCGATAATGATGGTGTACGTTTATCTTAAGCTAATGATAACAATTATCAACGTACTAAAGAACATGTTTAGCAGAGCGATCTCCTCAACAGTCTCACAATGCATTCAAGTTTAACACCTCAAAAAATGCCGACCTCCCTCAATGCATACACTGTTGTTTTGTCGAAGAACCGGTTGTTGCGCCTTCACAACAGCTCTAGTACATAATGAAAAAGATGTATATCGTTCCAGTACTGGAGATTGGGAGGATTTTACACAATCTTAATGCAGGAATTGCTATAATACTACGACGAAATACCCCAAGGATAAAACACGAGGGAAGGAAGGGTCTAGTACACACCAGAGAATAAGAGTCACTTGGTCGTTGGTAACTTGTATATATAGTTTGTCATAAAATAAAAACTTGTATATATAGTTTAATTTGCTGCACAGTGAAGTATGAATATGACAGTGACAATGACAGTGACAAACTATTCAATGTTTACTCGTGAATAAGATTGGACATGTGTAATGCATTGATTTTCATGCTAGTCATTTGTTAAGGATACTGTTGGACCTGCCTGAACTGTGGGATATGTTCTGTCTCCCTGGTTTAACTCACCTATTTTCCCTTGTATACAAGTCAATGCATAGTTCCACTGGGTTTTTCATTATAAAATTTGGTACAACTTGAAAAATAAAGTAAGGTAACATGACCCTTGTTTATCTCATTAAGAAGTATAATGATCCAATGATACATACTCATCTCTCCAGTCTCCACCTTAGTGTGACTCAAGAATTTTGAGTCTAACAGACATATGTAGTTTGGTATCCTATTTTCATGGAGAAGTAGTACAAGATCTATACAAAATGTTCGTGTAATCGTGTCAGCGTGCAGCTGGTAGCTGTAAGCTGTTTGTTGAAATTCTGGGCTTTAGAAGGTAGGCAAGCATGATTTCTTCTGGCTTCGATTCTGGAATTTCTTCATGAAATGGTACCTCAAATAATAAGGATTGGTATAAACAGACCTCATCTTCTTTGCAATAGTACACCTGCAAAGACAAGCCGACTTCATTAAACATAATATAACATATGGTGAGCATTTCAGGTGCTAAACTGCCGATTCTTTTTAATCTATCAGATTTCTAAGGGTCATGCTACTAATGCTGGCCTGACCACAAAAGTATGTGATTTAACAATAGACTGCAACCAAAGCATGTGGTTTAACAGTAGTGGTACAAGAAAGACCACAAGAATCAAATTCTGTTTTGGCAGAGCTGATAAGTTTGTAGGGAAATCAAGCAATACCTTGCAATTAATTCTCCCCACAGAAGCTGAGGGAGAGGGTCTCCTAAAATGAAGTACAGTTGATCCTTCTGGACTAAGATATCCATCCGAGGGATCAACGATAACTGCAGTTTCAGGCTCAGTTTCAACACTGAACTTACTGCGAGCTTCCTGCATTTAAACTATATACATGACAACTGACAAATGCTGAAAAGAGCAAAGTACAGTAGCCAAATTGAAAGAAGATGGTAAAGACAACTAGAGCACAATATCACTAAATTGCAATCAACAAGCTTGTGTGGTTTGTATTAGAAGAGGGAAAGTGACCTTTGAAAAATGATACTCTTCAGGTAATGATATTTTAATAGAGAGGTTCCCCTCATTGGATGAACCACCATCAACTGTAATGGTCTGTGTGTCGGCTGATAAGCGCCTTCTGAGGCGTTTCAAGGACTTGGATTTTACTGTGGGAGGCTGAACCCCTTTTAGCTCCAAAGTAAGAAGTTCAGGTTCTTCGTTACTTAAGTCAATATATCGGATTAGACTGTTGTTTGTATCGGCTATGAAGAGTCTCCCTACAAAGAAAATGACTTAATTTAAAATTCCCGTAGTAAGAAATACATTGATATATCACTTTACAATTCTCTGTATGAATAAATGAGAGAAGAGAAAATCTAGAATTTTGTTTTTCTTGAAATTCTACGATCTCTCCAAGATGAGAATGAAATCTGACAGATGAATCCAAAATTGACCTGTGCAGTTCAAGTTTAATATATATCTTATCATAAAGCAAAAGAATAAAGGCATCACCATTTTTTGCTTCAATGATTCCTGATGGCTCTGAAAGCTGCAATGAGATAATATGGAGAGTGAATCAATATGTTGATCTGTTCATTAATATTCTTTGGCAGTGTGATAGGGGGCGATACAACAAACAGGAAAAGAAAAATACTTTGCAGTAGAATAATTCAATAAAATAGTGATGGTGTTGAATCCTATACGTCCTAGAGGAGTAGTATATAGCCTAATACTTGAATTTTTGGTTACCAAACGTCCTGCATCATTAGTATCCTAAATTGCTCAAATAAATAAAAGAAAAGAAAAAAGCCAACCTGAGCTTCAAGAGCTGTTCCGTCCTTGAAACCAGCTTTTCCTGTCCCTGCTAAGGTACTAACTCTTTTACTAGCTGGATCTAGCTTCTTTATCTGGAGTTTGGAAATCAAAAGACCAAGTTAATACTTGATAATACTTGACACTTCTACTATCATCATAATATTTTCCAGTCTTAAAATAATAGTTAAACTGATGTGTCCAAAAGTACACGCTATATCTTCGAATAGTTATTGGCGGTGATTATTAAGCTACCTTGTGATTATAGCTATCTGCTATATAGATTTGACCACCTTTTGTACACAAGACACCGAGCGGATGTTGAAGAAGTACTTCAGAACCTATTCCATCTTGGTCCCCAAACTAAAGAATTGATAAAAGCCATTATTAGAAAAGGATCATATACAGGACATTAACTTAAAAAAATTTCTTTGATCGCTGCATATGATGACCATAGTAGACAATTTATACAGATCACCTTAAATAAATTGTCTGAGAAATATGGATCGCCACCAGCTAGCAGTCTTGCTCCTCCTGTTTTTAGAACAAGTGCCCTGATGGAACTACTCTCACTGTCAGCAATATACAGCTCCGTCATATCTAAAACAACCAAAAATAGTGATAACCTGTAAATCTTCATATATGAAAAAAAAAAAAGAAGCTTTAAATGATTATTGAAAGCCATGGAATGTGTCCAAGCGTAATAATTACCGGGAGATAATGAAATTCCAGAAGGCTGTGCAAACGATGTGCTTGACGCGCTATTCCAATGAAAGAACAAAATGACCCAGTCAGGTCTGGAAGTATATAATAGCATTAATACATAGGAGCTGAAATTTACACTCCTCATTTTACAATTCACACTCCCACTTTTCTTTTTGAGATTTGCATTTAGCATCTTCAAAGCGTAGTTACCTTGATCCATTCAGATTTCTTTCATAACCATCACCACTAAATGCTCTAGTAACCCCATCAGCTGTATCAAGTTGCCAAATTTGATGTTGGCCGGCCATGGCAATATATACTTTCTCATTGGCAGGATGAAAGCAGACATCCCATGGAGAGTTGAGTAGCTGAAATAATATAACTAGATTCTTTAATAAAATGGAGATGTTATCCAAGAATTTTGTAATAATTTTTATTTTAGATAAATCACCAGAAGTTTTCATTATTCCTTAAAAAAAAGGTTTAGATCCTCTAAATCGGGGTATTTTCAGTCTTACCTGAGTGCTTCCTTTTCCTCCCCCTCTGTAATCAGAGCCTTTGGTCCCATTTCCAGCTAGAGTACGCACTGTTTCGTTAACAAAGTCAATCTCCCTACAAATTCAAAGCTATATTATGACAGGAACTCATTTACAAATGTCAACAGATGGCTTATACCACTTCAGTCATCACATTGTTCTGTCAACATAAGTAATACTGATACATCCATTTAAATTAAGGAATTTAAATTAATATTTCAGGAATGCTTTCAAGTGTGAAGAATTAAGATAGCTCTTATATTTAAGTATATGTGTTGAAGATTTCATCCTCTTATTTCTTATATGCTCTAATAGCACGAAACACAGGCAGTTACCTGATCAAATGAAAAGGGATTTCTGTAACCATACGTACCTCAAAGCATGGTTTTCAGTATCTGCTACATAGAGAAGATTCTTCTTTGGGTTGTAAGCCAGGCCCTAGGATAGTACATGCCATGCATCAAACAAAATAAATGAGATGGTAAACCTCAGGAAGCATGGTGATTCAAAGATTAATGCAATGGTTAACTGTGTCAGCAGACTCAGAAGAGTGTGCATAACAAGCTTTTACGTTTTAAGACAACTCTTTTCTTACCTGAGGCCGATTAAAGGTGGCATCATCAAAAGAACCATCACGTAGACCCTCCTCTCCGGTACTTCCAATTTGGACAATAAAATTTCCATCTAGGTCGGTTACAACCTGAGCTCCACATACAACAGCATGGTTAGATAACAATCCATTTCCCATCCACTTCTGCTATCACAAATTTGCAACATATGTCTACCTTTAAAATATTGACAAGAATAAACTGAAATGTTCATTATACACTAGTTGAAACAAGATATCTTCCGAGTTAGGATCTCTACTGGAGATAATCTAGTGTTAAACCGCGGCGCTATATTATCTCATCTATTAATATTATTATTGTATTTCAATCTCATATAACTTTTGGTATCAAACTATTATAACTTTCAAGAAATATGGCATTGATTACAAGAAACATGTAGGCACAGGATGCATGTAACCGTTTCATCAGTGATATAAAACTATAATACATTTTTCTTTTTGAAGAAAGCCAATTTATATACTTCAGCACCACCTCGCAGAAATAACTCAAATACCATGATGTGAAATCTATTAAGTTATATAAACCCTAAAATATTTTTTTATATGAGACATTTTATATACTTCGGCACTACTCACACATATAACTCAAATGCCATGCATGTATTATGGGCCTGACATGTGTGATAGGCTGAATAGCAATCCAAATTAGACATACAGCAGTTGACCATTTTACGGCACACGAAAGAAAGAAATGCACGCGCGCACATACACAAAATGCAGGAGTGTCTCCAAACAGAGAGGTTGTGTGTGGGTGAGAGTGAGGGAGAGAGAGCCTACTATGCGGTTATGATTACTGTCTGAAATGAAGAGCCTATTATTTTCGACATCAACTGCCAGCTTCCCAGGAAATTTCAAAGGAGATGTAAATAAACGGGGATCATTATCTTTCTCCAAACTCAAAGGAAGTGGTGCATTGTCCAACATCTTCTTTCGCCCATAGTAGAGAAGAGCTGCCTCCACCAAATCATCAAGATCCTTTGAACATAAAAAGTTATTTATTGGCCAATTGCTAAGTAGAATAGTCGAAATACATGAAAAGGAATAACATACAACTACCAGTCTACCACAAAGAAATTTTGAAATTGATTATAAATTTATAATACCTTGCGGCGACCTTCACCTGATAGTTGAGCAAGAAGTCTTCCGTTGGGCCCAACAACAGCAAATGTTGGCCATGAATTCACACCAAGCTCTCTCCATAGATACATATCTCCATCATTGACTACCTAAAACATGGAAGGCATCAAATTTTTTAGTGGTATGATAAACTTCAATATGCAACAAACTTCAAATTTATTTCAGATAGTGATGCTGACATGTTACTTGATTTATGGTTAAAAGCAAGACACTTTATAGAAGGCAAGAACCTTAGCATAAAAGGATAACTCTGTCCACTGATGCAAGTATCTTTTATATTACACATTTATATGCATGGGAACATGTAACTCAAATTCTGCAATATTAACCTCATAAATCAAGTAAAATCACCAAAAAGATCGACATTACATATTTATGACATTTTCATGCAGCAGTTGTCAGGTAAACAGTTTGGGTATGTTAATAGAACAACCACTGACAGATGGTCAACCATTACCAAATAAACAAATTACTCAAAGTGCTAGAACACAAAAATAGAATGATAGATCAGCTTATACTGAGTACAAAACATAAGGCTTACTGGGTGAGCAATGTTATAGCGTAACACTGCATTCCGAATGGCTTCTAAATCCTTCTCGTTATCAAACTTTGCTGAATGAACTCCCACAACAGTGAACTACATAATAATAAATAACAAATATATCATCAACTAATCTGTGCATACCTTAAAGTTCTAGATTTTGTCAATTGGCACATGGATCAGCCAGATAAACATTATTGATAAAGGAAAATTTTCACAACATGATGAAAAAAAAAACATACGGTATTCATATATCTACTTAACTAGATCTGTGTATATAATGATATCAGTATGAAAAGTTCCACATATGACACTTTATTTGTTCTTTTGTAAGTCTCCTGATTTTGCTATTAACTTTGTCATTTGGTTTTTAGACTGGATATATTTGTACTGTTTAGAAGATCAACTTGAAAAAGTATAGCTGTCTCAAAAATAAAGGAGAAACAATCGATATATAAAGAAATAAATTTAGTAAACCTTATACAACTCTGTTAGATTTAATGATCAGCAACTGATATAAGCAGAAGCCTAGAACAAAATAAAACTGAAATGGCAGACATGCTGAGACTTCAAATGAAGAGAAACACAGAATCGATTACCGGCATATCTCTGTACTTTCTTTCCAAAAACTCTAGGTCTGGCAGTACATGCATACAGTTTATACAACAATAGGTCCAAAAGTCCAACACGACCACTTTTCCTTTGAGATCCTGCCAAAAACTTCATCAGACGTAAAGCTATAGGGTAAACCTTAATTTCACTAATAGAAATTCAGGTCCATAAAAAATCACCTTGCTTAACTTGATGGGAGCTGTATTCAACCAATCAAGTTTTGGTGGAAATTCTGGGACAATAGGAGCAGTTCCACTATATCGTACAAGGTTGATCGTTGATGCATATTAGATATACAAATCTTATATAGTAAAAATGAGATATGTAGGAATTATGAGTACAGATACAACATAGAGTATGTCAGCAAATTACCTGGATTCCAGGTCAGATATATAGTTCACAAATTGTTGAATTCTTTCCATCTTTGATTCATCTATAATTGAATGAAACAAAATGAAAAAAACTGGTTTTCAGTCTCGAACTATGAAACAGTAGAGATACTTTAGTCAGATAATAAGAATTATGCTGTAATGTCAACTTGTTAAGAATTAAATTAACAATATATGCACATATTACATAAGATAATGAAGGATTAGGCAGACAATTAACTGAAAAGATATGCTACCCAGAGTTTGTGACAATAGTACCTTTGTTCTGTGCAATAGATGGCTGGTTGACCCCAAATATCACATTCCAGATAGCTTTAGGTGATGCATATTGCATTGCCTGCCCATGAGTAGAATATATACTGATATATAGAAACTAGAATAACTTGAGGAAAAAGAAAAGAGATTATTACATCATCTTTTGCATGATTCTGATCACTTGTAAATCACACACACACACACAATCCAAGCATTCTACTCTATTTGGTAGTACCTTCCAGTTTGATACGGTGAAGGCAAGACAAGACAAAGCAATCCCCAAGCTTCCATATTTCACTATATCTCGTCGAACAACCCTGAAACCTGTCCATCAATTATTCTCCAGCCTCATGCTAAGGTGGTTCAATATGTATTTCTTTCATTCAAAAATGCACCTATATGATAAGTATTCTTATGCAAATAAACTACACAACTCAATATTAAAGAAATTTAGAATTTCCATTTCATTATAAGAAAATTGATTTTTTTTTTTTTTTGGAACCTGGTCTAGCAATTAAGTTAGACACCAAAACAAAGAGAGCCACACATTTGAAAATATTACACCCTCACATAATGCAAAGTATTTTGGAGCATTTTCTAGTACCTCTCAGACCCATGTGTCAATTCTAGATGCACACGACATAGTTACATATGTGTGAGTCAAAGCAAATTGGGTCAATATGCATAATCTTGGTATTACAAGCATGATTTTGTGAGGGAGAAAGCAGAATAGTTGATTAATATGCTGTCCGAAAAATGGTTAGAGCCTTTGTGAGTCTTGAACTTAAAATGAAATGCAGCTAATACAACATGAGGAATTTTTTACAAACTATATGACTGATATTTTGCAACTAGAACTCTTCTTACCCTCCAAATGAAAACAGGCGCTCATTGGCAGCACCCAAAGAATCAGCATCTCTTTCCGTGAGCTTTTCTGACGTGGTTTGAGATGAAGAATTAAGATTTGGAGGTCCCTGCATCTTCCCATCTGCAGTGGTATATTAACATAAGACCTCACGTTCCAGAATATATAGTAGAAACGATTAGCCTGTAATAAGTATGTAAGGACTAATGACAATTAAAGCTTTGAGACATCATCTTGATGGAACTATCAAGCAAACTACAGATAAATAAAATCAGAAGTGTGCATATAGCAATAACCGAGGAAGAGTTTCAACAAAGAGGACCCCTAGACAAGGTCTTACTTGAAACTCATAATAAAGGAATGGCTTTAGTGTAGCTTCACCATTCTACATTATTTGAAATACAAATGACTTTGCACTTAATTCTCAAGACTACATACTATAGCCATCGGAGCCACCACTGAGAATATCATCAAGTGAAATGTTTCCTATTTGATCTCGAATAATGGATGGACCAGCACTCTTTAAATCCTCTTCTGACAAAGTAGTTTTCACAGCTATACATCTGCAAGTTGCAGAAAAACATTAGCATTTACCACATTAACATATTTTGTACATCAAAAGAAAAAAAATGCTGTCAGTGTAACATAAACACTAATGCAATTGGTGATACAAAAGATAAAGAAGAGACAAAACATTGCCAATTCACAGATAAATATCTTTCCAGCAACTTTACCTCATTTTTGCAGCGTTGGCAGCCTGTACACCAGCTAGTGCATCCTCAATTATAACACACTGCCAAAACAAATGCAAATCCCAAATGAGTATTAAATGGAAAGAGTTAACTCGTTACATGATGAAGAGAACCTTAAAGATGTGTAAAACAGAGAATAAGAAAAACAGAACAATTCCATTATATGCACTCAAACTTTTGGGGACAATTTTGCGACAAATAAAGAAATTATGGTCACAATTATATAGAATCTATATCTATTTTTAAGTTCTATTTCTTCTGTCAGTGCACAACTGTACTGACTAGTAACAGTTACAAATTCCTTCTATTTCATTATTCAAAAATCTGTTCTTCAAGCAAAATTTAAGATTCTTCTAATGTACCTCACTAGGGATCACATCCAACATCTTTGCTGCAGCCAAGAAGATATCAGGAGAAGGTTTCAGGTTCTCAAAAGCATCTGCTGACGCAATAGCATCAAACCTGATAGAGGATAGAAAGATAGCGGGAGTTGAAACTAATGACCCTATAGAGATGAATATTATAAAAGCATTCCACAACTTGAGAAGCACAGCTAATGCATCGATGGGCTTACAATGACAATGGTAGATTGGCAGCAGCTAGATTTGCCTTAATCTTGATTAGATCAGCACTAGATGCAACAGCAACTTTAAGACCTTTGATTTTACACTGTTTTACATTAGAGGTTGCATCATTAACCAAATCAAAATAGCAGATTCACAACATTTTGGTCCTTACAAGTAATTTCCTTGATACCTGAGTCACAAGTTCAAGGGCACCAGGGAATCCTATTCCAGAATCGGGTTTTGCATACTGCAAGAAACACAAAAACCAGATAATTGGCCTTTTTTATAATGATAAATAAGGTCTAGTCTCAATTCATCACACTAATAACTTATAAACAATGGATACTGAGGTAAGATATTAACCTTATCCAAATAAATCTCAAAGAACCTCTTCTTTGCTGCCTCGGTATCGAATCCTTTAACGGCCTTAACAGCAGCTACACCTCCTAAAAAATTCGCCTCACCTACAACATCAATGCAACACTAAGATAGAACCACAAAATACCGAAAAAACAAAAATCCACAACATTGGTTCATCACGTTATATTGTTGCAGACTCACTAATCACTATCACCATGAAAATACAGAGAAACACAATGGGGAAACTATACAATCAGATAATAAGTAAAAACCCAATCTTTACTCTTTTTTCATGTTTAGCTTGCACAAATGATCCAACCAAAGTAGAAATCGTTTTACCAAAAAGGTAATTACTTTACAATGCAAAGAAAGAAGCAGTTACATTTTGATCCAATAAACGACAATTCCATCGAACATTAGAAGAAATTTTACCAGTTCCTCCGAAAGGAACAAAGTCCTCGACGGTGGTCTCAACTCCCATTTCGGCGAAAACTTCGACTGCGGCCCTTCTAGAAGGCTCTTCACTATTGCAGAGCACTCCATCCATGTCAAAAAGCACAGCAGAGACCTTTCCCCACTCACTTCCAGAAGATTCCTGAACGTGCTTCTCTTCTACTTTCACCCAAGCCTTGACCACCATTCTCTTGGAGAAAACGAACCGTTTTGGGGTCCATTGGAAGAGAAGGGTCGGGACTGAAATGGGTTTGGGTCTGGTTGAGTTGGAATGTAAGCAGAAGAGGGTGGTGGGTTGTGAGAGAGAAGAGGAGGGTGGTGGTGAGAGTAGAAGCTTCGTGGCCATGGAGTTGAGTTTAGGGAACTGATTGTCTCTGTTAGTTGAGTGGCGGGTAGAGGAGTCAGAGGACTCTTCTGTTATGTTTTTTGTGCTCATGTGGACGAAATTGACCTTGCAATTTTCTTTCAAATGGCTTTGCGAATGAGAAGGAATTCTGGTAATTTGTGAAATTTGTTTGTGGTTTTAAGGGCAGATAGAAGCTGAATCGGGAGTTTGTTATTTTATATTGAAAATAAAATTATTTTATTTTTGCAGTGTTTTTAGTGGTGGAAAAATGGGCTGACGTTGGATTTGTTATCCACTTTCCATTTTTCAATTTATAGTTTTCATTTGTTCTATTTTTCAATTTTCTTGAGTAATCTTGGGCAACGTTTTACTGCGTAGAATATTGATTTTCGGACGTCTTGATCATATTAGAACTGTTAACTGTCATTAATAATTAAGATTCAACAATAGAGATTGATACTAACATGACAGAGTATCAAAACTCCAAACATATAAGAATTTTTAATAATCTTGTGAGATAATTGACACTAATTGTAGATTTGTAGCACAATAAGAAACATAACAAATTTTGTAATAAAAGAATTTAGAAAACTAAGCGGGTTCTAGCTAGTAGGACTCTAGGCGGGGTAAGTAGAGCTTATTTGTAAGGCTACACGGGTGATAGACGGTTGCTAAGCGGAGCATGTTTGTATGGTTAGGCGAACTAGACAAGCTAGGCCGTGTTTGTTTATATAATTAGGCGGACTAGATGGAAGTTAGACGGACACTAAGCTTGTTTATGTGAATAGGCTGGGTAGGCGGAAGTTAAACGACTCTCTCTTGAAGTCTTTCTCTCGTTAATGGCATGACCCGCCCGAGTCTCTCTCCTCAACTCGATCTCTTCATGAGTTCCAAAATGAAAAGTTCATGACTGAAATTAATCATGGTATTTTTACTGAGCTATTGGTTGACTTGGTTTATATACTTGGAAGTATATGAATTATGTCAGGTGAGGAAAATATTTAGACCTTAATTATTGTATCACAGAGATTAAGCGTTGGACTTAACTGAGGTAATTTACTCTATGACCTTAGTTATTAGTTATGTATACTATAGGCTTACTGTGCTCTGGGAGTAAGATCATATATGTCCTCATTTATTAAAAAAAAAAACTTTGGTTGGAGAACTCGCACTATATTACTGTATATACGCAAGAGATCGAAAACCCAAATCTGAATGTAGTTGTCCTCGAAAACAAAGGGAGGTTCTTCCAGATCGATCTCGATCTTAGTGAGCACCTGCACCTTCTAATATACGTGTCGCCCCTAGCTCATCAGGTTTCATGGCCAATATTGGTGATCTTCCTGACTTTCTATTGGTTGAAAACTTAAAATCCTCTGTCGACTTCCTCCCTCCAACAAATTCAGTTTCAAGTGCAAGTGTGTGTCGAAGCGTTGGTTGAGTCTCCTCTCTGATTCTTATTTTGCTGCTCGCTTTCAACGCTTGCAGCTCGATGACCAATCTCCTTTTAATTACTCATGATCTAACTCTGTGGAATCCTGAAACCTTCAAAAAAATCATAATGTCAAACAATCATGTGTTCAACACAGTTGATTTCTCTCTGAGTTTCCTCCCGTGTTTTAAAAACCGAGAAGAACCTAGGGTCGTCCTGGGGACGCATAAAGACTTGGTCCTGTGCCGCGGCGCAACCGAGTATGATCAGCGTGATTACTACATATGCAATCCGTACACCAAGCAATTGGTTTGCTCTCCCTATCCCTCCGAAACGTTTACTCCACCACCGATACATACCTGTTGGATTCATCGTCCATGAATTAGAAGGTACAGATAGTAGTGCTATTACCTATTCCATCATTCCAAATGCTGAGTATGGAGGATTGTTAGGATCGTTCCAGAATCATGGGGTCCGCATTTTGATCTTGAGATTTTCTCTTCTGTAACTAGTGAGTGGAGACGGTTGGTTGTTTCATTTTCAGGAAACTTTCATCCTTTCCATCTTTATAATAGTTTCAGTTCTTCTGAACGACCAATTGCTTACAATGGGAATGTTGTATTGGTTGTGTCCCGATCGCTATACTTTTGAGTTGGATCCCTTCGCCACTAGAGGTGATAATATTGCTAAATGCCGTTTCATTGAGGAGCCTGACCAGATGAAACTTGATCTTGGAGATGAAGCTCATTTATATGAAAAATGGCTAGGTGTGTGCGGAGGGCGCTTGCAGCTGATGTGTGTGCACTGCCATGACTGGGGGTATTATGGTGGTGCGGATCCTTTTTTTGTGTGGGAGTTGAAGGGAGAAGTAATAGAGGGGGAGACCTTTGGATATGTTAATTTCAAATGGATAGCTGAGAGAACAGCTTTGCCCTACAAAGATATCCCTTTCTTCCCAGGGAAATCGTGCGGGAGGATGCTAAGTTTCTACCCGAACAATAAGAATATCATTTGTATAGAGTTAACAGGCGAAGTGGTCATGTGCAAGCTTTCTGGTGGAACCTTAGAGACTGTACTAAAGATCCGAGATAGTTCATCTCTTCGTTTCAAATATTGGAATCATTGTATCAACCTATTTGTGCTTCCAGGGTGGCGGACACCAGTTCCTCGTCAACAACAAAAATGCCTGTCCACCGCGTAGACTGTGTGCAACATTTTCAGCTCTAGTTCTACTTTATTTTTGGGTTTCTGCATTTGTGATATATACAACTAGTTTGTTTCTAATGTCTCCATGAGTTTGATGATGTTTATATACCTAACTGATCCTTCATATATATGTAAAGGTCTGCAAGGGTGATAAAATAGTCTGGCTTTCAATCCAAAACCAATTGGTAATAGATGGAGTAGCCCAAACCCTTATAAACTCACATGCTAGGTCTCATTTTCCCATGTGGGATTTATACCTCAACACGCCCCCGCACGTGTGGCGAACTTTCAAGTCATATACGTGGACAACTATTTGGGTGACGTGGAGTTTGTGTGGCTCGAGGAGAGAGAGAGAGAAGAGAGAGATAGAAAACACACACATGGGTAACCCGCTCTGATGCCATGATAAAGTAGTCTGAGGATCTAATTCAAAACCAATTTGTAATAGATGGAGTAGCCCAAACCCTTATAAACTCACAGGCTAGGTCTCATTTTCCCATGTGAGATTTATATCTCAACAAAGGGTGTTTCTAAGATATATACATGTGTATTATTTATACATATGTATGAACATCCAACACTGGTGTAACAAATTTAAGACCTTACCAAAAATCCTTGCACGAACATCTTCCATTTCTAAAATGATGATACCGCATTCGGTCCCTCACAATTATATCCCGGTTGTATAATTGTGAAAACAGCTTTATGGCAGAATGACAGTCCTCACAAATCCTCAAGTTCTTCACCACTCGGATGGTCGTTCCTGGTTTTGTGTTGAGTACTCCGAAAGCAATTGCAAGCTTCTCACTGTGGTACCGTAAGGCTGTTTCCTTCTCCTCCTCTGCAATGTCGAACAAAACTTGAGACGTATTCGGTGAATAACCCTCCTTCTCCAGCTTTTCAATCATGTTTTCAAGCATCAAGTAGACATCCTTCATTTGTGGGTGTGAGCCATCTCCCATTTTGAATTCATGCACTTGGCCCCCAATATCAACCATGCTGATTCCAGGATTTGTTTTTACTCCCCTTTCCTTCATCAATTTTCTTACCTCTGCAACATCATCCCACATACCTGCCTCTGCATAAATGTTAGATAACAACGCGTAGCGTCCACCATTTTGCGGTTCCAATTCAAGCAAAATCCTCCCCACTCTCTCACCCATTTCAACATTTCCATGTATCCTGCAAGCTCCCAACAGAGCACCATATACAGCTGCACTAGGTTCAACTGGCATTAACTTTATAACTTGCTCTGCTTCTTCCAAAAGCCCTGCCCTTCCAAACATATCAACCACACACCCATAGTGCTCAACCTCAGCCTCCATACCATACATTTCCTTCATAGAACTGAAAATCGTAAGACCTTCATCAACAAAACCCCCATGAGCACAGGCACTTAAAGCATTCAGAAAAGTAATCCCATTTGGTTCCAAATTATTCCCCTGCATCTTGAAGAACACATCCAATGCATCATCTGCTCGGCCGTGCATAGCGAGCCCACCAATCATCGCATTCCATGTCGAAACCTCTTTCCGTTTCACATTTTCAAACACTTCCCATGCCATGTCAAGCCTCCCACATTTGGCATACATATCAACCAAAGAAGTCCCCAGTACTGCATCCACCTGAATAGAGTTCTTCTTAATATAACCATGAACCCACTTTCCTTGATCAAGTGCTCCCACGTTAGCACAAGCCGCCAACACACTCGACAATACAAATTTATTTGGACTAACAATCTTCTCTTTTTGCATCTCATTGAAAACTTCCAATGCCTCCTTGTAATACCCTCCCTGCACATAGCCATCAATCATAGCACTCCAAGAAATCTCATCTCTCTCAGTCATTGAATCGAACAGCTCCCTTGCATCTTTCAACCTGCCAAGCCTAGCAAAACCGCTCACCATTGCATTCCAAGACCCAACATTCTTATTTGGCATGTGCTTATCAAACAACTCCTTAGCTGCTTCCATATCCCCACATTTTATGTACCCATCAATCATTGCATTCCAACAAACAACATCAGACGATGCCACGTCATCTAGCAATATCCTCCTTGCCTCCTTCACAAGCCCGAAAGACGCATACATTTGAATCCCAGCACTTCTTATGTGTCCATCTTCACAAAGCTGTTGCTTCACCACATGTGCATGAATTTGCAGACCTTCTTCTACTGCTTGAACTAATCTGCAGGCTTTGAACAACATAGGATAAGTGAACTTGTTTGGCCTGGAGTTCATTTCCACCATCTTACAATAAAATGAAATAGCCTTCAATGCCTCATAGTTCTCCAAACACCCTTTGATCATAATGTTCCATACAAACACATTCGACCTCCACACATTATCAAACACCTTCAAAGCAAACCCAAAATTGTTGCAATGGGGGCTTGCATAGCATTTTAGAATGGTTCCTGCTACATAATGGTCTTGGAAGTGGCCTGACCTCAGGACAACACCATGGGCTTGCTTGAGGTTTTGTAGAGAAGAAGTGCATTTTGTGTTCAAGATGTCTAAGATTGTTTTCTGGGAGAGTTTGAAAGTGGGTGGTTTGGTTTCTGGTGAGGCTTGTGTTGGTTTTATATGATGAGGAAGGTTTGTTGTGGTGGTAGTGGTGGTGGTGCTCATGCTTCCTCTGCTTTATCCGGTCTAGGCTAAGGTGCTGAATTACGTATCACTGAAGATAAAGAGATAATGTCAGTAGATATGACATGTCGTTTGTAGGTTTTGAAGTGCATTCCTCAATTTGTTCTTTACCTAATTTTTGAACTATTCTTTTCTAAAAAGATGAAAAATTTATTTTCATAGTTGTTTTTACTTTGACCCAAGTGTTTGATCGTCTGAAAATATAGAAAATATGGTCAAAGAAAATTAAAAAAAAATGATTCTTTTCGTTTGGTGAAAATTTGAAAAGTAATAAGCTCTATTAGGCAAGTGATCTAAATCGAAAAAACAAAGGTCATTATTGTTCTGACCATTGAAAATTTCCTCTTCGAGGACAACACAGTGAACTGCACAGTTCATATAGTTGCACTCAGACATGACTACATGCACTTTGGCCTGAGAGACCACAGATGTTTTTCAGAGAAACCAGTTGATTGTGTAAACTTATATAAAACAAGATTTATATTCATAATCTGATTGTGTCATAACAAGTATTAGATTCTCATTGCTGTAATTTTTGCATGCTGCAATGTTTTTCTTGAAGTTTTGCAGTATGCAGTCTCTTCTATCAAAGGTATTGCCTCTCCTCCTTCCCACAGGGGCATTGGATGCCCGCTATAGTCTTACTGAAGTGAAATCAGGTCTACCAACCTGTGAGTCGGGTATTATCGTAGTCGATAAAAGTGGTCTGGGAGATTTTACTTCAGTGCAGCAAGCCATTGATTCCATACCATCAAATAACTTGTTGTGGACTCGTATCCTCATTCACTCCGGTACCTACATGTAAGTAATACAAAGATTTCATTTCTGAGCTGCGTGACAGATTTCGAATCGTAATTACTTAATTACTGTGTGTTTTAGTGAGAAAGTTGTAATCCGTCGAGATAAACCATACATTATTCTTGAAGGAGACCCGAATGGTCTAACCACCATTGAATATGGAGATGCTGGCAGTGTTGTTGAAAGCCCTACCTTTAAGTTGTAAGCAGATAATTTCATTGCACGTCATTCAAGGTTAATTGTTGAGTTACTGTCACCTTCTTTAGCCTCAAGTAATTAAGTTTTTCATTTTGCTCATAATTTTTACTTTGATCCTAGCAGAATACATATAATACTCTGGAAATGGATGTTGAAATGAGGAATGTTACGTGGGCACCGGCGGCTGACATTGCCGGAGACAAAGCAAGTTTTTATCACTGTGGTTTCATTAGCTTGCAAGACACGTTAAGTGATCACAGTGGTCGTCACTATTTCTATGATTCCTATGTTGAAGGTGCTATAGACTTCATCTGGGGCAAGGGCCAGTCCATGTACGAGGTAAAAAAAAAATCCTTGTAGATTTCTCTCCCATTCATTCAACTAACATTACCAGAAACAATGATACATTACTACATATGTGCTTGCAGAAGTGCCAGATAAACTCAACAACATCAAGAATAGGTAGAGCTGGTTACATTACAGCTCAGGGCCGTGACAGCGCAAACGAAACGACTGGCTTTGTATTCAAACATTGCTATGTATCAGGAACAGGTCCGATATATCTCGGAAGACCGTACAGGAACTACTCAAGAGTGTTGTTTGCTGGGACATATATGGAGGATATTATTACCCCAGAAGGTTGGCAATTATGGAGTGTTGGTTCTGAGTAAGTTGCTCTTTTCATGTCTAAATTTTTGTTCTATCAGTTCAATTCTGTTATCTAATCATCTAATCCTTCCTTCTTTTTTTCTTAATAGGTCAGATACGGATCACATTTTTAGAAGCAAACTGCAGCGGACCCGGTGCAAACATGTCCTACCGTGTAGGGTGGGAGAAGCAGCTATCTCATCAGGAACTGATAGATTTAACAAACACAACTAACTTCATAAACCAATAGGGATGGATGCAAACGAATAAAGGCCTATGTTCTTCTGTACTAAAAGAAAAATTGCAACTGTAAGAAGGCAGATTATACTGCAAAAGATGTGCTTGAAAGGATTGAAGTAAACTCCATCGACAGATTCAAGTCCTGTTGCAGGTGCCTCACCAGCAAAAAATATTAGCCTTGAGGCTAGCTAGCACAGTTCATTAATGAAAAGGGGAACACATTAACAAAATATACAGTAAGGATCCATATGCAATAAAATTTCCATAGGCGCATGGGATATGTACAAGAATCCATCTTCCCGTAGATATAAAAGCCCCTTCCATATTTACAAAAAGTTAGTCATCCACATGATGTCTTCATCTTTATATCAGCACTCTGTTTGTAATATTGGGTTGGGTGATGATTAATCTACCTTAATAGATTTTTCGGCATCACTTGGATCCAGAAGCACTTCCTAGTCACCATCTGGAGACGACTGCTTATTCTCAGCACATTCCATGACTTGGGTTTGTTCATCATCAACAATCACTTTGTTGGCAGAGATTTCCTTTTCCTTGATACTTTGCTCATGGAAGGGCTGCAAGGAAAAGAGAGACAACTTTAATATACATGAGCACTCCAAAAGTGAACAGCAATTGGAAAATCATCTCCAGATTATTAGTCACTATAAGGTCGTCACACTTGGATCAGGTTGTTCCTGCACATAGAGGGAATTGTACCTGTTTCTCAGCCTCGGATAGCCGATTCCATGCATCATTGGCCATTTGTCGGAGATTCTGGCCTTTACCCAACTTCACACTTCAATCCTTGTTCATGATAACAAGAATATATGAGCACCTTTAGCCTATATACAAAATGAGGTTGAGTCTAACACATGAATGTGCAATTGCAACATGATTACTAATCTACAAAGTAAAAGAAGATGGTGACAATACCGTATATATCTGTCGACATTGATTGGGAACAGCTTTAGAAGAACATTTGGAGAATTGAATTTCCACCCATCCAATTTCAGAGAGGATGCAATCTCATCCCATCTCCCATCTTTGTTCACCTGGAAATGCATTAAGATATCAATCAAATTCCATCGAGTCCAAGAACAACACAATCGAGTAACAATCATTCAGGATATAAGTACTAGAATGACATGATCACAGAATCGCTTTTCTTTTTCACTAAATAAATATGTAAACATTAGCAAGCAAATGATAGAAATGAATGAACCTGATTAAAGCCTCCCCTGAGAGTAACTTCCTTGTAAAACAGATGCAAATTCAATTTTGTTTGTCAGACATCAACTCTGCCCATCAAAAGGAAGATATGTCGAGTAATTTTCTCTCAGAAATAACCCAAATCAAATATACAGTTCCATATATTTAGCCACCTTATTAATCGTATTAGCTGCCTACATCTTCCGCATGCAAGAGTAAAAAACCAGTCTAATAAAGCCTAAATATGAATATGACAGGATTTATCCAAAGCTTTATGAAAATAAAAGGTCAAAACACATAAACATCACCCACCATGCTTTCAAATAGAACATAATTTTGATTTGCATGTGATAGAAGTTTACAACTTTTAACACATTACAGAACCTAGCTATCATAAAAAATTCTTCCTGAAATACAAAATCCTTAAAAGGAAAGTAGACATGCAATGAAACCCAAAAGATTGAAACTTTGCAATGAATTAGGGAACTTACACAAGATTATACCCAAGTGACTCGTTCAACTTGCTCAGCTTTTCATAGAAACTCTCACTATCAGAGCTATCAAACATGCTTTTCCCCTCAAACCCAGAACTGGGCACAGTGGGATTGATCAGTTTAACAGAGCATTGTGGTTTAGAGAACTCAGAGAAGCCGCTGATCTGGCTATCTATGGTTTCCTCTCTCACATTCTTCATCGGCATTCTGAAGAAAATGCTTAATTCGATGGCTTTGCTGCTCACTCCAAATGATTCCACTGTCTTGATCTGAAGGCCAAACTCTATATAGGAAACTGCAATGGCGTCTGTAGCCTTACACGTGTTTGCATTGGGGTAGATGAACTTAGGTTTACTGTGGACAGCTGTTCTCTTGCTCCTAGCCATGGAGTTCTTGTCATCTTAGAGCAGCACCAAATCAGATCAATGATAAAAGATCAAATTGTGGTGACTGGTTAGTCCACTGAGTCATTATTAAGTGCAAGAAGCAGAGAAGCATATAAATCCAGAGACACAGACGTATACATTACAACATATGTTACGCTGAGATTAAGGTCTCAAGTATATTGCTATATCTCAAATTATAGTAGGTGTCTTCTATTCATAATTTCATACCTCAAAATGTTTATTTGATTTTATTTTAAATTACAATATACAACTACACCTTTAATTATTTTTCCTATCTCAATCAAAAAATTTAGAAACACCAATATATCAATCATATATACGGATCTATACTAAAAAACCAAGAGAGCATCACGGGACTGATAAATATTTTCATTAACAAATGTTCGAATAGTCATTACATACTATTCTGATGTCATTTACGATTTTAAATACATGCAAGAAATTATAAAACATACTCACGATAAATCATAGAGTAAATTATTCATGTTCGCTAAACAAAGTGAGCCTATTGCCACAAGACATATTCAAATAAGCCTAAAGAGAAATAGAAACACGAAATGTGCGATATCTTCCTAAAAGGAACTTATTGTACAAGTAAAAACTTAGAACATAAAATAGATGGGATAGCCGGATAGGTTTTTCGCTTTGGTATGTCAAATTGTCAAAACAGAAGGAAGTGCTGTATGAGGTAGGTTTTAGGGTTTACTATGAACATGCACATGCAAGCAAATTTCCTTGTAAACATTGAGATGCGTATTCTCAATAATGAAATTATCTGTAATAATAAGGAAACAATTGGAGGAGAACTTAAAGAGAATAATAAGGAAAGTTCTTCATTTCAAAAAAATAATGAAGGCAAGTTCTTTCTGAAAGATAATTAAGGTACTGTGTTTGACACACATTTTTCATTGATATTCATCTGATTATATACAAGTCTAAATTCTTTATATTCTGGTAGTACAGTCTACATCCTACTATTCTGCTATTATAATTACACAATCAGAGATTATGATTATAGATTTGAATGTAGAGGAGTGATATCATGAATTAACTTGAATGCTTAGATCCCCCCGGGGCAAGCTGAGCGAGGCCAAAATGTATTGAAAGTGACCAGCTGACAAAACTTTAGTAAATATATCAGCTAGTTGGTCAATTGAAGAGACATAACCAACCAAAACCATGATAAAGTAGTTTGAGGTTCCAATCCAAAATCAATTGGCAATAGATAAAGTAGCCCAAACCCTTATAAACCCATATGCTAGATCCCATTTTCCCATGTGGGATTTATACCTCAACACGCTCCCACACGTGTGGCGAACTTTCAAGTCATACACGTGGTCGTGGAGTCTGTGTGGCTCGAGGAGAAAGAGAAGAGAGAGATAGAAAGCACACACATGGGTAACCCGCTCTGATGCCATGATAAAGTAATTAAGGTACTGTGTTTGACACACATTTTTCATTGATATTCATCTGATTATATACAAGTCTAAATGTTTTATGTTCTGATAGTACAGTCTAGATCCTAGTATTCTGCTATTACAATTAAGGCAAAATTACTGTTTTGGTCACTGATATTTGTCAATAACGACAGTTTGGTCACTATCGAATGTCAAATATCAAAATGGTCACTCAAGTTAATGTTTCATTATCAATTTGGTCATTAGACGTCAAACGACTGTTAATTTTAGAATATTCTTCGAATATTCCGTTTCTTGCCAGGGTATTATGGTCACTGAGGTATATTGGCGCCATTTTTTTCTGGGTTCATAGCCATCTATGTTTTTTTGGGTCCAATATTCACCATCTGCCTTGCATCTCTCAAAGAAATCAGCAATCTTGTTGCTGGACTCTTCACCATTGTTGGGATCAATATGGAATCCCGAAACTCCATCAACAATAATTTCAGCTGGGCCTCCTTGGTTTGTAGCAAATGTGGGCAATCCACAATTCATTGCCTCAATCACTGTAAGACCAAAGGCTTCATATAATGCAGGCTGCACAAAAGCTCCCTTTGTATCTGCAATGCAGCGGTACAACTCTCCGTTGCGATATCTATCAGTCTGAGCTGCTATCCATCTGAACTGGCCATTGTGTTGATATTCTTCAACCAAGGCATGCAGTTTGATAATTTCAGCAATTTCTTCTCTGTCTTTGGACTTGGATGGATCAAAGAACCCCCCTACTATAACAAGATTAGCCAAATTTCTCAGCCTCTTGTTCTTTCCAAACCATTCAACTAGTCCTGAGAGGTTCTTCACTTTGTCCAGTCTTGCCATTGAGAAGATGACTGGTTTCTTTTTGTCTGACAAAAATCCTCTGTTCAAATTAAGCATGAAGCATGTTTTAGTGCAATGTAAGAGACTAAGAGTAGAGTGGTATCAAAATTGTCAAATGAGTAAACCCAAAATTATCGAGTTTTTACATGTGTTCGTCGTTGTCGTCCTTATTGTAGACCATTTGTTCAATGGAAGGATGAAACTTAGTAAAGCGCTGGTGTTTATCGGAGTAGGGGAAGTAAACAGATTGGTCAGCACCGGGAGCAGCAATGTTGAACTTCGGATCAAACACATCAATGCCTGAGATTACTCGACACAGTCCTGGCATTGTAAATGCAGTGTGGCTTTCATACTGTCCAGGTCGATCCTTACTGATTCAGGAGAACAACCATTAGTCTGAGGAGCTAAAATGATTATGAAATGCAGTTTTCGATCAATTTTCAGAAGGAAAACTAGAAGATAGCCTTACCCTCCTGCTATTTCTTGAAATGTGCTAGTTATGACAAAATCAGTTGAGTTCATAGAGATCAAGTCAGCAGTGAACTGACAAGAAAAGTGGTACTTTGTATCAAACTCCTTCCATTTGGCATCCGAGTCTTCATACTTGGTCTTTTCTAGAGCGTGCGCAATTGTTCCCTGCATGTGGTTTAATAGTTAGAGTTAATTGACACAAGATTTTTCAAGAATCTCAGATTTAAAATGATTATGATCAATTGATTGGATAAAATCATGGTCAGAATTAGACCTGTGTTATTCCGAGCTTGGCAGCCATCAAAGAGGCCACCAAGTTTCCATCACTGTAGTTCCCAATTACGAGGTCTGGTTTGCAGTCCATGTGTTGTAGGATCTTTGCAGTTGCATCCTAGGAGATTGGTTTTACTTGAAGAGTTTGCATCAGGCTTATCTAAGCACTCGGGCAAACTGGTGATGCTTGAGAAGTTGACATCTACAATAACCTCATCAGCATCAGGCTTACAATCATCATGGCTGCTACCAGCCTCTATCGGGGACAAACCATGGAGGTTGTTGCAACTGATCACAGAACCAGAGAGCTTCATGCTGCCAAATATATCAGTCGTCGGACTATCCTCTGGAATAACAAGTGATTCAGTGCATGTAAATCCATTTGGACGTTTCAACGATTCAGAATCTCCTGCAACAACTGTATGGTCTGACTCATGGGGTTTGGGGTTTGTCCCATTCTGGTCATTCAAAATTTCATCAGAATCTTGAAGAGATCTATCCAGGGTAGAATCTGGTAGGACAATCTTCTGTCCAGAATAATCCAAACTTGCAATTCTACCCTACGTACTATAATAATCCCATATATCAGTTCGTAGATATAGTACCGTGGATGATGGTGGTGGGAAAATAGAGCCTAACAGAGATGAAGAAGCTGAAGACGACGAATCCCGAAGCCAAATTCCCCCAGAACAACACATTTGTAGGAAAATTCGGAGACTCTGAACTAAACCCAGAAGCCAAAGTCTCAGCCGGAGATGGAATCTGAACACTGAGCTCGGAAACAGAGGAGTCAAAATGAGCCAGAGGACAAGACCACTGGAATTCGAACGAGATATTTCTTTCTTTTAGGGTTTTTAAATCAATCAAGGCTTAAAATGACATATATACCCTCAACACTTTGGCACATGTAGTGAACATCGACGGCACATGACATATTTTAACGTCTCAGTTCACGGAGTGACCATTTTGATATACTTTTGCATAACTTGAGTGACCATTTTGATATTTGAAATTCGATAGTGACCAAACTGTCGTTTTTGACAAAGATCAGTGACCAAAACAGTAATTTTGCCTACAATTAATGTAATATCCCTGTGATTGAGCTATCAATAATTACACAATCAGAGATTACGATTATAGACTTGAATGTAGAGGAATGATTTCAGGAATTAACTTGAATGCTTATAACTTTCCTCATCTCACAAGGTGTACGTGGTTCACAAAGCTCACATAAATCCTATACAAAGATGGTTTCATTGAATTCAAGTCATTATATAGCAGAAATTCTGCTAATAACAACACACATAACTTTCTACCGTTGTTGCGTCGCCTACTACTCGTCTTGCCCAAGATATTAAGATCAGCAAGGAGTATCAGCTGGGATAACCCTGTCATGAAGTTTTGCAGCAATATGCAGTCGTTTATAGCAGTTTTGTTGGCGCTCTTCTTAATTGCAATTGGTGCATCGGAAGCTCGCCCTTATCCAATCAACGATGATGTTCAGCCAGTTGTTTCAAGAACCATGCATTACAGTTGATAAGCATGGTCGAGGTGAATTTGCCTCTGTGCAACAAGCCATTGATTCGATACCAACAAATAATAATGCATGGATTCGTATCTACATCAGGTTCGGGATCTACGTGTAAGTAAATACTATTTCCAAGTTTTTACTTATGAGATTTACTTTTTAAAAAATGTTTCACCGTTTGATTATATATTGTTGGTGCAGCGAAAAAGTTGAGATTCCTCGAGAGAAACCATATATTATTCTTGAAGGAGCCCCTAATTCATTCCCTGTGATTGAATATGGATCAGATGGTGGAGATGTTACGAAGAGTCATGCATTTGAGTTACGTGCAGATAATTTTATTGCGCGAAATATAGTATTTAAGGTAGAACTTCAAATCCTAAAATCACAGAAAATTTAGTTATTATTACTTACTATAGTACAGTACAGTAATATTCTTTTTCTTCTTTGGTCTGGTAATAATAGAACACATGGAATCGTTTTCCTCTACCAAAACCAAAGCATGGAAGGCCAATGACCCAAGCACCGGCAGCTGCAATCTATGGAGATAAAGCAAGTTTTTATCGGTGTCGATTCCTCAGCGTGCAAGATACATTGGCCGATATGCAAGGTCGTCACTATTTTTATGATTGTTATATTGAAGGTCTTGTAGACTTTATTTGGGGCTCCGGCCAGTCTATTTATGAGCTTAGAATTCCGGCCCTTTCCTTTCCTCTTTTTTTTTTTGTTTTTGTTTTTGCTATTCAAAACTTAGTTAATTTTCTTATTTGGTTGATTACATGAATACGTGTTTTGACATACATTCATCAAATACTCTGCAGAAGTGTAAGATAAATTCACTTGGTCGGGGCAGTATCACAGCGCAGGGTCGTGATGGCGAAAAGAACCCTACTGGTTTCGTGTTCAAAGATTGTTATGTATCCGGATCAGGTCGAACTACATTGTTGGGAAGAGCGTATAGGCCTTACAGTAGAGTGTTGTTCTTAGTACATATATGGAGGATATAATTACGCCACAGGGTTGGGGTGCACCATGGAATAATGGCCGAAAGTAAGTTTAATATTTAATTATGGTTATTTTTCGGTTAAAACAATACACACTTCAATTTTTTTGATTCTTTTTTGGTATTGTTGAACAGCGAATCCACTGCGTTCTCGGAAGTGGATTGCAAAGGACCTGGGGCAGACTTGTCCAATCGTGTAACATGGGAGAAGAAGCTATCAGCTCAGGATGTGTCTTATTTCAGTAATGCAGCTTCTTTCATAAACCAAGATGGATGGATGGAAAAACAACCCAGATAAAGCCTTGTTTGAGCAAAATTGTAAACATGAGGTCTTGTGTAGCAAGCCTTTGTATTTAGTGTGTTTAATCCGACGATCTTATTTCCTGCAACTCTATTCGAAAATTAGATTAATATAAGTATTATAGGTGCGCCTTTTGTATCAACCAAGTTTCTGTGGTGTAGTGGTTATCACGTTTGCTTTACACGCAAAAGGTCTCCGGTTCGATCCCGGGCAGGAACATATATATATTTTTTTTCTTTTCTTTTCTTTTCTTTTCTTTTCTTCCATTATCTTCTTACTAGTCTTGTTCACCTCGTTTGATTTTCTAAGTCCCTAGTTTGCTTTTCTTTGGAGAGCTTCCTCTAACTTTTTAGCTACCCGGGCAAACCTTTTCAGGAAAAAGCTGACTCCAGATCCTATATGTCCTTTGTGTCACCAATATCTGGAAACAATTGAACACATGCTTCTGGCTTGCCCCTGGACTCGCAATGCTTGGTTCATACACCCTCTTAGTTTTCGTGTCAACCTTCAGAGCCTCTTAACTTTCCATTCTTGGTTTTACAATCTCACATTCCCCATCTCTCTTAAAAATGAGATTCTAACTCATGTCAGTTTTCTCATTTGAAACATCTGGAAACATCGATGTTTGTGTGTGTTTGAAAATTCCAGGCCAAATCCATCAGCTCTAGCTATTCAATCTTTCGTTGCTTCCTCATAATTCCTTAAGCACCACAATCCTTCAAAGCCTATCTATGATAATCCAAAACAGAGACCCCCTCCTAAACCAAAATGGATTCCCCCTCTTCATTCCCAGATTAAAATAAATACAAACATATCTTGGAAATCTGGGAATACAGGGATGGCAGCTATTGCAAGAAATTCTACCGGAACAGTGGTGGCAGGAAATACCATGGTTTGTAGTACAGCTACTCCTCTGTATGCTGAAGCTTTGGGAATCCTTCAAGGAGTGCTCCTCGCAAAAACTCTTCAGGCAACTCACTTCATCTTTGAAAGCGACTCCCTCCAACTTGTCAGGCTCCTTCACAATCCTATTAGCACCACAAACTCGGCTGCGTTGCCTCTTGTGACTCATATTAGAAACCTGACAGTTGATCTTGGTTCTTATAGCTGGAGTTGGACCAGCATAAAAGCTAACTACGCTGCCGATCTTCTGGCGAAGTTAGTTAACTGGAGACAGTGCCCAACTGATTGCTTTCAGTTCCCACCTTCCTCCTTCAGGCATCTGATCTTACAAGATGCTCCTTTACTTCCTTTACTTTCTGTTAATAACTTAGATTCAAGCCTAGGCTAGTTTCTTGTTGTTGTTTGGTTTTAATATATTGGTTCCGTTTCAAAAAAAAAAAAGTCTCGCGAACTTTTACAACAAGTAACATATATAAAGGAGACTCTCGAGCCAAACCATATATAGCCTCTTCTATTTTGGCATGTTTACTTCATCGGAATGGAATTGTATTCCCCCGGAATCGATTCCATTCCGGTGTTTACTTGCTTATGGGAATGGGAATGGTGGTGGGGCCCACCTCTGAATTTGGTACTGTTTTCCGGGAGGAAATGGGAGTTGTATTCCGGAGGGGGGAGGTGGGAATGGGAAATGGGAATGGGAATGAAAAATTTCTTCCCAAAATATCCTCATGATTTATTAAAAAAGATTTTTTTTGTTATATTTTAAAAAGGCATTTTGGTAATTAATTTAAATTTAATTACAATTCCTTATCGTAAGTAAACAACAACAATCGTAATAGTTTCATTCCCATTCCTCCCATATTATTCCATTCCGTTTCCCATTCCTTCCGATTCCTATTCCAGATGAATTTCATTCCAAGTAAGTAAACGTGTCATTTAAGTGCAATTTGCAGATATCATGACTCAGCCTATTATTACTGTGCAAATGTGCACCGTACACACTTAATCTTATATACATTATTGATAATTTGATGCAAATTAGAAGCAATCAAATGAAGAAAGAAGTTGTTGGAAACCAATTGGCAAAACCAGTCATCCATTTATGTGGACTATCTTCTTCAGAACACTCCTATTTCTCCCATATTCGTAGTCCCAAATGTTTCATCTTCTATGGAACACTCCTTAAAATTCCTACTGTGGTCAACCTGACCACGTAAATCATCCATGTCCCACACAACTCTGCTGTCCTTCACGGCCACACGATCAAACACAAAATTACATCATAATCCTCTTTGAACTGTCCGCTGAGCGGCGATGTCAGAGAGACATAGATAAGGCCATTGAAACCAAACCTTAAACCCACAAACACGAAGCCCTGATTTTTCAACACCTTCCTAAAGAACCCAACTGTGAGATTGAGTCTTAGTTGTTCATGGATGTTGAGAGGCACCCATTTGGGATTGGTTGCAATTCTGTAAAGCAAACTCAAAACTTCAAAAAGCTTCTGATTTATCTCCACCAAATCCCTCTCTTTAGAAACTAAAATCCAATAAAGATTAGAACTTTTAAGTTTTTTGTAGATTTTGAGAGGTACCTTTTGTGTTTGAGTTGAAGTGAGCAAAAGGGTAGAGCTTAGTTTTGGAGTCTGCATGAGTGAGCAAGAGCCCAATTGGTGTTTCAAGTTTTGGAGGTTGAAGCAAAAAAGGCAATGGCTTTGGCTTTTGGTTCTATGGTCAATCTCTCTCAGTACTCCCTCACTTTCAATTCCTCTAGATTTCGTCACCGCATTGCTTCTCGCCAGTGGTTGAATTTGAACCATGTTTCTGTTGGTTCTCATAGGTAAGCTCAAGTTCTGGAAAAAAAAAAAAAAAGGAAGAAGAATAATTTTTCAGCCTTTTCATTGGTGATTATGCCTAATGCTCTTTACTGTCGTATAAAGTTTTATCTTTCTTAAGATTCTGGTGTATGGCTTTTGTGCACTGTTTGACTGCTGAAATGTGAATAATGAGATACATTGTGGAGAATTTACATTTTGTTTTATGGTTTCATATTTGTATAGCAAATTCTACTCGAATCAAGTTTTAGTGCATGTATATGATAACCACTATATTATCTGCTTAGAGTGAGGTATAGAGGACATTAGAAAACCAAAGTTTAAGGTCGCAGATTCGAAGCAGTAATAACCTTGAATTCCTCAGTAATTAGGTAGAGGAAAGTAAATGATAAGAAATGCACAGAACCAGTAAATGATAAGAAATCTACAAAACCATTGATCATCATTCATCTGATAATAATGGGGAATGTGACTATCATCCTCTTTTCTTGGGAACAGATTTGAGGGTATTAATCCAAGGTGTTCAATAACCAACACTGATGTACACTGCAACCATGTGGCGACTGAAAATGAGACCCAGGAGGAATCATCAGCTGTAGGGCCGGAGTGTCCAGTCCCAATTGTTCATCTTACATCTAATATCCTGGAGACTGAATCTTTAAGTTTACTAACTGGAGACACTTATGTAGACAGTCTCTTGACAACACTGCCTGTAAGTTTCACATTTTGCTTTGTTGCTTTCATTAGCTTTCTTAATATTTGATTAATGTTATGTCCTTTGTTGACTTATCATGCCATTGTTTTTCATTTAGGTTTTGTCGAAAGAGGAGCAGCATACTCTTGCAGCTACTCCGGCACATCCAATGGGATTATACGGTAAAGATCCTTGCACCCCAACTAAACATTAAATCATTGTGATCTGTGTAGTTTAAGCTGTCTTGTATGCATCATTTGAATAAAATAGTTGTTGTCAATGATTGGAATATAAATCCCTGAGGTTTTTCTGACCTAAATGAAGCATTTTTTCAGCTTTGTATGCTAGTTGTCTGGCTGGAAATTTGGTGGAACAATTTTGGAATTTCGCTTGGCCCTCTGCTCTTGCATTGATATATCCAAGCCTTTTGCCAGTGGCCCTCATGGGTTTTGTTAGTAAGGTTGCTATTTGTATTAATAAAGTTTAAAGTGCCTAAAGAGTTAAAGTTGAAAAATATTTTTTCTGACTTCGCTCAATTTCAATTTGAACAGCTTGCAATAATTGCTGGTGGTCCTATAGTGGGTACACTTATGGATCATTTCCCCAGAGTACCTGCATATAACTGTCTCAATATTATCCAGGTACCAGCTTAGCTTTTGAGAATCAGATGTATGTTGAACAGTTCCCCTGAAGTTTTGTATTCTTACCCTTTCTCTTAGGCAGCTGCACAGTTATTATCTGCCACAATGATAATTCGTGCTCATTCAGTTCCACCTTCTGCATCGTCCCTTCTTTGTCGCCCCTGGTTCATTGTACTTGTATTAAGTGGAGCTGTAGAGAGGCTATCTGGTGTGGCATTAGGAGTTGCTGCGGAGCGTGATTGGGTGGTGCAGGTACTGCCATGTTTTCTTTCCTTGTTCCCTTGAGATACATGCATGTACAAACTTTTATTTTCCTAGTCATCATCTCTTAAATGAGGATTCCTCTGTAAACAGTTGGCTGGAGTGAACAGGCCTATTGCACTAGCGCAAGCAAATGCCATTCTTAGTCGAATTGATTTACTCTGTGAGGTATTTGCTAATCTTATGATCATCTGTTCATCTAATAATACCTGACTGTTTCTTGAAATTTTATATGCAAACCGTCCTTAAATTGAATTTGGCTTATGCTCCATCAAATTCCAGGGGATGCAAATGTTATGAGTTTTTACAATTTTATGATAATTTATGTGAATCTTGAGGAGCCTTTTGTGTACATATATATACAGATAGCTGGGGCATCACTATTTGGCATTCTTATCTCAAAGTATGACCCAGTTACATGCATGAAGTTTGCCACAGGTTTAATGGTGTGGTTGTTGCCGTTTGCAGTAATTCTCTTGTCCTTGCTCTTGTTGGCTTTTTTAATTGGACAACCATGTCTTTCATAATGACTAAAAATTTCCAATTCTCAGATTGTTCTCACGTGTTTAACCAACAAACTTTCTAGTGGGGTTCTTGACCGCCCTAAGTGCTCACAAACCTGTTGTAGGACGTTTACTGAAGGACCTCTTGTGGATACCAACAATTTAGGTAAACTTGAAAAATATGTTCATATCTTTCATTACTGTGCATTTGATGGCTCTATCAACTAAAAAGAAAAATAAATAAATAAATCGTACTACTGACTGTTTTATTTTTTGGAATATCAGTGGATAAAGGTGTTGAAGCTATTAAACTTGGATGGAAGGAATACCTACAGCAGCCAGTTCTTCCTGCAAGCCTAGCCTATGTCTTGCTTTATTTCAATGTTGTACTAACTCCAGGCAGTTTGATGACAGCATATCTAACACAGAGTGGTATTGCGATATTTTTTCCTCTTTTACATTTAGATTCTCTGGAGAAACCCCTTTTTTCTTTTGAGAAGAAGTAAAGCCCTCGACTTCAATAAAATTCAAACCCCATAAGGGAATGGTATACCTTAGTCAAACTAGATTTCCACAACATTCATTTAGCAGTAAGATATAATGTTGTCATGTACATCAGAGGGGTGTCTAACTGCTAGTCAGCTACTAATTACTGGCCTTACTGATTATTGCATGCACTTCGTTGGGTGCACTCATTCCTTTTAACTTATTAGGAGGTCATTTGTTTGTTCAAAGGCACAATTATGAGAATTATGGGATATTAAAAATATCTGCGGATATGGTTATAGTTTCCATATGCTTTTGCTTTGTAATATTATAATATATTTTTTTGGCTTATGTAAAACTTGATAATAATTTCAAGAACATTGTCACATTATAACAGGTCTAAATCCATCTATCATTGGTGGTTTCAGTGGACTATGTGCCTTTATGGGTGTGGCAGCAACATTTGTGTCAGCTGGCCTGGTCAGGCGACTTGGCATCTTAAAGGTTGCTTCATCTTCTTTTTCTCCTCTTCCAATTGTTTGTCATTTGTATTCTGTCTATTTCTCAACAAGTTTCTTTGCCAGGCTGGAGCAGCTGGGTTGATAATTCAGGCTTCACTTCTCACCGTAGCTGTTGCTGTTTATTGTAGTAGATCTCCCTCACAACAATGCCCCCTTCTTTTCTTCTTGTGCTTGATTGTAAGAATCACTTTTCCTTTATCTTATTTATATTAAATAGATGAAGCTGGAAAATGTGATACAACAGCTTATAATAAAAGAACTCAATGGTAGCCTGGAATACTGGCTTCATCTTTAGTGGATTGAGATGGTAGTCGGGAATTTGCAGCTAAGAACATACATCAAAGATCTGACTCGGTAGTGGCACTTGAGAGCTATAACGTTATGTTGGATTCACAAATTTGTCCATGGCCTGTGATCTGATTATTGATTCTTAGATGGCTGTTTAAGTTCAGTACAGATATTGATTTCAAATAAAGATGAGATTTCTTAGAATACCTGCATCAGTTGATCAAAGAGAACTAAAAGGGATGTTAGAGAATGAGGTTGGAAATGTAGGGAAAAAAGGACCAAAACATTCATTTGTATCCCCTGTATCACCCAGATTATGATTATTGTGACAAAAGTGAATGAAAATTGCCATACGTTTTTTGTATGCAGGTATTATCAAGGTTAGGACACATGTCATATGATGTTGTGGCAGCCCAGATTCTACAAACTGGGATACCGCCATCTAAAGTAAATATCATCGGGACAACAGAAGTTGCTGTTGCTAGTCTGGCAGAGTCCGCAATGTTGGGAGTTGCGATTATTGCCAACGATGTTTCACATTTCGGATTTCTAGCAATGTTGTCACTCCTATCAGTAGTTGCAGCAGCATGGATGTTCTGCCGGTGGTTGTTGAATCCAACAGATGAACAAAGAAGTCTTTTCTCATTTGATGCTCGCTGTTAAATACAGAGGTAAGTATTGTCGATTGTTTTTTGACTTCATTAACTATCATAACAGGTTACCTCAATATTTCTACTCGAGTCAACCAACTTGTTTCTTATCATCTCATGTTGTCTACAGTTATCTGTGACTGGTGGAGATAGTATTTGGGGTTGATCAGAAACAGGATATAGTAATACTTTATATGGTGCTGGTAAGATGCCTTTGTATCGTATGGGTATAGATGATAGCTCTGATGGACCCTTCATGTACATACATTCTGTAAATCATTCTAATTATTCAAAAACGTTTTGTGTCAAAAAAAAGCTATGGATGTGCCGAATCCTTTCTTTCTCTGGGTTGGAAAAATAATGAAAAGGTTGTGTTTATATAGCAGAAATCTCTTGCACCACTAGTGCCCATACATGAGGTCAATTAATATGCAAAAATGAACTTCATGACCACCTGGTAGCAGAACTAATTGCATATATATATATATATATAGAAACATTCCCAAAAATCAAATGGTAAGATGGGTTCCAAAGAGCTAGTAGCATGTAGAACACGAGCTTTTTCACAGTTGAAACGGGCGCAACCCAAACTGGAGGTCGTTTTGTCTTCTCCACAAAGGTCATAGCACGCCTCGAGAAAGGTGTTGAGATGCTCTTTGTCTTCATGTTATACACACCATAATCATCATAAGACCTGGAGATTGAGATTCTAAAATAGCTACCGTCGTAATTTGCCAGAGAATAATTATCATGATTGAAGTATATGCAATCTGGTTGACATCGTGGAAAACTGGAGGCGAGAACAGATACTGTATTCATATTACCCACAAAGAAAGCTGCATCACCGAAGCTTGTTTTCTCCTCCCACTCACACCTATCGAAACTGAGTTCAAATTCTTTGAACTTCTCTGTCACGTATATTGCACCTTCCCTTATCATATGTCTTTGCACCATCATTAAACTTTTCTCATTTGAATCCAGGATATATGTTTTCATGTATTCCTCTCTCCTTCGTGCATCCTTTACATATGATGAGTCGGATCGAGTAAACGTAGTAGTATCAAAAGAGAAGACCCTGCTGCAATAACCAACACCATAAAACTTATCTCCAGAATATAGAACTTCTTCCATCCCAAAACAAGGAGTAGTAGTCCATGTATTGTCTTTGCCGATTCTAATAAAACTGACTCCACTTATTCTCTGATGTGTGAACACAACAACACAATCTTCTGCGTCTTCTATTGGATCAACCGAAATCACACCTTGTTGACAAGAGTTTCAAATTCATGAGCTTCAAGAAATCCAAACATCGGCAGAGGGGGTAGGCGAATGGTGGAGTTCTGTTTCTCTTCCCTTCCTAAGAACCTTGAGAATGCGTTCACCAAGGTTACTGAGAAATCTCTCTCCAGAATAACTAGCCATCCTTTAGAAGACCCGCAAATAACTCCTTTCGTCGGCACGTTTATCTATAAATCAAGAACTTTGTCATTCACAATGTCGTATACGTTCCATGTATCCTCTCTGCCACTATCAATCAAGAGCATAGAGGTGGACGAGGTAGCTTCTCTGCAAGGCTTTGGTTATTCTTCGCAACACGAAGCCATGACGTACAAACCAGGGCGAATCGCAAAAAGCTTGGCAGTATCTCTAATCTCTCTAAAACCAATTGTAAAAGCTCCTCCGGCAAATTTGCCCAATCCGATACAATCGTTTGTTTGATACAATCGTTTAAACAAATGAATTCAACTTTTAAACGGTTAAAATCGTTGATTACATAGCTAAAAATATGCAAATTAGAGACAGTATGGACAGTGTATGGACACAAATATTTTCCATCACGGTTGATAAGTGTCATACCGTATCTTTCATCACTTAAAAATAAACTAGGTGAACGAAGTATGTTCTAGTAACTCACTTAAAACAAGATATCTAGAGTTGTGCACTTTGAACAATATCTGCCCGAATGGTAGTATCAAATATCAACTCCTTTACATCTGAATCGGCTGGAGCTGTAATATCAAAAGATGTAAACCGACAGCACAATGAAGAACTTGTTCAATCAGTGTAATATATGATCAATACTATACGTCCATGTTGTGTCAGCAAGTTTAGCTGGTATCTCATACATGACTAGTTGACTACAACACTATAATCCCTCGCATATGCTATCGGGTCAGCTGAAATAATCGCCTTCTTGACATAATTTTCAATGAACCAAAAGTTGGAAGAAGTCGACTCTTTGCTCTGACCTTAACAAATGCATTTACCAAGGTTACTGAATTATCTTTTCACGACTACTAATTTACTCACGAAATCGCATAGTTAACACACGGATTTCTTGTGTATATCCTTGAAAAATAGGATTATTAACTAGGGTTTGCTGGGTTTCCAGCTTTCTGGCCATGCATGAGGTTTAAGATCTGTTGTTTAAAACAACAATTGTTATTCTTTAAATGATGCCAAATGGGGTACCGAGCCTGTGAAAATCTATGTGCCCGAACTGTGTGTTCTTGGGTAATCGGGTCGGGTTAATACAATAACATCTGCGGGCATAGGGTTTCGTTCTTGTGAGCAGCACGTACCCGTCACGCTTGACCTCCTATTCCAAGAACATAACATAGTATGCTCCTAAGTTTGTGCAATTCATATAAAAAATTCAATTTTTTAATCAAATGAAACAAGAGTCACTTGTTTAAGAAAAAAAGTCACTTAGCATTCAAAAGAGCTAGATCATTAGATTCTTTCAATATGATGCGCAGTAAATTTAGCACTATGAAATTTTGTCATATACAACATATGTCCATAGTGAAACAAGGCATTGACATATCTTTTATTAAGCAAATTTTCATTATAAAACTGTGAATCTCTAATGTCAGTATTATGCTTGATATGTTAAATTATTTATGTACAGATATTTAGATAGATGATGAAATAGTAAAGAAATAACATTAGAGATCAGTTCTCCCACAAACTCTCAAAAAAAAAAAGGAATATAAGAAAATAGGGCAGGAATGCTAGTTAGAGAGAAGGATAATTAGATACATTATCTGATCGGACCGAAGTAATCTAATTATTCGGTTCTCAAAATTTCAATACTGTACCTTTTTTATTATATTCAACATGTACCGATAATGTTGTATAGTAATTTAAATATAATAGTTATTAGATAATTTAACTTAACGCGTAATTACAAACATCTTACTCATTTAATTACTTGATTTTCATCTTTCAGAGAAAAATTATTTTGATTTTCAAGATCTTAAAAAAATTTAAACGAATGTACACATTATGTAACGGAGTAACGAAACTTCAGAGCAAGGTAAAACACTCGAAATATAACAATAATTACTGATGAAAAGAAAATAAAAATAAAAAACGTGAAAAGAATAATGAGGGAAAGGTCCATGTGTGTGGTGGATCGCTAATAAAAAATCGACAGCACTCTCGAAAAGATGGCTGTCTTTCATTCCAATCTTTTCTTGTTCTTTATTTTCTAATTTTTGGATAAAATTAAAAAAAGAAAAAGGATCCAAGTTACAATGAAAGGAGTGAAGTGAAAGGAGTACTAGGTGCTACCGCCAAAAAATCAAATTCACGCCCCCGTGTTTGTCGCGTGTATTCTACGTCTCTTCCGCTGTCTTCTGTCAACTCCGCCGTTGGTAACTGTGCTCCCTCCTTCTCGCGATATTTTGCTCAACTCATTATCTCGTTTCCCCTGTAAAATCAAAATCATTTACCTATTTTTTTTGTTTCAAGTTTTATCTTCCCTACTATTTTCCTAATTTCCTTTTCTGTGATCATTTGCATTCTTGACCCTTGACGAACTGTGCAAGTACTTCTATAATTGTTGGCAACTGTAATTTGATTGGATGCATACAAAAAAAAAATAAAATTAATATATAGTTTTTTTTACACCTAATAAAATTTATGATTTAAAATAAATTACTAACGGAAATTTAAACAAAAATAGTTATTTTAAGTAGTGAACAAATATTGAGATTGTGAATAAGTGACTATTATATGATTCGCCCACCACGCATCGTATATATTTGTTTAAAGCCTTTTCATACTACCAAAATGATTTTATGTCTAATATTGATATTACTTGATAATTGGTACATCATTCTCAAAATTTAACTTCACGATTTTAAGCATGAATAATTTAAGAGAATTTTTTTATTTATTTATTTATAACAATTAACTCAAATTGTAACGATAAATTTTCTCCGTAATAAGATTATTAAATCAAAAGAAACAAGACATTTACAGAATAATTTAAACAATTTACCTAAAAACTAATAAATTTGGCATACGATTCACTTCTTTTTGCTAAATAACATTGACATTATAAATTACAGATACCAAAATCTCAATTCAATTATCATATGAGGTCCGTTTGAGGAAAGATATCTTATAGACTCGTTTGTTGTGTTGGGAGAAAGTGGTAGGAGGCCAATTTTCAAGAAAACACTCAATCTTTAGAAGTAAAAACCAAAGCAATCCCATTTCCCAAAACCAAATAAGAATTTCCATACCACGAAGACCCACTCTTGCTCCAAAGAACCCCCACCGCCCCACCCCCTTGAGAAGCGACATTTCTGGATGGACATTAATAACCCACCTTGAAAATGTATGCTTGGTGATTTGATATAGTTTTGTCCAAGGGAGAGAACCAGAAGTGAGAATGGGAGAAAGAGATAGAGAGAGATCCACCCATCAATCCCAATATCATATCACACTGGAAAAAGAAGGAAAGAAATACAGAAAACCCATGTGAGTTTTCGCAGCATGGGAAACCAAAGCTTTCTCCTTTGCTTATATGCTGTTTGATATAATATTACTGGATTAAACCACCTCACCATCATTTCAACTACACTCACACTCCATCATTTCGTGCTGGACGATTTTGTAAACTGAGTAGACACTTGTTACAGAACACAAATAATGAACCGAGAAGCAAATAGGTTAATCTCTCACACTCTTTGTCCCTCCCTCACTGGTAATTAGTTCACAGTCAGATTTCCATGATTTTACACCACTAGATTGATATTCTCCAAACCCTACTTCCAGCCACTACTAAATATTTATTTTTTTGATTGCTTCATAGATTAACCTAACCCATGAAGGCCTGAAAGATATCTTCTTTCTTTTTTGTTTCAAGTTGTGTTGCTGATGTTTGTTGCCACAGTGATTTGGACTTGAAAGCGCCCATCTTTTCATGTCTATTGACACTGATGTTTGATAGCTCAGTTGGCCTATTAATGTCCTTTTGACCCTTTTTTCTCTCTCCATTTCCCTCTTATTTTCCCTCACAACCTTTGTCATAGCAAACACTGTGCTCCAGTTTACACCTGCTAAGAGTTGGTTCAGAGTTCTAGAGAGAGAAGAAGGAAGAGAGAAACAGAGAGGTAATGGGGTCTTTGGAAGGTGAAGAAGTTGCAACGAAGAAGGCAATGTGGCTCTACCCAAACCTTACGGGATTCAATCCTTCTGAAAGATGGGGGCACTCTGCTTGTTATTTTCAAGGGAATATGTATGTTTTTGGGGTATGTATAAAGTTCGCTTCTTTCTCTTACTCTCAACATGTATAAATTCCTCTTTAATTTTCATGAGTTTATGCATATACATGAATTTCTTTGATTGTTTGATCTGTAAGTCTGAAGTTCGTATGCTATAAACTTGTTTTTGTGTCAAGTTTTTGGTGGTGAAGCCTGAGTTCTTCTTTTTGGATGTTGCATGTTGAATGCTTACTTTACTCTGATGTTTGGTGCAGTTGTGAATCTTTCTTGTTTTATGCAATATGGCTTATACTTGGTTAATGGCAAACCAACTTTCTTCTACTAGATATTGTTCTTTCCTTTTTTTCTCTCTTCTTCTAATTTTGATTTGAGAATGCTTTTGAACTTTGACTACCCTGTTGTTGTTTAAGTTTCTCCAGTTAGTAGGACAGTAATATGGTAGGTGAAAGTACCTTCCCTGTTTTCTTTATGTAGTATAGTCTTTTATTTTTATGTATTCCATATTTCATATTCATATTTGTTAATATGTTTTTTTTTTTCATGATTTGATTTTCATTATTTAATTTGTGATGGTGTTAACTGTTTTCTTAATTAGTGAAGGAAAATTTTTGTGTTACTGTTTGAACTTTGAAACTCAAATTTTTGTCTATGAAAATGCAGGGATGTTCTGGAGGTATGCATTACAGTGATGTTCTTGTGCTTAATTTTGGAACTATGGTCTGGAACACTCTTGTCACAACTGGTCATGGGCCTGGTCCAAGAGATAGTCACAGTACTGTTGTCCTGGGTAGTAATATGATAGTTTTTGGGGGTACAAGTGGCTCCAAGAAGTGTAATGATCTTCACATTTTGAATCTGATGACCAAAGAATGGACTCGACCAGAATGTGGCGGAACTCCACCTTCGCCTCGAGAAAGTCATTCTGCCACGCTTGTGGATGATGAAGAATTAGTGGTGTTTGGGGGAAGTGGAGAAGGTGAATGCTTGAATGATCTGCATGTTCTAGACCTCAAAACCATGAGATGGACTTCCCCAAAGGTGAAGGGTGATATTCCTGTTCCTAGAGACAGTCATAGTGCTATTGCAATAGGAAAGAAGATGCTTGTGTATGGTGGTGACCGTGGAGATATGTATTATGGAGATGTTGATATGCTTGACATGAACACAATGACCTGGTCAAGGGTATGATTTGATACTTGTTTATTTTTGTTTGAATTTCAATTTCAAAAGGATCTTACATCTTACATGTTCTGAACAATTCAAGTGAAAGGAGGTTTATATGGTTGTTTTGGAGCAGTTGACTGTTCAAGGATCTTCACCTGGTGGCAGGGCTGGGCATGCAGCTGTGAGTATTGGCACACAGGTAAGTAATACTACCATTTATGGTAAATAGGCATACACATATAGGCGTAGCATGAAACATTGATAATGAGCAATTTCATCTTACTCGTACATATTTATGAGAATGCTCTCTTTTCTGAGCTAATGAAATGGATTACCTGTGTCAGACTTTGATGAGATTAAAATATCAAAAAAGAACAAAAAAGAAAAGGAAAAATCTGATCAGTGTCACCCCGATTTAATTATTAAGTCTAGTTAGAGTTTCACCGGATGAGTGTTAAATCAAAAGAGAAGGTCCTTGATCTCTGGGAAAAAAAAAATTGTGCAGGTCTATGTCATTGGAGGGGTTGGACATAAACGGTACTACAATGATGCATGGGTCCTGGATTCAAGTACTTCTTCATGGACCCAACTCGATGTATGCGGCCATCAGCCACAAGGGAGATTCTCTCACACTGCTGTTGTTACAGACTCTCACATTGCCGTCTATGGAGGGTAGTCAGCCATATTTTGTTACATATATACTTCTAATTCCCTGTACCTTTGTTACTGCATATAGTTGTGTTCCATCTTGATTTGCTAGTAACTACCTGCAGGTGTGGGGAGGATGATCGTCCTCTCAATGAGTTGTTGGTGTTGCAGCTTGGAACAGAACAGCCAAATGTGTGCTACAATATTCCTATATGCAGAATTTTTGGAAGCCATTTAAACCAAGAGAGGAGAAGGTTCTCTAGGGGACCTGATTTCAACATGGTACAGAACTTGTTTTAACAATCCAGTATCTTTTTCCTTTTCAAGTCCATATTATGAATGGGAATGTTTTTGGAAATGCTTGAGCAGAATGTGAAACCTATGCTTATGGGAAATCCTGTAGTAGTAAGGCAGACATCCAGGAAATCAGGATCAGAAACGAAACGACCTTCTTTTAAATCAGGTTTGTATTTAAAAGAAAGTTCATTTTCTGTCTCTTGGTTTACATGAAGAAGTCATTGCTAATGATTTTATATCATTGTAGATACTCTGCATCCAAAAAGGAGAAGAACTACCACTGCTAAAGCATGGGATGTTGAATCAGAACAAGAAGAACATTCTTTATCTCTGTCCCAGCATTCATCATCATCTCACTCAGACCAAGAACAGCAACAGACCCCAATTCCCAGTCTTGAAGATTCTACACCACCTTCTCAAGGTTTTCATATCTTTAAGCAATTAAATCAGAGCCCGAACATAAAGATCTTAGAAATTCCTACCAAAGATCTCAGAATTTCCACGCAAAGTCCGGAGGAACTTAGCCAATTATTAGGAGCACATCAAATGAAAGCGAGGCGAGAACAGTACCTTCACGGTAGACCAAGCATGCAATTTCAAGCTGCAGAACATATACCATTTGTGGCAGCGAACCCTATGCGGAACTTGGTATGCATTCCTTTTAAAGTTCATCTTTTATGCTTGCTGGTACTCTTGTGTTTCCTATAGTTGAGTTTTCTTTTGGATTTTTCTTGTGTTTAGATTGGTTCTGAGGTCCGTGGCAAAGTTGATGGAGCATTTGACTCCGGTTTCCTAATGACTGCAACTGTTAACGGAAAAATATTTAGAGGGGTCTTATTTGCACCGGTAAGATTCAAACGTCAACTTTTCAAAAAACTGGTACTAAATTTTTGAGTTAGTAGGCAAAGAAATGTACTCAGCTTGTGCAATTTTGACAAACCAGGGACGTGGCATTATCCCAAGAATGCCAATTCATCCACAAAATTCTTCATCTTCAACTAGTCATACTGGCAATCTGGGACCTGGAGTCATTGGAAGAGGGTCGATTGTTCCAGACACTCAAATTGCAAATGCTGTGACACAGTCATTTGCAAACTCAAATCGTGCCGAGTCATCCTCCTCAAAGCTATCCGAGCATTCAATGAAGAATTGCCTACCAGGGTCTAGTCTAGGCCTCAGGCAACCTCAGGTGGCTCGACCATTTTCAGGAGTTAGAACTTCATCTTCCGTCAGAGAACCTAATCACCAAAGTGATTTTCAAGGTCTGGTATTAACACTTGGTGGATCAGGAAGTGGCTCTGGTGGTAGTTAGAGAGGTAACTTCTGAATGGTCAAACTTGTTAGATGCAACTGCTATGAATTTGTTGGCTTGTGGACAAGCAAGTATATAGTAGTAGTTGGTAGTTGTTAATGTTTTGTATGAAATGATGATCCAGTGTTGTACTGTTTGCAATGGGTGGGCAATTATGAGTTCATCTGTTTATTTATCAGAAATTTTAAGCACATAAGATCACTTATTCAAGTATTGGCTACTACAAAGTAAAAATATTTCGTTTCATCGTATCATGTGGGGGATGAGTAGGTTTCGGACCTCTTTACAGTATATCTCATAAATTATTGCCAGTAAATATTTGACCGCTATTCCATATTATGGATTGCAACTATTGAAATTTAAAACCTTGTTCTTGCCCCAAGTGAGCGTTTGTACTAACTGAAATGTGTTGTCACTTATTAACAGGAGCTAGAATAGTGTTAAGTTGTATTAGCACAGTCCACAGTGTAGGAATAAACCGAATAATTGAACATGTGAGCTCTGGTAAAATGACTAAGATATCGCAACGGTAGTAACAACTCCACGGTAAAATAGATTTACGAAATGAACGTGTGAGTTTTACAGTAAAATAATCAAGACATGCATGCAATTAGGAAGTAAAAATAAAGTTAAGATTAGATGAGGAGATCAACCTCGTATATCAAGGTGGGGTTGAACAAAAGAGCTCCCGCGCATCGCGCGCTACAGTCGTCGAGTGCTGCTGTAAATGGTGTTGTCAAACCGGAAAGAAAGAAAGATAGAGAAAAGCCTTCTCAGGGTAGCTGTCAGCCGTGTGATGTGTCTGCCCAGTCATCTCCACCACCAGCCTCTGCCTCAGCCTCAGATTGATTTGATTGACTGACTACAGAGCTTTTCAGAAAGGAAATGAAAGGCAGGTCAGACCATTTTGTCATCAGAGAGATTAGACCTCAGTCCGGTCACTCGGGCGTTTTTGGGCCCCCACCATGCACCGTCACACCTAACTCCGTCACTTGTGTACGTACGTACGTGTCGACTAGAATTGAACCAGATGAGAACTGAGCACAATGCTGTTTTAGTCTTCTTCTCCCTCTGCATCTCTCTCTCTCTCTCTCTCACCTGACCACCTGGGTATACAGACGTTGCTGGTTAACTCAGTTCAAATATCACTGCATGTCCAGCCTGAGAGTTGGATCGATCATTGAGTACAAATTAACTGCAATGGTGAGCAGAAGCAAGGACAGGCGATGATGAATTAGGGCAGTGCATGACTATCATAATCATTGACTTTTTGCGAGGGGAATCACTTTTTCTTTTTTGTTGAAGTTCATACGAGAAATAGTTCCGTGAGTCCGTACTGTGAAGCTATTATATACACTGAAGTTGCCAAAGCCTCTCTAGGCAATAATTATTTCCACGTAGTTGTTCTATAGGAACACTATCACACTATTCAAACCAACAAGCTAGCGTTATCGACTAAACTAAGACCAAGAATAGTCTATATATAATTCTAAGATAAAGTATAAATAAATACCCGAATTTTGTAGCTCATTTCAATTAAATACAGCATCTATAAATTATTTCAAATAAATATCTGAATTTTAAAGCTCATTTCAACTAAATACCCATCTATAAATTATTTCAAATAAATATCCGAGGTATATAAAATCCTACAAAAGTTTCAACTCTGTTAGACATCCTGTTAAAACAACCGTTAATTTGTCTATGAAGGGTGTTTGACTTATTGACTGAACCTGCTATCTAGAGTATTTTAGGCAGTATGCATAAACTTATTCCCTCTCAGTCTCCTATAACCCTAAACTTTCAGCTATGTACAAATTAGTATGTTGCCAAAATAAATTAGCTACGTACAAAAATTTCTCTACATACAATTAAGTTGATTTCCATTTTACAGTTTGCCATGTAGTACTTTCGTTTAAGCTTAAATGTTGAGGAAAAGAGCTGAAAGTTTAGGGTTATAGGAGACACTGAGAGTGAATAGGTTTGTGTTGCCTAAAATACTCTCGATGGTGGGTCCAGTCAATAAGTCAAGCATCTCTCATAGACAAGTTAACGGTTGTTTTAACATGATGTCTAATGGAGTTGAAATTTTTGTAGTATTTTGTATACTTCGGGTATTTATTTGAGATAATTTATAAATTGAGCATTTAATTGAAATGAGCTTCAAAGTTCGGGTATTTATTTTAAATAATTTATAGATAAAATATTTAATTAAAATGAGATTCAAAATTCAGGTATTTATTTATATTTTACCCATAATTCTAGTGTTATTTTCAAATTCCTAGGCATTTCAAATAGGTGTCCCATATTCAACCATTTGTAACATATTCTCACACACACACACAAGTGACCCAACTCTTTTTCTCTCACTCTCCTCCTTCTTGCTTTTTCAGCAAGGCCCAACAAGATATATAGTGTGGAGCTGAGAGCTGGGCCGTATTTACTACCATGTTGAAGGTGCTGAAAAACCTGGGACATTGCCTCCCAATGTCTCTGCTGCGGTGAATGGTGTAGCGTTCTGTGGTACATTAGCCGGCCAGCTCTTCTTTGGTTGGCTTGGTGACAAAATGGGAAGGAAGAAAGTGTATGGCATGACTCTTACGCTCATGGTCATATGTTTTAGAGAAATTACTACAAACAGTATCCCATCTTTGTTCAACTAATAGTTTTGGTATCTCAAGTTTCAAATATATCAAAACCATACCTGAACTTTCCTTTTCAACTTCATTTTAGTACCTAGCTCCGTTATCTTTTTAACGGTGTTTATTCTGTTATAGTTTTCTTTTTTTAATGACCAAATTACCCTTATTCTACAAAAATATTTAAATTTTTGTTTTTTGTTTTTTGTTTTTGCTTTGTTTTTTATTATACTAGACTTTAGTAACATCTTACCAATTCTAAAAATTAGCCTTCAACATGCCAATATCACCTAACGACCTTTTGTCTAAATGGTTACTCTTCTGCGTGACCAATTTTTCTTTTTTATCTTTTAATTTTTTTTCAGTAATTCTAATATTCTCTAAATAGGTTAGACGCTGTGAAGAAATGGTAATGATTAAAAATTTAACTGTTTACCTTCGAGTTTAGAGGGTAAATTATATATATATATATATATATATATATATATATGTGATTTTTTTCAGGTGCGGACGTCCGCACCGACTGTTCACCGTGCGGATGCGGCGTTTCCGGCGACCGGCGAGGCGGCGACCGGCGAGGCGGCGACGGCGTATCCGCCCACCGGGCCTTGCTCGGCCCGGCCCGGCGACCCCTTCTGTGCCGGCCCGAGGTCCATCGCCGGCCGACGATGGACCTCGGGCCGGCACAGACGGGGTCGCCGGGCCGGGGCGAGCAAAGCCCACTCGCCGGATACTCCGTCGCCGCCTCGCCGGTCGCCGGAAAAACTGAATCCGCACCGTGTGGACGTCCGTACCGGAGAAGAACTGTATATATATATATATATATATATATATATATATATCTATATATATATATAGTATGTATGACAAATAAATTTATGGGTCCATCACGCTCCGTCTAAAATATAAATTCTTAAAAGAAAAGGAATTTTGAAAGTAAAATAAAGATGATTTTAAAAGAAAAATGAAACCAAGGGTCTTTTAGTATTTTGGCTTGAGTAATAGAATCTTTTAACAGAATATTCTGTTTCAGATACCAATCTGATATTTGTATAAGAACTTCAGGTACCTTTTTAATATTTTACAAATTTGAGACACTAAAATTGGAAAATTTCAAACACCCTTTTGTTTGAATTTCTCTATGTTTTATTGCTTCAGGTCTCTCTTTTGGGCACAACCCCAAGACTGTGATGTCTACTCTTTGCTTCTTTCGGTTCTGGCTTGGTTCTGGTATTGGTGGTGACTACCCTCTCTGGGCCAGCATCATGTCCGAGTATGCTAACAAGAAGACTCGCGGGGCCTTCATTGCTGCAGTGTTTGCCATGCAAGGGTTTGGAATTCTGGCTGGTGGGATATTTGCAATTATTTCTTCATCTGCGTTTAATGCAAAGTTTGATGCTCCAGCATATGAAATCAGTGGAGCTGCCTCAACTGTTCCACAAGCAGACTATCTCTGGCGACCTATTGTGATAATTGGCGCAATCCCGGCTGCAATGACATACTACTGGCGAATAAAAATGCCCGAGAGGCCGAGACTGCTCGTTACACTGCCCTTGTTGCCAAGAATGCAAAGCAGGCTGCCTTAGACATGTCAAAGGTTCTGCATGTTGAAATTGAAGCTGAAACTAAGGGTGAGGATGAGAAGACGACTAATGCCTTTGCTTTGTTCTCTAAGGAGTTCATGCGTCGCCATGGACTTCACTTGCTTGGAACAACAAGCACATGGTTCTTGCTTGACATTGCATTCTACAGCCAAAATCTGTTTCAGAAGGATATCTTCAGCGCGATTGGATGGATTCCTCCTGCTAAGACTATGAATGCTGTTGAGGAGGTTTACAAAATTGCAAGAGCACAGACACTTATTGCTATTTGCAGTACTGTCCCAGGCTACTGGTTTACCGTTGCACTTCTCGACAGAATTGGAAGGTGTGTGATTCAATTGATGGGATTCTTTTTCATGACAGTGTTCATGTTTGCACTGGCCATTCCCTATGACCACTGAACTCACAAGGAGAACCGAATTGGATTTGTGGTGATGTACTCATTGACCTTCTTCTTCGCAAACTTTGGTCCCAATGCCACCACATTTGTTGTGGCAGCTGAGATTTTCCCTGCCAGGTTCGGTCTACATGTCACGGAATCTCAGCAGAATCAGGGAAGCTTGGTGCTATAGTAGGTGCATTCGGGTTCTTGTATTTGGCTCAGAACCAAGACAAGACCAAGACTGATGCAGGGTACCCTGCTGGCATTGGAGTGAAACACTCGCTCATTGTGTTAGGTGTTGTCAACTTTTTGGGAATATTGTTCACTTTCTTGGTGCCTGAATCGAATGACAAGTCATTAGAGGAGATGGCCGGCGAGAATGAAGATGAACCTGAATCTGCAGTTGAGTTGGAGCAGCAACCAGGTTATGGCAATAACAGGACAGTGCCAGTTTAGGTTATGTGCAACTCTGTAAAAGCAAGTGTTAAAAATAATAATGCTGTAAATTTCGGTGAGGGAAAGCCCTAATTTTAAGTCTATCTCCATCTGTAACTCGAACCAACTATCACAGAGAAGTTCCTGGTTGTTCAATTTTCTTCTTCTGTGAGTATCTACAACTCTATAATAGACTGCAGTTGTTACTTCCTACCCAAAAAAAAAAAAAAAAAAAAAAACCATTTGTAACATAGAAAATTTCGAAGTTTCCGAATCCCCTGGCACAATAATCCTAGAACCAAAGACCAGCTCCTCGAGTCTATAGCTCTGCTCAACTTCTCTCCCTATTGTCTCATTGAAATGGTTATACCGATGCTTGATTTCCTTGCCATCTTCAACAAGGGATCGAGTTATTAATTATCGACTTTCTTGATGTCATATTTTCACTTTTAATGGCATTTTTATTTTGCTCGAGTTGGATTGTTAAATTCTTACCTACCATCCAGGCCAAAACTCCATTTGATGAGCTTCTGATACACCTGCTGCCTCATGGAGCGCACTGTCGGTGGCTATGCCGGTCATCCAATAGCACATCAGCTACCTTGTTTTCTTGCAAGATCCCACTAGGGTTTCCTCTAATGCAGCTACTGCTAGGCGCCCGAGCCACTCACTGCCTAGTCCACCACAATCTTGTATGAGGTCCCTTTCTTTGCTCATTGGCTAACTCTATAGACTCAATTGATGTGAAATACGAAGGACATGCACCACATGGTGGAAACGACAGTACAGCCTTAGAGTTTTGTAGTACAATGCCGCTTTTCAAACTAGAGGAACATGGCTGTATCAATGTATGCTTTTCTAACATCAGAAGCACGGCTTTTGTGCCCACTTTTCTCATGGAGTGAGTCATATTCACTTCTCTTAAACTGAATAGTTTCTAAAAGATGATCATGGTGAAGCATAAAATAAAGTGAACAGAGAGTACTGCCTAACTTTTACAATTTACTCATCTTCTTAATCACATAGCACTATTATGTAAAATATATAAGCCCCGACTATATCAAAAAAAGAAAATGTGTCAAAAAAAAAACTCTGCACGTTAATTTCAGAATAAAAATTTGTTCTGAATAAGAACTGTGTATATATATATATATATATTCCGGGCCTATCTATTTCACATAATAGTACTTTATGACTAAGAAGAACAACAATATATAGTAGTGAGCTCATTTACATTACCGAGTTTATAACAACAATACATAGTAGTGAGCTCATTTACATTACCGAGTTTATAACACATCAACCCATTTAATAATTCACTGTTCCCATGAACCATCCCACTAAGCCATACTAATGTCTATACATGATCCGGAAAGCCTCTCAAACGTTGTTCCACAAAGTCAGAATAAAGACTCGAACGCTAGGCATAAGAGTTCCATGCTAAAGTGCTAAAGTGCTCGAACAACCTTAACCGGTCACACGCTTAAATATGGACCTAGTCGCTTTTATCCACTAAACAACGTACGCGCACTCTTGATCCAACTCCACCAACCAAACCCAAGAGTGTCAAAACTCCACTCCCAGGTCCGAACCCAACTCACAGAGTCTGACTGGTGATGAAAGAAAAGCTCCACCAATGTACACGAGGGTAATAACAAAAACTCAACAAAAGTACAAAACTACAGCACCACTATTCAATATACAAAAATGGTGAAAACTATTGGTCCCCTTCTACAAAAAACCCCAACTTTAACTCGGTTTTTTCAGTCACATTGCGCCACATATCAACCATACCCAATTCATTTCTTTAAGTCTTTTCGGTCCCAAATCTTAGGGTTTGCTCTGGATTCTTTGGTTGCCTAATCGTAAAGGTAAAGTCTTCATCTTTGGTATCTCTATCTAATTTTTGCTCACTTTGTTTGGTTTTCTCATTTGGGTATTCAATTTTAGATCCATCATTGGGACCTTTTCGTGAATTCGAGTGGTTTTTTTTCTTCCCAATTATTGAGTTTTGGGATAGAAAGGTTGGATATTTATTCGTCCAAACATCTCTGATTGAGTTTTGTTGTGGTTGTTTGATGCTTACTTGAACTGGGTTTTGTTTGATTTTGCATTTGCAGTATGAATTTATTTAGTTTTGGCGCGAATATGCTTTCTGATAATCCATTGATTATGAGCTGTGGTCATGGTTTTTCTGTTGTTGCATATCAGTTTATATGCTAGGTTGTTCTGTTTTGAGCTAAGATGAAAGTAACTAAGTAAGTTGTAAGCTGGATCAACTCGAGTTTCAGATTAATTCAGCTTTGTAGGTGGAGATAGTTGTTCAATGCGTGCATTGGTTTCGATAATTTATGATGATGTTTGTGTTCTTATGCTTGATTGTTATGAAGTTATGATGTGTAATTGTGTGTGACATTCACATCATTGCTAATTTGTTGTTCATGACTTACTCAGCTTCCGTTTGAGGGAGTATACGGGAAGCACTAGGTTTGTGCTTGACCTCCTGTCGCTAGAATGGAGAGTTTTGGCGGCTTGGGATTCGGTGATGTAAGCAGTGCTGCAAGGAGGAAAAGGAGCAACACATCTCGTCGTCCTCGGAATGAGTCGAAGCTTACTTTGGATTATCATGACATCTCTTCACTGTCATCAACTCCTCCTTCGGATGATGTAAGTGCTCTCTCAAGTGCTGAGAGTAATGATTATTTGTTTAATCACTTAAAAGAGATAAATTCATAAATCAATGAACCTATATGCCCAATTGCTTAGTTTAATAATGTTGTTGAATCTGATTCTTTTCAGAATATGAATAAACCTGATGGAGGAGGATATGTAGAATCTGATGAAGCTTCAAATAATGGTTCTTTTCGAGGCAGTAATGAGCATAGGCATTCCACAAGGTCTAGCAAGGGTGTCCTTGGCCCTGCTAATAGAAAAGGCCCCAGCAAGGATGGGTCTTTTGGTATTGTCTCAGATAACTTAGAGAATAAAAGTACTGTGAAAAAGGTTAAGCTTAAGGTTGGTGGTGTTACACGCACAATTCAGGCCAAGTCTACATCTGATGGTGCATCTAATGTTGGGTTGACTTCTTCAAAATCTTCTCATATTTCAGATGCCCCTCGACCACGGAAGAGGTTGATTCTTCAGGTTTGAGACCATTGACGTATGCTCTTTAAGTTTTTTAAAACCTAGCCATCCATTGTCCGTATCAAATCTTTAACTGCTTGTGAACCAAATGCTTACAAGCATCAGATATGGTGCTGTAAAGTTCATAATTTATTTTCCTTCTCTTGAAATTCTCTGTTTTGGTCATGTTGATTAGTGAGTTAATGTTGATTAAGGAGAAATTTCATTAATCTAACCAGAAATTACATCCGTGTTGCAGGAAAATTCAGATGACAATGGTTCCTGTGGTTCAGATAAGGGAAGTGGGTTACGGGGACTTGCACCTAAGGATCCACCAAAAAGTGTCTTTGATGTTGAGAAGGATAATACATCTAGGGGTAGGATGCCTGAAGAACCTATTCGCAAGAGCAAACGGGTCCCTAAGAGACGTGTGCTGGATGGAACAGTTGATGTCGGAGATGATGACGATGATGTGGAAGTTCGATACCTTGAAAAACTCAAAAAATCTAAGATAACCCCAGATAACAGTTTGGACTACCAAGAGGATGAGGAAAGAGCAGTCAGGAAAGAAAGGAAGATTTCAAGGGTGTTGAAGGGAAGTGGTGTTGGCGAGTACAGTGTAGATTTGGTAGATTATGGGATATCAAGGTCAGAAAAGGAGGGTAAGAGGTCAAGATCAGGAAGAGTAGTTGATGATACTTATTATGTAGAAGAAGATGAACCTGTTTCTGATGGCGAGCCAGACCTGAAGATCACAAAAAACTCGAGAAAGGAGTTTGTTGACTCTTCCTCAGATAATAAGGAGATGACAGTTACTACTCGTCGAAGGGCCCTTCAAAGTAGCAAAGATGTCACTTGCAGCATAGGTCCAAGTGTAATTGAGTTTCCCAACGGGTTGCCCCCTGCTGCACCAAGAAGTAGGTGATCATATCTTTTTTATATTAAATTATGTTGACTGCACACTTACATCACTCATGATTGTATTTGTTATTTATTGATAGAGCAAAAAGAGGAACTCTGTGCGGTGGAGCAGCAACTGAAGAAAGCTGAGGCTGCTCAGAGACGGAAGATGCAAGTAGAGAAGGCAGCCAGAGAATCAGAGGTTTGGCTTTTTAGTTTGCTTTTGTCTTGTATATGCAATGCAGATGAGTTACTGGGAACGTATTGTCAAAACTCATTTGAAACCTGCTATTATCATAGGCTGAGGCAATCAGAAAAATTTTGGGCCAAGATTCCAGTCGGAAGAAGAAGGAAGACAAGATAAAGAAATGGCAAGAAGATATGGCACAGGTAACGATTGGTGGATAATGCACTCCTACACTTCATATCATTCCCCACAACATTTCCTTTAGAATTACCTTCTGTTGATTTGTTATGCAGGAGAGAGCTGCAAATGCTATGCTTCCATCAGATTCTGTTCGATGGGTGATGGGCCCGTCAGGATCAATTGTTACTTTTCCCGATACAATTGGCTTACCAACTATATTTGACTCCAAGCCTTGCAGGTATAGTAGAGTTTCCAAACCCTCTGGCTTGCTAAGTGATGCTTCTCTTGGATCTGGGATTATATATCTCAATTTTTAAACAATGAGATTGCTTTTGTGAATATTATGTGCAAAACAATTCATGACAGATGGTATCACAGTTGATTTTACTTTCTTGCTTTAGAACTCTAGCTCCCATAATAGCTGTGCTGATGCTATTTCTAGTCAACTTATTTCGGGTTATTCGTGTGGATTTCAGTTACCCTCCTCCCCGTGAGAAGTGCGCCGGACCATATTGTACAAACCCATACAAGTACAGGGATTCCCAATCGAAACTCCCTCTCTGCAGTCTCCAGTGTTACAAGGCAGTTCATGAAAAGATGCCTTATCTATCCGCCTGTTAAATTTAAATTCAGTGAAATCAGTTTTGTTGCCAACATCTTGCACGTCATTCGTACTCTAATTTAATAGATGTAGGTCTTTCTAAGAATCCATATATGTATATATACACAATCTAATGTCATAGATATTGAAGTGATTCTAGCATTGTTGATACACATCATATGAATTATGAATTAAAACCAAGATTTCACACAGCATTTCAAAGCTTCCATGTCTGTTTTTCTGTCCACACTCCATAGCTGCACAGCACCATAATGTTTTCCTCATGAGAATTATTTTGGCCCTACTTATGCTCTCTTGCTTGGAGAAACTCGATAACCCGAATGTTTGTTGTTACCTTTTGCGTGTGTTAAACATTTACATACATACACAAAAGGTTACATATCAACCGCTCTTAAAGTTGAACTTAAAAGGTTGAGACCACCATTAACAACAAAGATGAGATTTATGTCACAACATTATATTCACATTACTGATATATCAATTTTACGAAGGAAAAACATCTTTAATGAGCTTTTATCAAAGTAACTGACGATAAGAAATTAAAGTATTATCAATCAAATGATGGAACGACTCAATCATTCATTATTGTCATTATGTACGTTGTAATTACTATTATAATATTCATGTTATATAAAAGAGTAGGTCAATTTTCATTTTACTTTAACAACCCACATTTTTTATTTTATTTTTGGGTACAATTTAGTAAATTTACAACCACAGATCTAACCAATAACAACAGCTCTAACCAATAACCACGTATGTGTGACATTTTGAGCGCAAAAGTAACCAAACGTTTCAAACAGAAGTACAGAACCCAAACTCGTATATAAAAGCGGAGGCGGAAACCCAATAAGATTTTCCTTTCTTTCTCTCGTGTCTTCCAGAAGCATCATCGTCTGACAACCATGGCTAGGGCTCCAAGCAAGCACGGTCGCGACCAAGCTCTGGTACCTCACTTTTACTCTTTACTTTTTTCAATTTATTGGTCTTCGTTTTAAGAATTGAAAAGCTATGGTAAGATTGAAAATCAGAAAAGGTGAAATCTTTGTGTCCCATTTTTAACAAGTGTAATTACCAACACTTGGGCATGTAGTTGGGGTTAAGGTGGTCTAGCTGCACTAGTAAAATTGAGTTTTGGTTCAAGAAAGTTTTCATCTTTCTAATTTTCCTGGCAAAGTTATGTTGTAAGGGTTGTTGTTTATAAATTGCAGTGTATTGTTGTGTTTTTGGGTTGGTCATGTTGGTCCTATGGTCCAGGATTTCCAGGGGTTTTTGAGTGACTTGCAGGACTGGGAGCTTTCAATCAAGGACAAGGACAAGAAAATGAGACCCGAAGAACCCAACAAGGAAGCTCCGGTAAGTTCTTAGCAACTCCATTTCCTTTAATCAGTTGATTTGTTAAGTAATCGTTAATTCGTTATGTACTGTGTCTTCCATGTGTGTTCATTCTTGGAATTGTAAGTTTGTTCATTGTTACATGTGACAGTGTTCTTTTTGATATGTTATGGATTGTCATTTCCTAATGCTGTTGCTGTTTCAGAAATCAAGAGGTTTTGAAACTAGTTCATACTCGAGGAATTATGATCCAATGAATACAGTATCAAGTAGTTTCGCTTCTGAAGATGGTCTTCCAGATGCTGCTTCGGAAAAGGACTTGGTAGGGATTTATAGTATTCTTCTGTGGTTAAGATATGGATGTATCACAATATTTTGGTTTATCTCCATCCTTATTGTGCTATTGTGTTTTAATTTATAGGGTAATGAGTTTTTCAAGCAGAAGAAGTTTAAGGAAGCTATTGACTGCTATTCAAGAAGCATTGCCTTTTCTCCAACTGCTGTAGCTTTTGCAAATAGGGCAATGTCATATATCAAAATAAAAAAGTAAGCGTTATGTTACACTCTCTGTTAGTTAATTTTTATTTTTATTGATTTAACTATTTGTACTTCGATGAATGAAAATTTAAACTTTTGAATTACAGAAAGTGGTTTCCATATATCTGTGAGATGTTTTTCTTTTCAGAAGTAATTACATGAAGTATTTGAGTTTTCCTCTTTGTTAATTAGATTCCAGGAAGCTGAGAATGACTGTACTGAGGCCTTAAACTTGGATGATCGCTATATAAAAGCATACTCACGGCGGGCAACAGCTACAAAAGAACTAGGAAAACTTAAAGAATCTATTGAGGGTATGTTGAAACTGTACTATGACTTTGTTTCCTGATAGACTTATATGGTTTATTTTTTTATATATTGTACTTTTGATCTGTCTGCTGTAATGAACAAAGCCAACTGCAGATGCAAAGTTTGCTCTGAGGTTGGAGCCACACAACCAAGAAATCAAGAAACAATATGCCGAGGCCAAATCTTTGTATGAGAAAGTAAGAAAATTCCTACACATATTTGAAATAGCCTAGTCTAATGTCTTTAGGGACATTTCATGAATGTTGATTGATCAGTATTAATATGAAAACATTTGTTCTGTTAACTTTGTGCAGTTAAGTTTTTTCAAATGCAGCGGGGTGGGTTTTTATCTTTGGTCTGAAAGGGAAAGAAAAAGACAGCATTTTGGTGTTCCTAGTTCTGTTACTTTTCCTTTAAGAATAACTATCAGAAGATAGAATTGCCTGGACTTAGGTAGCGGATAAGTGACACTGATAGTAATTTTTGCTTGTTTCCTTAATGGGCCAAATGATAACTTAATTGAAATGGAATATTTAGTTTAATTGATTTTCGACAGTATAGGGGAATCTAACTTATGAACAAGTCCTTTTTTTGAATGGAGTCTTTCAATGGTTTATTTACAGGGAATTCTTCAGAAGGTATCTGGAGCACTGAAAATTTCTGTACAAGAAAAGCAGAAAGTGGGAAAGTTTGATACCAAAATGAATGGACACAGTATCCAGCCTGTTTCCAGTAGTACTCAAAGGACAGAAATGACTGCAGTTGCAGATCAGACTAAGGTATCAGTAATTAGTGCCTACTGCGTGTTTGGTCAAAGTAAATTAGACTAGTTTATGAAGTCTTACTTAACAGCATTAGTCTTTTATGCTTGTACATATGTGCTGTATGCTCCTACAGGCCACTTTCTTATGTACACATATGCCATCAAGTCTCTTGATAGTTTCCAGTAGTCTAACTATGATTGTTTTGTAGAAAATTAACACAAGTGGAAATCAAGTGTTGAAGGTATCAGTACAAGAGCTTGCTTCTCGAGCTGCTTCACGAGCCAAGGCTCTAGCAGCAAAAAACATCACAGCACCAACTTCAGCTTATCAATTTGAGGCTTCTTGGAGAGGACTCTCTGGAGATCGTGCTCTTCAGGCTAAATTGTTGAAGGTTTGCAAAAATAAATAGACTGCCAAGATGCATGATTAGTGTTCGTAATTTTTTGTTTTTATCCCTGTGTTGGTGACCATGGGTATGGTATCTTTCCCTGAATGGCGAATGGTATTATTTATGGGCCCTTTTGAGTGGTTAGCTCAACCTAAGGCCCAGTTTGGGATTGCTGTGCTGTGAGTAGAATTGCTTTTGAATTTGCAGTGAGCAGAATTGCTTTTGAATCTGCTGTGAGTAGAATCAGCTGAGGTGTTTGGTAAACTGTTTTTAAAAGTGCTGTGAGAACCAAAAAGCAATTTCGTGTGTTTGGTGAGTTATAAGTAAAAATTATTTTGGATGGGTATAATGACAAAAATAGGCATTTTATAAATTGATATTAAAATAAATAATTGTTTCTTTTGTATGTAATTATAAAGTTAATCCACAATATTACATAAGATTTCTTAACACCATAGTAAATGATTGATTATGATTTAATTAAATTAATATATCACAATCTAAGAAAAAATAAATATTACAATTTGTTACAAATATAATTGATTCCTGCAAAAGCATCTCTTACCCTGCTTCTCCAAAATCCACTTTTAAGAGAATCAATTCTTCTAAAATCAGTTTTATGGTTGTTACCAAACACTTAAGATTATGCCAAGAATCACTTTTGACCCCAAAAGCAGCTTGGGAATCAATCCCAAACTGGGCCTAAGATACCAATGGGCACCTTTGTCAGTCTGCCAATCTGGCTTGTTCATTCTAGGGGCCCTTGAAAGAAGTTGCCCCTTGTTTTATTCATGTTTAGCAATGTTCAGAGGTCCATTATGAAGAAAGATGGTTGCGCTTGCAGTTGGCATTTGAATAGAACATTAGTTCCTGCTAACTTTCAACTATGTTATTGTCCTTGTTTCCTGTAGTAATTTTTTTGGTTTTCTGATGTAGGCTATATCTCCCAGTGCACTGCCACAGATATTCAAAAATGCTTTGACTGTTCACATACTAGTTGATATTCTCAAGTGTGTGACAACCTTTTTTATGTAAGTAATGCTTCTCAAGTGTGATAAGGTAATGCTCATCTCTTTTATGTAAGTAATGCACCTTTGGTTTATTTCTTCAGTGACGAAATGGATTTGGCAGTCAGTATTTTGGAGAACTTAACTAAGGTTCCTAGATTTGACACACTTATCATGTTCCTTTCATCCAACGACAAGGCTGGTATGCATATTTTCTCTTTGTTGCATATAATACAGTAGTAGGTTAGATACGATATTACACTAACTCCAGTTACCTTGTAACAGATCTGGCTAAGATATGGGATGAAGTGTTTTACAATGAGGCAACCCCCATTGAGTTTGCTGAAAAGCTTGATAACCTGCGTTCAAAATACTGCCTCAAGCGGTGATGAAATTCGTTGTAAAACTGATGAATCGAGCCATAAAGATTTTGCCTTCATTCAACCTGTACTGTATATTGAATTGGAGAAATTAAGTAAACCTCCGGCAGGGAGTTCTGTTTTGTGATTGGGAGTATGCGAAATTCAACAACGATGCTTATTTAGAGTGGTACGCGTAGTGTTGTTCTTGTTTAACTTGAATGTTAGCCATAGTGGAAATTGAAACTTGTGGGAGTGGCATATGATCATAGCAATCAATGTGCCCAGCTAATTTTCACTGTTCAATCATAGTCAAATGGGGGTCCAAATAAATGAGGGGCAAGAGCCATGTAATGACCTGACCCAACCCCCCCTCCCCCAACATTGTAGTTGTTTCCTGTAACCATCAACAATTCAACATGGGGTTTCTTGGGACTGCTCAAGTATTCCACATGGATCTCCATTCTACGCAAGTCTTCTAGGAAGTCGGTATTTCAAACACCCAAATCTAATAGCTTCCTAAACAACTAGACTAACTGACGACTCATTACACTAAACAATTTCTTAGTTCATGTCTAATTTGTTGTCTTCCAAAGCCAGAGCTTTCAATACCTAACCAATACATAACTCTTGTCTGCCATCTTCATAACGTGCAAATCGAGGCTTTGTAGAATGAAAACTGTTCTTTTGGCATCTGCTAAAATCTTGTCCTACATAACATGGTGTATTTTAGTCTTAGGTATCAAATATAATGAAGCCACAACAAGAGTCATAAGATCTGATTGGCGAGCTATAGTTCATCATGTGATGCACCTTTGAAGCAGCAGAGCTTACCTCAAGTCAAAAGTGTACTTGAAAAAAGGCTAGCTACGAATCCATACATTATGAAAGGCATAGTTTTTAGAATTGCAGATGATCCTCTTGACCCAGCATCTGCATAAAATAACGACAAAGTAGATTCTTGGGAAAGATCGGTCATATTTATAATTCCCTAGTCCCTAATTCCCACTAAACTCGCGCGATTAAGTGTAAGATTCCTCGCTTTGTTTGCACTCCTTTTGGAGTTCTGTCATCAACTAAAAAAATAGTTCTCACCATCCCATCTAATTGGTTAGAGACGTCTAAATCGTCTTACTCGATCAATTGTTTCATTAGCTTCTAGTTTAACCTTGTGTCTCTTTACTATGGTGAAATATGTATTACTTATGTTTTTCTTATCAAACAAATGTAACAAATAATCGAAAGAGATATCAATACGAAAAATATAACTTCATCACTTCATTTGTAGTTCAACTAAGATTCATATCTACAACATCCGTTCACGTAGGCACCGGCGTTACTCATCGAGTCACATCGCCGGAGTGTTGAAAATAATGCGACACAGCTTTCACTTTTTGAGAAGAGTTGCTGGTGCATAAATTTGAGTTCAAAGTAAAGCTTTTTTGGACTGAGAAGAGTTCAAATTTAAAGGCAGCATCCCCAAATCATTTTGAAGGGTAGTCTTCCTCTTCCATTAAAATACAAAAATGAAGAAACTTACCTCCTCCTATAATAGAATAGCAAAGGCAATCCATTTCAAACGTTGAAGATAATTAAATAGTTTTTGTAGTCTTCCAAGTTCTGACAAGACCAACAAGCACTTCACTTTTTCAGGTATACGAACCAATTAAAAAGAAAAAGAACTGACAACCCCATCACGTGAAAGAGCTCAAATAGTCTCTCCTTTCTCTCACTCTGTCCTAATCCACGCGCCATTTCTCTCTTTCTGGCGTTTTCTTCCATAGATTTCCAACTCCCATGTTCCCTTCTCTTGGTTTTTAAAACTTCAAACTCCCTTGGAGATTAAAGCAAGCTTTCACTCCCCAGATCTGTCTCTGTACCAGGAACAAGGTAACCTTTCTTCCCTGTTCTCTCTGTTCTTTATCTATTAAATTACTCTTCTGGTTTCTTCTTTCTATTCTAACATAGCCCAAAAGGTTCCACATTTGTTTATCTGGTTTTGTCATAGATTTCTCTTGTTGGTTTTGTTTGTTTGGTATGTTCATTTGGGTTTCTGGGTGTAATTTTTCAAGTGAATTCTAGCTTCGATGCAATGTCTGGCACATTTGGTTTTTCTGTTCTATTTGTTGTAAAAAGATCATAACTTTTCTTCATGTACCTCTTTTTTCTTGGTTTTTCTTGTTGGGTGTTCTTCCCTTTCTGTTTTCTCATTGTACTTGAAGTTTTTGGCATATGTAGATATAAAAGATTAGAACTTTTTCTGTATGTACTCTTTTCTTGTTTGTTTACCACCCTCATTCTTCCTTTTGTGTTTTCTGTATGTACTTCGGGATTATAGATTGTGGTCTCTCTCCTCATTCTTTGTCATTTGGTACATTATCTTGGTACACTATATAACATTCTGTTGAGCTGATTGAACTGTGCTCATCTTTCTTGAATGTCTCTTCTGAAGTACTGTTTTCTATTTTTTTTGTAGGAAATGGGCATCATCTCCAGGAAGATTTTCCCAGCATGTGGGAACATGTGTGTTTGCTGCCCTGCTATGAGGACAAGATCTAGACAACCTGTTAAGCGTTACAAAAAACTGCTTGCAGAAATCTTTCCCAAGTCTCCTGTGAGTGTAATGCTATTGTTAACTATGCTTTTTAGCCATAATGTCCACAGGTGAGTTATAATTGTTGAACGATCTTGTGTCCTGTTGAAATTTTGCTTGCACTACTTTGTCTTGTATCAGACCAGTGGTTGATTAGTTAGTAATTTGATTACTTGATCATGTAATGGGCAGCAGTGCTGCTGACAGGCACTCCTTGCAGGAAAGAAAATTACAATATCCCTTGTAGCAAATCTGAAACTTGCCTTTTCAATTGTTTATTTGTTGTTAAGAACTTAGCTAAGATGCTTAATAAAGAGATTTTTGATGAAGCATTTGTTCTCTCTCTCAATGTTAAACAATACTATGCCTGGATGTCATGGTGTGTTTGTGTGTGAACTTCAAGTCTCTATTGCTAGTCTTTCATGCTAGGGTGAGTAAGGGACAGTAATTAAGTGAAATTATGTGTGAATGTTTGATCCTAATCAAGAGGCTATCACTATAATTGTAAGGTTTACGAGTTTTTATTTCCGGAACACAGTTGATCTACAATTTGTAAGTTGTGAACTTTTTTGGTAAGCAGCTAACGACAGCATGCTTCCTAAGAAATCAGTCACATGTGTGCATAGAACATTTCATATAACATCAAACCTGTGTATCATTTATATTTTCTCTCATCAATTACTGGAATACTGAAGTTCAAAGTGCCCCAATTCTATGTAGGATGGCCCTCCTAATGAGAGAAAGATTGTCAAGTTATGCGAATATGCTGCAAAGAATCCTTTTAGAATCCCTAAGGTATGAACTCTTTTCTGCCATTTCTTTACGCTTTGGTCAGTATATGTGAGCTTACTGCAAATTGATGTTCTACTGATGAGGTGTATCTATTTTTTATTGTTCTCAACAGATTGCCAAACATCTTGAAGATAGGTGTTACAAAGAGCTACGTCTTGAGCATGTGAAATACATCAATATCGTTGCTGAGGCTTACAACAAGTTACTTTGTCTCTGTAAGAACCAGATGTAAGTGTGATATGTTTCCATTTCCCTTTCCGTACGATGTAATTTGTCTTGGAATTCTCTTGGTGATTTGTTTTTGGAGCGAAAAAAGGTTTATTTGGAAATAATCTAGTCTGTTGTTGGTTGGTATGAAACTTTAAACTCACCTGACTCTAAATTTGAACTCGTTAGGGCTTATTTTGCTGGGAGTGTGCTAAATGTGGTCACTGAGCTTTTGGACAACTCTAAGCAAGATGCTCTCCGTATAATTGGATGCCAAACTCTGACGAGGTTCGTTTACGCTCAGGTGAGTTTCAAGAACTATTAGGCATTAGCGCATAGCAGAACGATAGGATTTCATCTGCCTAATCAATGTATTAATGCTCGCTCCAGCAACATAATTTATGGTTTCGTTACACAAATCTCTAGGAAGAATTTAATTTTTTTTTTAGATACCAAAGGTCGCTTCCAGCTTTCTGTATTTTCAAACAAAGCTTAACTATATTTGACAATCTTGACTAGCATAACTTAAAGTCCCTTGGATATAGATTTTGCATATATACATGGTCTGGTTGAGTAGAAATCCCGATAGATACAGGATGGAAAATTCTGCCCTAGAATAGTGCATGAGACTGGAAAACTAGTCCTCCCAAACTGGGTATTAAAACAGGGAGGACATATTGTACTTATTGATAGCATCTTTGAAAATGAATTGTTGATCCTAAATGTGGCATTTCTTATTCTATAAGTGGATGAATGAAATATATGACTGGAGGTTGTTTTCAGTTTCCTGTACAAAGTAAAACACTATATAACTTTGCTAATTGTTAAAGTGTGGACTCTTTTGTTTCGTTATACCAGGCAGATGGAACTTATACACACAATATTGAGAGTTTGGTTCACAAAGTATGTGCGCTGGCTCATGAGAGTGGCGACGATCATCAAAAACGTTGCTTGAGAGCATCAAGCTTGCAGTGCCTCTCAGCCATGGTATATATATGATTTGGCTTCTTGAAATTTCTTATAGACCATTTCAGGGTGAACATTGCCTTAAATTCTAATCTTTTTGATTTAATATGTTCCAGGTCCAATTCATGAATGAAGTTTCATATATTTTTGTTGATTTTGATGAGGTTAGTTCTTTAGACATACATTCTCTGTTTTTCATTACTATGTGTGGAGAAGTAGACACTTGTTGACTGCATTATTAGACAGCAAGGGAGCCAGTGCTCCTTCTTTCATATGTATTGAGCATTTCCCTTCTTTTTTCTTGTGAATGCAGATTGTACATGCCACTTTGGATAACTATAAGTCTGATACACATAATGAAGATGAGGGAGTGGAGTCGCATCGTAATTGGGTGGATGAAGTAGTAAGAAGTGAAGGCAGAGTTGGTGCAATTTCTGGTGGGGATCCCAGCCCTAGTTGCAAGGTCATCAGGCCACGGCCAGGAAAAAAGGATCCTTCTCTTCTTACAAGGTAAGAATTATTCAAACTCTTAAAGGGAGAGCTTGTTAGTCAAAGAAGGTGTAATTTCAAATTATGCTCTTTCCATCAGATTCCCCTTTTTAATAGTTTTGGTTTATTTGTATAGAGAAAAGACAGAGACACCAAGCATTTGGGCTCAAATTTGTATTCAGAGAATGATTGAATTAGCGAAGGAGAGCACAACAATGCGCCGGGTATTGGATCCAATGTTTGTGTACTTTGACTCTAGGCACCATTGGGTTTCTCGACAAGGGTTGGCTATGTTGGTTTTGTCTGATATGGCATACTTTTTGGAGACCTCAGGTATCTTAATCTTCTTTCCCTGTTGGTGTAGTTTGTTCAGACATATTAGGTTCTGCAAATATGTCTGCATTTACGTATTGTCTATTGACTTTTGGGTTTAGGAAATCAGCAGATGATTTTATCCTATGCAATCCGTCATCTTGACCACAAAAATGTCTCACATGATCCACAACTCAAGTCTCACATCATTCAAGTTGCTAGTGCTTTGGCTTGCCAAATTCGATCTGGAACGGTTCTAGAAGAGATAGGATTTGTCTCTGATCTATGCAGGCATTTGAGGAAGAGTCTTCAAGCCACTGCTGAATCAGTTGGAGAGCAAGAGTCTAACATCAATACCATGCTACAGAGTTCCATTGAGGATTGCCTATTAGAAATAGCTAGAGGGGTAAGTTATACATTTGTGGTGTTTGCAGTTCATACATGATGTGGGTCTTTCTATTATTATTGACAACCCGCTGTGGTTTCTAATAGATTGGAAATATTCGACCATTGTTTGACATGATGTCAATATCTCTGGAGAAGCTGCCATCTGGGACTGTTGCCAGGGCCACCATGGGATCATTGATGATTGTTGCTCATATGATCTCATTAGCATTGATCTCTTCACATTCACAGCAGGTGAGAGAAGTTAGTTTCTTCTTGTCTAGCTTTTTATATGCTTCTTCCTGTGTCTTTTTTTCCTGGAAAACTCTCTTTAGTGCTGCTTGTATAGAGGATACATACCACATTAAAGAAGACCAACTGTTGATTGAATGTTTTTGGAGACATGATTTAGATTCAAATTTGAATTGGTGAGCATGTAGTTTGATACTTTATATATAATATATCACTTTTGGCTGCCTTATCGACATGTGATTGAATGGTTCTCTTTGGACTGCATCTGCTGAATGCTGAACAAATTGTTTTCTGCTCTTGTTGGTATGACATACTTTACAATCTTCTTGTAGGTATTTCCTGAATCCCTTCTTGTCCAGCTTTTGAAAGTGATGATGCATCCAGATGTTGAGGTGCGTGTTGGAGCACACCAAATATTTTCTGTTCTACTCATTCCGTGTTCTAATCGGCCCCGTCATGAAGTCGCTCCTCTACAATCTGGGTATGCATACCAGTCAAGAAAAGAGAATTCAAATACAGCATCTATTGCTTCAATTACGGCTAGACTTGAAAAGCTTAGAAGGGAAAAAGATGGCCCCAAAACAGAAATTCAAGAGACTGGAGCTCTTGATGATTCCGTAGATAGGGATATTGCAGAAGAAGATTGGAAGCAAGGACATACCCGCAAGAATTCCCCCAACTTCTATAAGATTAGCTCTATTAGTGACATGACTGCTGGATCAAGCCTTATAGAGCCTGTAAGAAGTTACATTATTTGTGAAACTGGTGACATTTGTGGTTTTTTTTTTTGCTCGGTCTACTAATTACTTTCCTTTCTCATTGACTCAGGAACCGTACATAATGAAGTTTAATGAGGATCAAATAGCAGACTTGCTGTCTGCTTTTTGGATGCAAGCCAATCTCCCAGATAATTTGCCTTCCAATATCGAAGCTATAGCTCATTCTTTCATTTTGATGATAGTTTCTTCTCACCTGAAGGTGATCTTTTTTGACATGTATCCTTTTCAGGAGAAAACCCATAATTATGATGCCCATTTATGCCCAAATTTATCCAGTTGCCTTTGAAACTTGTTGAAAATTTTGCAGAATCCAAATGGCAACCTTATGGTTCGTTCCTTTCAACTTCTGCTATCTCTAAGGAATGTTTCCCTTGATCCTAACAATGGTGAGGACAGGAAAATCCTAAAACAGTTGCTTGTTCTGATGAAAATAGCGATACCAGTTAATTGTTTTTATGATCAGATGTTGATAAAATTCTTTATCCCGTGGCAGGAATGTTGCCTCCAGCTTGCCAGAGATCAATCCTTGTGCTATCAATTGGCATGTTGATGTTTGCTGCTCAGATCTATCACATTCCTAAGCTGAATGATCTGCTGAAATCATTAGTACCATCGGATGTGAGCATATATTTTTATGATACTGAATGCTATCTTTAATTAATTAGTAGGATCAGCAGTAGAATCCAGCTTTTTAAGTATGAGGACTGTTCAAGCTCTTTCATCTTTGAGCATGTCAACTAGAGGCATAAATCTATCCTAACAATTTCTTAAATTTGTGCACTTCAGGTTGATCCATATTTGGGCATCAGTGATGACCTTCAAGTTTTTCTGAGGCCTGAGGCAGACATCACAAAATATGGGTCTGTTATTGATAACCAGCTAGCTACATCATTACTATCTGATTTGCGGAATAAAGTGTGTGAATCTGACAATGTCATCAGGGAAATCTTGGTCCAATTTCTATCAGACATTACCGAGGTAGGATGGTTTAAGGACTCATTTTCTTTCTTCTCAGTCCTCTCATCTCATTTGTTAGTTTTTCCTTGTGAAGATGGAGGCAGAGGCTGTGACCAACCAACTTTCGGAGTCATTCACACCTGACGATGCATTCATGTTTGGTCCACAATCAATGCTAGACTTTGACCAAAATCAAATGCTTGGCCATTCAAAAGAGTCACTTTCATTTGATGGGGTATATACTCGTTGTACTAGTTATTCGTGCTGGTACTGAAATGGCATGTGATTAAAAGTGAATTTTACAGTAAACTTGTCTTCCCAATTTTTGCAGGAATTTCCGACCAATTCATCAGTTGAGGATGATGCAACAAGTGAAGTATCTGTTGTTGCTGACTTCTACCGGTTCATTCCTAGAATGCCTTCATCGTCTTCTGTTTCCCAAGTTATCGGTGTTGGACAGCTTCTAGAATCGGTAACCATTTCCTCCCTATTCTGGGCAAGAAATATATGTAAAATTGACATTACTGAACACCACATTTTTTATATAGGCACTTGAGGTAGCTGGTCAAGTAGCGGGAACATCTGTGTCCACATCACCCCTCCCGTACAACACCATGGCAAGACAGTGCGAAGCCCTTGGCACGGGCACAAGGAAGAAGCTTTCTAATTGGTTGGCCCATGAACATCATCAAAACAACACTGTCCGTGACATTTTGTCTCCGCCATTTCCTGCAGGTGGATGCACTGCACTCCAGAAGGTCGGCCCATTTTAGATTTTATTTACATTTCTGCACGTGCTATGGATAATTGGTCAATGATAATGCTTTGTTTTGATATTTAACTTTCGTGTGAATGTTAATGCAGTTAATTAATGAACATGGACCTGGGGTTACCCAGGGAGGTGCCTCAGCACAGGACTCGTGGGTAGCTGCTATCAGGTTGCCTCCTGCTAGTCCGTTTGACAACTTCCTCAAGGCAGCTGGTTGTTAGTAGAAGATAAGCAATCACTTGTTCAAAAGTGTAATGTAATCGTCTTGTAAAGTATTAGGCAGTTTTCATTTGGGATAAATAGCTCTAAATTTGGTCTCAGATCTGATCATTTGAGACTTCCATGCCCTTATGATATTAGTATGGAACATCTAATTGTAATGACCTAGTGTTAAGCATAATGTAATATGCATCTTTCTATCTCTCCTCTCTTACGGTCTTACCTCTCTCTCCCTCCTTTTACCTTCCCTGCCAACTCTCAACACCTATGTTTCAAAGTGAAGATAATATGCATGCAGCTTGCCTCAACCTCTAATTATATTTAATCTGTGTACTCAAAATCAACGTAAATACGTTATTGGTGTTAATGGGGTACCTTCCCCATACTCCACCAATTTTTTTCTTCTAGTACTGTGGTGTTTTGCACTGTTGGTATGGTTTTATCAACTTTTCTCTTCACAGTTTTCAGAGAACAAGCACTATGGGAGATTATAATGAGCATGTGAGAAGTTCTGTGTGGTCATATCACTTTCACCAGAGGAAGCATACCTATCTGTGGTCGTAGAAACCTACTCACAATGTTATATGATGTTAGATTCTCTAGTGAGGAAGAAACCTCTGAAAAATAAGTACCTGATTGACACCTCAAAATAAAGCTTTATCATGTAAGAGGGTTTTCCCCATGAAACAAGGCAAAGCTATACATATCCAGTCTGGATTCTATCCCCCCCTTTTCTCTTTTGCTTTAGTAATCCAAGATTCCAAGGCTTTGAGCTCTCAACTGATAAAGCCAGTGCATGCCTTGAGGAGGAAAGACTATACTTAACATCCCATTCATCATCCATTGAGCTTTCCTCTTGTCAAAACTTTTGCGTATTCTTATAGGAGAAAGTTTGAGATAGGACGCTATTCATAATAATCTCTCTCTAAACATTTTTATTTTAGCCCTGCAATTGTTCAGGCCGCCTAATCCAAGACCATCCAATAAGGGTTTGTAAACCCACCCCACCCCCCCCCCCCCCCCCCCCCCCCCAAGGCATTGCTTGGTGCCTAGCTGGATTGGTGAATGTACTCTCTTTCTTCTGTGATCCTTCATTTGCGGCCAGCTGCTGTTACTTGCCTTGTGACTATGGCAATTGCCTCAGTTCATAACCTAAATTCTCGCTGCCTTCATCTTCATGTCTGTACTCCTTTGTAGCAAATTTGGCTGAGTTCACGTGGTTCCTCGACCTTGGACCCTGTAAATTTCTGGCTTTCGTTGTACAATTCTTCATGTATGATACAGTATCATCATGAAGTTCATTTATTTTTTGACGATACCATTGCCAATAAATACTCTTCTTTCTTCACTACAGTACTTGCTTTAACTCCATGAAGGAAACAAGCAGCCACCTGTTTTTGTTTTTGCCCTTGCCTTTGTTCCAGACGACCTAGTCACTACGACCAAAGTTCAGACATGATTTCTGTAGACAACTTCATCCGTTAACTCTTGCCTAGCTTCATCTCCAACAACCAAAAATCTAAAGCTAGCAAAACCCTATTAAGTAAAGAACAACCACCTTTGCGAGGCTTTTACTCTCAACCAATAAAATGATGAATTAGCATCGTCCTTCCGAAAGCACTAACGTGTGGAGTGGGCCGTACCCAATATTCAACCACAATAGTCACCTCCACCATAGCTTCACAGCCAATCACCGTTCCTCCACCACAGCCCCAAACAGCCACCATTAACCTTCTCCTCTATCCTTGGAAATATCAACACCACCCCCATCGATATCGGGGGAACAAAGATCGGGACGATTCACCATTCCACCATTCCACCATTCACACGATTACTCATCATTCATATGCATATACATTTGAAATAGTAAAAATAATACTAATCAAAAGGCTAACAGCAGACCTATGCAAGGGGTGAAGGGGAATATGTTCTCTAATATATACAAACTTATACAGCAAACTTATGAAAAAATCAGTAATTTGAAAGGAACAGCCATTCGGCACGAGTCAAAGATTTGCTTCAGTAGATACTAACAATTATGTAGATTTTTCTGTATTTTTTATACTAATGATCCGAGAAGGTCCACTCCTTTACTTTTCCTTTCCATTTGAAGATCGAGATGATTAAAGATGTTGATTAAGGGAAAGATGCATTCAATTTCTAGGTAGCAGCATCATATCTGTGGTTAGTCTTTTTAGTTTTGGGCGTATCTTGTATTGCAGGACAATAATTAACAGAAAACAACGTTTGCAAAGTAATCGAAGTTAACAAATTGATGTGGGACGCAAGAAACGGAGATCATCTTTTATACATTTTATTGCTTTTTAGATTAGGTGTGTCCCAAAGGTAGCACATGAAAGTTCAAATGAACTGATGATCCTTTATATGGGGAGTAAATTATAAGCGTAACGAAACTTTCTTAGTTGTAGAAGAGGCAAAAACTACGTTTGCCTTTCTTGGCTATGCAACTTGAGAGATAATCTCTACAGATTTGAGATTTTTATGGTTCATCTTACTCATCTAGCTCTAGCTATTCTCTTCTTTGGCTCTTGTTTTACTTGTGCAGTAATATTTCTCTACAGACTAGAGCAACAATAATTTAGGGTTGAATTGAAGATTGACCATCTGCCGGTCCAGTGAAGTATATCCGTAACTTAAATTATTTCATATTTCAGTCATTACTCATCTCAGAACTATAAATTTCCTTTCGCATACAAACACAAGGGCACACATATTAGTTGTAATTAAAAAATGTAGCCAGTTGCCCAGTAGTTTACACTTTACGGTGTTTGATTTCTCGTTTTTACAAGGAAAGAAGAGAAAATTGAATCCTCTACAGTGTTTTCTGTTCGGTCCACGTTCAGATACAACTAGCTAGTTCATATAAGATCAAATCTGAGACTAATATATTGTCATTGTAAATCCCACCAAGCATAATGATGAGTTTCGTTCCTGCTGGTTGAAAAGAACAAGAACCAGAGTAGTAAAAGTAAGTGGGAACAACGAAACTAAACGTACTCTTCCAGAGTAAACAGATAATGAACCAATGAGGTGGTGAAACGTATCAGAAATTTCAGAATGTCTTGTCAAGTTTCCCAAAGTCCCAACGCAAAATGCAGAGAGATGGGAAGGTCTACATATTACAGACCTATATATATGGGACTAGCTAGGGTTTCACCTCAAAACCTAACCTTGTCAAATCGGAGAACCTCTCCGTTTCAGACAGTGGGCTTATTTGTTCTCTGATTTGCGTGTGACCTGTCTCTCACACACGTGACCACGCACACATGCAAACAAACTGTAACAGTTACTTCGTCATGATTCATGTTCTTTATTTCTCTGTGTTTTCTCTTTTCTCAGGTTTTCTCGGAAAAGAAAGTAAGTATGGTCGACTTTTTCACAAATTTTCTTTTTTATAAAAACAACAACCCTTTGGGACTTCTTTCCTCTATCCCCATGTATCTAACCCTCACCAAGTCACCAGTCACTTAATCTCTCTGTGTATATATATCCACCTTGATGTTCACCTTTCTGAGGCATGGCGGCTTCTTCCCGGCCTCTTTGAAACCTTGAAAGCGTTTGCTAGAGCGGTAATGGCTAGCTCCCTCACTCTACCTGCAGATCTTCTGCAACAACATTCTGCTTAACTTTTCTACTCTGTCCTCTGTCTCTGTGTCTGCCGCTCTCATTAGTTTCTTGGATATTATCAACTAGAGATTGAAACATTTGAGGGATAATGGAGGACTTTTACAGGCTAAACCGTATGACTATGATATCAAGCTCATCACAGAATGTGAATCGGGTTGAAAATGATACTAGGACATCTGTAGGTGGTGCTGGTTATCATGGTGTTCCAATAAATCTGAGCGACAGTAACATCAACCTGCTGCAATTTGAAACGGATCAGAGTATGACAGAGCTGATCAAGACCCAGATAGCCAATCATCCTCGTTACCCAGATTTGGTTGCTGCTTACATAGATTGCCAAAAGGTAATTTATGTTTCTTTTTGTGAGCGCATCATAGCTCAGAACTAGAAAAAATGATAATTTCTTGCTAAAAGTATGGTGAGAGGGCTTAAGTATTTTCACGGTTTTTGCCCGTAATTTTAGGTTGGGGCTCCCCCACAGATGAAAAGCCTACTTGAAGAAATAGGACGGCTAAGCCTTCCAATAAGCAACTGCAGGAGTGAAATAGGAGCTGATCCAGAACTAGACGGGTTCATGGTACAACTGAAATTATCTATCTAATTTCAAGCGCCAGATAAAATACTCACTTAATCATTTTGTTTATTATATCCATCTTTAAGCACTTTATTGATCTTTTGTGGTGTGTTATTATGTAATAATACTCATGATGTTTCCATTTGAGTTCCCGTTAAGTCCTGTGATATCTTACAGTTGATTTGTCTTACCAAAGAGTTCAAAAGCCCCATTCCTGGCAATCAAAATAAGAAGCTGAACTTTATTACGCTTTTAAACCTAAACTGGGAATTCAGCAAGAGTCTCAGTAAGATTAATGAATTTTGTGAAATGAATGACTAGTATGGTGACTCTTTTGCTAGGACTCATACTGTGGAATTCTTCATACATACAAGGAAGAGCTTTCTAAACCCGTCGAGGAAGCAACTGCATTCTTGAGCAACATTGAAATGCAGCTTAGCAACCTCTGCAAAGGCACATTCCAGAAGAACAACTGGGACCATCAGCCAACTGGTACGCATTGATTAAGTTAAATGGGATAAATAGGATAATCACCCTGCTGGTATGCATTTAGTTTGGGGTTTGCCACTGTAAGTCATGATAACCTTCGTTAGTTGCAAGATGTTTGGATGCCCTAGAAATTAGAAAGAGTTATGTCTGAGTGGAAGTGACAAGGTTAAAAGTTATACTTTGAGGTTGGTTGAGCTCATAATCAAAACTTAATTCAGTAAATCCCCATATGCACCCATGGTGTTCGTATTACTGTCACTTGTTTAATCCCTAAGTCGATTCTCATTCTTTTATCACTTTCTATTGCTATAGTAATTTCTATTTTTTGTTTTTTTGTTTGTTTTGTTTTACAAAAGTTGGAATTCAACAGACCCGAGAATATTTTATTTAATTTTATATACAAAAAACAAAATTTCATTTCTAAAACCCTATAAGTTGCTTCCTTGATTGATGATACTTTGAGTTGAAATTGTTAAGAATGATCAGAATATAGAACGAGGAGATTTTTTTCATAATTTTACATCAAGTTTAATGCATCTCTTGATTATGTACTAAGTTTGTTGTAATGTGATAGTCTAGTGATGCCATTGTAGAGAAAAATCGAAAATTGATAATCACACATGCCATTGTGAGACCTATTAATCTACTGAATACTTCTTTTTTTCAAACAATTTACTTAACACTTTTTAAATCTTATGATGCATTGAAACATGTATATTATATAATCGTACTACCGTAGTATCTAAATGCTTTACAACTGATTCCTACTAACACATAGGACCCTTAACAGATGAAGCTATTGGAAGTTCAGAAGAGGAATTCAGTTATGGGGAGGTGGAAGCACCCGAGGGTCAAGAAACCTCAGCTTTTCGTGCTTGTGATAGGGAGTTTAAAGATATGCTGCTGCATAAGTACAGTGGCTACCTCAGCAAGCTGAAGAAGGACTTCTTAAAAACAAGAAAGAAAGGAAAGCTTCCAAAGGATGCTAGGTCTGCGCTATTGGACTGGTGGAACACTCACTATAGATGGCCATATCCTACGGTAATGTATTCAATACATGCCAGTTATGTCATAGAAGTTAAATATCTAAATTTTTTAACTGCAAGTAACTGTTATGAACCAATTAGTTTACTATCTCTTATGTGTGCGTTTAAATAAAAAGGAAGAGGAGAAAATGCAACTTTCTGTGGCAACTGGCCTGGACCAAAGGCAGATAAACAATTGGTTCATAAACCAAAGGAAGAGGCACTGGAAGCCATCTGAAGACATGAAGTTCGCTCTCATGGAGGGTGTTACTGGTAGCATCAATGGCGATGGAGGACCCAGTTTGCTATTCGACACTGGATTCGGAAATGTTGATATCGTGTGATCGATCCATTTGGCAATAATGAGCAGGTTGAATGATGTTAATCGTCATATCCCGCTGAACAACTATTAGTGTTAGCTTTGTTTTAGCTTGTCTAGCTGTTATAATGGGTCGTCATCGTCGTTCATCTTTGTTATTTTAGTCTTTCAAGTTGCAACTACGTAAAGCTAGAAACCTAGCTGGTACATTCTGTAGGATCTGGGTGGCCTTATGAAAGAAGTGCTTCTTTTGGAATTGGGTGGCTCTATAATTCCATTTTCGGGCCAAGGCCATCCTTTTCTTGGTGTTGGACGGACCAAAATAGTATTGGACTCTGATATCTATCAATCCCCACCTCTTCAAGTCTTCAACTATCCAAAGTGGAATAGCATTGTTGCATTATAAGAATCGTTAAGAAAAGTGATGACAAAGACTAGTATGGTAGAACGACTAGAAACCAACGAAACGGGCTATTTGCCAGAGAAAACTTGTATATGCATCTCAAAAATGCCTACATATCAGCACAGAATAGACAGAATGTACGAGCAATTTGGCATCCAGTTCTTAGAGGATTGGGAGTCAGAAAATGAATCGTGCCAGGCAGTAGCAGTTTCGTGCGTAAAAGGCTACATGACTTGGCCAAAGGCGCGCCTTTAGAAGCAATTCTATGCAGGGCTCTTATTGCATGATTGGCTGAGGTTTTGTCCTGATTCCGAACTTAACAATCAAGCAAAACAAAAATAATAGAAGTTGTAAATGGCGATGCATAGGTTCAGTTTTAGTAAACTCCTTATTGTTAAAGTACAAAAAAGAAGTACAACAGTGGGGCTTCTGGCTAGCCGCGCATGTCTGTCAAAAAGTTGGTTGAAGCCTCACGTATATGTTGACATCTTTGGAGGATTTGAGAGTGGAGGACACAAAAATCTCACAGACCAGTAGAAACCACAGTGATATATGTTATCACATGTCGACATTGAGAAAGGTATTTTACATTCGGAGTTGCAGGGGCTGTAGCAGGGGCGATGACAACATCTCCGATCCAGCCCTAAGAGCCGTTAAATATTTAATTTGTGGGCAATCGAGGATCCCACATTGCATGTTGTGCAGGGGCAGAAGGGATTCTATGATCTCTGTGTGTGTGTGTGTGATTAACTTTCTCCAAGTGGGCAAGTTAACCTTACTTTAGAAGCCCTAACCCATGGTAAAGATGACATGCACCAACTCTACCTGGTAGAACGGGCAATTAAGTAATTAACAATGGTATTCTTACTTGTGTCAAAAGAAAACAATGGTATTTCTTACATTTCCTCGACATTCTCTCACATCTCCCAAAAATTAGTGTACATCTCCCATGATAATGTTTCCTTATGACAACAAAACAAGTTTTGAATTTACGTGATTGTTTTGTATAAATACTTGTGTTTTTTCCTGTAGTTGTTAAACATTGATATTGTCCAAAACTCAAACGTAGCTAGCTCTCAGCCTCTTCTGATATTCACGCTATGTATTACTTCAGTACTGATCGATAATTTGGTTTATCTACTGGTCATTGTATCATTTACATGCAACAGAATGGATCAATATATGCATTTTATACAGTATTATCCTGTGGACTTTTCTTTGATAGGAGGCAGGGCATTTATTAACTATTTATTTATAGAGTATTTGAGCAGAATGATGGATGACTCAAAACCAATGACGAGAGTCATCCAATTCTATAGAAAGTTTTATGCCACAAGGATAATGTATTTTTTACCTTGAAAAATACTTCACGATAAGTAGTTTATGTTTGTTTGAGGGAATGGACGTTAAGCCTTTTATACCAGAATGAAGAAGAGGCAATTACAAACATGACTACCCGCAAGGGCATGAGATCTCGAGTCATGCTAGGGAACCCGAAAGCAACCCTACAAAACTACTATGGAGATTAACCAAAATAGAAAACGAAATCAAATGACAGAAAGGGATAGGACAAACCCTAACACTAACATATGCTTATGAGAAAAATTAGCGTATCATAGCTTTATCTTTTTATTTATCGGTTTCGAATTCATTGCTAAAGACTCACTACCAGATCTGAGGGAATAGCCGACGAAAAAAATTTCGTCGGCTATGCCAATTTTTCGTCGGCTATACCTTCTACCGACGAAATTTTCGTCGGCTATAAGTCGTCGGGAAAACCCCGTCGGTAATACAATGGCCGACGAAAAAAACCAATTCGTCGGCTATAGTAAAGTATGGCCGACGAATTTACCGACGAAAATATTTTTTGTCGGCCAAACCTGGGAGAAATTGCCGACGATTTTCGTCGGGTATTTTCGAGTATGGCCGACGAAATTCATTAAGTATAGCCGACGAATTCATAAATTTTCGTCGACTATTTCTTCGAAATATATTACTATTTTAATAGGTATTAATTAGTTATAGCCGACGAAATAATGCACTTTTCGTCGGCTATAAGTTGTATAGCCGACGAAAATTGGTAAAATTCGTCGGCTATAAGTTGTATAGCCGACGAAATAATGCCAAAATCGTCGGCTATAACTGCATTTAGGGCAAAAAAAAAAATATCGGATCGGAGGAGGAGAAGGAGGAGGAGGAGGAGGCCGGAGGAGGAGGGGAAGGAGGAGGAGGAGGGGAAGGAGGAGGAGGAGGAGGAGGAGGCCGGAGGAGGGGGAGGGAAGGAGGAGAGAAAAAAGGCCGGAGGAATCGATTTAAAAGATTTAGAAGGAGAATAGCCGACGATTTAAAAGATTTCGTCGGCTATACTTAGAGAATAGCCGACGATTTAAAAGATTTCGTCGGCTATACTTTGGAAGATCAACAGCCGTCGGATCTGAGCCATCCAACGGCGGACAATAAAAAGGCGCGGATCAAGAGTTTAGCCGACGAAATATAATTTTCGTCGGCTAAACTTAGAGAATAGCCGACGATTTACAATGTTTCGTCGGCTATTCTATGAAAACATACTAAACTGCCGTTTTGAGGCCCTAAACAAACTCGAAAGCCCGAAAAAGCCCACACGTCGTAGCAAAGCGACGAGTTTGATTCCTGGCGTCGTTCCCTTTCCGGAATGGTATCACAATCATCATTCGGAGGCCGGATGCCAAATCTGCAGTAAACCGGGTTTTGACTTATTTCATTATTTCAGCACACGGATTTTATCGGAATCTTGTCATTTTTCAACCGTAGACGTATTTCATTATTTCGGTCATATCTTATTTGACGACATATTTGCATTTGAAGAGTGTACGTATAGTAACTATTTGAAACTATACATTCACTTAAACACTTAGTAAACAAGTTAAGGAACATTAGTGCATATGTTCCGATTTTGAATCTAAAAGTTTGGAAAATCTATTCCAACCGTCAGATATCACCGTTAAGATTAAATACATGTATGAAAAAAAATCCAACTACATCTGACAACGTTAAATGCTCGATTGGGACGGTCAACCGGGTGAGTCAACCCTTTAAACCCTTAGAAATGATAATTGGCCTGTCTAAATGACGTTTTTTGGCCTGACCTTCAACAGATAATAGTTTCAAATCGATGAGACGCAACTAATCGTATAAAAATTTTCCTCAAAATATTTACCGACCGTCAGGCTACCCATAGGAAAACGGAAGTAAAAAACAGTTAACCGCAACATTCGGCACACAGATTTTGTGGGAATCTTGTCATTTTTCAACCGTAGACGTATTTCATTATTTCGGTCATATCTTATTTCACGACACATTTGCATTTGAAGGACGAAGCAATGGTTTGTCGATAGTGATAGAAAATGGAAGCTGTTTTTTTTTTTTTTTTTTTTTTAATCATAGCCGACGAAATCAAACCTAGTACTCGTCGGCCATACTTCCAAAAATTTTCGTCGGCTAACGTTTCAGAGAAAGGCCGACGAAAATTCAAATCGTCGACTAAAATATGAATATAGCCGACGATTTTTTTTTTACCAACGAAAAAAAAAAATCGTCGGCCATTCTAGGGGAATAGCCGACGATTTTTTTTTTTGGCGACGAAAAAAAAATTCGTCGGCCATTCTTGAGAATAGCCGACGAAAATTTTATTTCGTCGGCCGTTTTTTTTTATTTCGTCAGGAAAAGCCTTTTTTCTGGTAGTGACTACCTCAATTATTTTGAAAGTAGTTCCGATTGGTCGGTGTGCATGAATTATAGAGTTGCAGACTTGCAGTCAGAAGAGATCGAAATGGGCGAGTATAAATAGCCATTTGCCTATTTCGATCTCTTACTATGACAAGTAACAACAGAGCTTGTATATATCTGAATCACAGACTAGATGGAGCTTCAAGAACCATATACTGCATGCGAATCTTTGGCTTGCCAGATTGGATGAGATCATTCATCATTGAAAACAAGAAGGATATGATGAGAGCTTCACAAACCATATGTATGTGAATGAGATCACTGAAAACAACAAGGATATGATGAAACTGAGGCTGCTGATCAGATTAATATTTTGATTATAACCATGAAAAATTAAACATTACTTAGACAAAAGTCACAAAGCAACCTCCTGGTTTACTCGTTGTTTTCCTAAAAGACTTATAGCTGTCAGATAACCAACAATGTAAGCCTCCTTTATTTGTCCGAAGAAGGATAAAGACTCATGATGTGGTATATTGCATGCACCTGATCATTGAAAAACTCTATGGCTGCATAACAAAACTAAACACAACAAAGATCTGGTGTCTCGACTTAATGGGTCATTTTCATAAGGTACCCCTCTACTCAATGCGATTGGCCAGAAACCCCTACTACTCTTATCCATACATATTAATTAATATACAGAAAAATGGAAGCTTAAAAAAATAATGGATTTAGAAGAGGACGAATTATAGGTTTATTCTTATTTATATTTGGAAGAAGAGGACGAATTATAAGTTTAGAAGAGGAAGAAAAAGACACTTGACTTGATATCAGAAAGATAGGTGTGACAGCTCCATTTGCCGGCATATATCATAGAATGTGCGATTACCAGGCATTAGAAAGACTGACGGAACTGCTGGTTGTTACCTTTTATGACATTTTGGAATGTATAATGTTCGTATCATACCATTGGTTCGAGAGAGGTCTTCGATCTTATGAAGCAACACATTAGGAATGATGATCATATGCATGCATGGCCAATATGTTAGATAAGCACATTTCTCTAGCTCCAGATGTTTATAACATCAAGCAACATATGCATGATGCTATGGAGTTTCGAACTCAGACCTCCTGCAACCTCAGTTCTTAATATGATGGCCAGTTGATGCATCATTTACTAATCCTATAAAATGACCAACAACGTATATCGACAACAAACAAATATAACCCAAGTTCAAATTTTCATGTGATTTTATTAAATTTAAAAAAGCCATAATACATATTAATTGGATATCTAACAATCAGTAGATATATGACTAAAGAGGTGAGACATGTATAAAAGACATAAAACACCAATTAACTGGACCTTCTTTCTTTTTTCTTTTTTTTTCCTGAAGAAGTTCAACTGACCTTATTTCCATGCAAATGATAAAGCAACACATGAACATAAACTCTTGAAGAAATTACAAGAGAGCACTTCATGAAAGCTGCTCCTGATCAAAGACCAATTCCTCGATCATACCGTTGCCATGATTGAGAGGATTGAAGGCTTCAAACTCAGAGCACTTGTTGGGAAGTTTTACAGAACCAATATTAAGCCCAGCCTTCTGGTCGAGCGGCGAAGAGTGTATTCCCGCCGGCGGTGCATACGAGGATCTCCGGGCAATCACAACCGAGTTAATAACTTCATCAGTAGGGTGAAACACAGAAAGAACCTCAAAACCTATAAGATCAGCACAGGGGTCAACCACCGGATACAGAAAAGCCCTAGCACCGTGAGCACTCCTCAGCATCAAAATCGCTCCGGGATTCATGTTCTCGGCCAAGTGCTCAATGATCTTCACCTTCGCAGACCTGTCCATCCCAACTAGAGCAGCAAGAAACACCACCTCATACTCCTTCAAACCACTCGTGACATTCATTATGTCAGTGGTGTGGAACACCATCCTCTTGGACAGGTCAGGATCGGATTCAACCAAGCCAAGAGCCTTAGAATTGGCCAAAGGGTCGATATCATAGTTATGGAAAGAGGTGGTAGTGAGGTGGTTTGAAGCCAATACAATCGAAGTCAGGGGAAGAGGGCCAGAACCCACAAAGGCGATTTTCGAAGGTACATGAGGGAAGTGTTGGGTGAGGATTGAGTGCTCGAGTTTGCTGAGCTTGAGGTAGTTGGAGTAGTAAGGGAAAATGTCGAGATGGTGAAGAGGGTATTCATAGGAGCCAAGGATGGAGGAGAAATGAGACTCCAAGAGTCCTTCTGCTTCTCCGCAGAGTCTTATAAGTTTGGACCTTATTTCTTGCACACTTTTGCATAGCTTGTTGACATCGATTGGATTTGATGGCATGCATGTGAGAACGAGTTGGGTGAAGAGAGTGTTGACATCTTGGGAGGGTTTGAGGCTCTCGAGGCTTGAAATTTGCTCGTAGAGTTGGCAAACTCGTTGGACCAAAGCATCGCCATGGCAGCACATGTCGACACTATGAGAGTATGAGGATATGAAGGAAAATGATAAGAGTAGAAAAATCAAGATGAAAGATTATTAGCTTAGCTAGCTCTTGAGAATTGAGATGGTGATCCTCCAAGGCTTTGGAGGGTCGTTATTTATGGGCGTTAGTGGGGTCATTGTTGTGAAGGCTCTATGTTCATTATTGTGTACGTGGCTCCCGCATATAAACCCTATGATAAATTAATTTGAGTTTTACTTTTAAAACTAGTTAACAATGTTGATCAGTGGCCAAATTCTTAAATATTTTCTGACTAAGTAAACAACTGAATTGATGTCGTTATGAGTTTCTTCTAAGTCGACTCACAATCAAACTTAAACCCGAGTATTCTCTAATTAGTACATTTATATTGATGCAATTCATTTATAATCGAAAAGTTTATCAAAATGACAACTTCTAATACAATGCAAAACAACATCACACAACCAACCTATATAAAACATTATTGATGACAAATTGGATGAGAGTTAGATATGTAAACCTAGCTAGCTATTATCTTTAATTTCCAAAATATAATTACTTTGGATTTCCAACCTGGTTCTCCGGAAACTAGCTATTTGGATTTTTTTTGTTTTATACATGAGCAGATTTCTTGGGATTGGGATAAGGCCATGTTCCAATGCCGAGGGGCACAATTAAGGTTTCAGATTTATCCCTTGAATAGTTCTTGAAACTTCCGCAAACAGTAGTTTAGGACAGCCAGTAGCAGTGGTGCTGGCTATCTTATGATCCTACATTGAATGCAGAAGATTGAGGACCAGTGAGTTGCAGTGGAAAGGTTACCATCCACACCTTGTATTGATCTGGGACTGTTACTTAGTTCTTCAGTACGTAATGTTGCCATTGTGAAACTGTGAATTAATTCATCATTTTGTAAATCTGTTATAACTTATCTGAAGAGCATGTACCTGTATGTATCTATGTATATATAAACTAGGTCAAGTTGGAGTTTGATGAGTAAGATAATGAAAGCTAAGCTAGGTTGGATAAAGATTCTTTTCCTCATGTTTTCACACCCAAATGGCACTATTAGATACAAACAGACAACAATAAATCGATCATATGCAAGAGAAATAACATAACTTTCGATGTTTGAGTGTACTGCAGGTTTCTTAAGTTACTATCAGCATCATTCATTTCACACGGCTGCTACATCTAAATTGGCAAATTTATTGTCAACTGATCGACGTGTCTTATCCTCTTATAACACAAAGAATGATGTCCAAAATTATATATATAATCCCTAAATTTCACAAATTAACATTAAATCCATATATATATATATATATATATATATATATATATATATATATATATATATATAGCTTACGATGGTTTGCATTCATGCTACTATATATGTACTGTATATAACCAACTGTTAAACTAAGTTCTGGGTTGTCATTGTTAATTTAATTAACTGATATTAGTTTGATGCCTTCTGTCATTGGATCTCACCAGAATGAGAGGCCAACCCTAAATTTCTCAAAACCCTAACCCTTTCAAAGGAATGGATCCATTCAACTATTTTCTCTTCAGATTAATTAAGACTCAAAACGTAAGTTATACTCTAAAATCTTAGTACTCATGTTCGACTAATTCTACACCTTCAAAATAAATAAGCAATGGTACGGTCCAGCTAGATTCTGCAATCTGGTTCCACAACTATATAAATAGTACCAGCTATTTAAACGTCATCACCATAGTATATTGGTGCAAAGAAGAAACCTATGCTGTTTCAAGTTTCAGCATAAATTACATATATTCAACATCTATCAACATATGTTGACATATCCACTGAGTTTTTAGTTTTGTCCCCCAAGAAAAAAAGTCTGCAAAGTTACATAGTAGCTTCCACTAAATATAGTTCTTGTTTCTTTCTTTTTGTCGTAGATATCACAATTGGCCTTACATAAACTGGATGGCCAATCCCAAATCGTCAACATCGTAGATATAGTTAGTGTCATGCAAATATTTCTCACATTCTTTTAGCATTTGTTTAGTGTTTCTTATTCCAACTTCAGTGATATAAACTAATGTACGTAATACCATGATTCTTAATTTCCTGAGAATTCTTCTATGAAGTGCAGACATTCTGATGAGCAAAGACGAATGGAGAGAGTTCATGCCTTCATGGATATATTTGACTAATTTATAAATCCTTCTGATGAGCTATAACTTACCTTGTCCCGAGTCCTTTGTCTTGTCCATTGAAATGAGAAAGAAAAAAAAGAAAAGAAAGAAAAAGCCCACTAGTGAAACTATATATATAGATGTAGACATTTGATATGTTAAATGATAAATATGGTTTTTGATAATGTTTTCCTTTATATTGTCCCATTGTCTTTCTACTACTTCTTTCCTTTGGCCAACTGAGCGGTAATGCGACTACTCGACGTTGATCGAATTCATTGATTCCATACAAAAGCTTATTCCTTTGAGGATGATAGGAAATCAGAGAAATAATTAGGAAACTCTGTAAATCATAAGATTGAAGTAATTCTGCTTGGTTAGATTTAGTTAGCTTCATTTTCCACCCAGTTAAACCTCACATCTTGCCTTACAGAAATCGATTTGACAACTTATTCAAAAAAGTTTATATGATCTCCACAACTGTCCAATATTTAATCAAAACGGAACTTTAAACCCTAAATCCTAAACCCTAACTCTAAGATTTGGCGTCGAATCTCATAATATTTAACTACGAATAAACGATTATTTCAATTTTCACCCAATTTAAAAATCGAAAACTCGTAAATTTAGAATTATATCGTACGTGATATAAGTAAATCACCATCTCGATAATAAGTGCCTTTAAACCCCAAAGCGCAGTTAGTATCATCCGTATTAAAAACTTTGGAATGAGCCTTAGTGGTGAGAGAACGATTGTACATTAAGACTTAACCAAGTCATAGAATCGATTTCGTAATAAAAATTGAAGACAAAGTTATGCCCGGTGTGCCATCATGCACTGATTAAAGGTGGTGCATAATAAAAAAAACAAAAGGATCAAAATTAAAGCTAGGAGGGCAGCATATTGCCTGGCTAGAATCAAGTCAAATTCACAATGGCCGTTAAAGCAATCGCTGTGTGTCTCCCTCAACCAAAAAGCAATGGCTGTGTGTAAACCACACTTCTCCATGTGCCATACACTGGCCCTGAGAGTGATGGGCCTCTTTGATCTCGACCCACACTGTTTGCAAGTCCAAGCACCCCTTGATCTTGGGCCCTCACTTAGCTTTCCGATCTTGGTGAACAGATTTCAATAGGGACCAGGCCATATCCAGGGTCAATTCAAAGAGCAAGTGCAAGCAGTTGCTTTCATTTGTAAGAAGATATGGAAGAGTTTTGCAGGTTGTGTGTTCTGCACACGTCTGTATTTAGATTTCAGTACACAGCGTGCTAATACACGATCCCATGTGGGCGGTTATCATCCACGACTCTAATATAGATGTATGGTGATCATAACATATGAATGACTATGATTACATCAGGCACTTGCATGCCGCGTATACAAGAGTTTCTAGTCCATATTGATCATAGTTGCATCACTTTCACCAACTAGTTAATCTGGGAATGGTTTTTGGCAATGGAAGTATGATACAGATCAAACATTTCCATTTCCAATACCTTTTGTTTAGGTCTCGGCAAAGACCAGAAGCAGTTGATCAGATGTGCAGGCCATAACCAGTGAGAACTGAGAAGTGAGAAGTGAATTAAGCTTTCAGAACTTCAAACAGGACATGATAGTTTCTATAAACTTAGTCACCAATTAACCAAACCCTCAACTATTTATAAGGTAGGAAATAAACGAATGCACATTTGGTAAATTCACTTCAGAGAAAAAAAAATGATATGTTTCTCTGGTTTATCAAAATCTGACATTGTCCACATGAACCATGAAACCTGTAGACGATAAGTAGAGCACCCTACAGGCCTTCTTTTGGATAACAATGACGAGAAGAAAATTATAGCAAAATCACACTTATATATGAATCTTACAGAAAAGGTCAGCGTAAGCATGGTTTATGCTAGTCTATGTGGAAGTGCCATCCAACTAATTATACACCAATATGAATGAGTAACGTACTGAAACTATACTTCTATGGCATCTACAGAAGAAAACTGTGAGTAAAAGAATTGTAAGAACCTAATTCATCCACCTTAAGTCCACAATGCTTATTTGTCTCAGAGCTCTTCATTTGGAGATTCGTATGAAGAATCATACATGTTAGAATCTTCAGAGCTCGTGTATGCAGGGGTTTCACTAACATAAGAGTCATCAGAACTATCATAAGAAGGAGTTTCACCAACTTCACTACTTTCTGGTGTACCAAAGATCGCATCATAGACCATCAATTTGATCCTACCTCCTACCCAGCTGCCCAATTGACTAATGTAAGAATCTTCAGAGCTCGCGTATGAAGGGGATTCACTAACGTAAGAGTCATCAGGACTTTCATTAGGAGGAGCTTCCACAACTTCACTACTTTCAGGTATACCAAATCTAATTATGTAATTAATTCCACTAATCACATCATACACCATCAATCCAATCCTACCTCCAACCCAACTGCCCAATTGACTTCCAACAAGATAACCAAATCGCCCAAGCCTTTGGTCTCCTAGAAAGCCTCCAGCATAGGTGCCAAACAAGGTGCCAGTGCCCCTGACTGTCCCTTCTGTCACTGCACCACCGTAGTATATAGCTTCAGAAAAGTCCCATCCAGACGAGATTATAGGACCTATTATCCGTTTGGCTTGCCGTTTTGCTACTTTTGCTGCCTTTGTTCCTGCTTTCTGCGCTAGCTTGGCCGCTTCGTTAGAAGCTATCCCCTGTGACAATGCATCAGCCAAAGCACTTTCGATTGCCTTCTGCCTTGCTGCCTCGACATGAGCAGATCTAATGTTGTTGGCATATAGTTTCACACCCTCTTTCACCCCACAAGCTAGTGTTCCAGAACTCATATCAAAGCAGTTCATAATTGTAAACTTCCCACTCTGAGACGAGTGCTCTTCCCCAACCAGCTGCCGACATTTCTCAGCTATATAAACAGTAAACAGAAAAAATATTAGCCTATATAAGACGAGAAATATGCTTAAAATTGAATATTACTCGGGAAACACATAATGCATCGAAAAGCCTAACACAAGTATAGAAGTTTCAACTACAATAACAGATAGATAAACAGGAGAGGAGAACATAAGACTCCAAAAGCTTAAGACAGGAATTTGCCATTTCATATGTATAGCACAAAATGTCTCAGAAGCCTAATATGAGTAAAATTACAGTTCTTCAAATAAGAACATTTTGCAGATACTAGGTACTCAAATTTGTAATATATAGGCCCATTCAACAAGAATGCATTTAACATTACAACAATAACTAAACACTAACACCCAAAGGGTAGTGATTCATCTTCCTAATACAAACAACCATCCCAGACCCTTCCAACAGAATCATATCAACAATATGATGAAAAGACCTGACCGAAAAGATCCTCAAGTACTGCAGCTGCATACTATTACTTCTATACAAAACAAAATAGCATAGCCACAAAGATAATAAAACAAACACGATTATACATCATTCACATTGTAAAGAAGTAAACTTGATCAAACGAGAGGTTTGGTTTATATGTACGTGTGATCCGGGTTTTAACAACAATGAACATAACTAACCGATTTAAATTCGACAACATTGAACTTTCTCAGCAACTGAACACATAATGTATATGATTTGAGACCCAACGAAACAAAAAGCACAGATCTTTACACATTCAACTAAATTCCCAATTTGTAAATAAAAGGAACATAAATTTTCTTAAAGATGAATTCTAATTGGTATTTGAGTTCTAGTTGAGCACTATGAGATAATCCAATAGAGTAAAGCAGAGTAAGGGTACCTGTGATACTGAGGACGATGATCCCAACTACAAAAGCCGCTACTTGGATCCTACTCATCTGGAAATCCATGGGATTTGGCCCAATTTGGAATGTGAAGAAAACCCTGAATCAAAGTTTGGGTATTTGAAGTGGAATTTGTGGAAGCTTGAAGAACAGGGAGGAATCTCTGAAGCCGTGTTTGTGTGAAAAGTCAAGACTCTACATTATAATAAGAGCCGCATTGGAAAACGCACCGTATCATTTAGTCTTCTTTCTCTTTTGCACCGTATTGTAGGGTAGATAAAGTGATAAACCTGTTAGATTGGTCCATTCATAGATTCTCAATATTAATGGAATATTGGAAACATGTTAGATTTGTGAATAAGTGTACTAAAATTAAGTATCAAAAGATTCAAAGCATCACCCACGATCATTTAGTTCAGTGACCTTTATAGAGAGGTTCTGAGTTCAACTGTGACAATTACAAAGCATACCAGAACAGAATTCCGACCTCTCACCTATTTAGCTAGAAGGCACGTTGCTGGTAATAATATCTGTAAGTTTTGTTATTGACAAAACAATAAATAGGATCCCAAGTATATACTGATAACTATGTTATGCCAAGGAGGTTGAGAGTTGCACTTCAACTCATACCAAAGTTCTTGAATATCATAAGAAACACCACAACACTATCATTCAATCTCATCAACAATCTTGTGATCCATTGAACCAAAATTTTGTCTACAGCAATTAAAAGAATGGTTATAAGAATAGTAACCAAGGCCCTAGTCTTCCTTCCTCCATGGGATTTCTCAGAGCTGGAAGCTTGGAGTCATAATATGACCAGAGATGCTTATTTGCACAATGCTTCTCTTCCTGTTCTTATTCACCATACATTGATGACCACCTATGGATGTATAAGCAGACATGAGGTGCCACTATAGAAATGAAACACTACTGTACAACCGTGAGAATGAAACCAAATCAGTTTCTCGTTTCAATGCTAAGAGCTAGAGATATTATACAGGTGCCAATCTACACGAGGAACATAATCTTTCTTCATCATTTCCTCTTTTACTATTTCGTAAGTAGTTTGGTCTGGAACCAACCCCTTCTCCAACATCTCATTCAGAAGCCCATTTGCATCTTCAAGTCTGTCCTTCTTAGAATATCCCTTGATCAATACATTATACGTTGCAACATTTGGTCGATTCCCTCCTTTCTCCATCCGTGCCCTCAGATTCAAAGCTGCAGTCAGGTTTCCTTCTTTGCAGTAGCCATCCATCAAAATGTTATATGTCAAGTGATTTGGACTCAAACACTTCTTGAACATCTGATTCAAGAGTTTCCGTGCCTTTTTTGACTTCCCTTCTTTGCAGAATCCATCTATTAATATGTTATATGTTATGCGATCAGCTCTCAAGCCAATATCCTCCATTTCGTGGAAAAGCTTCAAGGCCATATCCACTTTCCGCTGTCTACACAAACCACCTATCCGGCAGTTGAAGGTTGAAGTGGTTGGAGAAACTCCTCTCTCTAACATTGAATTATAAAACTCAGATGCTTCCTCCATCATCCCATCCTTAGAGTAAGCATCAATTAATGTATTGTACGTTACAACACTCGGCTCCAAGCCTTGTCTACCAATGTCATCAAACAACTCTTTAGCTCTCTTCATCATCTTCTTCTTACAAAACCCATTTATAAGTGAATTATAAGTAATCACATTTGCCTTCAAACCCAAGCCACGCATTTCCTCCAGCAAATCACAAGCCTTGTCAAGCTCCCCAATGCTGCATAACCCTTTAATCAACGAACAACATGTAAACACATCTGGTTTCAAATCCTGCTTCGTCATTGCCTCAAAAATTTTGACAGCGGCCGGTATATTCTCAACTTTACCAAAACCACTAATCAAAATATTGTAAGTACACTTATTCGGCTGAATACTCTTCGCCATCATCTCCTTCAAAATCGCATCAGCTTTGTACATCCTCCCCAACCCACCCAACTTGCAATGCCCATCAATCAAAGTATTATAACTAACCACATTTGGTGCTATCCCCCAAGCCTTCATGTCTTTATCAACAACATCCTTTGCCTTCTCCAATTTCCCGACCTTACACAACCCCCTAATCACCATATTAAACGTAAACAAATTCGGCTTAATCCTCCTCCTTATCATCTGAGTGTATACAAACTCAACACTCCCAATCTCACCTTCATTCACCAAAGCCCTCAACAAAGGGTTACAAGCAAACACTGTCATCCTAAACCCACAATCACCAGCCTTCTTAAACGCTTCAACACCCAACTGGGTCTTCAAATTTCTCGCATATGCCAAAACCAACAAGTCAACAATAACCGAATTTGCACGCCTACCCAATGCAAGCTTACTAAAGATTGCAACATTTGAAATCTCATCATTGCTTCTAACAAACTCATGTAAAAAAGATCTAATCTTTGAGTACCTTTTGGCTACTGCCAATGAACCCAAGAGCCTAAAAGTGAGTTCAAGATCAACTTTATCATTGAAATCCTTATGGGAACAGTTTAAGTACCTGAGAATCAGTACTGGGTCTGCTCCAGAGTCCCAAACCTGATGAAGAACCGGTGTAAAGTTCGAGTCTTTGAGATGGGTTCTGAGCTCTGACCACCTCTGCTTTGTTAACAGCTCTGAAACCACATTAAGATTCAATTTTTCCGATGTGGGTTTTCTGGGTTTGCAAGCTAAAGAGCAGAGAGGCCTCAGAAGTTGAAGCCTGGGATGCATTTTGCTCCCCACACCAAACCGACCCAAGCTTTGTTGCTTATAAAACAAGCAGGGGCAGTTTCGTCAATTGAAAAAACCAAAGGGTTTATGAAGGGCTTTAGTCACAAAAATGAAGCACCCTTCTGAGGTCTGAACCCAATTCTTATGGCGGTTCTCCTATAACACATAAAAGATTGAAGCTTTCGTTTCATTAGTGTTTGAATTGAATTGGGTTAATCTCATAATGTTGAAGCTTCTCTCTTCTTCTTCTTCCTCATGCCTACAAAGTTTGGGCCCTAAATTGGGCCTCCGGGTCGGGTCGGCCGAAATGTCGTCGCCGTTGCTCCGTGTTCTGAGCTCGCTAACTGGCCGGAATCGGCCCAATATGGCTCGCCGGGCGTTTTTTTGCTCTGATGCAAGCGACGGCTCCGATCAGGTGGTTGAGGTGGAGGCAAAGGCGGCGGGGAGTGAGGGTGAGGCTGAGGCTAAAGCTTCTTCTGCTATAGTGTCCACAAACCCTAGACCAGAAGATTACCTTACGGTTTGTTAAAACTTGAAAGCTTGGTTTTTTTCTTTTTGAAGCTTTATTCAATTAAAAGTTTGGATTTTTTTTTGTTTGATTAGTGAGTTTATGTTTTTGTTTGTCTGCTATGAAGGTTTTAGCTTTACCATTGCCGCATAGACCACTCTTTCCGGGGTTCTACATGCCTATATATGTGAAGGTAGTGTTGTAAATCATGTTTGGTTAATGTGCTTCATTGATTTATGGATCAATTGTTGTTTATGTAGTGTCAGCATTGTGGTTTTGGTTGGTGGAATTGGAGTGATTTGAGTGATGTTGTAGCTGTATTGTGTAGGATCCGAAACTGCTAGCGGCTTTACAGGAAAGCCGGAAAAGGCAAGCTCCGTATGCTGGTGCTTTTTTAGTGAAAGATGAGCCAGGGACTGATCCAAGTCTGGTGTCTGGTTCGGACGCGGAGAAAAGCATACATGAGTTGAAAGGGAAAGACTTGTTTAATCGGTTGCATGAAGTTGGTACGCTTGCCCAGGTATCAAGTTTGGCCCAAGGATAATGTGGATTCAGCCTCTTGACTGCATGAGTTTCCTTTCAGTTTTTTTATTTTATTTATTTTATACAGTTTCTGCTTGTTTTGGTGTATCAGATTTCTAGCATCCAAGGAGACCAAGTAGTGCTTATTGGTCATAGGAGACTTCGAATTACCGAGATGGTAAGGAGAAATAAATAGTAAGCATGATTATTTGAATGATTGTCTTGACAAACCATGTTTAACTCCTCGCTTATGCCTCATGAGTCAATTACAGATATTTATATGAACTGGTGACGGTATATATTTATTCTAAACCTATTGTTATTCAATATATGCACCTAGATATGTTAACATGTAGTAATGTGCACACACAGATAGTACATATCAGTAATTCAGTGTTGTATTTTTCATACAAAAATTAGTAACTTTATTGCTTCTATACAGGTTGATGAGGATCCTCTGACTGTAAAAGTTGACCATCTCAAGGTATGATGTCCATATATTCATCTTCTCAAAGTGATTTATAACTATTTGAATTCCACATGTATGAGAAGTTTTTCTAATCCCTTGTTCTAATTGGTTTTATTACTTACACTACAGAATAAACCATATAACAAGGATGATGATGTCATTAAGGCTACATCTTTTGAGGTTATAGCAACCTTACGAGATGTTCTGAAGACTAGTTCTCTTTGGAGAGATCATGTTCAAACATACACTCAGGTTCAGTTTATTCTCCGGTTATGTTAGACTTTCTTGATTTCTTTGTTCCTTTTATCCTCCATCATCACTATCTTTGCTCGTAGTCTACAACAGTGGTTGAATTAGTGCGAAATTGTTTACATGTCTTAGTGACTTGGTGTGTTAATACATCATTTGGTTTACAATCTTGTCATGATAGCTTTCTTATATCTTTTTCTTTTTCCAAATTGTTCAGCATATAGGTGACTTTAATTTCCCGAGGTTAGCTGACTTTAGTGCTGCAATATCTGGGGCAAACAAATTGCAGTGCCAGCAAGTGCTTGAAGAGCTGGATGTAAGTATCGGGAAATCAAACTTGGGGTTTCCAGAATTAGATAGCTCATCTTGTTGTTTGTTTTTGCAAACCTTTCCATCCTAGCTCTGTATGTTGAGAATGATGTCAATTTTCAGAACTGTTTTGACCGACCAGCCTTTTTATTCAATAATATCATTCTTAATGCGTTTGAACACTACAATTTTTCGCTCTCAGGTGTACAAACGTTTAAATCTCGCACTCGAATTAGTGAAGAAAGAGATGGAAATCAGCAAGCTTCAGGTTTGTCAGGCTATGATGCTAATATACTTTTCCTTGGGGTACTTGTCACCTATTCTCAGTTACAGTTTTATACTCATTTGCTATTTCTTTTACGGGTTGTATGTAGGAAACTATTGCAAAAGCGATTGAGGAGAAGATCAGCCGTGAGCAACGCCGCTACTTGTTAAATGAGCAGCTTAAAGCCATAAAGAAGGTATTTTCTCCACTATCAGATTAACTTTTATGCCATGCTCGTCACTGTCAGTAGTGCATCTCCACCGGCCATGTATAATAGTTTATTTAATGGCATGTGGTGGTTGATCTTACTCAGATTCCTTACTTCACCTTTGGGACATTTTGAAATTTAACTGGCTTGACATGCTGCAGGAATTGGGATTAGAGACAGATGACAAAACAGCGCTTTCTGGTTAGTTACTTTTGTAATCTTTTTTTCATTATGAATTTATTTGCATATACATAAATGTATACAAGCACATACATGTATTTATACTGTTGTACCAGCATTTCCAAAGTCACACTTGCACCGATTCTGTTAGTGTGTGCGTTTGTTATACATGGGAGTCATTATAATGAGAACCCAAGTTTAAGGACTGGACTTGAGGAGTAAGGGTTGGTGTCTCAATTTTTCAAAATTGGATATGACCGGTTAAAATCTTGTTTCATCCACTGTGCATCCCGACACTTCCAGCAATTCATATTGCATCGGAAGCAAAGTCCTGTTAGTAGCATGCTTGCAATTAGGTGCACATGGCTGTACGTTCTTCGTGCTTTCTTGTCATAAGTTCCAATCTGACTAGGGTTCAAGTATTGCGTGACGATGTTGGTTGGTGTTCCTAAATATTCATATTCAAATACATAATGGTAATGATGCATCATTTTGGTATCCTGTGGTGCAGCAAAGTTCAGGGAGAGGCTTGAACCAAACAAGGATAAATGTCCACCTCATGTTTTACAAGTTATAGAAGAAGAGCTTACAAAACTACAGCTGTTGGAAGCTAGTTCGAGTGAATTTAACGTGACACGTAATTACCTAGATTGGTTGACGTCGATACCATGGGGAAATTACAGGTTTTTGCACTAATCTTGTTTCAGTTTTTTTTTATGAAAGCATATATTGGTAAATCTTGTTAGGAGGAACTTGTTCAAATAAATCAGTACTACGGTTGGTTAGGAACCATTTTAAACACTCATCAACTCGTGAGTTCAATGATTCTTTAGGCGGCTTCCATCTCAAGTTGTTGCCCTTAGTCTTTTATATATGGCTGTGGCAAAATGAACAGGGATTGGACGATGCAAAGTATTAATACTATCAAACTTGACTACTATCAATATGAAGTCTATTGTTGGCACAAGTTATTGTTTCTATATGAGATTGAATGGATACTAGCATGACAATCTTTAAAGAAACTATATGATTAACGTTTAGTGAGTTAGTGTTGTTTTTCTTTTATATTTATCAGAAATGTGCACCCTTGTTGAATTTTCACCATTGGCAAAGTTCCAGTATAATGATATCTCCCATCTCAATTCCAACTGCAGTAATGAGAACTTTGATGTTCTCCGGGCTCAAAAAATTCTTGATGAAGACCATTATGGATTAAATGATGTGAAGGAAAGGATATTGGAATTTATTGCTGTTGGAAAACTCAGGGGAATCTCACAAGGTCGGTATAGTTTTATTCTACCATTATCATGGCCTTAGCTCCCTCCCTGGATGCATGATTTTATTTTTCAGACACTAATCTTAATCCTGATTTTTTATTTATATCTCTCATTTGTATAGCTATTAACGTGAGCAATAATGGTTATATATTCACAGGAAAAATCATTTGTCTCTCTGGTCCTCCTGGAGTTGGCAAAACCAGCATTGGTCGTTCAATTGCACGTGCATTGAATCGTAATTTCTTCCGATTTTCTGTTGGAGGGTTATCTGATGTCGCTGAAATCAAGGTATGTTGGAATATCCTGACACTATGACTAGAAGTAATATGTGCAGCTACTTCTTCTAACTCTATTTTGTATCCAGGGACATCGCCGGACCTATATTGGTGCTATGCCAGGAAAGATGGTTCAATGCCTTAAAAATGTTGGAACAGCTAACCCTCTAGTACTAATTGATGAGATCGACAAGGTTGTACATTAATGGTTCTCTTGCTTCATATTTTATTTTCTAGCCAAAGATCGTACTTTTTTTCGAGTTCCATAATAAATCGATTGGATATGGAAATTTCTGTTTTGTGGCAGTTGGGAAGGGGACATGCTGGTGATCCGGCTAGTGCTTTGTTGGAGCTCCTAGATCCAGAGCAAAATGCTAATTTTCTAGATCATTATCTTGATGTTCCAATTGACCTAACAAAGGTTAGTTTTATTGAATTACAAGGCATCATGTCTTTAATTTCACCAGTAGTATGGAATGAAAAGGCATCTAATACAGATCCATACTCTCAACCCAGTGAGAGATGTATTCATATGCTATCTCTAACTAGGTACTCTAAAAACTCAAACATGAAATTATCATCAAGAAGATAGAGGAGGTGATTGTATGTTAGGCCATAAGTTTCTTGTTGTGATATTTGTGTCTGCAGTAGACTCATTTCCTGTCTTCACACATTCACGTTTGTAGTTGATCCATCTGAAAGTGTCAATCTAAGGTTCTGGCATGGAAATAGGATCCAGAATATTTTCTCATCACACTGTTACTTTTTTATTGCAGGTTCTGTTTGTTTGTACAGCAAATGTTGTTGAGAATATACCAGCTCCTCTCTTGGACAGAATGGAGGTAATTTCCATAGCTGGGTATATTACTGATGAGAAAATGCACATTGCTAGAGACTATTTGGAGAAGACTACACGTGAAGCGTGCGGAATCGAACCTGAACAGGTACTGATATCCATATCTTTGTGTCTGGCTATAAATGTTTATTAAATTTGCATACTAATGTATTATGTGTACAGGTTGACGTGACCAATGCAGCTCTTCTTGCTCTCATAGAAAATTATTGCCGAGAAGCGGGTGTTCGGAACCTACAAAAGCACATAGAAAAGATCTACCGCAAGGTTTGTCGAAGTATCTCTATGAAACAGATATTGATACCAATCATTAGGTTTTCCAGTGCTTTTCTTAGGTCCAGGGAGAAACTACTGGCGAAATGATTTATGAACTTATGAATACTGATATTCTTTAACCTATCTTTTATGGCCTGGCAGATAGCGTTGCAACTTGTTAGGCAAGGAGAGTCAGATGAACCTGTAGATGCTGACGAAGTACAGACTCCTGTCAGTAAGTCTGATCACCCAGATGAACCTGCAGTTGTTGCAGATGCTGATGAGGGCAAAGTAGAAGATATTGCTTGTGATAAACAAACTGCTGATGAGTCTGTTGAGGGTAAAGGTCATGAACATGCTATTGAAACCTCTGTGGGAAGTGTAACTATCACAGATGAAACTGCAGCTTCTAAAGTTCAGGATGAGGATATGCATTCAAAGGTATATTACTGATTGTAATCATATTTGATAATGCCTTACTCATGAAATATTGTCCTTTTTGGTTTGTATTTTCTTCGTCAGGCTATTAAATGTTGCTGGGTCATCTGTTTCTGCCTTCTAAAATCGTATGTTTATCCAGAAGGATTTGATCTGTGTTGTTTTGTTTGCAGGATACAGAAGAAACTCAGAAAGTTAAAGATGGTGAAGCTAAAAAACCAGTTGAGAAAGTGTTGGTTAAAGAATCAAACTTGGGTGACTTTGTTGGCAAACCAGTTTTTCATGCTGATCGCATCTACGAACAGACTCCGGTTGGAGTTGTTATGGGTCTTGCTTGGACCGCCATGGGTGGTTCCACCCTGTATATAGAAACCACTCAGGTTGAGGAAGGAGAGGGGAAAGGAGCACTTCATGCTACTGGTCAACTTGGAGATGTTATGAAAGAAAGTACCCAAATTGCTCACACCGTGGCCAGAGCGATATTGCTCGAGAAAGAGGCAGAAAACACTTTCTTTGCCGATTCCAAGCTTCATCTCCATGTGCCTGCAGGGGCCACACCAAAGGATGGACCAAGTGCTGGTTGCACCATGATCACATCCATGCTGTCCAGTGCCATGAAGAAGCCTGTTAAGAAGGACTTGGCAATGACAGGGGAAGTAACACTAACTGGCAGGATCCTTCCAATAGGCGGAGTATGTCATATTTCTTCTATATTCTGTATTTATGATTTTTTTTTTTCCTAGTAATTATGCATCACTCACCTTAACCTCTTCTATTCAACGAGTTTAATGGAATGGATGTCTGATATTAACTCACAGTTGTATATCTGTCATTCTGTGTACATTCTGCTTCTCAAACTCATAGATAGTTCCTTCTTTATGAACCATTTAGGTGAAGGAGAAGACAATAGCAGCAAGGCGGAGTGGAGTGAAGACCATCATATTCCCTGAAGCCAACAGGAAGGACTTTGATGAGCTTGCACCTAATGTAAAAGAAGGTCTTGATGTTCACTTTGTAAATGACTACAATCAGATTTTCGCTTTGGCTTTCAGTGATGACCAGAACCAAGAAAAATAAGCGGATCCTTCCACATGAGTCCTAAAGAGAGGACTTACGCTGTCATACATCATTTTTCTGTGACCCCCATGTCAGGACCAGCTGGTATTCATCAGGAGTCCCATTCTGAAAGACACATTATAGCTGAGATGGGGTGTGATGTACATTTGTTTTCAAAAATTTATTCTGTTACCTTTTTATACTTGTAAAATTGGGTCGCCGATTTGCCCCATTTTTGTAACATAGCAGTGTTCTTCACCAGAATATTCTGTCCGAGGCGCAAACAAAATGAGGTAGAACTATTGTTGGAGTTAATCTTACTCGATAATAATTCTCTATAAAGATTAGTCTTTTTCTAAAACTGGATATGGATGATCCAAACCATTCCAGATTGGTGGTTGTCTGTGTGTCAAATCATACTTCCTTTCTCATAGGCACGTTCCATTTTTTATTTTTAATCCAAGATAGATGGAACGAGGCTGTGTCCTAATCCGAGTGCTGTTTGACAAGGCCTATTTCTGCACAGGGAAGATCTTTCTTCATCTTATTGTCATTGACACTTGGATTCAGAGAGCAATATATTAGATTGAGACCCCTTTCCTTGTTGGAGGGTCTGCCTCATTGGGCAGTTTGAGAGTGGGTCGGTAACCCCAATGATGAGTGTCAAAGCAAAACCCTTTCCCTTTTTGGGGGTGAGTGACCTTTGAAGCAGATTAAGACTACACCTCTTGTTGAGTCCTTTGCCAATAGCACTCTATTTTTTTGCTGTCGTAGTGGTGGTGGCGGCGATGGTGATGCTTTCTCTATAATTTTCTTCTTTCCGGACACTAACTAAGACCCAGAGAATCAAGATTTTGGCTTTGCCAATTGCCACCACGCCATCCATTTGGTTTGCTTTCTCAATTGGAATGGAATCATACCATATATATTTCTATCAAGTTTTGGATAATCCTAAACAACATCTATGTGGGCAACATTTAGTTTTGCCAAATTTTGAATGAAATTTTTACATTTAGTAATTTTGTAAATTTTATTAGATTCTCTATTAATCATTAAAAACACTCGGTAAATGACATTATTGTGTCACAATCTATTAACGATGTATACTTTTTTTTTTCGGTGAATCAAACTTAAAGTATCAATGAACACATCCAACACACCAAATTTTTCACCGAAATTACTATTGTTTTTGTACTAAAAGTATCGGTACTCTATAGTCTATACTTCGACTTTTAGAGTAAAATCTGATAATCTATCTATGAATACTATTCTGACGTATGAATATTTTGGATTAGATCTTATATGGTATTATTGCTCATAATCACAAGTACTATATATGACCATTAGAATATGAATTAAGAAGAATCCTACGTGCGATTTCCGCACGTCCACTAAAGTGATGATCTTACATAAACTAAGTGATATCTTTGACCTATAAACACACAACACAATCTCAATCTTCCTTAATTTCCTGTGCTGACATATACCACGCGTCAAGAAAAGCGATTTGGATAAGATTCATAAGACCTTTAGATTAGTATGATTAACCCCCACAAATCATTGCCAATGATCTAAAACCAAAGCTCAAGTTTAACCTACTTAGTAAAGGAAATCCCTTTGACTCGATTCCAAAATCTTCAAGCCTGCAAGAAAAGCTAAAACCCAGAACCAGAAGGACCCCAATAAGATATCGTGCATGAACCTTCAGGATTAAGTAGTTAGCACACTAAAAACAAGAGGGGAAGATCAGAGATCGGGTCCATGATGGGTCATTCTTCCACCCAGAAAATGAAAGAGAGAGCAGAATGTTCTGGTTTTCCCGAGTCTCACAGAACTGGACCCTAGAAAACCAGTTGAATCTTAAACGATCACTATCAGAAATGTGCTTGCTCTTATTATAAACGAAAAGTTTTGAGATTAAAATCACGTGCGCTGTTAGTCAAAAGTGGGATTCGTAGTTTTATATAAAATGATGAAATTCAAGCCAAGTGATATCATCTTTTTGCAGCTTTCACTTGAATATGGCAATAGTAGGCGCCTAACTATCAGACTCGATAATGGAAACTATAGCAGCAGCAGCCAACCAGGTGATCCAAACTTGTGGCCCTTTTAACAAGCTAATACATATATATCAGATATGACAACATCAAATCCACACCATGAAAGTACATCGTATCTTCTTCTTCTTCTTCTTCTTCTTCTTCAAGTTACTGTCATCATCATTGATACAATTATGCTCGCTTACTTGCCTTGATCTCATTGATTGCTCGGATCTATTGAAAGATATACGTCGATGAAGCAATGGTGAAGTACCCTAATAAGAATACATTAGATTACTGAAGTCACGAAAACATGGTTATTACTACTAAATAATATATATATATATATATATATATATATATATATATATATATATATCACCATATTCCAACAAGAACCTTTGCTAGTTCTTGTAAGTTTCCTTTGCAAGAACTGATTCCTTAACAGAGGTAGATTGTATATAATACCATAGAAATATCAACGATCATGCAATCGAATTATATTTTAATTCTTTTCATTACTAAAAGGGTGTTCAAAATTTGAATTGATCTTCTCCCTCTCTATCAATAGAAAACAAAACTATGCATACAATTAGCAGCCACGTTTTACAACTCACACACCTAAATAGGCAAAATTGAATCTTATAATTCGAGAGCAGTCCGCCATCAACTTTAATGATTACAATTTCATGCTGTACCAATCACCAATGTTTTGATTAGAACATCAACCATAAGTGGATAGAGGAAAAGTAACTTTTTATTTCAAGACTTTTTTTTTCATTTCAAGACTTCTAATTAACTTTTTATGCTTACACCACCCATCACTTAAAAACTTTATTCAACTTGCCATTTATTATCACTGAGTATTCTTTCTTCTTTTTAAAAACCCCTTAATGATGTGGGATAAGTTGATGCTCCATTTGCTAATCAGCCACTGATACTAAATCATCTTCTTACGTCTCTTGTGCTTACATATTGAAGCATTAAGACTAAGCATCCTTATATGAGAACGCTCATCAATTCTCAGAGTTGCCTTCACTAATCACATGCCACAATTCTTGTAAAAACATCGTATACAATGAAAATTAATAAAAAATCATCGGTCGTGTCTTTAATGAAGTAAAGAATTTGAAAGACACGACGAAATTCTTATATTAATTACTCCATATCTTTGTTTCAATTTTTTTTTTAAGCTCATGAGGCATGAACCGATAAATAAAGTTTTCTGCTCATTTTGTAGATTACAAATTTCTATTTTGTTCCAGATTTATATATAATTTTTTTTAATCAGTAGTCAATATATATTTCTCAGCAAACAGTACAAAGAATAAAAGTCCCACTAGGGGCGACAATAAGAATTACTCTCTATGATAATTAAGAACCTAGCTGTATCTAGGAATTCAACCATTAAAAGTACATCCACTTTATGAAGATCGTTTATAATATCTTTATTTTCACAGTCTCTAATCACTCATGGAGAAACATGAATAAAGAGTAACAACTCATGAGTTGAATCTGCCTTTGATTCAAAATAAGATCTAACGATGGGCCAAAAAGACTCAATCCATCTAAGCCTATCTCGAAAGAAGAGTCTACATCAACCAACTAGCACAGTTAGACTTAATATAAGCTCATATCCTCATCAGCCAAACCATACCAAACCCTAGGGGCAAGGACGTCAACCACCCGTCACCGGACCTTCGACGCAACTCTCGTCCCACAAACCAGGTCGCCAACCCACCACCCTTCGAGAAATACTCTGCACCATCTCCACCATCGGCGGCACAACTACACCATCGACGACATCAATTCCCAAACAGGATTTCAGCAACACAATATCGTCGATCAGCAAGAACAAAAGAAAAAATCGGAACCAAAATCCGATTGATTCAGAAGTGTGTTGACGAAGTTTACCTTCGTTTCCAATCATCTCCCTTTGACCGGCAAGAATTGACCCGACCTGACGAAGGTTTATACCGCCAAAGCAAAAACCTTCAAGGTTAGGAGAAGAGAAGGGAGTGACGCCGCTATTCCCAATTCTGTTTACATATCCAAGTTGTGGCTAAGAAATGTCACCATCAAAGGGTAGAAGGTTTTGAGATCCGCCGCCGTCGGACGGATGCGATCTTAGGGTTTCTCTTAAGGACGAGAGCGAATGCATTGCTTCTTTCTGCTATCTCTTTTCTTTCAACATTCATATATAAATTTTAGTTTCCTCTAATATTTTAGTTACTCATATTTAATTTGTATGTATTTAAAACATAATGAATTACTTTATTTATAGTACTCTATCATGTGGAAACGAGACGAGTGAAAATGAAATTTATGTGTGACAAGTTGATTTATTTTCATTTATTCAGAATGACATTTTTTACCGCAAATATATGCAGTTAACAACTTAACATGCAATACTTCACTCATGGAGTGGCATATAACGATAACAATAAACTCCTTTCTAAAAAGAGAACCTAGATGCGAAGGGGTCAGTGTAGTATGGCCGTTAGCGACATGCATGAGTTCAAGATAGCGAATCAATTGTCATCTAGATTCCTACACTTTATTTTTTTATTGCCGAGGCAAATACGAGCAGTAATATTTAACGTTGCAGGACATGGATCAGTAAAATTGACTGCCGATGGATAATCAAGTTCATAGTTGAAGACATCCGACGACTAGCTGGAAATTTTGAATTAATATCCTTTCGGCATAGTTGACGGGAAGTCAATTTTGTAGCAAAGTCAATATCCTTTAGGTCACTCAATTCATAATACTACTTTTTTGGTGTAATCAGCTCCGATCTTCGGCACTCCCAGCCTTTCAATTTGATCAGTTAGGTTCGGGTTGCCCTAGAGGATATTTGAGTTGTAATTTTTACTTTCTTAATCTAAAAAAAAACAGTAATATTTAAACTCTCAAAGTACTTGTATATAATGCAAACACCAACAATGTTGTTGAATTGCTAGTAAATCCTTGAGAACGATAATCTACATTAGCCACAAGTTTACCTAATTAGAGACACGCTCACTTGAGTCTTAAGGATACTTTTTTAACTAAAAAACTTGTTTTATATGTGTCAAATTCAGTAGTTCACATTCTCAATTACACCGTCATCACTAGTTTCATGTTCAAGAAGTCAATTCAAAACTAACAAAAGAAAAGGTTAATCACATATGCTCGCGAGTGTTGGAGTTGGACGTGTTTCATGTTGTGCGGAAGCGACAAACAAGTATGAAACACTAAAATTTGAAAAAAGATAAATAAATAAAAAATTTAGAAAACTAAAGATTTACGTGGTTCATCCCAAAATTAAAGAATTATATCCATGGGCAGGAACAATGAGGAGATTCCACTAATATCAAAAGAAGATTACAAGGTGTTTAACATTCAAACCCAAAACTCCAATTACACCCGGATACACTCACTAAAAGAAAAACACCAAATAGAAGAACAACTTCTATAGAACCCTAAATTGCAGTTTTTTCTCAAACCCCAAAATTGCGGCTCTTTTTTTTTTTCTTTTCTCTCTACACAATTGGTGACGTAAAACATGTATTTATAGTGATAGACAAACTCCCTAACCTAATATGATTAGATCAATAATATGTGCTTAATTCAAAAGATAATTGGTGGGGTTATTAATTAAAGCCACAAACCAACAATTTCCACCTTGGCTTAAATTAACCAAAACCTCCAAAGTAAAATCTCTTCCCAAAGTTTCCTCAATCAAACCCCGAAGGGTACTAATTACATATAGCAATCAAGCCAAAGCCAAGCTTAAACTTGCAAACAGGAACTGACTTGATCAAAAGTAGATGACTCTAACGAAGAGACTGAATTTCTTCATATAAAGCAATGTTGTAGAACCGAAGTTGCTTCTCTTCAATATCACCAACAAAAACAAGTACCTCCTGACCAAACTGAATGAAAGTGTAAATTGACACTTTCCATTAAGCTTGAACAAGCTCCACCTGCTTAGTAACACCGTGGTCTGAACCTACATCAATAGACTTTCTTCAAAATGCATGGCATACTCTTCAAAGTTCATAACTTGGTTGATTACAGATTTAGGTGAGTTACACTGAAAACACAACAAATCATAATTATTCACCCCATATGCAAATCCATGGAATCTAAATTTTACCCTCCACTCAAGTTCACCATTAATCACATGAGCACAACATGACAACTAATATTAGAATAATCAACATGAGTACCAAACTATATTTTAATTGGAGTCTTCAAACAAAATGTAGTCGATGGAGACCAATTAACCAAGTAGCAGGAGTTAACAGATTTAGCACCGAAGTCTTTAAACTTATTCAAATTAGAAAGCATGTCAAACACTTTCTCTAAAAGGGATCCACCAATATGTTCTGCAGTACTCATACGTGGTGTCTTCAAGATAGTGCGGTGTCTTACTATTCAATCTCTACATAACTGATCAAACTGCCCCTCAATAAATACAGTTGTACCAATAACTGAACATGAACATGATAAAGAGGCAACTAATGGAGCACCAATAATTGTGCTACCCTTAAGTAAGTAGAGATCAAGACAAATCAAATTTCTCTGAATCACAACAAGATCACCCTTACAAACACTTAAAACTCCATCTTCATACAAAAACTTATAGCCTTGTGAGTCAAGAGTACCCAAAGATATCAAATTATTCTCCATATCTGGAATGTGCCTAATTTTTGCCAAAGTCCTGATAACTCAGTCATGCATCTTAATTTGAACTAATCCAATCCCCATAACTTTATTAGGAAAATTGTTCCCCATAAAGACAAATCTCCCATCTACAGACTAGTGAGTGTCAAACCAATCCCGATTAAAGCACATATGGTGCGAGCAAGCCAAATAAAGTAACTAACCATTAACAAATGAATCACCAGCAAATAAGGCAAAATCAAAAGCAGACTCATCATTCACAAAATTTGCATCATCCCTAGAATTTTCAGAAGACTTACCTCTCTCTTTGAGTTTAGGGCAATTAGCTAGGTTTCAAATGACCTTCTTTGTGACAATAATTACATTTGCCCTTTCTAATTCGAGACTGATACCTCGAATTTCCTTTGTTACCGCTTTCTTCTCTACCCCGAACTACCAAACTTTGTTCATAATTATCAGTCAAATTCTCTGATATTTTCTTCTTTAGTTCTTTAGAACCCAAACCTGCTTTGACATCTTCCAAAGAGATAGCTTTTTTTCCATACAACATATTCTCAACAAAATTTTTAAAAGAATGAGGCAAAGTGCATAATAGAATCAAAGCCTGATCTTCATCTTCAATTTCATCCATATTTCTCAAATCAAATATAAACTTATTAAAGTCATCAGTATGATTTTGAACAAGTGTACATTCAGACATACGAAGAGTGTATAGTCGCTGCTTCCAATATAATCGACTGGTGAGGGATTTGGTCATATACAATTTCCCCAGCTTTAGCCACAATCCAGGTGCATTTGTCTCATCGGTGACTTTACGTAGAATCATATTAGATAGACATAACAAAATTGCACTGTGTGCTCGTTCTAATGTGTCTTCTATTTCTTCATCTGAGAAAATAGTTGGCAAAGCACTCACTCCTTTTAGCTCCTTTAATAACCCTTGTTGAACCAATATGGCTCGCATCTTCAAACGCCAAAGGTTGAAATCATTCATCCCGTTAAATTATCAATCTCAAATTTCTTTACAGTAGTAGACTTCATAATTGTATTCAGGATCACAGAGTTGGCTCTGATACCACTTGTTGTGCGGATTGACAAAAAACTATGAAGCACTAGAATTTAAGAAAAGATAAATAAACAGAAAATCCATAAAACCAAAGATTTACGTGGTTTAACCCAAAATCAAAGGGTTACATCCACGGAAAGGAACAATGAGAAGATTCCAGTAATATAAAAAAGAGATTACAAGGTGTTTAACACTCAAACCCAAAAATCCAATTACACCCAAATACACTCACCAAAAGAGAAACACCAAATAGAAGAACAATTTCTATAGAACCCTAAACTGCGGTTTCTTCTCAAACCCCAAAGTTACGGCTCTTGTCTTCTCCCTCTACACAATTGGTGACGTAAAACATGTATTTATAATGATAGAAAAACTTCCTAACTTAATAGGATTAGGTTAATAATATGAGCTTAATCCAAAAGATAATTGGTGAGCTTATTAATTTAAGCCACAAACCAATACAAGAGTTATTATACGTCCAAGGCTTCTCTTAAATTATGAGCAGACTCTCTTTTCTCTTATTCTCTCTCTCTTCGAAGCCGTCTTAGGGTTAGAGTTTTGAGAAAACACAGAGCCGCACGGTAAAATCTCATGGCAGTTGCAAGGGCATCTGTAGCATCCATGGCAGCAAGACTCGCAACAAAACTAGCTCTGAGACATCATGAAGAAATGGTCGATTTGTGAGACCTCTGTTGCCCGGATAAGGGCCTCGTAGCTTTCTACCTGGTTGGACGCTTAAACACTGCTCGAGCAATAACATTCGATTCTTTTCACATTGCCATGCATACCATGTGGCGCTCATCCGTTTCGGTAGAGGTTCAGGGTTGGGGAGATCGTTTTCTCTTTACCTTCACTAATGAGAGAGATATGATCCAAGCGTGCCATGAGGATTCCAGCGTGCCATGATCCTTCTGAACGACTACGATGACTTTTCCGACATCATGAAGGTTCCCCTAGACTTTCCCGTAGACTTCATGTGGATCTAATTAAGTTGAGATTAGCGGCCTCCTGGCGGCCCTCATAACAGTGGCCACTACTCGGCTGGTTGGGAAGACTATCAGAGAGGTTCTGCAAGTTGACAATGGTTCCATGCAGCATGGTGTGGCTCGGGTTCGCATCACTCTCCCTCTGCGTGATCCGGTAAGACTTGGGCGGCGACTTAGGGTTTCGCTGGTGGATGTGATTTTGGTGAAATACAATTATGTACAAGTGCTTGGGAGGTGTAGGATTTGTATGCACAACGACCATGGAGGTCTGCCATGCCCGCAAAAGTAGGAGGAGGCCTCGTCCCCATCGGCAACAATTTCATCACCTCCTTCTATGGTGTTTAACGCTTCTTCAACATCGACCCTTGTATTTCCTCTGAAACCCACTTTGGCTAAGCTTTTCGCCAAGGAAAAGAGGGCGGTCCAGATCAAAGAAATCCCAGCTTTCCCGTCCCCATTAAAGGTGGCAGGAGTTCGACGTGAGCGTGAAGAAGATGACCATGGTCCTGGTATTTAAGTGAGCAAAAAATGCTTTATCAATGGTACCTATATGTCTCTAAGTCCTGGGAAACTAGGTTTCTCAGTCACTATTAATGGTGGTATGAAAGTGATTGAGACCGGAAAATCTCCCAAAGTGAAGCGTGGTCCTGGACGTCCTCGAGGTAGCACGAATAGGAAAAATCTATTTGAGGAGAAATCTGACTTGATGGCTCCTGATTCTGAGATGGGTGAACAAGCCTCGGTGGAGGAGGCCGGGGAGGAGTAGTCTCCTTGCTAGGTCAGGAAAGATCCCTACACATGCATTATGAAGGTATTATCTCCTTTTGTCTCTATTGAAAGGCACACCATTAGGTCTCTAGTCCTGATATTGACAAGTTGAGTGTCTTCTTTGTGCATGTGTAAGTTACTTGCTTTTAATAAAGTTCATTTATTTAGACAGCTGCTTTAAATTTGTTAGACTCTAGTTGAGTTTTTAAGTTTAGCTTTGTAGTTTTCTTATAGATGTCTTTCATGGCGCCGTGAACTGTAATTCGAGTTGTCTACAGACACTCCTAGCTACTTGACCTACTATGATCGTATCAGTCTAATAGACTCGATCTGTTTATTCAAAAAAGAGTTATTACACATCCGTTAATACATAAGCTACAATATCCATTATTTTGTCAGTATTTTTTTTTACCGTAAGTAAGTATTTAGACATGTTTTTTTTATTTGAATTTAGACATATTCTTTAAACGTACAATTCTCACCGTTTTTTATGAACTTCAATTACCTGATTCAATATTTGACACGTATTTACATGATACTCTAAATAAATATCAGAACATTTATTTTTGTAACATTCATGCCAATACTGTGGTCAGAAAGGAAATCGTAAAAGTACAAGTATAAGTATATAACAAAATTCAAAGTTGGTTATTCTAACAAACACTATCTTTACTGTCAACTTCTCCTAAATCTAACGAGAATCTAGCTAGCATTCAATTCCAACCACCATGAAATATGGAGAAAAAAAGAAAAGAAAAAAATAAGAATGAAATTAAAAGGGAAAATGGAAAATAGAAAAATATGTATATATATTCCCTCCGTTTTGTAGGGCCTTGAAACAAGTTGAAGACTCCACGTGGAAACAATGACCTCAGTAGTCCAGCGTCGAAAAGAGTCCTGAAGCCTTTAAATGGCTGAGTAGTCGGCTCTGCATCATCACCTTCGTTTCTCTTGCTCTGTTTTTTTAGGCGATTTTCTCTGCAATCCAATTTCGTTTTCCGAAGGGTCAACCAATTTTGGGACCAAAATACCACTGGATAATCAGAGACTACTCCAACTGGGCTTCTGCTGGGTTTTCTTTTTCAGGAGCTCGTCCGGAAATACAGGACAGGAGAAATAAGAAGAAGAAAGATGATTGAAGAGGTTGGTTTTGATGGAATTTCCATGAGAGGCAATAGAGAAAGTGGCAGTGAGACTTCTTCTTCTGCTTGTTCTGATCAGAATCAGAATTCAATGCATGACTCTATCAACTCTGGTTGTCCTAATGATGAAATCTCACAAGCTGCGAATAAGAGGCTTAAGGAAACTCCTATTGAGTCCAACGAAAAGGTTTCCCTTTTCTTCTTCTAAGTATATATTGTTTAGCTTTCATCTGTGGATATTAAATCTTAATTGAATTGATGATTTTTGTATTGTTTTTGTGGGGTTTAATATGTCATCTGTGTTGCCTTGGAACTTTGTGTTTTCATGTTGGGGTTTAGCATTTCGATTTCTTAGAAATTTTATGCTTTCTTCTCCATTTTCTGTTGTTTCACCATTTCAATAAGATTTGATTACATAAGAATAGAACGTGAAAAGAAATACAATAACACATGTTTAGGCTTTCAAAGTTTTCGTTAGATATTAGTTTACTTTTACTACCGATTTATAATTTGTCACCTAACATCTCTGTCTTCTGTTCTGGTGTTGCTACATTTTTTGCAGGCTCAACTGGCTCAAACCCTTCTAAGCTTACCACCACTTGGTCTGTCACTTGGGAAGACACCCTCTTTCTTGGACTTGAAAGAAAAATTACCCCGCAAACGAAAGACTAAGCGTGCAGTTGAAGTTAATGTTCAATCGATGTCCGAGAAGGAAAAGTTGAAAGCTTCTAACTTCTGTGCCTCATTACTCAGAATTGGTTCATGGCAGGTTGGTAATGTCAAAATGAACACTTTCTATAAAGTAGAGAAAATAAACTTTTTTCACTTAATTTTGATTTTAAAATGGGCAGAGAGTAACTGAACATGAAGGTGACCTGGTTGCTAAGTGTTACTACGCTAAGCGAAAGTTGGTTTGGGAAATCTTGGATAATGGTTTGAAGAGCAAGATTGAAGTGCAATGGTCCGATATTATTGCTATTAGAGCTGTCATTAAAGAAAACCAACCGGGCATTCTAGAAATTGAGGTTACACTTCTTTCAACTAATAACTAAAATTATACTTTTTAGCAGGCTGCATGTTTATATGGTAGTATCTTTGTTAAAGTGGTGATACCTTTGCAGCTGGGCCAACCACCTACATTTCATCGAGAGTCTAATCCACAGCCAAGAAAGCATACAATGTGGAATGCTGCAACAGATTTCACCAGTGGTGAAGCTCTTATTCACAGGTAGAAAAGGTCTTTAATTTTCTTGCTGTTATTGACAAAATACTATTTTAGTGTGCACAAACAATGAATAGCTCCTGTATGCACAACTGTTCAAAACGCGAGTAATTGGGCTGATGTACTTGTTGATGACATTCTTTTCCTGTAGGAGGCATTATCTTCAGTTCCCGCCTGGTTTGCTTGACAAACACTATGAGAAGCTTTTTCAATGTGAAAGCCGGTTTTTGGAGTTGAGCCAAAGACCTTTCCCTAGCCAAAGATCTCCATACTTCCAATCATACAATGGAGGTGCAGATATTTCTTTCGAATTTAGTAGCCATGGAGCTGAAATCTCCTCTAATTTGCCGTTACAACTCCAGACACATTTGGATCCCCGACAAGTTCAAACATATGAACAAACCAAACCATCTCTTTGCTACCCAGATTCTACTTCACCAACATCAGGTACTTACATCTCCTCCTTCACCCTAGTTTTTTTTTAGGCTTTGAACACTACTCAAGTTAAACCATACACTAATGTTGTCTCTCCAAATATCTTGTGATGATATAGTTATGGATTTTTCTTCGCCTTTAGATGAGGTCATCGACAACCAAGGAGTGGAAAATCACCGTGTGCCATCAGCTTGGGATTCACAAGTCATTCAATATCTTTTAGGTACAGATCAAATTCCACCACCGGTTTCTACAACAGAAGCTCAGTTCAATCCGGCCATTTCTTACCAAAACTTCAATGCACCAATAGCTTATAATCAGGAGTCTCAAACTTTGTTTAATATTGAAAAGCAGTTGTACAATCACTTGCAGATTCAGTGTCACAGAAACTCATTAGGCTCATCAATAGCCTTTTTAGAGAATTTGGATTCTGGAGGAATTACTGGTATTGAACAGACATGCTATGACCAGGACATAACGGCCAACACAAACTTGATTCCAGGTACAAGGGATCATACAGGTCAAACTCTTCCGCTAAGTTGGGTGATGGCACCTTTACCAAACAGTTGGACTCTGCCGGCCCAAGTTGTTCCTTCAGGACACTCAGGGATACAACCAGTTGATAATAACTCGATGTATTCATCTTTCAATCCAAATGCGACACCAGATGACTTTGTCGCTTTCAACAACTCAATGAACCGCTGGAGATGACTGCCTCACAAGGATGAACGAAATGGAAGATCTACAAGGGATGAGTGCATCATATTTTCCGGCTTCAACCCTCAGTTAAATTTTTATTTTTATTTGTTCTGTAAGATTATTGTTGCCAGATTAGGCCCCTTTAGCTTTAGTTAGAGTCGAGTATTTCATTTTCCAAATTAATTTGCCGACAGGCATCGAGTATTTTCAGTGCTTTGTTCTGGATATTTCTTCAAGCTTAAGTTCTAAGGTTTCACAAATGGTCACATGACTATAAACAAACAAAACAAAAGAATCATATATATACAGAGGCACCTAACAAATTGCTTTCTATTACAATCTTAAAGAGCCTAGTCAGTGCCAGGAATATAGAGAATGCCAATGTAGAAGCATAGTCTCATCTACTTGGGAGGTTAACAAAAGTGAAATAGGATAGCTCACCAAGACACCCAGTCATTTCTCCCACTGTGAAAGTATTGACAACATAACAAGACATTCAAGAACACAAGATCACAAAATGGTGCAAAACTATAACACCGCAAGATTTGCACCAGTAAAGCCCAGAACTTCAAACTTGAGGGTCTTCTGCCATAGCTACAGGACCTTCTCCAGGCCTGGCTTCAACTACTTCAGCCTTGGCTTCAACTTGTTGGTCCAAACCTACACCTACAGGAGGCTCTCCTTCCCCTTCCCCTTCTCCTTCTCCTTCTCCATTCACCTCACTTCCTTGTGCATTCACCTCACTGAAACTCCTCTTCTTCGAATTCAACTTCTCCTCTTCAGGCTTGGCTTCAACTTGTTCACTCGCCGCCTCCTTGTCCTTGTCCTTGTCCTTGTCCTTTCCCTTCCCCTTTCCCTTCACTCTCCCCTTCCCATTCGCCTTCCCCTTGCCCTTTGCATTACCACTACCACTAGCATTGTCCTTGTCCTTGTCCTTGTCCTTATCCTTAACATTGGCATTGGCATTGGCATCTTGAGCAGGAGGAAACAACGGCGGTTCGCAGCCGCTGAGTTTGCAAAACACCCTTTCAACAGTCTGGTTAATTTCCTTCCCCATTCCATTATTATCCAAAATCAATTCCCAAACAGACTTGGAGGCCTTCTCGAGCACTTGGGTCTCCAGCTCCTGCCTCAGAGCATCGAAAAGCTCTCGCTTCGTCTGCTTCTCGGCCCCGGGCGTGTTGAGTACTCGGCTCTGCTCCGCCATTTTGATAGTCGTGCTCTTCAGCTCTTCCTGCAAACCCCATTAAAACCACCACCACCACCACCATTAAAATTCAAAATTGCTTCTCCAAATTATCAATGTCAACATAAGAAATTAGATAGAGATAGAGATAGAGATAGAGATAGAGAAAGAGAGAGAATTTACATTGGCTTTGAGCTGATTGATGATCTTCAATCTGAGAGCGTCAATGGTGCCGTCGTTCATTAAAGACTCCAATACATCTTCCGGGGTTATCACCGAAGACGAACCCATTCTTCAATTCGCCTCAATTCTCCGACTCTGATGGGTATTTGTCGCGCGCGCTCTCTCTTTCTTCCTCTCTGCCAGGAGCCCTAATTGTAAACTCAGCTACAAGCTCTGTATATATCTCGAGAATGGGCTTCATCATGGGCCTATACTTGCTCAAATCGACAGTGGCAGTTGATGTATTTGGATCTATAGTAACTAATGTCCAATGACAATGACACTACCTCTCATTCTATTTTTCTGTGTTTTACCCAAGTATTAAATTGGTTTTACGACGAAGCAACACAACAGCAGCCAACTAGAGCATTTCTCGAAAATCAAACGGTATTTAAACAGATATTCATCAGATGATAATGTTATATTACGTACCGCTTTGTATTTAAATTTTAATAAATTTATTTCTCGTTACAATATTGATTACTGGAAACTGTAAACTTTAATAACCCTGTTTTTATTGAATCCGCTTCAATAAGCAAAAAAATAAAGTGTCTCAAAATTAGATAAAAAAACAAAAGACAATACGTTATGATAAACGTATCGAATCATTTATCTTTTTTGAATCATGAACATAGGCTATTTCTGAATGTTTTTTTTGCTCGTTAATAACTATTCCCAAGGTTCTAAAAGGCGCTAGGCGCTAGGCGGGCGGTGACCCATAGCCTAGCGCCTGGACGGACTAGGCGGGGACTAGGTGTTTTACATTTTTCACTTTTAATTAAAAAATATTATATTTAAAAATAGTTTAATACGAATAATTTAGAAGTTTAATATGAATAATTTGGAAAAAATCAACCCAACCTGTAAATTACTAAATTTACAAACATTGCAAATAGTCTCAACATAGCAATTCAACATAGCAAATAATCCCAAATAAAACCAAAATAACTTGCAAACCTAAGAATCCACATCTTCTTCTTCTCCATATCCCTCTAATATTCCTTCGGTGTCAGACTCAAACTCAAAATCCATCTCAACACCATCTTCTTCGCCTAAGATTGAGAGAGAGGGCCGAGAGGCAGACGTGAGAAGACTCAGAAGAGGGCGAAGTCGCAGTCAGTCGAAGGAGAGAACGAGTAGAGGCGAAGGCAGAAGGATTGAAGGAGAGAAACTGAAGAATTAGGTTTTAATTTTCGGACTTTTTTTTTAGGTTTCAGACCCAACCCGACCCGGTCCAGCGCCTCGGCCCAGCGCCTTGACCCGCCTGGACCGCCTCGCCGCCTGGACCGCCTGGGACCGCCTGGGACCGCCTGGAGCCGCCTGATGGACGCCTGAAGCCTAAAATCGGGGCGGTCGAGCTCCGCCTACAGCCTAGGCGGGGCCTAGGCGGAGCTAGGCGGGGATTTTTAGAACCTTGACTATTCCTGACACTGTCAATGTTTTCTTTCACTACTTCTCATTTTTATACCAATAATTTAACTTTAACACTATTGTCGTCTCTGTCATTATTGACGTCATAATAAATATTTTAGAATGACGTCATAATAAATATTTTAGTACGTTTGATATTCACACCGACATTCACTTTTCATCTCTAGAAAGCATATGAAATCAGAATCAACATGAAATCAGATTATGTTTCAAAAGACAAAAAGTTGGTTTTAGCCTCACTTGTTTTACGGCATGAAAATCGTTAATCTCGTTATCTTGTACGGATGTGGCTCCCTAACTTGGTGTCCCTCCCTGGTTGCATTTTTACTTGTTAGGCCACACGCCATTTCCAACTATCTTTTTGGGGTTTAAGGAGGTTCTTGTCTTGCTTTGAAATCTCCATTTCCAATTAATCTTATATCAACTTCTACCACTGAAATCAGCTCATGTTATTAATTCAATGTATTACAACAATGGATTGTCACCAAAACTTCTTTGATATCAAAGAATCATATGTGGTACTTCACATTTCGATCTTTTCACTGAATATACAAATGACACATTCCATACTCTTGTTGGTTTTGAAGGGTATCGTTGCACTAATTGATCCGCTGTCAAATGACACAGAACCAGTCGAATCTATCACATATTTGATGCATCGGAATGCAGCAAATATTCGGCTTTGCTAAAGAAATGCAGGGTTTATATCCAAATCTCAAAACAACGCTCATTAGCGGTCATCTTCATCTTTATCTAAGGAAGCTGATAAATAACTCAATATAAAACCGTCCAGATCTCCCTCAAGGACAGAATCCGGATCAGAGACTTCATAGTTGGTTCTAAGATCTTTCACCATGCGGTAGGGCTGCATCAAAAGCAGCAATTTAGCAAACAAAAGTCACTGCAACTTAAATTGTCAATTACCTGAAAAATTAGTAAATGGCAGGAGAATGGGCATACCTGGAGCACGTAGCTGCGTATCTGGCTTCCCCAGGTTATATCGGTAAGGGATTGTGAATATTGTGCATTCTTCTGAGTCTGGCGTGCCATTTCAAGCTGGTCTACTCTTGCTTGAATAACAGCCATTGCTGAAGCCTTATTCTGATGTTGTGATCTGTGCATTCAAGAAAAAAAAGAACAATCAATTCTTGGGTTCGACTCTCAAATATAGAATGCAAAGAGGTCAGAGTTGCACAGACATGTGTCTGCATTACTTACCTTTCATTTTGACAAGTGGCGGTTATTCCAGTGGGAATGTGAACAATCCTCACAGCACTATCAGTCGTGTTAGCGTGCTGGCCTCCAGCTCCCCCAGAACGAAAACGCTCGATACGCAGATCAGATTCATTTATTTGTACATGAGCAGATACATCTCCCAGGATTGGAGTCACAGCAACAGCAGCAAATGAAGTGTGTCTGCGCTTATTACTGTCAAAAGGTGAGATACGTACCAGCCTGTGCACTCCTACTTCTGCTTTGGCATATCCAAAAGCATATTCACCATCAACTTTGATAGTTGCACGCTACAAGAATAGAATGATCTGAAGTTAAAAACATAGCCCAATCTACTATAACTTCTGATTGCAATAGCAAACTAAATTGCATGCCAATCTCTGATTTAAAGTCTTTGCTAGTTCAATATTAAACAAGTGCCCTATCAAATGCTTGCAATATGAATATTTCTCTATTGGTAAATAACCACTAGTTATAGTTACAAGAATCTATTTCACTAATAAGAAGGATTGGTGATAGATGGTAAGAAGGTTAACCTTGATTCCCGCAATCTCACCAGCCATTTCCTCCACCACAGTCATTTTATATCCACGGCGTTGTGCCCACATTTTATACATCTGCATGACCATCGCTGCCCAGTCATTGCTCTCTGTACCCCCAGCTCCTGATTGCACCTACATTACATTACAACAATTGAAGGGTTAGTTTTATAATACATCGAGCAGTAATGCCCAAACTATGGCCAAGATATGTTATATACAGGAAATTTGATATAGATTAGCATCTCGCGTATATCACAAACCTCTATATAACATGAGCAAGGATCCTGCTCACCAGCTAACAAAGCTTGGGTCTCTTTCTCCTTTGAAGTTCTTCTCATCTCAAGCAAAGCCTTCATGGATTCCTGCAAAGGAGAATCCAGGTAACTAAAAAGTACAAAGCATGCTATTCACAGTTTTGAAAGTTATATACAATCATACATTTTTCTTTTAACTTCTATCATAAGAATTCAACTTTCAAGAACTTAACCATTGGTTTTAGGCATTAAGTGTGCAATGTTACATTCATCGCAAACTCAACTTAACAGAGAAAAACTAACAGGTTCATCTCTACAACGTACCAATTCTATGTTTTCCATTAAACTAAAACCGGTTAGCATATCAGAGTACATCCCAGATCTAAAATAGTCAGTTAATAGAACAGAAACTTGCTGCACAAACCATGTAAAAAGAGTGATAACATGCCTATGAAGAATTGAGAGCCCACCGATTCCAACTCTGCGTCATTCTCTTCCCGAGCAAGCTTTATCATGTCCACATGCTCAAGCAATTCCTGCTCATATGCCTTCACTTCTTTCATTTTACCCATCAGTGAACCATGCTCGCGGCTTATCTTCCCGGCATGTACAGGATCATCCCAAAGGTTCGGCTTATTAAGCTCCGCCGATAACATATCTAACCGCACCATCAACTTCTTCCACTGCCACCAGAAACAAGAACTTAGCACATCAAATTTAACCGAAACTAATGACAATTGCCAAGTTTAAAATTCACTCTCAACACATTCAAAGTGCAAATTAGACCAAATGATGAAACTGCAACAAAAGTACAGAACTAATGCTGCAAAATGAGATTTGAAACATTAACAATCAGTGATTTTAAGCTGTACCTGCAAACGTTTCTTAATAAGATGAATGGATTGGGCGATTGCAGCAGCGTGACTCTTCCAATCACTCTCATCCTCTTCGTGAATTGACCACTCACTATTTAGTATCCGATCAACTGTGAGCCCATCAGAGGTCGAAGGCTCCTGAGCTACCTGAGTCCCATACAATCGAACCAAGCCACAAGTTTCAATACCACACACGCTTCTCACCTTTGGAATCCCCAAATTTGAAGAAAGCCCAAAACTTTCACCAGAACCAATCAAGTTTTTGAGGTAATGGACAGACCCAGATAGGGTTTTTGAGGTTTTGGGTGAAAATGAAGAAGACCCAGAATACAAAACCCTGGGAATTTCAACTGAGCTTGTGACGTTTCGAGGTTCTAGGGGTTTAATCAGATTACCCAATTGAGCTTCGGATTTAGGGTTTCGGTACAGAACCACCCAGCATCTACTGCTGGCTCTTTTTCTGAACAGTAAAGATGACATTTTTAGGGTTTAACAGATTATGCTTCTCCAAGGTTTTAACCTCAGAGCTCCAATAGAAGAAGAAGACTAAAACGACACCGTTTAACTCAAAGCTGAAACGCTGTCGTTTTATTGAGAAAAATGTCCAATATGTTCTTCACCCCCAAAACCCGCTGCACCAGCTTCTTCCCTAAACCCTTGAGTTCTCTCAGCTCAGTTTCAATGTCGGATTCCATAAACCCCACTTCCCAAAATGTCCTCCAAATCTCACAAAATTACCCAGTGCCCCTCTCCCCGCCTCTTCCGTTGATTTCAAAGAACATGGAGCTTGCGAGAGCCATGTCGGCCTCTTCCAAATCAAGCCTCTTTTCTCTATTGAGAAACGACGTCGTTTACGAGGATCAGTGGCTTATTGTTGTCAACAAGCCTCAGGGGATTTACTGTGAGACTGTGTTGGAATCGGTCCCTAAGCTCCTGTTGGACTCGGCCGAGTCCGGTTAGCTCACTGTACATCTTTTGGGTCTGTTGTTTGTTCTGTTTTCAATATTGGGTGTTCATAATTTTGAGGCATAGTTAGTTCAGTAAATTGGGAATTACTTGTTGTAAATGGTTCATTCCAGAAGCTCAAATTGTTAGATATTCATGTACATTGTTGCTTTAGGTACAAACAAGTTCTGTTGATATGAAAGGTTTAGAGGCCATAAGGGATTTAGGAAAAGCTGTGTAAATCATTAGATAGTGAAATGTTGGATGCTTGAACTAAAGTGTAGCGGGTAGAATTGGAGCTTCAGGTTTTACTATATCTTCATGTGTCAGTTTAGCTCTAATTTTGGAGTGTTCATCTTTTGGGTCAGTTTTCTTGTTCTGTTTTTGATATTGGGTAATTGTTTAGTTGCTCAAAGTTATTAACTTTTAGTCCTAGTTAACTCAGTAAATTGGGAATGAGATGTTCATTCTAAGGGTTTAGAGGCCAAAATCATACTGACATGCTGGCTACTTGATAGAATTGAAGTTTGGCGGATAGAATAAAAGCTTGTGATTTTGTTACTCTTTCACGAATAATGAACTTGAGTTCGAATGATCAGCTGCAGGTTTGGAAGGGAAGGCGCTGGAGCTCCATCTTGCAAATAGACTGGATAGGGACACAAGTGGAGTAATGATAATAACCAAGTCACATAAAGTAGCTGCCAAACTTGTTAAGGCCTTTACTGATCATAAAGTTTCCAAAACATACATGGCAAGCTGTATTGGCTCTGCTCCGAAATGGGAAAGAATCACTGTTAGATCAGGTCATGGTCGGTCAAAGTTTGGGGCTTGGAGGGTGTATGCTGCTTCGGATGTTGGGCGGGGACTTCCAGGTGGATCGGTAGTCAGAGACATGGAAACATCGTTTGAAATTATATCGATAAATGGACAAGGGAGCTTCAAGGAGCCATCTGCGTTTAGAACAGATGAAGATAATATTGTAGTAGTTGAAGAAAAAGCTGTAATAGATGGGGATGTAAAGGAGGATGAGATTCTGGTGAGAGCACGTCCTCGGAGTGGAAGGACGCACCAAATCCGCTTGCATTGTCAGTATCTTGGAATTTCGATAAGAGGTGATGTTAAGTATGAGGGTGTCTACGAGTGGAAAGGGACAACATATGAAGGCCATGAGCTTCATGCAGAGAGCTTGTCTTTGGAGCACCCTATTACAGGTCTTCCTGTTTTATTTCGAGCACCCCTACCATCTTGGGCCAGTCTGGCATTGCAGCCATAGTTATGTTTAGAGGTTCTTGGTGTCAAGTGTCTGGTTCAGTTTTCGTGCATAAAAGGAGAAGTTGTAGGATAGTCTTGGTGTAAATCACTATGCTGCAATTGATTCAATTTGAAGGGAGCTGAAATTTTTAGACATTGCCTGTTTGCAAATCCGTTCCCTTTTTCACTACAATTATCTCTGGAGAGAAGGTGTGATGCCAATATTGAGCTGTCACATGCCTCCAGTTGCCGCAGCAACCTCCTCGTTACATGAGTTCCTTACATACAGCTTTGATTGATCATACAGGCAGAATGCGTTGGAATTCAGATGTCATGACTACTCTTGTAACTTGTAAGTAATGAGTTGCAAGGAAATTCTGATATACCGTGTTTTCTTCTTGAATTTTTGTGCACATAATTACAATTTGCGATTGGTAGCTTATGTTGATGTTGTCAAACTTCTGTTCCCTTAGATTTAGGTACCAGAGTTCATCTCATAGTTGCTAAGAAATGAAGAAATGATGAGTCATTATTACCATTATGGATGCAGAGCATAATATAGTGCTTTCTGAACAACAAAATGAATAATAAAGTTTGACAACAACTCTATAATTTCTAGGAAGTTTACGATCTCTTTCTTATCAGCTTGGATCATCCAGAAGAAAATTAACTATTTATATGATTCTTTTTATAGATATTTATCATCAAGTACCAATAGAGAAACGTAGAGTGCTGAACAAGGTTGAATTGTCTATTTGTTTGGTTCCGTAGATGAGCTGTGAGTCCTTTCCTATCGTGTGAAAGTGAAAGAATGCGTGACAAACTCATGTTGATCTTGATCACATATAGTTTTGAATTCTTTTTAGGATAATTTGGAAAGACAAAGACTTTCGAGGTTTGTGGGTTTAGTTGGGATTGGATTCATTTAGGATAAACAAATTAGGTGCGATAAACGTGGTGCTTTGTTAGAATAAGAGAATACAAAATTAAGATCTTTAACCCTCTTGCCAAGAATATTGCATCAAGTTTGATTCTTATTTTTGGACTAGTGATGACTCATAATGATCATATGGAATACTGGAGGCTCATTAGGTTTATAGACAAAGATATAGAAGAACAAGGTTCATGTACATAAGATGAGAGTTCTTCAATTCATATGTTATTGTTAGTTTCTTACTCGTTAGTAATTGGTGGGGAGGCTTCATAACCCGAGAGCAAATGTGTGCTTAGGACTTCATCAAAATGGTTTAGTGACAAAGACCACCGGACCTCAACCGGCTTAAGACTCCCTTCGTCCAAAAACCGGTTTAGTGCCTTGCTTGGTTACAAGCCTACGCTACCAGACTCGAAAACAAAATGAGATTAGGTCTTAGACTCCTCCAACCACAACACACTTTCATATTGTTAAGAAATTTTATTGATGACGATGACAATGCCGATGCACAAGCTTGACCATAATTTTTAGGCACTGTATCTACCTTCAAGGCCACGAAAAAGGATATATTTCCACAATTAAGTTGACTTTTTTCCTTCAATTCTCTTTTGCAGAAATGTTTCTTTGCTGCAACTTGAATTCATTTGGAGTTCAAGTTAGCATCACATTGTACATTAAAAACAGTTGCTTAGAGATGATCAAAAGCTCTTATAAGAAAAATAGTCAATAATTTAATTTGAATTTGCTTACTACTCGATCTTCAAATTGAAACCAAACTTTGAATTCACAACTTTATCCTGGATTTCAACCAGCTTATATCAGCAAGCTGGAAACTGTAATTTTTCATACAACAGTACAAGTTTTCAGACCAAAGAGCACAAGACTAGTTCAATTTTGCACAAAATCTCAGAGGTAGTTTCTTGACCTCATGGCAAGCAACAAAGTTGGGTTCCTAGAAATGCCAAGAAAATAATTTAAACTTTTTTTTCTCTAATGTCAAATCATATATATTACATGGAGAAGGTGTAACTTTCATTAACATAATAAGAAGAAAAAAGGTGATGTATTCTAATATATTTGGTGGTGAATCTACTTTGAATGAAATCCAAAATCTTGGAAACTTTGTGATTTTGTGAGTAATTATTGAGTTCATCTTTATCCATGGGACTCTTGCTGATAAGACCAAAGTTTGTCCACTGATGAGAGAATAGTATACATACCCCATTAATGCTGTGATAATACCTCTACCAATTATTCAAAACAACCAGTATTACCAAGTCCAAGCTTAGAATAAATCTTCCCCAAGTCTTACCTGCCTTTCAAACAAGCTAGGTTTGTAGATTCTTAAGGCCATGCAATGCAAATCCTAACACATATCATTTGGATAACACGTTCGTAGTTTTTTAAGAGGCTGTATCCCACCTTGTTTCTCTGCCTTTATTAATGCTCAGTGACAAGCTTAGAGGAACCTAGAGAAATATATCTTGTGTTGTTTCAAATTGTTGGAAATGGCTTTGCTGAGTGAGGGACTAACTCAGGTTGTGATACCTGTGGCTGCCTTGATTGGACTTGCTTTTGCTTTGCTGCAGTGGTTTCTGGTTTCAAAGGTGAAGGTGTCTTATGGCTCTAGTGATGGAAATGACTATAAGGACAAGTTGATCCCTGGAGAAGAAGAAGAGGGTATTGACAACTTTGCAGTTACCCTCAAGTGTGCTGAAATTCAAAATGCTATTTCTGAGGGTGAGCTTTCTCTCTGGTCCTCCTCTCCTTCCTTTGTTATTTTTTTTTTTTTTGGAATCCTTGTATTATCATGGTTATGCATAAGAGGAAACACAACGAATATTATGAAAAAGCTTTGTGCTATCATGGTAGTTTCATGGTGTGTTTACTCCCTGAAACGAGAATGAGCTAAGTTCTTGATGCCCTTCTGTGAAGAAGGATCCATTTTGGACTTGGATTTTACTCCTACAGTTGTTTGATGCTTACTTTTGGGCATTCTTTTTTCATTATGTACTCTGTTGATGTTTGATCTGAGATGGCCCCCGAATTATGAAACCCAGCAAATTGATCATCAAGTTTAGTATGTTCATTTTCCTCTTTTGTCCTTTGCATGATGCTTTTTTGGCCATACCTTCATTTCTTACATATGTTAGTATGATTATAAGGTCTCTCCCAAAAAAGATAAAGGTATGATTATAAGGAATTATGAGCTATCATGTTTAAGGGAGTTGGTGCTTTAGGGGGATAGAAACACAAATGGATCTATCAGAATCATAAGTCAACAGAACTGGAATTTAAAAACACAAAAGGAGGCATGTCAAACACTTGAGTTTCTGTGACATATTGGCTAGCCAATTCCCATTTTATACATCAAATGCATCTAAGATTCAGCACTAAACTTGATACAAGTTTGTGCAGTAAATAAGATTGGATCTGGATTGAACTTTATTTGAGTGATGTTGATCCTTTGTAATGTTCCTAGGAGCAACCTCGTTCTTGTATACCGAGTATAGGTACCTCAGTATCTTCATGGGTGTATTTGGTGTTGTCATCTTCCTCTTCCTTGGTTCTGTTAAGGGCTTCAGCACCAAAAGCGAGCCCTGCACTTACAACACAGGCAATATGTGTAAACCAGCTCTAGCCAATGCCTTCTTCAGTACTGTTGCATTCTTGCTCGGTGCTACTACATCAGTCATCTCTGGTTTTCTGGGGATGAAAATTGCAACTTATGCCAATGCTAGAACAACTCTTGAAGCAAGAAAGGGTGTTGGCAAGGCTTTTATCACTGCTTTTCGGTCTGGTGCTGTGATGGGATTCCTTCTTGCTGCCAATGGCCTGTTGGTTCTGTACATCACTATTAATCTGTTTAAACTGTATTATGGGGATGACTGGGAGGGACTGTATGAGTCCATTACAGGTTATGGACTTGGAGGTTCTTCAATGGCATTGTTTGGAAGAGTTGGGGGAGGTATATACACAAAAGCAGCTGATGTTGGTGCTGATCTTGTTGGGAAAGTAGAACGAAACATCCCCGAAGATGATCCAAGAAACCCAGCTGTAATTTCCTGACTCTAATTGATTACTCATTTCTTGTAAATTATTACACTTAATCGCTAATTCTTTGTTTCTTATTCAGGTCATTGCAGACAATGTGGGTGACAATGTAGGAGACATTGCAGGAATGGGATCTGATCTTTTCGGATCATATGCCGAGGCAACTTGTGCAGCATTGTTTGTTGCGTCTATATCCTCCTTTGGTATCAGTCATGACTATACAGCCATGTCTTATCCCTTGATTATAAGTTCAATGGGGATTGTGGTTTGCTTGATAACAACACTTTTTGCAACTGATCTATTTGAAATTAAAAAAGCAAGTGAGATTGAACCGTCCTTGAAACGACAGCTTCTTATCTCAACTGTTTTAATGACGGCTGGGATTGCTGTGGTCACTTTTGTAGCTTTACCATCAGAGTTCACTATGTTCAGTTTTGGAACCAATAAGACTGTCAAGAACTGGTATGCCTCTTTCCTCTTCTACATCTTGTTTTATCCAAGGCAATGATCTTGTTCTCCCATGATACCTAACATTTGTTATCTGATTTAAATGTGGTCTGCAGGTACCTGTTCTTTTGTGTATCAATTGGTTTGTGGGCTGGTCTTGTTATTGGATATACTACTGAGTACTATACTAGCAATGCTTACAGGTGAGCGATTTTCTTTAGGTTTATAATCAAAATGCTTTTATTCACTCATTGTCTTCAAAATTCTGATGCTAAAAATTAAATGTTCAATGTGCAGTCCAGTGCAGGACGTGGCAGATTCTTGCAGGACTGGAGCTGCAACTAATGTGATTTTCGGCTTGGCCTTGGGTTACAAATCAGTTATTATTCCTGTTTTCGCCATTGCATTTGCTATATATGTCAGCTTTAGCTTGGCTGCTATGTATGGAATTGCTGTGGCTGCTTTGGGAATGCTCAGTACTATCGCCACTGGTCTTGCAATCGATGCATATGGCCCCATAAGCGACAATGCTGGTGGTATTGCAGAAATGGCTGGGATGAGCCATGAGATTCGTGAAAGAACAGATGCTTTGGATGCTGCTGGAAACACCACTGCTGCTATTGGAAAGGTAGGAGACCTAAGTATTGATATGATCTGTATCCTTTCTTCATTAGAGTTTAACAGTCTTTTAATTTTTTGTCTCAGGGTTTTGCTATTGGATCAGCAGCTCTTGTTTCTCTTGCTTTGTTTGGCGCCTATGTCAGCAGAGCAGGAATAGAGACGGTTGATGTTTTGACGCCAAAAGTGTTCATTGGATTGCTTGTGGGAGCTATGCTTCCATACTGGTTTTCAGCCATGACAATGAAGAGTGTAGGAAGTGCAGCACTCAAAATGGTGGAAGAGGTTCGCAGACAATTCAATACTATTCCAGGACTCATGGAAGGCACAGCAAAGCCAGACTATGCAACATGTGTGAAGATTTCTACTGATGCTTCACTCAAGGAGATGATCCCACCTGGTGCTTTAGTCATGCTTACGCCTCTCATTGCTGGAACCTTCTTCGGAGTTGAAACTCTTGCTGGCATTCTTGCTGGTTCACTTGTTTCTGGTGTCCAGGTAGGTGATGTTTATTCACAGGAGTCACAGCTTTTCAACATCTCATAGTCTTTCTTAAACGATGTCTCACATTTCCTTTCTGTTTTCCTTGATAGGTTGCCATCTCAGCTTCAAATACAGGAGGGGCATGGGATAATGCAAAGAAGTACATAGAGGTAATTTGCTCTTGGAAAATTATGACTTTCTGCTCGAGTGAGTTTGAGCTTTGAGACATACCTGATTTCTTGATTTGATCTGCCTGCAGGCTGGTAATTCTGAGCATGCCAAATCGCTCGGTCCTAAGGGTTCGGATGCTCACAAGGCAGCTGTGATTGGTGACACAATTGGAGATCCCCTCAAGGACACTTCTGGTCCTTCACTCAACATTCTGATCAAGCTCATGGCAGTTGAGTCCTTGGTGTTTGCACCATTCTTTGCAGCTCATGGAGGCCTAATCTTCAAATGGCTATGAGATAGAGCTGTAACACGAAGCAGGTTAACTTCGGTAAATATATGTTTATTTACTGGCTGATCAGTTGCTTTCATGTAAAGTAAAAGCGGTATCATGTATGGCTACTAATTTCCAATTTTACTGCAAATGTTGCCTTGGCATCCCTTCTGAATTATAGAATTTCTATTTTTCAGTCACTATCATGTATGCCTAGCACCGCCTAGCATATTTTTAGTTCCGCTTAGCACCCGTCTACTACCCGACTAACAGAGTTTTAGTCCCGTCTAGCGTCCGCATAGCACACTTTTAGTCTTACTTAGAACCCGCCTAGTGTCCTTTAGTGATTGCCTAGCACCCTTTAACAACCCGTCTAGAATCCACCTAATCCATTCTCGTAGAAACCCGTCTAGCCCCGCCTAGCACACTTTTAGTCTCGTCTAGTTCCGCCTAGCGCCCGCTTAGCATACTTTTCATCTCGTCTAGAACCCGCCTAGCTCTCTTTTAGCAACCTCCTAACTTCATACTCATCTTACTCTAAATTCTCGGGCCTCTAGATACTGGATACTTAAATGTGTAGCATGAATGATCTAGTACACTATTTCTATGGTTCGTCTCGAAACCTCGACTATAGTAAGTAGTTCTGCCAGGTACTGCTTGCAGTGGCTTAGTACAACAATAATGTACCATTCTGTAATTTATGTGCTCAGTGCTCACAACTGAAGCAAGGTCAACTCTAGCACTACTGCACCAGTACTGAACTGGATTGAACTGGGTGCTCTGTGACTCTTTGACAATAATATAATGAGGTTTTGAGTAACTTCCAATCTAAGCAAATCCAAAGCTGCAGAGCAGAACAAAATGAGTGCCGGCCCACTATGTAAACTTCAAAGTATTAAGCCTGCTAAAATTAATCTCATAGTATGCATATGATCGACTAAAATGGTCTTTTATCAGAAACATGGTCTGTGGAGCTAGCTAAGTGCCTTTTCATATGTCCTTATCCTAAGCAAAGTCACAATCAAATGCGAATATTTCTAGGAACGTTTATGCTCGATCAATATCCGGGGGGACCCTGGTCATTTCCATCGGTCGATATGCAATGCAGGTTCAGCAAGTTCTCATATCAACGATATTATTTTGATAAATTCGCGTATCATAATATATGTGATTACATATGTTCAATAAAATAACGTCAAATACCACGTCATTATTTTGATAAATTCGCGTATCATAATATATGTGATTACATATGTTCAATAAAATAACGTCAAATACCACGTCATTATTTTGATAAATTCGCGTATCATAATATATGTGATTACATATGTTCAATAAAATAACGTCAAATACCACGTCAGACACGAGATATCTGTAAAACTAGTTAGCACATGATAACTCAAAATAGTCACATAATAACACCTTCATGGATCATAAATCATAGATGAAAGATTGCTTAACAGATAATTTTGCAAAAAATAGAAAAACTATAGCTGTGTAGTCTGTAGTCTGTAGTGTCTTGTTGGTTAAGACTTCACTGTGGTATGGCACAATTGGGAGAATGCCAAAGTCCTTTTAAAATGAAAACCTGTCCAATTAAGGAAAGCTGAATATGAAATCCATAACCTTTTGCTCGCACAAAGGCTTAGCAAATTTTTATTCTAATCCTATAATTAATTCTAGCTTTACTAACCTAATCTACATTAAGTATTATAAATAAGTTTCTAACACCAATGGATCACGAAGATAATATCATTAATTAAATTACCCAGCCAATTGGGTGTAACAACCAGATGACCAATCAGGGTAGGTAGATAAAAGGGGGCATTTCCGTAAACTCACATGGCCTCACATCTACGTGTCGCGTCCAATTGCTGCAGTCTACATTTCGGTAACTGCCCAATCCAACACCGCCATATCACACCAATGACCAGCCGAGCTGATGTGGCTTTATCCCACTCGTCCACCTCATCAAACTAGACTCTAACCGCAGCTGAAATTAACTTTTTAACCGCTGCAGTAAAATTCAATCGGGTAGCGGCTTATATAACGACCCCGTATTGCTGAGGCTCTCACTCTTATAGCTGCAGCTCTCTCTCTCTCTCTCTCTCTCTCTCTCTCTCTCTCGAGTGGTGAAAACAATGGCGTCTAGGGCTCGAAACTCTAGCGTGGCGTCCTTGATCCTTCTCTCTCTCCTCGCCGTCGCCTCCGCCAAGGTCTTCTTCGAAGAGAAATTCGAAGGTATACACAAACCTCTCTCTCGCTCTGATTCGATCAGTGTTTGTTTGCATTTTCACCGAAATTAGGGTTTATGAGGTTTTGTTTGTGATGTGATTACGTGTCATTAATGGAGGATCGGTGTTGATTGTGAGTCTGCGATTCGATCTGGTTGTGTTTAAACCGTTGATCTGGTTGATTGAATTTACTGTTGTGGAGTGGATCTGTTCAAGTTTTGATGTATAGTTGAGTTTTCTAGCTTGATTTGTTGTTTCTGGCTATGGTCGTAATTGAAATGGTGAATGTGTGAGTGGAGGTGTGTGTGTTTATGGTTAAAGACTCAATAGGACTGGTGGAGTGTGTGTATATGAGAAAGTGAGGTTTATAATTATGTGTCGTAGCCGATACCAATGGCATTAGTAGTTTTGAGGTTTTGGATTGAAGCATAAACCTCTATGTCAACCTAAAATTGAAATCATAATGACTGTGTCGATGCGGTGCCTCTTGGTTTCTAAGGTTTGGTAGGTGAACATGAAATTTGAGACTTGATTCTGTTGCTGAACTTGTCAATCAACCAATAAATGTTTTCGGAAACTCGCTAGATATTATTAAGGCTTGAACAGTGAATGACTTTTCAGCTTTGGTAATTGAATGAGGAAAGTGACATGTCTTGGTCAAGTGACACAGACATGGAGAGATATTGTCATATAGTAGTGTACTTCAGTAGTAAAAAAATGACTGTAATATGCAGATTTAATTTGTTGTGAATGTAATATTTGCTTCTCTATACTCTGTAGCTCTTTCGCAGTAATACTTTATCTCACCTGACATTTTCTTTCTTTTCCGTGTATTATTTCACAAATACTAATAGATGGATGGGAGACACGTTGGGTTAAATCTGACTGGAAGAAAGACGAGAACCTAGCTGGGGAATGGAACTACACCTCTGGTAAATGGAATGGCGACGCTGATGACAAAGGTAACCCTTGAACCAATATTTTGTGCGAATTGCTTAGGTTGTGTTTGAAACATTTGAATGGTGTCTTGATGACCACATTAACTGACTTTGATTTTTGCTCCAGGTATCCAAACCAGTGAGGACTACCGGTTCTATGCCATATCAGCTGAGTTCCCTGAATTCAGCAACAAGGATAAGACACTAGTGTTTCAGTTTTCTGTGAAGCATGAACAGAAACTTGACTGTGGTGGTGGCTACATCAAATTGCTCAGTGGTGATGTAGATCAGAAGAGCTTTGGTGGTGATACCCCATACAGGTTTGTGATCTCTCCGTTTGCTAAAGTGTCAGCTCATTTTGTTTCTGTAATCCAATTTTCTTACATTATGTAGAATGCTAATTTTAAAATGAATATGTTTGGCCTGCAGCATCATGTTTGGGCCAGATATCTGTGGATACAGCACCAAGAAAGTTCATGCAATTCTCCACTACAACGGAACAAACAACTTGATCAAGAAGGACGTACCTTGTGAGACTGACCAGCTCACTCATGTCTATACCTTTATCATCCGCCCAGATGCTACTTACAGCATCCTCATTGACAATGTAGAGAAGCAAACTGGTAGCCTATACAGTGATTGGGATCTTCTTCCTCCAAAGAAAATTAAGGATCCCGAAGCCAAGAAGGTAAATCTTAAGGAATTTGCTTTAATTTTATTTCAACAAAGTAATCATTACTGAAACGTTGATGAATGACTATTGACTATCTGATGTTGCAGCCTGAAGATTGGGACGACAAGGAATTCATTCCCGACCCTGAAGACAAGAAGCCAGAGGTAGTCTCCCATTTTAAAAGTACTTTTTATGGCTTATATGGGGTGAATAGAATGGCCATACTTACTGTTATTGTCTGTTTTGTAGGGATATGATGGCATTCCCAAAGAAATATCAGACCCTGAAGCCAAGAAGGTAATGACTCCAATTCTGGTTTTGAAATATTGCGTCGATATTGCACAGTATTTTTCTTGCTTACTGATAAGGTCTGGTGTTTCAGCCTGAAGATTGGGATGATGAGGAAGATGGTGAATGGACAGCCCCAACCATCCCCAACCCTGAATACAAGGGTGAATGGAAGCCAAAGGTTCGTGCAGTTCTGATTTTAATTGTAAGCTCGTAACTTTCAGAACTGTTGTTCATGGTTTTGCTCCCCTTCATTGCAGAAAATTAAGAACCCCAACTTCAAGGGAAAGTGGAAGGCACCAATGATTGACAACCCAAAATTCTCTGATGACCCTGACCTATATGTTTTCCCCAACTTGAAATATGTTGGAATTGAATTGTGGCAGGTAATTCCATTTCTTACTTTGTGGTTTCCTATTTGTATTCCCATGATATTCATATCTGATTATCATTATATGTAATGTGCCAGGTGAAATCTGGAACTCTGTTCGACAATATCGTGATCACTGATGAGCCAGAGCATGCCAAGCAGCTGGCTGAAGAGACATGGGGAAAACAGAAAGATGTATGTTTTATCTTAGACACCACTGCCTACTGTTTTTAGAATGTGCTTTTAGATTCTTATTGAATTCCGATGAATTTCTTCAGGCTGAGAAAGCAGCATTTGAAGAGGCAGAGAAGCAACAGGCCGAGGAATCAAAGGATGAACCAGCTGATTCTGATGTAAGCCTATAAACCATTACCTGGAAAATCTTGGTTTATCTTCTGTGGTCCTAACTGTAAACCGTTGCCTGAAAACTTGAAATTATCATTTTGTTCTGTTTGTGGTCCTAATTGTGCCCTCCACGTGTTTTGCAGGCTGAGGATGAGGAAGATGATGCAGAAGAGGACTCTGAAGCTGAATCCAAGCTAGAAGAGGCTGAAGAGGCCGTCGAAGAGGCTGCAAAACATCATGTAGGCTTTCTGTCTTTCTTGCACTTTGTTGTTAGTTAACTCAACTGCATCACTTGTATGTTTTACTGATCAAATTGTTTCGCGCTTTGCTTTTTCAGGATGAACTGTAGGGAAAGAGAGCAGTGCAGTTTTAGATATAAGCTTGGGCAAGGGCACCGATTTTTTCTTCTTCTTTTGTGCTTCTTATTTGTTAGCTGTAGGAAGAGAGAACTATTAGAAGGAAGATACTGCTGAATGTTGCTATGCCAAACTGCTTATTAGCTCTGATGTGTTAAAAGGATCTTCATTTAGCTGCTGTTTGAGCCATGAGAACAAATCATGAGATATTGTGATGTGGTTTTCATAATCAAATTTCAGGAACAAGAAAAAAAAATAGTTTTTAAGTCTTGTGTTTCCTTTATTTGTCCATTATACATTTCCTGGTTCTGGTAGGAAAATCCAGTAATAGGCTCCACCTGACAGTACCGGCCACTTTTTTGGGCCCACCGGACCTGAACTTCTGTGCTGGTGGCACATGAGAGAAGGCTGGGTTTCTGTGCAAATGAGACTGGAAAGATAGAGATTTTTCTGATACATCATCGGAATAGTCTTTACTGTAAATTTGTTGGGGACTGATGCAGAGTCCAGAAAAGCAGCTTTCACAGTGGGAGCGGCATTCTGTGTGACCAATAAATAGTAAACTGAGTTTCTCTGGTTCCATTTATCCTCCGACACTTATCTACCATCCATATTTACCTTCAAACACCCACCTACAAACCTACACTTGTCCATTTTTACCCTGATATGGTCCTGAATGAAAGAAAATACTGCTCGAAATAGTAGAATAGGACAACCCAGATAGTACTTAAAGGTATAAAAAAAAATAGAGAACACAAAACTCATCATATCCTCTCTACAATAGGAGAATATTCTTGTCAGTCATAGTCATAATTCACTTCATCTGTAGTCTGGAGTTCTCACTTGTATAACTTCCATCAAATTCTCGTTCTGCAACGGTTTAACCAAGTGGAAATCCATCCCAGCTTCATATGTCTTCTTCACTTCCTCGGTCATTGCATAAGCTGTTAATGCGATGATCGGAATATGAATTCCATACCTATTTTCCTCCATCCTTATCAGTCTTGACGCTTCATATCCGTCGATTACCGGCATCTGTAAACACAAATACGATTGTAAGAAAAGCATAAAAAATGTGAAGAAACATAACAAATATGAAGAACAGACCCTAAAACAGATGTGTGTTTCAATCACGTTACCTGGCAATCCATGAAAATATAGTCGTAAGGAATGGCTCTAGACTTATCCTCCTCCTCGTTGTGATCACTAAGAGCTTTACAAACTTGATCAAATGCCTCTTTCCCATTCTGGCAAACTTCAACAACGGCTCCAAGTCTGAGAAGATTTAAACTCGTTATCGTGCGCAATATATTATCATCATCCACAACCAAAACTTTCTTTCCACACAACACCTTCTGATTCCAGTCTCTTTCTTTGGCGTCCCCTTTATCTATTACTATCTCAACTTGTTCTACTGACTTGTTATGTTCCGCTTCTTGAGTGTCTACTTTCCTTGTTTCGAGCACTGGTAAGTTACACCCCTCGAATTCAGGCAGTAGTCCGAGCACTTTGTAAAAGCGGGATCCATGAAACGGTTTGTATATAATGTAATCATTTGGAGGGGCAAGCTTATGCTCATCCAGCTGCAATGTGTTTTGCATGATTGAGTTGTGTAACCACACTACCTTGCATCTTGAGCTTTGAATGCTTTTCCTGAACTTAGCCACAATGTCATATAGCTCAGAGAAATCACCAGCATTTGTGTCAACCACTATTAGGACAATGCCTGCAAGCGCAGTTCTGGAGTTGGTCTTTTTATCATCTTCAATTTCCCTGATACTTTGAGACTCAGCACTAGGTCTTGAATCAGAGTTATTGGATGGAGATGTGTTCATCTGTTCAAGAAACTCTGATGGGGTATCTGCGTATCTGAAATAGGAAAGGTCTAACTTGGATTTGATCTTCCTGTAGGAACTTGTGGGACTAAAGTCCCACATTGAAGAAGTGGAAAGGGTTTTTACATTTATAAGAACTCACCCATTTAGTCTATTAAATGGGTGAAGTGTGAGAGAATGGGCTTATGGGCTTTTTCTATTGGATTTTCAATAGAATTGCACATAATTTAAATATATATTTAATATTCAAAAGATGGGCCTTGGGCCTATCTGACTGTTGGAACAGTTACAACTGTTTGAACAGTTTGTTTGGTCAGTCACATCTTTTCGTTTTTGACTATTATATATACGGTGTTTGTGTTGTTGTTCCGACAACATTTTTTTCTCCTTCGCCAGAAACAAGTTCATGTGCAAGAACTTGTTTTTAGATTGTTGAATCCTCTAGATAGACGTCTGAAACTACAGCACAAGTGGGGACGAATTTCTGTCTAAGGACACTGCTACGCAGGCCTCAATCTGATCAAGTCAGTAAATTCAAATTCAATTTCGTTATTGTCTTTCGTTTGTTTGATTGCTGTTAGTAGAATCGATAGTATTTGATTATAAATAAAAATTGTTTGTATGTCCTATATTGATTGGTTCTAACACTTCCCAAGTGTCGGAACAAGTTGTTGAACATGCTTTACAGTTGCAAATTTTATGTTCAAGCTCCTGATATACTTCACCAACATCTTTCTTCTTTCATTGCCTGCTATAAAGAGTACAACACGAGATCCTTCTGGTTTAAGTGAAGTTGGCGAAAGCGGTATTCCAAAAGGTTGAAGAGGCCATTCCTCTTCCATATCACCAAAATCAGGTTTATATGTCTGCAGAGAAACATCAAAGCTGAAGCAACTTCCTCTCTCACCAGCTTCTTTATCGAGAATTTTTATCTCTCCTCTCATCAGACGCACCTACCAAATTTATTGTGTTTTAATTAGTAATGAATTTGCAAAGTCATATCAAACTTGGGAGATTTCAACTATAAATGAAAAACGAAACTTGTAGTTCAGTAATGATCTATTAAAGCCGGTAGAAATAGATTATGTTTTAAAGCTCCAAAGATACTTACCAAAGATTCAACAATACCAAGTCCCAAACCAGAACCTTCTTTTCCTGTAGAACCATCTGTACGTAACTTGAACAAAGTTTTCGAAAACAAATCCACGTTTGTCTTTTGGAATTCCCTCACCTGTATCATCCACCTCAATGACAAACTTTGTGGAATTAGGGTCTTTCTCAGCGTGATGAAGAACATCCAAATCATTGAAAGCTTCCTCACCCTTGTAAAACCACCACAACATACGACTACGATTAGATGCAATTATTGAGTTTTCATAACTTGTTTTGGCAACCGTGGCACGAACTGTGATATGACCTTCATGTGTAAACTTTACAGCATTACTAATCAAGTTGCACAAGATCTGTTTGAGTTTACCCCTATCACCCTTAACATGACATGTTTTGGCAAGTGAGTTGTCCCAAGGATCAAGCAATATATCTACATCTTTCTTTATAGCAGTAGGATAGAACATATCAACAACTTCCTCGAGGAGCTGAGCTAAATTGAACTCTTCTACTTCAAGTTCCACTTTCCCAGCTTCAATTTTACTTATGTCCAGAACAGTATTCAATATGCCTGCATCCAGCAAGAATCAAGTCTTAAATTTTGACATGTAATGGTACCAAACTACTAATTTACCCTACACATCTTAACAAGAATCCACCAAATTAATGGTCTACATTAACAGCTTCACAAAATAATGCAATTTTGCTAGTGAAATGAAAGTCTACTCACCTAGGAGGTCCTTTGTACAAGTATCCATTTGTTTCAAGTTCGCCTCTAACTCAGAGTTCGGTTTGACATCTTGAGAACACAACTAAGTTTTGTTTAAGAAAAAATGCTAGAGAATATGACTCTCCAGAAAATAGGCTTCTCTGAGGTTCTAACACATGTCAATTCCCCCTCGACAAACTCGATCGACCTTTATCAACTCCTTCCTAACGATATTTGACTCTTCTGTTTCTTTCATTTCAGTCATTGATCTCACTGAATACTTGAACCACTATCACTATGGCGAACCAATCTGAACCAAGCAGTGGTAGCAGCACAGACGATCTGAAGTTGCATGTACAGGTGGGCGGCATGGACCATCCCACCGGACAACATTTGTAAGAGGGTCAAAACGGTGATGGAGGCCCTCCGGCAGGAATTTGGAGGGCCGGAGATCAAGCCCCACATCACTGTCGCCGGGTCCTGCCTCTTCACCCGCTCAGATGCCATTGAGAAGTACGTTCACCTACGCATGTGGCTCTGTAAACCCCCTTGTTTATCAAGTCGATCAACTTGAGAGTAGCAAGTTCTATTTCCAATGTGTTTCCCTCGTCTTTCAAACAGATGAGAGGTGATTGATCTAGTTACTTGTTCGTCAATCTGCATGCACTCCAAAGTTGATATTTATTTCTTGAATTAATTTACCTACTTGAATTTTGGCTCAATCATCATTTCAGTCCCTGTACTTTTGATTTCATCAGCTACACCCTGTACTTCCCTAAATTAATCAACTGATACCAATTTTGTAATTTCGTCCAAACAATCTATCAATACCAAAGGTTTTTTGGTACCATTTCCCTACATTAATGCACAGTTACCATATTACAATTATAAACAAGGCTAAACAATTCATATAATCAAGTTGAACAATAGAAAACAAATCATATATGGTGATTTCTTTTTGTTTTACCATATATGATTTGTTTTTGTTTATTTTCTATTGTTCAACTTGATTATATGATTTGTTTAGCTTTATTTATAATCGTAATATGATAACGGTGCATTAATGTAGGGAAAAGATACCAAAAAGCCTTTGGTATTGATAGATCATTTGTACGGAATTTACAAAATTAGTATTAGTTGATTAATTTAGAAAGTATAGGGGTGTAGTTGATGAAATCAAAACTATAGGGACTGAAGTGATGATTCAACCAAAGTTGAAGTAGGTAAACTGAAATTAATTCTTATTTCTTTTACATTAATTTACAAAAATCTTAAAATCACAATAAAAATGTAAGTAAGAATGATGGTAACAGTATAAATTACTTTTGTTTTCAGTTTACAAGGGAGACTGGACTCTTAGCTGGCGTATGCATTGCAATAGTGGTATGAAAATCACATTATTAGTGGTTACTTTTCTTTGGTTTTTTGTTTTTAAATGAGTAATAAATCGGATTTGGATTCTGATTCTTTGGTTACCCGCAGCTAATATGCCACATTTGAGCTTGCTCTATGGGGATCATACAGATGAAGAGAAGAAAAGAGCATTAGAAATGGTGAAGAGTTTGGATGAGGAACTTTGTACCATGAGCTTCACCGTAAGTAAGATGCAATTGTACAAGGTTAACTTCGAAGATAAAACTCAAAAATCTTGGGAGATGGTTTATGAATCCAACCTTCCACGCCGAATCAACAATTGGTAATATATATGCTTTTGTTCACAGCAGCCTTAAATGTAATAAGAGTACTGTAATTGCTGGACTCTCTCTTGCACCAAGATCAACAAGTACCAGAAGTTTTACTGTAAAGTATGTTGAACCAGTAATACGTATCTCTTCACTTGCACCATGATCGATCGATCTAAGATTTTCGATATAATGTGTGCCAAACCAAATAAATCTTTCATCAAATCGCATATATCATGGCATGGTCGATCGGAATACTAAGGGAAAAATACCAATTAGTCAAAAACATGGTTTTAAATCCCAGACCAATTAGTCATTTAGATCGCATATAATATTCCGGCAAAAAAAATTTAGTGACTGAAATCCGGCGATCGACCATTGGACGCTGGCGGAGTTTGGTAACCTTCCGGCAAATCTTCTCTATTTTATACTTTCTCTTCATATGAGTGTATAAGGGGTGAAAGCAAAAAAGAAAAAAAAATATTTAAATTATACTAGACTTGAAAAGATTTGTTGAAATGGGGTTGTTACCTTATGCTTAATAGGAGAAGATATTATGGTGGTCATTAGAAAACGTAATGAGGGGGTCAAATTTGTACTAAATAGACATTTTTCATTTCCCTTTCATGGAACCATGCACATACATAAATCTCAAAATCAGTTCTTCTATTTGTGGTTCTTTACATAGATCACTCCCGAATTAATGATTTTGAATCATCCACTTTGAAGGTAATTAACGTTACGAAAGAGTCGAATAATCAAAAAATAAATATTTTTTTTCATTTATTTGTTGAGTAGGCTTAGTTATTACAAGAAGAATTCCCATATGAGAAACTCTTCCTGCCAAATCTATTGTTCTTCTCGACTCAGTTGCCACTGCGATGCCATGATTGCCATCCCAAGAACAAGAAGCCTTGGAAGCATTCAAGAATGGGCAGGAAATGCATATGTATGCAGTGTGGGCTCTTCCACCTACAAATGTACTCCCACGAATCACCAAGGTGATGGAGGGCCTACGGGCCGAATTCGGTGGGCCTGAAATTGAAACCCACATCACTCGTTTAGATAAGGACGGAAGAAGATGCAATCCGGCAATTCAAAGATGCTTGTGAGTTGTGACATTATCATTATCAAAGATTCTTGGAATTGATTGGTTTTGTATGAACTATGATGCAGCTTGTACGCAAGATTTGAGCCTCCTTTATGGGAGTTTGACAGAGGAAGAGAAAAAATAGAGCAAGAGAGAAAGTTCTTGCTATAGATTCGACCATAACTGAACTACAATTCCTCTTAAGTCGGGTGGCATTGTACAGAGTTAACAATGCAGATCCAACTCAAAAATCTTGGGTGAAGGTTCGTGAGGGCAACATCAAAGTGAACTAATTAGTCCTCCACTGTGAATCCTTACATACAACTTTTACAACTTATAATAAGGCGAGCTTAGCTTAACTGTATCATCCGGTATGTTACAGAGTTAAAAGTTGGATGATCGTTGAAATGATATGTATAAACCAGATTGTTCGAATTACGTAATCGCATTGTGTGACATACATAGGGCATCAGTACCAGAATGACTCGATGAGTCTCACTGGTTTGTGATGATTGGATTCATACATTATAAATTTACAGCATGAAATTTGACATAAACAAAAACAAGATAAAGAGTTACCGATCCCCTTTAAAGTACAAACTGTAAGACCAAGGTAAATTTGCAAAGAAGAAGAAGAAAGAAGATCTTGTTGAAGAGGAGGAGGAGGAGGAGGACAAGATCATCATTTGCTTCCACTATTTGTTTTCGGCTTCTTCACAATCAACACGGGACACTTCGCATTCTGTGCACAGTGGTTGCTAACACTTCCAAGCAAAGCCCTGCAAATAGCAAATTGCTTTCAATACATTCTTCGAAATGGCTAAAATTTCTTTTAATCAAATTCAGTGTTGTTGGTTTACTTTTAATCTTTTCACCGTTATAGACACTCTGCTTGATCACATACACTTCCATTTTACAATCATAAACAAGAAGAAGTAAAAGAAACAGAGTAAATAGGAGGCCTACCTCTTGATGAGACCATAGCCATGGCTACCGATGACCAAAACATCAGCACCAAGCTGCTCCACCATATGGCAAATCACATCCCTCGCATCACCATTCTCTATTCTCGTCTCTATCTTAATCTATCCCAACAAAAGAGAAAACAATTCAAAAACAATCCAAATGAGCCAAATGACAATTGACGCCTAACACAAACAAAACAATGACACTCACATCCTGCTGCAGAACATCCCAGCACATCTTCTTGGCCTTCACTATGACGCCGCCGGCCACCTCGCAGCTGTACCTCTCCATCGACGCAATTATATCAGTCGAAAACATATACCCTGAATCTCAACCAAAAAATTACACCACTGAGAATCCCTTTATTGTTTTTCCATAAATAGCCTCAAACAACTACTGAAAGTACCTGTCGGACTCTCTCTCCTACCTGTGCCGTCTAAAGGCATGTACACAGCTTTCGGAGTCTTAACGTACACCAGGATGAGAGTGTCGTTGGAATTTTGAGAAACCACGTTCTTGAGGCACCAGGACAGAGCGTGCATGCTCTCCTCTCCCTCGTCGACGGCCACCAGGATCCTCCGCTCCTTCTCCGCCACGTCAGCCATGTTTGGTGATCGGAAAGTTTAGAAATAACAATTTAAGATATATGAACTGAAGTCTGAAATAGTCTGAAATGGTTTTGGAGAGGGGTAAGAAGGTGAAGGTGAAGGTGAAGGCGTTATTTATAGGTGGAGGATTGGTGGGTAAGTCTGTTGGCGGTTTCCGAGTTTGGGGTTTGTTTGAAGACAGTGGGCTTTACTTCTTCAGTTGTATTCTTTGATGGTTTCTCTGGTTTTCGAGGTTTTGTAAAATGGTTTCAAAGGTTTGGATAAGCTCTGCAATTATAAAATATCTGCCCAAGTTACTAAGTATAGATTATCTTCGAGATAAAGAACAAAAGTATAATAGAATCTGTACAGCTGTGCTTGATTTAAGAAAGAGGATTTTGTCCATTTTTCTGATGTGCCATAAACTAACCAGCAAGGTTTAGAGTATAATGAATTGATGTAACACGATGTCGGTATAGGTGGAAGCAAATCGAAAGGAAATTCTACCTCCACCATGGAAGGTACTAATTAATCTCATATATAAAACTATAACATAGCTTCTTCATAATATTCCAGTCTAAGATATAAAAATTCTCCACCATGAAAGGTACTAATTAGTCTCTAATGATAGGAATCATATATCGTATTGGTATTATCAGATATAGAGGTGATCCTTTGGTAAAAGAGCTGTGCTTCTGTGATCTACTATTGAAAAGCTACTGTTCGTGGCGGATTTAGCACCCGGCGAACAGTCAGCACTTGGGGGTATCAGATGTAAATTCCTCTTGTGTCTTCTGTGTGTTTAGGCGTGCCAGCACCCTTTGGAGTGGTGCAACTCGACTGCGGACGACCTCTGGCGAGTCCTCTCGTCTGCTCCCAATAGACTCTGACTTCTTGATCAAGCAACTGTTACGCGGGCGCTGACTAAGTCGGCGTACAAGGCTCGAACAAGACCTGAATAGAACTAGCTAACAGGATTTTCTTCTCAACCCCCTGAGGATTGAGGATTTTACTTTGATCCGGAGAAGCAAAGCAGAGCTAAACCAAGATCACGGGTTTTTGTTACCGGGGTAACGACTCGATTGCTACCAGAGTAGCGGACTGACTCGATAGGCTCAGCAACCGCTCGACACGAATGCGAGATATGATCGATCGCAGGTGGAGGCAAATTGCGTGAGTTGCTCCGGAGAGGCTTTGCAAGTCAGCGGTGCGCTAGAACTTGTGTTTGTTTGTAGATGGTTGTGAACCCTTTCTTAGTCACAAAAGAGTTATATTTAAATGATTCGCGAAACCCTAATGCTTGAAGATCAAGCCTGGCGGACTCCGAGATTGACTAGGACTGTCCTTCCTTAAACCACCTCTAATCAGATCAATTAAGAATAAATTGAGATCAGAATTTCTCCTAACTTAGAGAACTCATTCAACACCGTATATTGTCCAGATTAACATTCAATTAACCCCGAGATAAGCCAAACCGATTCAAAAGAAGATCATTTCCTAATTCGGCTAAGATATCTTTATAAATAGATTGTTATTCGTAACAACACCTAATTAACTCAATCAGCATTTATGCATTATTATCCATTAAGGTAATTCATGTACTGGATTATTACGAAATAACCCCCATCTGATCAAGTAACAATTCAAATCTCTCTCCAAGCATTATTTCCTAACGGAATTAGGAAGTGTGCATATCGGATTTTGTTTAAGGTAAATCCCTCTGGGCCTCGGAGTAAAGCCCAATTGAAGGAAACTTCAATTGTGGCCCAAACAGCTACTATGTATTGTGTATACTTATGCATTTTCCCCTCAACTGAACAATATCATCAGTTGTGAGATTGTCTTTGTATGATTACATCCTGCTCTATATACACAATTTTTTCTACACTAAAGAGTCCTAAGGATGATAGGAATCATGCATCTAATCCTTAACTAACTAGAGTACAACGAGCTCATAGATTACAAGCCTACAAGGAGCTCATAGCTTTGTCGGAAGGCACGGGTCCGACGGCAGAACCAAAAACTGGGACGAGATGTACCACTGAGGGTTTTACTTGGAACACAAACTTCCTAAAATATGATTATATTTACGTGAATTTTATGCTTCTCTGGGCTTGCTTTGAGATTAGTGGTTTTTCAGTTTGTTATGAAGATCAATAAGGCTTTTAGGATCCGATGAAAATCCTAAAATGAAGTACTTCGGCAAATTATTATGGTTGTCCACTTTCAATTTCCCTGCAAATCATAAACACTATTATCTGTAGTGGCACAAGTACTGGTCGTTAAACAGTAACGGTATGAATTATGAACATGAACGGTATCTAACAAGTCAGTTCTATCTATTAAGAGCGTTAATCGTCAAGACAGAACCAGAATTCCATGACTAAATATACAATCAATTGATTGAACATTGAAATTGATGGAGGTAAACTGTACTAGCTACTTTCTCCCCAGAAGTATTCTAATCGATCTGCATGACTGCATCATTAGATCTTATCACGTACGTCTAGCTACAACCTCGATTTAACATTATGAGGACAACCGTTTTACATACATTATTAATCAGATGAACTTCAATTATTGTTCATGCTTTATGGACTAGTATGATTGTACATCAAACAATTTATAAGAATTTGATCCCTACTCAAGTATATTTGTTCAAGTTTTTAATCAAAGAACTCGAAATAACCACTTGATCCCTAATGGTTATTCATATACTTACTATTATAAAATTATCTATATTAAAACTTAATTAAGCACCCAATCAACAAGAACCTAATTATATAACTTGGTCAATTAGCCTACACTAGCAGACCAGTAGTAGCTAGCAAGGACACCGTAAGATTCAAGAAACCAGACTGAGATAGAATTTTTCAACTTTCCCCTTTTCAAATTTTGAATATCGATCCCTAGCCTCCTTCTATCACCTTCAAGCTTCAATTTTTACCCCCCTATATATATGATGCATCTATAACTCTATATGCAACTCTGAAAGCCTCCACTATCCACTCACTATCTGCCTGTTTCTCATTGTATCCCTTTTAACCTCTCATTCTGTTCCAAAGCTCTCCATCATGTAATGTTTCTCTCTCACCCAACATCATCTATGATCAATCTTATTTCCCCTTATTTGCCATTATCGATCACAACCATGCTCAATAACATGCATGCTGCCACTGCACCATCCAACTTGTCCCAAAACTCACTCAGTTTTTATTAAGCTAGGATCACAAGTTAGAATGGTGCTACGCAAGCTGTGGCACGATAAGTATAGTGTCCAGTTTGTCTACTTGCTTTCTCGGGAGCTCCACAGATAGGAGCTCCAGTCCTCGTTAATCTGCCGCAAAAGCAGTCAGAAGAGTCATTTCATCTCGGCCGAAGGTGACTGTAGCCGGAAGATATCATTGCTGCCGGTTTTTTTTGGTCCCAATGACATATTTGAGTGCCCGGTGGTTCCGGCTCCGGCTCGGCTAATCTGTCGATGACTTGGATAGGTAGCACGGGACTTAAAAACTGATCGGAGATGGCCAGATGGGGATATCATGGCGTTGTTATTATGCTCGGATCGGTTTGACCCGGTCTCCGTTGTTTTCCACGGGTTCGATATGGGGAGGAACCAGGCTGGTAGTTGCGCTGGCTCTAGCAATATTGATACTGTATTTGTAAAGCGGGCTTTGCCCAAATTTTCTGGGAGGAAGGATCAGATATCAATTATATAGTTGATTAAGAAGTTTATGGTTTATAATTTTTGTTTATAGTGTAGCACTGGCTTGTATATAGCTTTATAACTGCTGGGGATTTTGTGTTTCTTTTGATTAGCTCCACATAATTTGGCAAATTATTATGGTTGTCCAATTTCAGTTTTCATACAACAAATCATAAACCCTATTATGGGTATGCATTATAATGCACACAGTAATGAGTTTGTAACTGTGAATCTTTCGCATGTTGTAGACTTTGATCAATTGGCCAAGCTAGCTAGCAAGGACAGTACTGAAGCAGTCAAGAAAACCACAACATCTAGGGCTGGACCAACCAATTCAGTGTACCAGACTGTTGAAAACTTTCTCCACGTTCAATCTTAGATTAGTTGATTACCACTACATAACTCTCCACCTCGATCGTGTTCTCATTTCATCCCTTTCATCTCTCATTCTCATCTAGCAGCATCTATGACCTGTTTCTTGGGTTTTAATTTCCCCTGCTATAGTAAACCACAACACTAGCTCTGCTAATTCAGCTTCCTCATCATGCCCCCGCTATATCATCCAACTTTTCGCAGAGACTCCATTCTACGTCTCCATCTCTATAAATATCTTCATTTTGTGTTCCTCTTGCAGGAATTTCCCCCTTGATATGCAAATTTTGCCTACTTCAAAAGCTTTGATATCTTATTAGGTACTCATTAAGTTAGGATTGCAAGTTAGAGAAGATGCGTTCGATCTGTTGTAGGACAAATCTTTCTTATCCTACACATCTGGTTGGTTTCTATGCAACTGTTCTGTTTCTTCTTGTCCTCCAGGAAGGGAAAGAAGCAGAGAACTGGATATTGAAGATGAGTCCATGAAACCGAGAAGAAAGGGAAGTAAAGAATAAAAGATAAAGAGTATGTAATGAGGAAACAAAAGATATTGAGGAACAAACGTGCAATAGGAACAAGAAGTCAGTTGAGGAATTCAGAAGAAATGCAAACTCGAATGGAACAGATCTATTATGCAATTGGATATGTTTATGCTTCTTGTCTCATAGAGGACAATCTGTTGGAATTGTTGCTTAAACTTTAATAGGCTTAAAATTTATAAAGCAAGCTCTGTTATGAGAAAATTGTGGTTTACTACTCGATCAGTAGCAATTGTATCTTCTGTTCTGCAATACAGAATATTGTACTCTGTTCTACAATACAGAGTACTCTGTTCTTCAATACAGAGTACCCTGTTCTTCAATACAGAGGCTTTTCCTTGCGAAATCGAATTCTACGATACTAGTGGGTCAATTATTTCATAAGAGTAATTTGTATTGAAACTGGATGCACTTCATATTTTAGAACATTTTGATGGTTACATTCTATATATGTATTGACTGCTATAATTGAAAATCAAACTCAAAATTGTTGGAACCTTGTGGGACTTTAGTCCCACATGGAAGATGTTTAAGGGCTTATACCCTTAATAAGGGATACCCCATAGAAAGTATTAAATAGAAGTGGGCTTGGGTGAGGGAATTTCAATGGGTTTCATTGAAAATTTTCCTTGGGCCTCCTAGTGGCTTACATGATTATTAATAATCAAAGATTGGGCTCTGGGGAATTACTTGTAAAATCGGATTAATTTTTTGAACAGATGCCTTTTGACAAGTTGAGACGCAACTCTTCGTTTCTGGAAAAGGACGACGTTTCGCTCAAAACGCCGAACAGGCGTCTTGCTTCTATAAAAGATGAGCGAATGATCTGACTTCATAACTTAATTCGTTTTACAAACATCTTCCATACTTTACAAGAGAGAAACATAGACTGAAGTTCGAGTAAAGATTCAAGGGTTTCTGCAATCCTTGGATTGAGAGTTGTATCCTGGGAGACAGACGTCAAGACGATTCCACAAGCAGAAGTGCAGGGACGAATTTCTGTCTTAGGACATTGCATTCAAGCAAGCCTCTCTCAATATTCAAGTTAGTAAAATCGAATTGTTTTCTCTACTTTGATTTTCACAATTGATTGAAGCATTCAATTCGAATTTATTATCTGTTGTTTAGTTTCACTGAATAACGTTATAGTAATAATTATTGTGATTCATAGTTTGATCCATACTTATTATACTTATGTTCTAACAATCTAAGACAGAAATTTTTTACAATGGATCAATCTGTGACTGTGGTGAAAAGCAACTCGTATGCTGAGAAACCTGAGAAGTTCAAAGGGGTTGATTTCAGGCGATGGCAACAAAAGATGTTGTTTTACCTTACAACTTTGAACTTGGCACATGTGATCTCTCAAGAGAAACCCGTGGCAGAAGAACTTCCGGTGTCAAAGGAAACTTTGAATGCCATTGATGCTTGGACACATAGTGAGTTTTTATGCCGAAACTATATCCTTAATGGATTGGATGATACTCTCTATGATGTCTATGTGACCTGCAAAACTGCCAAAGAATTGTGGGAATCACTGGAAAAGAAATATCTGTCACAAGCTGCAAGTGCCGGGAAATTCATCATCGGCAAATTCATGAACTATAGGATGGTGGACACTAAGTCTGTTCTCAACCAAGTTGAAGAATTGCAGATTATAATCCACGAGTTGCACACTGAAGGCATGAACCTTGATGAAAAATTTCAAGTTGGTGCAATGATTGAAAAGCTTCCTCCATCCTGGAAAGATTTCAAGCATGACTTGAAACACATGACTGAAGAATTGTCGGTGGAAAAACTGGTGTTAAAACTTCGAGTTGAAGAAGGCAATAGGCAGAATGAGAAGAATGATGCTCCTTCTTATGAAGCCAAGGCAAACATTGTGGAAGGAGAGTCTTCCAAGTTCAAATCTAATTCCCAGAATAAAAACAAGGGAAAAGAAGGCAAGAAGAATAGCTCTTATGCTCCAAAACAGAAGCAATTCAAGACTAAAGCTGCTTGTTGGGTTTGTGGAAAACCAGGCCATAAGGCACAGGTTTGTCGCTTTAGGAAGGACCAATCCGATGCTGGAAACCATGCTAACAAAAATCAGGCTAATGTGGCCATTGACTCTGATTTTGTTGGTATGATTTGTGAAGTCAATATGGTCTCTGATACTAAAGAATGGTGGATTGACACTGGTGCTACAAGACATATATGTTTTGACAAGAATCAGTTTGTCACATACCAACCAATTGAAGGCGAAAATCTGTTCATGGGAAATGCTTCTACATCTGCTGTCAAAGGAAAAGGCAAAGTTTTGCTGAAACTTACTTCTGGGAAAACTTTGGCTCTTCTTGATGTGCTGCATGTTCCTGAAATTCGAAAGAATTTAGTTTCTGGCCCTATTTTGAGCAACAAAGGGTTTAAACTTGTATTTGAATCTGATAAGTGTGTAATCACCAAAGGTGGTGAGTATGTAGGAAAAGGCTATCTGGCAAATGGTCTTTTCAAACTAAGTGTATTGCCGAACGATGTTTCTATTAATATAAATAATGCTTCTACTTACTTGCTTGAGTCTATTGATTTGTGGCATGAAAGATTAGGCCATGTGAATTACCAATCTATAAAAAGGATGGTGAATTCGGGATTAATTCCCAAATGTAATCCAAGTTCTATGGAAACACATAGATGTGAAATCTGTACTGAATCCAAGTTTGCAAAACAACCAATGAGATCGGTAGAAAGATCAACTGAAGTATTAGGACTAATACACACTGATCTTTGTGACTTTAAGTCAACTCCTTCAAAAGGAGGGAAAAATTATTTTATCTCATTTATAGATGATTGCAGCAAATATTGTTATGTATACTTAATACAAACAAAAGACGAGGCTTTGGACATGTTTAAAGCATACAAAGCTGAAGTAGAGAATCAACTTGACAAGAAAATCAAGATTATTAGATCTGATAGAGGAGGAGAATATGAATCAAATGCATTTTCAGAATTCTGTACTTCTCATGGAATTGTTCATCAAACGACGGCACCTTATACTCCACAACAAAATGAAGTTGCTGAACGTAAAAATAGAACATTCAGAGAAATGATTAATTCCATGATAAACAGTTCTGGAGTTCCTCAAAATCTGTGGGGTGATGCTCTACTTGCTGCAAATAAAGTCTTAAATCGTATTCCTCATAAAAAGTCCAATAAGACTCCTTATGAGATATGGAAAGGAAAAATCCCTTCTTATAAAAAGTTGAAAGTGTGGGGTTGTCTTGCTAAAGTTAGAGTTCCTTTACCAAAAAGAGTTAAACTTGGACCAAAAACAATAGATTGTGTATTTATTGGCTATGCTGATAATAGTGCAGCATATAGATTTTTGGTTTTTAGATCAGAAATCAGTGACATTCATGTGAACACTTATATGGAAAGTGATGAGGCTGAATTCTTCGAGAATATATTTCCTTATAGAGAAAGAAATATCATCACCAACAAAAGAGTACGTGATGTCAGTAATATAGATCAAGCATCCTCATCTCGAGTTCAGGAGGAAGAAGACACTGAACCAAGAAGAAGCAAAAGAATGAGAGTCCCTAAAGACTTTGGACCTGACTATTTGGCCTTTGTAACAGAAGAAGAACCTCAAACCTATAAGGCTGCTATGGAATCTTCTGAAGCACCTTATTGGAAGGAGGCTATTCAAAGTGAAATTGAATCCATTATGCAGAACAATACATGGGAATTGGTTGATTTGCCTCCTGGAAATAAACCAATTGGACATAAGTGGATTTTCAAAAAGAAAATGAGACCGGATGGTACCATAGATAAATATAAGGCTCGTTTGGTAGCAAAAGGGTATCGTCAAAAGGAAGGGCTTGATTATTTCGACACCTATTCACCAGTAACCCGAATAACGTCTATAAGAACGTTAATAGCAATAGCTGCTGTCTACAATTTGGAAATACACCAAATGGATGTAAAAACAGCCTTTTTAAATGGTGAATTAGATGAAGAAATATATATGGATCAACCCGAAGGTTTCGTTTTGAAAGGTCAAGAACACAAGGTTTGCAAATTAGTTAAGTCTTTGTATGGGCTTAAACAAGCACCAAAACAATGGCACGAAAAGTTTGATCATACTATGTTATCACATGGATATAAAATTAATGGATGTGATAAATGTGTGTATATCAAACAATTCAAAGATGCATTTGTTATTATTTGCTTGTATGTGGACGATATGTTGATAATGGGAACAAACAAGGATGTGATTAATTCTACAAAGAAAATGTTGAACTCTTCCTTTGATATGAAAGACATGGGAATAGCAGACGTCATCCTTGGAGTACGAATTTTACGAAATGAAAATGGTTATGTACTTACTCAATCCCATTATGTCGAAAAAGTGTTGCGGAAATTTGGACATTATGACTGTAAACCAGTTGTAACTCCATTTGATCCGAATGTCCACCTTATGAAGAATAAAGGGGAAAGTGTGTCACAATTAAAATATACTCAAATCTTAGGAAGCTTGATGTACATCATGAATTGTACAAGACCTGACTTGGCTTATACAATAAGCCGACTAAGCAGGTACTCAAGCAATCCTGGAAAAGAACATTGGAATGCTTTAGTTAGAGTATTCAAATACTTAAAGCATACAATGGAGTATGGCTTGCATTACACGAGATATCCTCCAGTATTGGAAGGATATTGTGATGCAAACTGGATTTCAATGAACACGGACAGTAAGTCTACAAGTGGATATGTATTTACACTTGGCGGAGCTGCCGTATCATGGAAATCAACCAAACAAACAGTGACAACACGATCAACCATGGAAGCAGAATTCGTTGCCTTAGATATAGCTGCTGAAGAAGCAGAATGGCTTCAAAATTTCTTGGAAGATATTCCTTCGTGGCCTAAGCCTGTAACTGCTATTTGTATTCATTGTGATAACATGGCTGCACTCACAAGAGCGAAAAATAAAATTTATAATGGCAAATCAAGGCATATTCGAAGAAGGCACGAAACGATTAAAGACTTGCTGAAAAATGGAATTATATCCATTGATTATGTGAAGTCAAAGGAGAATATAGCCGACCCTTTGACTAAAGGGCTATCAAAGGAGCAGGTCATATATACATCGAGGGGAATGGGCTTAAAGCCAATTCAATGAGTCATAACTTGACGGAAACCTAACCTAGCTGATTGGAGATCCCATGGTCTAGGTTCAATAGGCAAACTGGTTAAGGAAGACTCAAGGTAGCAAACACACACACATGCTCATTCCTATGGTGAACGAAGTGTGTTTTCCTGCAAGTTGTCTAGGGTGAATTTATTCTTAATGATACTAATATCTTACAAACGAAGAATATAGCAGGATATTCTAAAAATTAGTATCACCTATATGAGAGTGATGTGGGTCGCATCTATGAGAGTTATATGGCTATACTCTCTAGAGCTCTCATGAAGCCGGGAACTGTCCAGGACCAAAATGGACACAAACGAATGAACCGAAATATGGTAGATTCGATATCTGTGACACTTGTTGTCTCGGTTTACTACACAAAGCAAATAGTTCAAGACTGCAGTTCACTACCTTGCAAAGTAAATCCGATAAGTACTCACTACGGAAGGTTCAAGTCCAAAAGACACCTATCCGTCAACATATCGATTCTTTCATTCTCTCTTGAATATAAAAATCTTATTTTCTATTCAAATGTGGGGTATTATTGGAGTTTGAATAGAAAATGTGGGGTATTGTTGGAACCTTGTGGGACTTTAGTCCCACATGGAAGATGTTTAAGGGCTTATACCCTTAATAAGGGATACCCCATAGAAAGTATTAAATGGAAGTGGGCTTGGGTGAGGGAATTTCAATGGGTTTCATTGAAAATTTTCCTTGGGCCTCCTAGTGGCTTACATGATTATTAATAATCAAAGATTGGGCTCTGGGGAATTACTTGTAAAATCGGATTAATTTTTTGAACAGATGCCTTTTGACAAGTTGAGACGCAACTCTTCGTTTCTGGAAAAGGACGACGTTTCGCTCAAAACGCCGAACAGGCGTCTTGCTTCTATAAAAGATGAGCGAATGATCTGACTTCATAACTTAATTCGTTTTACAAACATCTTCCATACTTTACAAGAGAGAAACATAGACTGAAGTTCGAGTAAAGATTCAAGGGTTTCTGCAATCCTTGGATTGAGAGTTGTATCCTGGGAGACAGACGTCAAGACGATTCCACAAGCAGAAGTGCAGGGACGAATTTCTGTCTTAGGACATTACATTCAAGCAAGCCTCTCTCAATATTCAAGTTAGTAAAATCGAATTGTTTTCTCTACTTTGATTTTCACAATTGATTGAAGCATTCAATTCGAATTTATTATCTGTTGTTTAGTTTCACTGAATAACGTTATAGTAATAATTATTGTGATTCATAGTTTGATCCATACTTATTATACTTATGTTCTAACAAAAATAACTTGTTCCCTAATGATATATACTTGCCCTCTCTTTTGTCAGTACTTATATACAGTAAACAGAGTTTTCCCTGTAAATAAAAGGGCAAAGTTATTAACACACCCCAAAACACTACTAACACACCCCTTTTAACTCTTTCCTACCTGAAAAGACCAAATTACCCCTCCTCTTTATTTCAAGATAGATTTTTTTTTTATACCAATTTTTACGTTTTCAACGGAGCGTGGTGGGCCTATAATTTTGTTTGTTATATATACTACATATTGATAATTTATCCTCTATACTCGAAGGTAAACAGTTAATTTTAATCATAAAAATTTCTTCCCAGCGTTTAATCTATTTAGAATATATCAGAATTACTGAAAAAAAAGTTAAAAGATAAAAAAGAGAAAAAACTAAGGAACATTCGAGAAAAACTTCCAAGATAAAAACAAGGATATTGGGAGATAATTTCCGGAATTACTCAAGAAATTCATAATTTAGAAAGAGAAACTGCCGTCCTTAAAGAAACTTGGGAACTAGAACAAGAACCCCTTAACGTTTTGAGCCGCGGTTAGAGCCGCTGGTTAGATCCGCCCCAGTTGGTATCAGAGCCTGTTTTGCTCAAAAACAGGTAACCAAAAAAAAAAATGCTTTATGCCACAAAGTTGGCTTCTCTTAGCCAACAAGAAAGAATCAAAGAAAAAAAATTACCAAGCCTTTTGCACAGAAAAAGAAAGTGATAAGTGGAACATTTGTTTCCACACAAGACATATCCAAGAAAATCAATACTCCATTGAGTATGCATGTAGAGTTCTTAACACTCTATACGACGAACAAATTCATCTCCAGAAGGAACTAGGAGTAGAAGAACTTGATCAATCAAGACCAAGCATAGTTGATTTTCTAGAACACTTATCAAAGAAAGAAACTACCGAGAAAATAACAGAACAACTCGAGAGATTTAATCTTAAGATTAATCAACTCGGAGAAATACAAGCAAAAATATCGAAACTCGAAGAAAAGCTAGATTACCTGAAAGAAAAACAATATCTTGTAGATATTGAGAAGAAATTAATAAGAACATAGATTCTTGCTAATAATATAAATCAGCAAGCAGCTGATTTAAGAAAAACTCAAGAAGACTTGAGAAAACTTTTAGAAACTCTTATATCCAGAATATGATGAATCTAAGAGTAGATCTAAGAGCAAAAAGGGAAGATGAAAAAGCTCTAAGCCTATATCTTCCGACATAAGAACTTGCTGAAAACGTAGAAGCAATAGTACATAAGCAAAACTATAGCAATATATATCTCCAAGAAATAGGCAGAGATATAGAAGAACAATTTCAAGAAATAAACACAAGAATCTCAAATCTGCAGAAGAGTGTAGAAAAAATAAAAGAAAACCCTATCGTTGAAAGAATCAACGAAGAAGAACTAGCTCATACAGTAGCCAGTAAAATTATCATACCTTCTCCAAAGACAGAAAGCAGGTTCAAATTCAGTAAACCCAAATTACTCGAATGGAAAGAATTCAAAACCTCCAAGAGAGACATGAAAATGTTAAGCAGAATACTCAGTAAGAGATATACTGTGCCACCTGTACAGCTCATTAATGCTCAAGAATTTGAGTATAATGAAATTGAATCCAACGTGAGAGAAGCTTCAGCTCCTAAGTTTAGCTTCAACGAAATCTACAAAAGAGGATCTTTTAAGCTAGATTCACATAGATTCAAAATACTAGAATTAACAATTCCAGCAACTGGTGGAGAAACCGACATCAGGTTAATCACTCCAAAAGAAGTGAGTGAAGCCTTCCAGAGAAAATATAATTACATGCACATTGGTGCAGTACAAGTATCCATAAAACTCTTAGCAAGAGATGGGATAGACTGTTCGGTCTTGTGCATTCTACAAGACGACAGGATAACAGAATTCAAGAAAAGCCTGTTAGGTACAGTAGAAGCATCCTTATGCAACCAAGTTGCATACTTCAGTGTCTTCCCAAACTTCACCACTCATCTAAACGATGCAGCACATTGTTTAAGATTGAGAATCAAAACAGATGGGATTTCCATGAAGCAAGGAATGATGGAATTAGCTGTAGATTATAGAATCTACTACAAGCTAATGAGTTCCAATGTAACTCCCAATACCAGATTTATAAATAGTCCTGGTACCACCACTTCCATCCTCACCAATCCAAGAAACAATTCCCAACAGAAACATATCACCAAGTGGGATGAAGTCTCATTCCCTAGAGAATGGAGGTTGGCTCCCCCTGAAAGACAAATGCAAAGTACCAATGCCTCTTTCTATGAAGATACTAGGGAAAAAATAAGTCTTCAATTCCATAGACACTCGTTTGCTAACTATGAGCAAGCAAGCACTTTTGGAGGAATTCAGGAAGAGAATTTCGAAGAAGAAGATTTAAAAAGACCCATAAGAATGTTTAAAGAATTATACGCACAAGCAGCAACTTGTGAATCTATAGAAGGATTAGAAGAAATCATAAGAAAACTCTATTTATCCCAAACAAAGAAAAGAAAAATACTACCCTACCAAGCTGCTAAAGAAGAATCCGGAGAAACTTATGCAAATATGGAAACACCCATGGATGAAGAAACACCCATGGAGGCAGGAACCAGCAATAACCCAGCATGGCCGTTAGGAGAAAATACTATAATCCAAAACATTACCAATAATCCTACCTAGATCATTAGAGAAGATAAGGTCAACCTTCCTAGAGGGCAAGCACCTACGGGAAAGTTAGGAGAAAGAAGCTCTCAGAAGTATATTTCTACAGAACCAAAATGGGGACAACCAGTCTCCGATAGAGGTGTTTATCTGGACCTAGATAGTGTAGGAGATAAGAGAAAAGCAATAGATAACTGGGTGGCTAGTCTAAAGCTGACCCAAGCATTACTCCTATCTAAATTCTCCTATGAAGATGCTCATGCATATTTTGAATCTACCTTAACAGGAATAGTCCAGAAATGGTACAATTCCTTTAAGAGAAGTTCAAAATGGCATGAATGGGAACCCAAGCTAGCTCGGACTAACCATCCGATGGACTTTGCTATTCCCATATATGGACAGTTCTGTGGAGATATAACAGGACATAGTGAGCAAGCCAAAGAAAGAGCTAAAGCAAATATCCAAAAATTAAGTATATGTAACATGAGATACTTTGAAGAATATACAAATGAGTTCCAGAATTACTACTGTACAATAGGCGAATTAGAAAACGACGAACTCATTAGACTGTACTACAGAAAATTACCAGAACCCTGGAATAATGCTATAGCGCAATCTGTTGAAGAAAATCCTCCTTTTTGTTTCACAATTGGAGGAATAGCAAAACGAGTAAGAGACCTTCTAAGAAAGCAATGCACAGAAAATCAGAAAGCTAAAACAGCTAAGAAACAACTCAGAGGAGTGGAGAACATGTGTCCAAAAATATTAGACACTCCAACACAATGGGGATGTCATACTTATACAGAAAAGAAACATAAAAGAAAATTCAAGAATAAGAATAAATTTACCCCCAATAAGAGGTATAAGTTCAGAAAAAGTTTCAATAAAAATAAAGAGAAATCATCTCCTAGAAAGAGATTCTTCAAGAAAAAACCAAAAAATCAAAACCCTACAAGGGAAACCAAATCATGCAGATGTTGGCTCTGCAAAGCAGAAGGACATTATGCAAATAAATGTCCTAAAAGAGAAAAAAAAAACATCTAAAGCTCTCATAGAAGAATATGATGAAGCTATGGAATATGCAAACCTAAAAGGTTTTGAAGTAGCATATTCTGATGAAGAGAATGAGTCTATATATTCTCTTGAATACTCTTCAGAAAGTGATACTGAAAGTACGTCAGATGATTCTGAAGAAGAAAGTCAGCACCCTATATTTATGCTAATCCAGAATTGGAAACAAGAAAATACTGATAGCATCAGTAAATTAGAATTTATACCAAATCCTGGAATATTTACATGTGACTACTGTGGTTGTTACGATGATAACAAGTACCCATGTATTGTAAAGAAACGGGAGAAACATACCATAGAGAATGTTTCATAGCTGAATTAAGAAGAAAAACAAAGAAAAATGATGCGCACTTATTGGTAGATCAAGAATATGATACATTCTATGATCAAAAGCAAGAGAAGGATCTCGAGGATGACAAAAATGACTCTAAGAAAATGAAGTTAATAACTTCATCGAGGTAGGAACCAAAAGAAATACCAGTAAAGGAACTTCCAGAAACCCCTCAAGAGAGGATAAATCATTTCATAGAAATCTCTGAAAAAGAGATACAACCAGTAAAGTAAGTACAAACAAGTATATACAGCAACTATATCACAGTGGGACTAAAGTTTCCTGGATATAGAAAATATCATCTACATGCCTTTGTAGATAATGGCTCAGGATATAGTCTTGCCAGAAAAGATGCCATACCGGACGAATACTGGGAGAAATCTGATAAAGAAGTCACGGGAATAGGAATGGGAGAAAATGAATTCAACATGAAATACATAGTTAGAAATGTCAAAATTTCTATTGGAGGAGAAAATTTTCTCTTCCAGAGAATCTGGCAATGTGAAGCTCAAGGAGCAGATATGCTAATAGGAAATGATTTCCTTCTTAAGCAAAAGTTAATTCAAACCATCAAAATGATCGGGCTTGAAAAGAATAATAGGTTCTACTGGGAACAGAGACTTGTCAATGCAGTTGGCATTGTAAATAAAGGCTTCACAGAGCAATATCAGAAGTCGCGAGCAAACCTTGGTGATCATAACCCTAACTCAACCTACAAACCAGTGATGCAACCGGTACTAGCTTTAAAATAATTCCAAGAAATTGTACCAAATGAAGCAACAAGTACAGAAAACTCAGACTCAGAGGAAGAACCTCAGTCAGAAAGCTCAGATGGTGAAGAAGAATTCATCAAAGAACACAATTTAAAAATATATATAAACAAAGTAAAGCAAAAGAAAATCCCTAACCTTGTTGAAATAGAAAATCTACTCAAGCTTATAATTAGTGAAGACCCTCAGCTATACTGGGAAAAAGATCCAGTTTATTGTCAGCTGAAAATGCATGACGCAAATGTCATATGTCATGTCAAGGCCATTCCTCATTATAAAAACGAGAATAGAAAAAAGATGGAAAGCCAAGTTCAAGAATTACTTGAAAAGAAATTAATCAGGCCTTCAGGTAGCCCTCATCATGCTCCTGCATTCCTGGTTAGAAACCACGCAGAGCAACTAAGAGGAAAAACAAGAATGGTAATAGATTACAAATATGTCAATAAAAAAACAGTAAAGGATGGCTATCAAATAGCACAAGTAAGAGTCCTCATAAATAGGTTAAAATGAGCAAAGATTTTCTCAAAATTTGATGCAAAATCTGGCTTCTGGTAAGTAAAAATGCATCCTGACTCTATAACCCTAACAACCTTTAGGACACCTCAAGGTCATTATGAATGGCTTGTAATGCCATTTGGGCTCAAACAAGCACCGTCCATTTTCTAGAGAAAGATGGATAACATCTTTAAATCATATTCAGATTTCTGCATAGTTTACATTGATGACATTCTGGTCTTCTCTAAAACTATGAATGAACATCTGAAGCATCTTAAGTAAATTTACAAAATTATGGTCCAGAAAGGAATCATTCTTGGGCAGAAGAAAATTCATCTTATAAAAAAAGAAATAGATTTTCTTGGCATACATGTGAAAGACGGAGAAATTCATCTTCAAGAACACATTGTTAAGAAAATTAGTCAGTTCCCTGATGACATTCCTGATGCTAAATCTCTTCAGAGATTTTTAGGAGTTGTTAACTTATTTGTAAGAGACTTTATTCCTCAAGTGAGTGGGCTCACGGCACTTCTTTCACAAAAAACGAGCTCGAGAAAGAAATGGTCCTTTACAACGGATGATAGCAACACAGTTAAGAAAATTAAAAAACTCACCAAACAACTTCCTCCTTTACAGTTACCAGAAGAAGGCGACCTAATAGTGTTGCAGACAGACGCTAATGATTATTACTGGGCAGGAGTAGTTTTAGCAATCAAGCCAGACACGAATCAAGAAAAAATTTACAAATTTATGTCAGGAAAATTCAATCCTGCAGAGCTGAATTATTCCACAGGAGATAAGGAAGTTCTAGCACTAATAAAATCCATTAAAGGAGCAGAAGTCTTTTTAGGAAACAAGTTCTTAGTAAGAACTGACAACAAAAGAGTAAAAAACTTCAAAAACTATAAACTCACAGATGCAGCCGATAGAGGAAGAGTTCTTAGATGACAAATGTTTCTAACACAATATGATTATAATGTTGACATGGTTGCAGAAGACAAGAATTATCTGCCTGACGCCCTTACAAGAGAAATGGCAATGTTTGAAAGGAGTGAATGTCGTAATCCCAGAAGTAGGAGACCAGAACCTGAAGAAAGAAGAAGACCTAGTTTCAAAGAAAAAAGACCGGAAGAAAGAAGGAAACCAGACCTAGAAGACAAAGAGGTAACTCAGGAAAGAAAATTAAAAGCAAAAACCATGTGGGAAAGATACAAAGGAGGAGATAAAACAGTTGGACATCTGCATGACGGACCAGGATACCAATACATAGTATCCTACTCTTCTGCAGAATCAAGCAAGACATCCGAGAGAAAACAAGATTTTGAGAAAATCCAGCCAAATCCAACAGGATGGGATGGCTATAGTCAGTTCAAAACACCCGCACAAGGAGAGATTCCTGATGAAGATGCGAAAAACCTCTTAGAAGAATTCCTATAACACCCTAGAAATGAGAACACTTGGGATAGAATCCCACGAACACCCTCTCAGATAATGAGACCAGGATATGATAGGCAAGCAGCCTACAAAAGAAAACAGCCAGTTATAGCAGGAACGACTATGATAAACAACCACCCAATGAGGATATACGAGAAGCCAGTCTTCAGAACCAGTAAGGATTTACAGTTTAACCAGAGGGTTATTATGGATAACCTCTTGACTGCCTCTAGGAATCAGAATGAAGCCCTAGTGCTCTAAGCTTTAGAAGCATTAACTGAAGAACTTTCCAATAGAGAAATGGAAAAAGAACCGGGAAAGGTTATTTCCTATCTTGAGAATCCTGAAAGTGCTAAAATTCCAGTTAAAACTTTATCTGAATTAGAATGGGTCCGTTTTCATAATCTCTTAGGAGATTTTAAAAATAAAAAGGTTCTTCAAGCAACTCTATTAGCAGTAGCAGGTCCTTATTATGGAAGGTATATGGTTGATGTTCTAGCAGAACATCCCCAGAAGCATAAGCTATGGTTGGTAGAGAACGGTTTTATTCGTAACCTTTGGACCAGAAATAATAAAGACCTAGAAGGTATTCCTGAGAAAATTTATGAGTCTGTCAAGAATGTCAGACCAGAGGGATGTGTTTTAAGACTAAAATTCATCTCGACCCCTCCAGAATGGACTACTGAAGCAAGACAAGAAACCTACATATCTCCATACCATTATGTGAGAATAGTCCAGGGAAGTACTCGGGAAAATAGATCCTCTAGAAACAATGGAGCTCCAAACCAGAGCCTGTCATGGATGAAAGCGATGGCCATAAACCTCATGAAGAAATTAGTCCGAAGAGACCAGTACACCACTCTTCTAGCAAGCGGAGAAAAAATAATGGTCACAAGTTATGATCATCCTTCTCCTGACAATTGTGACTTTTTCAAAGCCTTAAAAAAGAAAGAGATAGAGGAAACGTTATCTACCTCTAAGTGGATGGAACAAGTTGAAAAGGAATACAAGCATACAGTTCCTTATGACTCAGACATGGAAGAAGAGGAAGAAGAAGAAGGCTCCACAACAGGAGCATCTTTTCATGACGAGGAGCTACACAACATCGAGAACAAGATGGAAGGATAAGCTGCCGACGCATAAAGACACAAGCTGCATATAGTGGTTTGCCAGCATTAAATCATATGTTAATTAAAGGAAGCTGCCGACACTTGAAGAGAAGTTTCCTTTGAATTATAGAGGCCAACGTCTTTGTCAACTTTAACTAAAGATAAGATTCCTCTTATCTTCAGTTTCTGAAGTGTTTTGAAAGAAGTTTTGAAGTCCGAGGCCTATATAAGGAGTGAAAACCCTCAGAAGAAGGTATTGGGGAAAAGAAGGAAGATTAAGAGTCTAGAATACTTGTGAGCAAAGTGTGAGTTGAGTTGTGAGTTGAGTTGTGAGATAAATAGTGTGAAACTGTATAGTGTGCTATTACTATTCAATTCAGTGTGGAGTGGTGTACTTTATTTACAAGTAAGTTAGTATTTCAAATTCCAGCATGAGTAGCTAATTTCATTTTAAGCTGTTTACCTAAGAGCGGAGGCTCTGAATTATAAATATGTATGAAGGTTTGAATAAATAAAGTTTGTGTGCTCACCATATCCGTTACAATTTTTTTTTGTTTAAATAAAAGCTTCTGAAACCCCAGGTGGAGGACTACCTCCTAGGAGTGGTATTTGAGTAAAAATCAGTATAATTATCTGTTTTAGAATTTAAGAAACCATGTTTTTTTTCTTTCTTAAACTTAAGAAACTTTCTAAGCTAAGACAGTAGTGAGACCACCAGAGTAAGTAACCGTTTAGACAGAAAGTCGTTAGGTGAACATTGATATGTTGAAGGATAGCTCTTAGAACGGATAAAGAAAATATATATATATATATATATATATATATATATAATAATAATATTTTTTTTTGGAAATAAATATTTTAAAAAAGGGTACTTTTGGAAGTTCACAGAAAAAGGGGTGGAGATAACAATTCTAGGTGTGTGAATATCAGTTCCCAAATAAAAAATATCAAATATCAAATCCAACCAAAACTTAATTGTGTTGAACAGATATAGAGCTAGGTCAATCAAGGACACTGACGGAGACAAAAGACAAGAAAACCAGAAGGAGATTTGACCATTCAGAGCTGCAGTTCCCATCAGTATACCAACCTCTTAGATTTGGCCATGTGAGGCTTCTTTGACTGAGAAATTTTTTAACTTGTACTTTCAGTCTAATTCGAAAAACCTCGATCTGCTTTTATCTTCACCAGTCTCTGTCTTTGATTTTCACCTCTACATATGATTCTTTCTCCTCCAAGAACCTCCATCTCCTCTCCCACTTGCCTCCCTCAATGATCTGTTCACTTTCTTCTTCCTCTACCCTTTGCCATGTAAATTCCAGCCCACTAGCTCTGCTCTATCTGCAACCTCCTCACACCATCCAACATACCCCAGAAGCTTAATTGTCCCTCTCTATCTCTGGGAATCACTTCTTCATATCCTCAACTTGAAACAAGCTCCAAGTATTTTTTCTCAAATACCAATTAAGTTAGGTTCACAAGTTAAAAAGTTTTGAGCCTCATGTCTTTATGTCTTCTTCTTTTGCTTGCATTCTCTGCTATTATTTTGTGTATACTGGTGGCCTTTGAGTTTTTCAATTGCCTCCAGTTAACTAAAGTCGGACAGAAGCAAAACTGGAGTGAGATGTACCACTGGGATTTTACTTGAACACAAACTTTCCCAAATTTATATGAATGTTGTCCATCTCTTTGGCTTGCTTTAAAGTTTAGTGGCTTTATAGTGTGTTGTGACCTGTACTTCTACGAGGACATCAGTAATACATTTAGGATCTGATGTAATCTTTTTCATCTACTTTGGCAAATTATTATGGTACTTGTCCACTTTCAATTTCCCTGCAAATCATAAACACCAGTAGCATATATGATACCAGGGTGCAAAAATATTGTGGTTAAATTTCTCCCCATTACTACTATGATCAATCAGTATCATTAGACCTTATCATGTCAACCTCGACTTCCATACCAACCAGCTGTGAGTTACCGTTATGAGGACAATGAAACCTTAGTACTGAAATTGCTAAATCAATTTCTTGTGCAATTTTGTACAAGGATCTGAACAAGCTAGGTACGAATGTCGCCGGACGAGCTGCAGGACGTTGTGTATCTCTGCAGGAGATGGTGGAAGCGTCGCCATGAATGCTGGACTTAGGTTTTACTCTGAAATCTGAGGAAGAAGAAAACGAAGAAAGAAGCGGCAGGTCGAGAGGTTTCTCAGGAGGCTACGCGCGAAGTGTGACGAAGCCTAACGAAGAGGCGACGAGGAGGCGACGAAGTATGACCAAAATCTCCAAGCATGACCGATAAGCAGCAGCTGCAGATTCCTGTCAAGTTTGACATCTACAAATCAACCAAAAGAGCTAATATATTCTACGTAACGGTGAGACAGAGGTTCACGATGACGGTGTTTATGATGATTCAGGTACCCCCGAAGCTGAACAAGCTATCAGAATCACTTGTATACAGTACTCGGCGCCATTGATGATCAGCAGAATCAGTGAGGTCATTAACAGCATGGGTGTTCCAGAAGGAGATGAGCAGTCGACCACCATTGCGAAAATACTTGTTAAGGTGGTGTCAATCGTGGAGCTACCTTATAATGTGTTTCTTGATGTAGACATATATGACACGACTTTGGAATTGCAACACACTGGAATGATGTTCAGTATTGCGTAGATTGGCATGATGAGGTGGTGTTCAATAGGAATGCAAGAATTCTAGCAACTGAATCAGCCATAGAGGAGTTGAAGAAAGTGAGACTTGATCGTTTGGAATTAGGACGTGATCGTTTGGCATGATGTGTCAGTTTCTGTTGTATAACCTAAACCACCATACCAACCAGCTGGGATTATACCAATATGAGAGCAACGCACAAGTTAGTAATCCTTTTACATGTGCATAATAGTTCCCTTCTCTTCACCCACACTGCCTCACGGCATCAATATCTCTCTCACCCTTATACTCTCCCTCATGTGATACTGGTTGATACCATTGGTGGCACTCACATTGTACTCAACTACATCGTGATTATATTGAATACGAAACGAACTCAAGACCAACTTGATCCCTAATGATAGTCACTAACGAATCTACTCTAATGAAGAAGGTTGTCTCTGAAAAAATTTAAGCATCCAACTCCAATCAACCACAAACTAATTAATTAGTTAGACAGAGGTAGAACTTGGTATCATTGGCCTATCTGGCTGACAAACTAAGGACACTGAAGGAGTCAAGGAAACAGACTGGTATTGACCATGCAGACTTGCAGAGCTTGCAGTTCCCTTCAGTGTACCAACCATTTAGATTTTAGCCATGTGTCTTCTCTTTGACTGAAAATCTTTCAAACTTTTGCTTTCAGTTTTGAAAATCCTTTCATCTTCATCAAGCTTCGAGTTTTACAACTATATAACTCTCCAATGTCTGATTGTTTCTTATTGCAAGTTAGCGACCCTTCTAACCTCTGTTTCTGTTTCTTTCTCCTTCCATTTCTCTCTCAACTACATTTATGATCTAATCATTTTCCTATGCCCCTTGGATTTTCCATTGTAAACCACAACCATCTAGCTCAATAACAATGTACCACGTACCACTGCATTTTTATATTTGTCTAGACAGCTACAGCTTGCAACAATGTACCCTTGTTTTAAAGATAATGATTATTTTAGAAAGATTCAGAGTTTTATTATTACTAAGTTAGGATTACAAGTTAGGGGAGCTTTTTCTGCACCGTTCAAAAAGGTGTATGTGATAGTGCTGAGCTCAATAACAGCCTCGTTCATCTTTCTGTGACCTCTTGCAGCCTCCGCCATAGTACTCAAGTCCAACACAAACAAAGCTTTTTGCTGATAGTAAGATATGTTATATTCGTTTCTATCATGCATTTGACAATATGTTGTCGAACAAGGGTGTATGTACATCTGCGTGATTTTGCTGCTGGGGTACTGATGAAACATCTCGTATTCTATGTGAGATTGCAGCAGAAGTTGGTGTCGGTATCAAGCAACCATCTGGTGCTTGTCTGGAGTGTTCTTTTTGTGGAAGAGATTAAGTACGTAATTGACGATGCTTGTGCTTCGTATCTCTTGTGATTCCCATATTTTTCTTTAAGGATGGAACGAACGAATGTATGAGAAACTTATGGTTTATAGCTTCCGGGATTTTGTGTTTATATGGATTTCATTGTCAAATGCTTGTATCTACTCGTTTTGGCCTAAATATAACTTTCTTGCCAAATCTTCTTAAACTCGTGTCATGTTTGATTATAAGCAAGGCCAACTAATGTGATTTAACCTGGACAACAAGTCTGAAATATAGGATTTGTCTATTCCTATTGACAACAAGGAGTAGATTTGATTGAGATTTCCGAATGGAGTAATTAGTAATACAAACTTGAATCTCGCAATCTTGATGAGCTTGCAGTTGAAGTTTGTCCTCATCCAGCAACCTTGAATTTGCTAGTTTTGGCCCTGTGAGGCCTCTTTGACTGAGAAATCTTCTAACTTTTACTTTCAGTTTTTTCATTTGTATCTATGATTGCTTCTCCTCTTATTCTTTTTGTATCTCCTTCAGTTTTTCTCCCTCACCTCACACCAACTATGATCTGCTCACTGTCTTCTTCCCCTAGTCTCTGCCATTTTTGAGTTCCAACCCTCTAGCTGTGCTGTACCTACAACCTCATAACACCATCCAACATGACCCAGAAACTTAAATTTCCCTCTCTGTCTCTGGAAATGATCACTTCTTCAGTTCTTCATATCCTCAACTTGAAACAAGCTCCAAGGTTTTTCTCTAAGTACGAATTGAGTTAGGATCACAAGTTAAAGGTTTAAAATCTCATGTTATTCTGTTTCCTTGGTGTTGCCTGCCTGCCATTTTCTGGTGTCACTTTGTGCCCCTTGAATTTCTCATTGGCCTTTAAATGCAGAGCCAAAAACTTGGACAAGATGTATTACCGAGGGTTTTACACTTTTACTTGGAACCCTAGAGAATGACAGGAATTTTTTGAAACAATATCATTTAGATATGAATTTGGCTCATCATGTGAATCCTAGAGTTCGTTGTGATTTGTAGTAATGTGATTGTTTAACATAGTAGTAACACATTACACTAGAGAGAGTCCGGTCAATTGGCCAAGTTAGCTTGCAAGGACACACTAAATAGAAGTAGTCAAGAAACCAGACTGAATTGAGAGTACAACATTGCAGAGCTATTCAGATCTTGCAGTTCCCATCAGTGTCCTAACATTTGACTGAGACTTTTTCAACTTTCATTTCAAATTTTACCACTATATATATGATGCCCTCTAAATTTTACTATGAAAGCCTCCACCACTTGCCCGTTTTGCGCAGCCCTTTAAACCTCTCATTCTGTTCCAAAATTCTCCATCGATATCATATAATATTTCTCTCACCCAACACCATCTATGATCAATTCTATTTCCTAGCTCTTATTTGCCATTATCACAACCAAGCCCTACAGCCTCATTATCATGCTGCTACTACACCATCCAACTAGTCCCATCGCTCACTCATTTGATTCAGTACCAATTAAGCTAGGATCACAAGTTCGTAAGTTTAGACTTATCGGAAACATCTCCGCAAGCTGTAGCGCAAAAAAACATGGTGTCCAGTTTGTCTACTTGCTTTCTCAGGAGCTCCTGTCTCTGTACAGTAGTTGAGCACCCTTGAGGAGTTGAGCCTCCCCAGAAACATAGAGGCTCCCAAAAAACTTGCAGCAAACTGTCTCTCCGATATATTACTGCTGCTAAGGCTCTGCGTTATAAGTTATAACGTCGACCGATGATTAAAGAAGAAAGCTTCAAGTGGGAGGCGACAATATCTCGATATGCGTTACAAATTTTAGTTAATCTTCAAGAAAGATTCACATATCAATTATGTAGTTAAACAAGAACTTTATGATTTATAATTTTTGTTTTTCTTATTACCTTGTCTATTCGGCTCAATAATAAATTGTACAAATTCTATTCTCGATCAGTTTCCTTGAAGATTAATATGTCCAAATTCTATTCTTTCTTTTTTCTGAGTAAATATTTTATTTTGTCCCAATATTTCTGAAAGGTAATTTCATGAACCAATATCGACGGCCTAAATGCCTCTCCACCAATAAACTAATGACACGTTTACTTACTTAGAATGGAATTCATCTGGAATCGGAATCAGAAGGAATCGGATTCGGAATGGAATAATATGGGAGGAATGAGAATGAAACTATTACGATTGTTGTTGTTTACTTACGAGAAGGAATTGGAATTAAATTTAAGTTAATTACCAAAATACCCTTTTAAAAGTTAAACAAATTAGTGCATGATTTGTTGATCACTGATTCTACAAGGTTAGAAGTATTTGTGGCCTTATCTGTGCTTTGGGAAAGAAAAGATGAGAGAGGAGCTTTATCTTATGCTGAGAAGGTCAGTTTGTCAAAATAGAGTAAGAAGGAACAAAGTCTAAAAGCTAAACACAGTGAAGAGCTAAAGCAGATCCAACTTCAAGTTTTAAACGAGTTGAGAGAGGTCTGTATCTTCAATCTTCATACATTTTAAAGCTCGAACTAAGTTGGGTCTAATATGCCTAAGTTACTCATTGGAATATTATTGTCATACAAAGTAAAATCAATGAGGAATGAACATGAAGCCCAACTGAAAGCTTTGAGGCTTCCGCATGACAGATGAGATTAAGAAGCTTCAGGAGGACTTGGATCTTCAAAAGTCCAAGGTACATGTCTTTCACTGTTTACTATGTTCTTTCTACTATACATTGTTATCACAGGAGGAGAAGCAGAGAGAATTACTGCAGCTGCAGTGGAAAGTTATGAGCGATAAGGCAGAGGAGGAGCCAGAAGTGAACTCAAAGAAGGTTGGCTTCAAAACCGATGCATCTCCATTGTGTGTCAGTTGTTTGTTATGATTCTCTTTTACTCCATTATACTTCTTGAGGTGATTTTGATGCTTAACGTAAACAGAACTTCTGCATTTGGTTTCCTCATATAATGAATATCAATACCATGTAGCTGAAACATCGAGAAGTTGGTTATTTGGAACACATATTTTATATCTAAAGATTCTGTATGGAATTAGTGGAAAATCTGTATGCATGCCTTGAGTTGTATAATGAAGCACTCATTTTGTTTTTCAAATACTGAACTAGCATATGGTATTCTTGTTTTATAGGGATCCAAGGGAGAGGGTCATCCACGTCCTTCTAACATTGGCGACCTGTTTTCAGAAGGGTCTCTGAAGCCATATGCTGATGATCCATATGCATTTGATTAAGGTATTTTAGTTTCAACCAATCATACTCTACATGATTTTAAATTATTTGTTAAAATAAGACTGATTCTGGTTTAAGATCTCCCGTCTTTCTTTGTCAGTTTAAACTCAATTTACGTTTGATATCATCTCAAGAGAATTTAGCAATATGGTATTGTTCAAGTGTAGCTGTATAGGTCACTACCATCTACTGCTGTTTTAGACAAAACTTAGAAGGAAGCTGTAGCTGTATATGCTTTCAACAGTTACTATCAAAAGTTCAAGCAGGAAGGTGCAACATGTTACTTGAATGCTGCTGCATTTGTCAATGCCCTTCCAAGTAATTCTAATATCGAAGAAACTCTACTGAATTAATATCATTTCAGCAAAAATAGCATCCATAGAACCATACTATTCCGAATTTACAAAGACTGAAATACAACAAAATAACATCCATAGAACCATACTATTCCAAATTTACAAAAGTGAAATACAGCAAAATAACATCCAACAATTCAGCAAAATTACATCCAACATAAAGCACAAATGATAAACTAGTCGAGGCATCCATTCACTCGAACCCATATTCCAAAAGATGGATAATGTGATCTTTCTTTTCCTCATCTGTACAGCTAAAAAACACCCTAAGCATATCATGATCTTTAGCTAGTTTGTTGGTGATGTGAAATACCTGCACCGGAGTTAAGAAGTCCATTTTCCTAATCTCACCACGAAGTTTGCTTTGCATATCAGCAATCTCCTTATCAGTTGAGAGAACATCAATCAAACCTTCAAACTTTGGAGCCATGGCTGCAATGGATTCAGTAATCTGTCCAAATTTCTTTGCCATATCATCCAAAGCTCTTGCCTTTCTACGAGTATTATTTGGAGCATTTACTACATCTTCAGCCGATCTCTTCTGTTTAGCACGTTGCGTAACACTTGGTGGCTGGGGAGGACTTGGTTGTGCAATAGACACATATTCATTTTCAGTTTCATCACTTGCTGAAACATTTGATCCCCCATATTGAGAAAAATCAGTAGGCATTTCCATTTGCTCAAAGAAGTCATCGACGTGTACACCCTCTTGATTCACACTTGCATCTAGCCCCCTAATTTCTTCGTCATCATCTTCAGCATTTCCAGCATTTGTTCCAAGTGCACGATCTTTTCCATATATCTCTCCAAGTGAATAATAATATTCAAATGGTTTACCATACAAAGCTTTTGCATCTCTCTTGTTCTACAAAATTTGAAACATAGGACAATGTTATTCAATGCACACATAACAGTAAAACCACAAAATAGAGCAAGGAGAAAGTTTACCTTTGCCCACTCATCAAATACATCTCTGTCACACTGCAACATCATTTTTTCTGCATTCCATCCAAAACCACTCAAACATAATGCATCACTTAATAAAATATATTGCTTTTTCAGTGTCTTTATTCGTGATTCAATGTGTGGATTTGCCAATATCCCACTGCCTGGTATCTTGGCTTCTATCATGCCTTGCAACTTCTGCAAGTAACCAGTTTTGAAGCCAGTATCCGCACGCCACTTGTTATCATGGTAAAGTTCCAACAAAGAATTTACCAACACCTCATCTTCCTCTCTTGTCCAGAAACGCTTATTCTGACCCCTTCCTCCTTTTTTTGATTGGTTTGAAGTACATTGAGAACTCATATTCAGTCGACTACATATTAAATAACAAACAAACTATTTAGCAGCAACTTAAAAAAATCATAGTTAAACCTAGAAAATTAATTTTATATAGATTCCAATTCTGAAATGAACTTTAGGTTGTCTACTATAACTTTTATGAAGACACCATAGTCAAATATCCAACCAATATTTTCAGGTTGAGCTAAAAGTCAGTTGGGTCCAAAACTAACTTAAATTACATAATTTTCTGATGCAGTTCCTCAACTTTGGAAAATCATAGTCTAATCTAGAAAATTCATTTGAAAAGGAGACAGATGAAGATGTCTTATTTGATTGATTAATGAATGAAGCCTTGCCTTGGCTGGACTGAGACCTGAGAGGTAAAACAACAATCATTAATTAATTTTAAGTGAGTACATCACAACCTCATAGATCAACACTGATAATTTGACATCCTGAAAATAAGAAACACAATGAAGCACAATACAAATGCAAACTCATAATTCAAATTTCATCATTCAGGTAAAAGATCAGAAAGATTAAAACAAGTACAACAACATTGAAACAAGTTCAATAGATCCGGTTTACATTCATACATAATACATGACTATATAATTATGTCGACCTCCTATTTCCACGCCATATATCCCACATTTCATTTGCAAGATTTTGTCTCCACATCGTCCACTCATTTGAGGTCTCAATTGTATCAACATAGTCATCATCTTCCTCATCTTCAACAGGCGGTTGCCTATCATATTCCTCTTCTATAGGATCTACAGCCATCTCTCTTCTTATAAAGTTATGAATCATGCAACATGCAGATATTATACGACGTTGTGTTACTATATCATAAAATGATGGACTCCTAAGAATTGCCCAACGCATTTTTAGTAGACCAAAGCTCCTCTCGATAACATTCCTAGCACTTGAGTGTTTCATATTAAAAAATTCTTGTGGCGAATCAGGTATGTTTACATCCCTCCACTCATTGAGATGATAACGTTGCCCTCTAAAAGGTGCAAGAAAGCCCTTTGCATTACTGTAGCCAGCATCTACTAAGTAGTAAAAACCTGGTTACAAAAAAAGATGTTAATTTTCTGTATAATATTATTTTAAGCATTGAATATTGTAATGAGTAAAATTTTGGTTTTGATAATTACCGTTAGGAACTTTTAATCCATTTCTCCTACTCAGAGCATCTCTAAGAACACGAGCATCATGTGCAGATCCCTCCCATCCCGGTAAAACATATATAAACATCAAGTCTTGAGAGCAAACTCCTAAAACATTTGTTGCTATCTCACATTTCCTTGTTCTGTATCTTGGCTTGTCTCGTTCTGGAACTTTCACCCTAATATGTGTTCCATCTAATGCTCCTAAACAATTCTACATTAAGGTTTATGTAATAACAGTTTTAGTCTTAAGAACATAAAGCAGTTATTACTAAATAATTTTGTAAAATCAAATCATATGTACCTTAAACCACTTCCACCTGGTATCTGTTGAGACCTCAGGTACAGGTACTGGTTTTTTCCAAAAGTCCTTTTGGCACCGAATCATGGCTTTCAAGCACTCATGAAAGTACTTACTAACTGTTCGCCCCGACCTCGTAAAGTGCAGAGATATGCTACGATTCTTCTTATGGTGTGCAAGAATATTTAAAAACATGGCTAGCATCTCCTCTATTGACACATTTTTTGTTCCTCTTAGTTGGCCTTTACTAGCTAGAATTTGACACAACTTATGAAAGGATTGTCTATCCATTCGCAGTTGATCAATACATATAGCATCACTCCAATAAACTAGAGAATACATGTACTCTACTTGTTTATAGAGTCTAATGGTTGAGGATCGACTTGGTTGACGGTGTTTTTTTACAGCTAAGTTGATATAAGCATAACTGGACGCACACACAGCAAATAGTATTCGAAGGTAGGAAAGCAATGCATTAATGGTGATAAGTATTTTCCTCTTTCTGGACAAACTTAGACGAGCCATATATATCTACATCACATAAAACCAATTATTCAATCAAGTATCCAAGCTATATAACATATGATAGTCCAACGAAAACATCGAATGAAAGATTCAAAAGAAGACATGGCTTGGAACACCAAAGACAATCTTTAGATTGTAATTTCCTAAACCATTAAAGACGTAAGATCTCATCAAAGAGACACATTTCAAGCAGGATACATAAGAACCCAGATATCAAATCCAACCAGAGAACAATACCTTGCAAAGATGGTCAGCTCAAAGCTTCAAAATTCACCAAACCCAGCAATATCTCAGTACCTAAAAATGGAGGTATAAGTAGTCAGGCTTTCTCATCATAATATTAGCATAAGTAGTCATCAAATGGGTAATACACGACTGAGGCATGCCCAATTTCCTCACAAGCTCAACATTCACATAAAAACCCAATCTTTACACAAAATTACAGAGAAAGAACCCAAAACCCAGAAACCCCCAAATTCTAGGGTTTGCAATTTGAACCCCAATCTGAAAAACCCATGTGAAATTGGGTCACCCAAAAGCAATTATATCGTAATTCATACATACCAAAGTACCCAGATTAATATAGGCAACCAATTGAAGACCCAAGAAAGACAAACCCAAGAACATTCATAAAAACTGAGTTCGGTTTCAATAAAGATTGAAGCTTGACCTTGTGAAGATTTCAACATAGATCATGCCAACTTGTGATCGAAGAACAAAGGACAAGAACCGTAGACCCAGCGTTTCTTCGTTTATGCTCTTGTCGGGAATGAGATGGCTGTTGAGACTTTTGGCATGTTTTGTTATAAATCATCGGGGCATTTTCGGTACAAATTTTTCATTCCCTCCCATTCCGACCTCCCCCCTCTTGAAAACAAATCCGGGTATCTCCCGGAATTCATTCCGAATCTGACAGGTGGGCCCCACCACAAATCCCATTCCTCTACCCAAGTAAACACCGGAATGGAATTGATTCCGGGAGAATGCAACTCCATTCCGGTGAAGTAAACATGCCATAAGAGAAACAAAGCCCACATATATATAGAATAGGAGAGCTTATTCGGTGCTTGACTCAAGCACATGCTTGAGTCAAAAAATTGTTAAAACGGCAAGAGTTTAGTTTGCACGCGCTGTTAATGCAGCTGGGGTCTCTCATCTACCTCTAATTGCAGCTGGGGTCTCTCTCATTTCCCTCTAATCATTATCTGGGTCAGCTTATTATCCCCTCCACATCTGATTTCAATCGGTTTCATATAAAACGGGTTGGAATCAAACATGGGCCTGATTAGGTCGCTCCGGCGACGATCACCCATCTACTCGGCTATCGTTTTGAACTTCTCGCTGGCTTCCGTTCTAGTCTAGCTTCCGCTGTTATCAAGCTCATTAGTTTTTCAATTTGAAATCCCCATTTTCAAACCCTAACCCCAAATTCTATCTCATCTCTGGATCCTTAACAGTCTTCGTATCCAATCTTTGTCAATCTGATCTTTCATCGGCGCAACAACCACTGATTTCTTCGGTTTAGCCACCGACCTGGTTCGTTTCTTCTCCTCCGGCGCTAGAATATTGTAGCCCCGTGACGAGGAGCTGAGCAAGCTTTTGGGGTGAAACGCAGCTTGGGACAACAAGAAGAACCGTATTCTGTGGCTCCAGTCGTGTCTTCATCTTTCTCGATCTGGCTCGGCTCCTTTCTGGTTTTGGTACATCACGCCGACGGTGAGTCACAAATCAATCCAGTTGTAGCTCCCGTCCTCGTGCTAGGCCCGTGACGTCGAGGGAGGGGATTGAGCAAAATGGAGTCGTTTCTCGTAGTGGACATTTCATCGAATACCTGGTGTGCATTATGCATTTCCCAAATTCGATATCTCCTGGATCTTCAAGTCCCTGCCGTGGACTCTCACTCAATGCTTGAGCATGATATCGTTGTGACGTTGTCCATCATCTATGATTTCCCTGTGCTTCGGTCTGCTTCGTCGAGGGTTTCATAATTACGCATCGAGGTGTTGGTTTCGTCACTCTCACATCTTATGGAGCATTTCGTCGAGCATCTGGTATGCGCCACTGATCTCTGGAAAATGATTATGGATTTTGGAGCGTTGTTAATTTGATTGATTAGCCTGGAGTGCAGTTCCTGGTTTGTGCATTTTGTCAAACAACTGCTATGCATGAGTTTCTATATATTGATAGCCTTGACTTTCAAATTCTTCAACTATCATTTGGTGATATAAGGATGTGCTATTCTGGTAATATGATGTTAATGATTATGGACTCATTCTTCTGCTACATTTGGTGCCGCACTGTACTGCATTATACTGCTAAGTGATGAAATTTGGTGACATAAGGTTGGTGCTATAATACGGAGGTGGTGGCCTTCATAGTGGTGTTATAATATGGAGGTGGTGGCCTTTGTAGTGGTGTTGTAATATGGAGGTGGTGACCTCTGTAGTGGTGTTGTAATATGGAGGTGGTGGCCTCTATAGTGATGTTATAATTGGAGGTGGTGGCCTCTGTAGTGATGTTATGATAACAATCTCTCTCAGACACGAAAGCAGCGATGGCGGACACTCTAAGCGCTCTCAGGTCTTTAATGGCGTCTCACTCTCCTCCTCTTGACGCCTTGGTTGTTCCTTCCGAAGATTACCACTAGAGCGAGTATGTTTCCGCCAGCGACAAACGACGTGAATTCGTTTCTGGCTTCTCTGGTTCTGATCTATTTGAGATTTCCAACCATTATGCTTGGTACCCAAGCATATGGTTGAGGGGGGCTGTTAGGAATATAAAAATGGTCATTTTGTAATTTGCAATTGCTATGCCTATAAATAGGCTCTTTCACTCTGTTAGAATGAATTTCGGTAACAATGTAGTCCTAAAGTTTGCTCCGCTTTCTTTCTTCGTTTCATATCCCTTTTGTTTTTCAATAAATCCATGAATGTTATCATTACGTACTTTGACCAAAACACAGTACTATTCAATCTACTTTTGGCTTTTGAAGAAAGTGAGGGCTGCCGTGCGCCTCTTTGTATTGAAAAAAATATAAAATAATAATGTCCCTCTAATTTATATTTTTCTAAAAAAAATTAATCCTGAATCCCGTCCAGAAAATATTTAGAGGAAAATTTTTATACGATTAGTTGCGTCTCATCGATTTGAAACTATTATATGTTGAAGGTCAGGCAAAAAAACGTCATTTAGACCGTCCAATTACCATTTCTAAGCGTTTAGAGGTTTGACTCACCCGGTTAACCGTTCCGATCGAGCCTTTAACGTTGTCAGATGTAGTTGGATTTTTTTCCATACATGTATTTAATCTTAACGGTGATATCTGACGGTTGGAATAGATTTTGTAAACTTTTAGGTTCAAAATCATAACATATGCACTAATGTTCCTTAACTTGTTTATTAAGTGTTTAAGTGAATGTATAGTTTCAAATAGTTACTATACGTAGACTCTTCAAATGCAAATAAGTCGTGAAATAAGATATGACCGAAATGATCAAATACCTCCACGGTTAAAAAATGACAAGATTCCGATAAAATCTGTGTGCCGAATGTTGCGGTAGACTGTTTTTTACTTTCGTTTTCCTATGGGTAGCCTGACGTTCGGTAAATATTTTGAGAAAAAATTTTATGCGATTAGTTGCGTCTTATCGATTTGAAACTATTATCTGTTGAAGGTCAGGCAAAAAAATGTCATTTAGACCGTCCAATTACCATTTCTAAGCGTTTAGAGGTTTGACTCACCCGGTTGACCGTTCCGATCGAGCCTTTAACGTTGTCAGATGTAGTTGGATTTTTTCCCATACATGTATTTAATCTTAACGGTGATATCTGACGGTTGGAATAGATTTTGTAAACTTTTAGATTCAAAATCATAACATATGCACTAATGTTCTTTAACTTGTTTATTAAGTGTTTAAGTGAATGTATAGTTTCAAATAGTTACTATACGTAGACTCTTCAAATGCAAATAAGTCGTGAAATAAGATATGACCGAAATGATCAAATACGTCCACGGTTGAAAAATGACAAGATTCCGATAAAATCTGTGTGCCGAATGATGCGGTAGACTGTTTTTTACTTTCGTTTTCCTATGGGTAGCCTGACGTTCGGTAAATATTTTGAGGAAAATTTTTATGCGATTAGTTGCGTCTCATCGATTTGAAACTATTATCTGTTGAAGGTCAGGCAAAAAACGTCATTTAGACCGTCCAATTACCATTTCTAAGCGTTTAGAGGTTTGACTCACCCGGTTGACCGTTCCGATCGAGCCTTTAACGTTGTCAGATGTAGTTGGATTTTTTTCCATACATGTATTTAATCTTAACGGTGATATCTGACGGTTGGAATAGATTTTGTAAACTTTTAGATTCAAAATCATAACATATGCACTAATGTTCCTTAACTTGTTTATTAAGTGTTTAAGTGAATGTATAGTTTCAAATAGTTACTATACGTAGACTCTTCAAATGCAAATAAGTCGTGAAATAAGATATGACCGAAATGATCAAATACGTCCACGGTTGAAAAATGACAAGATTCCGATAAAATCTGTGTGCCGAATGTTGCGGTAGACTGTTTTTTACTTTCGTTTTCCTATGGGTAGCCTGACGTTCGGGAAATATTTTGAGGAAAATTTTTATGCGATTAGTTGCGTCTCATCGATTTGAAACTATTATCTGTTGAAGGTCAGGCAAAAAAACGTCATTTAGACCGTCCAATTACCATTTCTAAGCGTTTAGAGGTTTGACTCACCCGGTTGACCGTTCCGATCGAGCCTTTAACGTTGTCAGATGTAGTTGGATTTTTTTCCATACATGTATTTAATCTTAACGGTGATATCTGACGGTTGGAATAGATTTTGTAAACTTTTAGATTCAAAATCATAACATATGCACTAATGTTCCTTAACTTGTTTATTAAGTGTTTAAGTGAATGTATAGTTTCAAATAGTTACTATACGTAGACTCTTCAAATGCAAATAAGTCGTGAAATAAGATATGACCGAAATGATCAAATACGTTCACGGTTGAAAAATGACAAGATTCCGATAAAATCTGTGTGCCGAATGTTGCGGTAGACTGTTTTTTACTTTCGTTTTCCTATGGGTAGCCTGACGTTCGGTAAATATTTTGAGAAATTTTTTTATGCGATTAGTTGCGTCTTATCGATTTGAAACTATTATTTGTTGAAGGTCAGGCAAAAAAACGTCATTTAGACCGTCCAATTACCATTTCTAAGCGTTTAGAGGTTTGACTCACCCGGTTGACCGTTCCGATCGAGCCTTTAACGTTGTCAGATGTAGTTGGATTTTTTTCCATACATGTATTTAATCTTAACGGTGATATCTGACGGTTGGAATAGATTTTGTAAACTTTTAGATTCAAAATCATAACATATGCACTAATGTTCCTTAACTTGTTTATTAAGTGTTTAAGTGAATGTATAGTTTCAAATAGTTACTATACGTAGACTCTTCAAATGCAAATAAGTCGTGAAATAAGATATGACCGAAATGATCAAATACGTCCACGGTTGAAAAATGACAAGATTCCGATAAAATCTGTGTGCCGAATGTTGCGGTAGACTGTTTTTTACTTTCGTTTTCCTATGGGTAGCCTGACGTTCGGTAAATATTTTGAGGAAAATTTTTATGCGATTAGTTGCGTCTCATCGATTTGAAACTATTATCTGTTGAAGGTCAGGCAAAAAACGTCATTTAGACCGTCCAATTACCATTTCTAAGCGTTTAGAGGTTTGACTCACCCGGTTGACCTTTCCGATCGAGCCTTTAACGTTGTCAGATGTAGTTGGATTTTTTTCCATACATGTATTTAATCTTAACGGTGATATCTGACGGTTGGAATAGATTTTGTAATCTTTTAGGTTCAAAATCATAACATATGCACTAATGTTCCTTAACTTGTTTATTAAGTGTTTAAGTGAATGTATAGTTTCAAATAGTTACTATACGTAGACTCTTCAAATGCAAATAAGTCGTGAAATAAGATATGACCGAAATGATCAAATACGTCCACGGTTGAAAAATGACAAGATTCCGATAAAATCTGTGTGCCGAATGTTGCGGTAGACTGTTTTTTACTTTCGTTTTCCTATGGGTAGCCTGACGTTCGGTAAATATTTTGAGGAAAATTTTTATGCGATTAGTTGCGTCTCATCGTTTTGAAACTATTATCTGTTGAAGGTCAGGCAAAAAAACGTCATTTAGACCGTCCAATTACCATTTCTAAGCGTTTAGAGGTTTGACTCACCCGGTTGACCGTTCCGATCGAGCCTTTAACGTTGTCAGATGTAGTTGGATTTTTTTCCATACATGTATTTAATCTTAACATTGTCAGATGTAGTTAGATTTTTTTCCATACATGTATTTAATCTTAACGTTGTCAGATGTTCGTCTAAATAGTCCTGAAAAAAAATTTGTTCGTCTAAATAGCCCTGAAAAAAAATTCATAAACCCTAGGGTTCTAATATGAAGGAAAATCCAAAAACCCAAAATTCTCTTTTCTGCCGGCAACCCATTTGTCGGCAAAGAAAGCCCTCCATTTTTCTGCCGACAACCTCTTTGTCGGCAACGAAGGTGGAAAAGTTCTTCTGGCGACAAACTTTCGTCGGAAAAGAAACAATGAGTCAGGATCCAAGTTCTGCTGACGACATCTTGTCGGCAGAGATTGGCATATGATTAGAGCACCCAGAAATCTACTCTGGGAACCTACCCAGTCCTCCCTCCTCTGATTTCTGCTGTTGCTGCCCTCCGAGCACGCCGCCGTGAGGCCAACGACCTCTCGCCGTTGTCTCTACTGATCTGGTTTCCTCCGCCAGTCGACGCCGCCCTAAATCAAGCCTCCCCGAAGCCTAGCCCGGATTCTCGAATCCTACAAGTCCGACGTTGACGCGACATGGTTTCCTCCTCGCTTGAGCGTCGTCAACCTGCGTGCCTAACTCAAAGCCGCCGCACGTTTTCTGCCCTATCCGGCATCGAACTCCTCCCGGTTCATCGAACCCGACCCGGTTCCTGGAGCCCGACCCGACCGATTTCTGCAAATTTAAACCAATTCTCTGTAATGTCCTCACTCGCTGAACCCCTAACGGGCGTCAAGCCGTTAACTCCATTAATTTTTTTTTGGCCACGTGTCAAATTCGTATTGGTGTAGATTTCCGTTTTTGACTCAAGCATGTGCTTGAGTCAAAGCACTGAATAATTTTCGATAGAATAGTAGAATACTAGAGTATCACCCCCAACAAGGCCAAAGCTAAGTGCTTGAGTCAACACGACTGTTATTTCTCAACCAGCTCTGTCTCTCTGATTTGGAGCGAGATTTCGATCTGTGAGCGTGAAACAGCATGTTCTTGTTGGATTGGTTTTATGGGGTTCTCGCATCTCTAGGCTTGTGGCAAAAGGAGGCCAAGATCTTGTTCCTCGGTCTCGATAATGCCGGCAAAACCACCCTCCTTCATATGCTCAAAGACGAGGTCTTCCTCTCTCTTTTTCCCAATTGAACTGTTATCTTATTTGTTGTTAATTGATGGATATTTTGATTGAGATATTGAAATTGTGGATTTTGATTTCCAATATGGGTTGTGTTTGATTGCCTTGATAGTGAACCATTTTATACAATTTTGATTTGTGTCCAAATGTGAGCATAGAATTGATACAAAGATTTGAGCTTTCACCTGAATCTTTGTCCCTTTTGTGATTTTTTCATGTTATGGATACATAGGATCAGAGTGTGAACTGTAAATGATTGATCGGCAATTGAGGTTAAGGCAAGTAGCAGTTTGTTTGATTTTCTGATTCTGGGTTTTGGGTGTGATGGGATATTGCAGAGATTAGTTCAGCACCAACCCACTCAGTATCCAACATCTGAGGAGTTGAGCATTGGGAAAATCAAGTTCAAGGCTTTTGATTTGGGTGGGCATCAAATCGCTCGCAGAGTTTGGAAGGACTACTATGCCAAGGTATTATTGATGATATAATGTGTGATGTTGGAGTGATAAAGCAACTGGTTTTCCGCTTCTAATGAAATGCTTCAGCTTCTGTTATGGTGGAAAGCCAGTTGTATAGTTTGTGCTCAATGGGAGGCATGCTTCTTGTATTTGGCATCTACTTATTGCAGAAAATTAGCATTGGAGGTCCAAGAGTCGATTTCAAATTGGAAATGCTGTTAGTTTCTGTATTTTGGTTTTCTTGTTTAATGTTTTGAATGCATCCTCATACAAGATTCTAGTTTTGGTTAGCTAGCTAAACGGCATTACTTACCTGCCATATTAATTGTTAAGTCCTGGCATCTTTGTGCCTCCATAATCCCAGATAAAATTGTTTGTGCTTATCTGATTCATGGGAGGCATATAGAAATAATGGCAGTTCGCTGATAGCAACTTTTTGTGTTTAGAAGTATGCTAATAGTAGCTCACCACACATGCATCCTTTTGTTTGGAATTTTCTTTTTATACATGGAGATACAGTTAAGCATGGGATAAACTTGTATTGACTATTACTGAGTGATTGATCCAACGTGAATCATATGTATCCATATGAAGGAGAAATTGCATCCAGAAGAATGTGGGAGATGTAGTTACGTATGTTGTATAGGTAACTGGCGCTTATAGTGAGGAGATGTAACAGCTGTGGACTACTTACATGGTTGACTATCTATTAAAATATATTATTGAATAGTTTTTAGATCCCAGTGATTATCTTTGAAAGAGTTGTTTTTTCTGTTAACTAATATTTGTGGGTAAATTCCAAGTTTTGCTGTTATCTCTTACTTGTTAATGTTATTTTCTCTCTAGGTTCCACTCATAAGAAATGCTTTTGTTTTTGTTTATAAAAGGTGGATGCGGTTGTTTACCTAGTGGATTCTTATGACAAGGAAAGATTCGCTGAATCAAAAAAGGAGTTGGATGCTCTCCTCTCTGATGAGGCATTGGCAACTGTTCCATTCCTTATTCTGGGAAACAAGATTGACATACCATCTGCGGCATCAGAAGAAGAGTTGAGATATCACCTTGGTCTGAACAACTTCACCACTGGCAAGGGTAAAGTAAACTTGACAGACTCGAACGTGCGCCCTCTCGAAGTATTCATGTGCAGCATTGTTCGCAAAATGGGTTATGGAGATGGATTCAAGTGGGTCTCTCTGTACATCAAATAGGAAGCTCTAGAAAGTAAAGACCAATCTTCTCATCCATCAATGTTCTTTCCAGTTTAACTGAACTGATATTGTTGGATACTCTCTATTGCTTCCTTTTTGTTATCATGAAATGGCAAAACATACAAAAGCAATTGACGATTTGTGCTCTGATCATAAGATTTGTGCTCCGATCACAAGATATGTTTTCTTGCAAATTTTTAATATCCCTACTCTATTGTGAGAACCCTTTAGTGTTTCAGAAGCATCAAGTTTTAGGTGTCGTGCAGATTATATATCTAATTTATGTATACATAAGTCAAAAATAATGAAAAATATATAGGCTTATGTTTATAAGTATATTACTACCCCTAAAATTTTCTCAAAAAAATAAGAAATTTCATTAGTAAATGAATGAAAATACTGTAGACTCTGCTATTCGATTTCTAAAGCTACTCATAGCATTTCGAATTGTGGTGTGCATCACCTCGTCCTGCTTATAATGTCGACCTATTAATACACCTTCCACTTTTAGTGATCTTCTCAAGTTTTCTTGCTTAATGTCCACTAAATGCACATCTGAAAATTCTTTGCTTTTGGCCAATTTGGTGCGTAAATTCCAGTAACCTTCGGCTTAAATAGTTAAGACAGTTCGTGTTCCAGGTTCATCTCTCCTGAGGTCTTGTCCATCCATGGTATTAGCCAAGTAATTTCTTCGTGGATCCACAGATCTGGCAGAAAAAGTACACGGCCACATTCCGTTAGGGGTGGAATCGGTTCAAAACGGTTCGGTTTTGACCTTAAACTGAAAACCAAACCGAAATCAACATTTGATTCGGTTTGGTTCTTTGATTTTTATGGGATTGAACCGGTTCAGTTCGGTTTGGTTCGGTTTTTTTCATTTTTTTTTTTTTTGTAAATCTGTTATGTATAATTGAATAAAAATTCAAAAAATTTATGGTTCAATACTTCGAATAGTAACAATAAAGTCCAAAATATGAACTTCAGGAGAGCCAATGGCCCAATGTCAATCAGAGTCTTTGAAGATGAAGACGCGAAACTGGAGAAAGAGGTGAAGACTTTTGATTTCTGAAGTTCTGAGTTCTGAAATAAGTGTAATAGTGTAGGGTGGTTTTTAGTCTTTTTACTTTTTAGGTTTTGTGTTTTAAAAAAATAAATAATAATAAAACGTCAAAAACGACCCCTGACCGTTGACTTCGGTTCTTCGGTTTCCAGCGAACTGAAACTGAAAACTGAACCGAACAGAATCGGTCCGGTTCGGTTTTCTTACTTCAGTTCGGTTTTTTTTCGGTTCAATTTTTTTCGGTTTCGGTTCGAATTTCAGCTCGGTTTTTTTTCGGTTTTCGGCTTCAAACGTCCACCCCTACATTCCGTGGATGGGCAAGACCACGGGGAGAACTGCAACTGGAATGCAGTCTTGATTATTGTGTACCATAAGGTTATGGGACAGTGGTAGACATACTGAATATATTCATAATAATTCGCTGTTCCAGCACGGAGATAATGATCGTACCATGGATCATTGCGTCGGGAGAGAGACCACAAGAGGAAATGTATACGTGACAACCAAAAGTTTTAAGAAAAGCCTATAGTCTTGGGATCTTCGTGCCTCCATAATCACAGATAAAAGTTTTTGTGTTTATATAATTCATGGTCCTTTGCTTTGGAATTTTAATTATATATTATACATGGAGAAACTCGTATTGTCGACTACCTTGATTGATATGAATCATATGAAGGACTTCCTTAGTAACAGCGTTATGTGATCGTGTATCTTTTTGAATATGCCATTGAGAAGTTTTTGAATCCGAGTGTTTAACTTCGAAAGAGATCGAGGTGCACCGAATTAGCATAGCTAGTATATATAGTTTGCCTTGCCAATTGCAGGATATAGCTTAGTTTTTAGAATATGATTCGATTTTCCAACAACTATCAATCTATCACACTAAAGTTTTGAATTACAGTGAAATGCAATATGGTAGCTAGTATAGGCTCAACTAGTATAGCTAGCGTAATGCTCAACTATGGAACTAGAACCTAATGAAGGGGGAGTTCAAGAATCTTCTCCCAGGAGTGTTGAGTTCTGTCTTCATCGTTACATTTGTACAATGCAATGCGATCTATGGTGAAATTGAGACTGGTAATGGTCTCATCCAGAAGACTAACTTTTTCTTGAGCTCTTTTTTTCTCTTCATCTGTCAGCTCCCCGCAAAGGAGACTCAGTTGTGGCATGACACCTGCAGTACAAGCAAATTCATGTAATCGGTTATCTATCTTCATGCTTAAGTGAAGTTTAAACTTTCAGAGTGATAGCAATGACAAATCTATAATCTTCGATCATGTAAGCTCTTACTATACGAGCAGCAAATTACCAAATTAAAGAACAAGAATTGCAGCTTCTAAATGTGAAATTCGATCGATATGTCAACTTTCAGAAAGAGTACTTACCGTTGGTGGTTAATGTCATATAAACTTCGCCTTAGTTTACCAAGTATATTTAGAAATACTACGTAGTAGTAGTAAGTTGGTAATATATTACTGACACATATGCTTCAGTAGTTCAGTGAAAGAAAAATGATGTCTAATCCATTCAAAGAACAGATACAGAACAATAGAAGAAAGACCCTTATGTTTATTAAAAATAGGTCAAAATATATAAATTTCCACTTAACAACAGGTAAATTAACATGTTCTGATGTTCCATATTTCATAAGGTAAAGTAAACTAATAACACTTTTCACACAAAATATGCATTTCACCGAAATCTTCACCTCAAATCCTATCAAACGATGATCAACTGAAACGGTGACATGTTCTATGTAATGTAAAATTTGCTCGTGATTGACTACGAGAACGCTACCATTCGCTGATAACAGATATTCCGGTACAAGCTAAGCATCAGTGTTAACTGTTATCAAATCGATAATATTCTTATCAAGGAGTCGATCATCTTACTAATGCGACTGAAACGGGATGCGAAATTTCCAGTTTGCGCCTGGAGCTGAGAAAATAAATAGAAAAATCAAAGACTAAAAATCTAACCTAAACATGTTGAATATATTTGAAGTATATATGAACAAACGAGTCATAATAAACTACCTCATCGTCTGGATCAATGAAGAGGTGAACACACTGGTAATAGAAGGGACTGGTGGCGACATGAGTGACGTTACAATGGATGGGACTGATGACCTCGCAGGCTAGTCGGAAGGTTCTGACGGCGTCTTCCTCCGTCAATATGATGGACCCTAAAATGGGTATGTGGGGAACCATGATCTCAGGCCCACCGAACTCGGCCCGGAGGCCCTCCGTCACGTTCTTTATCCGGCGGGAAACCGGATCGGGGAGGAGGCCCCACGCTATGTACCTGTGAGGTATTTTCGCGGCGTCTTGGTTTCCTTCAGTGGTTGGTTCTTCGTTTGCCATGATATGCGAGTTGGTGTAAAAGCCAGGGTGTACTGGAATGACTGAATTAGGGGAGACACGTTTTTGATGAGTATGTAGATAATTTCGGGAGGTTCTAGTTGCACCTAAAAGAGGGGGCAGACTTCCTCTCTATTTTCTTTTTTAACCTAACCTGATTTGACATCCATCCGACGATAAAAAAAAGTTATCGATCTGCACCGTTGGATGAGCTGAGCTCCTTGAGAAGATCCTCTCTCTTTAAAAAATTGCTATGTATACTTCCACAATATTTCTAATTTATTTTGATTTTGTCAAAAGACAGAAAATGACAAATTGATATTTATTTATAAGAATATATATTTTTTATTTTTTTAAAACTTGTTCTACTTCTACCTCCCACCGACTAATCTTTTCTTTTTTCCTTTTCAATTTCAAACTAGATTTTCCTGTTAATCACACTATAGAATTTTTTTGAACTGTTGTTCTTTCCCATTAAACTCGCTCTCGTGAAATTCATAGAAAATCAAGCTTGTAAGCATTTTTTTCAAAGCTCAACCTTGAAAATGTATATCCACAAGTCTTGACATTTTTCCGGAGGCCAAAGCTGCAGGCTCTTGTAGAAAGGACCCAACTCCATCATCATTTATATTTTCAATCAAAATTTGCTCATAAAACAAACTATGTAATAGATCCCATGCCTTTACCCCTGCATTACACTTTCTTCTTTTATGAAAATGACTCTGAAGGTGGGTGTGCTGGGAGAATTGATGATCATTCAAAACTCTGCTGTTTAACAAGACTCATGCTAATAGCACTTTATGTTTCAAGTCCAGATCACATGATATACATCTTCAAATCTATATGTTCTAAATCTATATTATATGAAGATTCTTGAACCTCTAATTTGATCTATTCTTATAGAATTGAAGCTTATGAGGAGTTAATCCATAGTAACAAGATCGAACAAAAAGAGAGGAGCCCAGCGAATTGAAATTTTTCTACTTAGGTTCTTGGAGGGTATTACGGTAAGGTTGTGGACGTGTACTCAGAAATTTAAATATTTAAAAAATAAAAAAGAGGTATAATAAATAATGGAGGTGCACATAGCAATTTTAGAGGTGTAATTAGAACCCCATGATTTCTGAGAAGTGCTTTTTTTTTTTTTTTTTTTTTTTTTTCTGATTTCTTAGGGTTTACTATTTTTTTTTGAAAGGTATCATGAAGACATGAAGTGCCACCGATATCAATTCAGGCAGCACTATATTGATTCAAAATTTGAATTATATGGTTATATCTTTAAGCAAATTAGGTCTTCGTATGGTGTCTTAGTGGTAGATATATTCAGAATAAGATTATTAGGATAACCAACCAGTTAATTAAACCCTCCAAATCCACATCTGAATCTCACCGTTGCTCCTGCAATCTCCACACTGGCTTCCCCCTCCAATCCTCCATAGTCTCATTCAGAGAACTAATCCCCACTATCCACAAGCCCATTACTGAAGGCTTGCTAGCTGTTGTCTATCTCCATCATCATATATAGCATTTTCTGGTGCTGGGTTTCTCTTCTGTGCCACTAGTATAAAATTTCTCTGCATTTACTGGATTGTGAATTTCTCTGGAAACCCAAAATCTTATTGTTCTAAAGAAGAATGAGATGGTAACTATATGTAAAGAAAACAAAAGCAGAAAGACGTTATGTTTTGCTACAACATCATACCACAATTAACATCATACGTACGTACCCATGATATAGTTAATTAGAACAGATACAAATACAATGCAACTCAATAACCTGCTTGCCTCACCTTAAACATCCCAAATGAAACATCTAAAACTTCCCGCACCAAAGTATATCCTCATTCAAATCAAATCAAATGTGCTGCCTCACCATGATTGGAACGACACTATGCACATAAGCAACACAGCAAAAAGGATAAAAAGTGGGTCTAGGGGCCGGTGGAAGAGAATTTGGAACACTTTGAATAGGAAGATACTTGACGTTTTTGGTATTGAGGTTATAGCAGACAATAGCTCCATCTTGTCCGACCCCAAGAATCTCGTCGCTCCGCCAAAATGCCAATAGCCTTTCAGGTAATCTGTAAGGAAAGTACTCTGCATAATCAAAAGTTAAGTGCTTAGTCCAAGCACCCTTGGCATCACCGCAATCATCCATCACCCACATTGTAGCTTTGTGGCCATCCACAAAATGCAAGCCGAAAAGTGCAACAGACTCATTCCACACTGTAAGATGTAATGAAAGGTAATCAAAACCGTTACATTCGATTAGCTCATATGGTAACAGAATATCATGAAAAACCTCATCACTAGTATCAAACGAAATGATTGCTTGCCCAATGCGTTCTTCATTTTCTTGGTGAGTCTCAAATAGACAGTGGAATTCCTTTTGTTGCTCATATCCCGTCCAATAACACATTCCCTTGAAGTATAGCTGAAACGTTTCAGGCCAAAGATAAGTAGTTTCCCTTTCCAAAGAAACAGTCTTGATCTCTCTCCAAGAATCAGTTTGCAGGGTGTATACTACAGCTTTTGGAGGATAAACAATCACATGGCCACCATAGTATTCTGGATCACCATAAAATTTGGAACCTATAAATCCAATGTCAATAACTTTGTAATCTTTAGATTTAGTATCATACCCAAACCCCATGGTTTCGTAAAGTCGAGATATTGGACAAAGGTAAGCAAATTCTTCGACCATACGGCTGCTTGGTACCTTGGACCAATCGGGAAGGAATGGCTCCTCAGGAAGAAATTTAAATTCCTGAATTGCAGGATTCCATAGACACACCTCACTAGGTTTAGCTAGCCTCCGATGATAATCTATTAACGCTAGACAAACAATCCCATCACAATGGCCTATTATACGAAGTGATTCGACTACCCTGGTAGGGATGGTGAGGTCTTGCACACTAGAAAGATTAGTGCTAAGCCCACCATCACCGTTATTATCATTTTCATAGGAAAAGTGAAGCAACGAGAAAACCATTTCAGGCTCTTTGGTGTACGTGTCCTTAAAGACTAAACGCTTTATTAGGGCACAAGTAGAGAGTCTGTTGTGTTTGGCAATGGTGAGGTGCTTGGCTACGAACCTGCGACTGGTGATCAGTGCATACCAGTTCTTAGAAACGCACTTGAATCGCATAAGAGATTTAGGGGGCTGAGATGATAGGATTTGCTCCACAAGCTCTTGCTCAATATTTTTTCCAGACTCTGTCAATTCTGCTACCTCTGAATTCTTCATTCTACTACAAAGTCGAGTGAAAAAGAAATTTTAAGGGATAAGAATTACACGAAGAAGAAGAAGAAGAAGAGTACGGCCGGGTACAAATTAGATAAGAGATTTATATTACCTTAATCCTTAGAAGCGAGGGAGACCAAGACGGAGAAAAAATTGGACAGGGAGAAACTGAGATCGAGAGAGATGCAGCAGTGGATTTGGGATTCGTGATGAGATAATTAGGTTTAGGGGTTCTTGATGACCTATTTATTCTGTTTTCCTTTTGTAAATATTTCAAATTAATATACCCTCTTAGCAGCATAGTGATGACTCATGAGTACCAAATTTACTTACCTATCCTATTCACAAGGGACATGCCGTAATGCTGATATGCCATATCATCCGTTCTTGAGGAAATTTCTGTTGACATGGTATCCTTGTTGATTGTACCGCATTTTAGGGAAAAAAAAAAGACTATCTACTTTTAAAAATTAGAAAAAAATGCTCATTCTTTTTCACTTTATAAATAAGAGCATTGTTTTTATATATTTATTATAAAAACCTCCATTCAATTTTAGTAAATTATATAAAAAAAGGCTGTTTTTCATTTTGAAAGGGACGATTTTACCTTTTTCTATTAAATTTCCTATTCCGGTTCTGTTACTTTCCCTCTTCGAGCTATATTTTCTTTTTATTCCCGAGCTCCGTTCTCTCTCTCTCTCTCTCTCTCTCTCTCTCTCTCTCTCTCTCTCTCTCTCTCTCTCTCTCTCTCTCTCTCTCTCTCATATGTAATTCTTCATAGCCACCGATTTGCAATTCTTCATTACCGCCGATCTGCAATTCCTTATTGCCGCCAATCTTTAATTCATCATTTGAATTGCTCATTTTGCGATTCTGATTTGTCTCGCTTTGCATCTGCGATTCCTCATTGAAATAAGGTATGTTAAGTTTTTGCAGCTGTTTATATTTCATTTTATCTCTGAATGAGGATTTGCAATTCCTCAGATGATATTCATTGAAATAAGTTATTTCATTGAAAAATTTCGACGAAAAAAATTGCTCATTCTACGATTTCGATTTCCTCTGAATCTTTGCATATGTGATTCCTCAGTTTTGATTCATTGAAATAAGTTATTTTAGCAATTCCTCAGTTGAATTGCTCATTGTGCGATTCATTTTTAGTTTTTTAATCAATTCGTGTTGTTTTTGATGTTATAGCTCTGAATGGTTAAAACTTGTTATTGCTTCCGATTTTCATTCTTGCTTCAGTTGTTTTGATTTTAAGCTCTTGCTTTTCTGTCCTGCATTTTTTAATTTGTCATAGTTATGTCGATAATTAGTAAGTTAGTTATTAAGATGATAGTTACTAGGATAGTTAGTAAGATAGTTACTAAGATGATAGTTACTAAAATATTTAGTAAGATAGTTACTTTGATATTTATGTTGTTGTGGTGCTGTGTAGCGGCATGTTGTACTGTGTCCTGCATTTTTTATTTTTCATAGTTACGTAGATAGTTAGTACGATGATAGTTACTATGATAGTTATTAAGATAGTTAGTAAATTAGTTACTAAGATGATAGTTATTATGATAGTTACAAAGATGATAGTTACTAGTTAGGATAGTTAGTAAGATAGTTACTTAATTTTTTTTTTTTTGTCAAATTTGATAGTTACAATCATAGTTACTTGATAATTTTTATACTCTTACAGTAACATGTATTTGCTTCATAGATGTTATAATGAAAAAAAAAATTTCTTCAGTTTTTTCAATGGACAGTTGTTTTACTGCTAAACTTGTAGTTTTGTTGATTTTTGTCATTGGATACGTGATCGTTTTTCAAAGAGTTGGAAAGATTGGTTTTCAAACTCAAGTATAATGTTTATCCGGATCCTACTGTTTACCGTCTTGCAAATAAGGTTGATATGAGCATGATGTTTAAGGTTTTGGGACGATATAAATATGATTTCGTTGATGTGGATGTTCATTGTTTGGATGCCAATTCTTCTGTTTCGGAAAGTGTAGTTAATAATAATATTAGCGAGGAGAGTTTGTTTTAGTTGCAGAGAATGAATTTTTGGGTTGTTATAGGGGTGATGATCTAAAAATGTATCTTTCTAAAGATTGAAAATCTCTTACTCACTCTAAGGGTCAGTTGTTTGAGGGTGGGGTAAAATAATTTAGGCTGAAGTTGCGGATGTATGCTGTGGAGGTTGGTTTTGAGTATTGTTTTGAGAGAAATAAGCATAAACGTGTTGTTGTTTTCTGCAAGAAAAAACATTCTGAAGGTTGCAATTGGTGTGTGAAGACATCTTTATGCAGGTATTGTCTCATTAGCAATTACACATATTTTTTATAGTTACATTTAATTTGTTCATGTTGATATCGGCAGCGTTACACTGCCATGTTGCGGTGCAGCAGCACGCTGCATTGTTTGCTGCATTTTTTTTTATCATGATAGTTATTTTTATAGTTACTTAGATAGTTACTTATATATTTTTAATTTTTGAACTACAGAAGCTGTTATTTGGATAGTTACTTTGATAGTTACATATATAGTTACTAGTTACTTTGATAGTTATATGTATAGTTAGTAGTTACTTTGATAGTTACATATATAGTTACTAGTTACTTTGATAGTTACTAGTTACTGTGATAGTGTTGACGATAGCCACAGAAGGGCTACCCGGGCCCACAAACCCGCAGGGACTGCACCCGGTGCCGGTCTAGAGAGTGGGGAAGGAGCATGAACAGCTAGACCCAGTGTTCTAAAAATCACCGCCTAGGACCGACTAGTCGGCGATTAGTCGCTAGTCGGTACCTTACCGCCGCGATTTTAGGGAAATCAGTGCTCCTAGTCGGTCAGGAAAAAATCAGCCGACTAGTCGGTCCTAGGCGGCGACTAATCAGTCCTAGGCGGTTCGGGCAAAAAAAAAAAAAACTTAATATAAAAACGCAGATGAGCTGGATTAGGTCGCAGTAAGCCGTACTTTCTCAAATCTTCCAACATCTCTCTCCTCTCGGCTCCAACTCTCTCTAATATGGCATAAGGTTGGATTGTTGATGGTAGTGATGATGATGTTGTCTCAGATCTTACTAGTGAAATGGTTGAAGAGGGAATGAGAGTGGATAGTGGCTTAGAGCCTAGGAGAAGTATTAGAATTCAAGAAGTTAGAGAACTTGAGGAGGATTTTGTATCCGATGATGAAGAGGAAGAAGATGAGATAGACTTTGAGTTTGAGTCCGATACAGAAGGGGTACTAGAGGGATATGGAGAAGAAGAACTTGAGGCATAGCCGCATAAGATCAAATTTGAAATTGTAATGGTTATTTTGAGTTTGTTCACTACTCTTAGACATTATTATCTCATTGTTGTTGAACATTGTAATGGTTATTTTGAGTATTTTGATTATTTTTTGTCATAATATTGAGTTTTAGAATTGTTTTATTTTAATTTAATTCTTATAAAAATAAAAATTAATATAAAAATTAAAAACCGACTAGTCGGCTAGTCGCTAGTCACCGGTCTTCCGCTCGACTAGCGACTAGCGACTAGCGACTAGCGACTTTTAGAACCTTGGCTAGACCTGAGATCCGGCCACCCACATTACCACCCGGGGTCCGGCAGCTGGGGGCGCCAGCCCTCTGATCAGACCGCCAAAGCTGCTCAGAATGTGAGCAAAAGAGAGACAATCCCACATCGAAGAATAAGGCTAGACCTTGCACTCAACCACCTATAAAGGGGACCCAACTACCCTCATTAATAGGTAACTGATCCTCTTTCCACTTATGCCCTTCTAAGTTATCTTTCATACCAACAATACTAACTTAGGCATCGGAGAGGAGAAGACCGGCCCTCCCGGTATTCCCTTAATCAGTAGGATTTGCAGGTAATCCACACCAGGATCCACCGGTCTTTGTGAGTCCACCCGGATTCTAACAGAAACAATTGGCGCCGTCTGTGGGAAGATTACAAAGTTGTGTAGCACTACCATCCGAGATACCCGCTTCCCTCGCCTTCTCTAGCAGTTCTAGGAATTGGGAACTCTTGTGGTATCTCATTACCACGCTCTGGAACACCTCCGGGTTTACCTCCCCGACAGCAGTGGCCTCAGCGGTCGCCCCGGCACTAGCCATCAGTTCAGCCCGGAGCACCCCCCCTTGTTTCTAGATCGGTCCTCTCATCCTCAGCCTTCTCCTTGTCCTCCTCAAGGCTCCGGACCTACTCCTCCAGCCTCGCCACCTGCTTCAGGGCCCTTTCCTCCAGCCTGACCTTCTCCCTGTGCAGGCGGGCTTTCTCAGCCTCCAGCCGCTACCGGACGCTGGTTAAATCCGCCACCTGCCTCTTCAGCTCCGGCAGTTCCTCGCTCGCATCCGGCTGATATAGATTATACAACAGCTGTTCCACAACGAAGCATTGGGTTAGAAAATAGCAAAAGACACGGAAGCATAGGCATATAAGACACCGAACATTACAACAACAAAATCACTTACCCAGAGAGCCATCTCCCTCCTCGTTTGCCGGATCTCCTCCGGCCGGGCCCCGACAGCTTCGGTCTCTCCCGGATGCAGACCGGTCAGGTCCTTCAGTACAGTCCGGACTACCGGATCGTCAGAAGTTCAGCACTCGGGCACCCGATCTGTGTCAATACCCTCGGCCGGGGAGGAAGCACGTGGGGCGGTAGCGGCAACACCCGGGGCGGCAATTGCCTCGCCTCCGGTGATCTTCAGCCGCTTCACCAGATTCCCGCCCGATGACTGAGCGGTCACCTTTACCAGGGTCGAGGGGGGGCTTCACTGACCCGCTTCCTCTTTTCACCCAAGTCCACCGGTGAAGAAGAAGATCCTGCGCCAGGTACGGAAACCCTGGTCAGTAGCGGGACCGAGCCTAAACGACGAGGAATTCTACCGGCTCCACCGGGTGTCTTGGCGGGCCCCCCAATAACTTTCCCCTTTCCAGGGGTCACAGCTGCCGTACCAGAGGGCGTCTTCACACGCTTCGGCATGTAATCCTCCTCAGCTACATCCAGAGCCACCAGCCACTCATGCGTGGTCGCTTGTCCGGACTCCCGGTCCACCATTGTCCGGGCCACCGTCTCCCCCTTCTCCCTTAGTCTGGCGACGAGGTCCTCACCGTCCATTGACAGAGTTTTGTCGGCCTTAATAACCTGCCTGGGAAGATGCACCTGCAGAAAACAAATAATCAGTTAGACCACATCAAGTACAATGGTGGGAACGGCTCTACAAAAATCCCACAACCCACCTGGACCACTCTTCAGACCGCAGTACTCCAACATTTCCCGCCGGATGAAATTATAGGAGCTTCACTCCACTTCAGACCAGCACCCAAATATCCGGACGATCCTGTCCCGCTCCAAGTCCGACAGGACATAGGACTGATCACTGATGGGTTGAAAGGTAGCGGGCACCCGATACGCCTTATTCTTCTTCTACCATTTCCCTTCTGCCATCACCACCTTCTTCCTCCACTTCTTATCCACCCAGGAGGGCAGATGGGTGATGATGGGCTTGTAGTCCCGCCCGACAAACGTAATGCACCCCTGGGCTTGCTTCTTCTTGGAATATGTCAGCCTGTACAGTGCCCAAAATTCGTTCACCGTTGGCACGTTCATTCCAGACAGTTCGTACAGGCAACCTGGACTCAACAGTTGCCTCCACTGGTTTCCGGGCAATTGCGCTGGAGACACATTCAGTATGCTCAGTAGGTACTGAACAAAGTCCGACAGCGGGAGGGAGAACCCATGACGGAACTGGTCTGCGTGAATGCCAACCCATCATTCCTCCGGATTACAGGCCAACTCTCCGGGGTTCAGTGGTCGCAGCCTAACTTCATCCGGAATACCCCACGCTTCCCGGAACACTACCACCTCTGGGGGCTTAGGGTTTGCTCCGGCTCGTTGCACACCACAACCCCCCCCCCCCCCCCCCCCCCCCCCCCCCCATCTTCAAATGCACATCTGCCAGGAGGGCTGCTCGAACAGACCATCCTGTCCGGGATTTCTTCATGCCCAAGAGACCCGGACGGTGACGTCTCACCGGTCGACTGCGCCGCGGCTTTCGACACCGACGAGGACGATGCGAGCCAATCCTCCAACCCCTCCTCCTCGGTCGACACTGGTCGTCTAGCGACAGACATAGAGTTTCCACTAGAGCTGGACCTCTCCGAATCCATGACCTAGGGGAAGGAAAACAAAATCTCACGGTCGGTCAGCAACAACCCAAAACACCGCCCTCCGCGGTCACTCACCACAACCACCACACCTTTCCCGTTTCCACCGCTTCACCCTGGTGCAATCGGGATCGCCCAGCAAGATAAAATCCCCCAGAAAGCAATAACAAGCAGAAACCAACTAAAGTTTTCAAGAAGACTAGAAGTACAAACTTACCGATTAGTATGCACAATCGAGGGAAGTCAATCACGGGAAGACACCGAGCAATCGTGTGCAGGAACAAGCACGTCTGAGAGAATGGGTTGTGCGAGAGCGCCTTCACCACAGTTCTTCTCTTCACTACCCTGCAACGATCTCTCGAACAAAAAATCAACACTGAAGTCAAGAAATGTCTTTTATAGACGGGTTCGAAACCCTAGACAACCTTGTAAGCCCCCCAAAACACTCGAAGGGCAAGTCAAACGCCAACCGATCCGGGCCCTTACCGTTCCGCACTAACACGTGCCCCAGTATCGATTTCTTCCCCAGGTAATTATAACTGATGGGAGTGATGGGACTGACAGACTTCCCCTATACACGCATGTCGCACTTGCCTCGCCTACAAGCGGCAGTTAGGGAAGTAGGGGGGTTAGGACCGAGGCATTCAGCCCGTCCGTATTCCCAAGGGCCAGGCCCAAACCTAAACAGCGATCGCTCCAACTGGCATCTCATCGGGTTAAATGGCATTCCACCAGGTACCTTGGTATTCCATTGGTACGGTCCCACCCCAACGGTTCAGAGGAACCTCATCGGGCAACTGGCACTCCACCACTTAGTTATTCAAAAGGCATTCCACCGTGTATCTCAACAATTTCAGGGCACCCCAGCAGGCTATAAGGCATTCCACCGGTACATAAGTTTATTGGACCCTTTGGCATTCCACCGGGTATCCGACCAGTCGACTAATACTCCACCTCCCATTCCAACGGGACAAGCCATCAACAACACATGGCTTCTAAACAATGGGCTTTATAAACCCGGGAGATTTTGTCTCTAACACAGGCAAAGTTTTCCAGCAGGCTAAAAACCCTGCATCCACATCACGCCTGTACCAACGGAGACTGATATGTTCAGTGGTACACCCGATAACAACAGGATCACCCACAGGGAGATTGTTACTCTGACACAGGATAAATCTTCCCGCATGCTAGAAACCCTGCATATACCAAAGGCCTGTAAAACAACAAGGGCAAGGCACCACCGCACATATAATACTCAGCGGGAAATACACCCGATGCTAAACAGCAGGGCATCGGGAAAATTTAGGCACCATTGTACAGATAATCCTGTCTAGCCGGACAGAACCAAGACCACGGGGTTCCCCACTTCCCATTATATCACTGGGGGACTACATCACCATTCCATGCACTCATTCGGTGACCCCGGATCCATTTGCATGGCATAGCTGATTTCAACGCTACATCACCATTCCATGCCGTCATCCGGTGACCCCGGATCCATTTGCATGACTTAGCGGATTTCAACGCAAAGTACCCAATCCATCACATCTCATGCAACAATTATACCACCTCATCATAACCACCCATTCGCACCAATATAAATGTCATAACAGGTTTTCACCCCGAGCGCCCGCCCAAGGCCAATCTTCAACGCAGACTTGGGAGGACTAGGGGACCGGTGGGTCGGTCACCTGCGGTTCTGCGGCCTAACAGAGCAAGACATCGTAAGTCCCCATTCAAGATTGCCCTTGACCGGGAACTTGGGGGACTTGTTTACGATAGCCACAGAGGAGCTACCCGGGCCTACAGACCTAGAAGGACTGCACCCGGCGCCGGTCTAGAGACTGGGGAAGGAGCATGAACAGCTAGACCTGAGGTCCGGCCACCCACATTACCACCCGGGGTCCGGCAGCCGGGGGCGCCAGCCCTCTGATCAGACCGCCAAAGCTGCCCAGAATGTGAGCATAAGAGAGACAATCTCACATCGAAGAATAAGGCCAGACCTCGCACTCAACCATCTATAAAGGGGACCCAACTACCCTCGTTAATAGGTAACTGATCCTCTTTCCACTTATGCCCTTCTAAGTTATCTTTCATACCAATAATACTAACTTAGGCATCAGAGAGGAGAAGACCGGCCCGCCCGGTATTCCCTTAGTCAACAGGATTTGCAGGTAGTCAACACCAGGATCCACCTGTCTCTAGGAGTCTACGGATTCAGACAGAAACAGCCTAAGATTGTCTTCATCAATTCCATTGAGTTGGACCGTTGAGTAAACTTTATTAAACAACTTGATGTGCTTGAATGGATCACCGGCAAAGCCGCCATCAAAAGCCGGTATAAGTTGTAAAGTGCTTGGCATGATATGGAAGGCATGAGCACATTGTGGCAAGACAATGCAACTCGGATGATTTGTAAAAGTGGGCATGGTGTAGTCCTTCAATGGCCTTGGTGCATCAATGCATCAACCATATTTTCTTTAGGAACCTCTTCTCTTTCTTTGAACCTTTTTTCTTAGTTTTCTTGTGTATACAAAAGTGATAGGACTATCGGGATTGAGCTCTTCCTCTTCACTATCTCGGATAATAAAGTCTTGATCGTCACTTGGTGTGATTAAAGGAGATAAATTGTAACGACCCGAACCTTAAAAATACCTCCTAAAAGTTTTAATTTATTTTATCGTTGCGGAAATTAGTTTTACGAGTAGGAGGTTTCAAATGTTGACTTTTTTATAAGTTAACTCGACCGAGAAATTTACTTCTCGATGAGATAAAAGATGTTAAAACGAGTTCATGGACACGTAACAGGTTTAATCTGGAATTCGTATGAACAAGTTATGACGTAAAATCGGTAATTTTTGTTTTTGGTCGAGTACGAAGAGCGGGGGTGGAAATTTCTAGAAACAGGGAGAATATTCTAGAGATAAAGAGGAAATATTCCTTTTTGGAATATATTTTTTTTTTTTTGTCTTTTTCTCCCTCTCTCTTGGCTGAGCCCGATCGGGACCAAGCCACCCCGCCGTTGCCTCCACTTAGCTCCGCCGTCCGGCTTAACTGGACCGCCGCACCGGTCACGTTCGAACCGACTCGGTTTTCTAGTCACGTCTGAGGCAGCGGCACGGCGGGGCTCGCCACCGTTTGGCTGTGCAACACCCATAAATATCGGCCACCAATCGAGTCAACCTCCCTCCTCCGGTCACCAATCGGTCCAATACGAGGGGGGAAAAAGGAGAACTCGGCCTGCATGTCAACTCCATGGAAGGAGTTGCCTCGAATCAAATCGGGTAAGTAGAAATTCAAAATTGAATTTCTTAGGATTTTCTATAAAGGGTGTTTAAATTAATGAAATTTGTGAAATTGGAAGTGGAAATCATGTTTGGGAGATTGTTTAGAGGCGATTAGGTGGAATTGGAAGTTCGGATTGATGGATTTGATGAATAGCAGATTTGGGGGGTTTTTTACTGCCGTTCGCGGCGGCTGCGAGGGTTTTTAGCGGCGGGGGACGACAGGGACGAAGTCCCGAGGTGATGGCAATGGTTTTGGGTCGTTTTAGGAGGAATTGGAGGCGTGGTTCGCCGCTGTGGCAGAGCTGCCGGCTTTGGCGCTGCTGTTGCCGGTGGCTGAGGAAGGTGGAACAGTAAAAAAATAAAAGTAAAACGGTAAAAGGTAATTCAGTAAATAGTAAACAGTAAAAATAAATGGTAAATGATAACAGTATTAACTAGTAATATTGACTTTGACCTTTGACTTTGACGTTTACTATTTATGTTGACTTTTTAATGTTACTGTTAACTTTTCGTGAAAAGCTAAAAACTATTTAAAAAAGAGTTTTACGTCAAATTAAGCAATAAAAGACTTGATCGGACTTTTTTCCCAGTGGGTGGGCTGTTGCAGTTTGGGAACAGAGGGATTTTTAATATCAATTTGGGTTATTTTCGAACCCATTTCGGATTTTTCGATGGAATTTCTGGGACAGGTCGTTACATAAATGACATTCTCTACATTGACCAATGAGACACATAAACACCTATAAGCATTCAAAGTAAAGATAAGTACACAAGTAGAAACATAAAATGTAAAAATAAAACTGAAACAGGCGGAACGATCGATCACTCAACCCTGGCAATCGTTGGACTGAAGAAATTTGCACGTACAGCAATGATTGATCGTTTCTTACAAACGATCAATCGTTTGAGCTACGAGTCCTCTGTGACTTGAAACGATCTATCGTTTGTAGGTAGAGATCAATCGTTTCAGGAGAAAAACTTCAAAAACAAAAAAATTTACAAAGAAAAGTATAGTTCTAGCTTCCCCAAAGGAAAACCGAGTTAGGAATCGGATTTTACTCCAATCTCCGACAACGGCGCCAAAAACTTGTTAGACAAAATGTCACCCTCAAGTATAAGGGCCAAGTTATAGTGTAGGGGGACTATGAGTAGGGGATATCGTACCCAAGGGATTGAAAAACTCACTCTAGCTAGGGAAACCTAAGGTATGCTAGATGAATATGCAAATGTACATATCATAAATAAAGAGACAAAGTGAACCCAAGTTCATGGTGAATATATGCAAGATGGTGTAGTGATTTAATTTTTCGTTGGAAATGGTATTGCCTAGAAGGTAAATGATTACTCGAAATGAAAACTAAGCTATGCTAAACTAGATGTGATGAAATGGATAGGAGTTGGGACTTAAGGTTTTCTCCTCTAGCCTTTCTTGTAAACAAAGATGTCTCTAATGTGAATGATGTCATTTTACTTGACCAATTTCTCTCCTTACATCCCTCTCCGATATGATAAGGGACACTTTCCTTTAAAGGTATCAAGCAACCTTTCTCGGGTGTAATACTCAACTACTCAAGTCATGCATTTCAATCCGGTTAGGTATTTAATGCATTTCCCTACGTGCATAAAGCTTTGAGATGAAGAAATCAAGCAAACCAACTATGCTTATCCCTAAGTGATTGTAGTTCACAACCCTAATACGCACATATGATATGCTATCATGCTTCAAACAACTCAGGTTAATTAAGTCCTAATCATTTCTCATGTCATGGCAAACAAACATACCGAAATTGATTAAGTTCAAGCATGAATGTTCAACTCTTTATCTAACATATTAAAGTGCTAATGAAAAGTGTATCAAACACAATATTTACATCAAAATCATACAAGATTGGTTAGGGCTTTCAACCCTATCCCGAACAAACTATACTCACTCATGATCAAATACACAAGCTTCAACATGTTCATGAACAAAAAAGTAAAGAGTAAGGGTAAAGAAGTGACTAATAAAGCTCAAGTTGAGGATGATGAGGATGAACTCATGAAGGCCTTGTCATGGTGATGATGAAGGTGGTGGTGGTGAATCCTCAAATGACACTAGACTCATCTTTCTTCTTCTTGCTTGATGATGGTGTGTGGAATGAAATGATGGGGGAGTGGTGAAGCTTTATGTATATAGAATGAGATGGGTAGAAGCAAAAGATGATGGACTTGAATGTGGTGGTTATGGAGGCTATGGATTTAAGGTGGTGGTTATAGAGGTTTGTGAAGGAAATGATAGTGGGAAATGTAGAGAATGGAGAGAAAAGAGGCCGGTGGAGTGAAGTGTGAGTGATTGTTGGTGATTGAGGGAAGAGAAAAGCTTAAAATGGAGATGAGTTAATTGTGAAAATGAGAGAGAGAGTTCCCTTATTCAGCCATCCCCATTCAAAACCATATAGGAAAGGAGAGGAAGAGTGTGAGAGTGGTCATGAGTTCCCAAAAACAAGAAAAAAAGATGGGTAGAGGTATGAGTTAGTTTAGACTAGGTAATGATGGAAATAAATGTGATGATTGTCTCAAAAGCAAATAAGATTTTGCATGCAATGTATTTGACTTTTGGACAATAAGATGAGTGATGGTGGTGTGGGAAAAGAGAAAAAGGTGGTGGAGTTGAAATGCAACCAATTTGGTTGATATTTAGTTGTGATAGTATCATATATTACTCCTCCTTTGCTCCTTAATAAAGATGACCACAAAATGCATGGAATCACCTCAACTGGTGGTGTGCCGCCAAAAGTGGTGGTGCACGGAAAAATTGCCGGAATTCCAATTTTCTCCTCTTGTTAAGATTTTCTACAAAATATGAAAATGTATTAGTCAACATTATATTAAACTCATAGAACAATGAATTTTCATGTTTTAGGGCATACAAATGTATGAGAATTATGATCTAACAGTTAGCCAGATAGTTACTAAAATGATAGTTACAAATGTAGTTACTAAAATGATACTTACCGACAAGTGTTTGGGCTGATACTTCCACTTTTTTTTTCTTTAACTGTTCGAGGTCAAATTTTCTGATTATGTGCTATTCATTTTCCCTCTCTGGAATCGACTCCACTAATTTTGTTTTCATACACAGCCAATACTGTTTTACAAAATGAATGTTAGTTTATAATAAGCAAATGGAATGATATATTACAAAAAAAAAAATTAATAATGGAAGATGAAACTCACGCGCACTTACTAGAATGACATGAATACAACCTCATGTATTCTTCGATCCGCGGTTCGATTTCTTGTATTTGGATAGACATCTTTTCAGGAAGATTTTTACTTCTTTTGCCCAACTATATTTAGAAGTCTCAGCTAAATCCTCCACAGTCCTGACCATGTCTATATAGAGGGTCCCTTTTACATTAGGGAAGAGAAGCTTGATTAGAATGTCAATGATAATCAGCCTTACAATATTCAGATCTCTACTCCCTCTTTCCTCATCAGATTGAGGATTTTTGTTCAGTTTTGCTGTGATGGTTTTATTCACTGTCTTTATATTGACTTCTTTTGCTTGTCCAAAAAGTCTAATCACAAAATCAGAAATTGGCGTCTCTTTTTTCTCAATGTATGTTCCTGTTCGGTTCAGCCCTAGAATTTTTGAAACATTTGATGACTTGATTATGAACTTCTTTCCAGTAAACTGAAACACATCTCTTACATGATCATGAGATTCTAACACCATCCCGACCTGGTTGTTTGACTTTGAACCATGAACTAGGTTCTGGTGGAGTGCTTGAAACAACTTTGCAAATGGAGTTTTCTCGATCAGCTCTATTACTTCTTGTGGTATTTGGCATCTGTATTCTTTGAAATTTGGTATTGTGCTTCTGAACTGTATGGTATGTACTTATTTCTTCTGATTCTGTTCATTTTAAAACACAATTAAAATACAATTACTATGAAAGTTGAATAATAGTTATTATTAGATGTAATAGTTATTTTTTATAGTTACAATGATGGTTACTAGTAACCTTTTTTTATAGTTACAGTGATAGTTTCTATGATAGTTTCTAGTTACTGGAATAGTTAATGTGATAGTTACTATGATAGTTACTAGTTGATTTGATAGTTACTTTGATAGTGACTAGTTATTTTTGATAGTTACTTTGATAGTTACTAGTTACTTTGATAGTTAATATTTACTTTGATAGTTATTAGTTACTTTGATAGTTACTTACAGGATTTTTGCAGTTGATGTGTTTCTTGTTTTTTTTTTTATCACAGCAAGCTTCTTTGAATCTATATCATCATCATCATCATCTTCATTTTCACGAACTTCATCACTTTGATAATCAGTTTCATTATTATCATCAACATCATCCTCTTGTTGCCATTTTCTTTTCTTAGCTTTAGCTCCTCTTTTTTTCCTATATCTGCACATTTTTTTTTTCAATTACAACACAGTTACTATGACAGTTACTTACTGATTGTCAAACTTGCTTTCCTTTTCTTCCATCAACAGCATCATTATCATCGTCGCTTTCATCATTTTGTTTTTTTTGTTTTTTTTTTTACAGCTGCCAATACCTTATCTTCGCGTATATGCACATTCGATAAACACACAGTTACTAAGACATTTTTTCAATTGTAACATAGTTACTGAGGTAGTTAATTTTAAGAAATACAGTTACTACTGTAGTTACTTATTAATTGTGGTGATTTCCTTTCCCCTTTTTTTTTCTTCCCCTTCTGGCTGTTCTGCTTTCTTCTTCTACACTCCAATCAATTCATAGTTAGATGATTTATACATTAATATTTTGCATTTACCAAATGCTTAATATTTACACTAATAATTACAGAAAAAATAATATTTTAGTTACAAAGATAGTTACATTTTGCTGTTTTTGTTTTCCAGTATTTTTCTCCACATTTTCATCGTTCCTTTTCTTTGTTCATATCTCGTATTGTGTATCATCATCACTGCTATTGATTTCTTTTTCTTGACTACTTCTTAGTTTTGGTGCTATTTTTTGCATATGTGATGGAAAAAAGTTATTGTAACCCGATACGAACATTAACTCAAACAATTTTGATAAATCAGCAAATGTCACAGTTACTAATAATACAGTTATGTAATACTTAAACAAGATAGTTTCATTCACATAAACTAAAAAAGTTTTATAGTTACTAGAATAGTTACTGATATAGTTCCATGCATATAACATTGTTTCATTCTTCCACACACACAATATTTAACGCTAAAGAAAAATACAAAATAGGAGCAGTTACAAAATATTTACTTTGATAGTTCCAACCATTTATTCTTGAACAAAATGTTCTATAACATCTATAAACACTGTATATATGTATTACACCTAAAATCATCTTCCAATTTGTCAATTAATTCCCCCAAAGCTGAAATCATTATCCATCATCCACCTTCTTCTTCTTCACTCTCTGCAACCCAGTCTAATCATCTTACATTTCTCATCCATTTCTTTAGCAAATACTGAATCATCATCATCTCATCTCACGCATCATCAAAACTCTATTTCAATCTTTAAACGAAGGTGAAAGATCTGTTACCTGAGCAGCTGAGATATGTGGAGATAGAGAAGAGAAGAGCAGTCAAGATTCGGCTTCGGAGAAGGAGACGAGAGTTGTGGAGATTCGTCGTCGGATAAAGAGAGCAGAGCGGTGGAGATTCGGCGTCAGAGTTTCGGCGTCGTAGAAGTAGAAGGAGAGGAGAGAAGTAGAGAAGCAGAGTAAGAGAAAGAGAGAATGAGAGAAGTTGAGAAGTGGAGACGTATTTGGAGAGAATGAACAGTAGTGGAGTCGAAGAAGGAGAGAGGGAATAATAGTGGAGTGAGAGAATGAGAGTGATGTGTAGCCACCCAACGGTACAGTTTTCTCACTCCGTTTCTAGTAAATGATCAATTCCAATTCCGTTACAGTGACATATTTCGTAATTATCTAATATTTTTTTTTATTTGTTAAGTATGACCCTTTTTTATAATTAGTCCAAACTTCAGGCCTTTTTCATAATTTTGGACCTTCAAATGTCCTTTTTATAAATACCTCTTGATTGTAAGATAAATTTCAATTTTTTTTTTTGAAAATGAAATTTCATGTTTTCTAAGAGAATGTTACTATTAGGACTTCCACATTTGCTCACTTAACTTCTTTGTGTTTTCAATTGTTGTCAAGTCAGAAAATAAAAGTTGAAACCCTAGTGCCGCTGTGGTCGCTCTAAGTGCTGCCTCTGCCAATCAAAGTAGCGTCATGCCACAAGGAAATATTATCATCTGGAATTGTCGAGGGATCTGCAATGGAGAAACGCAGCGAGCCCTCCTCAATCTAGTGCAAGCCCACAAACCAAGCCTCATCTTCCTCTCTGAAACCCTAGCGCAGAAGGACCTGATTAGAACGGTATGCCCCAATGTGGCTTTTAAGGACTTTATCTGTGTTCTACCGGGAGTGGGATCTCAAGGCCTGGCAATGCTGTCGAATGAAGAAATTGAAGTTAAGCTGCGAACCTTCTCGCCTCATCATATATATGCTATGATTGGTAGTTCGACCAATCATCCTTTGTGGAGGTTTACTGGCATCTACAGTTTTGCAAGTCGAGATGAGTGTTACTAAAACTGGAACCTCATTCGTAATCTCACCGCAGAAGAATCAAATCTCCCTTGGTTAATGGTAGGCGACTTCAATGAAATCTTGTCAAATAAACTCTGACAAGTCGGGCGGACCAATGAGAGCACAATCACCTATGCAAGACTTCAGAAATACCATGACTGCAGCCGGCTTGATGGATATGGGTTTTATAGGAAGCCGTTTTACATGGAGTACAATCTACCAAAAAACGGCTCCATCGCAGCTTTCAATCAACTGACTAGCGTCACAATTTTCCTTTCAGTAGGGTTAAAACCCTTGAGCCAAACGAATCTGATCATTCTCCTCTCTATATTGAAGTTAGACCAGAGCAGCGAGTGAGAGCTCGTAGTAGAAAACTCTTTCGTTTTGAAGAACTATGGCATGAAAAGTCAGAATGCCTTACAATCGTGAAGCAGGAATGGAACAAGCCCGATGTGGGAAATAGTATGCAACGAATCGCCCTTAAGATTCAATCCACAAGTGCTCACCTCACAAAATGGCATGAAACTGAGTTTAAAAAACCACGCCTGGAGATGAAGGAAATTCAGCGCAAATTAAATGACATTATGTCCCTCCCTTACTCCCCGGAGCAATATGGAATCCAAAAGGAATTACATATGAAATATAGCTAGATGTTATCTCAACATGAAAAGTACTAGAAGCAAAGATCTCGAGTTCTATGGCTGAAAGATGGAGATCGTAACTCTGCATTTTTTCATCGGAGAGCTAGCAATAGACGAAGCAAAAATACCATCAGAGGTCTTGAAGATGAGTAGGGTCACTGGCAGACAGAACCAACATATACAAAAGCCATTGTTCTCAGATGTGGGAAATAGTATGCAACGAATCACCCTTAAGATTCAATCCACAAGTGCTCACCTCACAAAATGGCATGAAACTGAGTTTAAAAAACCACGCCTGGAGATGAAGGAAATTCAGCGCAAATTAAATGACATTATGTCCCTCCCTTACTCCCCGGAGCAATATGGAATCCAAAAGGAATTACATATGAAATATAGCTAGATGTTATCTCAACATGAAAAGTACTAGAAGCAAAGATCTCGAGTTCTATGGCTGAAAGATGGAGATCGTAACTCTGCATTTTTTCATCGGAGAGCTAGCAATAGACGAAGCAAAAATACCATCAGAGGTCTTGAAGATGAGTAGGGTCACTGGCAGACAGAACCAACATATACAAAAGCCATTGTTCTCAGATATTTTCAGAAAGTTTTTTCCTCAGAACAGTTAAGTGTGGCAGCAATTGATCAGATTATTGATGCTACTCCGGAAAAAGTTACTGATGAGATGAACGAAGACCTCATGCAGCCATACACGGATGAGCATATAAAGACTGTACTCTTCCAAATGCATCCAGCAAAAAGCCCAGGGCCGGATGGCATGTCCCTTTTTTTCTTCCAATAGTATTGGACGGTGGTTGGTACTGATGTCTGTAATGCAGTAATAAATTTCCTTCAATTAGGAAAAACATGGGAAGAAGTTAATCTCACTTATCTCTGCCTTATTCCTAAAGTCAAGAATCCAAGGCTAGCTGCGGGGTTTTGACCAATAGCCTTATGCAACGTCCTGTGTCGTATATGTTCCAAGGTTGTGGCAAATATGTTGAAGAACATTTTATCAAATATCATCTCTCCTCTACAAAGCGCTTATGTGCCAGGTAGACTCATATATGCTAACACTCTGATAGCAATTGAGGCAGCTCACTATATACATTGCCTTCATAGCCAGGCTACATGCTTTTTCTCCCTCAAACTTGATATTAGCAAGGCTTATGATAGGCTTGAATGGACTTACATTGAGGCCATTCTTCATAAATTAGGTTTCCACAGTAACTGGATACATATGATCATGAGAAGTATCACCACTATATCATACTCTATTCTTGTACAGGGTGAACCTAAAGAAACGATTATACCTTCTAGAGGAATCATACAAGGAGATCATCTCTCCCATACATCTTTATCCTATGTGCTGAGGTTTGTCAGCTCTGATCTCGCAAGCAATTCAACAGGGAACAATAGCAGGGCTAAAAATGAGTCCACAAGCTCCTACCCTGCATCACCTTTTCTTTGCAGATGATAGTCTCATATTTGGTACTGCCAATGCAGGAGAGTGTAAGTAGTATAAAAATATATTGGACGTCTATGAGCAGGCTTTAGGTCAGAAGATTAATTGTGCTAAAAACAGTGTTGTGTTCAGTCAAAATGTTGACCCAAGTGAAAAGGAGAGTCTAGCTTCTATCCTAGCTGTTGAAAAGAAAGATGAGCATGATCGATACCTGGGACTCCTATTGCGAGTGGGAAAATCAAAAACGACGATTTTTGAATATATCAAGGAAAAGCTGACTAAAAAGTTGCTGGGTTGGAAGACAAAAATTCTCAATTGTGCGGGTGAGGAGATTTTAATAAAAGATGTTGCTCCGACGATGCCTCTATATGCCATGAACTATTATCTTTTGCCAAAAACCCTATGTGATGATATCCATCAACTTTGTGCTTCTTTCTTCTGGGGTGATACAAAAGAGAAGAAAACAAATTACTGGAGAAGCTGGGAAAGACGTACTATGCTTAACCAAAAAAGGAGGTATGGGTTTTAAAAACATTTATGCTTATAACCTAGCGATGTTGGCAAAACAGGGCTGGAGACTGGTTAGCAATCCTCAATCTCTTGTGGCACAAGTCTTCAAAGCTCGATATCATACATACTCATCTTTCTGGGAAGCACAATTAACAAACTCTCCGTCTTTCTCATGGCGTAGCATTCTCACTGCAAGATCAGTATTAAGAGCAGGTGTTCAATGGAAAATGGGTGACGGTGCAAGTATAAATGTCTGGACAGATAAGTGGATATAAGTCAACTCCAATTTTAATGTATCCACGACACAGGCACAAGAAGTCGATATGGTAGCAGACCTTATTAATCAAAATTGTCGCACCTGGAAAGCTCAACTAGTACGATCAATCTTCCCTTCACAGATTGCTGAGAAGATTCTCTGCATCCCACTCAATCGCAGACCATCTCAAGACAGACTAATTTGGTGTCTTGAGAAAAAAGGATTCTTCTCCGTCAAATTAGCATATCTGATACCAAGGCAACATGTACTAGCATCTGTCCTCACTTCTACTTCTATGGGCGACCCTTTTCTTGTGTTCTGGAAGAAAATATGGAATAGTAAAGTACCAGGAAAAGTCTAAATTTGTATTTGGAGCGCTGCCCAGAATCTGCTTCCAACAAGAGAAAAGCTCACTAGTAAAGGGTATGAAGGAATTATGCATTGCCTCTACTGTAATCATCATACAGAGAACACACTTCACTTGTTCTATACTTGTCCTCTCATGCAAGATATTCTCTCTCGCTCAGGTCTTTATATCCAGTCACAGGAAGGTATGTCGTTCAAAGAATGGTTACTAAAAGCTGCAACTCAACTGGAAGCAGAAGTTTTTGATAAACTCTTAATCCTTATCTAGAGTGTTTGGAAAAACAGATCCATGATTTTGTGGCAGAACAAGGGTCAACCTGTAGTGAGTATAATGATGGAAGCACTCTCTTGGTTCGATGAATTTCACAAAGCCAATAAACCAACAAGGGGAATTCAAGCTCGGGCTTCAAAGCACTGGACATTGACAGTGGGAAATAACACCTACAAACTCAATGTAGATGCTTCCTTCTTGCCGAACCAGACAAAATGAGGTGTTGGAGGAATTGTAAGGAATGCTCAATGCGCGTTTGTTGCAACCTTTGCTAAGCCAATCGACTTCACAGCCTCCCCAAAGCAATGTGAATTGTTAGCCATTCGAGAAGGTATGGATCTACTCAAATCTTTAAAACTGTAAAATGTCATTGTGGAAAGTGAATCCTTGGAAGTAATTGTTGAAGCCAAGGTTAGTAAGTACAACTACCTTGCCAATGGAGGCATTATTGACGATATCCAGCACACTTGGAAAAGCCTCACAAATGTAGCAGTGCAATACTGTATTCGTAGTTGTAATATCATCACCTGGCAGTGCAATACAGTTGCTCATCGCCTGGCAGCAGTTGGCTTTCAAGCCACATTCGGTTCAATATGGGTAGACCAAGCCCCGAATATCATTTTAGATGTTCTCATACAAGATTGTAACAATCTTTTTGTTGACAGTAGCCACAGAGGGGCTATAACAGGCCCACAGACCCGCAGCTAGTGTACCAGGGGCCGGTCCGAGGCCCGGGACCGGATCACCAGCACCCGGCCTCGGGGTCCAGCAGTCTATCCTGCTACCAGGGGCCCGGGGACCGGGGGCGCCTGCCTGCCAAAGAGGTCACCAGAGCTGCCCTTTGGTGTGCAAACAGAAGGGAAACAGTCCCACATTGAAGGGTGAGGCCAGACTTCACTCCCAGCCACCTATATAAAGGCCTCAACTACCCTCATTAATAGGTAACTGATCTCTCCTACCGCTTATATACGTGCTTAAGTTATATTCATTCCAACTATACTAACTTAGGCATCGGAGAGGAGAAGACCGGCTCGCCCGGTATTCCCCTTAGTAAGCAGGTTTGCAGGAGATCACCTTGGATTCATCTGTCTCTACCAGGCTCACGGGTTTGTGCAGAAACAATTAGCGCCGTCTGTGGGAACGGTTTGATCCACGAGAAAAGTAAGCGTTGCTCTACCGGAGAATAGAACCCGATCGGTCTTTTGGGAAAGCAGTTAAATCCGCAGTCCGGAGGCCATGGAAGGAAGGAAGATAAAAACTGGCGCGGGAAGGTCGAAAGAGCGAATTCAGATCCCCGACCGGGCCCAAAACATAAAGGCTGAGGTCGGTGCGAGGTTCGCCCTTTCTCCCGACCGAGACAGAACTCACGATCGCCAAGACTCAGAGAACCCCGACCGGTATGATGCGGGGGAGGAAATAAGAAAGATGAAGGCAGAAGTCGCGCGGTTGCGAGAAGAGGGCGATCAAGACCGACTAAGGGCGAATGCCCGGTGCCAGGAATTGGAAGCAGTGAACATTGCCTTATTGGCGGCCCTGGAGAGAGGGGGCCAGCAGGACACTTCTCGGGCGGCATCGCGGCTCGCAAGCAATGCTAACGAATTCCCGCACCTAGAGGTGGGACAGCCTACGGGAAGGAGAAAGACCGCGCATGTGCCCACACCTCTCTTCTCGGAAGCTCTGAAAAACTCCGGCCCGGTTGAACCCCCGTACCGCACGAGCCTGGCATCGAGCGAGCAGGACAGCTCCACCGCAAGGACGCACGAGACGCTCTCGGCCTCAGTGTCGGACATGAAGGACCGCCTAGAGGCCAGCGAGAAAAAAGCGGGGCGACCGCGGGACAGTGCACGATTCAACTAGCGCACTGGACCTTTTCCGCGCCGGATTAGGGAATCAGGAAGATCCGGTAACAAAAGGCCCCTGAAACTGACGTACTCAGGAACGAGCTGCCCGTACCAGCACCTGGACAGCTTTAAGTCGCAAACGGGCACAAGGGGCTATTCAGATGCCACGTGCTGCAACATATTCCAAGAGACGCTCTCGGGGGAGGCGTTGAGTTGGTTTTACGAGCTGCCAATGAACTCGGTGGAAACTTTCGAACAGCTGGCTGATAAGTTTGTCGGCCGGTTCGTCCTTAGAGCCAAGGCGACCCAAACATCAACGATCCTTTTCGACTGCATGCAGACTGACCACGAACCGCTGCGCGCTTTCGTTAACAAGTGGCATATCTCCACGGCCGGGGTCAGAAACTTGGATAAAAGGATCGCTGGGATGGCATTCAAGCAGGGGTTAAAACCCGGGGAACTCTCGTACAACTTGCGAGTAAAGGAGCCGCTGGGGTACGATGAGTTGATGGCCGTGGCCGTCAGGCACGCCCAAGCGGAGCACGAGACGTATGGGGATAAGATGCCCAAGCGGAGGTCGGATGACCCGCTACCGCCGTCTCCCCGTGAAAGCAAGACTGGGCGGCAAGATCGCAACCATACACCCGCGACTAGCAAGAAAGCCAAAGAACAGGAGGATTGGCGACTTCGACGGACCGGTGACAACAGTTCACGGTCAGGTAGAAGACCACCACTTGTGCGACCGGCACGACCCCTGGCAGCTGCGCCAGCGGGGCGACCACCGCGGGCTCTAGCCATTATGCTAGCAGAAAAACCCGAAGATCCAGCCCTTCAAAGTAGCAACCAAAGACCCCAGAGGACGGTTGTGGACGGCCGAGTCCGTCCGGATGACCCGCAAAAAGACCGGCAGGGAGCTCGGCAAGTAGGGACCATAAGCACCCGAGCCCCCGGGGGGATCGAGGTGCACGGGAGCATAAACATGATACATGGTGGAGCCCATATAGATCGACTCACCCGGAGCTCAAAGAAGCGGTGCTTAAGATCGATCCGGGGAAAGGAGGTATATGCCTTTGGAGGAGGAAGCGGACAGGCCGCTAAAACCGGATGGAACTCGATTACTTTCTATGAGGAAGAAGAGCCGGAGGATCTGATCCAACCACACAACAACCCCTTCCTCATTACGGTCCAAATAGACCACTGGATAACCAGCCGCATGCTGATCGATACCGGAGCTTCTGTCAACGTGATGTTCCGAGACGCATACAAAGGGCTGCAGAGAGGAAAGAATAAGTTATCCCAGGATAACGAGCCGCTGATAAGCTTCTCCGGTGAGGTGGTCTAGCCTTTGGGATCGGATTACCTACCACTAATCTTCAGCGAGGGAGACAGGACAAAGAAGGAGTACCTGGAGTTCATCGTCGTGGACTGCCTGTCATCGTACAATGGCATAATCGGTCGGCCAAGGTTATGGAAGCTGAAAACATTTATAGCCGGCCATATGCTGATGCTGAAGATGCCTTCACCGGCCGGTGTCATTACCATACGCGGGGACCAGAGGATCGCTCGCAGGTATTATGCGAAGGCCCTGACCCACGGGAGGAAGCGGACTGAGGTCTTCACGGCCACTCAACAAGCGCCGGTGCCGGATCTGAGTATTGACCCCCGTGATGACACCGATTCTGACGATGAGAAGCTAAAGCGACCTTCGGCCGTGGAAGAAACCGAAACAGTCTCCATTTCGGAGGACCACCTGGAGCGAAAAGTGGTGATAGGGACGAAGCTCGCTCCGGCTGTCAGGCAAGAGCCCATCACCTTCCTTCGAGACAACAGTTCGGTCTTCGCATGGTCCTACGAGGACATGCCAGGCATATCCCCGGAGATAGCCGTCCATAGGCTAAATTCGTTGCCCAACGTTCCCCCGGTGAGGCAAAAAAGGAGGTCCTTCAGCCCGGTAAAATATGAAGCGATCAGAGAAGAAGTACAGAAGCTAAGGGGCATAGGTTTCATCCGGGAAGTCCAGTATCCCCGGTGGCTTGCTAATGTGGTTATGGTACCAAAGAAGGGAACCGACCGGTGGCGTATGTGCGTGGATTTCACTAATCTAAACCGGGCGTTCCCAAAAGACAGCTTCCCGCTCCCCCGGATAGATCAGCTTATAGATTCCACGTCCGGCTTTAAGCTGTTCAGCTTCATGGACGCCTACGCCGGGTACAATCAGATAAGGATGAACCCGGACGACGAAGAGCACACATCATTCACAACCGACCGAGGTACCTACTGTTATAAGAGGATGCCGTACGGCCTAAAGAATGCCGGAGCCACCTACCAGCGGATGGTGAATCGCATGCTAGAGCAAGAAATGGGTAAAACGGTGGAAGTATACGTAGATGACATGCTGGTCAAGAGCTTGACTGCAGGGGCCCACGTCCGAGATCTGGCGGTAGTCATCGGTAAGATGCTCAAGTTTGGAATGCGCTTGAACCCGAAGAAGTGCATTTTTGGGATTTCAGAGGGCTTGTTCCTAGGCCACATCATCAGCCAGCGAGGGATAGAAGCTAACCCGCTGAAGGTCCAGGCAATCCTAGATATGGAAACACCAGGGGATAGAAACCAGGTCCAAATGCTGACCGGCCGGCTGGCCGCCCTGGCCAGATTCATCTCCCGCCTGACCGATAAGTGCGCCTCATTCTTTAAACTGCTCAAAGAACAACAGTTCAAGAAAATCCACTGGGCGGCGGAGCATGAAGCGGCATTCCAGTCCATCAAGACATATCTGTCTGCAGTGCCTCTCCTATCCAAACCAGTGCCGGGCGAGATGCTATACCTCTACATAGCTGCATCTGAAACAGCCGTTTCCGCGGCTCTCGTCAGGAAGGAGGGCACGCTCGATCTCCCGGTATATTATGCAGAGAAGGGACTTACCGGAGCCGAGGGCCGATACCCCGACATTGAGAGGTTGGCTCTGGCCCTGATCGTTAGTGCCAGAAAGCTCTAGCACTATTTCCAGGCTCATTCCATCACCCTATATACCAATCACCATTTGCGGCAGATCCTGCAAAAACCAGACACCAGCGGCAGGCTCGTACGATGGGCAGTTAAATTGGGAGAGTTCGACATCACTTATGCTCCGCGAACAGCTATCAAGGGACAGGCAGCTGCGGATTTCATATGTGAACTCACCCCAATGGTGGCAGAAGCGCACCCCGGCCAGTACGAAGGCACCGAGGCAGTTCAGGCCGTAAAGATCGAACCAGGCCTCCCCAACGGTTGGAAACTTTACGTAGACGGCTCCGTAACGAGTAAGCGGAGCGGAGCCGGCATCGTACTAACCTCGCCCGATGGCCAATCGTACGAGTATGCCCTACGGTTCCTCTTCAACACTTCCAATAACGCCGCTGAGTATGAGGCCCTCATAGTCGGTTTGAAACTAGCCAAGGAGATGAGAATCCCATCCCTGGACATATACAGCGACTCGAGCCTAGTGGTGAACCAGATGAACGGGCTGTTCGAAGTCAAGGAACCTCAGTTAGCCTCCTACCAAGCTTTGGCCAAGGCCCTGATCGAGCCATTCCGGTGCGCCACGATCCAGCATATACCCCGAGAGGCAAATAGGCATGCAGACGCCCTTGCAAGGTTGGCAATCGGAAACTACCCTCCGGAGTACCGAAGAGCTAAAATTGAAACCCTCCAGAAACCGAGTATAAGCAAGACCATCTCCGAGATATTTGCGGTAGAAGAGGCACCACCGAGCTGGATGGATCCGATAGTTAGATACTTGGCTGACAAAACCAGCCCCCAAGTTGCAGTGGAGGCTAGGAGGCTACACCTCCGGTGCGCCAGGTACAGCCTTCTCAACGGCAAGTTGTACCGAAGAGAGCACAGCTTCCCCCAGCTGAAGTGTGTGACTAAGGAGGCAGGAGAGGCTATCATGCGAGAAATCCACGAGGGAGTATGCGGTAATCACTCTGGCGCCCGATCCTTGTCTCACAAGTCGCTCCGGGCGGGGTATTTCTGGCCAGACATGGCAGCAGCATCAAGAAGAATATCAGGTGGCTGCCACAAGTGCCACATGTACGCCTCTACACCCCATGCCCCGGCGATCGCGTTATCAATTCTGTTAGCGCCATGGCCGTTCGCACAATGGGGACTAGACATCATCGGCCCTTTCCCAATAGCTGTGGGACAATACAAATACGCCATTGTAGCTGTGGACTATCAGACTAAATGGGTCGAGGCGGAACCCCTGGTAAAGATCACCGAGGAGCGGGTAAGAAAGTTCCTATGGAAGAACATCTACTACAGGTTCGGGGTGCCGCAGACTATAGTCACGGATAATGGGACACAGTTCAACAATACTGATCTTATCCAATACACAGCCTCCATGGAGACCCGGATGTTGTTTGCCTCAGTGGCACACCCGCAGACCAACTACCAGGTGGAAGCGGTCAACAAGATTATCAAAACCCTCCTCAAGAAGAAGCTGGATGCCAAGAAGGGATGTTGGACCGAGGAACTCCCCGCGGTTCTATGGGCCATCCGGACGACAGCAGCGGAGGCAACAGGAGAGACCCAGTTCTGCATGGCATTCGGGAGCGAAGCGGTACTCCCTGTAGAGACCAGTATGCCCAGCGGCAGGGCCGAGAACTACTACGTCGAAACAAACGCCGATGGCATACGGCTCAACCTGGATCTCATAGAGGAGCGGTGCGACCAGGCGCATATGCGGAACCAAACCTACAAGCAACAGGTCGCTCGGTACTATGACAGAAGGGTCTGGGAAAGGAAATTACAAGTGGGGGACTGGGTCATGAAGAAAGTTCAGAAAAAACCGCTGGCCTTGGAGCCAACGTGGGAAGGGCCCTACCAAATCACCGTAGCTGCGGGTCCGGCAACATTCCACATCATAGACGCCGAAGGCATCTATTCCACCTGTCCGTGGAATATCCAGCACATGCGGTTCTACCCTAAATGAAATCGGTCATAAAGGGACAATAATGTATTTGGCACCAACATTGCAATACACAATTACTGCATTTAGAATAAACTACAGCTAGTTACAAGGTATATACATCTGCCATGTATATGTGTAAGGCAAAAAGCCGCTAGTCAGCGCCGCTGGAGCCCCCAATCCCTGGCCCGCCAGCTTTGAGAGACTGCTCTTGCTCCACCATCTCAGCCAAGGCTACATCAGCCTCCATCCGCTCAGCATCAAGCCACCCTTTCTCCCTCCACTCCAGATAGACATCATTTATACCCTTCGCACGGGCGTCCTCCAGCATCTCTTCAAGCTCCACCGACTCCCGGAAGTTGTCGACAGCTTTATCAGCCACTTCAGCAAGCCGGGATTCCACGAGCTTTTCCCCTCCTTTGACGACTGCTGTCATCTGGGTCTGCAGCTCCAAAACCTTCGCCTCCAGCTCCGCATTCCTCTCTTCCCGAGCGGTAGCCTGCCGATCGACTTCCTCCCTCTCCTGCGTGAGCTCAGTAGTCAACCGACCGGTTTCCTCTTTCTCCTGCGCGAGCTCAGTCTTCAGCCGACCAACCTCCTCTCTCTCCTGCGCAAGCTTGGCTTCCGCCAAGGACAGCTGCACAGTAAGCTCCTTCACTTGCTTCTCCAAAACCGCAGCCTCCCCTCTAGGCTCGGCGGCGTAAAAGCTATGAACCAGCTGGCACAGGTACACAAAAGGAACATTAGCTCGTGCCACAAAGGGGAAAGGAAGCGCAGAAAACACACTTACTCGAAGAGCCAATTCCACGGGCTTCGTCCTGCTCTCGCCCGGTTGACCAGTTCCAGGGCCCTCCCGATCAAGTCCCAAGGTTTCAATGGTAGATGCCACGAACCTACCAAAACCACCACCACCGGAACTACGATCGGCTTCCGGCCCCTGACTCCTTCGGCCGTCGGTCTCCACGACCGGAACTAATGCCGACCCCCCACCAGCCGAGCTTGACGCCCCGGCATCAAACGTCCTCGCCCTCTTCGCCGGGGCTTCACCATGATCGCTTCTGCGGTAGCCAGTCATCTCCGCTGCCTCTCTCTCCAGTGGGGCCCGTACCCCCATCGGCCGTGCTAGAGGTTCCGGACCCAGTCGGCCCACCGATCTTACATCCCGGATAATGAGTGGGGCATTATCCTCACCGCCCGGCCGCCTGCCGTAGTGGGAGTCCGGAAACACGAGAGGCACAGGCCTGTTATGCACAGTGCACTCTAGGGTGACCGGATCTACGACGGTTTTCGAGGCCATCTCCCCCATCTCCATCAACCTCTGGGCCACAAGCTCTTCATCCGGTTCGACGTTCTCCTCGCTCCGAACAGCGAGCCGGGGGGCATTAGCTGCAAACCGATAAACCGAGCGGTCAGAATAAAAGCAACCCTGCAAAACAACAGTGCAAGGTACCTTACCAGGCTTTCTCCCCATCTGGCATATCTCCAGCACATTCCACCGGATGAAATTGTAGGAGCTCCGGCCCAGAATGTCCCAGCAAACAAAAAGCCGGGCTAACCGTTGCCTCTCCAAGTCCACCAACCGGTACGACTGATCTCCGATCGATTGATAAGCCCCGGGCACTTGAAAGTTCCTTGAACTACGCTGCCACCTGCCCCCGGCCATCACAACCGACCTCCTCCATACATTCGAAACCGACGACGGCAGGTGAGTGATGGCAGGATCAAAGTCCCGCGCGGCAAAGTTAACACAACCGCAGGCCTGAGCCTTTTTGCAGTAGAGAACCTTGTACAGCGCTCGGAACTCATTTACCGTGGGCCAGTCCATATTGCTCAGGCTGAATAGGCACCCGAGGCCAAGCAACTGCCTCCACTGGTTGCTAGGCAGCTGGGCTGGGGAAAGATTTATACTGCTCAGCATATACTGGACAAACTTCGGCAGCGGCAGAGATAGTCCGTGCCGAAATTGATCATCAAAAACGGCAACCCAACCCCGCTCCGGGTTGCAGGCCAGTTCCCCGGGATACAGGCCTCGAAGCTTAACGGAGGAATTAATGTCCCACTTCGCCCGAAAGTCCCTTATCTCTCTCTCAAACATGCTTATGGTTGGCTCGTCACAGAAAATCACCCTGTCGCCATCCAGTAGCTCATACCTCACGGGCCCTCCCATCGACCCGCGGCTTGCACCGGCAGGATTCGCTGATCTCCCAGACGCCATAAAGCCTAAACAACGGAATTTAGCTCTGTAGCAAGATAGCAACACAGACAGACAGCAGGCAAAGAGCAAGGCTTCAGCAAGATACGGCAGGAGGAGAGCAGAGGGGATGATAAATAGGGCAAGCATAAAAGAGAGGCAACCCCAGCCGCAGATCCCCTTCATCTCAGACCGTTCCTTGCCGACACGTGTCCCAGCATCGGTAAAAGTTCTCATGCCATCATAACTGATGGGACTGATGGGCTCTCCCCTTCATTGCCTGTCAGCCACCTGTCCCACCTACAAGCGGCAGTTAGGGGAGATAGGAGTGCAGAACGAGGCGTCCACTCCCCTCACTTCCCCAATAAGTCAACCTCGAACCAAGGAACAGCATCTCACCGGTTATGAAGTATCCAACCGGCTCCGCAGCATCTCACCGGTTATGAAGTATCCAACCGGCTCCGCAGCATCTCACTGGTTATGAAGTATCTAACCGGCTCCGCAGCATCTCACCGGTTATGAAGTATCCAACCGGTTTCGCAGCATCTCACTGGTTATGCAGTATCCAACCGGCTCCATGGCATTCCACCGGGCATGTGACATTCAACCGACTCCAAAGCATTCCACCGGTTTAGTCACTTTCCTTCGCCTACGGGCAGGAACGAGCCAGCAACAACTCAAGGCTTCCAAACGCATGGGCTTTATAAACCCGGGCGAGTTTACATCTAACACATGTACTCTTGTCCAGCAGGATAAAAACCCTGCATCACACTGAACTGTGATACATTTGGGGATACATGGCGAGACTCGTTATCTCAACGCCACCCCACCGGGCAGATTGTTTCTCTAACACATAACAAGTCTCCCCGCAGGCTAACAAACCTGCACATTTACCTCACGCTTATTTCAAAAAAAGCTGAGAACTAGCAAGTGTTGACTGGTGCTTCAGTATGACCGCAACACCGGGGGCACCTGTTGGCTTATTCCACGCACCAACAGGCCTTCCCGCAGGCTAGCACTCTCCGACTCGTACCGATATGGCAGAACGCCCGGTCGAGGTCCCATGCACTCTCCGACTCGTACCGATATGGCAGAACGCCCGGTCGAGGTCCCATGCACTCTCCGACTCGTACTGATATGGCAGAACGCCCGGTCGAGGTCTCATGCACTCTCCGACTCGTACCGATATGGCAGAACGCCGGGTCGAGGTCCCATGCACTCTCCGACTCGTACCGATATGGTAGAACGCCCGGTCGAGGTCCCATGCACTCTCCGACTCGTACCGATATGGCAGAACGCCCAGTCGAGGTCCCATGCACTCTCCGGCTCATCCCGATATAGCACAACGCCCGGTCACGCCCAATCTTCAATACGGACTTGGGGGACTGGGCACCGTTGGGTTGGTAACCCCGCGGGTCTGCGGGACAAGAGCAAGACAGATTAAGTCCCCATTCAAGATTGCACTTGACCGGGAACTTGGGGGACTTGTTGACAGTAGCCACAGAGGGGCTACAACAGGCCCACAGACCTGCAGCTAGTGTACCAGGGGCCGGCCCGAGGCCCGGGACCGGATCACCAGCACCCGGCCTCGGGGTCCAGCAGTCTATCTTGCTACCAGGAGCCCGGGGGCGCCTGCCTGCCAAAGAGGTCACCAGAGCTGCCCTTTGGTGTGCAAACAGAAGGGAACCAGTCCCACATCGAAGGGTGAGGCCAGACTTCACTCCCAGCCACCTATATAAAGGCCTCAACTACCCTCATTAATAGGTAACTGATCTCTCCTACCGCTTATATACGTGCTTAAGTTATATTCATTCCAACTATACTAACTTAAGCATCGGAGAGGAGAAGACCGGCTAGCCTGGTATTCCCTTTAGTAAGCAGGTTTGCAGGAGATCACCTTGGATTCATCTGTCTCTACCAGGCCCACGGGTTTGTGCAGAAACACTTTCTTAATGAAATCTCCCTTTCAAAAAATATATATATATATATATATATATATATATATATAATGATTATTAAGGAAAATAATTATATCAAAAGTATATTATATTTATTTTCTAATTTTAATACATACACATTTAATTATAATTTACTGCGTACATATATTATTTCTTTATCTATTTTTATATATTTTCCTGTAGCTTAATATATAGATATATTTAATAATAACTAAAACTATGATTGAGAACTAGCTTGTGATATAAAAAAAATATATAGGTTGAACTCATATATAAACAAGATGATGTAGTATATGCATTTTTAATTTCAAGAATTAAATTACTAATTATTAAAAAAATCATGAGGTAAGTAAATTAAAGAGGTAAGAGAACATAGAATATTTGTTTGCTTCTAAAAAGAAAAAGAAAATTCAAGAACTGGAGGCACATGTAAAAAAGACAAGTTCAAAAAAAATCAAGCAATAGATGTTTCAATAAGTGAATAAAAAGATAAACTAAGCTGTTTATTGTACTTTAAGTGACAAAAGTTATTTTAGGTATTTAAGATGAGGTTTAGTGAGCAAATGTACGTATTCAAAAGTCAAAATGAGGTGTAAAAAGCATGAGAGGTAAGATGAGTAAGTTAGGAGGTTCCAATAGCAATACTCTTTTAAGATTTCTTGAGAAAAACTAATTTTTAATCGATATTAAATAAAAGGAAAAATGACCATTTGCACAAAAATGGGGAAAAACTTGTTCATTCCAATGTTACATACCCATTCCAATCAATCTTAGTAAAAATACATAAATACTCTCTCTCTCTCTCTCTCTCTCTCTCTCTCTCTCTCTCTCTCTCTCTCTACCCGGATCGGCCTGCTCTCCCCGCCGCTCAAGTATGACCGCCCCCCAATCGGACCACCTCTGCCTCACCACCGCTGCCTCGACCCAGCAGTCGTCCCCCCCCTCCTTCGATCGGTGCCACCACTGCTCGACCCAAATCGGCGCCGTCACTGCTTGACCCAGATCAGCCTGCTCTCCCCGCCGCTCAAGCACGACGACCCCCCGATCGGACCACCACTGCCTCGACCCAGCAGCCTGAACGTTGCCTCGACCCAGTCGTTCCCCTCCCCTCCCCCCCCCCCCCCACTCCTTCCTCAGTCCTGACGTCAGCGCCGCCACCGTCTCCATCCTCAACTGTCACATCCCGAACCCGATTTTATTTGTATTAATTATATAAATTTTCTCGTAATTACTAGAAGCATGAATTACGAGTATTGGAACTTTGTACGCTTTTATTTTAGTTATCACGTGATGTCGGAAATATGTTCGAAGATTAAATTCGAAAAATGTTTTAAGTTTTAATAGGGGGGGGGGAGTTGACTTTATGATCTGTTGTAATTTTCGAAAAGTTTCCTTCACAAAACTTGTAGAGCGTGACGATACGAGTTCGTAGACACGTGACACACGTGAAACGGATGTCGTATGAAGAAGTTATCTCATGTAGAAGTTCTTTACTGTTTCAGAAAGATTACTATAAAAAGGGGGGATTTTTCGGGAAAAAGGGGGAGTTTCCATTTTGGGAATTCACTATTTACTGTAGCAAAATGACTATTTACCCCTCTCCCGATCGGGTACTGTTCATCCCCGATTTCCGCTCCGATCTCCGTAGTCCGGCCGCCACGGCGCGAGCGCCACCCACCGCTCGACAGGGGTTTCTCTCCTCTGCCGTTCGAGCCAAGGCGCAGCCCGAGAGAGCGTCTGTGCGCAGAGCTGCAGCAATCGGAAGGCGCCTGCCGCCGTGCGAGACGGAGCAAGGCGGCGCTGGAGTCGAGCCAACCACCGATCGATTCGTCTCCACCGTGCGCTCCTTTCTGTGTAGGTGGATCACGCCGAATCAAGCGGAATCGATCGGATCGAAATCTAGCCGATCCGATCTCCTCGACCCGTTTCCTGTGTTCGACCCGACCAGACCCGACCCGGATTTGACCCGACCCGGCCACATTGACCGACCCGAAAACCGTTGACCACGTTGACCGTTGACCAGTCGTTGACCGTTGACCGAGTTTGATCCGATTCAGGAACTGCAACGATTCGATCCGACGCGATCCTACAGTGATCCGACTCGATCCTACAGTAAACCTCACTGTATTAACATTAGATACGAATTTAATTTTAGTATAATTATTGTTGTGTACAAAATGATTTATGTGAAATATACATATACATTGAGGATATGTTTTATGATGATTGTCTATTTGGATATATTGGGGGAAGTGTGAGCTCGGATTTTATTCACCACAACATAGTCGTCTTAATGCTAGCTAGCAATAGCGTGGGACGCTACTCGTAGCCCTAGGAGGTTCCGACCCATAGCCTGGGAGGCTAACTATTACATCTGGGTCGTCTGAGCTAGCTAGCAGTAGCGTGGGACGCTACATAGTAGCCACTGGGATGGTTCCGTCCCTTAGTAAGCCTGAGATTGATAGTATGAGAGACCGGGTCGTCATACGCTAGCTAGCAGTAGCGTGGGACGCTACATAGTAGCCACTGGGATGGTTCCGACCCGTAGCCTGGGAGGCTCACTGTTACATCTGGGTCGTCATGTTGCTAGCTAGCGGTAGCGTGAGACATTGTTTCAGTAGCCCTGGGAGGTTCCGACCTTTGGCCTGGGAGAGGCTTAGGTCGTCTTATTGTCCACGCTGGTTTAGTAGCCCTGGGAGGTTCCGACCCGAGTCTGGGAGGCTTACTGTTATATGGTGGTGCTGACTTTCCCCTGATGTATCTAATATGATGTTATAGTTGATAAGAATGATGTTGATATTTATTATTTGGACTTCGGAAATATTTTCCTTTTATGAGACTTCAATTTATTTAATAAATTCCTGAATCAGCAGAGTTTGATATTTTATTATGAAAATATTTGGGAGCAGGCTGATGGTGAATATATCACTTGATTTAAATTATTAATTTTGTTAGTCCTTGTTCCCAGTGGGTGGGAGGTTGCGGTATGGGAGCAAAGGAATTTATTTTTGTTAGTTAATGGGTTCTATGTTTGGGACCTGTTCGAGTTTCCGAGGGAAATCCTAGAACGGGTCCTCACATACCGCCTCTCCAACCTCATCACCCACTCCAAAAGCCAGATTACCAAGCGCATTAACGTGTATAGTGGTGGCGCGTCGACTCTGGTGCGGCAGTAAAGAGTATTTGGGTCTTGTTCCTCCCAATATAGGCTGGTGGGCATGTATTACTGAATGTCAGTAAGTTGCTTACTGGGGGTCAGTAAGTAGCTTACTGAGGGTCAGTAATCATCTTATTGGGAATCAGTAACCTGGATACTTAGAGCCAGTCAATAATCATCGTATTGGAATCTTGTATAAAATGTGTTATATGATATGTCTCTTAAGTAAGAAGTATGTAAGATCTCATTTGTTTGGATTTGTAATCCTTTTTGGAATTGTGATCAGTGTTATATGATGCTACTTAGTTTCATTTGAAAAAAATCAGTAATTGTTTACAAGAATTCAGCAAAGTTACATACTGGGGGCCAATAATCACCTTATTGGGGGTCAGTATTCATCTTATTGGGGGTCAGTAATCTGATTACTGGGGGTCAGTAACTCAATTACTGGAAATCTGGAATCTGTAAATTACTTACTGGGGATCGGTAACCTGATTTCGGTGACTGAATTTTTTTTTTTTATTAAAGTTAGAGTCAGTAATTTAATATTGAAAAAAAAATTTTAAAAAATTCTGACAAAAAAAATTTGGTGACCGGAATCCGGCGACTGGCCATGGAACGCCGACGGAGTTGCATTGGGTGACCTTTTGGCAAAGTTTCTCTATCTTCCACTTTTTCAACACGTTATAATTCGAAAATCTGTTAGATAAGTCAGAAAGACAAAAAATGAAGAAAAAAAAATAAAATTGAACTAGAGTTGAAAATATTTGTTCAAATGGGCAATAAGAGTTGCTACCTTATGTTTAATAGGAGAAGAAAATAAGATGGTCATTGGAATAGGCAATGAGGGGGGTCAAATTTCAACTAAATGGACATTTTCCCTAAATAAAATACTATTCAAGGAACTGTCTTTGTGTATTTTTTTTTATTTTTTTTTTATACAAAGGAACAGTCTTTATTTGTTCCTAGACATCCTAGGACGTCTGTAGGGCCCGTTTGTTTAAAAGGAATTGAGAAAAGGAAAAGAATTTAATTTCTTTTCCAGACTGATATGGAAATGGAAAATATTTTGGTAATTCCATGTGGGTGTTTGGTGCATATCGGAAATTAACTTAGTAAAAAAAATTTCCCTTCCTATTGTAGTATTTGGTAAACTCATAAGAATTGAATATATATTGTAATTTCCAATTACACCCTTTTACTATCTATATAAACTATACATCAAATTCAATAATTAATAAAAAAGTTGAATCTTGTTTGCAGAAATCCAAAAAAGATAATCTTATCTTTCGAGTTCTTTCAATAACAGAAGAGAAAGGAATTCAAAGACAAATAATAAAAAAGAAAAGTAAATCTGAAGAAGCAGAATACATTTGTTAGCAGAATACGTCGACAAATCGCTTCAAGAAGAGAACGACAGTTGTAGTGAGAGGGGGGGGGGAGGGGGCTTTCGCCATAAGTATATACATATCCAATAGCTGGAACTATGAGCCCGAAAATAATTGGTGAGCGGGAGAATATTTTTTTTAGAGGGGATAATTTATGTAATTTTAACTTTTATAGTGGGAAATGGAATTAAAATACCACCCATAACTAGGTAATTTTATTCAGACTTTATGATGGAATTCATTTCCAATAAGAACTCTTTTTTTGTTTCCTTTCCGGTCTCAATTTACAACCAAATAACACCTCAGAATGGAAAACAAAATTATTTTTCATACCATACCATGATTTCCTGTATTCCAAACGGGACATAGGACTCTAGGAGTATACATAGGTTAGAATATGAATTCTTTTATATACTTATGGTATATGGGATTTAGATTATAGATATCTCTATATATAGGAACATCTAACAAATATGTTTTTTGTATACAAAATTAATTTAAACTATATTTTTCTCTAGCAATCTGGCTCTCTGCAACCTTGACGATGTTCTTAGAAGAAAGTGAATTAGTAATTATAATGAGAGCAACATGAAAGATTATAAATGGCTCTTTGATGTTCAAATGAAACAAGCAGATTGATCCCTGATGAGTGTCTTTGATTTTGTTTCTCTTTCTTATAAGCAGATAGTAATTATTCATGAATTACAAATTTACTATATATTATTGGTGCTGAACTTTTAATCTACAGTAAATGAACAGTTATGGGCTGGGCTGGGCTGGTGAGTCAGGTCTTGCATTTGAGCCGTTCGATTTGTGTGTTTTAATCTGATCCGTTCATTTGGTGCTATATAATTGAGGGGTGGCTACCACAGAAGGAAAATATCGGCAGAAGAAAAGAGAGAAGAAGAAGAAAACACCGGAAAAAAAAAGGGAGAGGAGAAGAAGAACAATTGATCTTTCAGGATTTCAGGAGGCAGAGAAGCGAACCGAGGCCGCAGCGAAGAAGGCGGAGGTAAAGCGATGGGCCGACGAAGAGGTGATCCGCCTGAGGAGCCGGTAAAAACCGAAGCTCCGTCTACTTCAGAGCCGGAAGAGACTAGAATCAACGCCGTACACACACTCTCTCTATCTCTCTAAATTCAATTTTGAAGGGGATTGGAATCTTACTTAATTTGGGGATTGAATTGGATTCAGATCACTGAGGGCGACACGCCGTACATGTCGGCGAGTAGTTTCGAGGACCTGAACCTATCGGAGGCGGTGCTCAAGGGTTTGTATGTGGAGATGGGCTTTAAGAAACCCAGTAAAATCCAGGCCATCACTTTGCCTATGATTTTTACTCCTCCGAACAAAGATCTGGTATGATAAATGAAGCCGACCACAAACTTTGGATTACTCTAATTTACTTTGATTTGTTTTTGTTTCTTCTCGAATTTGTTTAAAATGAGAATAGATATTAACTTTTTCAATGATGAATCTTTTGTTGCTTAGGTTGGGAATATCAAAGGCATCATTATCTGCAAGTTTGTATTTGGTGAGAATATTTGGGTCCTCTACCTGTTTTCATTTTAAGTAAGTTGTTGAGTCTTTGGCTTCTTACTTCTTTTGTTGTTTTAAGTTTTGATCTTAAAATTGATTTTTCTTTGTTATTGATTATTAGTTTAATTTTAGTTGGTTTATTAATATTAACGGATGGTTGTTGTGTGTGTATATAACTATTTATACTCATATTGTTGTCTTGGAGGAAATCTGTGACTGAGAGATGTCTAAGTGGGGGTGCCTATGTTGAGATGATCCCAGTGCATGCTTTATCTTTTCTTATCTTTTTCTTTTGTTCATTCTGTTATCTTCATATGTTACCTTCATTATGGTTGATGTAGCCTGTAATATGAGTTTTGTTGTTCTTTAATATTCTTAATTGTTTTTTTTTTTACTTTGTTTATCTTTATTTCATGCGAAGGAGTAGTGTGTTGTTTTTATCAGTTTCCCTACTTGGAGAGTTTCATATTTTGATCAAAGCATATTACATTCATATTCCGGTAAGTTGTGGATAGCTAAAATTTGGATCGGTTTTTATTTCCCGCTGGTATTTTCAGTTCCGTGGTTTCTAATGGTTGCTAAATCCTTTCAGATTCGACTTCTATCTGAATCAATGCCCTTTTGATGTTTGGAAATGTGTAGCCAAACTATAATCGATTTATGTCCAGGTATACTTTTATTTTTCTCACTTTATGTTTAGGTATACTTGATTTTTAGCAGAGTTTGGATTATTTCTTATGCATCTGTATGTTTACAAAACTTCAATTATTGTACAATTATGTATTAATTAGGCAAGGTATAGCCACTCTTTTTTTTGGTTGGTTTCATTCTGCTTCTCTATCTGTTTGGTTGTTTCACTAACCAGATATGAAGAAGCTGGAGTAGCCAAGATAAATGATATCAAGAATCGATATTTTTTTTTGTTTTGTGTGAGTGGTTTATAGGTGGATCAGTTCTCGATCAGCTCGAATCTATGCTTTTTAATTTCCCTCTATTATTATTGTTGCTTTACGATGTTGGTTTGATTTGTTTTTCTTATTGGGGTTATGATGGCGATTGCTTCTTCATCTGTTGCTCAATGAATGCGTAAATCACAATAGCAAGCCTGTTATTGTAACTTTTATTTCTTGACTTATGATAACTTTTACCTCAGGGTCTGTCCTTGAAGATCCTATATTTGGTGAATAGAAAGCGAGTGTCCCAGCCAAGGCCTGTTGAGGTACTCAAAAATGGTAAAGCTTTTGATCCTTTATCCTTTCCAAAATTAAATTGAAAATAGAGGATGGTGGGCTTAAATTTTCTATCTACTAATAGATTGTGGAATTATTTGTTTATTACTCTTTCTTCTGCACTACACATATACAAAGATACCGTCGTTATTCCTCACAATTGTTGTCATTTTTATTGCAGGTGTTGACAGTAGCCGCAGAGGGGCTACAGCAAGCCCACAGACCCGCGGCAAGTACACCAGGGCCCGGCCCAGGACTCAGGATCGGAGCACCAGCACCAGGCCTCGGGGCCCAGCGGTCTATCCTGCCTCCAAGGGTCCTGGGACCAGGGGCGCCTGCCTGCCAAAGAGGGCACCAGAATATCCAAACAGAAGGGAACCAGTCCCACATCGAAGGGCAAGGCCAGCCCTCACCCTCAGCCACCTATATATGGGCCTCGACTACCACCATAAATAGGTAACTTGTCTCCCTCCCTGCTTACATACGTGCCCAAGTTATATATATTCCAACTATACTAACTTAAGCATCGGAGAGGTGAAGGCCGGCCCGCCCGGTATTCCCCTTAGTAAGCAGGATTGCAGGAGATCGAGTCGGATTCATCAAGTATCTACCAAGACCCCCGGGTTTAGGCAGAAACAATTGGCGCCGTCTGTGGGAACTCTGAACAAGAAGCCGTGCAAGCAACACCGCTGGCTGAGATTGTGGGAATGAGTCAAGAGAAAGGGACTACTGAGGAAGGGCGTATTGCAGCTGTGCAAACGCTCGCCTCCACCCCTGTCGTCACGCGGGAGATGCGTGGCGAGCAGGGCAGCGATTTGGGAAGGAGCCGTGGAGGGCCCTCCGGTGATCCAGAGCCCCGCCACGAGAGCTCGCACGGGAAAGACCCGATAGAGGACGAAGGCAGCCCAGTGCTTCGTAGCCTATCCCTGACGTTCTCGGATGATCCGAGTGATCAGTCTGAGAGCCAGGATCAAGACCCCACGTACAGCCCCGACCATGACGGCTTGGCGGGAAAGGTACGGGCAATGGCCGCGGAAGTTAGTCGTCTCAGAGAGGAGAACGACCGGGACCGAGCCAAGTCCCAGGCCCGATACGAAGAGATAGAGGCAGTAAACACCGCCCTGGTAGCCGCCCTAGAGAGGGGGCAGCAGCGCAGTGCTGCCATGGCCGAGGCACAAGCCGCACCCCTGCTATTCCAACCCCGGCGGCTAGAGGCTGGACAATCTTCGGGCGCCCGATCCAGCGAGCCTATGCGGGAGAAGTCACGAGCCGGCGAGGACCTGCCGAAGAGCACGCCCGCCTCCCACCAGCCGCACACTTCGTCCGTGGGTGAAGTGGATACTCCAACCGCCCGGGCGCTGCAACTGCTAGCCAACACCGTGTCGGATCTGAAGGCCCAGATGGAGGCAAACGAGAGGAGAGCGGCCCGGCCATTGGAAGGCGCCCGGTTCAACGAGCGCATGGGCCCCTTTTCACACCGAGTCATAGAGTCGGGGAGATCTGGCAACCAGAAGTCCCTCAAGCTCACCTATTCCGGGTCCGGTTGCCCGTATCAGCATCTGGACAGCTTCCGATCCCAGACCTGCGCCAAGGGTTACTCCGATGCAATCTGTTGCAACATCTTCCAGGAGACCCTGTCCGGAGAGGCGCTCAGTTGGTTCTACGAGCTTCCTGCGAATTCAATCGAGGCATTCGAACAGCTGGCTGACCGATTCGTAGGCCGCTTCATCCTCCGAGTCGAGGGAGCGCGGACATCCACCGTCCTCTTCAACTGCATCCAAGCCCCCGGGGAAGAGTTGAGAACCTTTGTCAACCGGTGGCAGACGGCCACGGCCGGAGTTCGGAACTTGGACAAAGGCATCGCCGAGATGGCATTCAAGCAGGGGCTTCGGGCAGGGAAGTTTTCCTACGCCGTCAGGGTAGAACTCCCTCAGGGCTACGACGAGTTGATGGCTATGGCCATCCGGCATGCCCAGGCTGATCATGAGACCTACGGGAACCACCTGCTGAAGAGGAAGCGGGATGAGCAGTCTTTGGACCATCCTCGGGTAGAGGATCCCCCGCGCAGTCACGAGAGCAAACCCGGCCAGCGAGCCGAGCACGGGAGTCGCCGACCCGGCCGGAACAACAACAACAACAACGGCAAGACCTGGCCGCAGCGACAGCAGAGACCCTTCTCTGACAGGCCCCAGCCTCGGACCGAGAACAAACCTGCACCGTACCACCAAGAGCGCCCCCTGGCAATTATGCCAGCACCCCCGGCTAATCAAGAAGTCTTCTCCACTCTCACCGCATCATATGAGGACATCCTGCTGGAGAATGCGGACGTCATTGCCCCACCGCCCCAGAGAAGGTACCCCAAGGGGAAGCTCACGACGGCACAGACAGGCAAGTACTGCTCGTACCACGATGAGGCAACTCATCGGACGAACCAGTGCTTCGCCCTCAAGACTGCAGTGCAGGGCTTGATTGACAGCGGCCAGCTCCAGAGATATGTAGGGGAGAGAGGAGCAGGCCCCGACCGGGAGGGTAACCCGGCCTGGTAAACCCGCTGGGTCCAGGCGGTTAGTTTGGCATATCGCCGGTTCAACCGATTGTAAAGATCAAATATATGCAAACTACTTTTGAAAACTCTGGCCCCGCAAGCTCAGATATATATATTCATAGTTAAAGTATCCAAAAAGTAAACCGCTCCGGAGAGTTTCTTTTACAAGCAAAAGCGAGAAAAACATCCTATGGAGCCGCATCTCCAGCGGTGGCTTCGTCGTCGACCTCAGTTCCGGCAGGTTCGGCACTGTTGGTAAAAGAATCCAAGTGCGAGCGATGTTCTGCTCCTGACTGTTTCTCCACCGCCAGCTGCTGGATGACCGGCTCCACAGGAGCATTTCCTTCGGCAGAGGTACCAGGCATCAGGGAAGTATTTAACCACCCCTTCGCCGCCCATTCCGTGTAGGCATCCGAGATGCCTTCCTCCCGGGCCTTCTCCAGGCAGTCCAGGAACCGATTGCTCTCCTCGTATTGAAGAACGAACCGGTCGAACTGTCCCGGATCATCTCCGCCAGCAGCAGCAGCGGCGGCACGCGCCTGGAGCTCGTCTATCTTGGCCTCCAGCTCGGCCCTCTCAGCGTCAGCCCGCTCCCGCTCACTCTCCATGCTCCGGTTCTGCTCCTCCAGCTCCCGGGCCCTCTCCTCCATCTTCCTGGCCTTTTCCTCCATCTTCTTGGCTCTCTCCTCCGCCCTGGCCTTCTCCCGATCCGAGCGGGACTTCTCCACCTCCAGAAGCTTCTGAGACCTGGATAGCGCAGCTATCTGCCTCTTCAGCACCGGGAGCTCCTCACTTGCATCCGGCTGGTACAGGTGGTAGAGCAGCTGCAGGACAGTAAAGGCCGTCAAGTGGCAAAGAAAGAAGGCGGGATATAAGCAATACGGTGGTATCATGCGGTACTTACCCGGAGGATGGATTCCTTGCATTTTGGCCGGTTGCCACCCGCCAGCACGCCATCAACCCCGGGCCTGTCCAGGCCGAAGTTAGCCAGGTCCGCCATCATCTGCCGAACGAGAGTATTGTCCGGACTTCCCATATCCACCTCCGCAGGCGCAGGACTGCTCTGGCGGGCCGCTCCGGCTCCCTCCCCAGCATGGGATGTTACGCTGCTGGTTGTCCTGACCCGCTTCGCCAGGACCTCCCGGGATGATCCGCCAGTTAGCGTCACCAACAAGGGGGACGGACCCTCCGGCCCTTTCCGCTTCTCTCCCCGCCCTTCGGAAGCGGCGGCACGTGCGCTTGCACGAGGAACAAAAGCAGCGATACCCAGGCTCGCCGCACGGTTGGGGACCCTGTTTTCTCCCCCAGGAACCCGCACCGGTCCCCCGGTGCTCTTGCCCTTCCCTGGCACCGTTGCTGCCACAGTGTGATGGGTCTTCACTCGCTCCGGCACGTAGAACGATTCGTCCAGATCCCGGGCCTGAGGCTCCGCGTGCAACGTAACCCGCCCGTCCGCTTCCACCGAGGACCGGGCCACGCTCGCGCCTTTCTCCGTAAGATGCTTCAGGAGATCTTCCCCGTCCATCGAAAGAGTGTTTTCGGGCTTGATCACCGCCCGGGTTGACGCACCTGCAGGACAAAGAGAAACGTTAAAATTGTTGAGCAAAACCTAGCACAAGAAGTCCCACCGCTAGGGTTTGCTACCCACCGGGATCCCGCCCAAGCCCACAGTGTTCCAGCACTTCTCGCCGGATGAAGTTGTACGAACTTCGCTCCAGGTGGTCCCAGCAGCCGAGAATGGTCAAGACCCTCTCCTGCTCCAACTCGGACAACTGGAACGACTGGTCGCCTATGGGCTGGAAGGCGCCAGGCACCCGGTACCTCCTCCTCTTCACCTGCCAAGCCCCGCCAGCCATCACCACCTTCTTTCTCCAGCTGTTGTCTACCCATGAAGGCATAGTGGTGATAACCGCTTGATTGTTGCGGGAGTTGAAGGATAAGCAGCCTTTGGACCCCGCCTTCCTCGAGTAGGACAACCTATACAGCGCCCGGAATTCATTGATCGTAGGCATACTCATTCCGGACAAGTCGTACAGGCAACCTAGGCTTAGTAGCCGCCTCCATTGAAGACCGGGCAGCTGCGCGGGCGACGCTGGCAGGGTACTCAGAATATACTGCACAAAGTCAGGCAGCGGTAGCGACATCCCGTGCCGGAACTGGTCCGGATGCACGGCAACCCAACCCTCCTCCGGGTTACAGGCCGACTCTCCAGGGTTCAGTGGACGCAAAAAGATATCGTCCGGGATACCCCACGTTTCCCGAAACATAGCGATCTCCGCGGGAGTCAGGCTCTCCTCCGGTTCGTCACACACCACAGCAGTTCTTCCCCTGCCAAGCGTGTAGCTTTCAGCGTGCGCACCGGCCATTCGCACCCCGTGCGGTATCTCAGCTTCCGAGGAATCTGACCCGGAATCCGAGGACGTGGACGAGGCACCGTTCCCGGAGCGGTCCGTGGCTTCTTGCTCCGGGGCTTCAGAGTCGAGCCAGTCCTGCATCCTCTCCACATCATCCACCACAGGACCTCTTGCGGCAGATTCAGAAGCCTCCTCCGAACTCGAAGTGTACATCTTAATCTAGGGGCAGGAAAGCAAAACCCTAACGCTCGTCAGCAACAGACTACAACACCACCTTCAACGGCCTCCCCCCCAAAAGTTTGCCGCTGAGCAACCCAGTCAGCGACACAGATCCCCCCCCCCGCCGCAAAACAACAAATCAACAAAAAACCAAGACACACCGGGGCAAAGAACACAACTTACCGATTAGTATGCTCAGCCGAGGACAATCCGCCCAGCGAAAGCAACGAGCAATGGTAAAAGGAGGCTTGGGAGCGCCTCAAACAATGGATCTCTTGGGGCAAGGAACTTAGGGTTTTCTTCTCGCCGGACCACCTCCTTTTTTCTCTCGGTCTCTTAAAAACGTACAAAAAGCAAAGATAGAAAGAAGAGCAGAAGAGACCTATTTATAGAGGAGACCGGTGCCCTAGGCATTTAGGAATCCCTCCAAAAACACAATCAGAACAACTCAAAACGCCTGCGAATCCAGGCCCTCCATCACAAAACCGTCCCCTGACGGCACGTGTCCCAGCATTGGTAAAACTGCCCACGCCATCATAACTGACGAGACTGATGGACTCCCTCCTTAAATGCATGTCAGCCACCTGTCCCACACGCTGGCGACAGGAAGGTAGGAGCAGGAGCCAGGGAGTCACGCTCCCCTACGCTTCCCCAGATTCCACGGTTGCACGCCATCATCATTGCACTTCAAAACCGCTTAGGAAGACCTCTCACCAGTCATGCTGATCCAACCGCTTCAAGAGCATCTATCCGGGTTTGAGCAGGACCTCGCACCGATATGGCATGTTACCCGCGCGAGTCCCGCCCGGTCCCATGGTAGTCCGCGGTTATGATTATTCAACCGGCTCCATGGCATCTTCCCCCGCATTTACACCAACGACCTCGTCTCGATATGGCAGAACGCCCGGGCGAGGCCCACCTCATCGATTCCGTCATATCCCACCAGGTTGAGAGTACTTTCCGGAAACATAAACATCCGGACCCATGGCTTTTTTACAGGGGGACTCGTTTCGATAGGCATGTCACCCATCGAGTCCGCCCCCATGGCAAACGCATGGGCTTTACAAACCGGGCGAGTCTACATCTAACACATGTACCCTTGTCCAGCAGGATAAAAACCCTGCGTCGCATTGAACCGCGATACTGTCCAGCAGGATAAAAACCCTGCATCGCACTGAACTGCGATACCTTTGGGGACATATGGGGGAGACTCGTTATCTCTACACCATCCCACAGGGCAGATTGTATCTCTAACACAGAACAAGTCTCCCCGCAGGCTAACAAACCTGCACATCTACCTCATCGCTTATTTAAACACAAAGCTGAGAAGAACTAGCAAAAGTTTGCACCGCTCCGTTCCAGTTTGGCAGAACGCCCGGTTCTGGCCCAGTTTGCACCGCTCCGTTCTAGTTTGGCAGAACGCCCGGTTCTGGCCCAGTTTGCACCGCTCCGTTCTGGTTTGGCAGAACAACCGGTTCTGGCCCAGTTTGCACCGCTCCGTTCTGATTTGGCAGGATGCCCAGTTCGGGACCAGTGAGCTTCGAAGGGCAGCAGACCCAATCAGAATTCCGTGCATTAATCTCTTGCATGGCGGATTTCAACGCCTCATCACCTTCATTCCATGCATTAATCTCTCGCATGGCGGATTTCAACGCCTCATCATCATCATTCCATGCACCATCTATCGCATGGCATCATCTCATACACTCTTCGGGTTTCCACCCCGTTCCATGCTCTAAAACTCGAGCACAATCCTGTTTTACATTACCCAACATGCTTATAAATTATTTCTTGCCATCAGTAACAGGTACTCACCTCGGTCACGCCCAATCTTTAACGCGGACTTGGGGGACTGGGGACCTGTAGGTTGGTAACCCCGCGGGTCTGCGGGACAAGAGCAAGACAGATAAGTCCCCATTCAAGATTGCACTTGACCGGGAACTTGGGGGACTTGTTGACAGTAGCCGCAGAGGGGCTACAGCAAGCCCACAGACCCGCGGCAAGTACACCAGGGCCCGGCCCAGGACTCAGGATCGGAGCACCAGCACCAGGCCTCGGGGCCCAGCGGTCTATCCTGCCTCCAAGGGTCCTGGGACCAGGGGCGCCTGCCTGCCAAAGAGGGCACCAGAATATCCAAACAGAAGGGAACCAGTCCCACATCGAAGGGCAAGGCCAGCCCTCACCCTCAGCCACCTATATATGGGCCTCGACTACCACCATAAATAGGTAACTTGTCTCCCTCCCTGCTTACATACGTGCCCAAGTTATATATATTCCAACTATACTAACTTAAGCATCGGAGAGGTGAAGGCCGGCCCGCCCGGTATTCCCCTTAGTAAGCAGGATTGCAGGAGATCGAGTCGGATTCATCAAGTATCTACCAAGACCCCCGGGTTTAGGCAGAAACAGCAGGCTCTGCCTTTTATGTGTTTTTTTTCTTTTTAGTATTGAGTTATTGTTATGGATTTTAATTTGGTGTTCTCCTTATTCACTGAATTTTAGATCACAGGTTTTGGAGGATTTGTAGTTTGTTCCTTTTGATGGCCTGGCTAATCTCTCCTTTTCTTTGTCTTCTACTATGTAATTGTTAGTTTGTGTATATGAAAACTGAAATGATCTTGACAACATTGATTATGATCTTGCAGATGGTGTGACTCTACCCAATGTTTTCGTTATCGAGGACATTTCATCTAGAACAGATCTATATAATTTAGTATGACTTTTTGTGATTCAGGTATTGATAGCAATAATTTCATAGAATTCTCCCCTGTGAATTAGATTTGAATATTTTTTTTTTGTTTTTTACTTTATTTTCATCTTTGTGGAGTATGATCATTTTAGTTCATTTGATGCAGGTCGCACATGATTAAGGAAACAACGAGATGGAACTCATGAGATGGCTAACCATTGTGTCCATTAATTTGTATCTGTTGATCACTTGATTTGCAGCTTAAGGTAAGCTTTTTATTTGGTCGATTAGTTTTGAAGTTTAGTGCATATTGAAGGTTCAGGCTATGGTGGGAGAATGAAGTAATGAATATTAATTAAGCAGGTAGATTTCAACGCTGAAATTGAGAAGGATGTTGGTACAAATAAACAGTTAGGAGAGTGAGACTGCTGGTGCTAAAAAGGAAGATCGTGTCGATGAGCCATAAGAGGAGTTTTTCAATGTGAGTGCTTTAATTAGAAGACTATGTAGTGAAGATTCTCCATAATCAGAATAGATTTATTTATTAGTTAACCATTTAATGGTGATTTTAGGCCACTGTTTTAGTGCTCCTGGAAGCTCCAGAGAGATCGGCTCAGGTAAATGCCTAAATTTTGTGTTCACTATTGTACCACATTTACCTCATCCAGTTTCTGAGTTTTTCTTTGTATTTAAGAGACTGTTATGGTCCCTGTCAAATGGAAGTCTCTGCAGTTGGAACTAGAATACTTTTCTGAATAGTGTAAACACTTGTAGTTATAAATACTTAGCTTTGTAAACAGCCTATCCTATATATAAATATATAAAAGTATCATTGTCCTGCATTTCATAATTATGTCACTCGCATACATTGTGTTCTTAGTTCTTACTAGCAACTTTATTATTATATGCTCTTTTCTCAAACCCGCGGCAAAGCGCGGGCCAATGCACTAGTAATAATAATACGTGAACTTATCCCGCTCCGCCATTATCAATTAATGTAGTCAATTATTCCCGTAACTCCACGAGCGCAACTGGAAGGCCTTGTACAATCGACGACTCTATTCGCCAGTGAATTAAAGCAGATTATGATCTCGTGCAAGATCAAATTTTGGTATGCAGGGTCGGACTTGCACATGATTGAAGGCGTGTGTCTGCCAATCCCTCGTCGAATGGCATTGACTATGTCGTTGTAGCGGTAGGAACCTCCTGGAGAAATCTGGTGCGTAGATCTTAGCAGCATATCGGTGACATTATACCGCCTAAACAATGCGTCGACTCTCCTAAAATAAGGCGTTTGGCTGAAGATATTATCTGAACATTTGCCGTGGGTGTTGTACTCATATAGCCAAAAATGGATGTTGGACAAGCCGGTGTAGCTTGGCCAAGAATATGACAACAACCGAGTTTCCAGGTAACTGTTTCGGCGCATCTGCATATGAAAAGGAATCGATTAACACTAAATTCTCTGTATTTAGTGTACGCTAATTAAGAAACTTATTCAAAAAATCTCGGGTGGGGTGGTGAAGCCCAAACTTATCCACCTCTCTTGTGTCGAACGACTTGCCGTCGACCCACTTGAAATGTTGACCAGAGAAATTTGACGGCCACATGCCGTGTATAGAGAACCGGTTAGGCAGCACGGCACCTTGGATACACTGTCGATTTGAATGGCAGAACCCTTTCGGCCACTGTTGTACTAGTTGGAAATAGTCGTATCTATTAGCTGCTTCAGCGTATGTAATAACGAGCATAAAACCGATCAGCATTCCCAGTAAGGAAGCCATGTGGATGTTTGGTATATAGAAGTAGCTAGGAATATGGTGTGCACTATGAATGCATGTGTGATGGTGGTGAATGCAGCATAGGCTTAAATAAGAAACTTATTATGCATGAAAATGTTGTGATGAGGAAAACTGGGGATATCGGCCGGCCTAGAGTTAGACGGGGAGTAAAATGCTCGCATTATCTTTTCATGAATATGCATGCATATTACGTAACGTAAGAAAACACTGTCGTGTATGCGCGCAGAATTCTTTGATCTAAAAGCCGTATAATTAAGTAATTCAATGGGGGATAAAATTCTTACAAAATTGTTTGATTTACAATCATATATAGTCCATGACGCATGCAAGATAATCATAATTAATGTACGAAAACATGAAGTGTAACCGATAAATATTAAGCAAAATCACGTACTGGTGTAGAAGCTAGGGTGTGAGGTATATATATATATATAAGGGATCCCTTAGTGGAAGGGCTCTATATATCAGGTTCCTTTCACTAAGAGGATCCCTTATTTTGCCCCATTTTAAGGGATCGATCATTTAACATACTTTTCAATCACATATTAACATCTCCACCGTTCAACTTTCATGTTTATATGAGTAGATCATATCTGGAAGTTTTCATTCAATTTGATAATCATTAGAGCATTCAAAATTGAAATTTACAAATAAAAACATGAACGGTTCAGCTTTGACAGAATATTTCATACGTCCATTGATTTCATTAATTAGTTAGATGCCTTAACGATCACCATTTTGGCTAAAAAATTACAAGAATGATCAACACATACAAACCTAGTAATTAAACGGTGCAGATGTTAAAATGTGAAAATGTGATAAAAAAAGTTGGTCTAATAACTGATCTCTTAAAATTGACAAAATAAGAGATCTCTTAATGAAATGGCTCTATATATATATATTGTTAAAGGAAAAACACATTATGTGCCTTCGTCAATGTAACTGACGAGAGGTAATTAGGTAGTCATTATTGTCATTAATGTATTTACTATTACCGTTGTAATACTCACCCTATATAAATGGGATTATCAATGAAATGAGTAGACCAATTCATTATTTCCTACAACACGTTATCAGCACTTTGCTTTAGCCAGAAATAAAAATAAAACCCTATTTTTTTTTTCCGCCGGCAAAGGAGGCAAACCCCAGAAAAACACTTTTGCCGGCAACTTTTTCGTCGGCAAAGAAGACCTCCTCTCCAGAAACCATTTTTCCCGACGTCTTATTCGTCGGTAAAAGAAAACCCTAAACTCTGCCGACGCAAACTTTGTCGGCAGAGAATGGAAACATATCATGGCACCCAGAAATCTTCTCTGGGCACCCTGCCGATCTTTGCTCCGCCGCCTCCGATGCTAGGCTTCCATCAGCCCAGCCGAACGCCGACGACGCCCGCCCAGCCGAGCGCCAGCCCAGCCGATTTGCTCACTTTCCGATCGGATCCAACCTCTGATTCGTCCGACGATCGGCCATCGCCGCTCGGCCTAGTTTCTAACTCGCCTCGACGCCCTCCGATCGCCGCTGCAGCCCGGAAGCACAGGAACCCGAAGCACAGGAACCCGGAAGCACAGGAACCCGATCCAGCTTCTACCGACGACAGCTCGTCGGGAAAAGGCTGCCTCCAGAAGTTCTCCCGACGAAAATTTAGTCGGCAGAGCTTGCACTCGACCCGACCCCACCCAGATCTGGGTGACCCGACCCACAAAAAAAAATAGAATTTTCTTTTTGGGATAAAAATTTAAAGGTAATTTTTGAAATTATCGTATAGTAATTTATATTTACTGTGTGACTATTCATATGGATATTGTTTAAATGTGAAAATCATATGAAATTATTTAATTTATATGATAAATGTGAAATATATATGATTAAAGTGACTAATCATATGAATATTATTTGTTTTTATGTGGCATAACAATTACGATACGACGATCAATATGTGACGACTACTTGGAGACGGAGATAAAGCAATCGTTTTATATGCAGTTTATTTGGCAAACTGACAGTATGAATTTCGCTGCTTTCGTTAAATCTCTATCATATAATGCTTTTATTAAATCGCATTAATATTTATTTAAATGTTAAATATAGAGCATTATATGTTCATTTTTGCTGTTAGATAATTATTTTATTTAACATGTTATTTAGTTTAAACATTGCCCTGATAATGTAATTTCATGAGCATTGTAATATAAAGAAAAAGTGACAAACCTATATTGTGAAAAAGCATTTTCACGAAGTAAGAAAAATATGACCATTACAAATTTTGGTCTTGAAATCCAATTTTTATTTATTGAAAATTTTTCAACATGGATATCTTATTTATTGTGTAGAAAGTAACGATAATGGAATTTCATTAGCTTCACATGCAATGAAAATGGAGAAACTAAAATTTTATTGTGATAACGAAATTTCACAAAGCATCGGATTTACCATAATGTATATTGGTTTATATTAGTCGTCGTGCATGTCATTTAGACCACGAGATTAATACATTCTATTCTTCCTCTATTTTATAGATGGTTTAACCATCACAGTTTAGTTTTGACATATTGGACTCTGAAGAATTTGAGTACCAAATTCCCCTATTAAGCCAACTAAGGCTTGAGCATGGTATATTTATACAAATTGCTTTATGTAAATAGCTAAGAAATAATTACAATATCTTGAATGACAATGTAAGGTCTGAGAAAAAGAAATTTCCTGAAACAAATTATGCAAAGTAATGCAACAACCCTAAAACAAAGGGCAATGATGATGTAAGTTATGAGAAAACAAAGAGTAATGACGATGTAAGGTCTTAGACAAAGATATTTCTGAAACAAATTATGCAAAGTAATGAAACAACCCTAAAACAAAGGGCAATTACGAAGGACGTAAAAATCTCTATATTCATCCAAAAGTAAGTGGAGACAATATACCATTTGAAAATCTGACATTGGGGACATGTCATGTGCAGTGAAGCACTCTGTCATTGTTGTAAATCAATGAAGTATTGATACGTACATTATAAGCTAGCAAAGAATTAGCTGCGACTTACAATAAGTATAAAGAATCATACGAGTACGCATAATTTTGAAAAAGTATCTTCAATATCCAACAAGAACATTGACAATAAATTTACAACTAAAAGCATACAAAATGGGAAGAAGATGTCAATGAAACGACTCATCATTGCAGCTATTAAAAGAGCAAAAAGGGTCTGGCTCGATCCAAAATAGACGTTGATTAGTCTACTTATAAATTTTCAAGATATCCTTATAAAGGCTATTACGCCTAAATTAGACTTTTGGTCCTAAATTAGACTTTTGGTCTTAAAGTTTCTATCTCGCAATTGGACAAAACTAAATATAATCGTTGGCATGTTAATTTTTGAATTTTCTCTCAATGAATTGAGATTATTCAAATTTTATTCATAATATACATAATTCAATTTTCTGTATCTAACTTTGCAAAGTATTGCATAAAGTAAAGCAACATATCATAATATAGGCATGAAACAAAGAACCGTGTGCAAAGAAACGCACAATGTAATCCCTAAAATAATAGTACTGAAGAACAGTAGTACTATATCAATAGTATATGATAATGATTAGTATATCAAAGAAAGTAATAAGGATCAATATATCTTTTCCTTTGGGATTCATAATACACCTGCCTAATTGGGATTAAAATCTCTTTTATTACAATTTCCATCGAGTTACTCTAAAGAACTTGAGTTACGTTTCGATATATATTGAACATATGTCAAATTGACAAATAATGCCAAGAGAAAATTGAATTTTGTTTTCCACATTATAAAGGAATTTACGCCACGATTTTCATGTGAAAAAGACACAAGTGAGAATTCATTTGAGCTCTTTTGCATTACCTCTAAATGGCTGCCAATGTAAACGAGTATTAGAGAAGATTATATGTCAACTTAGTAGGTTCTAAGTAACCGCTAATTAAATCCAACGCCATAAGAAAATGATATTTTGGAATTCTGACATAGATTGGCTTTGATCTGGTGATCCATACATTAAGGAAACTACTATGGACACCCATATTTTTGGATAAATAGAAGCAAACACTAGAAGAATATGGTTCACACACGAATCTGAGGACGATCAATGAATATTTTATCCTCAAATATTGTCATATAGGGTTGAAGACGTATGTTCAATTCCTAAATTCCGCCGCTCACCTAATGTGGCATTATAATATATTTGATGCACAAGCATATGCATTTATACCTTATTATGCTTCTCCTATCCGTCGTGATTTTATGGATAAAAGTACATCATTCAAAGCCTATTCGTTAAAGCAATTATGATTGAGATCATCATATGCAAAAGACACATGAGTTTCTCATTATGTTGTTATATTGAATTCAAAGAGGATTCAGTGGATTGATTCAACCAACTTGCGGACACCTTAGATATTTTATGGTGTTGGTTGTTGTGTCGACACGCTGGTCACGTGTCATGACACCATCCACAATTAAAATTTATGCTGCTTATGCTAGAAAGTCAAAGCACCTAGGCCGGGTTAATTTCCGTAGGTGTGATGATTTTATGGCTTATTATATGGGATTTGTAATGGACATCATATTCTTATATAAAAACCCAATTGGTCTCACGGAAAACGACTACAGTAATAGTCTTAATATTGGTAAAGCACACCAATACTTCCATTTTGGGTTATGCAATTTTTGCATGCAGCGTTACTTTTTCATCTATGACCATCATCATTGAACCAATTTACACCATAACTAGTGACTATGTGTGAGGATTTTAAAGGATTTCAAACGAACTTGTAATCCTTGAGCTCTTTTGGATTGACACAGATCTACAATCCTTGAGCTCCATTAAATGTTTTATGTGCCAAAATTGCGCCGCCACAATGATGGGTTACTTGAGATGAATACATATTTATGCTAGATATGAACCTCCAGCTATAGTCCGCTATGTCGAAACCTTGACAGGCGATCTCTTCACCGCTAGATTTGCGGAGTGTCACTTTGATGAGACAGTCTTCCCGTCGTTAGGGGGAGATAAGAACAAGCATGTTCATGTGGAACGACAGGAATTGTCGTGGTTTGTCCCCACTGTGTCTCATCTCAATCCCCAAAATAATACAAAGTAAAGTGTGCAGATGTCTTATACATTAAAGTGACGAGATCATATAAACTTGCTGTAAATATACCTGCAAGGATTGTGTTTTATCAAAAGGACATGGTACCACCCAAGAGGAATTGGGTATTGCACTGCCACCATGGATGGTGGCATGGTGACGCCATAAGTGGCATAAATGGTGTCACAGGCCGTGGCTCTCCAAGGAAGAGGGGGAGGCCACCTTAGGTTTGATACATACTTGTGTAAAGGAAGAAAACAAGTTTGGCACAACCTGATCTATTGATCAGTGATACTCAAATCCGTCTCATGAGAATATTTATGGATTGTGGTTATCATTGGGGGACGCCTCAAATGTTAGAACCAATCCTTAAAGTATAGAGATCTCTACAAACACATTACACTAGTGTACATGGGGACGTGGAATAATGAGTCTAATATCGAACCATACTTCGTTGAAAAATGTCAACTTAGTAAACTGGCATAATGGAAAGAAGCGATTCAGTATAAACAAAGAGATAGGTATTTGGGCAGGTGACGCCGATACCGCAAATATAAACCCTATCAAATATATTTTTGTTAGAATGCGTAATGAGAATAAGAGTATGCAGACTCACCTTATGGCGCAAGGTCTCTCAAAAAACGCACTGGAATCGACTACGTGGAGATATTCTCTCGTAATGGACTACGATGAGACAATCTCTCGTAATGGATGTCATTGCACTCCACTACCTTGTCAGTTTGGTAGTTTTCGAAAAACTGAACATGCAGCTTACGAAAAGTGATCAAAACATATATCTCTATGGGGATCTAAATTAAGAGATATACATGAGGATCCTAAACGGACTTGATCCATCCAAATCAAGTGACTCTAGATCACATGAGTACGTTTGCAAAAGAAATTGAAACGTTCACTAAAGTGACTACTTGATTGGAAATGGATTGATGAATTATGCCCTTGCGTTTTTATTATGGATATATATGAACTCTAAATGAAATAAGAGAAACTCAGTGTATTGTAAATCCTAAGTTGAGAATGAAAAAGATTTTGGGAATACACAGTCTTGAAATGGAACTCAAGGACTGTAATGATGGTGATCATCCATCAATCGGCTTAGGCACTTTAAAGAATAAAGTGAGGCCTACATATATTCCCATGATCAGTCGAAGTCTTTACTCTAATAATAGATCCATTTATCATCTAAAGGAAGATGATGAAGAAGTGTTGGGAAATGAATTTCCTATACAAGTGCAATCACGTATGATTGTACTTAAACACAATATGTAGGACTCGACCTCTCATTCGATGAGAATTTGTAAAGCTATGTTTAGCTCTGCGCCCACGCAACGCAACTGGTTCTTTCCAATACTTAAAGATATGAAAGATTTGGGCTGATTTAATCTCTACATAGAATGTGACATGATAAAGAAATTATCTACGTCATAGCTAACTATGCGTAAAGAAAAACGCATTAAACGTGAGATAAGAAAATCTGTTATTACAGATCAATTTCAAATCTCTTAATGGTTCACCCATACTCTAGACGAAGTTATGACTATTTTGTTATATGAAGGTCATACCACGAGTGAACCTGATGTTCAATATGAAGATATGTATTCAGTTCATGAACAACCTTATCCTCAAGATCAAAGTAAATCAAGTTGGATCTGAGGACGATGTGGCAAGATTTAGTTACTAAATCATTGCTTAAAGTCATATTTGGAAAAACATGTGAAAATGCATAACTATGCTAATGTTACTGAAGCTCCCTTGATCAAATGAAAGAATCAGGGAGAATCCCATGATTAATGTAAAAATCAGGGGGAGGTGCAGACATCAGGGGGAGTCTAGCACATACATGTTGTTTTTAAATGTAATAGGTGTGTTGCGCTCTTTTTGTCCTTCGACCAAAGTTTTATTTTCTCCCATTGAGTTTTTGTTACTTGGCAAGGTTTTTAATGAGGCAACACCACATGCACCATTTTACCTCTGACTCGGCACAAGGGGGAGTGTTAAAGAAAAAACACATTATGTGCCTTCGTCAATGTAACTGACGAGAGGTAATTATGTAGTCATTATTGTCATTAATGTATTTACTATTACCGTTGTAATACTCACCTTATATAAATGAGATTATCAATGAAATGAGTAGACCAATTCATTATTTCCTACAACATATATATATATATATATATATATATATATATATATATATATATATATATATATATATATATATTGGTGGAGGTGGGAGAAAAGAACTAGGAATATATGTGCATATATATAAGTTAAACGGTTAAACGGTTAAACAAGCCAAAGATGCATTATCCTCGTTATATATGGTAGATCGCAGCTGGTTGGTATGGAAGTCGATTTGGAAAGGATAAAGTCAAATAATGATACTGATCGATCAGAGTAGTAATGGGGAGAAAGTACGTTGCTAGTACTTTGTTTGCATTTTGATCAAGTCTAATGTTCAAAGAATTGCATTGATCAACTTTGTTCTCACACACTGTTAATTAGTGCTACGTACGTACTTATATGCCAAGGGGTAGTAATGTGAGTTTCTCATGCCTATGAATGGCCGTCGCTTCCTGTCAGAACCAACCCACAGAATACACAATATAGTCGTTTTGCTTTTCTTTCAATTTATAGCTCTCCCCTGCTTCTTTCTTAGTTTTCTGCATTTGTTCTCCCATAAGCTTCTGATTTCACTTATATCAACCAGCCTCCACGATTGATCATCATCGATCGATCTGTGTACCATTCAACCTTCAATTATGTAAACAGTAATGGTACGATATTGCATAAATATAATTGTGATAAAGATTAACTCGTATTTAGAAATAAAACTCTTGAAAATAAACAACAAAGGTATGAATAGATACACAACCAATACCGAACGAATTTTCCAAGGTGGATTTGCAAAAGTCAAGTCGTGTGTGTCACACACTCTCCTTAAGACAACTACGCCGCCTCTACGGGTGCAAAAGGCCTCGTTGGCGCTCGTCTCCCAGGATACAATGACTAACAAATTCTTGGAGCTGCACTGCTACAAGAAAGTCTGCGAACCGGAAGTACCTCTTTCTATCACCAGAAAGTGAACAAGAACACAAGAGCAGAAGAGAGAGTTTGTGAGGAGAAGAGCTGATGCTTTTTGGTCTAACTAGGGAATAGGAGCTGAAGAGTCCAAAAAGAATCCGTGCAGGGTCCAAAAAGAAGCCTGCGTTCTGGAGCCCAAATCGGTGTTGCATTCGTGTCCGCAGGTCGCGCGGGCACACCCAAGTTTTTGGTGCTCCAAGCCGATATTTGCACCCCCCCCTGCGCGTGAGAGTGTATAGTTTGTGTTAACACAACTATACCTCATAGGAGGATGATTCTATATAAGCCCTCTTTATTTTTCCCTTTATCCAATGTGGGACAAACTTAGTTTTCCCCATTTCACATAGCCAACTTTGGATGACAATTTTTCATTCATCCCAAAACCAAATTAGGCATATGAACACATGATCTTGTAGTCCTCATTATGGAGAATACAAATCCAAGTTCATTTCTCATTAATCATAAGTGTAACACACTTTAATTAATCCATTTAAATTTGGTTTTATAAATGGGTTTTAACCCATTTTTTCCAACAAATTATTCATAGCTTCATGAATCTGGTGCGCAAGACGTACTCAAACACTGTACGTACGTGCATGAGCCTTATTAGAACCACATTCCCTTAAACTTAGATAGTTATATGATATCAAGTAGGTAAAGAAATTCCACTTCTCTTTTGTGAAAACTTCAGTTATGTCACACATTTCATTTCACCCTGTAAGGTTCTCGGATTTTATCAACACTTCTTATGTTGAGCAAGAGGCTGCAGACAGATAGTAATCATTTCGAGCTGAATCGAACCCACGCGCGCACAGTGCTGCGTTGCCTAAACTACTCCATCTGCTGGAAAAAAAAAACCATAGAGTTCATGCCTTATTAAACTAATTAAAGAGATAAAAACCATCCACTTTCCCTACAATACTACTCTGAAGACTCAGTTTCACATAGCTTCACCATTATAATGACTTTCTTTCTACCTCCAAAACACAAGTTACTTGGCTTCACTCTTGTTCTTGCAGTTGTATTTTGCTGTTTCTCAGGTAATTAAAATGGTTTTTCTGCCACGTACCGTCTGCTGTATTATTCTAAATTTTTCCCAGAAGGTGATCGATGATATGATCTTTTGGTATATATGGCAGGCTATGCAGCAGACAACCCGGGGGAAAGGTTTTTTAATGCCTTAACATGCTTCAGCAATAAGTTTGTGAGTCTAAAGTCTGAACTTTTAACTATGTACTCAGTTCCAACAATTTCTTTCTTTTAAAAATTGTGAGTTGATTACGATATGTAAGTCTAATCTGCAGATTTATTCTGGTTGTAACGAAGCATATAGATTGAACGAAAGTGGAAACCTTTATGTGCCTCCTGATGCACTTGATTTGTTCTGTCATGGACCTTGTCTGGATGAAACACAGCGAGTGCTGAAGTGCGTTGATAGCATGTTATCAACCTTTACTTTCAATAAGCCTAGCGCCGTCGACGACGAAGCCCAGCCCGGTGCTCTCAAATCCCACGTTTGACGCCGCCTCCCGGTAGCCTTGGACGCAGCCAATCCGAGTGCACGGCGTTGCACGATCCACGACGACGCCTCTGCTGCCACCATCACGCCGTGCTCTCGTCGTCACCCCGAAATCTAGCAACCCGGATTCGAAGACCCGACCCGTGTGCAAGTTATGCAGATCCGGTTTCAACCCGGATCTTTTGATCCGACCCAGGGGCAAAACAGTAATTATACTTACCCTCAGTTAAAAAGTTTTTACCCTACTGGTTAAAACACGTTACTGCAGTAATTCTCTTTTTACTACTTCATATTTGGTGAATATGACTAACCGTATGTTTTTCTTTTCCATCAAATTTATTGCACGACACATCGCGATGGAATTGCGAGAATTATATCGTTGCACGTACATGGAAGAGCATCTCAAATTTGCACAAGGATCAAGAACCGAGTCCTCAAGCGCAATTTATATTACAACGCAGTTCACAGAGTCGTCGATGTCCCACTTCGCCCGAAACTCCCTGATCTCTCTATCATTCATGCTTCTGATTGGCTCATCACAGAAAATCACCCTATCACCATCCAGCAGCTCATGCCGCATAGGCCCGCGGTTTCCACCGACAGAATAAGCAGATCTCCCAGACGCCATATGTCTAAAACAAAAGAATTCAGCTCTGTAGCAAGAACGAAGCACAGACAGACAACAGCCAAAAAGTGGCAAGATGCGGCAGGAGGAGAGCAAGGGGATGATAAATAGGGCAACAAGAAAAGTGAGGCAACCCCAGCCGTAGATCCCCTCCATCTCAGACCGCTCCCTGCCAACACGTGTCCCAGCATCGATAAGGGTTCCCATGCCATCATAATTGATGGGACTGATGGACTTCCCCTTCACTGCATGTCAGACATCTGTCCCACTTACAAGCGGCAGTTAGGGGAGTAGGAGCGCATAACGAAGCGTGCACTCCCCTCGCTTCCCCAGAAAGTCAACCACCAACCAGCTCCGTAGCCTCTCACCGGTTATGGTTTTCCAAACCGCTTCGAGAGCATCGTCCCGGGTACGAGCCATCCATCCGGTACCATGGCAAATCTCCGGTTAGGTATCATTCAACCGGCTGCACGGCATCTCACTGGGGGACTCGTCTCGATATGGCAGAACGCCCGGTCGAGATCCGCCCGGAACCATGGCATTCCACCGATCATGTGACATTCAACCGACTCCAAAGCATTCTACCGGTTGTCACTTTCCTTCGCCTACGGGCAGGAACGAGCCAGCAACAACTCGAGGCTTCTAAACGCATGGGCTTTATAAACCCGGGCGAGCTTACATCTAACCCATGTACTCTTGTCCAGCAGGATAAAAACCCTGCATCACACTGAACTGTGATACATTTGGGGATACATGGCGAGACTCGTTATCTCAACGCCACTCCACCGGGCAGATTGTTTCTCTAACACAGAACAAGTCTCCCCGCAGGCTAACAAACCTACACATTACCTCAACGCTTAACCAACAAAAGCTGAGAAGAACTAGTAAGTGTTAAACAATGCCTCAATACGGCCGTAACACTCTCCGGGGTACCTGTTGGCTTAGTCCACGCACCAACAGGCCTTCCCGAAGGCTAGCACACTCCGGGACTCGTCTCGATATGGCAGAACGCCCGGTCGAGGTCCCGTGAACTCCGCCTCGCACCGATATGACAGGACGCCCGGTCGAGGTCCAGTCTGCAAGTTCATCCGGGACTCGTCTTGATATGGCAGAACGCCCGGTCGAGGTCCCGTGAACTCCGCCTCGCACCGATATGGCAGAACGCCCGGTCGAGGTCCCATGAACTCCGCCTCTCACCGATATGGCAGGACGCCCGGTCGAGGTCCAGTCTGCAAGTTCATCCGGGACTCGTCTCGATATGGCAGAACGCCTGATCGAGGTCCCGTGAACTCAGCCTCGCACCGATATGGCAGGACGCCCGGTCGAGGTCCAGTCTGCAAGTTCATCCGGGACTCGTCTCGATATGGCAGAACGCCCGGTCGAGGTCACGTGAACTCCGCCTCGCACCGATATGGCAGGACGCCCGGTCGAGGTCCAGTCTGCAAGTTCATCCGGGACTCGTCTCGATATCGCAGAACGCCCGGTCGAGGTCTCGTGAACTCCGCCTCATACCAACACAGCCCTACGCCCGGTCACGCCCAATCTTCAATCCGGACTTGGGGGACTGGGCACTATGGGGTGGGTAACCCCGCGGGTCTGCGGGACAAGAGCAAGATAGATCAAGTCCCCATTCAAGATTGCACTTGACCGGGAACTTGGGGGACTTGTTGACAGTAGCCGCAGAGGGGCTACAGCAAGACCACAGACCCGCAACAAGTGCACCAGCACCCGGCTAGAAGCCCAGGACCGAACTACCAGCACTAGAGTGTACAAACAGAAGGGAACCAGTCCCACATCGAAGGGTGAGGCCAGCCCTCACCCCCAACCACCTATATAAGGGCCCCAACTACCCTCATTAATAGGTAACTAATCTCTCTCACCGCTTACATACGTGCTCAAGTTATATATTCCAACTATACTAACTTAGGCATCGGAGAGGAGAAGACCGGCCCGCCCGGTATTCCCCTTAGTAAGCAGGTTTGCAAGAGATCAAGTTGGATTCACCTGTATCTACCAGGCCCCAGGGTTTGTGCAGAAACATAGCGGAAAGTAATGATGTCCATTACGAGAGAATACATCTCATCGTAGTCAATACCAGGTCGTTGAGAGAAACATTGCGCCATGAGTCTTGCTTTATACCGCATGATCTCATTCTCTCATTACGCTTACGAACAAAGACTCTCTTATGTCCAACAAGTTTAACGTCTTTCCAGATCAACTCAACAGATCCTAAGACTTGCTTTTTATTTAACGAGTCTAGTTCTACCTGTATTGCTTCTTTCCACTTCGGCCAATACACTCTTCGTTGACACTCTACAACGGAATAAGCGATTACATCATCAACATACGTGGAAGTTCTATCCACAGAATACACGTGCGCACTTGTGCAATTGAGATTTATGTGTACTCTAAAATCAACAAAGGTTCTGTGGCGTCCCACAGAAAACACATAGTTGATCATGGACATAATTATAGTCAGAGACAATCTCATTGATGATGAGCGGATTAAATTGTGCCTTCGCAACTCGCTTCATTCGAGGTTTTGAATCTCGAGAATTAAACCGTAGGGGTAATGACATCCCCATCTTAGGTCTCATCGGCGATATAAGAATGACCGGAATCGGAGTAGAGGAAGGCTAATAGGGCCCGATATATATATCGTATATGTTCAAAAGCTGGAACTTTTATAAAATCTTACTTGCTAGTTCGCCAAATAAACTGCAAAAAAATATAAATTGCGCTTGAGGACTCGGTTCTGATCCTTGTGCAAATTTGAGATGTTCTTCCATGTATGTGCAACGAATAATTCTCGCAATTCCATCGCGATGCGTCGTGCAATAAATTTCATGAAAAAGAAAACGCATATGGTTAGTCATATTCACCATAAACAAGACAGTAAAACTAATAAAGAAATACTGCAATAAATATTTTAACCCATAGGGTAAAATCATTTTAACCAATGTGAGCACAGTTACCGTTTTGCCCTTGAACAGTGAAGTAGGTTAACATCCGACACGGGTCGGGTCGGACCCAATGGACCAGGTCAACTTCTTTCCGGGTCGGACCGGATCTAGAATCCGGATCGAAAACGGCGTCGAATCGGGGCAGTAGGGCTGGTTCGGCGGCGCTGGGCCGGCAGCGGCTCTGGGTCGTGGAGCAGAGGCCGGGGTGGCTAAAGTCGGTTCGACTTTGGGCAATGCTTGGCTATGGCGACGTCGAGGGACAGCAGAGGACGCGCGACGGAGGGCTGCGCGAGGTCGTCGGTGTCTTCGGAGCGCTGAGGATCGGCTCAAGGCCGGGGCGGCGGCGCTCGGAGGGCAGCAACAACAGAAATCGGAGGAGGGAGGAGGGGGTGGGTGCCCAGAGTAGATTTCCAGGTGCTCTAATCATATGCCAATCTCTGCCAACAAGATGTCGTCGGTAGAACTTGGATCCTGACTCATTGTTTCTTTCCCGACGAATAGTTTGTCGCCAGAAGTGGATTTTGAACTTCTTTGCCGACGAAAGAATCGTCGGTAGAAGAGGATTTCTGATGCAGGGGACTTCTTTGCCGACGAAAGGGTTGTCGGCATAAGAAATTGAAGGTTTCTGAGATTTTTTTTTTTTTTTTCAGATTTGAAACCTAGGTTTCATAATTTTTTTTTTTTTTTTTTTAGGGCTATTAGACGGAGGCTAGAGCCACATGCTGATAACGTGTTCAAGGAGAAATTATAATAGGGAGAACTCATCATGTATTGATTGATAGAGGGGCCTTTATATAGGTATTACAACAAATATCCCGATAAATCAGGGATTCCCTATCTATTACATAATCATCTAATCTAGTCTAATTAGGTCAAGACAAATCACGGAAGTTACGGAAATAACCTTCCTATATATAACAAAGATATATATATTTTTTTAAACTTGTTCTACCTCCCACCGACTAATCTTTCTTTTTTCCTCTTCAATTTCAAACTAAATTCTCCTGTTTAATAACACTCTAGAATTTTTTGAACTGTTATTCTTTCCCATTTGTTGACAGTAGCCGCAGAGGGGCTACAGCAGGCCCACAGACCCGCAGCAAGTGCACCAAGGTCCGGCCCAAGGCCCGGGACCGGATCACCAGCACCCGGCCTCGGGGCCCAGCACTCTATCCTGCCACCAGGGACCCTGGGACCGGGGGCGCCTGCCTGCCAAAGAGGGCACCAGAATGTACAAACAAAAGGGAACCAGTCCCACATCGAAGGGTAAGGCCAGCCCTCACCCCCAACCACCTATATAAGGGCCCCAACTACCCTCATTAATAGGTAATTGATCTCACTCACCGCTTACATACGTGCTCAGGTTATATATATTCCAACTATACTAACTTAGGCATCGGAGAGGAGAAGACCGGCCCGCCCGGTATTCCCCTTAGTAAGCAGGTTGGCAGGAGATCACACGAGGATTCATCTGTATCTACCAGGCCCCAGGGTTTGTGCAGAAACAATTGGCGCCGTCTGTGGGAACCTTGAACAAAAAGTCGTGTAAGCAACACCGTTGGGAGAGAATTCGGAAATGAGTCAAGAGAGAGGTACCACCGAGGAGGGACGTGTTGCATTAGTACAAACGCTCACCTCCACCCCGGCCGTCACGCGGGAGCCGTGCGGCGACCGGGGCAATGGTCAGGAAGGAGGGAGCTGTGGGGGACCGTCCGGCATGCCGGGGCCCCACCACGACAGCTCACGCGGGAAAGACCCGGCAGGGGATGAGGACAGTCCAGAACACCGGGGCTTCTCTTTGACATTCTCAGATGATCCGAACGATCGATCTGAGAGCCCGGACCGGGACCCTACGTACAGCCCCGGCCATAGCAGTATGGCGGGAGAGATACGGGCAGTGGCCGCAGAGGTCAATCGTCTAAGAAAGGAGAGCGACAGGGACAGAGCTAAGTCCAACGCCCGGTACGAAGAGATGGAAGTGGTGAATGCTGCCCTGGTAGCCGCCCTGGAGAGGGGACAGCAGCGTAGTGACGCCATGGCCGAGGCGCAGGCGACACTCCCACCGGTCCAACCTCAGCAGTTCGAGGCAGGGCAATCTTCGGGCGGTCGGCCCGGTGATCCCGTGCGAGAGAAGTCGCCCGCAGGCGCAGGCCCGACGAAGAGCACGCCAACCTCCCGCCAGCTCTACGCTTCGTCTGTGGATGAAGTTGAGACTCCGACCGCACGGGCGTTGCAAATGTTAGCCAACACCGTGTCGGACTTAAAGGCCCAAATGGAGGCCAACGAGAGAAGAGCCGCGCGGCCGATGGAGGGCGCCCGGTTTAATGAGCGCATGGACCCTTTCTCGCACCGGGTCATAGAGTCGGGGAGATCTGGCAACCAGAAGTCCCTCAAACTCACCTAGTCAGGGTCCGGTTGCCCGTATCAGCACCTGGACAGTTTCCGGTCCCAAACCTGCGCCAAGGGCTACTCCGATGCAGTCTGCTGCAACATCTTCCAGGAGACTTTGTCTGGAGAAGCGCTCAGCTGGTTCTACGAGCTTCCAGCGAACTCGATCGAGGCGTTCGAGCAGTTTGCCGACCGGTTCGTAGGCCGCTTCATCCTCCGGGTCGAGGGAGCCCGGACGTCGACCATCCTCTTCAACTGCATACAAGCCCCCGGAGAGGAGGTGAGAACCTTTGTCAACCGTTGGCAGACGGCTACGGCCGGGGTTCGGAACCTGGACAAAGGCATCGCCGAGATGGCGTTTAAGCAGGGGCTTCGAGCGGGTAAGTTTTCCTACGCCGTCCGGGTAGAGCTCCCGCAGGGGTATGACGAGTTGATGGCTATGGCCATCCGGCATGCTCAGGCCGATCATGAGACCTATGGGCACCACCTACTGAAGAGGAAGCGGGATGAGCAGCAGGAAGACCATCCCCGGGAAGAGAACCCTCCGCCCAGCCAGGAGGCCAAGCCCAGTCAGCGGACCGAGAACCGCACCGCTCGACCCAGCCGGAACGCCAATAACAGAAACTGGCCACAGCGGTAGCAGATGCCCTTTTCTGATAAACCCCAGGACGAGCACAAGCCGGCGCCGTACCGCCAAGAGCGCCCCCTGGCAATCATGCCAGCACCACCGGCTGGTCAAGAAGTCTTCACCGCTCTCACCACTTCCTACGAGGATATTTTACTTGAGAACGGGAGCGTCATTCCCCCACCGCCCAAGAGAAAGTACCCGAAGGGGAAACTTACAACGGCACAGACGGGCAAGTACTGCTCTTATCATGATGAGGCTACTCATCGAACAAATCAGTGTTGCGCTCTCAAGACAGCGGTGCAGGGTTTGATCGATAACGGCCAGCTCCAGCGGTACGTAGGGGAAAGAAGAGCAGACCCCGACCGGGAACGTGACCAGGCCTGGTAAACCCGCTAACTCCGAGCGGTTAGTTTGACATATCTCCGGTTCAACCGTTGTAAAAACAAATATATGCAAACTACTTTTGAGAAAATTCTACTGGCCCCGCAAGTTCAAGTATATTCATAATCAAGCAAGTATACAAGCAGTAACCGTTTCGGAGAGTTTACAAAAAAAAAAAAAAGAGCAAGGGCAAAATCCTAAGGGGCCGCGTCTCCACCCTCAGCGGGCAATTTGCTAGCCTCTCCTGCGACAGCCTCGTTGTCGACCTCTGCTTCAGCTCTGGCTCCGAGAGACTTGGTACCGTTGGTAAAAGAACCCAAGTCCGAGCGAACCCCTTCTTCCGGCTGCCCCTCTACCGGCTGCTGATGGATGACCGACTGCTCATGAGCGTCTCCTTCAGCAGCAGCATCCGGCATCAGGGAAGTGTCCAGCCACCCCTTAGCCGCCCATTCCGTGTACGCATCTGAGATGCCCTCTTCCCTGGCCTTCTCCAGGAAATCCAGGAACTGGTCGCTCTCTTGGTATCGGAGAGTGAACCGTTCATATTGTTCCGGGTCATCTTCCCCGGCAGCAGCGGCGGCAGTGGTGGCTCCCATCTGGAGCTCATCTACCCTGGCCTCCAGCTCGGCCCTCTCAGCCTCGACCCGCTCCTTCTCCTTCTCCTTCTCCAGGCTCCGGTTCTGCTCCTTCAGCTTCTTGGCCCTCTCCTCCAGTCTGGCATTCTCCCTGTCCGAGCGGGACTTCTCCACCTCCAGGCGCTTCTGGGCTTCTGATAAAGCAGTTATCTGTCTCTTCAGCTCCGGCAGTTCCTCGCTCGCGTCAGGTTGGTACAGACTGTACAGCAACTGCACAACAACAAAGGCAGTTAGTCAAGCAGCAAAAGAAAACAAACTACAAGCAGTGTAGTGGTACCATGCAGTACTTACCCGGAGGACGGATTCCTTGCATTTTGGCCGGTTCCCGCCCGCCAGAACACCGGCTATCCCGGGTTTGTCCAGACCAAAGCTGGCCAGGTCCGCTGCCACCTGCCGGACGAATGCGGTGTCCGGGCTTCCCCTCGGTGCCTCGGCAGGCGCAGGGCTACTCTGCCGGGCAGCGGCAGCCTTCTCCCCAGCAGAGTTGGATTGTCCACCGCTGGTTACCTTGACCCGTTTGGCTAGGTTCTCCCAGGACGACCCAACGGTGACCGTCACCAGCACGGAGAAAGGAATGTCCGGGCCCCTCCGCTTCTCTCCCCGGCCTTCAGGAGAAGAAGAACGTGCGCCTACATGGCTGACCCGGGTCACGAGCGGCACAGTTACCGGGCGGTTGGGGATCCTGTTTACTCCACCGGGAACCTTCACTGGCCCCCCGGTAGTCTTGTCCTTTCCGGGCACCGCCGAAGGCGCAGTAGCATGGGACTTCACCCGCCTCAGGAGGTAGGCGGAGTCATCAACATCCATGGCCCTCGGTTCCGAATGAGTCGTCAGCCGGCCAGACCCCTCGTCCACCGAGGTCCGTGCGACGGTCGCGCCTTTCTCCTTCAGCTTGTTAAGGAGGTCTTCTCCGTCCATAGAAAGAGTGGTTTCAGGCTTGACGACCGCCCGGGTAGACGCACCTGCCGAACAAGCAAACGGTTAGAATTTCAGTAGAACCAGCACAAGTACCACCGCTAGGGCTTGCTACGCACCGGGATCCCGCCCGAGACAACAGTATTCCAGCACTTCTCGCCGGATGAAGTTGTAAGAACTTCGTTCCAGACTGTCCCAGCATCCGAGTACAGTCGAGATCCTCTCCTGCTCCAGCTCGGATAGCTCGAACGACTGGTCGCCAATGGGTTGGAAAGCGCCAGGAACCCGGTACATCCTCCTTCTCACCTGCCACCTCCCGCCCACCATCACCACCTTCTTTCTCCAGCTTTTGTCTACCCATGAAGGCATGAAGGCATGGTGGTGATGATCGGTTGATTGTTCCGGGCATTAAAGGACAGGCAACCCCGGGACCCCTTCTTCCTCGAGTAGGACAACCTATACAAGGCCCGGAATTCGTTTACCATTGGCATACTCATTCCGGACAGCTCATATAGGCAGCCGAGGCCCAGTAACCGCCTCCATTGGAGCCCAAGAAGCTGCGCGGGCGACACTTGCAGCGCGCTCAGCATATACTGCACGAAATCTGGCAGAGGGAGCGAGAATCCGTGCCGGAACTGATCCTGATGCACGGCAACCCAACCTTCATCCGGGTTGCAGGCTAATTCTCCAGGATTCAGTGGTCGCAGCAAAACCTCGTCCGGGATACTCCACGTTTCCCGGAACGCCGCAATCTCTCCAGGGGTCATGCTACCCTCCGGTTCATCACACACCACGGCGTCTTTTCCTCTGCCGATGGTGTAGCTCACGGCCGGAGCACCGGCAAGGCGCACCCCGTGCGGTATTTCAGTCTCCGAGGAATCAGACCCGGAAGACGAAGACGGAGACGAAGCCCCGCTCCCAGAGCGGTCAGTGACTTCGTTCTCCGGGGCTTCAGAACCGAGCCAGTCCTCCAATCTCTCCACATCATCCACGATAGGACCTCTGGCAGCAGGTTCGGAAGCCCCGTCAGAACTTGAAGAATACATCTTGACCTAGGGGCAGAAAAAAAAAACCCTAGCGCTCGTCAGCAACAAGCTACAACAGCACCTCCTACGGCCTCTCCCCAAGTTTGCCGCAGAGCAACTCAGTCAGCGACAGAGATCCCTCCCCCCCCCCCCCCCCCCCCCCCCCCCCCGCCGCAAAACAACAAAGCAAAAGCAAGAAAAAAAACCGGGGCAAAGAACGCAAGAACTTACCGATTAATATGCTCAACCAAGGAGGGTCCGCCCTGCAAAAGCAGCGAGCAATGGTAGGAAGAGGTTAGGGAGCGCTTGAAACAACGGATCTCGTGGGGCAGGGAGCTCAGAGCTTTTCACCGAATCTTCTCTCTTTCTCTTAGTCTCTCCAAAAATGCAAGAAGCGAAAGTAGAAAGAAGAGCAGAAGAGGCCTATTTATAGAGGGAACCGGTGCCCTAGGCGTTTTGAAATCCCCCCAAAACAAGCAATCAGAGCAACTCAAACGCCTGCGAATCCAGGCCCTCCATCACAAGACCGCTCCCTGCTGGCACGTGTCCCAGCATTGGTAAACTGCCCATGCCATCATAACTGACGGGACTGATGGACTTCCTCCTTAAATGCATGTCAGCCACTTGTCCCACACGCTGGCGACAGGAAGGTAGGAGCGGGCATCGAGGCGTCAGGCCTCCCACACTTCCCCAGGCTCCACGGTTGCACGCCATCGTCATTACAGGTCAACCGGTTGCAACCGCTTCGAGAGCATCTATCCGGGTATGAGCCATCCGCCCGGCACCATGGCAGTTCGCGGTTATGATCTTTCAACCAGCTGCATGGCTTCTTCGCTGCATATCTCGAAGACCTCTCACTGGTGGTGATCATCCAACCGCTTCGAGAGCATCTATGCGGGTATGAGCCATCCGCCCGGCACCATGGCAGTTCGCGGTTATGATCTTTCAACCGGCTGCATGGCTTCTTCGCTGCATATCTCGAAGACCTCTCACCGGTGGTGATCATCCAACCGCTTCGAGAGCATCTATCCGGGTATGAGCAATATGGACTCGTCTCGATATGGCAGGACGCCCGGTCGAGTCCCGCCCGGCTTCATAACAGTTCACGGTTAGGTATCATTCAACTGACTACATGGCATTTCACTGGGGTTCTCGTCTCGATATGGCAGAACGCCCGGTCGAGGTCCACCCAGCTACATCTCACTCGGGGGATTCGTCTCGATATGGCAGAACGCCCGGTCGAGATCCGCCCACCGGTTATGACGCATCCAACCGGCTCGAGAGCATATTCCGGGAACAGGATCCACCCGGCCCCATGGCATTTCACTGGGGGACTCGTCTCGATATGGCAGGACGCCCGGTCGAGTCCCGCCCGGTACCATGGCTTGACCCCGGTCATGAGAACATTCGACCGGCATGGGCTTTATACACCCGGGTGAGTTTACATCTAACCCATGTACGCTTGTCCAGCAGGATAAAAACCCTGCATCGCACCAGCTGCGGCAAACGGGGGCTGCACGGCGAGCCTTGTCACCTCAACGCCACCCCCCCTACCTCAACGCTTATTCAACACAAGCTGAGAAGAACTAGCAAGTGTTCACCGGTGCTTTAAACAGCCCACAACACCGGGGTAATCTCCCCGCAGCCTAGCAATATGGGACTCGTCTCGATATGGCAGAACGCCCGGTCGAGGTCCCATACTCCTGGACTCGTCTCGATATGGCAGAACGCCCGGTCGAGGTCCAGTACTTAAGTTCACCTGGGACTCGTCTCGATATGGCAGAACGCCCGGTCGAGGTCCCATGAACTCCGCTCCGTTCCGATAGGGCAGAGCGCCCGGTCGGAATCCCATGCACAAATCTCTTGCATGGCGGATTTCAACGCCCCATTATCATCCCATGCACAAATCTCTTGCATGGCGGATTTCAACGCCCCATTATCATTCCATGCACACGTCTATTGCATGGCATCATGGCATCATCTCATACACTCTCCGGGTTCCACCCCACTCCATGCTCATAGCACCACAACACTTGAGCACAGTACTACTTATATTACAAACGTACTTATAAACTATTACTTACCATCGGTAACAGGTACTCACCTCGGTCACGCCCAATCTTCAATGCGGACTTAGGGGACTGGGCACCGGTAGGTTGGTAACCCTGCGGGTCTGCGGGACAAGAGCAAGACAGATTTAAGTCCCCATTCAAGATTGCACTTGACCGGGAACTTGGGGGACTTGTTGACAGTAGCCGCAGAGGGGCTACAGCAGGCCCACAGACCCACAGCAAGTGCACCAGGGCCCGGGACCGGATCACCAGCACCCGGCCTCGGGGCCCAGCACTCTATCCTGCCACCAGGGACCCTCGGACCGGGGGCGCCTGCCTGCCAAAGAGGGCACCAGAATGTACAAACAGAAGGGAACCAGTCCCACATCGAAGGGTAAGGCCAGCCCTCACCCCCAACCACCTATATAAGGGCCCCAACTACCCTCATTAATAGGTAACTGATCTCACTCACCGCTTACATACGTGCTCAGGTTATATATATTCCAACTATACTAACTTAGGCATCGGAGAGGAGAAGACCGGCCCGCCCGGTATTCCCCTTAGTAAGCAGGTTGGCAGGAGATCACACGAGGATTCATCTGTATCTACCAGGCTCCAGGGTTTGTGCAGAAACACCATTAAACTCGCTCTCATGAAATTCATAAAAGATCAAGCTGTTAGCGATCTTTTTCAAAGCTAAACCCTGAAAATGTATATCCACAAGTCTTGACATTTTTCCGGAGGCCAGAGCTGCAGGCCCTGGTAGAAAGGACCCAACTCCATCATCATTTTTATTTTCAATCAAAATTTGCTCATAAAACAAACTATGTAATGGATCCCATGCCTTCACGCATTACACTTTCTTTTTTCATGAAAATGACTCGGAACGTGAGTTTGATTGGGAGACTTGATGATCATTCAAAACCCTACTGTTTAATTGATCAAAAGAAATAAACCAAGACCATTAACAAGACTCATATATGCTGATAGCATTTTATGTTTCAAGTCCAGATGAGATGATATACATCTTCAAATCTACATGTTCTAAATCAATATTATATGAAGATTTTTGGACCTGTAATTTGATATATTCTTATAGAATTGAAGCTTATGAGGAATCAATCCATTCTAACAAGATCGAACAAAAAGAGAGGAGCCCAGCGAATTGAAATTTTTCTACTTAGGTTGTTGGATGGTATATTACGGTAAGGTTGTTGGATGGTATATTACGGTAAGGTTGTGGAGGTGTACTCAAAAATTTAAGTAATTAAAAAATAAAAAAGAGGTATAATAAATAATGGAGGTGCACATAGCAATTTTAGAGGTGTAATTAGAACCCCAAGATTTTTGAGAAGTCCAATTTTTTTTTTTTTTTTTTCTGATTTCTTAGGGTTTACTATTTTATTTTTGAAAGGTATCATGAAGACATGAAGTGCCACCGATATCAAGCAGCACTATATTGATTCAAAACTTCAATTATATGGTTTATATCTTTAAGCAAATTAGGTCTTCGTATGGTGTCTTAGTGGTAGATTCAGAATAAGATTATTAGGATAACCAACCAGTTAAACCCTCCAAATCCACATCTGAATCTCACCGTTGCTCCTGCAATTTCCATACTGGCTTTCTCCCTCCATAGTGTCGCTCAGAGAACTAAGCCCCACACTATCCACAATCCCATTACTGAAGGCTTGCTGTTGTCTATCTCCATCATAGCATTTTCTGGTGCTGGATTTCTCTTCTGTGCCACTAGTATAAAATTTCTCTGCATTTACTGGATTGTGAATTTCTCTGGAAACCCAAAATCTTGTTGTTCTAAAGAATAATGAGATGGTAACTATATGTAAAGAAAACAACAGCAGAAAGACGTTATGTCTCGCTATAACATCATATCACAATTAGCATCATACGTACCCATGATATAGTTTATTAGAACGTACAGATACAAATTAATACAATGCATCTCAATAACCTGCTTGCCTCACCTTAAACATCCCAAATGAAACATCTAAAACTTCCCGCACTATAGTATATCCTCATTCAAATCAAATCAAACGTGCTGCGCATGCCTCACATGATTCATGATTGGAACGACACTATGCACATAAGCAACACAACAAAAAGGATAAAAAGTGGGTCTAGGCGCAGGTGGAAGAGAATTTGGAACACTTTGAATAGGAAGATACTTGACGTTTTTGGTATTGAGGTTATAGCAGACAATAGCTCCATCTTGTCCGACCCCAAGAATCTCGTCACTCTGCCAAATTGGCAATACCCTTGCAGGTAATCTATAAGGAAAGTACTCTAAATAATCAAAAGTTAAGTGCTTAGTCCAAGCACCCTTCGCATCACCGCAATCATCCATCACCCACATTGTAGCTTTGTTGCCATCCACAAAATGCAAGCCGAAAAGAGCAACAGACTCATTCCACACTGTAAGATGCAATGAAAGGTGATGATCAAAACCGTTACATTCGAGTAGCTCATATGGTAACAAAATATCATGAAAAACCTCATCACTAGTATCAAACGAAATGATTGCTTGCCCAATGCGTTCTTCCTCTTCTTGCTGAGTCTCAAATAGACAGTGGAATTCCTTTTGTTGCTCATATCCCTTCCAATAGCACATTCCCTTGAAGTATAGCTGAAACGTTTCAGGCCAAAGGTAAGTAGTTTCCCTTTCCAAAGAAACAGTCTTGATCTCTCTCCAAGAATCAGTTTGCAGGGTGTATACTACTGCTTTTGGAGGATAAACAATCACATGTCCACCATAGTATTCTGGATCACCATAAAATTTGGAACCCGAAAATCCAATGTCAATAACTTTGTAATCTTTAGATTTAGTATCATACCCAAACCCCATGGTTTCGTAAAATCGAGATATTGGACAAAGGTAAGCAAATTCTTCGACCATACGGCTGCGTGGTACCTTGGACCAATCGGGAAGGAATGGCTCCTCAGGAAGAAATTTAAATTCCTGAATTGCAGGATTCCATAGACACACCTCACTACGTTTAGCTAGCCTCCGATGATAATCTATTAACGCTAGACAAACAATCCCATCACAATGGCCTATTATACGAAGTGATTCGACTACCCTGGTTGGGATGGTGAGGTCTTGCACACTAGAAAGATTAGTGCTAAGCCCACCATCACCGTTATTATAATTTTCATAGGAAAAGTGAAGCAACGAGAAAACCATTTCAGGCTCTTTGGTGTAGGTGTCCTTAAAGACTAAACGCTTTATTAGGGCACAAGTAGAGAGTCTGTTGTGTTTGGCAATGGTGAGGTGCTTGGCTACGAACCTGCGACTGGTGATCAGTGCATACCAGTTCTTAGAAACGCACTTGAATCGCATAAGAGATTTTGGAGGCAGAGATGATAGGATTTGCTCCACAAGCTCTTGGTCAATATTTTTTCCAGACTCTGTCAATTCTGCTACCTCTGAATTCTTCATTCTACTACAAAGTCGAGTGAAAAAGAAATTTTAAGGGATAAGAATTACACGAAGAAGAAGAAGATTACGGGTACAAATTAGATAAAAGATCTATATTACCTTAATCCTTAAAAAGCGAGGGAGACCGAGACGGAGAAAAAAATGGACAGGGAGAAACTGAGATCGAGAGAGATGCAGCAGTGGATTTGGGATTTGTGATAAAGATAATTAGGTTTAGGGGTTCTTGATGACCTATTTATTCTGTTTTCCTTTTGTAAATATTTCAAATTAATATACCCTCTTAGCAGCATCGTGATGACTCATGAGTACCAAATTTACTTACCTATACCTAATCACAAGGTACATGCCATACTGCTGATATGCCATATCATCCGTTCTTGAGGAAATTTCTGTTGACATGGTATCCTTGTTGATTGTAAGATAAATTTATTTATTGTTGTAGGAAGGTTATTTCCGTAACTTCCGTGATGTGTCTTGACCTAATTAGACTAGTATAGTTGATTCTGTAATAGATAAGGAATTCTTAATTTATCAAGATACTTGTTGTAATGCCTATATAAAGGCACCTCTATCAATCAATAAGAATAGAGTTCCCCCTATTATCTTTTCTCCTTGAACACGTTATCAGCACGTGACCTCCCTGAGCCCTAGAAAAACCTTGATAACTTTTTCCTCCTCCTCCTCCATCTCTTCTGTCGGCCGCACCTCCCTCCTCGGGACCCGTGCCCCTCCCATCCTCGGTCTCTCCTAGGCCCCAGCCCTTGCCCGGCCACCTGCACATTCGCTCGTCCGCCAGACTGCTCGCTCGTTCGCCAGCCTGCTCACTCGTCCGCCAGACTGCTCGCTCGCCCGCCAACTTGCTCGCTAGCCCACCAACTTGCTCGCTCGCCAGAACGTTTGTTCGCCATAAAATTTTCAAGATTGCTCATCCAGATTACTCGCGTAGGAAGAGGCTCGAGAACCAGACAAGAATCGAAGAACAAGCTTTACGCTCTCGTCCTTTTGATCAAAAGGTAAACTTTTTATAAAAGTTCCTCCTTTTGAACTATAAATATATTATATCGGGCGCTATTAGCCTTTCTTCTACTCCGATTCCGGCCATTCTTAAATCGCCGATGAGACCTAGAATGGAGAATTCATCACCCCTACGGTCGCAGTTTTAAGTGATGGTCCTGTGGGAATCACGTTGAAAGGGAATTAAAAGAAAAAAGTGATGCTTATGTGGATGTCTGAGTATGCCACTGTTTGAAGGTGCGATATGATGTCGCCGGTTTATGCATCAAAAGAAAAATATAATGCTTTTGCATCGGAAAAAAAAATTAAAAAATAAAAAATAAAAAAATCACTTATGTGACCGAATATATCCCTTCTAATTCTAATATATAATTGATGGTATCTGTTTAAAGTGATACTAATCCGACGTATTATTCTCTTATAGATGTCGTCGTCGTCACCGTCACGCCCTGATTTTGAGATCTTGGATCTTCAAGGCAAAGACTACCACCGATGGGTTTCCGATGCTGAAATTGCTTTCCAAAGCAAAGACTTTCCAACCCTTCTGACTGATGCAGCCGCCACCACCCCTTTTGGGGACTATGCCAAGGCTCAGGCCCTCATGTATTTGAGGCGCCATATCCACCCGACTCTGAAGCGATAATATTTGTCGGTAAAAGATCCCAAAATTTTATGGGACACACTCCAACAGCGATTTAATAATGTCGATGACATGCTTCTTCCAGAGCTCACCCTTAAATGGGAACAAATCCGTTTCTCGGATTATGACAAAGTAGACAAATACAATCAGGATATGATTAGTCTACAGGCGGATCTTGGCACGGTTGGCGTCATCAAAACTGATAAAGATCTTCTAGAGAAGATATTTAATACATTCTCCATGGCCTACGATGTCTTTGGATATCAATATAAAATCTCAGTTGATGAAGGAAGAATCAGGACATTCGCTGATCTTATGGTAATATTGGCTAAAAAAGAGCGTCATTCTGAGATTAGGCTCAATAGTAGCCAGAGACCTGTTGATACAAAACCAATTCCAACACCACAGGCTCATTATGGGAAGACTTCAAAGCAGAAAAATAAAGGCTGCAATACCCCGTACAATCCGATACGTGGAAGACATCAGAATGCTGGAAACAAAGTGACACGACGCTCCAACACTTGGAGGCTCTGGCGCCGCCGCACCACCTTCAGGAGGAGGCCGGACTGGCCACGGACCGTGTTTAGGCCCGGTACCAAACCCTCCTAGACCTCATAGCAATGACCGGAATGCTCAATTTGCTTCGTGCTACAAGTGTGATTCCTCCAAACACTAGCATCGCGATTGTCGAGCTAGTAAGGAGATGTTAAATGCCTACAAGAAGTACAAGAAGTTTCTGTCTGAATAAAACAATTATGCTGAGGACGAGATGATTGACACAAATTATGCTCATCATGTGGATTCTCCTAAGGCGCAACCACAAACTCTTGATGTCCCGGATTTTGATTAGTCCATATATTTGGCTTTTCTAGTTTATCAAGTACCATAATAGCATTCACCATGTTTTTATGACTCTTATTAGTCTGTTTATTTTGGAATTAGAAGTTGATGTATTCAAGTTGGAACTTAATAAAATTTCTCTGTTTTCCCAAATCGTGAGAAATTTTATGTTTTTATGCAATCAGGTTCGTGTATTAACAACTCACGTGGTTCTTGTGATGCCACATTTGGGTTACATTGGCTCAATTTTGGATTTATAATCCCACCTACGCTCCCATAAAAAAATAAAAAAAAAAAAGGTAGCGAACGGACCGCCATCGGTCCATAAAGGTGAAGTAGGCTCGGCCCTCGCCACACTCTGGTGCCACGGCACCATGTGTCTTTGACATTCACTGCTTCGGCTAGTGTGCAGCCCGAGAGGTGTTTTAACACCAATCCTAGGAGGCTTGTCCTCGTTTTTATCCCAGTTACCAAAGGTGTTCAACACCACAATGTGCGAAGCCTCGGTTTCATTTTGGTTTCTGATGATGATTGCTTGGTTATGTAACATTCAACCTTGCACTTTCCGACTTTAGTCGAAGTTATAAAATCCAAATGCCATGTGATACACTCGATGGGATTTTCATCCCCTTTCTTTCTCTATCCTACGGCGTAGTGATTAGACTGTGTCCCGCGAGAAACTAACCCAAGTTTTCGTCTCTTTGTAGATGTCTCGCGGTGAAGCTGAGTGTTTAGCTGATAGTGGAACTACCCACACTATTCTAAGGAATAGACAGTTGTTTACTGATTTAATGCCGTATCGCTCATCAATGACAACATTGATATGTACCTCGCCGGTTGTCAAAGGGCGAGCAACCGCTGAATTTATGGTACTGTTATCAATGTCATTGATGCTCTCTATGCGCCGAGAACAAATCGAACCCTGTTGAGTTTTAAGGATATCTGTGTCAACGGTTATCACTTGGATACCTATGCTAAGAATGGTGAAGAATACTTATGCATTACTTCTCAAGAACACGGCCGCCGCCGTATCTTAGAGAAGATGCCGTGCATTGAAGACAATGGCTTATATCTCACTACAGCCCGTGTCTTCGAATCATATGCTATCACTGACAATTTTTGTGACACTAATGATTATAAGCTTTGGCATGCTCGACTAGGCCACTCTGGCCGTGATATGATGATCCGGATTCTAAAGAACTCCCATGGACATCCATTTTTCAAGTCGAAAAAGCGATTGGAAGAACCTCTTACCACGACTCAACATCGTGATGTACGTAGGAGCCAAGCTCCTCGCCAGACCGTGGCCTTAACGCCACACTCGCCACTGCCCCCTCCTTCATAGGGTTTCGAGGCCGTGCACCTGGCGAATGAGGACTCGGCCTTTACGCCGCACGTCGTGCCGTCCCACCCTTCACTGGGACATGGGGCGACACTTGTGTCCTCTTATACCACAACGGCAATTTCCAATGCCCATCGCTCATTTTGTAAGGCTTGCTCGCTTGCTAAATTGCATGCTCGCCCTTCATTCGCCAAAGCTTCAACTGATAATATACCATTCTTACACCGAATCCAAGGTGATATTTGTGGACCAATCAAACCAGAATGCGGCCCATTTAAGTATTTTATGGTGTTGGTTGATGCGTCGACGCGTTGGTCACACGTCGCGTTGCTGTCCACAAGAAATGCTGCATTCGCCAAGCTTTTAGCTCAAATCATCAAGTTAAGGGCTAACCACCCTGACCATCCTATCAAATCTATTAGGATGGATAATGCTGGCGAGTTTACCTCCAAAGCATTTGATGATTATTGTATGTCCATTGGGATTGAAGTAGAACACCATGTTCCTCATATTCATTCTCAAAACGGCCTTGCATAAGCCACCATTCAGCTACTCCAGCTAGTGGCTAGGGCATTGGTTATGGGAACCAATTTGCCAGTTTCTGCTTGGGGATATGCAATACTGCATGCAGCGATGCTTATTCATTTTCGACTCATTGCCAACAATGCGTTTAGTGCCTACCAGATGGTAACTGGTTTTGAACTCAATCTATCGCAATTATGTACTTTCGGTTGTGCAGTTTATGTGCCAATTACGCCTCCATTGCGTATCAAAATAGGTCCACAACGACGTTTAGGCATCTATATTGGCTATGACTCGCCAACGATAATCCGCTACTTAGAACCAACCACCGGTGATCTATTTACTGCGCGATTCGCAGATTGTCACTTTGAAGAGACACACTTCCCCCCGTTAGGGGAGATAGGAATGCACTCATTCCGAATGAACGTCAGGAATTGACATGGTGTGCCCCCAACGATTTGTCTCTTCATAATCCTCGCACTGCTCAAAGTGAGCTTGAAGTGCAACGGATTATCGATCTTCAGAAAATCGCGGAATCAATGCCCGACGCCTTCACTGATATTGCGAAAGTGATAAGATCACACGTACATGTTGCAAACGTACCGGCAAGGTTGGAGGTCCCGAATTATGGGACCGGTTCGGCTGCCCTAAGACCTAGTGCCGTCGGCATATCCTCAATAGAGGGTGACGCCGGCGGCGACGCCATCGTACGCCGTGGTGTCGCTGTTGTTGAATCGGATCGCAACGGTGCCCTGATGGACTTTGAAGGGGCAGTAGCTTCGGCCTCCGCTCCCACCAGAAAGCGGGGGAGACTGAAGAATGCTCGAGATAAAAACCCTCGAAAGAAGCGAGCGAAGGCACAAAATCCGCTCATCATCGACGATGCGAATCCATCGCATGAGATTGGCTCTGACTATAGTTATGTCCATGAGTCAACTGAATCATTTATGTGGGATGACACAGAACCAATGTTGACTCCAGAGAACAAATAAATCTCGCTCAGTTTGAATAACGTGTGTCTCTTAGTGGATAGAGCCTCCACACACGTCGATGATATATATGCTTATTCCGTCGCACAAGAGATCATCCATGACGACGAAGTTGAACCACGCTCAGTGACTGAATGTCAACAAAAAGCAGATTGGCCGAAGTGGAAAGAAGCAATACAGGCAGAACTTGACTCATTAGATAAAATGCAAGTCTTTGGATCTGTTGAATTGATCCCTAAAGGCGTTAAACCTGTCGGACATAAGTGGGTCTTTGTTCGTAAGCGTAATGAGAAGCATGAGATCTTGCGATATAAGGCAAGACTCGTGGCGCAAGGCTTCTCACAACGTCCTGGTGTTGACTACGAGGAGACGTATTCTCCTGTAATGGACATCATTACTTTCCGCTACTTGATCAGTTTAGTAGTGTCTGAAAAACTGAATATGCAACTGATGGATGTAGTCTGAAAAACTGAATATGCAACTGATGGATGTAGTTACAGCGTATCTATATGGGGATCTAGCTACCGATATCTACATGAGAGTTCCTGAAGGAATTCATGTGCCCGAATCAAAAGACTCTAAACCACGGAGTGCTTATGCAGTTAAGCTACAACATTCACTGTATGGACTTAAACAATCCGGAAGGATGTGGTACAATCGCCTACTTGAATACTTGATTTGAAGGGGTTACAAGAATGATGAATTATGCCCATGCGTGTTCATTAGAAAGACCGACTCTGGATTTGCTGTTGTAGCTGTCTATGTTGATGACATGAATGTTATCGGTACTTCAAGTGAGATTGAAGAGACAGTTTCATTCTTGAAATCTGAGTTCGAGATGAAGGATCTTGGGAAGACTAAGTTCTGTTGAGGACTTGAGTTGGAGCGTAGAACCAATGGTATTCTAGTTCACCAGTCTACTTATACGCAGAAGATGCTCAGGCTTTTCAACATGGATACATGTACGCCGTTGTCTACTCCCATGGTCGTTCGTAGTCTGGACATAAACAAGGATCCATTCCATCCCAAAAAGGATGAAGAAGAGATTCTTGGTGCTGAGTACCCATACTTAAGTGCGATTGGGGCACTTTTGTATTTGGCACAGTGCACTAGACCAGACATTGCTTTCGCTGTGAACTTACTAGCTAGATTCAGCTCAGCGCCTACGCATCGTCATTAGAACGGCATCAAACATTTGTTTCGTTACTTGAAAGGTTCCATTGACTTGAGACTGTTCTATCCCTTCAGCACAAAGAGAGAAAATCCCGCCAATCACCCTCCTCACACCAACGTTTCCGGACGTCTCGACAGTACCATCGTACGCTGTGGTACTGTTGCTGGCGCCGGCGGCGTGGAGGATGATGATGAAGACGCGTCCGGGCATCCAAATGTGCCCTTCTCTGGACGTCTTCCTTACTCAAAGACTCCCAACAACGTGTTAGCTGGTTTCGCGGATGCTGGGTATCTCTCTGACCCGCATCGTGCTCGTTCCCAAACTGGTTATGTTTTTACCATGGGAAATATAGCGATATCCTGGAAATCAACCAAACAAACTTTGGTTGCTACTTCATCGAATCACGCAGAGATCATTGCTCTCCATGAGGCTGTTAGAGAATGTGTCTGGCTAAGGTCAGTTATTCACCACATTCATGATTCGTGTGGACTAGTGTCTACCACCGATAAATCTACGTGTATCTATGAAGATAATGCTACCTGCATTGAGCAGATGAAGCTGGGTTTTATCAAAGGTGATAACACTAAGCATATATCGCCCAAGTTCTTTTACAATGTGCAACAACAGAAATTCCTGAACATCCAAGTTAATTAAGTGAGTTCAGATGTAAATGTTGCAGATTTGTTTACCAAGTCTTTGGGAAAATCTATGCATGTGAAACATGTGAAGAGCCTAGGCATACGCCATATATCAGAGCTCTAAGTTTGTTAGACATCAGGGGGAGTCTACATCACATGTTATTCGCAAGTGTAGTGTTGGTGTGTTGTGCTCTTTTCTCTTTGTCCATGCATTTTATTTTTGCCCAAGAGGTTTGCTTCTGCACAAACCCGTAGGCCTGGTAGAATCTAGATGTGATCTCCTCCTGCTTAACCTGCTCACTAAGGGGAATATCGGGCGGGCCGGTCTTCTCCTCTCCGATTCCTAAGTTAGTACAGTTGGGATGAATAGATAACTTAAGCACGTATGATAAGCAGTTGGAGAGATCAGTTACCTATTAAAGAGGGTAGTTGAAGCCCTTATATAGGTGTCCGGGCGTGAGGTCTGGTCTCACTCTTCAATGTGGGACTGGTTTCCTTCTGTTCGCACACATAAGGGGCAGCTTTGGTAGCCTGTTTGGCAGGCTGGCGCCCCCGGTCCCCGGGCCCCTGGTCACAAGGTAGACTGCTGGACCTCGGGTCCGGATGTTGGTGATCCTGCTCCGGGCCTCAGGCCGGCCCCGGATGCACTGGTTGCGGGTCTGTGGGCTTATGTAGCCCCTCTGTGGCTACTGTCAACAAGTCCCCCAAGTTCCCGGTCAAGTGCGATCTTGAATGGGGACTTAATGTCTTGCTCCTGTCCCGCAGACCCGCAGGGTTACCAACCCAACGGTGCCCAGTCCCCCAAGTCCGTATTGAAGATTGGGCGTGACCGGGGCGTTCGGGTAGAGAAGGCGTGGTGATGTGAGTACCTATTAATGATGGCGTGTGACAGTTATGAGTATGCCTGCAATATTGATGATATTGTGCTCAAGTGTTGTCGTGTCATGAGTATGGGGTGAAACCCGGACAAGTGCATGGGAGGACAATGTAGCGTTGAGATCCGCCATGCAATAGATATGGAGCGGGATGAAACCCGGACGAGTGCATGGGATGATGTGGCGTTGAGATCCGCCATGCAATAGATATGGAGCGGGATGAAACCCGGACGAGTGCATGGGATGATGTGAGGAGGACTCGACCGGTGGACTGCCATGTCGGAACGAGTCCCCCAAGTTCCCAAGGTGAAATTGCTGCCAACGGTGGGGCAAGCCGGGAGTAGTCCGGTGGGTCGGCCCAGCTTGTGTTGGAATAAGCGTGGGGCAACGTGCCTGCGGGGAGAGTTCTGTGTTAGAGAAACAATCTGCCCAGTGGGGAGGTGTTGAGATAACAACTCTCGCCTAGATCCCCATATTGATCGCAGTTCAGTGCGATGCAGGGTTTTTATCCTGCTGGAAAAGAGTACATAAGTTAGATGTAAACTCTCCCGGGTGTATAAAGCCCATGCCAGTTGAATGTTCTCATAACCGGTGTCATGCCATGGAGTCGGTTGAATGTTACCTAACCGGTGAGATGCCATGGAGCCGGTTGAATGTTACATAACCGGTGAAATGCCATGGAGCCGGTTGAATGTTACCTAACCGGTGAAATGCCATGGAGCCGGTTGAATGATCATAACCGGTGAGATGCCGTAGAGCCGAATGAATGATCATAACCGGTGAGATGCCGTGGAGCCGGTTGAATGATACCTAACCGCTGATGAGCCTTGGAGCCGGTTGAATGATACCTAACCGGTGATGAGCCTTGGAGCCGGTTGAATGATACCTAACCGGTGATGAGCCTTGGAGCCGGTTGAATGATCATAACCGGTGAGATGCCGTGGAGCCGGTTGAATGATACCTAACCGGTGATGTGCCATGGCTCTTGGGGAAATGGGGGGGCTAGACGCCTCGGTTCCCGCTCCTATCTCCCTTAACTGCTGCTTATAGGCGGGACAAGTGGCTGACATGCATTTAAAGAGGAAGCTCATCATTCCCATCAGTTATGATTGCGTGGGAAGGTTATCGATGCTGGGACACGTGTCAGCAGGGAGCGATCTGAGATGGAGGGCCTGGATTCGCAGGCGTTTGAGTTGCCCTGATTGCGTATTTTGGGGGGATTATAAGGGTGCCTAGGGCATCGGACCCGTCTATAAAAAGGTCTCATTTGTCTTCACTATTTCTGTTTTGCTCTTTGGCCCAGAGAGAAGAAGAGAAGGTTGGAGAGGAATCCGGTGAAAGTTCTGTGGAGGTGCCTCGCGATATCCGTGCCCCAAGCGTTCTGGGTCTTTGCCTACCATTGCTCAGTGTTTTCGTAGGACAGACTTTCCTCGGTTGTGCATAGTAATCGGTAAGTCTTGCTTTCTTTGCTTCGTGCTTTTCTTTTTGGCGTTTTGCGGCGGGGGGGGGGGGGGGGGGGGGGGGGTGCTCTGTCGCCGACTGTGAGTCGTTGTGAGCGGGGCGTCTGCGACAAACTTGGGGAGGAGCCGCAGAGGGCGCTGTTCTAGCCTGTTGCTGACCAACGGTGGGGTTTTGTTTTCTTCCCCTTAGGTTAAATGGCTTCTGCAAGCTCTGATGGGGCTTCCGAATCGGCCGACAGGCGTCCCGTGGTGGACGATGAGGAGAGATTGGAGGAGTGGCTCGGTTCGGAATCCTCGGAGTCCGAAGCCGCTGACCGCTCCCTGGACGGGGTCTCGTCTTCTGGGTCTCTGGGTTCTGAGGGCATCCCGCACGGGGTGCGCTTTCCTGGCTACACTATCGGGAGTGGGAAAGAGGCCGTGGTGTGCGATGAACCGGAGGGTACTATGAACCCCGCAGAGATTGCCGCCTTCCGAGAGACGTGGAATATCTCCGATGAGGTGGCGTTACGGCCGCTAAATCCCGGAGAATCGGCCTGTAACCCGGAGGCGGGTTGGGTTGCTGTTCACAGAGACCAATTTCGCCACGGGTTCTCCCTCCCGCTGCCGGACTTCGTGCAGTATACGCTTAGCGCTCTGCAAGTGTCTCCCGCGCAGCTTCCCGGGAACCAGTGGAGGCAGTTGTTGAGCCTCGGTTGCCTGTACGAGCTGTCCGGGATGAGCATGCCAACGGTGAATGAGTTCCGGGCGCTGTACAGAGTGTCCTTCTCGAAGAAGAAAGGGTGCCGGGGTTGCCTGACCTTTAGCGCCCGATACTTCCAGCCTATTATCACCCACCTGCCTTCCTGGGTGGACAAAAGCTGGAGGAATAAGGTGGTGATGGCGGGTGGAAAGTGGTAGAAGAGGAGTAAGATGTACCGGGTTCCTGGTGCCTTCCACCCCCTTGGCGATCAATCGTTCGAACTGTCCGAGTTGGAGCGGGAAAGGATTATGACTATACTCGGATGCTGGGACGATCTTGAGCGAAGCTCCTACAACTTCATACGGCGGGAAGTGTTGGAGTACTGCTGTCTCGGGCGGGATCCCGGTGCGTAGCAGGGTTTAAGCGGTGGCATTTCTGCTTGACCGAGTTGATACTAACCCTTTGCTTGTCCTGCAGGTGCATCTTCCCGGACGGTCGTCAAGCCCGGTAATACGTTATCCATGGACGGTGAAGACCTTGTCTCAAGGTTGAAGGAGAAGGGGGAGGCCGTTTCACAGACCTCGGTGGATGAGGAGTCCGGTCGGCTTACAGTTCATGCCGAACCGAGGGCCATGGACGTTGAGGACGACGCCTATATTCTGAGGCGTGTGAAGAGTCACCCCGCTGCGCCCAAAGCGGGACCCGGAAAGGGCAAGACCACCGGGGGGCCACCAAAGGTTCCTGGTGGGACGAGCAGGATTCCGCACCGGCCGGAATCGGTCCCGCTCGTCACCAGGGTCACCCGGTCAGGCGCACAATCTTCTTCACTGGACGGCCAGGGTGAGAAGAGGCGGAGGGTCATGGACGTCCCTCCCTCCGCGCTGGTGACGCTGACCGACCGGTCGTCTGGTGAAAACTTGGCGAAACGGCTCAAGGTGGTCAGCGCTGCGACGAGTTCCGCTGGGAGAAGGCCGCTGCTACCTCAAACTCTGCCGGTCAGCAGAGTAGCCCCGCTCCTGCGGAGGAATAGAGGGGAGGTCTGGAGAGTCCCTTCGTCCGGAAGCTGGCGGCAGATGTGGCTGGCCTTGGTCTGGATAAGTCTGGGGTCGCCGGAGCCTTGGCGGGGGAGAACCGCCAGAAGAGCAAGGAGTCGGTTCTCTGAGTAAGAATTGCTTGATGCCATGGCACCGCTCATAACTCGTTACTTTTGTTGTTTGCTTGATTGGCTCCCTGTTGGTTGTAGCTATTGTACAATCTGTACCAGCCGGACCCGAGTGAAGAGCTGCCGGAGCTGAAGAGGCAGGTGGCCGCTCTGACAGAAGCCCGTGAGCGCCTGGAAGTGGAGAAGTCCAGGCTCGAGCGGGAGAAGGTCAGACTGGAGGAGAGATCCAAGAAACAGGTGGCCAGGCTAGAAGAGCAGGTCCGGAGCCTCGAGGAGGAGAAGGAACGGGCTGAGGAGGAGAGAGCCGAGCTGGAGGAGAGAGTGGATGAGCTCCAGGTGGGAGCTGTCGCTGTGTGTGCCGCCGCTGCTGCTACGGCTGGAGAAGTGGACCCAGAGCTTTTCCAACGGGTTGTCCTCAAATATCACGACAGTGATCAGTTCCTTAAGCTCCTGGAAAAGGCTAGGGAGTCGGGTATCGCTGACGCCTATGCAGAGTGGGAAGAGAAGGGGTACCTGGATACCTCTCGAATGCCGAAGGCGGGGACCGATGATGATACCCATGGGCAGCCGGCAGAAGAGGAGCAACCGGAAGGGGAAGGCGGGCCTCAACCTGCTGGAGAGGATGCTGCGGCTCCATCTGGAGAAGTTGGTGGGATGCCCGCTGAGGGGGGAGGCGCGGCTCCTTGAAGATTTTTGTTTTGCTCTTTTTTTTTTTATAAATCCGGTGGAACGGTTTTTGTTTGTATTACTTTTTGGATATACATATTTTTGCACCGGTGGAACTGGTGGAATTTCTCTCAAAATAGTTGGCATACATATGATGTTACGTTGGTTGAACCGTTGATATGCCAAACTAACTGCTTGGAGGTTCGGGCGTGCCTACCAGCCCTGGCCCTGCTCCCGATCGGGATCTGCTCTCCTTTCCCCTATGTACCGCTGGAGCTGACCGTTGTTAATCAAACCCTCTACCGCTGTCTTGAGGGCGAAGCAACTGTTCGTCCGGTGGGTAGCTTCATCGTGATAGGAGCAGTACTTGCCCGTTCGCGCCTGGGTAAGTTTCCCCTTTGGGTACTTGCTCCTCGGCGATGGGGGAATGATGTTCCCATTCTCGTGCAAGATGTCCTCGTATGAAGAGATTAGAGTGGTGAAGACCTCTTGACGTTCTGCTGGCATGATTTCCAGGGGGCGTTCTTGCTGGTACTGCGCCGGCTTGTGCTCGCCCTGGGGTTTGTCATGATAGGGCTTCTGCTGTTGTTGGCTCCCCCAATTTCTGCTGGGTCTGCTCGGTCGGGCACCCCGGTTCTCGCTCCGCTGGCCGGCCTTGTTTTCTCGGCCGGGAGGGGGGTGCTCCTCCCGCTGCTCGTCCCGTTTTCTTTTCAACAGGTATTGCCCATACGTTTCGTGATCGGCCTGAGCATGCCTGATGGCCATCGCCATTAGCTCGTCATACCCCTGCGGGAGTTCCACCCGTACGGCGTAGGAAAATTTTCCTGGCCGGAGCCCTTGTTTGAACGCCATCTTGGCGATACCCTTGTCGAGGTTCCGAACCCCGGCCGTCGCCGTTTGCCAGCGGTTGACAAACGTCCTTATCTCTTCGCCAGGTGCCTGCATGCAGTTGAAGAGGATGGTTGATATCCGGGCTCCTTCGACCCGGAGGATGAAGCGGCCTACGAACCGGTCGGCCAGTTGCTCGAACGCCTCGATGGAGTTTGCCGGAAGCTCATAGAACCAGCTGAGCGCCTCTCCAGATAGGGTTTCCTGGAAAATGTTGCAGCATACTGCGTCGGAATAGCCCTTGGCGCACGTTTGGGACCGGAAGCTATCCAAATGCTGGTATGGACAGCCGGATCCTGAGTACGTGAGCTTTAGGGATTTCTGGTTACCAGACCTCCCTGATTCCAGGACCCGGTGCGAGAAAGGGCCCATGCGTTCGTTGAATCGCGCGCCTTCCATCGGTCGCGCCGCCCTTCTCTCGTTGGCCTCCATTTGGGCCTTTAGATCCGACACAGAGTCGATGAGTATCTGTAGTGCCCGTGTGGTCGGGGTCACGACTTCATCCTCGAATGAATCGCGCGACTGCGGGGGTGCTGGCAAAACCGGGCCGCTCGGGGACTCCGCCCTCCTGCGGTCGCTGGACCTTCCTCCTGAAGACTGTCCTGCCTCAAGGAGCTGAGGTCGGCCTGGTGCGGGTGTAATAACCCTTGTCATGGCGGCGTTGCACTGCTGTCCTCTTTCCAGGGCAGCCACCAGGGCAGCGTTTACCGTCTCCATTTCCTCATACCGGGCATTGGATTTTGCTCTATCCTGGTCGCCCTCCGCGCGCAGGCGACCGACTTCTGCCCTCATCGCCCGTATCTCCCCCGCCATATCGTGCCGGTCGGGACTGTACGTTGTGTCCCGGTCGCTGTCACCGAGCAGACTCTCCTCTTTGTCGCTCAGATCGTCCGAGAATGTCAGCGAAAAGCTCAGGTGCGTTGGCTGGTCGCCCTCCACCGGGCCTTTCCCGCGCATGCTATCATGGTATGACCCCGGCGTGCCGGTCGGCCTCCCACAGCTGCCGTCTTCCTGGTTGCCCTGGTCGCTGCGCTGCTCCCGTACAGCGACCGGGGTGGAGATGAGCGCTTGCTCTGGTGCAATTCGCTGACCCTCCGTTGCATTTCTTTCCTGGCCCGCTTCTGAGCTTTCCGCCATTTGGTGATGCTTACGTGACTTTTATATAAAGTTTCCCACAGATGGCGCCAATTGTTTCTGCACAAACCCGTAGGCCTGGTAGAATCTAGATGTGATCTCCTCCTGCTTAACCTGCTCACTAAGGGGAATACCGGGCGGGCCAGTCTTCTCCTCTCCGATGCCTAAGTTAGTATAGTTGGGATGAATAGATAACTTAAGCACGTATGATAAGCAGTTGGAGAGATCAGTTACCTATTAAAGAGGGTAGTTGAAGCCCTTATATAGGTGGCCGGGCGTGAGGTCTGGTCTCACTCTTCGATGTGGGACTGGTTTCCTTCTGTTCGCACACATAAGGGGCAGCTCTGGTAGCCTGTTTGCCAGGCTGGCGCCCCCGGTCCCCGGGCCCCTGGTCACAAGGTAGACTGCTGGACCTCGGGTCCGGGTGTTGGTGATCTTGCTCCGGGCCTCAGGCCGGCCCCGGATGCACTAGCTGCGGGTCTGTGGGCTTATGTAGCCCCTCTGTGGCTACTGTCAACAAGGTTTTTGTTTTGCTGGCAAGGTTTTAGTGAGGCAACATGGTAAGCACCATGAAGACATTAGGCGCTCAACACAAGGGAGAGTTTTCTAGGAAGGTTATTTCCGTAACTTATGTGATGTGTCTTGACCTAATTAGACTAGTATAGTTGATTCTGTAATAGATAAGGAATCCTTGATTTATCGAGATATTTGTTGTAATGCCTATATAAAGGCACCTCTATCAATCAATAAGAATAGATTTCTCCATATTATCTTTTCTCCTTGAACATTTATTTAATTTTTTTTTAAATGAAATTTCATGTTTTTTAAGATTTCTTGAGAAAAACTAATTTTTAATCGATATTAAATAAAATACTATTCAAAGAACAGACTTTGTGTATTTTTTTTTATTATTATTTTTTTATACAAAGGAACATTTTTTATTTGTTTCTAGACAACCTAGGAGTATACATAGATAATAGATTAGAATATGAATTCTTCTATATAGGATTAGGACTATGGGATTTACATTATTAGAGATATCTTTACATATAGGAACATCTAACAATTAACAAATATGTATTTTGTATACAAAATTAATTTAAACTATATTTTTCTCTGGCAATCTGACTCTCTGTAACCTAGCTTGACGATGTTCTTAGAAAAAAGGCAATTAGTTAATTATAATAATATGGGAGCAACATGAAAGATTATAAATGGATCTTTGATGTTCAAATGAAACAATTAAGCAGATTGATCTCTGATGAGTGTCTTTGATTTTATTTCTCTTTTTTATCAGCAGGTAATAATTATTCTTGAATTACAAATAATAATGATTAAAAATACGTGAAAATATCCCGGCGCCATTGTCAATTAATGTAGTCATTATTCCGGTTCCACCAGCGCAACTGGAAGGCCTTGTACAATCGACGACTCTATTCGCCAGTGAATTAAAGCAGATTATGATCTCGTGCAAGATCAAATTTTGGTATGCAGGGTCGGACTTGCACATGATTGAAGGCGTGTGTCTGCCAATCCCTCGTCGAATGGCATTGACTATGTCGTTGTAGCGGTAGGAACCTCCTGGAGAAATCTGGTGCGTAGATCTTAGCAGCATATCGGTGACATTATACCGCCTAAACAATGCGTCGACTCTCCTAAAATAAGGCGTTTGGCTGAAGATATAATCTGAACATTTGCCGTGGGTGTTGTACTCATATAGCCAAAAATGGATGTTGGACAAGCCGGTGTAGCTTGGCCAAGAATATGACAACAACCGAGTTTCCAGGTAACTGTTTCGGCGCATCTGCATATGAAAAGGAATCGATTAACACTAAATTCTCTGTATTTAGTGTACGCTAATTAAGAAACTTATTCAAAAAATCTCGGGTGGGGTGGTGAAGCCCAAACTTATCCACCTCTCTTGTGTCGAACGACTTGCCGTCGACACACTTGAAATGTTGACCAGAGAAATTTGACGGCCACATGCCGTGTATAGAGAACCGGTTAGGCAGCACGGCTTCGGCCACTGTTGAACTAGTTGGAAATAGTCGTATCTATTAGCTGCTTCAGCATATGTAATAACGAGCATAAAACCGATCAGCATTCCCAGTAAGGAAGCCATGTGGATGTTTGGTATATAGAACTAGCTAGGAATATGGTGTGCACTATGAAAGTATGAATGCATGTGTGATGGTGGTGAATGCAGCATAGGCTTAAATAAGAAACTTATTATGCATGAAAATGTTTTGATGAGGAAAACTGGGGATATCGGCCGGCCTAGAGTTAGACGGGGAGTAAAATGCTCGCATTATCTTTTCATGAATATGCATGCATGGTACGTAACGTAAGAAAACACTGTCGTGCATGCGCGCAGAATTTTTTGATCTAAAAGCCGTATAATTAAGTAATTCAATGGGGGATAAAATTCTTACAAAATTGTTTGATTTACAATCATATATAGTCCATGACACATGCAAGATAATCATAATTAATGTACGAAAACATGAAGTGTAACCGATAAATATTAAGCAAAATCACGTACTAGTGTAGAAGCTAGGGTGTGAGGTATATAATATATATAAGGGATCCCTTAGTGGAAGGGCTCTATATATCAGGCTCCTTTCACTAAGGGAATCCTTATTTTGCCTCATTTTAAGGGATCGATCATTTAACATACTTTTCGATCACATATTAACATCTCCACCGTTCAACTTTCATGTTTATATGAGTAGATCATATCTGGAAATTTTCATTCAATTTGATAATCATTAGAGCATTCAAAATTGAAATTTACAAATAAAAACATGAACGGTTCAGCTTTGACAGATTTCATACGTCCATTGATTTCATTTAGTTAGATGCCTTAACGATCACCATTTTGGCTAAAAAATTGCAAGAATGATCTACACATACAAACCTAGTAATTGAACGGTGCAGATGTTAAAATGTGAAAATGTGATAAAAAAGTTGGTCTAATAACCGATCTCTTAAAATTGACAAAATGAGAGATCCCTTAATGGAAAGACTATATATATATATATATATATATATATGTGTGTGTGTGTGTATATAGAGGTGGGAGAAAAGAACTAGGAATATATGTGCATATGTATAAGTAAAACGGTTAAACGGTTAAACGGTTAAACGGTTAAAGATGCATTATCCTCGTTATATATGGTAGATCGCAGCTGGTTGGTATGGAAGTCGATTTGGAAATGATAAAGTCAAATAATGATACTGATCGATCAGAGTAGTAATGGGGAGAAAGTACGTTGCTAGTACTTTGTTTGCATTTTGATCAAGTCTAATGTTCAAAGAATTGCATTGATCAACTTTGTTCTCACACACTGTTAATTAGTGCTACGTACGTACTTATATGCCAAGGGGTAGTAATGTGAGTTTCTCATGCCTATGAATGGCCGTCGCTTCCTGTCAGAACCAACCCACAGAATACACAATATAGTCGTTTTGCTTTTCTTTCAATTTATAGCTCTCCCCTGCTTCTTTCTTAGTTTTCTGCATTTGTTCTCCCATAAGCTTCTGATTTCACTTATATCAACCAGCCTCCACGATTGATCATCATCGATCGATCTGTGTACCATTCAACCTTCAATTATTCATAGCTTCATGAATCTGGTGCGCAAGACGTACTCAAACACTGTACGTACGTGCATGAGCCTTATTAGAACCACATTCCCTTAAACTTAGATAGTTATATGATATCAAGTAGGTAAAGAAATTCCACTTCTCTTTTGTGAAAACTTCAGTTATGTCACACATTTCATTTCACCCTGTAAGGTTCTCGGATTTTATCAACACTTCTTATGTTGAGCAAGAGGCTGCAGACAGATAGTAATCATTTCGAGTTGAATCGAACCCACGCGTGCCCAGTGCTGCATTGCCTAAACTACTCCATCTGCTGGAAAAAAAAAAAAATCATGGAAACAATAGAGGTTGCCTTTAAAGATCAAGCAAAAGAATTGTTATTTTAAAGGATGACACATTTAGTTCGGATTTTTTTACACCCAAAATGGTTATGTTCAAAGACTAACTACAAAGTTGGTGGCTTACATTACCAACTTCACTCTTTACAAGTCCATTTGTCCCCAACCAGTTTCTGCTATAACTAGCTCAAACCACCAACCAATATCTCTTCCTTTTGGTTTACCAAGTAAAGTGGCAGATAGAGTTCATGCCTTATTAAAAGAGATAAAAACCATCCACTTTCCCTACAATACTACTCTGAAGACTCAGTTTCACATAGCTTCACCATTATAATGACTTTCTTTCTAGCTCCAAAACACAAGTTACTTGGCTTCACTCTTGTTCTTGCAGTTGTATTTTGCTGTTTCTCAGGTAATTAAAATGGTTTTTCTGCCACGTACCGTCTGCTGTATTATTCTAAATTTTTCCCAGAAGGTGATCGATGATATGATCTTTTGGTATATATGGCAGGCTATGCAGCAGACAACCCGGGGGAAAGGTTTTTTAATGCCTTAACATGCTTCAGCAATAAGTTTGTGAGTCTAAAGTCTAAACTTTTAACTATGTACTCAGTTCCAACAATTTCTTTCTTTTAAAAATTGTGAGCTGATTACGATATGTAAGTCTAATCTGCAGATTTATTCTGGTTGTAACGAAGCATATAGATTGAACGAAAGTGGAAACCTTTATGTGCCTCCTGATGCACTTGATTTGTTCTGTCATGGACCTTGTCTGGATGAAACACAGCGAGTGCTGAAGTGCGTTGATAGCATGTTATCAACCTTTACTTTCAATAATAAGGCTACAGTACCAGAAATAAGAGATATCCTCCATGACGGCTGCAGCTATTCCAGCCAAAGAGGTAATGTACTTAACAACATAACATGTGTTAGATATATATTATGCACTACAGAATAGCTAGCCTAGCATGTTTTATCACCAGTTTGTTTGATCAGTATCCATCTGGAAAAAATGTTTGATCATCGATCATGCGGAAATTAACTACGAGTTCCCTATTAGTTAACAGTATGGCAACATACATGTCATCGATTGTGCAGGGAACTTCAATGGTTTTGGACCTTTCGGTGAGTATATACAAGGTGAAAATGCTGCAGCAGAGCTACAAATTTTAGTCAGCTTCTTCTTCACAATCTCATGTATTACAGGCTGTTGTCTCTTCTTTATCTTATGGTGACTGACTATCAACTGCCACTTTATGATATTTCAAGTTGAAACCATATGATAGATACATTATATAATGTAAAGATCGATATGTATACCAGTCTGATATGTGTATGGCTTTCATGGCTTTACATGAAATCTCTGAAGATCATACTACTCTCCACTTGGCCATGGATATTAATAGTAAGAATATTGTAAGAAACTTCTGGCCTACAATAACCATAATTGAATCAATTTGTTTAAAAATCAAATCTTGTCAAAAGATGCGGATCTAATTGTCTTAACTATTAATCAAATTATTAGAAAATTTTTTTGCAAGAATTGTTTAAGATAGAATCACAATAAGGTAACAATCAAACTTATATATCGGCGAGATTATGATCCGAAATGATTTAAGGAAATGTAAAGACATTATTAGAAAATATTGTTTTGGTGTTCCTATGGAGGAGAAAGTCTCGTCAGTGGACCAGGTTTTGTAATAAATTTTCGATTCTTTCCAACTTCAACCACCTTTGCTGCTTTGCATGGATATCCTCATCTTGAGAGAAGAAGACTCTCCCAAAATTTTGAGTCTAGTAATTAAAATTAATCATGATAAATAATTCATAGATCCCTTTAATCTCGTCTATACAAAATAGCTGAAGTTTAGGGTATGATCAAGAAAGAAATGAGTCATGATTCTACATTTAATTTAGCGGTGTCGAATCAAACTTAACCGCAGTATATATGCCTATATGGTATTCAAGAACCTCATCATCACCGTGGAGTTGTACTACCATGTCTTGCTTAATCCCAAAATCAGATGATACCAAGCTTCCCACATCTCCTAAAAGAGGTTGGAAGCACTTGCTACGTATATTCAAATCCTTCAAGAACGGTGATGACTACCACAACCATTATCATCAATACCATATTCACTTTGATGACTACAAGAAGCAGCAGCGTCGCAGCAGCGGCGCAACCAAATCATCATCCGTTGCAGCAACAACTGTGCATGAGCAGGTTGCTGCTGCTCCTCGAGCTTTTACCATACCAAGAGAAAGAGCTCGTGTTCATCATTGTAGTGAAGATGGACATCGAAATCAAAATGCCTCGGGAGATGATGAAGAAATTGGGGAGGGTGTTGATGCTGATTGTGAGAAGTTCATAGAATGGTTTCGTGAAACGTTGAAGCTTGAGAGGCAGATATCTGCTGAGAAAGAGTTTCAGGACATGCTGGATCGAAGTGCTTAGGGTTTTGGGAAGGACATAGAACTATAGGCTTTAGCTAGACACTGTAAAACTAGCACATTTTCGAAGAGTTTGCTGATCTACCACTCTAAGATCCGGAAACTACGATTTAGGCAAAGTTTCTGGTCATGTCTATTTCCCGGGATAGTTTATTTTCTGCAACTTGTAGTCCCTTTTACTTTGATTGATAAGTTCTGTGTGATTTTTTTTCAAACACAAGAACTTCTTTCAATGCAACTTATTATGGTGAATTTGAAATAATATTACTAAATAATTATTTTGTTCGGTTCATACCCTAAGGCCTAAATCAGACTAATATTTCAATTTTCAGGCTTAAACTTGAACCTATGCTTATTCCATCAGAACATATTAGATTACAGTTACTGATGCGATACAATTAGACCTATAGATGAAGCCTTGGTGACTGCATGTACACTAATTCTGTTTTCTTCCTTCTTATGAATTCACTATTACTGTAGTATTCAATTTATCAGTTATCCATAAAACAATGTAAGAACACCACAATTCTGAGATCCGATCCATAGTTGATTTCAATAAAACGAAATGACTGAGAACCTGATGCCGCATGAGTAACTCCCTTTTCCATAAAACTATTATCAGTAAAGTACGCAAGATTTTGAAGTTCATGAAGTTACACTTTGTACAAGTCACAAAACCACAATCGGTAAAATTGACCTATAAAGAGAACATCAGTACAGATGAAGATTGAATTGCCACAAAGAGATTACTTTTTGGATGAACCGTATCCGCCAAAACCCATCATTGCTGCAACGTCAGGGTCGATTTCAATTTCCTCCTCACCTACCTTCTCTTTCTGTAACAGGAAAGAAGATTGTAGAGAATTATTATATAAATGCAAAAATAATAATAATAGTAATAGCATGATATAAAATTTTCAAATCAGCCAAACAAAGATTAAAAGTACAAGAATCAATTCTATCAACCTTCTTCTCTTTCTTCTTTTCACGGCGTTGTCGCTTCCTTTCCTCTTCTTCTTGCTGCTGCTTCACGATCCGCTCATCAAGATCTGAGAAGGAAAATCCAACAATTATTGGTCTAAGTCTCAGCTACAGTCTAAAAGGGATTCATTTGCTTCTCAGCGCTTCAATGTCTTACCTTGCTCACTGAAGGGTAGATCAGTTTTCCGCTTCTTGAGCTTTTCAAATCGACTCTGGACCTGCATACCATTAAATAAATTTACAGTTTGAAATACAACAATGAAATTTACATAAAAGCAAATTTGTCCATTAACAAAATTAACAGACGTTCTCTCTACGAATTCTGCACTCTGCAGTATCTTCTTAAATCTCCAAAAAGTGGCATATATGTTCTGATTTTGCTTTGGTAAGGAATGCCCACGTGTATCAATTTCCAATCAATATGCGCCGTTCTCAATAGATATGCGATTCTAACTAACCTGTTCGAGAGATGCTCGCTCTACCCGCATAGACATACCCAAAGCTCTTTGATCTGCAGCAATGAAAGTAATTATTAAAAACCAACCACAAAAAGATACAAAGAACAAATTGAATGAGCATTTATACGGATACTACATACGTTTTTTGCCATTGATATGATCCAAGTAGTTTGCAGAATCTTTGACAACGCACTCACAAACTGAACAAAAGTATCCAGCCTGCAAAGAACTCAATCAATCACAAAGAGACAGAGGATTCAACCTATTGCAGTAACAAGGCTGATATCTTTTCATTTTTCAATCTGACAACCAATTTGTGCAGTCAACCTAACTTATGGATCCCCATATAGTTGGTAGTATTGGGCCTTTATATCAAAGCAAGACAAAATGTCGGTAATGTTTAAGAAACTTATATTCCTTAAAAAGAGCGAGAAAACAGTAGTAAATCCCCAAGTCTTGTACTTGGGTTAGGACTAAAAGTGACCAATAAGGCAATAATCCAACTACGACAAGAAGTATAGCTCCCAGCAATGTATCCAGAAGTATAATATTATTCATTCATTAAAAATATATCCTTTGACATATAAAATCATGCTCATCCTTTTACAGCAGAAACTGAAACATCTCCATCGTATCATGATTCGGTGAATTAAACGGAGATTAGAGATGCTATTCAATGGTCTAAATAAAGAAAAGAAAGAACCAAAAGTACATACATGAACACCGTGAACTAGAAAGACAGCAAGAATGCAAATCTCATTATTGCAAAGAACTATGCAAACATGGGAAGAGTTTACCTGCTGACTTAAAGGTGCTATTGGAGTAACAACCTGTAAAACATAATCAAATAAAAAGAACGATCAGACATTTAAACTGATAAAAAATGATATCAAAGCTGTAAGCAACATAATATAATAAAAGAAGATACCCAAACTTCTGAACAAATGGTTCATTTGAGGATTGTTTCTGATACTGCTAAATTGATTATGTAGTCCTTACTCATCATACAATACTTTGCTCTCTGCTTAATTAATCAGAATTTTCCAGGCCATCCTAAAAGTCTAGACTCTTGAGCTTGGAAGACCAATAACTAGACAGAATCCATAACAAAACCTGGGTATATCAACTGCACCCATCTCTTCTTATAAAGATGGCAAAGTGAAAGAAAAAAAAATGTATGTATCCTAATGTAGAATCTTTCCAACTCTGAACGATGCAAACTTCTGAATCCAACTATAAATAGTACTCGAGAGATGTACTACAGTAACCTAGAAGTTGTTCAAGCAACCGGACAACTTAGTTTTTAATCATCCCTAAGAAACTTAGTTGCTTCTGCTAAGAGTTAAAGCCAATAACATCTACTGTCCAGATTAAGCAGCGCATTAAGATACTTTCATCATAGCTCCTCAAACCATATTGTACTCATGAAATCTACACTGTGACATGCTAAAACTAAGTACTGGTACCCCAAATACATGAAACCAAATAAACAGAAACTTTGTTATAAGCAAATTGGGCACTAGTCTTGGTTACCTGTGTTTTCCCCAATCGAGATTCAAGGTCTACTTCATAATCCCTGTGCTTCAACGGCTTCCTCTGCACTGGAGGGCCTTTCGCTGCACACGAAAAATGAAGCATACAAGCCAATTTCAGTCTCTTGATTCATGCAGATTCACTTGATGCATAATTTCAGTCTCCATTAAAGAATAACCAAATTAACCAAAACAAAGAAAAAGTTGAGCAAACTCACATTTGGACTTACGAGCTCCCTCCTCTTCCTGAAAGCACAATGCAAGACCCCAAATTAGACAAATTCAATTTTCACAGTGACATCTAAAGCAACAAAAGCAATTAGGGTTTGGGAAAGTAGAAACCTTTCGTTCACGCTCGCGGGCTTTCTCAGCGTACTCTTCAAGGTCGAATTTCCTTCTATGAGTATTATCTACTCCAGCAGCACCCTACACCCAACAAATTCAAAACCCTAAAAATCAATACTTTACCCTAATTAGGGCCAATTTGATCAATTCTCACTGAATATAGTAAAGATACAAATTGAGTATCAATTCGACGATGAACTTACACCATTGCTGGCCATGGCTGCGCGGTTCAATCAATGAGCTCGGGCTGGTTTAGCAAAGAATCGAATACAAGCAAGCTTGATGATAGTTTATGGCCTTATGGGTTGCTTAATTATATTACTTTCTTTAAATTAATTTATTTTTGTGCTAAGACTGGGTGTTTGGTCTAGTGGTATGATTCTCGCTTCGGGTGCGAGAGGTCGCGAGTTCGATTCTCGCAACACCCCTCGGTAAAGTTTATTTTATTATTTTCACTACCCGCGGCGTTTTTTTTTTTTTCTGCGTCCAAATTAGACAAACAAAATATACTAGAAGAGTTTTGACTTTTGAGTCTTTTGACTAATTACGTATTTTGGGCAATAAGATGGCACCTGATTGGTTCAACCTACCAAACGCTTGCTCATGATTGGTCGCCGGATATACTTTCGGAAAAGATTTATAATCCAACCAACATCTGACACGTGTCCACTAGAATTACAAGCCAGGTAAATTTGCTCTCCCATTCTCATCGTCATGTAATTTTGTCACGTAATTTTGTGACTATTGAACCGAATCACGACCGTTTGTAACTTACAATTATACACTGTTTTCATGAATTGAATCACTATATTATAACAATGTCTTATAGTAACACCCAGACACGAAACTAGGATTAAAAATCGAGAGAGGCTAAAAGTTTCCAAGAGAGCGCTACTGAACTACTAATATGTATATACATATACTTGCTATTCGTTTCTCCAAAAATTGAGGGGGGCTGCAGCACACCCCAGCCCCTCCCTGGGTCCGTGTCTGGACTAACACCGATTTTTATGAGAGAATTTACCATTTTACCGAAGATGTCTTAATAATTTCATGATGGAACATTAGGTGGAATATATCCTCTTCTTTTCTTTTTCTTTTTTTTTTCTTTTTCCTTTTTTGGTACGAAGAGTACCTTCCACTTTACGTTAGAAAAGTAAAAGGAAAAAAAAAATCAAATTTTCTCTTGTAATTTTTAGAAGGAAAAAGTAAAACTGGAGTGGGTACGTAGAGGACTATAAAAGCAGAGCAGAGAACGAGCAGTAGGAGTCGTCAGAAACAAAGAGAAGCGCAGGAATAATGAGAATGATGAGGTCACAGAAAACTCTATTCGCTATCGGAGCCCTAGCTCTGCTCTTCGTCTCGTCGGTTTTTGCAGACGACGTCGTTGTGCTCACTGAGGATAACTTCGAGAAGGAGGTCGGTCAAGATCGCGCTGCTCTCGTCGAGTTCTACGCTCCCTGGTATAATCTCTCTCTCGCTCATCTCACTCATTTCGATTTCACTACTTCGATTCCAAATCATCATAATTTATCTGCTCTACTTTTACAACGATCAGGACTTTATATTATTATTTGATCTAAACAAATCTAAATCACTAGGAGATTAGTATAGCTCACTGTAATAATTAAATTGATTTGAATTTTCATGCTTGATTTTGTGGAATTGTGAATGGATATTGAATACGTGTGATGATGTCAGCTCTGGTTAATCTGAGGTTGATCGATTGGAGATCTGTGAAGAGCCGATTTAGGATTCTAGATCTAGTAATGATTGTAGTGTTCGATTTCTTAATCTTGTGGAAATTGAAATGAGGCTATGATGTATGCGGATGGTTTTGATTTTGATTAACTTAAACTTGTATCGTTTTACTTCAGATGCGGTTTGTTTCGTGCGGCGAGTTTGATTGTTTACGGTGTTGTTTGTTGTTTTGCATTGCAGGTGTGGACACTGTAAGAAGCTTGCTCCAGAGTACGAGAAGCTCGGCGCAAGTTTCAAGAAAGCAAAGTCTGTTTTGATCGGAAAGGTAAGTTCTTAGAGTCTTGATTTCCTTGTTTTAGAGTGATAACTAGTCCTGGCTAAATTTTGCATCTTTTGGATTCGTCTTTTGGTTAAACTGGATTTTAAGCTTGTTGTGAGTTTTAACCATGTTACAAGTAACTGATTGAAATGTTCTTTAACTTGGATTTGATGGTTCTCAATAGGTGGACTGTGATGAGCACAAGAGTGTTTGTGGCAAGTTTGGAGTTTCTGGTTACCCCACAATTCAGTGGTTCCCTAAAGGTTCCCTAGAACCCAAAAAGTGAGTGCCTTTCCCTAGCTTAGTTTGTTATGATAAGTAAGGAAGTTTTCTATGAGACGTAAGGAAGTTTTCTATTGGATAGGTTCGCCACCCATTCTATATTAATGCTTATGTTATGTGTTTCACTATCGTTGTACACCTATATAATGCTGCCGTAGACGCTTTCTGATCGAGTTGTATATGTATTAGGTATGAGGGTGCCCGTACTTCAGAAGCTCTGGTTGAGTATGTGAATAAGGAAGCAGGTAATAATTTCACCTTGGTAATGCTATTCTCTTCAATAGACTAAATTAGTTCATCGATTCATTGGATGATGTTTCCATCATTATTTTTTTCCATTCTAATGTACAAAGGTTAATGGTCCATATTCCTTAAATTGAGATTGATCTTGCAACACCACATTGCAAACAGGGACCAATGTGAAGATAGCTGCAATCCCATCCAGTGTTTTGGTACTTACACAGGATAACTTTGATGATGTTGTCCTGGACAAAACAAAAGATGTACTGGTTGAGTTCTATGCACCGTGGTAAGATAATGTCTTTGATTTCCTTTAATGATGCTGGTATCTTGGTGGAATTATATTGGAAGTCTGCATCACTCAAATAAATCTTCACCTTTTGCCCCTCTTTCTCTTTTTGTGGCAGGTGTGGACACTGCAAATCCCTTGCTCCTGTAAGTGTATTTCGCTTCTCATTTTTTTTTTTTCAACCCTATCCAGTGCTGAAACAAAACCTGACATGTTATATTCCGTGTTCTACCAGACTTATGAGAAGGTTGCAGCAGCTTTTAAGTTCGATGGAGATGTAGTGATTGCTAATCTTGATGCTGACAAATACAAGGATATTGCTGAGAAGTGAGTTTGTTGGAATTTAGTACCTTTTTACAGCTTTGACACTAACAAAATATGATCGGGAAATTATGTAAAAAAATAAAAAAATGAGATACATGGCCTGATGCAAAATCGTTCGCAGGTATGGAGTAAGTGGATATCCTACATTGAAATTTTTCCCAAAGGGCAACAAGGATGGTGAAGAGTATGGTGGAGGCAGAGATTTGGAAGATTTTGTAAATTTCATCAATGAGAAATGTGGAACTAGCAGAGATGCGAAGGGGCAGCTTACTTCTAAAGTTAGTAGTAGTACCCTTTTAGATTTATAAGCATGCATCATCCGAATAATGTCAATTTCTTATCAGTTGTCTTCTCTTATGCAGGCTGGTATAGTCGCACATTTGGACGAGTTAGTGAAGGAGTTTGTGAAAGCTAGCGATGAGGAGAAGAAGACGATCGTTTCCAAGATTGAAGAGGAAGTTGGAAAGCTTGAGGGTTCTGCTGCAAGGTCAACACAATCAATCCCTACTTTGATAACATTCTTTTTGCAGTTTACTTTTAATGAATATGAAACCAAACTATGGAAGGGCCAGCCAGTGAACTTTCTAATGGTTATCTTAGATATATTCTAAGCCCATAATATTCTAATTTACAGTTGATATTCTGATGACATGTTAACTTATCATTCTGTTTATATTTCAGATACGGTAAGATCTACGTGAATGCTGCTAAGAAGTCTTTGGCAAAAGGTGGTGACTACGCAAAGAATGAAATCCAGAGACTTGAGCGCATTCTTGAAAAGGTTTGGTCCTTGCATTGGATATTAGACCTTACATTGTTATGATTTATAATCAATGTCATGATTGTTACCGCATCTTAAATGACATGCAAGGGTTACTGATTTGAACTTGCTTTCACCTTTCTTATTTTGTTGGTGCAGTCTGTCAACCCGACAAAGGCTGATGAGTTCACTCTCAAGAAGAACGTTCTATACACCTTCGCTTCATCCTCATGAGGAGGCATTTCCTTTCTTCCAGGGAAGGCTCTGTAACAATAGTTTGGGAATTGTCATCTCCCAACTCCTGATCGTCTTCGATAAGATAGTGTTTCCCTTGTACTCTCGAGGCACATGTTTTGACTAAACATTTTTTGCGCTTCGAGTTTATTATTCTTAGAAGAGATCGATTAGCCAGATATGTTAACAATAATTTAGAGTTTTTGCATCTACAATATCTTATGAACTGGGGACACTGCAATAGATTGTTTCTTCTTCAATGTTATGTCTTCAATCAGACTGTCCTGGACCGTTAGGTCTCAGATGATTTGCACGATCAGACGGTACTAAACACACGTCGCAACAAGCATTAGAACTAGGGCTTTGACATGATCCAAAGTTTCAACACTGCTTCTCTGTGGTACTTGAGTCGTGAGGACTAGTAGTATAGAGAATAGGATTCTCTGTAACGTTTAGAACAGTAGTGACCACTCGACATCTCAGTCAGAAAACGTGGGGTGGCAGCACATTTTCTTCTGTATGGGCAGTGGTCTCTTTGTGAGATTCATGTTATTCATTATTTGGAAGTGGAAACAAACAAAGCAAAACGATGCGGAAGCCCCATTCTGACCTTCATGTATTAGGAGGTATCAACTATCAAGTATATAAGAGGTAACCCAACACCATTCTTTCGAAACTGCCTCGCTTGTCAAAAAAATTTATCTATCCATTGGTGTTTGCTTTTTCCTATCAGAAGAGTGGGTTACCAATGAACAACCCAGCAGGGAGTGATGAACAGTATAATTTCATGGCCATTTTGGTTGTTAAAGACTAACAGAGTTATAATGGTTTGAAAAAGTCCTGTGGCATATGATGTACCGATGTATAAGTGCACTTATATCCGACATAAAAGGTGTAGTAAGAATTTAGTTTACTATGTCTAGAGCTTGTTTATCTCTAAATCGAACCAGTCTACTAATGTATCAATTATAAGCGAACCTTAGTGTTATGAAGTATTGAAACTACTAAGTATGAAATATGTACTCATATTATAACTTCCTATCAACCGACTCATGGAAAAGAAATGTGAGTGTTGAAAAGGGAAGTGTGATTGTATTCGTGCCTTTAAGAGATTATGGGATTGAGAATTTTACTCGTGGAACGACTAGAATTGTTTCGGTAGTCAAGTACATTTTACTATATATGTGTATAACTTAATCATCAGAATTGTTGTCATGGCTGAACACCATGTCATATACCTTAGAAAATCGCATATATTTTCACCTAAATCCAAAAGTTAGAAAATCATGAACATGCCATATACCTTAGTTTCGAAGCTATAAGAGCAAGAACATCCGTGGGATATGATTTATGATGAATGTGGGGGACGGGACCATTTGTAGTAACAGCCAGATGTATGAGAAGCTGCACAAACTTATGAAAAAAAATGGAACAAGTTAATGTTGAAACTGGAATTTTGTGTTTCAGACACTTCATTTACAACTCTATATACTTGTTATGCGATCAAAACACATCAAACATAAATTAAAATTCTGGATAATGAGCCCATGAGCAATAATGAACCTGAGGGACCATGATGGGATTATTGCTCATGTTTTCTCCGGACTGAAAAAATTAGGTGTCCCCAGCATAGTAATGGGACCCGGATTCTCTCCTAATAAAACACCCTCCTCACTCTCCTCATACAATCTGGGCCGTCGGATTAAAATTGGACGGCTCAGATTGCTTTACAGGAGTTGTGTGAATAGTAACAGAGGATTTTGGGCCGTTGGATTAAAATTGAACGGCCCAGATTCTTTTATGAGGAGGGTATGAGGAGGAATTCTTTAGGAGAGAATCTCATTTCATAGTAATGGACTCGGGTCCTCAAATCAGATCCCCATCGTTATTATTTCTCAAGAATTTCCATCATTGTACTGCTCCCCAATATTATTTCCAATTACTTTGAGCATCCAAAATTCCAAAACAAATTTTGAGTATAGGGCATCTAGCCGGTCCTCTGTTTATTCATCTAAAAATTATGTTCGTAATGGGAGTGAATCCACTTAATTGTATCGGTGACGTGAGAAGTTGATGAATTGTTTTGTAAAGTTTGACTTATTTAGGCACTACGGGTAAGGAAAATTTGTAGCATCGGAGGATTTGTGCTAGATTTCATGTTATCAATCAAACCTTTTGTTTTCTCAATATGGATTGTTGAATACTAGTCAAAAAGATTTGTATATCTTTATAATATTTTCCAATTTCATGGGGTCACTTAAAGAGATTTCTTGTAATTAAAATCCGCAAAGAAGCATCCAAAAAGAAATAATATGAGGGATCTTAATAATTATGACTAGAAAAAAAGATATATGAAGCAAAGTTCATGAGAATGTCTCAGAATCTCAAACTCCTCCTTTATGTCTATGTGAAGGAAGCACCATGTCCCTCTTTGTGAAATTAAGATTTCAATTACACTTTAGTAAAGTCCATTTCTTCAATTAAATCTACCTGGTTCTTAGGCCTAATTGTTAACAAGATAAAAAGCAGAAATGATGCTCCTAGGACTAGACAAGTTTGCTTTCTAGAGTCCCCAAACAAGCAACATCATCAAAAAAGCAAGTTGGGTCACCTCAAAATCCCAACTACCATCTACTGCAATATCCCAACACTATCTCATAGCCATGTTCTTAATCACTTGGCATTCATTTTCCAAATGTCCATTTTACTTCATAATGCAGTTCTCCATAAACAAGAACCTAAATACTTGTTGTTATCATCCTCCATTTGATTTGAATTCTGAAACTTCAATGTAAGTAATGAAACTCTGGACTTGATTAGTCACTATTGGAGCCTCCATAGTAATGATATTTTGAAATCGAGAACTATTGATTAGTCGCTATTTGAGTTCGAAGTAATGATGAACTTATATCATGAATTAAACTAAAAGTGACTAATTAATGGCCCAACTCCAGATGTTAAGCATAAGTTAAAAAAAATTTACAGAAACCTTTATACAGTACAGTTTAAACTCTGTGTACCATATCTAGTTATCATCAAGCTGACCACATCTTTTGTACAAACATTTGATATAAGCTAAGCAGTATCATCAAGTAGATCATGTGGTAGATCATCATCAGTCTGGTGATTCAGATTCAGTAAAAGTAGCAGATATATAATCATCATATATAGATTTGATTCATCATAACCAGAGTGACAGTGCAAGAGAATAATTTACAGTGCTGGGGTAAAGGTTCTTACACATTGTTGCTGGGAATAAAAGAATTATCCCCTCACAATTCTCATCATACCTATTTACCCTGTTCAAATACAGACAGACTACCACTGCAGATCTTCTCTTTCATACAGAAAAGAGAAATCTTGCTCTTACCCATCAAGAGGATCACATATATAATCCTCAAACATGGAGTTAAACAACAAAAGAACCCATAAAGACTAAAAAAAATCTATACACTTCCCTTCCACAACATAGAGGTTTTAACTTTTTAACTGATTAGTTTTTTACCTGGATGAGACTGGGTTTAGTGCTCTAGCAAACCCAGTACTCATGGCAGCTCCATACCCCTTTGAGCTAAAACCCAAGCATCCAAGCAACCCTTGCCTGTAGGGCAAGTAAGTCTTCTTCCTCATTTCCTCCGCCTGAGCTCTATTAGCAGTGTAATGCAGCTCGTGAAGCGACGGAGCCATCCTCCTCTTCCCAACACCGTTGGTCGGTTTCCCGGCCACCGTCTTCTTCGCCGGAGCAGACCCACTTCCCGCCTTGGGTTTCTCCGGGCCCAAATTCAAAGACTCCTTATTTTGGCTCCCACTCTTGATTGGTTTCTTCTCTTTGGCGCTAGCGGAGAATGAGATAGTGGCCCAGAACTTGTTGTTGCTCCTTCCTTCACTTTTACTTCTGTGAAGAAAGTCTTTAAGAAACACCCATCTTTTCGAGTTTCTTCCAGCCGAGGATGATCGAGAAGACGAAGCCGAAACCGAAGGAGTAGTCTCCAAGCTCCCAACTTCCTCCTCCTCTTCCACCTCACCATTTTCAACGTTATCTCCCTGTTTCAGATCTTTGTCGAATCTAGTGTGATCATTACTGATTTCATTTTCAGCGTAAATCTCGCACCCGAAGGGCATGTTTCTCATGGGAGACAGAGATCTTGTCCTTCGGCGTAGAGACTTGTCGCGGAACCTCAGATCCCTGCCTCTCATGGAACCGAACTCAAACAGTTGATCACTATCTTCCTCATTAACAGCTTGCAGATCGAGCAACGGCGCCTGGGGCTTCTCCAGGTGGCTGGACAGCTTCATTGGGCGGATCTTTCCATTCAAGAACAACTCATCCGCCGAGCTCATCGGGCCGGTTGCAGTAGATCCACCCGACCCGAATCGGGCTGAGAACTCGAACTCCGAAGCTGCAGTTTCGAAAGAAGAGGAGTTGGGTGAAGTGAGTGAATTTGAAGAGAGCACAAAGTGCATTGGGCTAGCCGGTGCACTGTAGAAGAAACCGGAGACGGGTCCACGGCCGGGGCTGGAGGGAGCGCTGACGTAAGGGGTGGAGCAGTTGCTGTCAATGTCTTCGTAGAAGAAATGGGGGTCGTCATTGCTAGGGTTTGGGGGGTCGAGGTTAGGCTCAAGCTTAAGGGTTGAGCTTTGGCCATTGTTGGAGGTTGGTTTGAGCTCCATAATTTTCTGTGCTGGGCTGTGTTTGTTGAGAAGCAGAGAGTCGGAAAATATAGTATGGAGAGTGGGTGGTGGGATTGGCCCCTCGCGTTGATGTTTATTACTGTAATGCCATAAGGTCTTTTAACGTCCGTATTAGAGGTCTAATCATTTTTAAAGTTTATAATTAATTTGGGTTAAATTAACTTGACAACCACATCAGTCATAAATTAATGGAAAATAAGAAAGAAATGAAGATGAAATGTATGATGTAGATTTTAGAGTAAGACAGTGAGTGAGCTTTTTGGAAGTTCCTAAAACTCAACTAGTAGCAGTCAGTATTTTGACACTAAAATTGTGAAAACTTCCGAGGTGTTGTGGACCACTAATCCATCTGGTTTCACCAATAATTGAAACTTGATGAAGAGAAACATAATTGTCATTAATCTTTGAAAATATTCAGTAAAGACTTGGAAAGCAAGATCTTACTATTTGTAAAATATAACAATAAAAGAAAACGTGTCAACGTGTCGTTTTATTTTGTATTTAAATCTCATATTCACGACACATAAAAAAAATAAAAAATTTGTTAGATGTAACATTCTCTATATTTTGTAACGGTCTCTTTTTCATTTTATCATGATGTTCTTTTGATAGAAGATTATGCGTCTTGTCTATTTCAAGATTTGTTATGCATTGACATTCTATCGGAATATGAGACCAAGTCTCTAATTCTTATTTGCTTCAATCACCCAAAATCTAAAAATATGAAAAAATTTTGGTCGAATATTACAAGCGGATGAATTGGTTCTTTCCGAATAAAGTCATTTATTGAAAGTGAAAATTAAGAATAAACACATCATTGTCAACGAGGTTCAACTAATATTCTCATATATTAGAAACTTATGCAATTCATTCTTGAAATGTTTCTCAATCCTTTTCAAGTGTGAAGGATTACAACATGTAGATTGTCAAGATTTAGAATGGCGTCATTTTCTTCCTGGGTTTGAAATGTGTCTTCCTTTTGGACTCATGAAATTCATATCCCTTTGACTGCAACATGGTGATTTTTTTTTCAAACCGTTTCCCTAATTTCCTACTGGTGTTGTAAGCACTGACTACATGTCTACGTCAGAATGTATTACTAATTCGTAGAAATACCTCTACCCAGATACTGTACATTTTTTAAGTCCAATACATTCACTTTGAAATTTTTGACTTTCTTTCTTTCTTGATTCTCTGGTAAGCAATATTTCCAGACTCTTGCATTGTTGTTAGTTATTCTCAAGTGCTTATTAAACTAATTAGTCAATGATAAGTTGATAACTACCAACAGATTCAGCAAAATATAGAAAAAAGAAGAAGAGGAAAGTCAACTACTGCAAATCCTAGCTCATAATCCTTGCTCAGTTGCACAAGTTGAGGGGAATGCATTTTCAGTTTAAAATATGAAAATTTATTTACTTAGATGTCTAAAATTGCTTCTTTAAATTTGTCAACTTTTCTTTCGCGTGTTAAAAATTAAGTTTATATTGAGTTGTGCAAGCAAAAGCAATTATAATAGTCCGATACATATGATCAGTGAACAATATAGGTTATGAACTAGTGTGAATCTTCAAGTAACTCACATGAGATTCATACCCTAAGCACAGGGTTGTTTTGAGGTTGTTTAAGAGACAAGAAATGCATTTAGGGCATGAATTATCATGGAAAGAATCAAAGGGAAAACCCCCATTGAGAGAAGAAAAGGGATCGACTTGGGAAAATGAGAAAGTGGAGCTCAACTTCTTTCAGAACACACAATAATAAATTTCTGGAGGCAAAGACACCAGACATGGCTGCACATTTATATTATTTACTCCTATCTTTGCTTGCTATCGTCTCCTACCTCTTCCCCCTCTTTAATCTTTTTACCTACAAAATACAGACGTTAAAGTACTGGCCATGGCCGTCGGATTGTTCTCGAGATCAATGACTCAGTTTCTTTATTGTTCTTCATTTCCTTTAAACATATTGAATTGTCCACATTTTGTTTTCGGGTGACCTGGTAAGCTTTGAGATTAAAATAAAACCAAGTTGTGAGATTAAAAAACACATAAAGGGTTTTGGACATTTTCCCTTTGCTCTTCAAATACAAGGCATGAAGGCATATAGCTCTCCTCATAGGATCCTAACTTTTGGGCAGCTGTTCCAACGCTAGGGTTCTGCATCTATATCCTCCATTTGTGATTAATAAACTAAGCACTTGTATTTAACAAGTAAACCCTATGGTTAAAGTATTATATGCTAATCCGAATGAAGATAATTATACTGGTTAACCTAGTAGTTTGTAAACATTGTTTGATGGGGTCTCTTTTCAGGTTTCCCTCTACCCAAGAAATAAGAATATTGGTTAAGAGAGAGAGAAGTTGACAGAATATCAGCATTGGCCATATCTATCTGGTATAAAGAGACTCAAGAGAGCCGTGTTATATCGATATGGACTTATCACATATTAAATTATAATTATGCTTAATGACAATATCTACTTCTATATAGAAATAAATACAGAACTATATCCAGTTAATGATGATTTCGTGTATTAGATCATTATTGTAAGAAAACTTATTCATAGTCTAGAAGTAAGACAACTAATCAGTATTGTATCAGGAATCTAATTAGAAGATTTAACTCTCAAAGAATGTCCTTAATGGGAGGACTCTTTAGGGTTAATGATTCTATATAAATAGATGGTATTGGTCCCTGATATCACCACGAGACATAGCGTAAGTTCTGTCAATTGAGAAGCTTATTGTGGTGACTAACAGAAGGCCTTGCCCAGTACTTATGTATTTCAGGTTTATGTCAATGGAAGGAGCTATGATTCATAATGATGGTAAGTTTACTCAAGGCTAAAAGTCTAACGATTATGGTTATGCATATGATCTATTGTATTGTGAACATTCAGTATTTGGTTTACAAATTGGTATCAGAGCCTTAAAGGTTCACAAAAATTTCAGTTTTTGCATAACAAAATCGTTTTAGGGTTTTCTCAAAAAAAAAAAAGAAAAAAAAAAGAAGAAATTTGCTTTACGGGTTGTTAACCAGTTCTTGACCCAACCCACATACAAGCGCGGATCCAGTCTAGACCCGCTAGCCAGAGGTCACCCGCTCGCCAGAGGTCGGATAGTTTTAACCAGAAATAATTATTGCGTTCGCCACGGACAATTCTGGCGAGTGAGTTCGCAACGGTGGCGAATGCATTCATAACAGATAACTTGGCGAGTAAGTTCGCAACGGTGGCGAATGTATTCATAACAGATAAAGAAGATGGACCAGAGACTAGATTGGAAGCGCTGGAGACTTTTACGTCTCTTATGGGATTCAAAACCCGATTGTTGTGGATCAAGAAAGCCAAGAAATAGTTGCTGCATCAAGTTTATAGCTTCCGCTGTGTTCTGTAGCAAATTGGGGAAAAAGCAAAACAGGTTTTTCTGGAAATTTTGTTTTCAATTCAAGCATGTATATCTATATATATATTGCATAAGAACCCTAGAGCACTCCCAGCGTGCACATAAGTTGGTGATTGTGTTGTTCTGTGGCTGGATGATATTTCAATACAGATTATGCTCTATGGAATTGAATTGAAGTATGTGTTCTGTAATTGACAATAATGCATGTAGTCATTAAAGTCTCCCAAAATTTATGCATTGAAAAGTTTTTACAGGCACAAGAGCTTAGTTTTCTTACAAAGGGTAACCTGGATAGAAATCAAATTTTCAAGCTCAAACAAGTTTGTGATTTTCTGTTGGTATAAATAAATATATTGCACAAAGCATTTTTCATTGATATTTCCAAGAGATCATATGGTATAACAGACTTAAAGTTGTGTTTTGTATTTTAAATATTGTTTTTTATCTTCCAAAGAAGTGTCGAAGAATGATTTTAGAATGCAAACAGTAGTAAGTATATTTGATAAAAAAATAAATCAAGATACTTGGGATTTAATCTTCTGTCTAAAGATGTGGATTTGGTTTCTTGAATAACATGTTTTTTATCAAGTGTGGCTTATTGATAAAGATTTACAGTATGCTAAGTTTCTGCTCAAAAGTGTTACTTAGTATTGTTTTATGGATATGGACTGATGTGAATGCAAGTATATATATATATATATATATATATATATATATATATATATATATATGTATTGAGTTTTCTGAATATTTTGTTTTGTGAGTGTTTTTGTTATGATTTGATTAACTTAAACTAATTCACAAAACATTGAAAACTCTAAAAGCCTTATAAAAATTGAGAACTCACAAAAATCTTTTCTTTTGCTCCTTAGACAACATCTACATGACCTTCAGCAATGTGATAGTACTCATTGGTTCAAACTTTAGACTCTGGAAAGACTCTGTACAAAACTATATTTGTATGCATGAGACAATAGGTTTCTGTTTTTATGAAGAACAACCTGAAACCCCAGCAGAAGATGATAAACCCTCAGTCAAAGCTCACCATAAGAAGTGGATGAGATCTAATATGATGGCCAAGAATGTGATTAGAAGTTCTATGTCTAGATTAGTGAGAGGTTGTGTTGAGGAACCAGAATTAGCTATTGATTTCATTGAGGTTGTGGCAGCTAAGTTTAAAGAAAGTGAAAAAGCTGAAATAGCTAGGCTGAGCAAAGAGTATCATACCCTATAGTACTCTGGAACAGGACCTGGGGGTGTAAGAGGGCATATAATGGAGTTGATTAACATCAACAACAGGCTGAGAGAGATGTTAGTGGGAGTAAAAGATCAATTGTTGGTGCATCATGTACTGAACACGCTCCCTAGCAGTTTTGACAATCTCAGAACAAGTTACAATGCTCAAAAGGAAAACTGGACCCCAGATGAACTCATCTCAATCTGTGTTGATGAGGAATCTAGGATCAAGAAAAACCAGTCACAGTCCCTCACAGTCAACCTAGTTGAGAAGCCTAAGAAGAAAAAAACTCAAAACAAACTCAAGCCTACCAAAACTATCACCAAGGCATCTGCAGCCACAGGACCGAAAGAGAACAGGCCATTCAGATACAAGTGCTACTTTTGTAAGAGAGTAGGTCACATGAAAAAGGACTGTACAGGTTATAAGGTTTGGCTAGCTAAAAAGGGTAAGAAAATTTCTAATACAGTATTTTCCTTAGAAATTAATTTTATAAATGTTGAACCCCAGTCTTGGTGGATAGATTCTGGTTCTCCTATTCACGTCACTAATTCCTTGCAGGGATTCACACACAAAGAGGAGAGTCTCAAGAAGTGATGAAGTGAACCTGAGAGTAGGCAATGTCATGCGAGTGGGAGTCAAAGCCATAGGAACCCTCAAGCTTGATCTAGGATATGAAATTTTTTTTTTTTTTTTGGATAATGTTTATTATGTACCTTCCATTAGAAGGAATTTAGTTTCAGTTTCTCAGCTGATTAAAGCTGGTTGTAGACTTTTGATGGATAATAATGGAATTATTATTTCTAGAAATTCAAAACAGATTGGTTCTGGTGTGATATTGAATGATTATTTACAGCTTAATTGTTCTATGTCTCAACAATAGATTTCTCTTGTTGAAAAAGAAAACACTAACAGTAGTAGTGCCTTGATTGGTGTTAAAAGAACCAAACAAAATGAAAAGTCTGCATATTTATGGCATAGAAGACTCGGCCATATTTCAAAAGAGAGACTGAAAATTCTGGTTAAAAACAATATCCTAAATGAATTGGTTTTTCTGATCTTAATGATTGTGTGGAATGCTTTAAGGAAAAAATGACAAATAAAAGAAAGAAGACTGCAGTAAAAAGCCAAAATTTACTGGAACTCATACATACTGATATCTGTGGTCCATTTAAACATCAAACTATCTGTGGTAATGTGTATTTCATTACATTCATTGATGATTTCTCTAGATACAGTTATGTTTCTTTACTATCAGAAAAATCTCAAGCACTTGAAGCCTTTAAAATCTTCAAGACTGGGGTAGAGAATCAACTAGAGAGAAAAATCAAAACAGTTAGATCAGATAGAGGTGGGGAATTTTATGGAAAATATAAAGAAAAAGGTCAACAAGTGGCTTTTCAGAAAACAATGATCCAACAAATTTTAATGAAGCAGCAGCAAGTCAAGATTCAGACAAGTGGCAGGAGGCCATGCAAGCTGAGATTGAGTCCATGGAGAAGAATGAAGTCTGGGAATTAGTTGAACCTGATCCTAGAAAGAAGCCAATAGGTTGCAAATGAGTTTATAAAACCAAGAGAGATGCAACTGGAAATATTGAGAGGCATAAAGCAAGGCTAGTGGCAAAAGGATTCTCACAAAAGGAGGGTATTGATTACACTGAGACATTTTCTCCAGTCTCATGTAAAGACTCCTTCAGGATTATCATGGCATTGGTGGCACATTATGACATGGAGCTGCATCAAATGGATGTCAAAACAACATTTTTAAATGGAGAGCTTGAGGAGGTGATTTACATGAAGCAACCCGAATGATTTATTGAAGCTGGAAATGAGAACTTAGTCTGTAGATTAAGAAAATCTATCTATGGTCTAAAACAAGCTTCTAGGCAATGGTACAAGAAATTCGATTCAGTAATTTCTTCTTTTGGCTTTATTGAAAATCTAGTGGACGAGTGCATTTATCTAAAAACAGTAGGGAACCAATTTATTTTCTTAGTACTGTATGTGGATGATATACTTTTGGCCAGCAGCAATCTCAAGCTGCTTAAAGATACCAAGAGCTTTATGTCAAAGAATTTTGACATGAAAGATTTAGGTGAAGCATCCTATGTACTAGGGATAGAAATTAAAAGGGACAGAGCACAAAAGTTGTTAGGATTATCTCAGCAGAATTACATTACTAAAGTTCTTAAAAGATTTAGTATGGAAAAGTGCTCAAATGGTGAGAATCCTATGTCTAAGGGTGATAAACTCACTAAGAGTCAGTGTCCACAAAGTAAAACTGAGAAAGAAAATATGAAAACAAAACCATATGCTAGACTTGTTGGGAGTCTCATGTATGCTCAAGTCTGTACTCGACCAGATTTGGCATTTGCAGTTGGAATGCTATCAAGGTTTCAGTCAAATCCGGGACCAGAACAAGGGTGGCTGGAAAGAAAGTTCTTAGTTATTTACAGAAGACAAAGAGTCACATGCTTGTGTACAGAAGAGTTGAGGATCTGAAACTCTTTGGTTTCTCAGATTCTGATTTTGCAGGAAATTTTCCAGACTCAAATAAATCAACTTGTGGTTATGTGTTCATGCTGGCAGGTGGAGCAGTTGCTTGGAAAACCATAAAGCAAACTTTGATCACAACTTCCACCATGCAAGCTGAATATATTGCAGTATATGAAACAACGTGTGAAGGACTCTGGATTAGGAACTTCCTAGAGCAGACTAAAGTATTGAGTCACATTGTGGCTGATGCACTTGTTATATACTGTGACAATGAGGCTGTTGTGTTCTTCAGCAAGAATAATAAAAGATCCAGCAACTCAAAACACATAGACTTGAAATATTATAGTGTTAGAGAAAGAGTCAAGCATGGTGAGGTAACTGTTTTGGACATAAATACATATTCACAGCTTGCAGACCCTTTCACCAAACCACTACCAGTGAAGGTATTCAAGAAGCATACAGAAAGCATTAGAATTCTTCCAAAATTAGATGCTTAGGTTCAGTGGGAGTTAAGACCAGTATGATCAAACTTAAAAATGTTTTGTTTTCTGAGTTCTTGTGTTTTCAGTTGTGATATCAGTAGAATCACAACTTATTTTTGTAATGACAGTTTTTAAATGAAAGTTGAAGTATTTCAGAAATTTGTGTTGCTGCAGCTTTATGATTGTTCTGAAAATTATTGTTTTATGGTTCTAGTCATATATATACTTGCTATCAGATAACCTCATTCATGTTTAGCATGATACTACAGTACAAGCAAAGTTGAGATTATTAGTGTTCAGGAAATTTGCTTGAGTTCTGGTTTTAAGAACATAAAGTTGGACTTGATATATGTTTTTACTTGTTAATACACTTTAACATATATCTCAATAATGCATGATAGACATATGTGGATTGCAGAAGCTTATGTTGTGGTATAGAACCTCTGCATTTTTGTCAAAGTGTAATTTGGTTCTTGCTCTGCATAAGTGACTGTAATCTGACCATGTTGTGAATGGATTTTTTGGTTCATTTGTTTTTCGGCGCGCACTACAGTAGGTAGAGCAGATGTTGTCATTCTCAGGTGCGAGTTATCATTTATGGCAAGTGATAGTCCAAGTGGGAGATTGTTAGATCAATATGGACTTATCACATATTAAATGATAATTATGCTTAATGACAATATCTACTTCTACATGGAAACAAATACAGAACTATATCCAGTTAATAATGATTTCGTGTATTAGATCATTATTGTAAGGAATCCTATTCATAGTCTATAAGTAAGACAACTAATCAGTATTGTATCAGGAATCTAATTAGAAAACTTAACTCTCAAGGAATGTCCTTAATGTGAGGACTCTTTAGGGTTAATGATTCTATATAAATAGATGGTATTGGTCCATGTTATCACCACGAGACATAGCGTAAGTTCTGTCCATTGAGAAGCTTATTGTGGTAACTAACAGAAGGCATTGTCTAGTACTTTTGTGTTTCAGGTTTATGTCAATGGAAGGAGCTATGATTCATAATGATGGTAAGTTTACTCAAAGCTAAAAGTCTAACGATTATGATTATGCATATGATCTATTGTATTGTGAACATTCAGTATTTGGTTTACAAGGCACACTTCATATTTTTTTTGTTGAAATGGAGAATTCCCAGAAACTAGACTTCAACCTATTGTGCAATGGTGTTCTTGGGGTTAAGAGAGGAGAACCAACACCAAAATCAAAATTTTGAATCTCTGCATAAGACTGTACAGAAGAATCTCTAACAGATCAGATGGAGACTGATAGTTCTGATCAAATTTGAAGAAAAACTAAGCTCAAAGAGAGTTACCATATGTTAGAAACATTTTACTAATTACTAGCCAAGTTTCACTTTCACAGTTTCTTACTTGCTTTGTGCTAAAAGTGAGTTGCAATGGTGGAATACTATAACAAGTGGGAGATGCATCTTGCTTTGGTGAGAAGACCACATCAGAAAACCAGTATCAGATTCGAGGCTAGACCAGGCTGAAAGAGTATGGAAATAAGATAGACAAACAAAAAAGAACCAATCTAGTTTTGACAAAAGACTTGAGCAACCACCATGTGGGTTTAGCCAAACCTGCACATGATGTGTTCTCTGAGAAATGTGAATCTGGGGTTACTGTACATAAATCACAAATATGTTATTTTTCACATCCACAAGCTTATAGTCAATGAGCCATTAAATGACATCCATGAATTTAAATATCAACTATCATCATCATTAGGGGTTTATAACATAAGGGCTTTTGCTTACAATCAACTTTTGTCATCCATGAGTTTCCATACCAGCAAATCCAGCAATCCATGATTCCATGGTGGTTGCAGCTGCAACTTTATAAATGTGTAGGCTTTGTTAGGCACTATTTCATTGAAAATGAAGCACTGATATGAACTCCTTTGTTTGAATCTAAACAGAAATGCAGAAACAAGTCACTCAAGGAAGAAGAAAGGCCCCCACTTGAATAACCATCTTGATGTGCCTTTGTAAGCTTTTTAGTGACATATGATTATCAATATGATAGATTCTTCATGATGGGTCTAGATCTCACTACTTGTTTTGGTTTTTATCTTAGCTTCAAATCTTCAACAGTGGTACAACTGAATATCATTTAAGAGGCAAAAAATGAAACTTTTATCTCCATATCTATTATGGTATTTGGTTTCTTAAGATTTGGATGCTCTTTTCCTTGCCAAGGTTAACCACATTGTCAAGTTTGTTGAGCAGAAGTTTTACATATAACAAGTCTTCTTTAAATTATAAATTAAAAATTATTCACCGATTTAATTACCGTAATCTATTTTTGGCTAAACTGTTTTGATTAGAACTATTTGAAGAGATAATATTAAGAAGAGAAGAGGATACAAGGATTTGAGTGATTGAGATTGTACTATCTATGGCTTTGCAGTGTTAAATAAATGAGTGTCTGTCTTTTTTGTGGGTTATTTAGCAACCACCCAGTACATTAGTTGTTCAAGAAACCACATAAATGCTGGTCTGTATCTGCTATATAAAGCTTAGATCTTTATGTTATGGTATAGATGAAAAGTTACTGTCCTACAACCCAAGTTATTAATCTGTGTTTGCTATATAAAGCTTAGACCTTTATGTTATGGCCTAGATGAAAAGTTACTGTCCCCAACCCAAGTAATTAATAGGCATCTTCATTGTGGTAAACTTATTAGGACAATGCTGCTGCTATTCACTTGTACAGATACCCTTGTCTCCCTCAAGGAGGTAATGCACTTGAATACTATGACATTTCGTTTTCAATGGGCTTAATTAGATCCTACTAGATACACACCTCAGCTTCTCTGACCCAACATACACATAGTTCTTTTTCCTTTTTAGTAAAAGAATTGAGGGAACAAGTTTCCTAAGTTTGTTCATTTTCATTAAGGTCATGTTTGTTTCATGAAATCATTATTTTGGAAAAAGAAAGTGATTACTTTCTATTGTTTGGGTGCAAAAGAAAAAAAAAAATTAAAAAGAAAATGGTTCATAAAGCATTGAAAAATTGGTGGGAAAGTGGTTTCCTCCACCCACCTTATAGAATAACTTTTCCTTCTAAATTCCTATAATTATTAATACAATTTTGAACCAAACTAACTCCGTAATTATTAGTTTTTAGCACAAATACGAGGGTATTATAGAAAAATTGGTATGATTTCTTTTTTACATTCTTTGACTTTTTCAAACACAGGAAAAGAAAGTTGACGGGAATTGTAATTTCTCATGACAATAGAAAAAACCAAGAATTCATTTACATTCATTTCCATTATGTGAACCAAACGAAGCCTAAATGTTCACCGCTCTTCTTCATCTCTTGTTCTTGGAGACTTTTCATTCCGGGTAAATGCCTTGGTCTTGGAGGCCATGACAGTTTTACCTCAACCCTTTTTTACCTTGGTAATTAATTTACTCTACAAGCCAGTTTCTACTCTGAGCAGTATTGGACCCTTCACTGACCAGAGGTCAGATTGGTACCATTGCAAAGCTTGAAAGTACTTGAAATCACATGGTTCATTGATGACATGTAAGGTCCTGACAACAGACCTTACTCACCTTAGTCTAATTTACTGTTCTTAACAACCCCAGAATCCTCAAAAAGTTTCTGAGAGGTTAAAGATAGAATCTTTCGTATAGTAACTTTACACAACTTTATACCCCATAGACATTGCAGCGCGCAGCAGTAATAATAAATATGAAGGCTCCATCAGACCAGATCTCTTGGAGCAGGGTATATTCCGTTCGCATAACTCGAAGTAATAAGATAAAGGATTAAATTCTGTTTAGAATTAATTTCAGTTTACCTACTTGAATTTTGATCCAATCATCATTTCACTCCCTATTATTTTAATTTCATCAGTTACACCCCTGTGCTTTCTAAATTAATCAACCGATACCAATTGACAGTTACCATATGATTTGTTTTTGTTTGTTTTCTATTGTTCAACTTAATTATATGATTTGTTTAGCCTTGTTTATAATCGTAATATGGTAACGGTGTATTAGTGTAGGCAAAGGGTACCAAAAAGCCTTTGGTATTGATAGATCGTTTGGACGGAATTTATAAAATTGGTAACGGTTGATTAATTTAGGAAGTACAAAGGTGTAACTGATGAAATCAAAAGAATAGGGACTGAAATGATGATTAAACCAAAGTTCAAGTAGGTAAACTGAAATTAATTCTTCTGTTTACTACTCAGTACTTTCGGTGTTTCATCACCTCAGTACTTAAACTTCTAATTTAATAAAAAAAGTCTTCGTACTTTTCAATCTCATCAAATCGATTCATTCTGTTACCAATCCGTCAAGTTGATATGTCATATGAAATACAATTGATGGGGTATTTTGTGATGTTTTTCTAAGAGAGAGTCCCTACAAGTTGATCTGTCAGGTCTGCACTTGTCATATTAGCAAGTTAACAGAGACACTTGTCATATTAGCAAGTTAACAGAGACACTTAACGGATTGGTAACAGACTTGATCGATTTAATGAGATTGAATAGTACGATGAGTTTTATAATTAAATTAGAAGTTCAAGGATTAAATTAATGAAACTCTAAAAATACAGGTACTAATCAGAACTTAGTCCTAATATAAATCTATACTACTCCGGTGGTATTGAAATTACACCATATCATAATAATGTGCTGTAAATTCTCAGCAAGGTAAACTAGTGATCGACTGATATTAGATCAGAAAAAAGATTATCATACATTATCCATCCGGTAAATTATTTAATCTGCTATGATACATGGCAATGAACTTCATAGTACAAGGTCACCTTAGGAGGGACTAATGCAGCAGAAAATCAGACACTAATTCATCTACTAAAGAACTCAGTATTCCCTTCTCAATCTCTACACCTTCCTCAAAAGCTTCAATCTCAAAGTCGAGCCATCTCCCACGCTGAGTGCTCATGTCCTTGTCGACAAGGTCATCGGCCATCAAGTCCCCCAGATTTTTCCAAACCGAAATCTCTTTATACAGTTCCTCAGCCAATGATTCCTTCCTTCGCGTCAATGTCTCCCATCGATCCCATGCTTTCCGGCTTCCAACAACAATTTGCTTGCATCTGTTGCTCAGGCTTTCGTTTACACTGTCAAACAAAAGCTTCTGCTGGAGCTTTGAATACTCTTCTTGACAGTGTAAATTATCAAAGAGATTTGGGGAAATAATATAGTCGTCATCACCCAAAGCAAAATCTTCAATCACCAAGTCCACCTTGCTAAGTATGCACTGCACATATTCTAGTTCCCAATCGTTTGATTGATTGGTAGAATGAAAATCAAAAATTGCGGTCACATTCTTTCCACTCACTTCCCAAGTGGAGGCCGAGTCAGATAACTCAGTAGCACTATATGACGGTTGCATTTCAAACGAGGAAAATGAATTGCTTTGATCTTGAGCTTGAGCAAACGAGCACTTCTCACTGTCACTTCCTGTAAATGGACAGCATAATACACATGTTCAGTCGTCTTTCTTTCTGAAGTGCACGTAATATTTCAAAGCATTATTAACATATGCTGATCATACAAGACCTTCACTACGCCGGTCTTATCTAATTATACTGTAGGCTTAATTTCTCCACAAATCTGAACTAGCAGACATTTCCCAACTATGCATAATTCATGGTCTTCCACTTAAACTGGGGGGGGGGGGGGGGGGGGGGGGGATGGTGTTGGGGTTTAATTTCATTAATGAGCGGTCAACTAGGTTTATGGTTCTTTGATGCTACCGGCAACCTATATAACATTGGACCTATCGACAGAAAAAAGAAGAAAAAAACTTTTTCTTTAATAGAAAACTTATTTCTAAGGATGACTACTGAAAGAGAATACATCACTTATTTTATGAAGAAGGGGGGGGGGGGGGGGGGGGGGGGGGATGGTGTTGGGGTTTAATTTCATTAATGAGCGGTCAACTAGGTTTATGGTTCTTTGATGCTACCGGCAACCTATATAACATTGGACCTATCGACAGAAAAAAGAAGAAAAAAACTTTTTCTTTAATAGAAAACTTATTTCTATGGATGACTACTGAAAGAGAATACATCACTTGTTTTATGAATGTATGTACAGAAAGAGAAAATGAAAAGAGAGTAAATCTACCATTGCCAGTGCTTCTGTTATCAGTGCAGCTTCCACTCTCAAATGAGGGTTCACAAACTGAAACTGGGCTAAATTGATAATCAAAATCCTTTCCAGTTACACTGTTTACGCTGCTGCTGCTACACTCTTCCATCATTCCTTGTGGTCCCTGAAATTGTACAACAGAACTTGATTAGTCTTCATGATGCAAACTCAAAACTCATAATCATGATGACTTGGCTTTTTTTATGAAAGGCATGTTGAAAAAGAGAGATTATTGCGACCAAGTGAAATAGTATATCTTTCAGCAATAACTTGATTCTCAAGTGAAGATTACTAATAAAGCTAATTGCATAACTTCACCTCTAACATCCACGTACTGTATAGAAGCATTTGAACTTTAGTAGAGAGCCTGGACTGATGAAGAATATTTTCATATTCTAAAATATATCTATAAATATAATTCTAATATGACAAAATAAATTGCATAACAGTCTGGCCCCCAAAACTTAATCAGGTCAGAATGGTCTCTTTATTATGTTTTAAGTGATTGCATCATGTCCAGGACCTACCCACAACCCAAATATTCTACCACGTTCTAAACAATTAACTCAAGTTATGAGAGAATTTTAGTAACAACATTGATTTGGTAATTGTTTATTATATAAGCACAACAAATTAGTTTCTGGGTTTAAAAAAACCATCTTTGTAAATCTTAGCAAGAAGCAATTAAGTCCTCCGAAATACCTTAAGGTCCTATGTTACTCCATCTTGAAAAAACAAGGATACAGATCATTCAAGAACATTAAGAACAAAACAGTAGCAGTATCAAAATTTAAACACAAAAGAAACAAACCTGCCACTTCTGGTTTACATCAGTCGATAAGGAATCAAAGTCCACTCTGCCACTTCTGATCAAACCAAATTCATACTTCTTGCCTCTTGATGTGGTGCTTGCCTCGCTGGGAATCAAATCTTGCAAGCTAGACGAAGAACTAGCAGAAGTCCCTTCACCGAACAGGTTACGCTGAGATGACTCAACTTTGCATGTCAATTCCTGAAGCTTTTGTTCCAAAAGAACACTCAAGGCATCACCACCAATCACATTCAACCCACTTGAAGAAAATGAAAACTGCTCTGGGTAGCTGTGCTGATCACTGTTACCAAACGAATCAATACAAAATCTCTTATTCATACTGCCAACTTGACCAGCAGACTGCAACTCAGAAATGGACTTTTTCAGGGGTGAGGTGAATGTAAATGAAACAACATCCATGTCTTGTTTTCTATTATCCGTGCACAAATTGGTGTAACCCTCCATCGCAACATTACATTTTACAGACCTTTCATCTTTAGTGATCAATCCATTATCAGCAACAGTTTCTTCTAAATGAAACTCCTGACTAGCAGACCTTATCTTCCCAGAGACATCCTTAACTGTGGAGAATGAAAACTCCTTTCTAGAAGCACTTTCCACTGAGCTCATCCTTCTGGATCCAATTTCAGAGTTTACAAGAACTTTATTTACAGTCCTGTTTGGCCGACTGAACCCATTAGTTGGCCGCATTCTTCTTGTAGGTTGATTAGGAGCCACATTCTTTGAAGCCATTTTGTCTTTATTAGATACACAGTTCTGCTTCAGGTTGTTCTGCTTGAGCACACTTTTGTTGCTGACAGCTGATGTTTTCTTATGCACGGGTCTCTGAGCGCTTTGCCGGCTTTTGGAGAACTCGTTTTGCTTGACCTCATTTTGTTCCTTTTGGTTTGTGGAACTCCTAATACTGAAAGGAGGAGACCCTTCCTTTTTCTGAACATTGGCCTTTGTCTGTACTGCAAGTGATGCTGCTTTTCCCTTATTCCTTATATCATTGTAATTCTGTTTTTCTGAATACTCGAAAGCCTTGGGTACTGGTACATCATCTGACCCACTATAGGTCTTATAATCAGATCTTCCTTTCACATATTTAGCATCACTAGATACCTTGGGCCGTTCAGGTCTTGATACTTTAGGCACAGCTTCCATCTTCTCTTTCAAATCTCGAATTCTCAAGGGAATTGAAGAAGACCTCATGGATGACATTTTGCTCTTTGAAGATGCTCTAGGACTTGCCTCAATCATCTTTGCAGCTGCCTCCATTATGTAAGCCGCATTCTTTGTAGGGATGAAGCCAGGAGTCTTGATAGGTGACAAAAGCTTATGGTGAGTAACTGGAATTGACTTGGCCGATTTTGGAGGCAAGACTTCAGTTTGAAATCTCTCAATTGGCAGGTTGTGCGGTCTCTGTGCCCTAGATTCCACAGGATTCCATGAAACTCTATCCAACTTGTTGGGCATAGTCATGTAATCCATGGCATAGAAATCACCCCACAAATTAGGATTGCCCCTATCATAATGAGGTACTCTAAGTGAGTGGGACTCGATTGATAAGGTAGAAGATAAATCAGCAACCGTTGTAGTTGGCAATGAATCCAGTCCCATTAATCTGGCAACTACCCCAGGGGCTCTACTCCCACCTCCTTCATCACTAGTCACCGACGAAGCATAATTCCAATCTCTGCTTCCCTTATGACTTGAACTTGCTCCATTCTCATCCACCTCTGCCTAGAAAGATAACCATAGTTTATATTAACTACACCACATCAAAACACACAGGGAAGATAAAAATGACAGCGTAGAGAATCATTTCCTACCCTAATGAGCTGGGTCTGTGAGAAATTCTCCACATTCTCTTTTCCTTGCTGTGACCCTTTACAGTCAAAATGGCATGTAAGTAAGAATCATGATCAACTAAGAAACATCTACAGAACAAATATGCAAGACCCAAATATACACAATTTGATACCTACCTGATGATTCAGAATTGCTGGAGAATAACTTCTTCCTAGATTTGCCATTCCAATCAAATAAGTTGAAAAACCCTCCTTTTGAACGTTTTTTCTCAACCTCCATTGTGTCATCTGCAAATCCATAAGAGCTGTTGGTTTTAAATTCTTCACCAAACAGTGTTACTAAACAGAATCTGTGTTTACCATGCTCCAACCTAAATTACTAAGTCCGACCCGACAAGAATGTGCACAAAAAATTGAAATAGCACAATGCATAGCAACACATAGTTAACACAAGATGTGAAATCTCATTATAAGATTAGACCTAACACAGCCTACGTTGCTCTATCACAACTTAACAGAACCCATTAACTCCTAGGGCTCCAATTTAAGAAAGAAATACACAATAACCATTCAACATTTGCTTACACAGTACCACATTATTGAAATGAAGAACAAATCAAATCAGATTAAACCACCAAGACTTGTTCAAATGAAAAGAAAGCACAAACCACAAGCCATTTCAGTCAAAAGTCATACCTAGATGCCAAGCCGCATTTTCCAAACTTCAAAGCTCACTCCTTTACTTCACAGAAACAGCAAATCCCTCAAATCTCAAACTACCCAGAACCAGAAACCAAGATTTAAGCACCTTTATTCAAATGGGTACCCTTCAAACTCAATCCAAACCATACCCAACTACCAAGAACCCACATTCCCCAAAACCCAAGTTCCTCTTGGGTTTGCACCAAACAACAAGCAAAATGGGAAATGGGGCAAGAAATTAAGGATCTGAAAGAGTAAAGCACCAGAAAGGTGCAGTCTTTAAAAAATGTGAGGAAGAGTCAAACTGAAAGAACCTGGGGTGAGAGAGAGAGAGAGAGAGAGAGTGACCCAAAAGAAATAGTAAAGAAATACAGAAATAGATTCAAAATTGAAGAACAAGAAACGTCAGAGTTGAGTGAAGAATCGAAATGAGACACAGTAAGTAGCTCTCTCTGAAATTCTGATGATGAGAGCTTTGTTGGGTGGCTGATGAGACCTGTTTTGAGTATCAAAGATTTCAGCTTTTTTTACTAAGAGATTTTTTTTTTTTACTGTTTTTATGTACCCATTAACATATCATTGCTCTGCCACGTGTTGTCCTTCTTTTGGAGGAAATTGCCTTGGTTGGAGTTTAGGGTAAAACTTTGTTTCTTCCTCCCTTTTTTATATTTTAGTTTTTCATGGAAAATGAGGTGAGTTTTTCGTGAATGTGTGAAATTTTGTGGCAAGTCATGTGCTTCAATGAAATTGTCTGTCCAAGTCAAAGACTTGGAAATTGAAAAAATTGATTCATGGGAAGTACTTATCAAAAAAGACAAGCTTTGATTCATGGAGAGATTGTTATATATAAATAGTGACAATCACTTCATATATATGGGTTATGCAGTTTTTCTTTTTATTACTTCAAAAGTAAAATTGAAAATTTATTTTCAGAGTGATATCATCTATAAGCACAATTGACTATGATATCATTTGAGGCATTACTAAGCACCCATCTGTGTACCCAAAAATGTTTTGTACATTATTGATATGCAAAAATCACACAAGGACAGTGACTGAGATTAAAGGATCATCAAGTGGTCCAAAAACAAATTTGTGTTTCTGTTTGTAGCTCTCCTAGTCTCCTTCGTCATCGCTGTACTAATTATCTCCGAATTCACATTTTTGATGGATGGTGATTGGTGGAGACCTTATTTCATACCTTAAGGCATGCCAACTGCAAAGCTTTTCTTTGTTGCTTGCTCATATTCCATGCTACAAGTCTACTGAAAAGTTATTTTTCCAATAAAGAAAGAGTTATAATTTTGCTATGTACTGTTCAGATTTTGTGGCATCATTCACTACATAAAGAAATTATAAGTGGCCTCTACTTGAATCCCTTTCACATTCAGAGGAGGAGACAGACCAAAACAAGTGACTTGTCGATTTTAGAGACACTGAGTCCCACGCCAACAAATTATTAGGGTTGTTAGCATGTCATGGTCTACTTGAATATAAGATTTTCTTAATTATGATTACAACATAACAATATTGTTAATCACACTGTTTGCATGTGCTTCTTTGTCAAAATTCTCTAGATCTTTCTCTGGTTCGTGGATCTTACTCCTTGGATCCTAATTAAACTGATTATGTGTTTTTCCTTGACTACAAAACCGACACTATGACAAATTGACAAGAAAAATTGGTTGGCAGGTACTTGAAAAGTTGCTTAAGGTCAATATACAAAATCTCATGGAAAAGAAGAGCCACAGAACCTTCTTTCTGCTCATCAAAGATTGGGACTTGGGTTCAGCTCAGCTTCTGTAACCATAAATCCAGTTATTGAATCTTCTATTGAACACTGATAAATACTTGGAATCTCAAGTCTAGGTGTAAATTGATATAATTTCATCATATTACTCATCAATTATGCACAACAGAAAACTTGAAATGCTCTGAGATATATAAATCATTGCTGGTACACACATTGGAAAACTGACTTGACAAGCACATACAAATGATACAATACGTGACAGGTCAAATCTGGAGACCAATTCTTTTACTTACATCATATGCAGGACATCTTGGACCAAATTAGGAAGCTAATATCTGATGACAATGAAGTTGAAATCAGCGTGATAAAACACAACCAGGTAGTCTTCAGACAGTTGCCTTACTTTTTCGTTTAGAACTCTGGAGACAGTTATCACAAGGACTTGACCCATTTTTGCAGGCGTTTTTATCAAAAGACTCTCCGAAGTGTTTCAGCAGCATTTGTCTCCGACACTGAGCCTAAATATATCAGAGTAAAGAAACCAACAACATTTCCAATCAGTATAAGAGATATAGAATTACTTTGGTCAATGTAAGAATAAATATCGAAGTTACCACCTGTAATTCACAATACTCTTGCATTTTCTGAGCTTGAGCCATAGCTGTCTTGAATCTTTGACTTTTAAACCCTTGTCCATTTCGCAACATACATACAACCCGACTAAAATCCTTCTTCTGGTACAGAACAATGCATGCTGAAGGAAGATCATCTCTCCCAGCCCTTCCAGATTCTTGATAGTAGCTTTCGATGGATTTGGATAGACTGTTGTGTATAACAAAACGCTACAGAAAGGGAAGAAAAGAATCTTATAAATAAGTAGGTCAATTATATGTGTGCTAAAAGCATTGTCAGACATAAATCACATGATACGATTTTCAGGTGACAGAAAGTATGATGGTGCATGAATATAGCGAGCCGCCCAAATGATGTCTAAAAGTAATTTTCGATGCTCCTGTCACTCTATAGAGAGAACATTTTCTTTCGTGATATAAAGATTTTGCAAATGATCAAGCAGCATTTTAAAAATATACCAAAGAGTGACAGAGTTGGAAAATGGTTATGTGGACTTACAACATCTGGCTTGTCTATTCCCATCCCAAAAGCAATTGTAGCACATACAATTTGGATCTCTCCTGTGTACCATTTCTTTTGAACCGCAACTCTTTGGCGAGCTGCTATCCCCGCATGGTAATGTGCTGTCTTAATCTTAAACTTCTCATTCAGATATTGTGAAACCTCAACTGATTCACTTTTGGAGAGGCAGTATATAATTCCACATTGGTCCTGAAAACGGCTCATCAATAGCTGCCCAAGCTGCTTTAGTGGTTCCTTAGCCTTACCAATGACTTCATATTTCAGATTGGGCCTGTCAAAGCTTCTTTCAAGGACAAGAGCATGGGGAATTTTCAAAATTTTTAGTATGTCCTGCAAAGCATCCCCAAAAACATTCTTACTTTATACAGGAGATAAAAAGCAAATCCACAAATCTGTCACGAGAATCAGCTTACCTCACGAACTGAATGAGTTGCAGTAGCAGTCAATGCCATCAATGGAACATCTCGGAATTTCTGCTTAAGACATCCTAATCCCTTGTAATCTGGACGAAAATCATGTCCCCATTGGCTAGGAAGAACGATTGGAGAATATATAAAGAGATTAGGGTAATGCTTTCATTAATAGATAGTTTCGTAAGAACAGAAATCTTGACACTGTTGTTTGGGCATTTAGGACCATTATAGCAAATATTCATATGTTGAACTAAGCCAAAAACCAGGATACACAATTGTTTGGGAGTTTAGAACCAGTATAGTAAATATTCATATTAAGAACTAAGCCAAAAACCAGACATCACTATTTTACCAACACTATTTTACCTCCTCTTTTTTTTTTATTGGAATTTCTTTTGTATCTCATGATTACTGTTTGTTTGGAACAAGGAAAACAATTATGTATGGCATACAGTCCGAGTCAATGGACCATAAAACAGGATAAGAAATAGGTTTTTCTACAAGGATGGACAAATCCCAAGATAAAAGCATCCTGCTGATAAGCCAAACACCAGTGAAACCAAAACAAAGGAAATACCTGACGCAGTGTGCTTCATCAACGATAAATCCTGCTAGCATCCCCTGCAATTTAGTTCAAGCACCAATCACATTAGAAAACATATATGTTTTTGAGAGCTACTGCAGTAAACATGTCAACATGCTATCGATACAGTCAGTCAGTTGCCTCACCTTCAAATGCAAGCATTCTAGAACCTCAAGGAAACATGAGCTTCCAGCAATTCTCTCAGGAGTCACATACAGAAGCTTGCATGACGGCTTATCTTTCCTATAAAAAAGAAAATGAAAGATAAATTTAAGAAGGGATTCATTAAGTAAAAAACTATATGACATAAATGTACTGTTAAAATTTGTATGTGCATATAAACTAAAAGAAATGGTGGAAAAAGGGAAAGTAGCATCAAACATATCTTAAAAAAATAAAAATAAACATGCAACTCCCCGGAGTCCCAGAACTATCTTGTCATCAGGGGATTTATATATAGATCTTGAACTGAGAAAGATTATATGAAGGAAGATAAAAATGACATATAGTCAAAGAGAAGGAAATCTTGCCTCAGCTCTCGGAGGACAGCTGCTGCTTGGGAAGCTGTTTGCTGAGAATTCAAAAAAGTTGCTGGTATACTATACTTCGTGTTCAGAGTTACTATCTGATCCTGAATAAGAGAAAGCAGTGGAGAGACAACAATCGTCACACCTGGTTTGAGGGTTGCAGGAAGCTGTGCAAACACAACAATATACATCAGTGACTTGATAACTGTTTTTAATACTGAACTATTTGAACAACTATTAGTCATTTAAGGAGCTAGTTATCAACATCCAACTTATTAGGTTAGTACAAATAATATATATCAAACTGATTACTCTGTGAAAAAATTCAAGATTACAAACAGGTAATAAGAAAACTGCTCCAGATATAGCCATATTCTCTAGGGAAAGAGAAATTACCTGGTAACACAAGCTTTTACCCCCTCCAGTAGGCATTAGGATAAAACAATCTTTCTTTGCCATGGCTGCTATACAAGCCTGATGCTGCAGTGGTCGAAAGTTCCTATTACCAAATATCACAACATTGGCCAGCTCAGCATCATCCAGCAACTGCAGTTCTTCATAAGTAAGAGTCTTAAATGCATCCTTTGATGTTTGAGCACACTGCTTTTTACTAAAAATTGATGGAACTGTGTCTCGACTAATGGTGCTTTCACAATCCTAAAACACAAACAAACTACTTCAGCATTTGGCACTATTTCTTTATCTTTTCTGTAGAGTGTAGACATAAAGCCACCATGGGATATGTAAAGGCATAAGTTTATGATGGGGCCTGTCTTGAGGTTATTCATTTTTTAAAATTTTTTTTTGGGATTGTGAATAATTTCTTCCTTGCAAATATTAACAAAAATAAAAGAAAACAACCACAACATTCAGAAAGCTGAAATCAGATTGCAGACTGATAATGAATTCCTACAGAAATGAGACTAAAGAGTGTAAACGTAGTAAAAGTTGTTTGTACCCTTGATATGGAAGAAGTTCTTTCCATATTCTGTGGCAAGGCAGTACTGCTTTGAACTGGACATGATGAGGACAATGATCCAACTTTTCCTGTCAAAGGAGTTCTAAATTCAAAGTCTTCACTGTCACTAGAATCCAGCACCAACAAATTTGGGTATTTTTCACGTTCAACTGAATCTTCTGGCATGCTGGTTTCAGCACTAGCATTCTCCTCATTACAAACTTGATTACCATTCCCAAACATGTCATTTAATGCTCCACAAGCTTCAGACTCCATTGCTTGTAAATCATCCCATTCTTCAGTGTCTTGGACAGATTCAGCTAGCTGTGAAAGGAACTCATCACCGCAGAGCTCCACGGTAATAAAATCTTGGCCATCTTCACCTAAACAGAAGACCAAAGAAGCAAGATGACCATACAGTAACTTATTGTAAAAACTAATCCACTTGACCAAAAAGAAAACCAAGCAAATTGATTGTTGCAACATAACAACAAGGTCATTTACCACAAATCACCTAAATTTGTTAGCACATTTCTAGCAATATAGACATAATTGATCTTATCAGACACATTGAAATCCAATATAGCACCCAAAATAATGAAACCTATGACATCTTCACCTGAACAAAAGACTAATAAGATGACCCAACATCATTTCAATACAAAAAGTACAAAACTTTTTGTACTATCTCACATTTCAACCAACACAACACGCATTGGAACCAAGAGAATCAAAAAATCGAATATAACCCACTTCAATTCCATCAAAACCCACAAAACTAAGCACCCAAAATACGCGCAGTCTTAAACTTTAATACTGAAAATCAAAATGGGGTGAGGAAAAAGAAAACCGTAGAGATCAACAAGACGATTTAAGCAGTTGTTGGCCGATTCTTCATCGAACCCAGAATCGAGAGCCAAATTGAGCAATCGAGCTTTCTCCATTTCAAGATCGTGGCCGCCCATTTTTTCTTGGATCGGCGAATTGGGAATTAGGGATTGAAAAGGGTCACTCACTCTTATCTCCCGCGCTAAATTTGCTTTGAAACCTACAAAACTCAAGGTGGAGGCAAAATGAAGCTGGATTAGTACTTCCTAATGGGCCCTCTTGTTTTCTTAGAACAGCACAATTTATTTGGGCCAACAAGTCGATTTATTATTATTATATTTTTTTTATAATCCTCTCGATTGTAATTGAGTATGGAGTTTGACTTAAAACCCATCGGTTAAAGTTTGAAAAAGAAGAAATTGTTTTTGTGATTATCGTTTTTATTTGAAAAACACTATATTACAAATAAGAATCTCGATCAGAATACAACACGATTTTAATTGGTGAACGAACAAAACAACGTTCCTAACTAAAGAAGTTAGGAAACGAAAAATCTCAAGTGTTACTAACAGGTTGATTGTCACGTCTAATATTTGATAAGGCGTCGTAAGTGGAGTTTGCTTATGTGAGGATATGACTGATAAAAAGAAGAGTTTTTGTCTCATGTCGATCTTGCACAATTTTTAAGTCTCCAGGGCCTGGATTACTGGAAATTAATTTGGTGGTGTCAATTTTGATTCGCAGGGTGTTAGAAGCCTTGAAGCAAAATGGACAAAGACGCCTTGTAAAGTGAAGTAAACAATGCCCACACTCTCTTTGTATGTTGTCGAGTTTTCTTCATTTCTTCTACCTTTTTTTTTTTTTTTTCAAATGTCTTCTCGCATATTTTGTTCACTTAAAAGAGAAGAAAAAGAAACTTTGCCAGATGGAAAAGTTGGTAGAAATAATTAGGAAAACCTATATTGAATAGGAGAAGGAAATGCTTTCCATTTCCCAGTTTTATACGGAATTGATTGTTAGCCGACTTAGCCAGCCCACCACCGATTTTGCTTTTCCTTTTCCTAAGCGGATTTGGACTCCACCTCGCTCAACTACTCAGATTCGAATCAGGAATCTGAAGCCCACTATATAGCTTTCCCCAACACCCACACCTCCGTCATATTTCCTCTTTATCATTCTCTCTTTCAGTAGTACTTAGTTACTCTCTCCTACCATACCCTCTGTCATGGCTGACTTCATTTTCGGGGAAAACCTGTTCCATTTCTACGTGGATCATCATTCACTTGAACGTTGTTAGGATTAGTTTGTTAAATAGCTCAGTCTGTTAAGCTTTCTGTTAATTACATTCTGTTAATGAGCTGTAATAATTCTGTTATGGAGCTGTCAGCATCTCCACGTGGCTTGTAGTGTGTGGCCACCATGTTTCGTTTATATGCTGATTCTGTTGCTGTAATAGTCACTTCTTCTTCTTCATCAATATATTAGACATCTTTTCTCTCAAGCTTGGTTAGCTTTCATGGTATCCAGAGCCCAGGTTCGATCTTGGAACCCTAATTGTGTCAAATCTCCAGGAATTTTCATCTCTCTTGCTTCGGTTGCAGCTCGGCTTCATCAGATAAGCCTTCTTTGACTCCAAAAGCTCTCTCTTTGATTCTGAAGCTCTGTTTTTCATTTTCTTGATGCTCAAGTTAATCAAGGCTGTGATTTTTTCGCTGTGATTCTACTGGATATGTGATATATAGTTGATTGTTCAGCTCTGTTATACTTGAATTGGTTAAATCGTCCTGGAAAACCTTCATGTTCATGAAATCTGAAAACCTAGATTTGTGAAGACCTGTGTTAATTCTCAATCTAAGCTCATATCTCTACTTCTCTTTTATATCCTTTCCTTCGTTTTCAGTCTCATCTCGAATCTTGATTCAAACCCTAGCTTTCTCTTTCTGCTTCAAAACCATGTCTAGCTCTCAAACTTTTACTCGTTCTTCATCTCAAACCACAGTGTTCCTTCCTAATGTTCAACTCGATGATTCGAATTATCCTACTTGGTTATTTCGAATGGAATCATTTCTTCAAGGTCAGAACCTGTTTGGATTTTTAGACGGATCTGTACCTTGTCCTTCTCAGTTTATAGAGGGATCATCTTCAGTGGTTTCGCCTGAGTTTATTGCTTGGAAAGCTCAAGATAAATGCATTATTCATATGATTGGTCAAACCTTGAGTAGTGTTGCAATGAATTGTGCTGTTGGGAGTAAATCTGCCCAAGATTTATGGAATCGTCTGAGGATGAAATCTGCTGATTCAAACAAACAAAACATTCTTCAGCTAAAAGCTAATCTGCATAGCCTGAAGAAGGGTTCAGATGACATAGAAACCTATCTAGATAGAGTTAAGGCAGCCAAAGATGCATTAGAAACTGTTAATGTCATGATTGATAATGATGATGTTGTGCTTGCTGTCTTGAATGGTCTTCCATCAGAATATGCTGGTATTAAGATTGTTATTCGAGCTCAGTTTACTAGTGCTCCTTTAAGTCAGCTTAAAACTATGCTTAAGGCAGCAGAAATGGACATCAGTAATGAGATGCCAGGAATTCAGGGTCTTCTGACTGCTATGCTTGCTAAGTGTAACTTGAATGCTTCAAACACCTCAAATCAGGCTTCTTCTTCATCTAGTCAAGCTCCAGTTTCTATTATGTCATCAAATTCTGCATCTCATATCTCTGCAGCTCCAACCATTCCTCCTGGTTTTTCTGCTCCAACATCCTCAACATATCCATCTTCTTCTCAGAGTTCATATATGAATATTCCAACCATGTCATATGGTTTTTCTCCCATGCCTGCTTATACCATGATCTCCTCTCCTCAAATGAGTGGCTTCTATGCTGGAAACAACAACTATGGTGGAGGCAGAAACAATGGGAATGGAGGCCAACGGTTCTATAACAACAACAATGGAGAAAGAGGGAATGGCAGCAGAGGCAATGGAAACAACAACTATGGTGGAGGCAGAAATAATGGGAATGGAGGCCAACGGTTCTACAACAACAACAATGGAAGGTCCTCTATTACATGTCAGTGGTGCAATAAAGTTGGTCATAGTGCCAAAACATGCAGGTCTCTTCCAAATGCTAATCAGAACAGCAATAACACTCCTGATCAAGAGAAATGTCAGTACTATGAGCTTTCTGGACACTCAGCTGACAGATGCTATTTTCTGATTGGTTTTCCTGGGCAACAACATGATCAAAGCAATGGTCAGGCAACAGCAATGGTGGCAGCAACAAATTTGACTCCTCAATTCTGGTTAGCTGACACAGGAGCCACAAATCATATGACCAACAATATGCAGATGCTTTCAAATGTCACCTCTTATTCTACAAATGAGGGTGTGCAAATTGATAATGGTAAAAGATTAAACATATCACATTCTGGTGATGCTAATCTGGGATCTCTTAAACTTCATGATATTCTTTATATTCCAGATTTAGCTACTCATTTACTCTCCATATATCAATTATGTAAACAAAACAACTGTGCTGTCTGGTTTGATGAGTTTATGTGTATAATACAGGACAAGGTGCAGGGCAAGATTCTATTTCAGGGGTTGAGTGAGCAAGGGTTATATCCAATTCCTTTTCAACTTCCTGTGTTGTTTAAGAACTCAAGTGTTTCAACCTCAGTCTCAGCAAATCTAGGATCAGTTTCTTCTTGCAAGCTGTTCTCTACTTCTCAGAATAAATCAGTAAATGCAACTCCTCTCTCTGCAAATCTTGGACAGAAAATCAAGCAGTCTCTTTGGCATCAGAGACTAGGACACCCCACCAGTGAAGTCATCAAGTCCATGCTTCAGAAAAAATAGTATACTCTCTTCTGCAGATAGTAAAAGTTTAGTCTGTGAGTCTTGCTTACTAGGAAAGTTTCATAAACTCCCTTTTCCTAAGTCTCAGACCAGAAGTTCTAGTCCTTTTGAAATTGTTCATTCAGATGTTTGTGGTGCATCTCCACATCTTTCCCTTGATGGATACAAGTACTTTGTACTGTTCATTGATGATTGTACAAGATTTACTTGGATTTTTCCAATGAAGAATAAAAATGAAGTTTTCTTTTTCTTCAAATCTTTGTGTGCAATTGTGAAAAATCAATTCAATACTTGCATTAAAATTTTCAGAAGTGATGGTGGAGGAGAGTTTGTTAATAATCAGTTCAGAGAGTTCTTGGTTCTTAATGGAATTCTTCATCAGATTTCTTGCCCTTATACTCCTGAGCAAAATGGAGTAAGTGAAAGGAAAAACAGGCATATCAGGGAAACAGCAGTCACTATGTTACAACATGCATCTATGCCTAATCAATTTTGGTTTCATGTCTGTGCTACAGCTACTTTTCTTATAAACAGAATGTCTTCCCCAAATCTGCAGATGAAATCTCCATATGAATTGTTATATGGACATATTCCCAAATTAGATATGATCAGGGTTTTTGGATGTAGCTGTTTCCCTCTACTGGCTTCAAGAAGAACAAATAAACTTCAACCAAAGACTATGAGGTGTGTGTTTATTGGATTTGCAGCAGGATTCAAAGGCTTTGTATGCTACAGTCCTGTCACAAAGAAGTACATTATCTCAAGACATGTATTTTTTGATGAATCCATCTTTCCATACTCCCTAACTGCTCCAGGAATCTCTGCAGTGTCAGTCAAGAAGAATGCTTCAATTAATAACCCTTGCTTCAACAACACTCAACCTCTATGCTCAATAGACTTGCCTGCTCCTGTCCTCAACTCATCAGCTGCTCTCCATTCTCCAGGTCAGTCTTCTTCTTGTGATCAATTCATTGAATCTAGTTCTGAGAATTCATCTGATGTTCATATGCCAAATCAAGATATGGCAAGTCTATTACCCTTTTCTGAGCCTCTTGCTATAATAAATGCTTGTGACTTTGTTGATAATGAGCCATCCCTTAATGTTGCTTCTGATACAATCTTTGAACCATCTGCTGACACCACAATTCAATTTACTGATGCCACTGGAGAACTACTTCTATCTTCAAGTCCTGGATCAGGCTCTATCTCTATTAATCTTGACTCTGATTCTAAGCATATCCCTTCAGCTCAAGTCTCTAAAGCTAACATTTTACATCCAGTACCTGGAATCTTTCATTCTGATCACAATACTCATACTATGCTTACTAGAGGAAAAAGAGGTATCCAGAAGAAAAAGTGTTATAATGCCTTTTTAACTCAATTCAATCTTGATCCTAGTGCTTCAGAACCTCAAAGTTATAAAGAAGCTCTCAAAATCCCTGAATGGAAAGCTGCAATGGAGGAAGAATATAATGCTCTAATGCAACAGAATACATGGACTCTTACTCATCTTCCTGATAACAAGAATCTTGTGTCATGCAAGTGGTTGTTTAAGATTAAGAGAAATGCAGATGGTTCAATATCAAGGCACAAAGCTAGGCTGGTTGCCCGGGGTTTTAGCCAAGAGTATGGAGTGGATTATGAAGAAACTTTCTCACCAGTAGTCAGACATACAACAGTTAGACTTATTATGTCCCTTGCTGCTTTCTACTCTTGGAAACTGCATCAAATGGATGTTAAAAATACATTTTTACATGGCTCATTAAATGAAGAATTGTATATGACTCAACCTGGTGGCTTTGTTCATCCCACATCATCATCTCTAGTCTGTAAGCTTAACAAATCTATATATGGTTTGAAACAAGCTCCTAGGGCATGGAATGACAGATTTACTCAGTTTCTTCCCTCAATTGGCTTTGAAGTCTCAACTACAGATCCTAGCCTCTTTATTAAACACAGTCAACATGACTCAGTATTTTTGCTCTTATATGTGGATGATATCATAATTACTGGATCATGTGAATCTATAGTGACTGCAATAAAATATGCTCTTCAAGATGAATTTGAAATGAAGGACTTAGGTCTCCTTCACTTCTTCCTGGGGCTGGAAATTAAGTATTCTGCAAATGGGATTTTTGTATCTCAACAGAAGTATGCAAGGGATCTTCTTAATAAGTCAGGTCTATCTGACTGTCACATTCATCCTACTCCCTGCAAATCAGGCTTGAAGCTTCTCAGAGACAATGGGGAAATGTTGAAAGCTCATGATATTTCTCAGTATAGGAGCATGGTGGGCTGCTTACAATACTTAACATTCACAAGGCCTGATATCTCTTTTGCAGTTAACTCAGTTTGTCAATTTTTGAACTCTCCAACTTATGTTCATTTAGAAGCAGCTCGAAGAATCCTAAAATATGTTAAGGGAACAATTGATCAGGGAATTTTATTCAAGAAAAGAACTCATGACAAGAGTCTATTACATCTCAAAGCCTACTGTGATGCAGACTGGGCCGGAGACCCTAATGATAGGAAATCCACAACTGGATTTGTTGTTATGCTAAATGACTGTCCTATCTCTTGGTGTAGTAAGAAACAAACTGCTGTTTCTAGATCTTCAACAGAAGCTGAATACAGGAGCATGGCAGATACAACGTCTGAAGTAATGTGGTTACTGCATATGTTCAAAGACTTGAAGATATCTCTTGCAAATGTTCCTTTACTGCATTGTGACAATATTTCTGCAATTGCTCTTGCCACCAATCCAGTATATCATTCAAAGCTGAAGCATGTAGAAGTGGATGTTCATTTTACAAGGAATCAGGTTAAAGCAGGTTCTATCAAGCTACTCTTTGTTTCCTCCAAAAATCAACTGGCAGATTTGTTTACAAAGGGTTTGTGCTCTCCTCAGCATCTTCATCTCTGCTCCAGCTTGATGCTTGTTCCACCACCATCAAGCTGAGGGAGGGTGTTAGGATTAGTTTGTTAAATAGCTCAGTCTGTTAAGCTTTCTGTTAATTACATTCTGTTAATGAGCTGTAATAATTCTGTTATGGAGCTGTCAGCATCTCCACGTGGCTTGTAGTGTGTGGCCACCATGTTTCGTTTATATGCTGATTCTGTTGCTATAATAGTCACTTCTTCTTCATCATCAATATATTAGACATCTTTTCTCTCAAGCTTGGTTAGCTTTCAAACGTGACTACCCAGAATTACATGACCCCGACGTTACAACACCAGTTGAGGTCAACTTCACCTCCGTAGTCTATCGCTACGTCTTCGATCATTCTTCATCTGATACCATCAGCTCCAACCACGTGCTCTTTAATACCAGTACCAAAAAAGGAAGGTGCAGATTTAAGGATTTTTGCAAGTTGTCTTCGTCGAAAGAGATTCTTTCTATGTCGTTGGGTAAAGTAAACCTTAACATCACGCCAGGAACTGATTTGCACGACAAGATTGTGAATGAAATTGTCACAGAAGTCGAGCGCTACTCTTTCCCTGAGTTCTACAAGTTATTGACTGTGGAGGTTAGCATAAGTGAACACGTACGCGATCGCTGCATGTGCTGGGAGTGTAGAACTATAAGGGAATCGGAATTGATGGCAGAGAGGGAAGCAGAAAAGTTAAGAGTACCGGCGAGTGAGTCATCGATCAAGAAGCTACTGAAGAGGGTTAGAGTAGCGGCCTCATCTGAGTTGAAGGAGGATCATGAGGATCGTCAAAGAAAAAGAAGAAGAAAAAGCAGTGGCACTAAGAGTGGTACTGTAAGACCAAGTGATAGCGATTACTGTACTATCTGTTCCGATGAATTTACTGCCGGAAAGTACGCTGCTCAAATGCTATGTCTGCATTCGTTCCATAGACCATGCATTGAGAAATGGCTGAAATTGAGTCACTATTGCCCTATATGCCGATATGAGATGCCGGTTGCAGATGATCTAGAAAGATTTTATTGTGAATTGGTTGCTGACTGATGATCAAGAAGATGGATAAGCATTGTTAAGCATCTAGCTAGCTAATGGTCAAGAAGATCGACAGACTTGTTCAGCATTTTGCTGGCTTCTGCAGGCCTGCAGCTCTAATTCCATTGTTCAAAAGGCTTCCACTCGTTCGTTTAAAGTCCGATGTAGAGTTAACGTAATGTACATTTCAATATTAATGTGTTATTGTTATATCTACAAATCTTTTTTCTCAGTTGTACCAGTGATTTAGTGGTTGATAGAAATTTAGGTTTGAGATTCCAAATTACAAGGGGTTGGCCTCATTTCCTTCTGAAAAATGATGTATTTGAAAATCAGTAGTCTGGTTGATACAAATTTGTACACTGGATCTAGCAACCACATACTGTTTTTTACTTTTCCAAGTAACCAAGTTGCCACCTACAAATGTGCAAAAACCAGTGGTGGATTTTCTATCAATGACATTTCCTGCCCAATCAGAGTCAGTATATCCTTCGAGTGTAAAATGACCATGCCTTTTCATGAGAATACCCTTAGTCATTGAGCCTTTAAGATACCGAAGTATACGCTTAACAAGTTGCAGATGGTATGATTTAGGAGAGTGCATGAACTCACTGACCATACTAACTGCATAGGTTATGTCTGGTCTGGTAATAGTTAAGTAGATTAACTTACCAACCAATTTTTGATAGAGGGTAATGTCAGTAAGAGCTTCATTTTCTGTATCAAGACAAACGTTGCTAGGCAATGGAGAGGGTGCAGAATTGATGTCCTGCATTCCAGCTTCCTCAAGTAAGTCACAAATGTATTTTCTCTAATTTAAAAACAAGCAGTTTGAAGATTGATCCATCTCAATACCAAGGAAGTAGCGCAGTTGACCTAAGTCCTTGATAGCAAAGGTAGAATGAAGAGAGGATTTCAAGGCTTGAATTTCAGTAACACTATCTCCAGTGATAATGAGATCATCAACATACACTAAGACAATCAGTCTCCCTTTTTTTCCTGTACGAATGAACATGGAATAGTCACCATGACTTCTTTTGAATATAGTAGCAAAGAGAGCTAAACTCAACTTTGAGTACCAAGCCCTTGGAGATTGTTTCAAACCATATATAGCCTTATGAAGCTTGCAGACCATTCCAGCATCATTTTCTTGAGCATGACCTGGAGGCAAGCGCATATACACATCTTCTTCTAGATCACCATGCAAAAAAGCATTTTTTTTACATCCATTTGAAAGCGTTGCCATCCACGATTTACTACAACTGAAAGTAATACTCGAACTGTTTTCATCTTAGAAACTGGAGCAAAGGTCTCCTTATAGTCTACCCCGAAGGCTTGAGTAAACCCTCTAGCAACCAATCTTGCTTTGTGTCTCTCTATTGTTCTATCTGAATGAAACTTTGTTTTGTAAATCTAACGAGATCCAACTGCTTTATGACCTTTCGGAAGCGGAACTATGCTCCATATGTGATTATCATGCAGTGTCTTCAGTTCTTCTGCCATAGCCTTTCTCCAGATTGAAGATTTGTTTGCTTCTTCAAAATTCTGTGGCTCTGAAGTACTGCACAGCTTATTGAGAAAAGCAATACAGGACTCAGAAACTTTGTTTAAGGAGGCAATATTGCCTAGAGGGTGTTTGGGAGCATAACTCTCAAATCCCTGCAGTCTCACATTAGGTTTTCTCATACGACTAGGAATCTAGGATACCTCTTAGGAGTTGATTGAGGCACAACTTGAACATTTTCCCTTTCTTCAACATTGTTTCTATCTTCACCATTCTTAGCATTGTCTTCTCCAATATTTTCTTCATCAATCACAACTTCTTGAGTTTTCAGATCAGTTACTGCGAGCCAACTGATCATGACCTGCAGCTGGAGTTTATGGCTGAATCAGAGGAGAAAAATCAAATAGGTCACCTTACAGCTCCCCCTGAAGATCACTTTCATGACTTTGAAAGAAGGGATTAGCTTCGTCAAATCGAACATCTCTGGACACAAACAATTTTTTGCTTGTAGGATCATAGCACTTGTATCCCTTTTGAGAAGAGGAGTATCCCAGAAACAGACACTTGATAGCTCTCGGATCAAACTTGTCTATGTGAGATGACTGAATATGAACATAGCAGGTGCATCCAAAGATACGAAAATAAGTAATATCAATTTCTCTTCCCTTTAGAACTTGGAAAGGAGATTTAAAGTTCAATACCCTGCTTGGAAGTCCATTGATCAAGTAAGCAGCACATTGAATAGCATAAGACCAAAATCTCTTTGGAACAATGCTTGCAATATAATGGCTCTAGTCTTCTCAAGTAAGTCTATTTTTGCGTTCAGACACACCGTTTTGTTGTGGTATACCAACACAGCTTGTTTGATGAAAAATGCTATGCGAACTGAGATAATTTTGCATGATCTTCGAGGTGTATTCAGTGCCGTTATCTGACCTCAAGGTGCAAATACTTGAGGAGAAGTGATTTTTCACAAGGTTATGAAAATCTTGGAAACACTTTGTTACTTCATTTTTTTATTTCAACAAATAGACAAAAGTTGTTCTTGAGAAATCATCAATAAAAGTAACATAATATTTATAACCATCAACTGATACAATTTGAGCTGGTCCCGAAACATCTGAATGGATCTGGAATTGGAATTAGGAAAAGACAATCTAGTGGACTTAGCTTTATGACATGTCTCACAATTAACAGAACTTTTACATTGAGAGGGAAACAAAAAAGACATGACTTGAGCAGATGGGTGAGCAAGACGCCTATGCCATAGTTGTTGATGGAAGGCAGAAGATTGAGAGTGTTTAACTCAACTGTATTTCTACTTGTATCGATTACAACAGCTAGAACGGATATATATACAGCAACAAGGACTAAACAAGAACCTAACAACTCTACCTACTACATACAACTGTTGGAAACAGTAAACAGAAGGGTAACACCAGAAATTAAGGAAAAAGAGAAAAAAGGAGATCAGTTTGAGAAGCCACAAAACAGATTTTGTGGGAAGGAAATCTTGTAGCATGTTTTGCATTAAATGCAAAAACCAGACGACAAGAATGAAGCCTAACAGCTGCAGCTCTGCGTGCAGCCCTGTTGTTCATCTTTCCTCCAACATAAACACTGATACACACTTCAATAATTACTTTCCTAGAACCATAAATTTATATACAGTAATTCCTCATTGTACATAGCAGACCGAGAACACTAATAAAGTTTCATACAAATGACGAAGTTCTATGCCGATTAACAAGTATATCAATTCTTTTCACGATAATAGGGACTTAAAGGGATCGGTTTCTCTATCTTCAATGTCGTAAAATGGAACTCTATGCATGTATATGACCGTAAATCTTAAGTTAGTACTGGGTGAGTAAAGAACCATAACTCTTCCCAATGATCAACAGCTTAAACTAGTTATAAATTTGTCGAGTAAATTGATTAGAATTACATGTGGTTCTATAATCACAAGAATTCAAAAGAATTTTAAATTTTAAAAGGACTGTGGATCCATCAGTATAATCAAAACTAAAGTCTATAATCTGCTCCACATAATAATATTCCACACATTTTATTTAGTTGTAGACTTTTAGTTCAATCATACAAACCCTTAACGAATAAAAGAACAAAGAGAATGATCGTAGAACATCTGGGGAAAGCACGTTGAGAACCAACTTGCTTTACATTGCATGAAAAATAATCATGAAAATTCTTTCGTTTTTTCTCATACAATTCGATTACACAAGTCTTTGATGCTGTTGATCAATCAAAGCTTCAAAAGTTACTCACAATTTGATAGCATTTCCTCTTAAACCAACGGTACCCTCTCTTGAACGACATCTTCATCTTCCCTTCAGCACCGTACAACTTATATTTAGCCACCCTTCTTCTTCTTTTAAGCTCTGAATCATTCCACCACAATTTGAATCCCTTATTCTTCGACCTAGGCACCTCCGCCACTTCTCTATTCGGCTCTGCAGCCTTCCCAAAGTGGTGGTGATCCCGTTGTTGTTGTTGTATAATCCTTTCCATAAGGAAGGGAGGAGGAGGAGCAGCAGAAGGAGGAGCCCATGACAAATATTGAGATGAAGTGTACTTGTCCGCACAGTCCACGTACATTGTGTTGTAGTTTTCGCTTAATCTCCTAACGTTCATCATCTCAAGGTTCCGGCCAGCTCCGGATAAGGAGCGGTACCGGATGTCCTCCACCATCCGGGGCTGCCGGCTCTCTCCCTCTGCGTCTCTCTGGAGAGATCTCCCAATGTGATTGAGAGAGAGACAGAGGGAGGCAGAAAGGGAGGGTCAGAGATCATTGATTGTGAGCAATAATAGGTTATGTTTCATAAAAAGGGTGGTGGAGAAGTGATTGGAAAGTTCCCCGTCTTTTGTTGGTGTAAGTTGGTTCTTATTCACAGTTTTTAGTGCCATGTCAACATGGTTAAATTAGATCGTCAATCAGTTAAGTCAGAATTATTTTACTGTTCTAGTTTAAGGAAAATGTAAATATAATTTTGTTATTCGAAAGGAGATGAGAAATGAGAAACTAATCACAATCGAAAGCAAAGGCATCACATCCGAACATGCTGTATACAAACTGAGGATAGGAAGTTCAGAGAACCCAGTTTGATTCTTATTTTAGGCACTTTGATTAGTCTAGACTCTAGAGTCCTAGCCGGCCCTCAACAAATTTTTTTGCATATTATTCAGGTCACTAGCTAGTTTGAACTGGCACACAAAATGCAGAATAGTTGAATTAATCATCTAATAGTTAAACACTGTTTTCAACTAATGGAAATATTTACAGAAAATTACAGCCTAAGCAATGGCAGAGGGTAAATAACTAAATATAAACTAGACGTACAGAACTAAATTTCTAGATGCTCCTTTGTCTGAGCTTCAGAAAACTCCTTCCGACTTCCCTTTTTTAAATTTCTTCATGTTATTCATGTCAGAAACCTATGGTTAACCCAATAGAAGGAACGGTTAAAATGAAAAGAAATTAGCATGCATAAATATCCATATCATTTGCAAGAATAGATAGATACACTGAATCAGAAAAGGGTATTTTATTTTCACTTACAATGCAAGACTTCCACTCAAGTTTTCCATGTCCCTCTCCATCAGCAGGCTGAGAATGACTGCGAACATGGCCAAATATGTGAACCAGTACAGCTGCATCGAGAGCTGCATATTCCAGCTGCAACAAGAAGATTGCAATTGTTTATATCACGATTACCAACTTGATGTACAGATCAAACATCAAAACAGCACAACGGCACCTGATTGGGAGTCAAAGGTCGCTGCTCCCAATTGCTGTTCCTTCTTGTCTTGTTCAAACCAGCACCAAGCATTTTCTGATGTACCAAGCACAGATCAATTGTCTCTAATCAGTTGTCAAACTGAGTACTAAAGGAACAAGATTCCTATATATTCACGAATTCCCTTAAGTACCTTTGCAAGCCCGGACAGACCACCCCTAGGTTCTTTGAACACATTCTGAATATCCAGTAGCATCTGATAGTGTTTGAAACACTCTAAATCTTCATAAGACTGAGCCAGCTGCCTCATATCACATTGAAAATTATAGCCTACAGAGAGAAGATAAGTTTAAACTTAAAATAGAAAAGATATGTTGCAGATTATGTGCGACTATGTGCACTTTTGAAATACTATATGATATTCCTCTCCGTTTTTGCAGAATATATGAACATACAAAAAACTAAACTTCAAGTGAAGCTTTTAGGTTTTTTCATACCAAGTTTTAGGATCCCAGGAGACTGTAGAATACGAGTTAAGCAGTCATCCAGAACATCAGGCACATCTTGATATAATTTGATCAAGTCAAGGATGAAAACCATCTTATCAGAAGCAATTTGCATAATAGAAACCTGAGATTTGGAGACAAAAATTAACTTTCTAATACCAAATTTCAGAAGACAACAACTGCATCAGAGGTAATACTTCAGACATTTAAGATAAGACAAAAGATAATCCAATTTCAGCCGGAAAGGACCAACAGCATATCAAATTGCCTCTGTTTGAGTTATAACTCATACAAGGTGCTGAATGCAAAATGTGCAGGAGAAAGCAAGTAGACTTATACGCATATGATTCATATTTGTCTAAGGATACACAATTATCTTGTAAGGTTATAGTTAAATATATCAGAGGTTGAGAAAAACAGCCGGTATGAAACTATGAATGAGAATCAATGTGCTATGCTTTACCTTGTTTGGTCTGCTACCTTTTACATAATTCGGTTTCCATTCACAATCAAGACCCACAACTTTGCATTCTTCAAAATGACAGGTTGCCTTGCGCAAAGCATCAACTTCATCAACCCAAGTGACACCTTCTTCAACTAACTCATCCAGATGCAGGTAGCGACTATGAAGAAGGCTTGGCTCAGGTACTACATCAAAAAGTATACGGAATGACATAGAAGTTACAACTTGGAAGGGAGAGGAGCGAAACAAACATTCTAAATTTCTAATGCCACAAATCTCTATTATGTGTTTATTTCTAGAAGCAACATAACTACTATCAGTATTAAGGGAAACACATGTGGTTAGGATTGACCCCTCACACATGTCCACACAGGATAAAATAATTCCATAAAAATTAGTACAATACTAGGAATAATGACAAAATTCTTCTATACCTTTGATTTTTAAAAAACTTTTAAGTGAATATCGATCACACAGTTCATCAACCTTTTCTGTGTAACCAGCTTCCATTGCTAAATAAACCTGTAAGAGAGTAAAGAAAAAATCAAGGGTCCAATCCATTATTATAACTAAGATATCTCTAGTTACTTAGTGATAAGCATGGTCTACTAAACTAACCCCCTTTTTTTTAATATAAAACAACAGTTCACATATCATATAATAAAAGTGATTATGAGTTCATGACTAGTGCCAAAAACTACACACCAGGTATTCAAGGAGTTGTCTATTACTCTTTGTCTTTGTTTCTGCAACGTCCCAGCATCCTTTTTCAGCTAGTTTCTTTAATGAACTGAATGTTGATGCATAGTAATGTCAGCGAATGGGTGATGTGGAGGTACTAATTGAAAGAAATCTAAGGAAATCTTGGAAAGAAATGTAAAGTACCTCTCTTTATATTTATGATAAACATCGGGGAATTCTTGTCGGAGATTGTTTTTGTGTATAATCTCATAAGCATTCTTTAGCATGTTTCTATCAACATACTCTTGGACAAGAACACATAACATTGGCTTTCCGATGAAGGTTGCCCACTTCTCTGCTGCTTTCAATTGTTTACTTTCTATCATACAAAGCAGAAAAGCTTGACCAGACTGGCGGATAGAGAAGTGTGCCAATAGAGTAACTGCAGTCATGTATGTTTGACACTCTATCAACTGATATATATAATCCTCAACAAATTTAGTTGCCAAGCTACAACTTCCATCATAAGTTGCATCTGGGCTTAGAGCTTTCTGAATGTTCTCTATCTGAACATCAAAAACTTCAAGTATCTTCTCAACAATCCTCTCATCATGGTTGACAGTGCCCCCAACAATATCTAGAAATAACTGAGCAGCAAGGTCTTTTGCTTCCATAGAGTCCCCCACAGAAGTTTCTTCTTTTAGAAAACGACGAAGAGCAGATATAATTAAGTGACTGAACCCTTCAGAGTACAAGTCAAAAATAGGTAAGACATAGAGGCACTGAACAACAAACGTAGCAGGTCCAGGTTGGGGGTCATTGCGCAGCACTAGATGGACCTGTTCTTGAAGAGCTCGGAACTTCTTAGTTGCCTTGCATGTGCCTGTAAATTTAATGAGAAACAAGTAAACATAAAAGAAATATATCCTGGAAAGTTGAGTCACATTCTTAAATATGTGTAGGAAGAAAAAAAAAAAGCCAGAAAAAAGTAACATAGATTGGATATGTATTTACAAGAAAATGGGAAATTTCGACAGAACTGGGCCAAAGTATGATACAGATTTCACGTCACAGCTCTAAATATAGCATAACCTCAATAAGTGTATGATCATTCATGAAAGGCAAATTGCCTTCCAATATATTTGGAAACAGTCAGAGCAAGAGTGAGCTTAGATTTCAACGAAAACTGAAACTACTAGATGCATCTCGAATCTGTATGCCAAGACTGGCTGGGGCATAAGTGAAAGGCCACTAAAAAGAATTTGAATTCACATATTAACGCACTACCAAAGATATGAAACTGGACAGAATCTAGTGAACTGAGTAAATGACCATCGTGTGGTCCCCATCATAAGCATAACAAGCCAACCTTAAAAAAACAAATCTTTGGTTTGAGGCAGAAACCAAGTCCTTATGATCAATTAAAGAGCAGATCCATGACTCTAGGTGTTGATGTGTGTTACTGTGTTCACTAAACATAATAAACTTCACTGGCAAAAGATACATGAGAAAATAGTGATTGAAGGGAAAGTACCCCTACCAATACAATAACATTCTTTCAAGAGGTATATGAACACCAACGGTGAAATGTGTGAAAGGTCGGAAAATCCATGCTTGCAAATAGTCTGATTACACTTGCCGTTCTGGCCGTCATATGTGGAAACCTTCTCCTCCAAACCCATGCCAAAATAAATCAGTTCAGCTCCTCAAAACTGAAACCAAAAAGTAGTAATTACATATTTTTACAGTAGATATCACACATACATCACAACTCCAATGTAACGCATACAATTCTGCAGAAAACCAACAACTTACTCTCTTGGTTGCCAAGAGAGCATCCAGTTCAAGTAAAGCCAGGGGTAGTAACCAAGCAGTCAAAACACAAACTCTGTTATGAAAAACCAGTAGGCCACATTTTCAACCACACAGTAAAAATTGGGAGACCTGAAACAGAAGACATATATGCTACACAGCTAAAAATAAAGAACACAAAATCAACCAGCAAAACATGCAAGAATCCTATCACCACATTTTCAAACAACTACAAATTTCTCAACCCAACAAATGAAATTGATAAAGTTTTGAGCTTTTGACCAAACCATTCATATACAATATACTCACACACAGAACATGAAACATATCACACTGTTTGGTTCATGAAACAATCTACTTTGAATTTCCTCAAAATGCGTGTAGAAAGTTTCAAACTTTTCACAGCAAACCAAACAGCTCCCTTTCAATAACAAAAAAACAAAGACAAAACAGTGCCTGAAACAACAAAGCTCACCGGTTTTTGCTTCCGTTTCCGAACTCTCTGTCTCTGAAAAGCTTCCGTCTCTGTTTTTGTTGCTTACCCAAATTTCTGTCTCTGCATTTATATAGAGCCCAATTTATACAGAGACGACTCTGCAATTGGTTTATATAAAACTTTAAAAAACAAAAAAAACACAATTTAAAATAAAAAAAATCTTTATTTCTTTTTCTTTGTGTTGGGTCAGAATTAAAAGTATTTATCCACAATATACAGGTAAAATACAAATGCTACAGTAGAGGCTGGCCCACTGGATCTTCCTGAAATGGCAATATTTAATTCAATTTTTTTTTTGGGCTAAAGGGATCTTTCAGTAGAGAAAGGTGCTGTGGCGGATGCCAAGAAGGTGAAGAAGAGGATAAAGGAGGTTTAGGACCTTTCACATTTTCTGGGTTTTGTGAAGAACTGCAAGTGCATGATGTATGATGAAGGTGAGCTGGAGATGATAGATTTTCTTAGTAAACAAAGTGAGGGTTCTGCACTTCTGCTTGGGACATGGTTCTTCTTGCATCACAGTGTGTGCTATGTGATAATAAGATACTCCAAGGCAGGCTATGGATAAGATTGTTATTCCAGGTAGAACTTCAACACTGAATTTATATATAAACATATATACACACTGTGTGTTAGACTATTTCAATATTTTTATAAGTTTCGTGTGAATAAATTGTGGGATCACTACTCGTTTAGTTTACACTTTTGAAGATGATTTTAGTAACGTATTTGAGCATTGCGTACATATGAGACTCTGATCTAAAAGCAAGTAACGATTGTCTTCACCTACAATAATGTGAGTGAGTTTCTTCACTTAAGAAATAGTAAGTGTATCATTTATATGCAGCAACCTTCACATTAGGAACTCGCAATATTAGAAATTTACAACTCAAATGTAAGGTATAATTTAGTAACAGAAAATCCCAGTTTTAGATGAAAAGCCTATTGTTCTAAGAGAATACATAGCAATTTTTTTTTTTCTGCAACAATTAATCAAAACTGGCTTTCACCTAGGATACAGAGAAAGGTGAACTAACATATGCAGTCACACCATTAAACATCTTTCTACATTGCTAGGCCTCCATTTCTGGACTAAAGCAAAGAACTGTCCAGGATGCTGAAGCAGTAACTAAATTCATGATTCATTGCCTCGTCTGCAAGTCCTTTGCGAAATTTAGTATTTCTTGAATGTGACTTTAGAGCTTTTAGTGACAAAAGCTTGAAAGCTCAGTTTCACTCCCCCATGCATTTTGCAGAAAACAACAATTTACTTGCTGCATTGTTAGTTCATCAATTCATAAAGCTCCTCACTTTTTTTTCTCTCTTTTTGGATTGCGATTTCTAATGGTACTTTCTGATATACATATATATACATATATCATGGATATTTTTTTGAGATCGGTACTTTCTGATACATATTTCGTTCATGAACCATCGATCAATACTGACTAGCTAGTCAAGGGCCTGTCTGTATAGCACATCCCAACAAGACCAACTTTGGAGATTCTGATCTCTTGTTTGGTTAAGTATGATATGTGGATGATATAGGATTTATGTCTTTTGTGATCTTACTGCAGTTTGGATATCAGTGGATTTCCAGCCAGTTTCTGGGCCTGTCTTTGAGAATATGATTCTTGATTTTGATAATTAGACTAGATTGCAGTGTAATCATAATGATATCTTATTTAATATGCAAGATAATCATGGTATGTGTCATTCTGCATAGTCTGGTAATAAAGAAAATCATGGGATTTATGAATCCTTTGTAAATACAAAGCATGGAGGAAGCTGCTGTGTGATTGTGGAGGAGGTTTAGATTTGATGTTCTTCTTGCAGTTCAGTTCAATTGTTTCTGATAAGGGCAAATTCTCTGAGAGTATGATTCTTAGAGAATGACTAGAATAATAAGCGTTTAATAATCGAAGACTAATACTAATGCATAGTAATTTCAAAGATAATCTGCTACTATATATGGGGCTTGATGTTGATCGATATATATACTGTATGTGTTATCTTGCAAACATTATCAGAAAGAAAATCATGGGACTTCTGAATGTTTTACAGTAAAAACAAAGAGTCTAGAAGGTATGATCACAGACACAATTAGTGGTTCAGGTTAGGATGTGATGCATGATTTGAATCTAATTCATCATTCCTGAGACAAAAGAGTTTTGTTAGCCTGTCTGCCTCATCAAACTATTCACTGCTATAATTTTGTTCATGTTTTGTAATGCACCACCATATTCACTATCTAATAACTTTTGTTTCACTACAAAACGATTTGCTTTAGTTCAATTTCTGGGCCAAGACAAATGACACTGAATTGTCACCAGCGACCCCTAGCTACTCCACTGCTTCTGCTTAATCCAAATGTTAAACCCTTTCATGATTATAACTAAGAACATGAAAAAGAACCACTCTGATTTAGGGTAAGGTTGCAAGCTTGGACGAGTTTAACTATCTGATTAAGAGGAAACATGAATACTTGAGCATTTGGGATTCGAGCAAATCCGAGTTTAAGCCTAACTCACTTGAGATGACTTGGGTTTGGCCATACTGAAGCATTTGCATAAGCCATTAGCTGGATTACCAGTCACCAAGAAAAGGAAAACATATCATATGTGGTGGAGACAGGCCTGTCGTATTTGTTTCAGTTGAAACAGTGTATTTTGGGCATCTTCTGTGTAGATCTCTCCAATATACTCATTTGTCCTTAACCAATGCCGACGATGCATTGATATGATCTCCGAGGCCACTATCACCGATTATATGTAATTATGTGATGGGAGAGACAAATACATAGTCACGTAATTCAAGTGATTGGGAGAGACATAAATATACATATATAGCAACCGATCGACGTGACAAAGTACAGTTACTCGATATAATTTGGTCGAATGGAAAGAACCATTTAACAAACTTCCGGTGTAATTCAATATTACAAATCATTCGATATTTTCTCCTGATGTAACTTGGAATTAGACACCCATAAGAATAGCATATGACCCATGCCATGCGCAAGGATGGAAGGAGACAAAGCACAAGCAAATGAGAAGCCAAATGGCCCTCAAAGACCCTACGTGCTGCTGGCTGGTACATGATAGATCCTACATGATCAGTAAACCACAATGGTTACAAAAGCTACATGGCCAGTGAGCCAAAATGGTGACAAACGCTAGGTGATCCTACATCCTCACCAATTGGTAAAGACAAGTCCAATCCTTATACAGTGGACACGACCTGCATAGCTTTTAAGCTTTCAACACGTACCTCTCCCCTGGCCCTAGAGCTGGCTGACTAGCTACGTACGTTTCTATCGTCCAAACAAAAGCTGCACAGATTCTAGTCTCGACAACACATGCATTGGTCCTTGAGTTGTGTATGATTATCATCCAGTACCTACGTACGTACTGTTCAGGGTTAGGTTCCAATCAATTCAACATGCACGCCTCTGCCGGACCAATCCTACGAGTTTAGACCACCCAGGATTGTAACGCCGGCTAATTAGTGTGTCAAAGAATTCAAACAAGCACACCAAACCAATAAAAACGACCGCATAGCAAACAACACAAAAACACATATTTAAGGTGGTTCTGCAAAACTCAAAGAAAAACAATCTTCTACTATCTCATAATGAGTAAACCAGAAAGAATAAGAAAACAAAAACTCTCTCTTCTCTTCCTATCTCTCTTTATGCCCTCTCTCTCTAACCCGAGAATAAAACACGCTTGTTTTTTATCTATGTCATCTCTGTGATGCCTAGACCTAGAGTAAAACCCCACCTTACATAACAATAAGGATACTAGATTTCTTCGCCAACTAAGAATTATATTCCTACAAGTGGTAGTCAATAAAGCTTAAACCATCATCAATAACGATATCATTTCCTTATTAGAAGTTTAGAACACTATACTCTAAGACAAACATCTTAGGAAAAACTCATAGGCTGGAAACCCAACATATAGTTATACTTCTCAGCCACCCAACTTTCTGAGTTGTCACGTAGAATATAGTTCATAAGTTCGGCAGCTAAGTCCAGCCAAAAGCCAGTAAAATAATCAAGATGGCCCTCATTCGAGTTGTTTGGAATCCCTCCATTCATGCTACTAATATTTATAAGTATGAGGATTAGACGTGAAGTCGTTGTAGTATAGTGGTAAGTATTCCCGCCTGTCACGCGGGTGACCCGGGTTCGATCCCCGGCAACGGCGATTTTTTTTTTTTTTTTTTTTTTGCATTTTTCTTTGAGAAACCAGCATCGAGATCTTTGAATAAACAGTGACTACGTTTTGCAATTGCTTCATATCAAACATTGCAAAGCTGACTTTTAATTCGAAACTTATGATCTTTTTGTTTTCATCTGTACATAAACTCAATATGTTACATTTTGTATAGAAGACTAAAAGGTGCTAAAACTCGCTGCTAAACTTCAAAACCAACTATAGCTCCCAATTCCCAAGCCTGTTCTTTGTTTGAAGTTTGAATTAACCACATTGCTTCATAAAACGCGTCTGAGCGCCGCAAAAGGACCCATGATGACCTCTGTTAAGGGCTCATTAAAGCTTTTCTTCCCCTTGAGAACCATCCTTCCATGGTGTACATTTGCTATATAATGTTCATGTTATCTGCTGTCTGATTACTAAGATTTCACATTGCCAGGCAGAGGTGATATCTGCAGTTCAATAGGACTACTGAATACAGGTTCCATGATGTACAGGCAGCATGGAATCTTCAATGGTCCAAATGTCATATGAACATTTGCAAGACATCAAGCAACATCTTATGTGCGAATGTCCTTATCTCCTGGGTCTGGAACACTTGAAGGAGCAAAGATGAGCAGCTCTTTACAGACTACCTGGAGACAAAATAAAATATGAGATCTTCTAAAAAAAATATCGATTGAAGATGTAGTTAGATATGAAAGATTAAAATAGGATACTTACCAGCTTGAAGTATTCCAATTCTTGTTTTAGTTCATCCTCAATATCCTCAGCTAGAGGGTTAAAAACATGTGAAGAAGTTTGATCTTTTACACCACAGTTTACCTGATAACAACATCAAGTTAATAAGCAGCACTACAGCTGAGTCAGTCAATAAGCTTTGGTAGCCAAAAATTTGATATAGCATTGAAAAGGCTTTGCATGCATTCTGATGAAATTACAACAGCTAATGAAAAGTTCTAGATTAAGCAAGCTTATGCCAAACTAAAATGCATTGGATATAATTTCATAAGAAATTGGCACCCTGTATTGCATTCCCTTTCTTAGAACATAAAGGGAATGAGAAAAGGGGGAAATATTGCGCACTAAAAGTAACAATACTACTCATGTTATTATTAAAGGATATGTTTGACCTCTGTAGTTTATTCATTAGGATTCTACAACTGCAAAGATAAAGAAACCTACTTTAAAAAGGAGTTGGTCGGAAATCAGAGCAGATAAATACCAGCTTAAAACCTTCATAGGAATTTGAGAATTCCATTTGTTGTAGTAACACAGAAACACGGATAATTGCGCATAGAAATCTGAATTTCTTTTTGATCTGTAAGTAAAATCAGATAGTATGCATAAGCAAACATATACAAATACATACAACAGACATAATCCTAACGAAAATAAAAAACACAGGAACACAATTGTATAGTTCTTTAAGAATCTACCTCTCCTGGAAACTGTTTAAAGGAAAAATGATCAAAGCTTGGTAATTTCTTCCTATGATGTCTTGCCAGCAGTGCAATCAGCTGCGGAAATGACTATTACTATGTACAGAATATACAACATAAGGAACCAGGACAGAGCACTAAAAGAGAAACTTGACATACCTTGACCTCCTCAAAACTGTAACCATGGAGATGTTCGCCATTCTGCACCAAAGATTGAGATACTCAATAAATTAACTTGAGATTTGGTGCTGATTTTCAATGTACATCAATTAATTCATTAAAAGGAAAAGGCATTACCATGATAATAAAATAAGAGTGCTTATGGTAACCTTTTTTCCCAATGAAAACCCCAATATTGTGAAGCAAACTTGCAGCTTCAAGATATTCAAGATCCTTGCCATCTAGGGAGGCAGCAAATTGATAATCAGCTAGGTCATCACATTTTTTTAAACCTTCAAATATATCCTGCACAAGTCATCTATTCAAAACACTGGATGTCACAAAATAACTCAATCTTCACCATATGCAAATTTAACATGAATATATCTGTTTTGGTTGTTCATTAGGCTTCATTGCATTTTCAATTTCAACACTGGAGGTCTGACAAATAGCAATGCAAGTGGTTCCCTTCAACTCCTCATCCTTGAACGAAGTAATCAGATTCCAAACATTAACATATGATAATACTATTAACACATATGGGGTAATCTATGATACTGAAACTTAAGCTGGTACATACTGTTGATCACATTTATACAAAAACTACACAAGTACAGTTGATACGAATCAAAATTTGAAAAATCACTGCATACCTTTGCAATGATAGCACACTGAGCAGCAGCTTTCATCCTCTTCTTGCCATTATACCTCATTGCAAGCCGAACAACAGACGACCACCTTGCATTGGAACTCAGATCATAGCCACCATTAACTTTAGCCAAACTTTCTGCAATAAGACCTTCTGCCAATGCATAACCAGAAACCTCCATTTCCTCAATTCCAAGCACCTCAAATATCTCCTCCAACAACACAGCCCCAGCAACAATAAACTCAGACCGGCTTTCAAAAAACTTTTCTCTCCTAATCTTCTCTTCCTTTCCTCCACCACACAAACTCTTAACAACACTCTTCACTTCTCCTCTACTTAACCTCCAATCCTTCCTACCATTTCCAGAAGAAACCACATTGCTGACCTTAATCACATTACTCTTATTCACATACCCATTAAACACTGCCTTCTCAACTGCCTTAATAGTACCAGAAGACCCAACAACAACTTCAAAGCCACAATCTTTAATCTTCCAAACAAACCCAGATTCTTTAACAACCAACCTAACATGCTCCCTAATCTGATCAACATTTATTATATTATTCCCAAATTTCTGAGTCAAATTCACATGCCCCAACTTCAATGAAGCCCCAAAAACAACTCTCCCCTGTTTCCCAATCACAAACTCAGTAGACCCACCTCCAATATCAACACCCAAAACCAATTTCTCATACATAGGCCAAAACTGAAGCATACCTAAATACACAAGCCTAGCTTCTTCTTCACCAGGCAACACATCAACCTCTAAGCCAATCACATCACTAACACATTTCAAGAACTCAACTTTATTCACAGCCTCACGCACGGCTGCAGTTGCAACACAGCGGATTTGGGCTTTGCTGATGTTGTAAGATGTCAATGTGTTCTGAAACCTCTCGAGGGCCTCAACAGCAATGAGCTGAGATTGAGCTGAGAGTGTTGATGATGATGATGTGGCGGTGGTGGTGTCACGGCCGAGAACGACAGGCTCTCTGAGTTGATCAATGGTGAGGAACTTGCCATTTGGGTAGGCTCGGATTATGATCATCTTGAATGAGTTTGTGCCCATGTCAATGGCTGCATAGAGTGTTGAAGATGAAGTAGAAGCCATTGGTGTTTTGGTATGTGGGTTTTAGATTTTGTGACAGAAACTTGTAACACGGGGCACTACAATTGGTTCCTGATTGAGTTCATTTTCCAGATGACACACACTGAATAGGACATTCACTTTTAATTAAAGTTCTTATCTTTAAAGCACATCTGCATAGGTTTGCAAGTTTTGAACACCGATGATGTGTATGACACTATTTCTTATGTTTTGGAAGCATCATTTTAGTGGCTTATGCTTTTTTTATGTTTTTGATGATTTGATTCTTTAACCATTCACTTTTTGAATATTCCAAAAGGATCTCTCTGTTCAAGGAAGGTTAATTCCGTAACTTCCGTTGTGTGTCTTGACCTAATTAGACTAGAATAGTAGTTACCTTAGTAGATAGGGAATCCCTGATTACTTGGGATACTTGATGTAATGCCTATATAAAGGCCTCCTTATCTATCAATAAAGTAACGCTTTACATCTATATTGTTTCTCCTACAACACGTTATCAGCACGTGGCTCTAGCCTTCGTCTAATAGCCATGAAAAATTCATAAACCCTAGGGTTCCAATCTGAAAAAAAAATTCAGAAACCCTAAATTCTCTTTTCTGCCGGCAACCTATTTGTCGGCAAAGAAAGCCTCCCATCAGACACTATTTTTTGCCGACAACCCCTTTGTCGGCAACGAGGTGAAAAAGTTCTTCTGGCGACAACTTTTTCGTCGGAAAAGAAAGAAAGAGTCAGGATCCAAGTTTTGCCGACGACATCTTGTCGGCAGAGATGGAATATGTTTAGAGCACCCAGAAATCTTCTCTGGGCACCCATCTTCTCTCCCGATCTCAGCTCGACCCAGCGCCGCCGCTGCGACCTTGAGCCGATATTTGGCGCCACCGACACCAGAAGTCTTGCTAGCCGGCCCAGCCTGAAGCCGCCAGCGCTCCACCCAGCGCCGACTCGATCGGCCTGCATCCATCGCAGCGCCACCTGCGTGCTCCATCGACACCGCCGCTCGACGCCGCCGACGCCTAGCAGGATCGACGAGGACGCCGATCGATTATGCAGCAGGGTCGCGTAGCGCCATCTCCGACGCACACCTCAGTTCGCTGCGCCTGCAACCAGACGGCGTCGACCCAACCCGTCTGCCAGTGGTACAGCCCAACCCGACCCGGTTCGGCCCAACCCGGATCCTCTGATCCGACCCAGGGGCAAAACGGTAATTGTACTTACCTCAGTTAAAAAGTTTTTACCCTAAAGGTTAAAAACAGTTACTGCAGTAATTCTTTTTATTAGTTTTACTGCTCCATATATGGTGAATATGACTAACCATATGTTTTTCTTTTCCATGAAACTTATTGCACGACGCATCGCCATGTAATTGCGAGGATTATTTCGTTGCACGTACATGGAAGAGCATCTTAATTTGCACAAGGATCAGAACCGAGTCCTTCAGCGCAATTTTTAAACGCAGTTCATTTGGCGAACTAGCATGTATGATTTAATAAAAGTTCCCGTTCTTTCGCAATTTCAATTACTTGAACTTGTGTATATGTGTTGGAACTTGTGTGTTTTTCAGGATGATACAAAGGGGCCCCACCCACCCCTGCGTATCACAGTATTTATGGGGTAACTGTGATGTTACCGTCCAAAGTTGTGCTTGTGGCTGTGATGTCACTGTGAACCACAACTCTTCGTGAATATTTAATCACGATTCCGACATAATATTGTCGATGCTTGTGACGATCCTAAGGGAGTCACAAAGGGGACAAACTCATGATGTGTGACGGAAATTGTCACTGTAACATCGATATGTGACGGAAATTGTCACAACAAATTGAATTGAGTAACCAGAATCTTGGTCTCGACCATTCAATTCCTTCCCTCTTGTTCTTTTGATATAAAGAAACAATTGACCATAAAATGCGCCTAGAGAATAGCCATTGAAAAAAGAGAGAATCATGTCATGGATATGGTTCTATCGGTTCACTAATTGCAAAATTGCAATCATATGGTCAATGTATACAAGAGATACATGGAAGAAGATGAGAGTATATCCTCATGATTACGGATTTCAACAGCAAAAGATAATTTGCAATAAATATGAAGCATATGACTTCAATTTCATAGTCAAAGTGACTACAAATCCGTTGATTTTGTGCAGGCATAGACCTCACATGTGTGACTAATGCTACTTAGTCGATACACTCTTTATGGTCAAGATCTCGATATAACCGTTGGCATTTTGATGCATATATGGTTCGATTCCCTAAAAAAAGCTATATGTGAATGCAATGAATCGCATTACACATTTACATGGCATGTTGATTGAGTTCACCAATCTAATTGGTGATGTTAACTCGAAAAATCACAAGAGACAAAATGAGTGACTCGCGAGAAATTGCGATCCGCCAGGCCTCGCTCGCCATGGCCATCCGCCAACTTGGCTGCGATCCGCCAGGCCTCGCTCGCCATGGCCATCCGCCAACTTGGCTGCGATCCGCCAGGCCTCGCTCGCCATGGCCATCCGCCAACTTGGCTGCGATCCGCCAGGCCTCGCTCGCCATGGCCATCCGCCAACTTGGCCGCGATCCGCCAGGCCTCGCTCGCCATGGCCATCCGCCAACTTGGCTGCGATCCGCCAGGCCTCGCTCGCCATGGCCATCCGCCAACTTGGTCGCGATCCGCCAGGCCTCACTCGTCAAGAAACAAATTGACATGCTTGCGTACATAAGCGGATGCATGCGCATTGCCCGGCCTCGGCCTCGGCACTCTTGCGCCCACCATAGCCCGCCTTGCCTAGCCTCGGTTTCGGCCTTGGCTTGGCTTGCGCGCTGCTTGGACTACAGCTCCGCCACAACCACATGCTGCCGCTCCCTCGGTCTCCGGACCTTGGCACGCACACGGCCCGCCTAGCAGCGCCCCGGCCTCGGCCTCGGCGTTGGCCTGAACACGGCCCGGCCAGCAGCCATCTCGGCCTTATAAGCCCATGCACTCACTCCGGCACGTCTTGGCTTCGGCCTCGGCATGCCTTTGGCTCTTTAGCATGGCATCGGCCTCGTCAGGTCCTTGTTTTATGCCTCGGTAAGCCTTCGCTTCGGCCTAGGCTACCCATCGGCAACTCGCATGACCTTGACTCCAACATCAAGCCTCGGCCCCAAAAGCCTTTGCTTTTGCCTCGACACGCCTTGGTTTCGGCCTTGGCATGCCTTGACATTTGCTCGGCCTCGGCCTGCCCGTGCACCACCTCGGCTTCGGCCTTGGCTAGCCTAGCACGCGCCTATGCTTGACCATGGCCCTTCCTTGCCTTGTTTCGGCTTGGCTCCCATTCTAGCTTGGCTTCGGCCTCGGATAGCTAGCTCATGGCCTCGGTCCTGGATACTTGGTTTAGACATTTATGTCTCTATAGTATCGATGTTGGCTCATTCTGGTTGTTTTCCGGCTCTATTTTTGAGCGTTAACGGATGTATCTAGTACGCCTTTAAGCATGCCTATGTTTTATCTTGTGATACTACACGCCATGTTGCACACTTTATAAGAATTGAGTATATATTCCGGTTTATATGTCTTGGCATAAAACCCTTGTCTCTACACTCTTATGAATGTATCATAGAGACATTGAGTGTGTAGCTAATCTTCATCGAACCTTGATCACCACTTAAAGATATTGGTGCCAACGTTTATCACCTTGAAACTCATTGTGAAAATTGAATTGATTTCTTGTGTATCGCTTCTAATGAATGCGCACAACTTATGAGTCAATATTGTGAATGTATTTCACGTATACTATGATTCGGATTCTTTGAATCGGCGACTCATGTAGACTCTTCCATACATAGTCCGGAATTTTGGACATGTTTTGATGATCCATATATGCAAGAAAGCTATGGACATCGTTTCTTTTGAGCAAAGAAGCTATTGGGATCAAAGATTACCAAAAGAATTTGGTAGCGTCATGAGCAATGCTCAAGGCTCAAGGATGACATTAACGTCACCCAAGTCTTCCTCCAAGTCAATGGAAGCACCATCTATGCATTTAAACGTGCATATGATCCCCCCTTTATGATCCTTCATTAGCTATGCTCAACATATGGAAGCTTAATCTTTAGCAAAGTTTTGGAGTAACGCCCTCCTACGCTAAAGGCAATGATACATAAGATGATGGCTTTGATGCCTTCTCATAGTTCAATTTGAGATACAATGATACTATGGTGATATACCTCATGGTTAAACTCAAGCCATAACACTTAGATGTTATGAAGCACCTTCACAATGATAGAAAAGTAGCAAAAACCTAAAATTTCTGGTTTTTTAGCTCGCGGACTCGTCATTGTGAGGACCGGTTTACCTACTTTTAGGCCGGTTCTTGAGGTGAAATTTGGTCCACCGATTCCTAACATCCATGGCTACCTGCTCATAAAATTTCAGAGCCATTGGACACCTGGAAGGTGATGAACCACTCGACACAAACGTTCACTGACCTCCGGCGACTATTCCGACCGGTTCGGTATGTTTCCGACCGGTTCCGGCAATGAGGCCGGCGGCGTTGGCATCCTAACACATGTGCCTACCTACTGTTAAAATTTGGTGGCATTTGGTGTTCCGGAACATAGTGAAACGTTTCAGGAAGCATACATGCATGTTACATTTTGTAACGGAATGCATCTTGTTAACGTATAAGTGTTAACGATCAATACCCTATACCGTCCACATACTTTATGTGCCATATTGCGCTACCACAAGCGCTCAATGATGGGTTATTTGATTATGAATAACGTCTTTGAATAAGACGTCAGCTTCCACCTATAGTCCGCTATATATAAACCTTAACAGGCGATCTCGTTTATGTCACTTTTTGATGAGCCAGTCTCCCCGTCGTTAGGGGGAGAGAAGAACAAGTTTGTTCAAGTAGAACGACTTGGCATTGCCGTGGTTTGTCCCCACTGTGCCTCATCATGTTCCCAAAGTCCCATAAATCAAAGTGACGAGATTTGATATACATGCTGCAAAGAGCAAACTATTGGTCTTTCAAGGAAAAGATCGGAATAGTACTCTTGTATCAACATGCCTGTAAGGATTGATGTCCAAAATCAATGGACATATTGTCATTCATAAATGGTGACATGGTGACTCCACAAAAGTGGTAGATGGTGTCACTAGGCCGTGACTCTCACAAGAAGTGTAGAGAGGGCACTTTGTTCGATATACACTCGCCGAATGCGAGTATGGCACAACTTGATCCTCGGATCAATGACAACTCATTCGTCTCATGGATTTTCTGGATTAAGGTTATTATTGGGGGACGCCTCAATGAGAAGCCAATCCATATAGAGATCTCTACAAATGCGAATTACACTAGTGTACATGAGTACGTGGTCTATGAGTTAGATATCGAATACACTCACTTCGTTGAAGCAAATACCAACGTTGTGAATTGGCCTACACGGAAAGATATGCGATCCAGTTTATACAAAGAGATAGGTCCTTGGTCAGGTGATGCCGACACCGCAAGTGTAAACCCTATCGATAATCTTTGATTGAAAGCGTAGTGAGAAAAAGAGCCTAGACTCACCTTGTGGCGCAAGGTCTCTCACAAACGCCCTGGAATCGACTACGATGACATATGCTCTCGTAATGGAGTCATATCACACTCCACTACCTTGTCAGTTAGATAGTTCCGAAAAACTGATCATGCAGCTTGTATCATCTCTATTGGGACTAAGTAAAGAGATGTACATAAATATCATAAACGGATTAGTTTTCACCCAAGTCAAGTAAGCAAAAATCACGATTGAGTGACTACTTGATTGGAGATGGGATGAAAGAAATCATGCCTATTTGCGTGTAAACTTTGGATGAATTGTGATTGAAGTATCACTAATCCGACGTTAAGAATGAAAAGATCTTGGGAATACTTGGTCTCAAATGTGAGAACCGTTAGTGATGAACTTGTTCATCTATCGGCTTATGGCAAACTAATGGACGTTAAACCAAAGCCTATATGTATCCCATGATTAGTCGATGTCTTGAGAAGACTCGTTTCGTCTATGTGACGAGAAGTCTTGGGAGATGAAACTCTCTATCTAAGTATCATGTGCGCAATCATGTACTTGTCATAATATGCTCGACTCGACATCTCATTCGCTATAAACTTATAAAGCCAAAGTGATGGCTAGACGCGCCCACGCAATGCCATGGTATATGGCGGTACTTTCTTTTAAGAGAGAAAGGTTTAGGCTCATTCGATCCCATCATGAAAGACATATCAATAGGCAATTCCAGATTCTGCCTAGTTCTGTACGTCAACTTCCCGGTGACCTACATGACAACTCACTCATCGGAAAATGGTAAACTTAGTACCGTTGGAAAGCTCTATGTATCTACTTTCCAGGGACACTAACCATTTGATCATAGCTATCATATTGAGTGAGTTATGGCTGTTTTAGCAAAGTAGGACGAATCTGTCCAGTAATTTGCAGATCAGTCACCTTCGACAGAGCTTTGTGATCAGCTCAGAACGAACCACGTTGTGTACTTTATACCACTGGAAAGATATGGGTGTCTAGTTTCCAGAACACCGATGATGTGTATGACACTATTTCTTATGTTTTGGAAGCATCATTTTAGTGGCTTATGCTTTTTTTATGTTTTTGATGATTTGATTCTTTAACCATTCACTTTTTGAATATTCCAAAAGGATCTCTCTTGTTTTTATTTTTTTAATTGTATTGTTCTTTGAGTATCTAACCTTATAATTAAAGGATCCCATTGCTTTAAGAGGACGCATATAACAGCCTGATCTTTGTGCTTTGGGTATTAAAACTTGTAGTCAATGAAATTCTTTCTAGATCTGAGGGAAGCATATAAAACTAGAGAAGCTCTAGCTCTACATAGGTTCCCAGAATGTTCCCGGAAACAGGGTTCTTGGAAAAAACTGTATCACCGGAATGCTTCGCAGAATCTGCAACCTCCTCACCAACCCAAGTAGCATTGAGTATTGACTAAACCACCAAAGCACAAGTCTCACACTCAAAAGACCCAAAGTTATATTCTCGATCTTTTAACCTTTTTCTAAGCAACATACGAGATCAACTATGTCCACGCGGGCAGACAAAGATTGTGACATAGTCAAGTTAAGAGGAAGCTACGGTTAGGTTATGGGATATATATATATATATAAGTCATTTGTCGATCTTACTGAATACGACTTATGATATATGATGATGTTATGGTGTCGAATTAATATCAATAGAGTCAAATTTTAAATCTTAGATGATGTATATGATATTTACCAATTACATTTTGCGTTAGTCGTAAATTCTTAGAGTATTTCTCATTTTATGACTTTTATGTCACAATGTAATGAACATCGTGTTTCATCATGGTGCAGAATGAATATATTCACACACTATATGCTTTTGTATGCACGTACTACTCAGTATGAGCTATAAGTACTCTCTATACATGGAAATTGAGATTAAACTTCACAGAAAAAGGTTCATTTCATTTCAAATCCATGCCACAATCCTTTTCATATCGTCACTTCAAACAAAAACATAATCAAACGCGTTTGACATTGAAATTCTTGTCTGCATTTTCCAGCAACCTTCATCATCGCTGCTCTTGTACGCGTCGCTCCACGTGGAATACCTCTTTCTCTCTCTAAAATCCAGTCACTGTCTCTCGCTCACTTGACTTTTTCCGTCTTGTATCTCTTGGATTTTGCCCAATCCAACTGTTTGAGTATATGACAGTTCGAGTACTTTTCAATCCCGACGCGGTTGGTTTCGTTATGATCAAAGCTTCACCAGAATCTTAAACTTGTTCTTTTATTTGATTAAATGAGACAAAAAATCACAGGCATGCAGTAATCGATCAAAACCAAAGAGTAGATCACTTTGTTTATATCCAAAAATAGACGTTAATAATAATATTAAGTCTCTGCTTGACTTTTCATGATTAGCGTGTTCTTTTGTGATTACTTCCACGAAGGTTCCCTGTACCTTCTTCACCTAGAGTTAACGGTCAATCTGGTTTTCCTATATAAACCCAGAAAGAGCTTTCGTTTTGTTAATTGCTCATATCTATTCCCTTGTAGCAGAAGCTTGCAAAAAAGGTGGGGTTTTTATTGGAAAACCAAAAAAAAGAAAAAAAAAAGTGGGTTTTTGATGGTTCCTAAGAGGCATTTCAGTGACTTGGGGGGTGCCGAGTTTGAGTTTCCGGTTCCGGAGACGAAAAGGAGACCTCTTTTTAAGAAGTGGGTGGTTTGAGTTCGAGTAAAGATTGGTACTTTTTTTGTGGTTTTGGATGGTTGAGTTTGGTTTTTGATTCTGGGTTTTGTGTTCATATTTGTGCAGTGTTGCTAGGGATGTGATGAGAGATGGTCCTTTGAATGAACAAGCGTGGGAAAATTTATTCAGAAGAGTGGTAAGATTTGGCAGTAATTAACATGATCATGTTTTACTAGCTGTATGAGACGGTAAAAAAAGAGAGGAAAAGAACACCAAATTCTACATGGGTTGACCGTTAGGTTTAGTTTCATTGGTTAAGAAGCATATTATACCCGACTTTTTCAAAGCTGATTTTACTATGCAATCGTGTTTGAAATCCTTTCTGGTTTTGATGTGTGATACTAATATGAACTTCGAACTTGTTTCTGTATAGGTGCGAGATGAGCTGGAAAAAAAGCTTACTCCCATCCTGGGGGGAACTTCAAGGTTAGCCAGCTCTTCATTTCTCTTTAATCCTTTTTCCAATCTGCACAGCTTTAGATTACAGAGCTGAAAAAATTCTTACTGATAACTTGAATGGTGTTCATCTTATAGCAGCTTGCCTCCGCTTCAACTTGGAAGTCCATCAGGACCAAGTGGCTTTCAGTTGCATTTCATCAACAAATTGCCAACAACCATATTCACAGGCAGCAGAGTAGAGACTGAAGAAGGCTCACCTCTTCAAATTGAGCTACGTGATGCTGCTACGCAAAATGTCGTCTCTTCTGGTCCTTTGTCTTCAGTGAAGATTGAGGTGCTTGTTCTGAACAGCGAATTCGGGGCAGATGATCAAGAGGATTGGACTGAGAGGGAATTCACCAATGGTCTTGTTAAACAACGAGAAGGGAAGAGGCCATTGGTGACTGGTGAGGTGACTCTTAATCTGAGGAATGGAATCTGTGACCTTAATGACATTGTCTTCACTGACAATTCAAGCTGGATCAGAAGTCGAAAGTTCAGACTAGCAGCTAAAGTTGTCGCGAAAGGTCCTGGTGTTGAAGTAAAAATCAGGGAAGCTATAAGTGAAGCTTTTCAGGTGAAAGATCACCGCGGAGAGTGTAAGTTCTACATACTTAATTATCTCTTGATGATCTTTACCAATATAGAAAATTATAAAATCAAAACAATGTTCTGCAAATTTTCTTCTCTTGTGCTCTATGCTAACAATATGTCACAATATGATTCATTCAGTGTACAAGAAGCACCATCCTCCATTCTTGAAGGATGAGATATGGCGCCTCGAGAAGATAGCAAAGGACGGCGCCTACCACCAGAGATTGTCCGATTGTGGCATTTCTACTGTGAAGGACTTGCTGCAGGCATATGTGAAAGATCCAATCATGCTACGCAATGTAAGAATCTCATTTGTTCTGTTCGCTAATGAGCCTATAGTAGATAGCTTAACAAAATGTGTCTTTCAATTATTGATCCATTTTTCGTAAAATGCAGTATTTTGGTTCTGTCCCAAACAAGATGTGGGATACAATCATGGAGCATGCATTGACTTGTAAGATAGATGAACATAAGCTCTATGCCTATCAAAGAGCCAACACAACCCTCCTGTTCAACTCAATCTACAAGCTTGAGGGAGCCATAATTGAGGACCAATACTGTACTCTGGATCAACTCAGCCCACCTCAGAAGGTATACACGTGTATTTAAAAATAAAAAATAAAATAAATAAAATACAAAAAGGAAACAAAACTTGGTTCGGCATATCTCCTTCAGTTGTTGATTGCTATGACTTGGTTAGTTGAGAAACTGATGAATTGAGTACCATTTTGCAGGTTATGGTGGAAAATTTGAAGCTCCAGGCCTATAGAAATGAAGCACATATGTTCCTCATGGATGCTTCAACTGTGTTTAGCCTATCAAAGGCTATGCCTAGTCTGCAAGCAGAGCCGTTCAATCCAAACTCAGAGCTGCAACAATATAGTCTCCAATTCCCACAGCAAGGTATAAATTACTAGGCCAATATGAGTTATCTAGCTAGTCCTTCATATTTCAAAGTGCATGTACTAGAATCATAATGTACTTGCACTTCAAATGTTATGGTTTTCCAACTAACTGAATTATTCGTGCAGATGAACCGCCTATGCAATTGAGCTTCCACCACGCATCGCCTTCGACTTCATATCCTTATCAAGCAGAAGGAAGCAATCAGTTCACGGTTTCTCTAGCACAAACTATGCAACCGTTCACTCCAGGGCTACGCAACAGTTTCTCAATGGAGGAGTTCACCTCCTTACAGTTCAATGCCGAAAACAGTTGGCCTCCAACTGCTCATTTAGGAACAACTGAAAACTTTTTTCCTGTACAAACTTCAACTTGGTCTCCAGTAAACCCAAACTGGGGGGGACAAGGCACCGGATTTTGCTTCGGTTCAAGTAGCGAAACTGGCATTTCCGGTCTTATACATAACTCAGGGACGGTAAAGAAACCCAAGGCATGTTGGTGCAAGCTTCGTGCCGCCATTAAGTGGTGGGTTTCTGTTAGGGCTAGAAGAATGGCAAGGCCTCTGTATTTGGCCAGCTAGAAGATCAGTGTTAGTGTCACTCGTCCTCCCTTTTAGTTAAAAACAACCACTAGTTGTAAAGCAGGTACCTAAAGTAAAAGGGTAGGCTTCTCCTAGATGTGTTAAGACTTAGTCACTCACTAGTCACTTTCTATTTTCCTTCAGTCTTTTTTTCTCCTTTAATGTGTAAAATGTGCAAAAAGGGGTTATATAGTTTGGCCATGATGTACATAGTGTTGAAATGATCTATGTAAAAATGGTTTCTTGAAAGCATCTAATAATATTCAGTTCATTTGTTTCACTAGACTGTCTATGTAGAATTGGTACATTTTCTGTTGATTGCAATACATGTTAGTACCTGGTCAAGATAAACCAGTTGCTTATAATTGGATACTAGTTCTCATAATCAAGTGGAAGTACCATTCAAATCAACTTCATATGTCATAGGACTGCTGTAAAGTGTAAACCTTAAAATGATCTACTTTGAGTCATAAAGTCATGACTATAATAACAACAAATACTTCAATAAAAGAAAGAAAACTTATTAGTTATTATAAAGTCACCACATTTATTTTTAAAGTTTGAGACAAGTTGATTTGTACGCGAGTCATTATTACACCGCTAATTCTTCATATTTATCTCGTACAAGTTAGTTCTTACTCAAGATAAACTAGTTTCTAATAATTGGAAACTAGTTCTCAAATCAAGTAATTGTAAACCTTAAAATGATTACTTTCGGTCATAAACTCATAATTATATATCAACAAATACTTCAATAAAAGAAGATGAGTTAATAATAGTAAGTGTGAAATCACCACATGTATTTATGAAGTTTGAGACAAGTTGATTGGTCCACCGTTCATAAATCATTATAATTCTTAAGATTTATTTGGCTTTTTCGTCATAGAATGTTGAATATCCTACCCCTATTCTAAGAAATGCGACTACTACATGTCCTATTCCTGCAATGATTCAAGGTTCGCCACTGTTTTGTAGTCCCTAACAAGAAAATGATGTAAATTGTAAATTGTTTTGAATAGGTAAATAATTTGTGCTTTGATTAAAAATTAAAAAAATATATATTGTCCTTGTGAAAGCTGTATCTATTGGGCTTGATGGTTTAAACAAGCCCAATGACAAGAATCGCTAATACCAGTTAAACCAAGGCCAGTAAGGTTGCCCCCTTAAAAAATAGGCAAAATTACTGCTTTGGTCACTGATTTTTGTCAAAAACGACAGTTTGGTCACTGTCGAATTTCAAATATCAAAATGGTCACTCAAGTTATGCCAAAGTATATCAAAATGGTCACTCCGTGAACTGAGACGTTAAAATATGTCACGTGCCGTCGATGTTCAATACATGTGCCAAAGTGTTGAGGGTATATATGTCATTTTAAGTCTTGATCGATTTAAAAACCCTAAAAGAAATAAATAAGGGGTATTTCATATTTGTGTGAAACCAAATGACTGGATCTGGGGGCAGGAAATTAGCAGAGAACCCTCGGCAGTATATCAACACAATTCAGAGAACATATTTCTCTTCTCATTGGAATATGAATATGAATATTGGAATCCTTTCTTCAAGACCTTCGAATCCAAACTCGAGTCTTTCACTCCCTATCTTTGATGAGGGCACTGAAAAAGCGAAACTTGCCAGGAATGCCAGGTAATACAAAAGCCCCAAATCAATTCTGTACAGTTTTGCTACAACCATAGAGCTGTTCGGTTAAATTGGGGTTCTGTGTTGTTTTTCTTTGCTGCAGATCCAGATGCAGAGGTGATTGCTCTGTCTCCGAAGACCCTTATGGCAACGAACCGATTCGTCTGCGAAATTTGCAATAAAGGGTTTCAGAGGGATCAGAATCTGCAGCTCCATCGGCGAGGTCATAATCTGCCGTGGAAGTTGAGGCAGAGATCGAGCAAAGAGGTCAAGAAGAGAGTCTATGTTTGCCCTGAAGCTTCTTGCGTCCACCACGATCCTTCTAGAGCTTTGGGTGATCTGACTGGGATTAAGAAGCACTTTTGTAGAAAGCACGGCGAGAAGAAGTGGAAATGCGACAAGTGCTCGAAGAAATATGCGGTTCAGTCAGATTGGAAAGCTCATTCCAAGATTTGTGGCACCAGAGAGTATAAATGTGATTGTGGGACTTTGTTTTCTAGGTAAAGTTTTAATCTTTTTGTTGTTCTTGTTTTATGAATTTAAGCTTGACTTGTTGGGTTTTGGGTTTTGCTGAAGATTTTGGTTTTTGGTTTTTGAAGGAGGGATAGCTTCATAACACACAGGGCTTTTTGCTGCAGGGCTAGGACTTGGTCAATTGCTGCAGGGCTAGGACTTGGTCTGCCTTGTGATAGTTCTGGATGGAAGGAATTAATGATGGGAAGTCCTTCAATGTTTGGTCCTAAGCAAACCACACTTGATCTTTTGGGATTGGGAATGGCTGCCGGTAATAACCCCAACAGTGGCCTGTCAGCCCTAATTACATCCATCGGCGGTGGTCTAGATGTGGCTACTGCAGCTACATCATTTGGAAGTGGAGAATATAGTGGCAAAGATTTGGCAAGGAGCTCATGAAATCGAAAACAAAACAAGTCGTTTTCTGCATCTGACTTGAACAATTGATGAATTGGTGTACAAGTTATTGATGTGTTGCAGAATGAAGAATGATGGGAAGACAACACAAATACTAAACATGTGTGTCTTTCTGCCATGGTGACTGAGGGTGGAAGTGTGAGTATCTAAGCTGTAAGCTAGAAGATGGAGGTGTAAGCTAGAAGATGGAGAAAGGCCAACATGTGTGTCTCTAAGGTGCTTTGGTGAATGAATATGTGTACCTACTGCAGTACATTCTTTAATTTCTTCTCACCTTTCGACATCCCCAACCCATCTTTTTCCATTTGGCTTTTCTTGAGCAAAACACCATCGAAGACGAAACCCCATCACCTCCAGTCAAATCCCAAGACGATTTAGTCGGCTTCGAATTCGCATATGCATAAGCTATGTTCTCCCTTCCACATAAATAAGTTGATCATGACCCAACTTCATTTTGATTTAGAAGCATTCTGACGTAGATGGAATGGAAAAATCAAAGACCTCGATGTAGAACCTTTGTGTGGGCAAGAGGCTTCCAGACCTTGATGTAGAACCCTTATAGCTTCATTTATTTCGAAAATCCCCAATTATAACGAGAAAACTGAAACCATATAACGATTAAAGGAGATTGATGTGTTGGATTAAGGTCAGAATGGACGGAAATCGGCGGAGATGATGGGTTCGGCATCGTCGTTCAGCAGGTTGATCGGAGGTTGTGTTCTTTCTGGGATTCCGACTTGGTTTTTTGCAACAGTAGCTGAGGTGGGAAGAAAGGGGCACGTGGCACTCGTGGATTGGTCGGTCCCATAGGACACGTGGTGCGAGTGCCCCATTTAAGAATTTCTCTTTGTGAAATGGCGCCAATACCTCAGTGACCATAATACCCCTGTAAGAAACGGAATATTCGAAGAATATTCTATATTTAACAGCCGTTTGACTTTTAATGACCAAATTGATAACGAAACATTAACTTCAGTGACCATTTTGATATTTGACATTTGATAGTGACCAAACTGTCGTTATTGACAAATATCGGTGACCAAAACAGTAATTTTGCCTAAAAAATACCCAGCCACCCAGCCACGTAAGCATATGACTTGTCTGCAGAATCGTACAGAATATAATAAATTAATAATGAAATCAAGTTCTCTCGAAGTTTCCATCTGTGAAGATATTTTCGCTTATGGTAAACAGGAAGAAAACGTCATCAAACACAAACACAAACACAAAAACAAACGCACCAGTGCCTCTATCTCTCTGTCTCTCCTTCTCTCCGATAGTATGGTCTGACATTGAAGCAGCTCTCCCATCAGATTGTGGCTTTCTAATTCGAGCTTTCTAGATTCCGATATCGGCGCTATGGATCGGGAAGGAGGATTCAATGCCGGATCTTGCTACTACTCCGTCCTCGGGATTCGGAAGAACGCCTCCTTCTCCGATATCCGCTCTGCTTACCGTAAACTCGCCCTGGTAATAAAACGACGCCGTTTCAATCCTCTTTCTCAAATTCCGATCAACTTCTAAAATCTAATTTTGGAGATTTCTTCTTCTTGTTTTGAAGAAATGGCATCCGGATAGGTGGGCCCGCAACCAGAACCCGGCGGTGGCCGGAGACGTGAATCGCCGGTTTCAGCAAATCCAAGAAGCTTATTCGGGTAAAACCGTCATCACAAAAACGACGTCGTTTCAAGCTTTTTAAATTTTTTGTTTTGTTTTTTAATTTAACGACGGCGATTTTGGTGGCGCAGTTCTCTCGGATCAGGGGAAGAGGTCAATGTACGACGCCGGAGTTTACGACCCACTTGAAGAGGAAGATGAAGTTCGTACCTTCTTCCTCCTTCTCATCCTTCTTCGGCAAATCTTCACCGTACACAATGCGCGGTAAATTATACCAAAACGACGCCGTTTTCAATGGCGGGGATATATCCCGCTTTTCGTACGGTGAATGATTTGCCTTGACGACACCGGTTTTCGCCTTTATTTATTTATTTTTCTTTTAATTTTTTATTACGATTATGTCCTTGAGTAACGCTAAAGGTAAAAAATTTGTGAGCAGGAATTTGGGGATTTCATGCAAGAGATGATTTCCGTGATGAACAATGTGAAGGACGAGGTGAGATTTATTTACTCTCGTTTCATTCCTTATTGTTAGAGCTGGTGAAACTGTAATTTTCTAATTGAGTTGGGATATTTTTAGGGGGATACATTTGAAGACCTCCAGAGGATGTTTGTGGAAATGGTGGGTGGAGATGGGAACCACGGAAATGGGTTTGACATCGGAGGCACCGATCCAACGGCCACAAAGAAGACACGTGGTGGTTCGTCGAGAAGTAACTCGAACGTTGCCAACCGCGGGGCGTCGGCCTGCTAACGCCGCCGCCTCCCTAACGGATCACGGCGGTTCATGTTGTGTAATTTGTCGAATTTAACCTCCACGGCGGTTCCATTGTGTCTCTTTTATTGTGGGAATTGGCTTTGTATTGGAATGGGTAGGTGGATTTTTATGTAATTTAAACTTGATTTGTAGCACTTGTTGGTGGATTGTCACAAACGCTTTTGTACTTTTTAGCAATAAAATTTCTTTCTATGGGTTTCTTTTGCTTATTTTATATGTGAATCTTAATGATATCCTCATTGTTATTGTAAGATCAGATAGTTGAAGATAGTTGTCACTAGGTGTTGAACATCAACAACTACTCTAGATGCCATATGTCACACATCAAGAGAGTTGCCACTTGGAAGGAATGCTGTCACCTTTTATCTGTAAACTATGATTCTGAAATGTTATTATATGAGCAACTTTGAAATAATTTTGTGAGAAAGATGAGCTTTTAAAGTGTTCATTCAAGTGGTATAAAGCAAATTAGGGCAGTCATTCTTGGTTGTAGGTCTCAATAGCAGAAGCAGAGGCTTCTTGATCTTCCAATAGGTATAAATGTATAATTCGGTGCTGTTTTCGTACTAACAGTAGTGGGCTTTGAGTTAGATGTAGTGGGCTTTCAGAAGAAAGAGACCATTGAGTAGTTCTTTTGAAAATAAAGCTGGGCTTTACTTGAAGGGATTGTAGGGTTGAGTCACGTCTTGAAACTTCTGTTTGCCCCCGCACTAATACTCATTTATCCATTTAGTTTCATGGAACTTCTTCTATGGAAAATACAGTAGAGTTTCATGGAATTTAGTATGTTTTGGAGACTTGAGCGTTTCCATGATGTTGAGAAACTATACTAGTGGTATAAAGAATGAGGCCCAAGATGCATCTAACTTAAAAGATTAAGTATTTTGTACTGATTCTTTGGTAAAAGAAACTATTACTTAATTATCAATTCAAGACGACTTGTAGCGCGAAGAGAATTGAGAAATGCCTCTCTACATCAAAATTCATCAGAAATTGTTATACCAAGTGAATTACGGGTTACGGCTCACTTAATCGAATCTCCTTAAAGCGATCTTGCAACATCGATTGAGTTCCAATGTTTTCAATTTCATTGTCAAAATGTGATGTAATAAGTATATACACGCACGGGAAAATCTACATGAACTTATAATTGTAATATTAGAAACAGACAACTATCACTACTACACGTTTAGAAATATAAAATAGATGTTAAAGAATTAAATACTCATTATATGAAAATTTCAATGATAATTGTATCCAGATACTCGAAACATTTTTCAGAACATTTATCACCATTGAATCTATTATAGCAAATTCGGACTATGCCACGGCAGGCATAGACGTCCCTTGAATATTTTCCATTTTTTCTAAAAAGGAAGTGTTTTATTTAAAAATCAGACCACCTCTACAAACCGGTCCAACCCGGTTGTTGGCCTGACGAAAGTTCCATATTTACCCCTTATCGGACAATCCGACCGCGATATTGAGACCTTTTTCGGTTTTTCCCCCACCTTCAAATTCAAACCCAGTGGCAATATCCGTAATTAAATGCTGATCCGAGCCCAAAATGAACGACCCTTGAACCCCACTAATGCTATAAAACCGGCCTCTATTCCCATCCCTCTCTCTCACTTCAAATACAACACCCTCAAAATCCGACTCTCAACGTTCTCTGCCTGTTGCTCTCTCTAAAACCCTACTCTCTCTCTTAGGGTTTCGGATTCTTATTCCGCTTCAAAACGATGTCGTTGAGGCCGAATTCGAAGGCGGAGGGTCGCCGGAACAAGTACAAGGTGGCGGTGGACGCGGAGGAGGGGCGGCGGCGCAGGGAGGACAACATGGTGGAGATCAGGAAGAATCGAAGGGAAGAGAGCCTCCAGAAGAAGCGCCGGGAGGGCCTTCCGCCGCAGCAGCCGGCCAATCAGTCGCCGTTGCTCGAGAAGAAGGTAATAACCTCACGCTTAATTTAGGTTTTCGATTCGATTGTTACTGCTGTTAGTTCTTATTTGTTTGTATCAGTTCTTAGTAGTATTGCTGTTTGATTTTGCTGATTGAGATTTAGTGATGTACGCATTTTGGTGAGGCTTGTGCTAGCTGTTTAGTATGAATATTATTTTACTTTGGTTGATTTAGTTTGTATCAGAATCAGAATCAGAATCGATTAGTTTGTATTGGATTAGCTGAGAAGTGTTGTGCAGTTTACTAATTATTGTTCAGTTTGTTAAGTTAATGCCTAGTTGGAGAATCAATTGAACTTTGAAGATTGCGAGTTCAAGATTAGTTAGAAATTGAATAGTTTACTTTGTTCTCTGTGAGATCCTGATTTCAGGAGCCAGGTGGTTTAGTCAGGTGGTTTACGATTCCTGGCCGACTACTGGTCTAATGTTTTAGTCTGTAGTCAACTCCTCAGTCAATGAATACTTTTTTCTTTTGTTTTTATGTTGATTTCTCATTGTATGTCTTTCTGCAATATCATACAAATTTATACTGCAACCTTTGAGAGTTAGAAATAATGCGGAGTTTATAGTTTGTCTTGCATGCAAATTATTTTAGCTGTTGTTTGAACAACTCGTGGTGCTTCTTAGTTAATCTAGATCATATACTAACGACCGTATATTTCACTACAGCTGGAGCATCTACCATCCATGGTTGCTGGTGTTTGGAGTGAAGACAGCACCCTGCAGCTCGAGGCAACTACTCAATTCAGGAAGTTGTTATCAATTGGTGAGTAAAAGCTTATATAATGTTGCAATTGTTTTTTTTATATTCCAATTACTAGTCTATTTAACTATTTCATTGTTTATCTGTACACAGAGCGGTGCCCTCCAATTGAGGAAGTCATTCGATCTGGTGTTGTTCCTCGATTCGTGGAGTTTCTCGTCAGGGAGGACTTTCCACAACTTCAGGTTCGATACCTCCCATTCATTATGCATATTACTTAACTTTAATGCAAATGTGTTGACAACATTTTCTTTGGTTGCAATTTTCTGCAGTTCGAGGCAGCTTGGGCTCTCACTAACATTGCTTCTGGAACGTCTGAGAACACAAGGGTGGTTATTGAGCATCATGCGGTTCCTATCTTTGTCAAATTACTGAGTTCTCCAAGTGATGATGTTCGTGAGCAGGTATGAAACGGAGCTAGCTTAATCCATTCCTCATCTTGAGTTTCCTTTTGTTGCTCTTGTCATGTATTTATTACTTCTGAATTTTCAGGCTGTTTGGGCATTGGGAAATGTTGCTGGTGATTCCCCAAAATGCCGGGATCTGGTACTTGGCAATGGAGCTCTGATTCCATTGTTATCGCAGTTGAATGAGCAGGCAAAGCTGTCTATGTTGAGAAATGCTACTTGGACTTTGTCAAATTTTTGCAGGGGCAAGCCACAGCCTCCTTTTGATGAGGTTGGTGTTTTTCAGATGACTTGAAATATTTAGTCTATTGGTTATGTCTTAGATGGGACTGACAGTTTTACCTGATAGAGTTGTTTTGTACTGAATGATATGCTAGGTAGTGTGGTAGACATACAATCTTATTTAATAGGTGTAAATATTGATAAAGCCTCCGTTGTATTTTTTTTTTTTAGGTTAAGCCAGCACTTCCAGCACTAGCACGTCTGATTCACTCAAATGATGAAGAAGTCCTGACTGATGCTTGTTGGGCTCTTTCATACTTGTCTGATGGTACTAATGACAAAATTCAAGCCGTTATTGAATCAGGAGTATGCCCAAGGCTTGTTGAGCTTCTGCTGTAAGTGTTTTTAATTCCTTGTTGGAACTTTGCCTTTGATCTTCTTGTTTTCATCTATAAATCCTAACTTTTTGATAATCTTGTCAGTCATCCATCTCCTTCTGTACTAATCCCTGCTCTCCGCACTGTTGGAAATATTGTTACTGGTGATGATATGCAAACTCAGGTATTTGTTGCATTCGACCTTTTCAATGTCTTGTTTTCCCTTCTAGATGTCGGTGTTTTGTAGATTAGTAGATTTGGTCAGTGTTTAATAGAACTTTTATGTGAAACACATGCACTCAAAAGAAACAAACACACTCAAGAAATATAAAACATAGATCAGCAAAATATAACTTTGCTTGTACTGGTATACCAACACTACCGTTCCTTATTTACTTGCTTATCCATAGAGCTTGGGTTTGTTATTTCAGACTATGTACCCTTTGAAGGTAATGTCCTACCAACTGTAGCAGCTGACCTTAAGTCTCTGTCTGTCTATGTGAATGGTATCTTTTGTCGTTTGATAAAGTTAACTAAAAATGTTGAGACCAATTTGAAATTTTAAAAAGGGAGGAAAAGAAACAACATTGCTTAAACTTGTGTGTTTTATAGGGTTCCCTCCGAGAAATTGCTTATCCAACTTTCTACTGGTTCCCTTTCGTCTCGTATAAGTTCTTAAGCACGTTGAGAGGAATTAATTGTTTTAGTGCGTTTATATGTTGCTCATGACAACTGTATAGAATATCTACTATAAAGTGTCGTTTTGTGCTTCATAATTGATTTTTGCGCGTGATTTGTTTTTTGACTTATGGCACATTCATCTTTACATTGTGGTTACCCAAATTCATGATTTCCAGTTACTTCATCTGGTAATATGCTCTTGTTTATATCCAGATTATCATCCAACATCAAGCTCTTCCTTGTCTGCTTACGCTTCTGACCAACAATTATAAAAAGAGCATTAAGAAGGAAGCTTGCTGGACAATTTCAAATATCACAGCTGGAAACAAAGAGCAGATTCAGGTAACATTTTGAAATCTCTATTTGGTCAATAATCAATTGTTTCTTATTTGTTCTATTGCATATCTGTCCTTTCATTTAGGCTGTTGTTTATATGTCGAAATAGTGTTTTGGTCAGCTCTGAATTTCAAGTTATTGATTTTTGCAATACTTTTTGAAATTGACAGGCTGTAGTTGACGCTAATATAATTGGTCCACTTGTTCAACTGCTTTTAAGTGCTGAGTTTGATATAAAGAAAGAAGCTGCTTGGGCAGTATCAAATGCAACATCTGGTGGTTCTCATGATCAGATAAAGTATGAAGTTTTAATCTGTTGGTTTTATTTCATAACAATATGCTAGATCTTAGAAAGCCGATTAACTTCGTTTGTTTGCTGACAGAATTCTTGTACATCATGGGTGTATCAAGCCGTTGTGTGATCTTCTTGTCTGCCCCGATCCAAGAATTGTTACAGTTTGTTTAGAAGGCCTGGAGAACATCTTGAAGGTTGGCGAAGCTGAGAAGAATTTGGGCACGACAGGAGGTGTAAATCTCTATGCTCAGGCAATTGATGAAGCTGAGGGGTTAGAAAAGATTGAGAATCTACAGACTCATGACAATTCTGAAATTTATGAGAAGGCAGTTAAGCTTCTTGAGACCTATTGGTTGGAGGACGATGATGGTGATGAAACAATGCCACCGGGTGATGTGCCAGCTGGTGGATTCAACTTTGGAGGAAACGCCCCAACTGTTCCGTCTGGTGGATTCAACTTCAGTTAGAGGTGATACATTGTTCTCACACATTGTTATATACAGCTGTTGGTGTTTGGATCTGGGATGGTGTCATGATGTTTTGTATTTGTATGCCATCTTATCAATTGCAGAAGTTATCGTCAATATGCACTCAAGTCCTTGAGTATTGCAAGGCAATAGTCAAGTCCAGTCGGGTCAGGTCAGGTCAAGCGTCTACTTGAAGTCGGGTCCTCAATAGGGTTGATTTTTGGGGTGGCTGGTTCAGATGCATTGAACTACAGGTATAAATTGGGAAATATTAGATGAAGAACATCTGCATTCTGCAACAAGATCACAGTCCGGAGTTTTTTGTATTCCTTTTTTTTTTTGGGCGAAGCAGACAGTAGCTTATTAGTCATATGGGTATAAATATGTTTCACACAGGTAACTTGGTTTAAATTTGTTCATCAAGTCGGTCCAAGGATTTCTATTACTTTTTCATCGTACGTTGTGTGTTTTTAACCCCCCCCCCCCCCCCCCCCGGCCCGGTATACGTTTATTGATTATATACAATCAAAGTTGTCTAAAGCTCTTGTGAGTTTTGTTCTTTCATTGATCGATCGAGGAGTGTGGGTATGGCTAAGGGCTTTGCTTAGGTTGATAGAAGTTATTGATTGATGATTAGTGTGACGAGCGAAGGACATCAAATAAAACAAGTTTCGTGTACTAATGAAGTCTAGGCGTAGCTGGGTGACCTTCTCTGGTCAAAATCTATTCTATAGAAACGACTCGAGACTTGGGTTCAGTTTGGGATTGATTCCCAAGCTGCTTTTGGGGTCAAAAGTGATTCTGGGTCTAATTTTAAGTGTTTGGTAACAACTCATAAAACTGATTTTAGAAGAATTGATTCTCTTAAAAGTGGATTTTGGAGAAGCAGGGTAAGAGATGCTTTTGCAGGAATCAGTTATTTTTGTAACAAATGGTAATATTTGTTTTTTCTTAGATTGTGATATACTAATCTAATTAAATAATAATCAATCATTTAGTATGGCGTTAAGAAATCTTATGTAATATTGTGGATTAACTTTATAATTATATACAAAAGAAACAATTATTTATTTTAATATCAATTTATAACTTGTCATTATACCATCCAAAACAATTTTTACTTATAACTCACCAAACACACGAAATTGCTTTTTGGTTCTCACAGCACTTTTAAAAACAGTTTACCAAACACCTCAGTTGATTCTACTCACAGCAGATTTAAAAGCAATTCTGTTCACAGCAAATTTAAAAGCAATTCTGCTTACAGCACAGTAATCTCAAACTGGGCCTTAGGCTCGTCTTTTGATAAGCCAAGAAGTGACCAGCGTCATGATTAGGACTTTTTGGCTCGTTCTCACCTCTGCCTACCAAAATGGTGCTTTCTGTGATGATCATGGTTACCTATCATAAACTTGAACCACATTTGGAGAAATCATTGTTTTATGTACTAGTTTAGTTGATTAGTGATAATACAAACTTAAACCAAAAATTACCTTTGCATCTGTTCTATATGTAAAAAAAAACTACATTTTCATTTCTCAGTCTCACTACTCAAACTGTGCTCTTGTGAAACGGTGCGTTTGGGTGACCAATTATTTCAGGTAGGTGAAACGCTGCGTTTTTGCGACCAAATTATATGGAGAAGCGAGGGCACCATGAAGGCAGATGCTTAACTTTTTCAGGTTTCACGGAAACGAATATGGCTTTATTCTCATCCTTCTGCAATTGTACTATGAACAGAGAACCCAATCCCCCATCGACACGCGTCCTCTCCTTCACCCCAAACTGTGGCAGGTGCATGAGACGAATGGGCACTATGGTAATTTCGCGAGAGACACAAAAACCCCTCCGCTAGAGGCCGTAGGGTTTTGTGTCTTTATCCACCTGTGACCAGCTCCAGTGTTGGTGTGTGTAGTGGTGCCACTTCAGACTGTGACCACTGACCTGAGAGACCGCACCTCTGTCTCTGTCAATTCTCCACCCCACTCTCTCTCTCTCTCTCAGCTGGTCTTGGTTTGTGAACACCTGATGGAACTGAGGAGCAAGGTGGGTTTTGTGTGTGTGTGTGGCAGCATTGCTTACTGTTTTGGTTTTTGGGTTTTGGAAATTTCTTTGATAAAAAGAGCTTTGATTTCTGTTCTTTTTGGTACAAAGTTTGGGTTTTGGAAACTTCATGCATTTCTGTAACGTTTAGTTATGAACTTGCAGCGACCAATGGCCGGAGAGACTAAAGAGAGAGCTGCGAAGAGCTGTGCTGACTGCAAGACGACTAAGACACCTATGTGGAGAAATGGGCCGGATGGTTTTAAGGTCAGTCACTCAGTCCCCACAGGACACCCACCACCGTTTGTTGGTTTCTTTGCTTGTCAGTTCCTCATGCACCTTTCGTTTTGATTTTGCTGGTCTCTTTGCAACTTTTGTTTCGTTCATGTTATCTCACAGAAATTTGTTTTTTGATTTGTGTGCAAGGATTTTCATGGTTGGTTTGTAACTTTGCTGGCTGGTTTTTCTCACTTTTTTTGTAACTATTCATGATAACGTTGCTGGTTTTTGGTTGATCATCTCTCTGGTTTTATTGTGTGTAGCCTTTCCTTGATTCTACTTTCTCAGCTTTGATATCAGTCTTGCTTTGGCCCTCTCTTCCAAAACCCATTTGAAGGACTAAAAAGAAAGACCCTTTTTCATGGTTTTCTTCACCTGCATTCAAAATGGAAACCCATTTGTGAGATACTATTCTTGGTCTGTTTTACCTTACAAGCAAAACCTGTTCTTGGGTTGATTTGTCTATTAAGTCTTGGGAATTCAGTGAGTGGTCAATTTTGGTAACAGAGTAAAACACATTCCAGTGTTGTCCCATTTTTATTCATGAACTTCTGATCCCCATTTATGTTTTTTGTGTTACAATTTGGGTTTGAAATGGTTCAGACACTTTGCAATGCCTGCGGCATCAGACTGAGGAAACTACTTGCCAAGCGGAACCCAGAAAACACAGCAAAGAAGGTGAAGATAAACAAGCCCAAAAAACAAAAAATTAGGCCAACAGCCTCCTCTGTCTCTACTAAAGGCTCGACAACAAATCCTTCTGGTGTTAATAGCACTACCACAAAAGCCTACAGTCCTCCTGCTCCTGCTGCTGCTCATGGCTATGCTGGTGGTGTTCGCACTAGATATTCAATCAGGTCAGTGAGGTTTGTGTCCAATAAGCAGAGGGTGGTGAAAAAACTGAGGTGCTTTCAAAGGAGGAGGACTAATTTTACTAGGACTAGTTTCTTCTTCTTTGAAAGAAAGTGGACGCTGCCGGAGGTGGAACAAGCGGCTGTGGCGGCATTGCTAGCTCTCTCAGACTCCTCAGCTCGTGATTGAAAAGAGTAAAAATGAAACACTCTGACCAAAGTACTTTGCAGATAGTAACTTTTTACTGATTTAGATGGAAGGAGACTAAGATTTTTACCCTACCCTTGTTTATGGTATTTTGGTGCGTTATTTTGGTGGGTTATTTTGGTGAGTCTACTAGTGTTAGTATTCGGAAGTAGGTAGATCAAGGATGTCATGGAACTAGAAAGTAATTGTGGAGGAAAAATGGAGGGAGTGACAGTCCTATATTTTGGGGGTAACCAGCTCTGATTAGATTTTGTATATGCAACTCTGGTAAGTATGACAGTAATCAATGAAGATCTTTTTATGTATTTATTATGTGTGCGTGTTTTTCGGTTTATATTTTGGTGTGTCCGACCAAGTTTCATTTACGTGTTTGTCACAACCCAAATTTGAGTTATGACTAAAAATTTGTTTAAAACTGAAATTAGAGTAAGACATTTTTTTTTGTTACAGTAACAACAAAATGATATCTGTAAAAATAAAATAAAAATAAAATCGGTACTTTCAAACTCGAAACGATTCAAAGAAAACATTCCCATTTCTAAAATAAGTGTTATACAATACTTTATAAACTCCACTAGAAATTTCACTTGAGAAGTTTAGAAAACAAAACAGAGCACGAGGGAAAATCTCAGGTTAACGCTTCAGTCCCAACACTTGTACACAGTACAACAGCAAAACAGTAGCCTGTCATGGTGATCTACCACTAGAAAGGCAAAACTTTTGAACACGGATCCCCAGTCCAAAACACAGACACATACACCAAAACAGACAACATATATGTTCAAGATAATTCTGGGACTTCACTAAAACGTCCACTCTGGACTCCTTACCTGAAAACCAACAAAATGACATAGAGAATGAGCTATACAAGCTCAGTAGGTACAATAAATATTCAGTAGAACTATGATTCAATTTTAGGATGCAAAAGGAATAATGTGAAAGAATATCAGTAACATAATGAAAGGAAGTGATAATAAACTTTAAGTGTTACTGCGAGAATCAAATGGAATGAAGTCAGTAACACAACAACTATAGGAAGATAAAGTAAAGCTCATGCTTATAACAAGACGAACTCAGTGAACTGAACAAGAATAGAAAAGTAAGCTGTATTGAACATTCATCTACAAGATACGTTGCATCGATAATTTATCTAAAATAACAATAAGACCACAGTCATTTAGATTCAAATACTGAGTTTAAATTTAAGAAAGACCCTTTCCTTTCTCTGCTGTAATTCCAGCAACAATGATTCAAAATCTCCGATCTCAATTCCGAGTAAAATCCATAAAAATCCTTATAACTCCGGTTAGAGCCCATTACTCGCATTAAGGCCACCGAGCACACCCCGTACAAGCGGATCCTGATCAGGTTTTGGGTCTTTCACCCTAGGGAGACACAATTCCTCCTTAACTAATCCCGGGCCTAACCAATAAAAGCAATGTAAAACCAAAACGGGTCTTTCCATAACATACAACGTTTCTTTTCGTTTTATCCAAGTTAAACTGATCAGTCAATAAATTTCAAAAGAGAGCCTAAAACACATTTGTCATACAAGAGTAAGACACTGCCAGGAACAAGAACTCTTTTGAAGAAAACCTTTTTCTGATCTGTATAAATTAAATCATTAGAAATATACCTGAATCTGGTTTAGAATAACACAAGAACTAAAGGTAAAGTACTTGAAAATTTAGATTGGCTCCAGAAATTCACTAATCATTTGTTAATCAATGGATGGATTAGAAACTTTCCAGATTCATAGTAAACACATTAGAGAGAAACATACTAAAATCTCAGGTAATTTGAAGTTCAAGAAGTGAGGCAAAAGTTGGATACAAACTTACTAGAAATGTCAGCTTTTTAGAAGAATATAGCAGCAGCAAGGACAACTTAGAAAATTCACCAAAAATTCATTTTAAGTCCAAATGACATGGAATCAACTCCAAAATGGCCATCAGGAAGTATAGTTTTACACATAAAAAGAACAGAAATTAAATCGATCATTTGGACATTTAAAACGGATCAGCAATACAGGAGGTTAACTGAAAATTCTGAAAACATAGCCAAATGCAGACCAATCTTTGAAAAATCACTGAGCGCTTACTTTTCAATAGAATTAACTGAAAATTTCCAGATCAATAGTTAACAAGTAGAGAATAAACATATCAAAATTTCAGAAAATTCGGACATAAATTTGATAGGTAAATGATGTTCCAAAGTGGTTGTGCAGAAAAAAGAAATTTCTGCAGAATCTCATAAGTCTATTGAAATGAAATATGGGAATGGGTAGGAACTTGAACACTCAAGGGTAAATTTATAACAAGATCAAAGCATCTAAAACATTGATACTTTCTGCCATGAATACATAGCTATCTACATATTCATATCATCACCATTAGAAGGAACCAATGATCCAAATGGTTCATATCAACCCAACAGAATTTCAATGACAAACAAACTATGTTTGTCAAATTGCAATTAAGGAAAGCAGCATAGGAATCATTCCAACACAGATACACCAATCACAAACCAAATCAGAATCAAAGCAATACAGAAATATTTACTTTCCATACCTCAAGTGTTAGAAATCAGCAGCAAAGAAGACCAAGCCAAAGCAATTCAAACCCAACGTAAACACCCAGCCTGTACCTTAGCAATTCAGATTCCCTAATTGGATTTCAAGATACGAATTATACACTAGTTCATTGGAAAACAGTTGAAAGAAGAGAACGGGTGTGAAAAGAGGAGATCAAAACTTACACAAATTAACTACAAAAAGAAAAGAGAATTTCAGATTCTCTTAAAACTGAAAGTTCATGGTGATTGCTCTCCTCCTTCGTCTGTGAGTTAATGAAATGGGAAGTCTAGACTTGTGGTCGGGTCAGGGAAAAGTAAGGCTGAGCTTTAAGAGTAGGATTGGAGAGTTCTAAAAAAAATAAAGGCAAGGAAACTAGAGGAGTGAATGACACGTGTTAACTCTTCACATGGGGACCGGATACTTCTAAGCCCAGATAAACCTAACACAGTAATTTTATAAATTAAATCAATAACTATAAACACATAAATGCAATAAACAATATATATAGTTGGGGCAACCAAAATATAAGCAACCAAGAGTTAATTTGAGAAACAAATAAATCAAGCAGAAAAAATCTAAATCGTCACAGTGTTTGAGGCATGTTGGGACTAATTTCATTCATTTACGTGTTTGATTAGTAGTGAGTTGTGAATGCTTCTCGGAATAGAATAGTGTCTCTGTAATGAACCTAAATGCACATTCCCCGCTTTAGTAGAGCAACCCAAAATCCCAAATCACATATATCAGTCATAACAGTTTTTATAAAATTCATAACACACTTTGAGCTATTTTTATCAGAAAGACACAGTGTAGAAAACGCATTTCTAAAATCTACCACAAACGAGTGGTAAGATATCAAACTGGATCTTTTTGAAGAACTTAAGAATTTTGCAAGTGCTGTTTCAAAAATTCAAATAGCATTTCAAAATTCTTGAGTCTCACCTCACCTGTTCTGATTATTTTGGAATTGCTTTCCACGCTTCTGGAGTTCTGGTTGCAAAGCAGACTGGAAGTACAAATTAGGCATTAGTCCAATCGAGGCCAGTGGTCTAACTTGTAAAGCGGTGGTTCTAGTTTCCATAGATGATGAGTGAATTTTTGGTATGTAGGCAGCTACCTTTCCTCTTTACAAAAACTTTCCAAACCCCATTCTAGCTCTAGTCAAATTCCACTCCATTGATTCTCAGATAACCAAGTCCCTCCTTGCTTTTTACTCTTGATCAATTTTACCCTTGTTCTATAAATAAGTTTTAACCTTTCAGTAATTCTGAAGAAACAATAACATGTAAATTGAGAGAAGAAAGAAAGAGCTCTAACTTGCGAGACATTGCTTTACTTGTACCACTACTATTAATTGCTACATGCCCTACAATCACAAGCAAGGTATATACTACAAACTCTACAGAGCATATGATGATGCTCCCTTGTGAATTAAGATAACACTATAGACGTAAAGCATGCCATGTTCCTCCAAGCAAAATAAGTATCATTGTACCCTTATTGTTATTACCATCATTTATCGGGTTTAGTAAGGAAGGCCTGACATGACACCTTCATAAAACTTGACATCTATGAGCAGTGTAAACCCAAAGATATTCAGAAAAATAATAATGTAAATAGGTTCAAATAAAATGTGATGGAAGCAGTCAGGAAAATAGGATAAGTAGAGGAGGGAGAGAGGGAAGAGAGCTAAAACCGGATCGAGCACGCGATCCGCAACCTTCTCCCAACTTGTTCCTCAACTCCACACGACTCATTTTACCTTCCATTTCTCTCTCACTCTATAAATTAAAGACTTCATCTTTCATTGTCCAAATGGGCTTCGTTTTCCAATTCCACTTCACCAGGCAAGTCTCTCTCTGTCTCTTTTGTTGCTTTTGTTTGTGTCTTTTGTGTTATTGAGACTCTTCTCTTTTCTCAAGCAATGAATGTTACTAGTTGAATTGTTGTTGTTTTGGTGTTCTGGGGATTGATTGCTTTCAGTTACATGTTGATGGGTTTCTAACTTTCTATTAGTTTCCATTGGTAGCTGAAATGGGTTCTTATGTTTTGCTGTGATTGCAATCTGAATTTTGGTTTTTGAGCTTAAAGGTTGTAACTTTACTTTCTCCATTTGATTGGTCTGTGTGGAGTTTATGTGAATGACATTGGATTTTACAGCTCAATTGGTGTGTATAAGATTGATTAATTCGGATGTTCGTTTAACTGAAATCTGATGTGAATACAGTTAACAAGGTTTCAAAGGTTGAATCTTTGATCATATTTCAATCCAAGTACAATAAAGTGTGCAGTTGGTGTTCAAGAATAAAAAGGAGTTTCTGTGGGTGTGATGTAGCTTCTGTAACTGGCATTCCAAATTTGTCTCAACGATCCAAATCTGAGTTCAGTTATTTGTTGTTTGAAATAAAACTGGAACCATTCTAGATTTCCTAGTTTGAAACTTTTGGTGCTGTAAGTGCTGAACATTTGATTTGAGATGTATGTTTGTTCATGTTCATGTTCATGTTTTAATATTCCTGCTCTACTATGCATTTGATTTAGGAAACCATGCAAGGTTTGATATTAAGATTCATACTTGCCTGTGGATTAGTATCCAGTTATTCTTAGTTGAATTATGCTATTTTAATTTCTTGTTATGGTTGTTGAGGTAGTAATCTGATGCTTATTGTCCCTTCTTTTTGGGTCTTCATTTTCAGGTTGAGGCAAATTGCTGTTTATTAGGTTGTGAACCTTTCTTTGATGACCATTAAGTTAAGATGAGGACCTTTTGTTTATCAAGAGTTCCCAGATGTGGACTATATAATCTAGCTCAGTTTTGGGGTGACAGCTTCCACAGTTCGAGTAGGACTTATGGATACAGTTATAGTTCTAAGCCGCATAGTTTCAAAATGTATGCCCTTGATGGAGGAAACAGTAGGAAATGGACTAGAAGGCCTCTAACAACAAATACAGAAGGAAGAAACAAAACTGCCCAGCACAGTAATCCGAGCACGATTAGGCATGATGTAACAGCTTCGACAAGTGCTACAGTAAGTATAAGTAAAGTCGACACAAGTCATTATGAAAAGATTCAACACCATGACATTCGAGAATTGATTGCTGAGAATGAAGATTTAGCCAATCTAGTGACAGTTATTATATTTGATATTGAAACTACTGGGTTTAGTAGAACAGATGATCGAATCATAGAGATTGCACTTCAAGATCTTCAAGGTGGTGAAAACAGTACTTTCCAGACACTGATAAACCCCGAACGTGATGTTCCATGGAATACAACCAAAATTCACGGAATTTCAACAGATATGGTCAGGAAACCTGGTGTTCCGAGGTAATGTTTCCTGATTGCTTTTTTTTATTGTCCAAGATTTTTTTCCCCCTCTACTATAGTGATCTGTTTAAGAGTATCTGAAGCCTTCCATTATGAGGCCTAATTGTTCAGCAATAATGTCAATCTTGAGTTTTCTTTATAATTGGGAATATGGGTCCTGTTATATCTGCTGCTTGAGAGTTAATTTTCTAAAAGTTACATATAATGTGATGAATGAGTATAATTTACTGTAACCATGGGCTAGCTCTGTGATAGGTTAGAGGCAAAAGACTAACAAGAAGGGGAAAAGATCAATGGAGTTTCTTAGTCTGTGTTGTGTGCGTACATAAACACAAGTACTTCTTTGGTTATATAGTAAGAACAAGCCCCTGCATCGTTTTACCTTTTACTGTAAAGAAAATCAGATTTGCTTTTGAGTTAACTCAGGAGGTAGCAGCCCCATGAAGAGGGGTACAACTGTGGCGGTTGTCCAATCCCAGCATCCATGTGTGTCTCCCCGTATGGAACCACCCATACTCAACTGGATGGCTGGGATTGTCCACGACCGTGCATATCACAACAGTGCACCACTTTACTATGCACAAAGCATTATCTGTTTGCCAGTGCATCTGTTTTTTGTCCATCTGAGAAAGTTGTGCTCGAATGTAACTAGTATTGATATTGCTTGCCAACAATTAAGAAATGCCTACTTACAGATTTCCTACTGTGAAAATCATGCAGGATGAAGGAACTTGTACCAATCTTACTCAGCTATATCAAAAGCCGTCAAAAGCCGGGCGGTTATGTAATGTTGGTTGCTCACAATGGTCGTAGTTTTGATGTGCCCTTTCTCCGTAGTGAATTCTATCGTTGCGGCATGGAATTTCCTTCAAACTGGCTGTTTGCAGACAGCCTGATTATGGCACGGAAAGCAATGAAGTCTACAGGTCTTTTTCTGTGTATGTGTCTACATAAGCTCATGCTTGGCATGAATTTATTGTCAATGAGGTACTAAAGCCTTCATGTTTACTGTGTGCAGGATCAGAAGCTTCTTCAAAATCATTAAAATTGCAAGACCTTCGTGTGCACCTTGGGATCCCATTGGTTGGTTCAGCTCACAGAGCCATGTCAGATGTGGTAGTATTGTCAAAAGTGTTTCCAATGTTAACTTATATTCTGAAACAGACCCTTGCCAAAGTCATTGTTGAACAATCTTTCTTACTCTCGGACATTGACAATCCGAAGAAGAAGAAGAGTTCTAGGTAGATACGCCCCTGCCTGAAACTGAAATATTTTCTGTGCAACCTATTACACAGAACTAGTGGCAGGATAATATGGGATACCTCTTGAAGAGCTTGAGGTTAGAATTCAAGATTCCTTGGGGATGTCAATGACCCCAGTTAGAATAGGGTTGAAAAAGAAAAATGTTGTAATTGTAATACATTCTTACAGATAGTCATTCATTCAATAGATAATTACCCAAAACTACAATTTTGGGTACATAATTACCAATAACAAGGTCAGATTTTTGTTTACCATTAGCAGGAATTAACACTAACAGACTATTAATATGTCTAATATAAAATGACAAAATTACCCCTGAAAATTGTAAAATTACATCATATGCCACTATATATATTTAAAAAAAAAAAAAAAAACCCACCACAACCAATCTGCTCTCTCCTCTTCTCGATCTGGAGCCACCTCTTCTCCTTCCCGATCTGGAGCCAGCGAGAGTGGAGCGACGGAGGTGGACGACGGCGCGAGCGGAGGTGGACGACGACGCGAGGGGAGGCGCGAGGTGGAAGGAGGCAGAGGAGGCGTGCGAGGCTGGGAGGCGGGCGGAGGCGGAAGGCCGGCTGAGGCGCGAGGCAGCGAGCGCGCGAGGGTGAGGCCGGAACTGGAGCAGATCGAGGCGCGAGGGCCAGGCCGGAGCGAGGCTCGACGGCCGAACGAGGCCGAAGGCGCGAGGCAGGAGGTCCGATCTGGAGGGACGAGGAATCGAGGCGCGAGGGCGAGGCAGGAGCGGAGGCGCGAGGCGGAGGAGCGAAGCCGGAGGCCCAAGGCAGCGAGGGTGCGAGGCACGAGGCCGGAGCAGATCCAGGCGCGAGGCAGGCCGGAGACGCGAGGCAAGCCGGAGGGGCGAGGCGCGAGGGCGGAGGCGCGGCGAGACTGGGAGGTCGGCAGAGCAGATCCAGGCGCGAGGAGGTGTGAGGCTCGAGGTGGAGACGCGAGGCAAGTCGGAGGAGTCAGCTAGCGCGCGAGGGCGGAGGCGCGGCGAGGCTGGGAGGCCGGCGAAGCATGGCCTTGGCGGTGTGACGACTTCGTGATCGGGGCTGGGCCGGCCGATCTCCTCCTCCGCCGCCTTCTCTCTCTGTCTCTCTCTCTCTGTTTTTTGTTTTTTTTTTTTGATTTGGTGTTTGTTGTTTTGATTTTGGTGTGGTGTTTGTTGTTTGATTTGGTGTGGTGTGGTGAGATTGGGATTTGGTGGTTGGAATTGGATTGGTGGAGGCCGGTTTGTGGAGGAGTGAGGGATGTGGAATTTTTTTTGGGAGAATTAGGGTTTTGAGTAGGAGATACTGAGGCTCAGTATTATTGAAGTGCGGCGGAGTACGGCGGAGGACGGCGGAGATACTGAGGCTCAGTATTATTGAAGTGCGGCGGAGTACGGCGGAGGACGGCGGAGCTACTGAGGGTCAGTATTATTGAAGTGCGGCGGAGGACGGCGGAGCTACTGAGGGTCAGTATTATTAGGTTGAGTTCTGAGGGTCAGTAGCATTAGGCTCACTGAGGGTCAGTAGTATTAGGTTGAGTTCTGAGGATCAGTAGCATTAGGCTTAATGAGGGTAATTGTGTAATTTAATACTTAACTGATTCTGTTAGTTTTGGATGGAACCTTGCTAATGGTAATTTAAAAAGGGAACCTTGCTATTGGTAATTATGTACTCAAAATTGTAGTTTTGGGTAAAAAACCCTTCATTCAATCAGCATAATAATCTGATGTATCTTGGATTGATTTACAATGACAGAATAATAAAATGACTTCTTTAGCACCAGAATCTGTTTACTGATGCTTGTTCTGTAATCTAGTTACTCTCAAACTGGCTTGAAATAAAAATTAAAAATAAAATGATTCTGTTGGATGCCATTTCCTTCCTTTCCAGTATCATTTCCGTTTTTCTTTTTTTACTTCTTTTTTATAGAATGCGTTTTTCTTACCTTTAAAAAGTTTGATAAGGAAAAGAGATTCTATTCATACCTCTCAAATTGGTACTTACACCTCTCTACTCAATAGACCTCCAATTTATTTTTATAAAAAGCTAAAATACTATTTACACCTCCTTAATCTTTCCAAAATACCCATTGGGTAATTAAATCAATAAAAAAATTTATTTAGAAGATTAGACTAATACCTCCAAAATTATTTCACTTCCAATTTCTAAAGAATAAAAAAAGGAAACACTCAATTTGATTTGATAAAAAAATTAATTAATTATCAAAACCTCATTTTATTATGAACAACCTCTTCACATGTCTTATGTAAATTGTTGCAGAACATATAATTGATACATTTATTCTTTTATAATAATCAGCTAATATACATAGAAAATATATTTTTGAACGAACAAACCAGTACGAAATAAGCTAAAGATTATAACATATACCTCAAATTTTAGAAAATAAATTGTGTTAGAACATATTTAAGTATTTTTGCATTCTAAAATAAATTATTTAATTTTATGTGATTTTATTAGTAATTGCACGTGAGTTGACAAAGTCAACTGAAATTTGAAAAAGAAGAGAGGTTTTACTGTTTAAGTGTTAATTTAAGAGGTATGAATAAAAACTCCCTTAGAAATAGACAACAATGCACTGATCTTTACAACAATGAGCAGTCGTCAACTAGTTTTTTTTTTTTATTTGAAATTGTAAGGTTCTTTATAACATGCAATTTTCACAACTATGAAGTTGAAGTTTCAAGTCTACAATTTTGTCTAGTCTAGAAGCTAATGCTGTATTACGATAAAAAAGTTAGGGGCCAACTTAAGTATTGCAGTTTAATATGAATTAGTAAATTCACTGTGAAACAAACAAGAGCTCCTCATATGCTGTATTTGAATCAATAAATTCACTGACACAAATAAAACCTCCCCCTCATCTTGTATGGTGCTGGGAACGAAAGCACCAGAATCCCGGACAAATGAAGATGAAAAAAATCAACATATATCTGTGGGTAAACAACCTTCCTCAAGTAACAACATACAATATGTGCTCTATACAATCTCCAGGGCATTCATTTCCCAACCAATCACTATCCTTCCCCCTCCCTCTGTTCAATAATACCCAGTCGTATAGAGGATACAACAATATAATCACTTTTATGCAGTATATCTACCTAGGGCACACCAAAACTCTTCTCGTCTTCTGCTAGGGAGAGCTTCTCCTCTCGTGTCGAAGTCTCTCAAGGAAGGTTATGACAATTAGAATGTGACCAAAATCTTGAACCAATTGTCCTCTCAGATCAAAAAATTATCTCCTTGAGAACTAGGAGAACCAACATGACAGCGCACATGATTACGAGTACTGTAGCGCACATCACCATTCCTCCTTGTTTCTGTGTTCTCTCAGCCTGCAAACCAATAATGCTATTACGACAATCACGAATGTACAGATGCTTAAACAACTTACAGCTGAAGTACAGTGATCGACAAAGGATGAAGATAGTGACCTTTTGCAATTGCTTGAGGCCGTCCTCGACTGTACTTGCAACGTTCTGAATGTTGTAGTCTATCCTATCAACAATAGTGCCCTGTTTGGAGGAAGATATTTTGTTAGAGACCGAATATGCCTTGAAATTTCAAGTTTTGACAAGAGATTGGTGGTAACCTGGTCTATCACTAGAACTGACAGATCCTTCATAATCTGAGCAAGCTCATTCACAGATTCTACAACCTGTTGGAAAGGGTGAAGGTATTAGTTAGTAGTGGAAAAGGCAGGATCAAGCACAGTGCAGTAAAAACGTTCCATTTGAAAATGAAAAAAAGGAAAAAAAAAAAATCACTTGCCTGATGAATCTCTCTTTCCCTTTCTGCTGTGAATGCTTCATGTTTCTTAAGCTGGGCCGTCTCACGCTCATGAAACATCTGAGAGCATTTTTACTTATAATCAAAAACCATTCAACCAAGGATAAGTTATCGAAAGTATTAACAAATTGATTTCCAGACATATGCTTCTTATATTATGATTTAGTTTATTTCTTTTTTACTAAGGATTCCAGTTAGATATGTGGTTCTTCATACTTGCCATGACTGACGAGCTGAATAATAATAATGCAGGAAAACATACTATTTCATCCAAATCATCACCGTCCGTCGTTCTTGATCTACTTCCATTTAGGTTCATCTCAAGGTCCCCATCTTGTCCCTACATCACCAAAAGTTAATATGTGATAAGTATCTAATCAAGAAGACTTCCACATTTACTAATGAATGCCTGAAATCCTCATATGAACTATGAAGCCAGAGTAGCTACAGACTTGAATGGTGTTACAGTCAAATTTCTGTACAAACCTCTTTCTGCTGTTTGAGGCGTTTCAAATAATTTGATTGTTTCTTACGAAGCTCATTAGAGAGGCTCTGAAGGTCTGTAGCAAGAGATACCTGCAAAACAAACAAGCAGACAGTAGCACTATTATTTGAGATAAGTTCATTTATATTAAAGGGCAGAATGTAAAAGTCTGGAATAAACCCATCTAAAGAAATTCTAAAACTAGTTTCATAATGAAAGTTCATTTATATTAAAGGGCAGAATGTAAAAGTTTGGTATAAACCCATCTGAAGAAATTCTAGGACTAGTTTCATAATGAAAGTTCACTTCTTTCTCCTCAGCAGTGGCAAGGTGTTCACGTAAAACCTGCCAGATCGAGTCTGGCTACTTTCTCACCACCACCAGCAAAGTGAAGAAGAAAGAAGAGCTGCCCATATTCCCCCATCTCTGGGAACCATCAGTCAGTGATGAGGAATTGGAAATACAAGGAATTGGTGAATCTCTAAAACTGTGGCTGGTATGCACTCATTTTGGAAATGCGTGGTATCATGGCCAAGAGGGGATAGAAAAAAACAAATGACATGCGACAAGTCTCAAAAGTCAAGAATCGAAAACAGAAAGCTTAAAAAAACAAGCACCGTTGCCGCAATAGAGCTAATAAATCACATTTGGCGATGCCAAAAGTATCTGATGGCTGTCATACCTGCACATTCTTTCTGACATTTGAATCTTCTGAAGGTCCGGCTGCAGAAAGTCTTTGTAGTCTCTTCTGAGATCTCGTTATTAATCCAGTTATCACTTGTGTGAGACTCTCAATCAAGCGTTGATCTGCATTACCATCTACAAAAGATGGCATTAAAGCCTTTGCATGAGCCTTGGACAGCTCAGACATTTTTATCCGTGCTCGTTGAACATTCACTGCTATTTCTTCTGATACATCCACCCATGCTGGCGGTAGACCAACGGTCAGTGCACCCTTACTGCAGCCAAAACAATAAAACAGTCCATCATACATCTACAACCAAAACACAAAATAGCATACTTGCACACATTGATTGTTATTATCTATGCACAAAATTTAGGGGGGAAAAAGTTAATGTTCCTCGCACTCAGAACTGTCGCCATATCATATCTTGCTCAGATTAAAGCACAAAGGATTCGACAGACTTCACAGTAAGGCAGGATCTTAAGCCATTTTGGGATTCCTAAGCCGTTTAAACAGCTCATACTGCTAAAATATGTTGAAACTAACTACAATTACAATGATAATTTCTAATCTCCACAAACTCCAACTCTTCAAATCCTCGAGTCTATTGTTACAAACAACTTCTAACATGATAGCTTGAACATTTCAACAACTGATGCCGTAATATTAAGCACTCTGATCTAAGAAATCCAGCCTTCAATTCCTATCTAAACACTATATTTCAACATCACCTAATCTGCATTAACGTAATTAACTTCAAATAAACCACACATTCCACAATTCCAATTCAACTAAATCACAGAGCTTCAATTTGCTTGATACAAATCCAGATAAAGATCAATAAAGATTAATAGAGAGAGAAAGAGACCTGGAATTACCGGGATCTTCAGTGCTGAGCGGAGCATAGTTCCGATTCTGATTCACGAGCGACGACAATTCGATCACCGGACCTCGGCCGCCGGAACTGGTTGACCCCGACGAGCTCAACGGAGTGCGGACGGTCTTCAACGCATCTCTGTACTTTCTGAAAAGCGGAGTCTTATTCCTCGTCGCCATGGACGGAATAGAGAAAGCTCCGATTCAGATTAAAGGTGCGGATCGAGTGGAGAAGCTAAGCTTCGGTCATGAAGCGGCGGAGGAGGGGGAGGTCACGTGATCGGAGATCCGTAGGAGGTGGTGAAGAGACGGCTAGTCACGTGCGCCCGGCGAAATTGGAATGGTGGTTTTAATGGAGGTAAGGATTGTGTGCGATTTGCTAAGAGTTTTTGGTCTGAGTTGGTTACATTTTTGCTCTCGCCGGGGAGGGTCGGTTTACTAATGCACCCCTTATTTTGGGGTCCATTTTCAATTTGCAACATTTATTGGAAAATAATTATTTTACATTTACAATATTAATAATACTGTAATCGTAAGTGTACTCGTAAGATTATTTTTTTAAATTACTACAATTAGGTTTCCATCCAAAATTAACAGAATTCGTTAACTCATAAATTATAAAATTACTATCAACAATTCTTACTTCAGAAATATATACCTCTAATGCTACTGACCCTCAGAAAATTTATCTATGTCGTCCTCCGCTGCGATTCTAATACTACTGGCCCTCAGAAACTTTACCTCCGCCGCGATTCTAATGTTACTGACCCTCAGAATATTTATCTCCACCGTAAATTTACTCTCAGAAAATCTAAATATGATCAGATTTCCACCATGAAGGCTTGTCTCTGCCAGCCTTCGGCGTCCGGATTGGGTTTGAGAATGTGGTGTGCAAATAGAGGTCTACAACCTCGACCCCGATGACGTACTTGACTACCTCTTCGCCAACCTCACTAACCTCTCGTCGCTCTTCTCCGTTTTCGCCGTCGCCTATCTCACCTTCCTAAGGTGCGGTCGACGAGCTCGAGCTAGGGGAGGCGGTTGGCGAGTCAGGGGGTGCGGTAGACGAGCTCGAGCCAGAAGAACAAAGTCGGAGTCTGAGTCGGGCTCGGGGAGAACGGAGTGTACGACGTCGTCATCTTCCTCGTCGTCTTCGGAGTCCGGTGGTGTTGGTATGAGAGAGAGAGAGAGAGAGAGAGAGAGATTTATATTTAGGGTTAATTATGTTATTAAATTGTGGACGGGTTAATAGCCCGTTACTGTTAATTTCCTGCTGATAGTATAAAAAAATTATGTCTTACTATTGGTAAATATCACTACAAAAATATAGTTATTGGTAATTATGTAAATTATTTTTAGACTTTTATGATGGGAAAGTTCAGAAGTGAGCATACCATTTGCACCTGTATATAGAAAAAACTTCAAATAATGTGATATTATAGATTCTTTCGTGTGCGGCCGTCATATGAACAATGTCCAAGTTCGTAATTTGCATAAAACAATCTTAAGTTCTAAAAACACCATTCTAATTAGAGTTAGAAAAATTTCAATAGTAAAGCATATCTTAGGTGCCAAAATCATAGACCAAGTATTTGAACTTGTCAATGGTCTTTTTGATGGATGTAGCCAAGTACATGGTTTTTGAATATTGTTCCAAGTTTTTGCCTTTAAAAAAAGGAAACCGACCTTGTTGGATAGGTCGTTAAAACTTAAACCAAGGAATGAAAAAGGAGGTTGAGCTGGTGAACAGTGAGGCGAGACACAAAGTAGCTGTAAATTTACTCAGCTTGGCCACTTGTCACATTTACCGCACTCGTCTCCTTTCTCCAACTCATGTAAATACCCAATTTTAACAAACCCAATTCATCCTAATCAGAAATACCTCCTCTCATCTTCTTCTCTCAGATTAACCACCACCACCACCACCGCCTCCATCGCCGTCGTCGGTTTCAAGCCTCCGTCTTTCTTCCCCTAATTAGATTCCTTTGGTTTCAGAATCTCTGAGATCGGAGTCGACCGATTCGAATTAGAAAAAACCGAATTTAAATTTAAAAGAAAAAAAAAATCATGGACGGTGATTCTTGGAGCGCTCGTCTTTCCAGCGCCTCAAAGCGTTACCAATCCGCTCTTCAATCTCGATCTGGTTAGCTCCTGTTTGATTATATCGTAAAGTTTTGATCTTTTTGTTTAGTTTTGGTTTGAAACAGCTTTAATTATTCGAGTTTGAGTTTAATTTCATTATGGATTAGATAATTGTGTGGAATGTGTATAGGAGAGAAATTTAGAGCTTGAATTTTTTATCACTTCCCAGCTGTTTATGACATTTGAAAATAAAATTAGTGATAAAAGCCTTTCACTAGATTGAGCTTTTTCAGTGGTCAATCACTGGATTGAGCTGAACTTATCTCTTTGTCTTCAATTTTCGACTTTGTTATATGCATTGGGATGTTTTTTTTTGTTCCCATTTTCCTTTTGTTTTGAACTTTGGAGTTGTTGTTACCGAATGTTGCCTTTACTCGCTGATCAAAGGATTTGATATTTCAATGAATGTCTGTGTACTAAAACATGGTTTTGTGCAGATATGTTTATGGGGTTTGAAGAAATTGATGGGGATGACGATATAAGGGAGGAATTTCCATGCCCATTTTGCTCAGAGTACTATGATATTGTAGGTTTGTGCTGCCACATTGATGAAGAGCATCCGGTCGAGGCAAAGAATGGGGTAGGACTCGTTTTTTCTTATCCTTAGAGAATAGCTAACTTTAATATATTGACTGAAGTAATGTCACTGTTGATTGAGTTCACCTTTTCCTGAAAAATACGGTAAACTCCAAGCATCAATTAAGTAGAATCAAATGTTTAGTACTGGTTTTCTTTATCCTTCAATCTATACCCTGCTAGCTATCAGATGAATATGATAGATATATATTGCTATAATCCAAATGATTGACTTTAGCCTTGCCTTTGAAGAATTTGTAGTCTAAATGTCAAATGTTTATTAGTTGCTTCAGTTGTTGATGACGTTCCTTCTATGTTTTGAGTGGTGAGATTCACATACGAGACTTTGCTTTTGGTTCTGAAGGAGAAATTCTTTGGAGAGCTATGAGCATCTCATTTACTATGAGTTTCCAACCATAGTTGATGTGAACTTACATAGTTACATACCCACCAATGAGCTAAACCTGATTGGTTAATGGAATTATACTGGAAAAGAGGGAAATGATTCCCCCACCAATGTGCTTTAGCCTGAGATTAGTGTGGTGATCTGGTGGACGAAAGTTTGAGAATTAGATAACTACTTTCATTGAGCTAGGTGTATATGCTACTACTTGCTCAGATATGTTAGTTGTTACACTTCACATATTTTGTTCTGTGTCCACGAGGATGGTTCTTTTCAAGCTTAACCTTACTCAAGTGATACTGTGTATTTGTAGGTGTGCCCTGTTTGTTCATTGCGGGTGGGGATTGATATGGTTGCACACATTACCCTACAACATGGAAATATATTCAAGATATCCTTCTCTTTTGATTTATTGTGTCTCGCAGATTTTATTTTTTTTTCTGTTAATTTCCTACCATAGTCAACTTTGTGGGTCAGTGGAAGTTTTTGGGTGTTCCACCTTTTCAGATGGTTTCTGATATCTTTGTTTCAAAAAAAATTGTGTGCTTCAGTGCAAGGTCTGAAGTATTACATATGCCATCCATTTACAAATGTACTTATCTATGGAGTCTGATAGATATGATTAATGTTCTTAAGTAGAATTCTTTTGTTTTAGTCCCCGAGAACAGGCTCCAGTAATCCCAATGACTCTGAACTCTTTATCTGAGCCTTTCACCTTTTTTCCCTTTTTGTGAATACCTTCCTGATATTCAAGTAAATCATTTATAAAAATCAATAATTGTCCTTAGTGATGATTAATTCAAGTTAAATTTGGTGGTTTTCTTCTTGGTTTTCATCATATGGGTAAGAGTATACTGAAATACTGATCAGATGAAGGTTTGACCCAAATGCTATGAATTCCTTAACTATTGATTACATGCAGCGCAAGAGGAAAACACGGAAAGGTGGAGCTCATTCAACTCTATCATTGTTGAGGAAAGAGCTGCGGGAAGGAAACTTGCAGTCTCTTTTTGGGGGTTCTTCCTGTTTACTTAACAATGTTGCGGCCGATCCATTGTTGTCATCATTTATTTTACCCATGGCTGATGATTTTGTCAGTGTTCAACCTCACTTTTCAGCTGAAACAAGCTTAGCCAAGAAAAGCACAGAGAAAGTATTAGAACGGTAAGTTATTAAATCTCCAACTGCTTATGATGTACACCTAAACCTTAACTCGTAACTGGCTTGAATTTTCTAACCCAAGGACTAGATGGATGCCTCAGCCAATTATTTTTCTTTTTGCTTAACCTGCCTTTTTACTGTGAAATTATAGAAAAGGAATGTTGTTTTTCGCTTCCAAGGGAAGCGTGCATTTACACAAACAAACTGTGTGCATGGGTTTTAATTTCTATGGTTAAAATCACTTTTAAGGGGGAGTCGATACGAACTCTGTGAAAATCACTTTAAGGCGCAGTGAACACTAAATCTTGTTGTATTCACACTTCATAGCTTTTAGGCGCCCTATACTTGTACCATGCTTTGATAATTTTTTTTTTCTTTTGGTGAACAATATATTTTAGCAGATGATTAGCTTAACACCATTAGGATTGTTGCATATGCAAATTGCGTTCAGTTGATTTTTCTCCTTCTATACTTGAAGTTTGTTGGTCTTTTCATTATACCATTAAATTTCTTAGGTCTTAACACTTGCTATTTGGTCTCCAGAACTGTGCAGTCACCTCCTTTGTCTATCAAGGATAAGGAAGAGAAAACAAAAAGATGTGAATTTGTTCAGGGACTGTTGTTGTCCACCATCTTTGATGACGGGTTATGAAGTTTCAAGTGGTGCTGCCCGGAGTGGGGTTTCACTATCAAGAGCCCCTGCCTTCTGTTCGATGTTTGTAGCGAGTATGCCAATGTATGAAACACAGAGAGTGTCGAATAAGCTGTAGGAGTCAAGTGTTGAGTGTAATTATGTGGCATGTTAACTTTAGTTTATAGGCCTGAACAGACTTGATACTATCAGTTATATTCAGGTCGTTCTTAAGTTCAAATGAAAGAAGAAAAAAGTCACTTCGCTTTTCATTATTTCTTCCCCTCGAAACTCATTTTGCACAAAGGTCCAATGCTTTGTTGGAGGAATGGAAATGATTCGATTCTTTGAGTGAAATTTAGAACATAGGAAATGATTCCATTCTTTGGTTATATCTCCAGAATGGAATCAGAAACAAAAAGTAGTGCAGAAGAAGAATGAGTAATGAGAATTGATTGTGTTATGTTAATGATGTGGTGCGGCCTGTAGTGGATGGCTGGAACTTATTGCGCGTTGCTAGGTCATAGGCCAACCATCTCCACTACCTATCAACTACAAAACAAATGCCCTTTTACAACTTTTAATAGGGATGAGTGGTAGGTACAGTTGAAGGACATCTTCAACAAACAATTTGAAGCAGAATAATTCAGAGCAATACTGGCACTGAAGTACAATTCTTTTGATGTTGTGGCATTGAATTATTTGAATTATGCTATCTAACCAATTGGATTGAATATGAATGGAGTCGTTGGGAGTTAAATCTATAAACAAATTAAAAGAAAAGGTGTTCTACATTCCTAACAAAATGGGGTAAGGGGCAAAGGAAACCACCCTTGCTGCATCTATTTCTAGAGACCTAATGTCAACCATGGTGATAGTTTGTGTTCCATGACCTTCTTTACGACGTCCTCAACAAATTGTGCGAAACAAGATGAACAGCAACCTCTCATCAGACTCGTCTTTCCCGCTGCTAATTCAATGTGAGGACAGGGTGATGGAGGCGGCACAGGTGTGGGACAGGGTGATGGAGGTGGCACAGGAACTGCCACACCGCCGATGTGCTCCACTTCGCATGCAGCTAGGACGGTCTGCATAGCACTCCTTGCAATATCCTGGAAAGTAGTAGTACTTTGGCCTGAAACACAAAAATACCAGTATAAGGTTTTGAAACCATCATAGGCACTTCAGGCTGACTAGCACGTAAAAATCATAAGAATAACTAACTGGATTCAGACAAAGGCATTTGAGATATCAATGTAGAAATGCCTGCCTGAACCATACTGATATAGCTCAGAAGTTTACATAGCAGTTACAAGCTCCACATACCTAAATCCCTCTCGCGGGATAAGTCTTTTAAGTGACTTATGACCAATGATTGCAGTTGTTCCTTTGCTCTGTGAAAATCACTCGATCCCATGACACTATTGGGGGACACATCACCATCGAAACCAATATTCGGCCTACTGCTGTGATGAGTTTGCACATGACCTGATACTGTATTCTCTGCAAGTCCAGGCCACAATGTTCCATTGCTAGGTCTATCAGCAGAAGTCGCAGTTGCGTCCTGGACTACTTGCCTTCTCTGATGGCTTGATGTTGACAAAGATATATCATTATCCTGCACCTGTAGTGAGTCATTTTCTTGTAATCTCTCCTCAAAGAATGTGTGAAAAGATCTGCCCATTCCGTCTGTCCTTGCATGCTGAACTATGGCTTCCCTCCCCTGAGCAGTTTGAGCATTTAAGGTATCAGAACTCAAATTAGCAGATGAGTTCCTCTCATTTCTACTGGCCAAATAACTCATTCTATTAGCGGAAATCAGTTGCTGAATATGACGGTGCATTATACGTCTTCCTGACAGAGTTGGTGCCCCTGCCCCAGATCCTGGGGAAGCTGCTTGAAAACCTCCAACATGAAAATATGGGGAAGAAGAATTCCCAAATCCTTGAGCAATATAGGAACGAGGAGATGACAGAGCATTAAGGTCTATCTCTAAACCTTCACTAAAACTTACAGTAGGTGAGTGTCTATTATGCAAGATGTTGTTTGTAGTTCTCTGCTCAGTCGACCAACCTTGAACCTGGGAACTTGAGGATCCCAGAGCAACAGGTCTACAACCATCACAATACCAATTACCTTCAGGTACTTCCTGCCCAAGACCAACACAATAAGTGTGAGCAGGTGAATCACACACATCACACAGTAGCATGAGCCCATCATCTCCACCTTCATGACATTCTGTACAAATCACATTCTCATAAGGGTCGAGATAACTTCTCAGTTCTTCTTCTGTCGGCTGATAAACCTGCATAGAGAAATCAACCCATCTGAGATAAAAAAAAAAAAAAATGAACTAATGAAAATACAAAATAAAGCATGACACAAAGAAAATAGAGTGACAAGGTACCTGATCACGCTCAGGGACTGTTACCGACACTTCTCTCAAATCAGTTCCTGCTCTTGTGGGTTTACTAATTGTTTTAAACCTCTGCTTGCATAATGGGCAGCGAGATTCCACTTTGCCCCATTCCATGATGCAGGAAAAACAAAAATAATGAGTGCAGCAGTCTAGTGTTCCCCTCACTCTTCTCTTATCTTCCTCAGAGAGACAAATTCCACACACCTGCTTAACCACCTTGACCTTCACTTGCTCAATCTTTTCTTTCCCTTTCCTACCAGGAGGCTTTCTTGGCGGCTTTACAATGTCATCCTCCTGAATTTTGTCACACAGTAATGAGCTTTTCAAATTAGGTTCCATACTTCCGCACAACTGCATGGCTTCCCTCACTTGCTCTCTCTCTTCCTCAGAGATGGTGTAATCACAGTCAGATGATCCAGAAGACACAAAATCTGAATCGGATGGAGCTTCGAATCTCCTCCTTTTCTTTGGTCTTTTTTTCTCCTTGTTTTCTCTAAAATCACGGTCCATAAAATCACCATCATCGTCATCAGATCTTACTTTCCTCCTCAATGTACGATTCTTTTTCTGTTTCTTTCTTAGAGGCTTCTTTGATTTCCTTCGTATAGGACCTTTTTTCTTCAAACGCCGCTTACCCACTTTCAAATTAGTTTTCTTCTTTCTCACCCTTGATTCTTCTTCCAATTCTGAATAATCATCTTCATCAGGTGTAAATTCCTCGTCATAGTCATCATCATTGTCTTCTTCTTCTTCATAATCCTGATCTGCCATTTCTTCATCTTTAGTCCTTCTTCTCGTCTGTGATGGTTTAACCCCATTTTTCTGCCTACTAGAGAAACCGTTTTGGGACTTTGATCTAGCCACCTTTCTCACCTCTTTCATTGCCTCTTCTTCTTTTTCTTCTTCTTCTTCCTCCTCCTCCAACTCCTCCAGCTCATCCTCCCACTCATCCATGATAAATCTATCTTTACCCCTCTTTGCTCTTGATCTACCCTTCTTTCTCACCTTTTTCATCTCCTCTTCATCTTCATCTTCATCTTCTAGTTCCTCCAGCTCATCCTCCTCCTTGTCCACGATAAATCTATCTTTACCCTTTTTTGCTCTTGATCTACCCTTCTTTCTCACCTTTTTCATTTCCTCTTCATCTTCATCTTCCTCCTCCAGCTCATCCTCCTCCTCTTCATCCACAATAAAATTATCAATGCCCTTTTTGGCTCTTGATCTACCATTATTTCTCACCTTTTTGATTCCCTCTTCATCTTCCTCCTCCTCCCCCTCTTCAATAAATCTATCACCGCCCTTTTTCGCTCTTGATCTACTGTTCTTTCTCGCCCATCTCACTTCCTCTTCCTCTTCCTCCTCCACATAATTACCGAAGCTCTCTTCCGACGCATTCCCATCCACAGAGGAGCAATAGTCCTCCTCCAAATCCTCAGAAACTAGCTTTTCTTCATCTGAAACCACATAATCTTCATCCGAATCATCAGAACCCTTATAATTTGACCGAATCCGGGGCTTGACTCTTCGCTTGGAACTAACTTTCCCTCCCTTTACCATCTGTTTCTCGAACCAAAAAAAATTTCAAAAAACCACGTATCAAATCCAATCCCCAAATTCCCAAAATCCAATTACATTAGACCCAAAAAAATAAAAAAAATGTCTGTATTTTTATTGATCAATTATTTCTGGTCACCGATCTGCCTACAAAATTGAAATCCCAGTAACAAAAACCCCAGATTTGATTTTTATCCAAATTATTCTCAATTACACCAAAATTCATGACCAAAAAAATTGAAACTTTACATCCTTCTGACTCTCTAATCATCCAATTCCTACCCTCTTCAATTTTTTCCAGCTCAAATTTACCAGAATTGTACACAAAAAGCGCAAACTCCCAAATTGAAAAACCAAATCTTACAAAAAAAATCCCCAAAAAAAAATAAAAAAATCTAACACTACAAAAAAAAACACAGAAACAAATCCAAAGACCTGCACTTTACAATCTCCTCAAATCAGATTCCAATCCATGCAAACAAAAAAAAGTTAAACTTTACATTAAAATTACATATAAAAACACAAACAAAAAAAATTACAAGGGAGAGAAACAAGGGTACCTGAGATAGAGAGAGAAAGACAGCACCGGAAACAATGGCCCCGGAATTTTTTTTTTTTTTTTTTTTTGCTGGTTTAGGTTTTTTTGTTTTGTTTTATGTTCTGCTCTGCATTGCTTCTTCTTCTTTGTTTGGTTGGGTGAGTTTTTATTTGCGCATAAAGATTTATACTTGAAGCAACTTGCCTTCTCCAGTTGGATGTTTCATATTCTATAAATTACGTAACTGCCCTCCTGCCGTTATGGTCAGTACACTGTCCTTTTTTTTTTTTACAAATGAAGGATAATGTGAGTCATGGTGTATTTTAGTGTTACTTCCCCGGGATTTGATTGGTGCCTACCTCAAAACAACCCAGAGAGAGAGACTTTACTGTGGATGCTACAGTTATTACCTCTAACATCAAATCAAATATTCTCTTTTTCTCTCGGTCTATATAATCATGTACTCACTATAGTCTATACTTTCCTTTTCTTTTTTGGATAGGTTTCTTCTTTTGCCTTCATCATTCCATTTTAAATTTCCAATTTTGGTTTACAAAATGTCAAAATGAACCTTTAAGTTTGATGGACTTTTACCATGTATATTGATATTAAATGATTCTTGATTTCGCACATAACGTTTTTCAAAATTAAGGTTTTATTAATGTTTTAATTGACTGTTACTTTATTCGTTACAAGCTTACATGATAAAAAAAACGAGACTCGCGATATTACTTTCTCAGAAAATACAAATTGATCTAACAACGAACTGAAATTTGTAATAGATTTTAAAATATTAGCAAAAGAAATATGTCATTTTGTTATTTTCGGTTTCTTATATCTAATTACAAACAATATGAATTGTATACTTGATGTGTCTAAATGACTACAAACGTGGATCTTACATATACCACCCCAATATTAACGTTTAACAGTTTATTGTGATACTAGCCGTCGCCTTCCTCCTCCTTCTCTCCAGGAGAATGGCTTCGCCGCAGTCCAATGCTGGGTTCTTCGTCGGACTGAACAAGGGTCACGTCACCACCAAGAAGGTATTGACTCCACGCCCTTCTAACCGCAAAAAGAATAGCATGAGATGTGCGACCCTCTCCCCAAACCCTATCCTCCTTGGGCTAGATTTTTATGGCCAGGTCTATGTGGCAGTCTTCCTCAAGGGTCGCCGATGTTCGATCCCATCAATCCTTGACAACACTATTCTTGAGGGCGTGGAGAATTATAACGTGAAATTTTCCTGTCGATTGACTATGGCAGATCGAAGGGTTTCGTTTGGCGTATGCCTTTTGGCTATAAAAGCTCTTCTTATTGTCAGCGAAGGTCGGAAAAAATGGGTTGGCTGCTGCTCTAGTGGATGGTGTTGATGATTTCGGCATCATTTATGGCTAGTGTGAAATGGCCTGGGATGGATCCTCTAAAATGTGCGACTGAATCTGTAGTTGCATCTGAAACTTTTCGCTGCGGTGGTCATGGCAGCGGCTGGTGGCGGCACTGTTAGATTGTTGAGCTTACCAAACTTGCCTGGGCCTCTGGTCCAGCTCACTCCTTTCTAGTCTGGGTTGAGGTCTTTGGGCTTCATCGCGGGCCTCAAAATGAGTGGGTTGGCCCTCTAGGGATAGTTTTTATTTAAATTTTTTTAACTTTACCTATTACAATGTTTTATCATGTATTGGTAGTAGGCTTGTTTCAATAAGTGAGCATAGGTACCGTCAAATGATTATGCATGATTTATGTATCGTTGTGGTTTGTCCACAAACTTTTTATTTACTCTAAATCGGTAGAGAAAAGGTATGTAATGGTCTTTTCTAACTTGAGATTTCAATCAACTTGATTTCAAAAAAACAGTTAATTGTGATAGAGTATACCAGGAAAACATTAGGTGACTAGTGCTAACAACGTAAGGGAAATGAGGTAGAAGAAACTCACCCGCCATCTCTCCTCCCATTTTCATATTTATGTTACTTTGTCATTCTGATTTGATCATATGTGGTTAAAGAGTCTCTTATGTCTTTGCCGTCTTCTACATATAATTATTGCTTATATATTTTTCAAGAAATAGATTGTTGATTCACTAAGAAAAAAAAATAACAACGTCCTAGAGCGAGAATCCTTTCCATAAATAATGAAAAATTAATAATACCTACTTTTAGGATCCAAAGTGAAATTAACCGACAGAGAGGTTAAACCACAATTTGTATAAGAATCTACCAAAAGGGAAACCCATATCATCTAAAATCCATTTACAGGAAGCCTTGTTGGCACCATAATTTTGTAATTAGCAGTGTCCAATTACATAGATCTACCGAGAAACATTTCCAATGTCCAAATCTGATAGAGAATCATAACCTATATAAAAAATATATATATAATGGAATTCGATTCAGTAATAGAGTTAAAGAGTTGATTAATCAAGTTTATTTTAGTCCGTTTCTTGTCATTATTATTGATAAACAACTAATTCCTCTAATTGTTGACACCCCACCAAAATGTGCACTCACCTCCACCATTAGAAAAATGCATGAACATAAAGCTAGAGGTACAATAACATGTCTTCAACTTTTTTTCCTAATTTGAGCAGGAAAAACCCAAACAGCATGATTAATGTTTCAAAAGTGCATATTGCATGAGGTAAAGACTTCCATCATTGATTTGATAGGTCTGTTAAAGGAAAGGAGTTGGTAAAAAAAATAAAAAAATAAAACAAAGAAGAATTTTCTCCAAGATATTTTGAGAGAATGTGCTATTTTAATTCAATCAACAAGAACACTATTGCATAAGAAAACACATTAATTGCAAAATGATTTATATATTTTCATGTTTCATGATATTTGGACAGATACACTTGGATCTGAGTTTGGTGGAGGTAGTTTTGGGTTGGGCTAACACGAGACGCTTTTCCTGCTCCAGGTCCAACAAATTAATGGGCTTTCCTTGATCTTCATCCAGCCCGCTTAATTGTGAGAACTCGGACATCTTCAAGGAGAGTTTCCCACAATGTGGGGTGGTGAAGTTGAACGTGGATCCGGCTTCCATCTGGAGAGGTTAAACTGAGTTAGCATTTGAGATGTGTAATTGTGTATATCTGAGTTAGAGGAAAAGGCTGTTGTCGTTTGCGTTATAAGAGATCGATGCTAGAGTGTTGTTTTTGCTCCGATGACAATTGCAACCTTATCGAATTCGTCTAGCTATGCAGTTTATGATGCAGCACATTATATTGCTACTGTGATTTGACACCCTAGCTAGCTAGTAGCTACCATGTTGGTTGGACAAGTTCGAGTGGATGCTAATGCTAATGTTTTGTGAATTATGCTGGATGTCTGAAGTGGAACTCTATCCTTCACCAGAATTGGTTAAATTGCTATGAGCAAGTGGCCAACTTAAAAGCGTCGAGCCGTCGACGCATCTTTATGTAAACCATCGAATCTAGCTACCTATATATTATTGAAATTTTCATTATCAATACAATAATATAAGGGGCTCCTAATATAATTGAAGGACAATTAGGTTATTGTTATGATAATCTTGGATCACCTTTCTTTTAGCTAGGAACAACTCATGATCAACTTCCTTTACTCCCAACATATGAATATGATAGGAATCCAAGGGATCGAGTTGAGTTGTCCAACTTCAATGACTCGGGCTGTTCGGCATATTCAAGCCCCTACCCACTCAAAGACACTTGTTGAACATAATACCCAAACTTTAGGGACCATCACAGTGAAGAAAGATAGGATATACAACAATCTCTGCCCCTTAAAAGAAGAACATCAGAAGCTTTAAAGCCAAAGCCCTTGATTGAATATTGAGCTTATCTTTGCCCTAATTAAGCTAATTATCGAGCTTAAAGCTCCTTCAGGCTAGGCATGCTAGATCTTGGTCAGTACTAATTAAAGGACCAACAGACAAGATCACAAGAAAATGTGGGAAGCGTCACTAAGTTTTAGCAAGTGCGGCCAGGCCAATCGATCACTATAGGTGAGACTGTGGAGAGAATTCCCATAAGTTTAATTACCCTCCTCCGTCTTATTTGGTTAGTCCAGAAGAATGAGCTATATATATGCAGGCAAAGACATATATGAATGCATATCGATTGAACTGTCTTGGTTTTAGGGGAACTGTCATGAAAGGAGTTCCTTAAAGACCTTAGCAGCGCATTACAGATATATGATATTGCTTTCACTTTTCATCCCATGTTTGATTGTGTCTTTTCTTCTTCCTTCGCCAACGCTGCAACACGTAAATTTTGTGATAGAATTCCATCATTACTAAATGCAACCTTAAACCAGCCTTTAATATTGTTAAACAACTCTTTATTTTACCACAGTGTTATATGTTTGTTCGACCGCAACTTTAGACAATAAAATCCCTTAATAATGTTAACATTGTCACGTTTGTTCGCTCAGCACCTACTAATTTAGAGCCAACGATAAGGAGGGATTTCTCCAGTCGACATCTTTCAATCTAGGGAAAGCTAGATAGGTCTACTTCCCATCAACCCCCATATAATTCAGCGAAACTAAGCTAACTGGGGCTAGTTGATCGATATAGCTAGGCTGATGACCCATGCAGTGACCCATATGAATGACAGGACTCTCTCCTAGGTCTACATGAAAGTGTAAAGAAGCAAACTGAATCGTGCTAGTTATACTTTGCATCATGTCTGCTTACAGATCAGTACGTTTCGCAAACACTAATAAAAATGATGGTCCATACAAGTACGTTTGGGGATTGATGTATAGCTATCACTGATGTGATTTTTCTACTCAAATTAAGTTCCTGACCCAACCAGGAGACCATGCATCATCGGTGAAAAACACACTACTATTACTTACTTTCCGTCCGGCAATCTAGCTCGTCGTCTCCAAAGTACTTTTACTGCTGAAACTTACCTTGAATAATTAATCAATGGTAAGATATATATATACATATATATATATGTACGTACTTGAAGAAGTAAGGAATTACTGAACATACTTCCAGTATTTATTGGATTATTGACCTGATTATAGATAAGTACCGGACTCTATCTGATGCCGGTGGAAGTGATGCTGATGTTTGATCTGATTTTGTCGACGTATTTTGGCCGGACCGGTGGAGCCCATTTCGTAGCCAGTGTTTTTCGGCCGGCAGTCTTAACTTTAACTAATACTACATATGCCGGCATGGAGCTTCGGGTCCTACCGTAGCTACTTTTGGGACCCACATACCTATTTGTCAATGCTTGAGTAACCAACTTTTAAAATTGGCGCTCCGAACCTGTAGGCTCGTTTAATGCCAAGCCGTAAGTTTGAATCTTTCAACCGATTTTGGAGGGAACGACGTATGAATTGACAGAACAGCCCTTCCTCTTTTACTTTATTTACCCTGATGCTCTATGATCCTCAATTTCTCATAATGGCAAGGCGTGGCATTTCATAACCATTGTGGTATGCTTTGATCGATTGTTGATTACACCTCTTAAAATTGTCAATTATGGCCACCAGCTGATCAATGTCCCCTCCCTTTCACTAGTCATCATATTTGCAAAGCCTGTCTCCGGCGAGCTATAGTTGACAATGTGCTTCAGGTGTATTGAAGAATCGATCAATCTAGATTTTACTCTAAAAAGCTCCATAATTGGTAAATTTTTACTCGATTATCATTACAATACCTCGTAACCAATATTAAGTATGGCTTTCCACCAAAGAAAAACCTCAGTCTCAAAATCAACTCTACATCTTCGTGAATCAAACTCGAGCAGTGTTATTCACTTGATACTGGACCACTAAGCCACTTACAGTGGTTCGTATGATCATATGTTATTCAAGTAGTTCATAGTCTATTTGGTGAGAGGGTTTAAGATTTGCCTCTTATCCTAGCCGAAATATAATTTGATTTGCTCTTCAATCCATTGAATGTACATATAAAAGAAAGAAAAAGAAGATATTATATCACAATATACTTATAATGGATCATATACTAAGTTACTTACAAATTACATTAGATCCTTAAAATAAGTTCTAAGCTCATGTGCATGTTCTGCTAAACCCACCCCACTTCATCCCCACCACAAAGCCTAGAAGTATCTTAGACTAAGAAACTTTACCACAAAAACATCAAAAAGATGAAAATAGCATATAGATAATATAGGCTTGAAATTAAAAAGCATTTCTTCTATATGACTGCAAATGGCCTAAATCATGAAGTGGTGCTCACATCATGTGCGCTTACTTGCCCTGTCCATGTTAAGCTAATCAGTGTCAAGTGGAAAATTAGAAGATAAGGGTGGTGGTGTTCCTCCTTGAGTTTCCTTTTCATCTGTTTGGGTTATATTTGATTGTTTTGCTGGGCGAGGCTAAGCTAGTCCCCCCTCTTTACCCTTTTTCCTTTTACCCTAATTATAACCGGTCCTATGTATAGTATTAGATGTTTGATCACAGCCTTTTTGGAGTAGCTTCATGATTGTGAATTTTGGTGTAACATATATTTTCAAGTGCTACCTCATGAGAATGTTGTTAGTTAATTTCATAATGCTTCTTCTAAAGAGGCCCTAGTACTCATTTCTTGGTCAAGTGCATGGTACTAATCATCATTCTAACTTTTGAGAAGTGAGTTATTAATTGTTCTAAAAAACGATTAATTTCCCTATAATAACTATGCTCATGGTTTAGCCTTTAATTACATATATATAAGCAAGACTCGAAGAGGGTTAATGAAAAGAATAAAATGGCATCTCAAAAGACAATTTGGACTGTTTCTGCTACTAAAATATGTACACTAAGTTAACACTTATTTAAAGTAATGACCCCTCTTGAAGAAAAGAAGCAGATGACTAGTTATTGATCATTGTGTATGTATTTATACGTTGTGTATAGTCGCCGTAGAAAGGAGATAAATGTGTCTAAGACAAATAAACATATGAATAAAATGAAAGAGTTCTAGTTAGGCTATGTTAGCTCAATTACACGACAAAAAATGTCCTAGGTAAAATATTTTGACACATTGCGTTTACCAAAAAAATAATATACTAGAGTAGAGTACAAGAGTACATACAACATGTATTGTATGTGTAAGTTCACCAATAAATCAATTAAACGCGTACTATTTATCTATTTTAGATTTCAAAGTGATAATGACTCTTATTAATAAAAAATACCAAAATATTTTTGATCGTGGCTTAATGGTTTTTGGTTTTTGTAATCTTACTTAGTAAGTGTACTTCCGAATCTCAAATATGTCAAAATAACCAAATACTATGTAATGCACACTTTTAGCATTTACATGCGCCGATGAATATATTTATGGACCTAAATTTCGGTTTTCCTAGTTTTAATATGTTGTTGGGTCTTCTTGAGATGTTTTGGTTTGGTCCCCTCTCTTGTTATTCTTTTTTCTTTAATATTTTATTTGAGCGTTAGAGAGATTATTTCTCTCTATCACTCATCTTTCAGCCGAAAAAAAAAAAATTTATGGACCTAAATTCTTTTAGGGTACCTAACAGTGGAACAGAAAGAGTATTGAGAGATAATTGTATTCCACCAAACCTCAATTCAATAATAAAGACTGATTTGTTATTTCTTTTTCTTAGCAAGACCTCTATAATTTCTATTTTTCGTAATTGTTTTTTAGAAGGCTTTTGTCGTGTTGTGGAATATAAACCGTTAATCCCATATCTCCGGGAGGCTCGGAATTAGGTTCGGTGTAGCTTTCTCCATTCAAGATTAGACAGAGAAGAAGCTAAAACAGAGAGAGAACCCCAAGAATCAAAGCTCCAGAAAAACCAAACCAAAACCCAAACAAAGAAAGTGAACGAAAAGATAATCACCCCAAACCCAAATTTTCTCTCTCCCTTCACTTTCCATTAGTCCTTTTCCTTTTATTTCTTTCTTATTCTTCAAAATTAGGACCCTAATCTTCACACCCAAGTCTCCCCCTCTATATCTAATTCCAGTTTCTCCCTCACAGAGCTCAACCAAAGCTTCAATCTTCAACACAAAAAAACCCAAAATTTTTTTTGTTCTTTAGAGAAGTGTAAGCTTCAATGGGAAGGAGTTGAATTGTGAAGTGAATTTGTTATATCTTGGTGGTAATGGCAACGGAGCAATCGTTGCCTTTTAATGTTGCGGCTGTAGTTGAAGCTGTTCTTCAACAACAAGGGCCTCGTCTCACCGATGTGGGATTGGCTTCAAGGAAGGCAGATGAAGCTTGTAATCTTCTATCCATTTTTGCTTTTCTAAGTTATTGCTTCTTCATTCTCTTTGGTGTTTTCTCTGATGAAATGTGTTGAGCTTGTTAATTTTGATGGAAATGTACTGCAAAGGAACTTTCTTTTTAATGAAATCTCAATAGTCCAATCTTCATAAATGGCTAGCTTTTGTTATCTTTGGCTTGATAAATTGAAATCGTGGGAGGGTCAATAATTGGTGAGCAATACTATCATTTGGTTTAGTGCAGATAAATTTGGAAATGAAGCTTGAATGCATTGTTATGTTGTTATATATTTCAATCATCTTGGAGATGAATTTTGATATCATAGACCTCAAATTTAACACCCCAATTCAACAGTAGAAGTAAGGTTATCTCAGCATATGACTTGAATGTATTGTAATGTATAATGGATACATGGTGCCATGCTATTATGCAGCTTTGAGAAGGTATGAAGCAGCCGGGTGGCTTAGAAAGACGGTTGGAGTGGTGGGTGGTAAAGATTTGCCAGCCGAGCCTTCTGAAGAAGATTTTAGGCTTGGATTGCGAAGTGGAATAATCCTTTGCAATGTTATTAACAAGGTTCAACCTGGAGTTGTGGCAAAGGTATGGATGAACTTGGTTTCTATTTTGCCTTTGTTCAGGTTTTTTTGTTCCTATTTGTTAGTTGAATGGTTTGATGAAGATAGCTTCCTACGTGTTATTAGGTAGTTGAAGGCCCTTGTGACTCCGCAGTTGATGGAGCAGCTCTGTCAGCATTTCAGTACTTTGAAAACGTCAGAAATTTCCTTGTTGCTGTGGAGGAATTGGGGCTTCCAACCTTTGAAGCGTCTGATTTGGAACAGGTTGGTGCTGAGGGTACATTTATGGCTGTGCACTTCCAGTTATATATTTTCTTTTTGGTGATACTGATCCACGTACATTTGAGTTCACAGGGAGGAAAATCTGCTAGTGCAAGGATTGTCAATTGTGTTCTAGCACTAAAATCATATAATGACTGGAAACAAGCAGGTGGAAGTGGATCATGGAAATTAGTTGGAAACTTGAAACCACCTATCGGTGGGAAACCCTTTCTACGTAAAAATTCTGAACCTTTCATGAGTTCCTTTACAAGGACCTCATCATGGGGTGAACGGTCGCAAGATAGTTTCTCCAGTGAAGATCCCAATGAAGCAGTTAGTAAATATATTCCTTTTCTAAAATTTTCTTTACATTCATGAGACAATCGAGTTTAACTATTTTTTCTTTCAATATTCAGAGTTCTTCTCAATCCTTGCACATGCTAGTACGCGAAGTTCTTTCAGACAAAAAGCAGGAAGACATTCCATTTGTAAGTATCTTAATAAACTATAATGTGATGGGAGTCGACGGAAACTAGATCCATTTTTTTTTATCATGAAAGTAACTGTAGAGATATATATTTTTGAAAGGGTAGAGATATTTAAGATTGACTCAGTTGCTTCCTGTTACCCTTCCAATATATTGTGATCAGCCAGGGATTACAATTTATTACATTTGTTATTCTAAGAATAACATTTTCCCTCATATTACTACATTTTCTATATGGCCCAAACATACTGTTGTACTCACGGAAATCATTTATTGTTGCTTTAAACAGATTGTGGAATCTATGCTGAGTAAAGTAATGGAGGAATTTCAGCATCGGTTAGCAAGCCAAACTGAACTGGTAAGCAGCTGCCTGTCATCGAAAACAGTGGTTTACTTTTTCATGTGCCATTTGTTCTTTCCTGAGATATCATTGCTTCCTTACTGTAAATGGTATATATCAGATCCTGTTTATACTTTGATCCTGTTTTTCCACTAGTTTTTGAACTTCTACTGTTTTGTCTCATTGTCATTAGGAAGATTATATGGTGGCAGTTTCACTATTACTTATTATCAAGCTTCCTTAAATGATTTATTTCTGTCTGACATTGGCAGGTTAGAGCACCTTCCAAAGATAACCCTTGCCCCGACTCTGACTCTTTATCTCTTTCCGGACATGGTTCTGGTGATATCAAGGTATGTCTGCATGTGTTTAGATTCTCATTCACCCGAGATGTTGTGAAAATACAAAATACTGCAGTCAATGGGGTAACATTTTGTGTAATTTTAATTGATTTTGCAATTGGTGACATTTTCTTCGACTAATGGAAATATAGAATGAGGAGAGGGCTGCGACTCAAATAATGAAGGATGATTGTTGCAACCAAACATATGATCATCAAGAAGGATCAAAAGGCCAGCTTGTGAAACATAAAATGTTGGTTGAACAACAAAATAAAAATATTCAGGTAAATTGCAGTTGTATCATAATAGCTTCTCCAATATTGTTAATCTGTCCTAAAGAAGTACTGGTGAAATTGGTGCTGAAAATACTGTAGGAATTGAAACATACTTTATATGATACAAAAGCGGGAATGAAGTTTCTACAGATGAAGTACCAGGAGGAGTTCAACAACCTAGGTAATATAACTAAACTAAAACCGGTATTATTCTGTTTCTTTTCTAATTCCTAACGAGGACCATAATTAGTTTCACAATGTAGGTATGCACCTGCATGGTTTGGCTCATGCAGCATCAGGATATCAGAAAGTTCTTGAAGAAAATCGCAAGTTATACAATATGGTCCAGGATCTGAAAGGTAAGTTTCTGGTCTTTGTATGTATAAAAATCAATTTATGTTGCTTTAGTTAAAATTTAAAGATCATCATTTTTGTTTAATTAGGCAATATAAGGGTATACTGCCGAGTGCGTCCTCCATCGCCTGGGCAAACAAATCATTCCACTACTTTTGATCACATAGATGATGGGAAAATTACAATTGTCACCCCTTCAAAATATGGCAAAGAGGGGCGGAAATCTTTCAATTTCAACAAAATATTTGGGCCATTCTCAACACAAGGTTAGCTAGCTAGTCTTAAAGCAGGTGTATTCTCTCAATCATACTTCTTAGCATATTCACTGTCACTTTTTTCCAATGCAGAGGAGGTATTTTCAGATACGCAGCCTCTCATTCGGTCTGTTCTCGATGGTTACAATGTCTGCATATTTGCTTATGGACAAACTGGATCAGGAAAAACGTATACTATGGTATATGTGGAATTACACTTTATATGATTTCTTCATAAAATATGCTTTTGGGTATTGGTCCTGAAAAGCTATAGACTAAACTGTGGATTTATTTTCTTCAACAATATAGACCGGACCAAGTGAGATTACGGAGGAAAGCCGAGGTGTAAATTACAGAGCATTGAGTGATCTGTTTCATCTATCAGAGCTGAGAAAGGACACCATTCACTATGGAATCTCTGTTCAGATGCTTGAAATTTACAATGAGCAAGTTAGGGATCTCCTTGCAGTGGATGGCTCTAACCAAAGATATCCTTTATCAGTCCTGACCCTACTTTACTTTACAGATTGTGATGTTTCTTTTAACATTGAATGCATAATCATATTCTTTTGTGACCTTAACAATAACGTACATTAGAGATTCGAAATAGTTCGCAAAACGGCATTAATGTACCTGAAGCAAACCTTGTACCCGTATCATCAACATCTGATGTTATATATTTGATGAACCTTGGGCATAAGAATCGTGCAGTCAGTTCTACAGCCATGAACGACCGGAGCAGTCGATCTCATAGGTAGGATAAATGATCTATGAATATTACTACGAGTAATGTTCCTACATTTTTATAAATGCTATGGACAATAACTCCCTTCTCTTATGATAAACAGTTGCTTGACCGTTCATGTTCACGGAAGGGACCTGACATCTGGAAGTATTCTCCGTGGTTGTATGCATCTAGTTGATTTAGCAGGAAGTGAAAGAGTTGATAAATCCGAGGTGACTGGCGATAGATTAAAGGAGGCACAACACATTAACAAATCTCTCTCAGCTTTAGGAGATGTCATTGCCTCTCTTGCTCAAAAGAATTCACATGTTCCATATAGAAATAGTAAACTCACACAACTACTCCAAGACTCGCTCGGTAAGTTTGTTAAAGGACCTTGAGCTTACATAGAAAGTCATCATTTATGATAGTCCCCTTTGTAAATATTTGATTGGTCTTTCTGATATCAGGAGGGCAAGCAAAGACACTTATGTTTGTTCACATTAGCCCCGAGTATGAAGCTCTTGGAGAAACATTGAGTACCCTCAAATTTGCAGAACGAGTTTCCACAATTGAACTTGGTGCTGCTCGAGTCAACAAAGATAGTGCAAATGTTAAAGATCTTAGAGAACAGGTGGTCTATGCCTTCAATATTTATAACCAACGTGTGTGCAGTCTGTCAAACTATTTTTTTTTTTACTGTTTATCCTTTTAATATCAGATTGCTACTCTGAAGACAGCCTTAGCACGAAAAGAAGGTGAGGGAATGCACTTGAAACATTCGCTCTCCCTTAGCCCAGAAAGATTTAGAATGAAGTCTACTGGCTCTTCGCCTTCGCATCCAAGCAGAAAAAGTATTGGAGATTTTTCTAGTGGTCGCAAGCATCTGACAGAGGATCTTGGAAACGTAGAGGTACACGGCCAAGTAATTAATATCTATACATGTATTAAAATTTTATTTATAAATGGTCTCTTATCACTTGATTTTGCTTCATAAAATTTGGTTTCCCTAGGTTCGTAAAACCTCTACATCAAAGCCAAAAAGGCGAAGTTTAGATCTTCAAGACATGTTGATGCATTCACCTATATGGCCATCGGTTGCTAGTCCCATAGTGAATGGTAAGGAAGACAGTAAGGAGTTGTTTTCATCAAAATCTGGTGATTGGGTTGATAAAGTGATGGTGAACAAGCTTGAGAGTAAAAGTAGAGAACAAAGTCCATTAAGATCATCATGCTGGGATCATGTGGACGATGGACAATTACCAGAGTTTGGTCAGAGTCGCATCCCACACCCAACCGTCATATGCTCAACGACAGACAATCAAGACTTTGACGAATCTGATGATCAGCTTGATGCTACAACTAGTGATTCTTCAGAGCCAGACATGCTTTGGCAATTAAATGCTCCCACTAAAGCAACAGACATTCCAAATGGGTTGGGACCAAGAACAAAGAAAACCAACTCCAGGCCAATAAGGAGCCCCGAAACTAGGTAATTTGATCTCCATGAGTTTATGGTCACAATTATCTTTAAGTTGCATTAGCTGCTAGTTTACTAAGATTGATGCACATATGATCCTTCCTTTGATATGTTCAAATATTATATTTCGATCACTTATCCTATTGTTTTTAGCAGAAGTTTCATTCCATCGCTGATTCCTTCACCGTCGCGAAAACCACCGAATGGTGGTGTTGGTCAAGCTTTGCCTAAGAGGCAATCAGTTTCTGCTGAAGGCAAACGAAGGTATGGAAGTGCCAAGTGAAGATGGGTTTACAGCTCATGGTGTGAAAGTTTGCGAGATATATAATTTTTTTGTCATTTTTGTGTATTCATGTCTATGAAGGAACAAAGAGAAAGTGAGAGAAGTTTCTAGATCTGTATAATTGAATCGGCAATTGCCAAAGTTTCTGTCATAGTGATCATAAAGAAAAAAAAAAAAAAAAACACTTTGGATCGCCTTTTGTAATCTTAAAACAAAAATGGATAAATTACTGATAATTTTTTATATTTGTACTGTGTCGACAGTTTAGTTCTTATGCTTTTAATTTCAACTGATCACTCCTTATAATCTCAATTTTCTACTAATTGGTTTCATTCAAAATAATTGTTTACTATTTTTCAACTTCCTGAAATGCCTTTAGGTTATTTTTTTTATCTTTTTACTTTCTCTTCTTCAAAACCAAAACCAATAGAAGCTCCAGAATATCTTGGTTTATGATTGTTGATCTTCAATCCAAGAATTTTATAATTGCAAACTGATTTCAATCAGAAAAAAAAAATACAAATTGATTTGATACATATTGGCTAACAAAATCAAATAAAATCACCATCACTATAAAATAAAATTTTATCAAATCTCTATCATATCAATTTAAACCAAAATGAGATTAAAAAAATTCTCATCATCATCTTTAACATTAACAACTCCTATGAATAAAACTATATAAATAACTATCATTTCATATAGTTAAGCTTACAAACAACACTACTGCACTATGCTTAATTAATATTTTTTTTTGCCAATAAGGCACAAACTTAATTTGACTACATAACCTTTCATGGTGGGTTGTGTATTATTTGGTTTTAGTTTTGAAGAAAAATGAAAAGAAATCAAGAAGAAAAATAATAAAACAACACCTAAAAGCATTTGAGGAAATTAGAAAATAGTTAACAACCATTTTAGACATATTGGACCAATTGGTTGAAAATTGAGACTACGAGGAGTGACAAGTTGAAATTGAAAGCACAATGACTAAACTGTCGAAAATCTAAAAGTATAAGAAGTGACCAGTGTCCAACAAAAATTGACAAGCTTTAGGCCAGCCAACTTAATTGTAAGCATAAGAACAAAAGTTTCCCATAGTTTAAAACTCAAAACAAACAATTTTTGTAGCAATTTGAAACCAATAGTTTGGCTATAATGAGATTCAAAAAAATAAAATAAATGATCTAAAAATAATAAAATATAAATATATTTTCCAATGACACATTTTTCTTCATCTTTGGAGTTTTGAGCTTCAACTTTTTTTTCTTTTTTGTGGGAGTCTTGGGTTCCATTGTAGGTATAGGTCTTCCTAAATTACGTACAACCTTTGGCCGGTAATCTGTATCACCAATATTGTACTTGCAATCAACTAATTCTTGATTCTTCAAGCTATCTGCAATCGCATGCATACTGTATATTAGTATATGGACAACACTAATGTATAGAATAAGTACAACAGTTTTCCTAACATCATCTTTACATACAAATATATGGCTACGTTATGATAAATTTATATAAGAATCCAGTCCCTTCTGATATGAGTTTACCCATTCTCCTCCACTAAATCTATGAATAGGTACGTATGCATATGATATCATCCATAGTCTTTGTCACAACCCAAAAATTGGGAAAACACTCATATTTCAATATTAGACATAAAAGTCTAAAAACTGAAATATGAAAAAAAAAAAAATTTGAAATAGAACAGTGATAGGCTACTAATCTGAGGGAAAAACTTATTTATTAACAACACACCTATTTACAAAATGAATTACCATCTATAATGGCAATCCACATCTTATTTCAAACAAAGCTGAAAATGCACATAACGGAAAGTAAAACTATAAACACGTTTTTTTTGTCTTCACCTTCACTTCTAGCCTTCAAGATCTTGACCTGCAAAATTTCTAAAGGGATGAGCATAAACAGCCCAGTAGGGAGCAAAAGTCTCACAAAACAATGCATATCAACAATTCCAAATGTATTCTACAACTAGTTAATTCATGAAGTAAAATCTAAAGAGCCTACACGTCCCATACCGTGTATTTTACCACAAGGGTGATTCTAAACATTTTACGACATGAATTAACTCTCAACCCATTATTCCTATCCCCCTTTTGCTAGTCGTCTTGTCCATTCCCCTGTCGCCAGCCCCGAATTACCCTTTTTCCTACACTAATTGCGCATTATTTTGGGCATACATGGTGGCGTGGTACCTGCCGAGGTTATGGACTCAACTACGCAAAAGTTTTAACCCAAACTTCTCTACCCAAGGTACTTTGTACATAAAACTAATATAGCATATCTATACCTTTAAATATATAACATATACATAATAATCTCAGCAAAATAATAACCAATAAACAATCTATCAAACAACAAGCATAGAGGTTTCCCGTTGTTCCCCCCTACCTTTGCCGATTCCCTCTTTAAAATTCAGCTCCTAGTAAAAGAATAAAATCAAAGAGTTAACATCCTATATCTAAAGCATTACACTGATAAAAAGTGCAGAATAAAAGCATAACATTGCCTTAGTACCACAAGAAAATTCAGTTTTTGCACAACTCAAACCAGAAAATCAGTCTTTTGACCTTAGTACTTCTACCCTGAAATTTATATTTTTCGGTAAGGAATCTCACATCAATTCCTTCTAAACATTTGTAACAGACAAAAAAAATTAAATTCTCAAACTTGGAATGACTCAAAAACGAGTTTCCAAACAAAAGTTATGAATTTTCAAAGTTTGACATTAGTCCAGGATTTTCTGACGAGAATTCTGCCCAGAAAACTGTTTGACCAGAATTGATATAGCTAGATTTAGTAAAACAAGATGGTGTCTTCATAACATTTAAAGTAGACACTCTAAAGAAACTACCAGAACTGGAATCACCCGAAAAGGATTTTTACACAATTAGTTATGTATTTTCAAAGTAGCAGTACAGAAACAAGGGTGTGCAAAACAGTATGATTTCTGGAAATTGAACACAGCAGCCAACTAACATGATTTCTGGAAATTCAATCTTCAGCATGATATGTGGAACTAACTTGATTTAGTTTCCAGCAACCAACTAACAAATCAAATAAAACACAAGATATAGGATTTAATAGTTTGTAATGAAAACTCTAACATATAACAAAGAAAAAACTATTTAGGAAAGCTGAACAATCCTGTAACCTTTCTGACCCAGCAGTACAAAACATAAAAACTGTACCGAACTGTGCATGATCTGAAATCAGTGTCTTCTAATGAAATACAGAAGACAAACTAAGGAAAATCTGAGAGTTGGAAATTCAGAAAAACAAGTTTTTTACAGTTAGTTATGATTTTTCAAAGTTCTGCTTCTGTTTCAAAAAAGCTGCACTAAGAACTAGTTTTGCAAGTTTTTCTGTATTACTACACCATTTCGAAATCTGAAAAAAACTTATATCGATAGAAACTAAAAACTTCAATGTTTCAAACACAGTAAAGTGAGTAAACCATACAAAGTAATGAGTTACAATACTTGAACTAAGTACTTCAAATAACACCTTTTTGTTGATTTAGAAAACTAACATACAAAATTCTTTTGTAAGATTTGGTTGCCTTAAAACAAATAATCTGAAGTACAAGATAGACACTAAACAAAGTTTGAATGTCTTTGTAACCAAGTAGTAATTTCAAACAATACCTTAAAGACACCATGACAATGAATCACATCAACGCAAATCAAAACAGAAATTATAACAAGAGGACCAACCTCTAAATCTCTCTTCTTATAGCACCCCTTCTGCTTCTTAACTTTCTAACTTTATACTAGGAAAAGACTCACCAAATTATCTCTAGCATGCTTCTAATCTCAGCTATTTATAGTGATCATCTAAGCAAGTAAACATCCAATTTCTGATAAGCATGAAGAGAACAATTTGGATTCAAATAACTCAGGGAACTTACACCTGGATAGTAGGTTTAACACCTCCTTAGTTTAGGGTTCCACCTCTGGTTCTAGGGTTCATCTTCCAAGGATGTAGCTTGCGTGAGTCACCTTGTTTCAATCTGGAATTTACACCTCCTGCTTGAGTAAAGTGAATTAGGGATTTGGATGCAGCTTTTTCTGAGATTTGGGTTGAATTTCTAAGCTTCTGGGCTAAGGAAAGAAGGTGATAAAGATGAAGGGATGAGACAAAGATTCGAGCTAGAAGATTCTGGGGATTTCTAACTATTTTTTCCTTCTGGGTTCGTCATCTCTCTTCCCCTTTCTTTTCTCTCTCTCGCCCTCTCTTCTTCTTCTCTTTACTTTCTGTTTTTCTTTCTCCCGATCGCCTACTAGCTACTTATATATATATATATATATATATATATATATATATATATATATATATAACATACTTACACAACACAAGTATAAAATATACGTATATATATATATATATATATATATATATATATATATCTACACATACTGATTTACTTATACTTATATATATATATATATATATATATATAGTAAAAGAGATATATTTAAATATAAAGAAATTAAAATCTTTTCTAAAAAAAAAATAATAAAATAAAATAAAACATAGGTCGTTACAGTCTTTTATGATGAGCAATTACTCTACACACTTATTTAAGGGAAAATGTCTATTTGGTGCTAATTTGACCCCCTGACTGCCCATTCAAATGACAAACTTATTTTTTTCCCCTATTCAACATAAGGTAACAACTCTATTGCCCATTTGAACAAATCTTTTTCAATTCTAGTACAAATTTAATTTTTTTTCTTCCTTTTTTGTCCTTTTGTCTTATCTAACATATTTTTGAATTATAATGTGTTGAGAAAGTGGAAGATAAAAAAACAAACTTTGCCGAAATATCACCCAACTCCTCCGGCCTCCCATGGCCGGTCGCCGGAGCCTGGTCGCCGGATTCCGGGCACCAATTTTTTTTTTTCGCCGGATTTTTTTTTTTCGCCAGATTTTTAATTTTTTTTTTTTTTTTTTTATAATCAGGTTATTGACGATGGTTACTAACTCTCAGTAAATAATTTACAGATTACAGTAAATAATCGATTATTGACCCCCGGTAATCGATTACTGGGAGTCAGTAATCGGTCAGTAATCAGGTTACTAACCCCCAGTAATCAATTACTGACCCCCAGTAATCAATTACTGACTCCCAGTAATCAGGTTACAGATTCCATATTTTCCAGTAACCATGTTACTGACCTCCAATAATCGATTACTGACCCCCAGTAATCCATAACCAGAGTTCATGAAGTTGTAAAACTTTGATCACAAAACATCCACACTATACTGGTACTAAGATTTCATTGATAACTTGACAATAACATAAAGAACTTGCACATACAATACAATGAAACTCTACAGATTTCATGAAGTAATCAGGTTACTGACCCCTAGTAATCGATTACTGACCCCCGGTAATCGATTACTGACCCCCGGTAATCGATTACTGACCCCCGGTAATCGATTACTGACCCCCAGTAATCGATTACTGACCCTAACCAAGAGAGAAAAAAAAAAAAAAAAAAAAAAAACCCTAGTTTTTTTTCTTTCCGTCGCCGTTGCCGCTAGCCTCGCTCCTTCATTGCTTTGCTGCCATATAGTGATGGAGACCATTTTCTAGGGTTAGGGTTTTATCTCCCCTTCTCCTCTTCTTCTTCTTCTTCTTCTTCTTCTTCTTCTTCTTCTTCTTCTTCATCTCCATCAATCTCAGCCCCACATCTTCACTCCACACCCAAATCCCAAACCTCGATCAGCTCTACTCTCATCACTGCAACGAAAAGCAACACCACCCTCCTCCTCCTATAACCAGAAAAAGCCTATAAGAACACATCTCCCTCCCACAATACAACATATCTGAAGCCTCTGGACCCGGATCGCCGCCCCTCGACCTCGACCTCGACCTCGACGAAGAAGCCCATCGTCTGAAGCTCGCTGCAGTCCAGATATGGACACCCTTCGCTGCTCTTCCCCAATCCGACGGAGGAGGAACATGAGGCAGATCAGCCTCGTCTGAGGAAGTGGGCGGCGGTGGAGGCCGAGTTGGTGGAGCAAATGAAGGCATAGGTTGTGGTTTCCGGTGGTGAGGTGGTGGTACAGGAGAGGAGGAGGAGGGTGAAGTGAAACCCTAATTAGAGAGAGAGAGATTTATATATGGTTTTAGTATAGGGTAATTAGGTATTTTTATCAAGATTCATTGGAATGGGTAGGTAACATTGAAATGGGCAAGTTTTTCAAATTTTTTTGTGCAAATGGTCTTTTTCCCCTTATTTAAACTACTAATTAGTTGACATGTATATATATATATATATATATATATATATATATATATGATAGAGATGCTCAAACAAATTCAAACACGCAGACACTAAATCAACAAAATGATGTAGTAATATTCACGAGCCACGAAAATCCACAATAATCTGGTTCCCTAAATCATAGATCACTCTAATATTAGCAAAAAAAAAAAAAAAAAAAAAAAAAAAAAACAGACATGTTGATTAATAACGTGAATAGAAAATATAAGAAAGAGTTTTGGTGGAGATCACTTACACTGTGACATGGATTTAGGTTGCACGACTGGCTTAAAAGAACCCTCTAGGCTGACAAAATCACGAGTGCTATTTTCAAGATATGCAGTATTGGAAGATGACTGAGAACTTAGAAAATTAAATTGCATCAATTCTTCATCCTCCCGTGCAGTGTCTTCTGTTTGCAACACTGCCGCTGTAAAACCTTGGGCAAATACCTTAGCCTCAATCTCCAACTCCTCCCTCGCAAGCTTGTTCAAATCAAAAGGAATCCATATTCGTGTCCATAAGTCCACTACAATCAGCTACCTTCTCATCCACATCCATTGCAGACAATTAAGTGCTTTTCAATTATCGAGTTCTCTTTGTTTTCATCCTCTAAAAAACTTGTAAGAACAGAGTGCATAGACACCCCATCAGACCGTTGTCTCTGACTTGTTTTCTTAGTAGGAGTATCTGGAATCTGAACCAGTTCCATGACATTATTACTTTCAATCTCAACGTGCTCTCTATTCTTCCTCTTGTAAACCCTGATGGAAACCAATCAAAACTAATCAAAAATAAAGTACTCTTGATGAACTAAACGAGAAAACTAGAAAGCAAAATAACTTACTTGAACGTCGGTGGTATGTGCATAGTTGTAGTTGGGGTAGTCGATCATCGGCTCTACAAGGTATAGCTTCGCGAGTTAAAAAGAGTCTGATTCTTGGATGAATTTTAGAGTTTGGTTACAAAATTTCTCATCTTTTGATTTTTTTTTTTTGGTCTTCAGAGAGAAGATAAGTTGATGACCACCTACTTAACGTAAATCTCTCCATTAAGACTAGCCTTCCTGCATGTGCTATGCGCGTGCGAAAGGGCTGGATTCGCACGTGCGAAACGGCTACGCCCGCGCGTACATTCATTCGTTTTTTGATAAATACGTTAAACATATACATAGTTTTCCCTATATCGTTATGTTTCAAATATCTTTTAAAAATATATTTTTTTAATAATAAAATCTTTCAAATTAACTTACTCTCACACATACAATAGAGATAAAATAACGTACCTAACAATGCATTAATATATGAAAATATACAAAATTTTGATTCAAATTAACTTACTCTCACACATACAATAGAGATAAAATAACGTACCTAACAATGCATTAATATATGAAAATATACAAAATTTTGATGGCTAGAACTCAGTGGGAGGCTATGCCATCACACATTTATATAATTTTATTATAGTTTATTAATTTCCACAAAAATAAAACCACTTTTTAAAAATAGTTAAAAGGCTATTAGCACCACCTCCCCCAAGAAATATCATTATGGAATAGTTTTGCCATTTTTAAAGAACGTGTTATAAAGTGGGAGTCAGCAACTCTTTTTTCTCCTTAAAATGTGGTGGTCAGTTTTTTTTTCTTTTTAAAGGGAATGAATAATTTTATTGGCATAAGCTATATAACCGAATTATGCATGGTCAAGCAGGAGTTGAAACTCCACTACAAACTAAAAGTTCTAAAATAAAGTAACAAAACAAAATAAATGATACTAAGGTTCGAATAAAGTAAAAACGTCCACAAAAGGCGGACAAAAAACTACGAAAGCAAGTAACCATCATGATAGTAGAAAGGACTCCACCACAACCCTCAGGCCTAGAGACCACACGGTGTACCTTTCAGATAAAGGTAGAGCAACCCTCCCTACCCTCATAATGGGATCTTGTTGTACCTGCTGCTCGAGATCACTCCTCATTGGTTCCATCTCCAATCTTAGAGGCCGACAACAAACAAGCTCATAAGCTGTTCCAAACGCCGGTAACCCTCCGCCGTCCACCAGTTTTTCCGCCGACCACCAACGCGTGGCAGTCCCGGCTTCTATACGAACCACGACTGATTGACAGTTTCCCTAACATCCCTACGACACCAGTCATCGACACAAGCTCTCACCGACGACAGCCTCGACTTCTAATCTTCAATCACCATCACACTGCCGGATCTTGCAGCAACATCGTCATTGACCAAAGATCGGTCGTCGAGAATTCGGACACTCCCGAACCCAAATAACCAGATCTCGAATCTGACATCGACAAACCAGATCCAACCACACACTATCGAAACATGAGATCGGAGATCCGAAACCCCCGACCACTATTTGCACGCCAGAGAGGGAAGAATCTGCTCGCCTGTCGCATTTGCAAGCCTAGCCGGAGGGAAGGAGAAACCTCCAACCATCATCGTCGACGCAATGCTCCCCAAAGAGAGTAGTAGAAGAAGACCTCCACCATCTTTACAAGCCTTCGCAATCTCTGAATAGCAGCCATAGAGAAACCCTAGAAAGAAAAGCCCTAACAGCGCAAGAGAGAGAGAGATAGCGCATTGAGAGAAAAAGTTAACCTAAATGTGGTGGTCAGTTTGCTAAAACTGATCATTTAAAATTTAAAATTTGAAATCAATTGCAATATCCTTATCTACTGCATTATTACTGTTTTATCTTTCGCTTATTTAATCATATTATGTTGATTATTATTTCGGATAGGCATGTAGGAACAAAGAGTTTTTGACAGTTTTATAAGCCAAATTTGTTTAATTAATAGAGATAAGTAGTTAAGATATCGGACTAATCCTAATACCAGTAACAAAGGTCAATTATGTCTTTTTGAAATCTGCAGCTGGCTTGAAGAATCAGGACATAAGTGTCATTTCGCACGATAGCTCCGCTGTGTTTCGCCCGAAATTCTCACATCTCTCTCTAGACTTCTCTTCCAATCAAATCACTGAAATTTGAGTCTTTCTCTCTCTTAGGGTTTTATCAGAACTAGTGAGATGCTTAAATTTGCAATGAAGGATTTGTATAGATGGAGTTGAATGTACTCAAGGTTTGATCTGTGTGTACCTCTTTGCTTTTCAGCTGGGTGTTCTGACTTCTAAGGTACTTGAATTTCTCCAGTTTTCACTTCAATTTCACAGCTTTTATAGTTTTGAATCGGTTTCTGTAGCTTAGATTTGGCTCAGTTTGGTCCTTGGTTTGACATGGTTATGCAATTTCTTTAGTGGGTCGTTTTTATTTGGATTTGTAGTATCTATAGGAGCTAAAGATTTCACCTTTTATGTCTTTAAGTTTTTGATTAATAAAGATGGAAACTTTACATTACTGGGTGGGAATTGGTGTTAAATTTGCATTACTGGGTTTGATTTGGTGGGGAGTTGGTTTTGACTTTTGAGAAAATGGTATGAAGTCATTGAAATGTACTAACATTGTACTAGAAAGAGCATTCTTTTTCTTCATATCTGTGCTTTTAACTGGTTGGTTTTTGTTTATCTCCTTTGCAAAATTGGTTTCAAGTCAACTTAGTTTCCAGCTTACCCACCTTTGTGTTAAGGAAGCAGTGAAGGACTGTGTCAGTTTTCAGTGATTGTTTACTTGTTTTGAAACCGAGTAGATGAATTTTCAGGAGTTGGTTTACTGTGTGTTTGAATTGTTCAATGTGTGGTTAGCTTATTTCGATCTTTGTTCATTTACGGTTTATGTGGTATGGCGGTTGTCTGACTGTCATTCTGCAATTTGAGGTGGCAATATATAAAATCGTTAGTCAGTGTATGAAGTGGTTAGTATATGTAGAAGAACATTGTAGGCAGTGAATTTCTGACAAGATTTTGTTTGATTGCTTGGGTGATAGGTTTCGGCACTTGTCTCTTGAAAATGTCACAAGGGCTAAAATGAGTCAGACTGAAGTAGCAAGGATGAAATCTCCTCTTGTTCCGCTTGCAACTTTGATTGGGCGTGAGATTAGGAACGAGAAGGTTGAGGAACCCTATTTGAAGTATGGGCAGGCCGCTTTGGCAAAGAAAGGAGAGGATTATTTTCTGATAAAACCAGATTGCCATAGAGTTCCTGCGGATCCTTCAACCTCATTTTCTGTTTTTGCGGTAAAGTATATTTTGTCCCTGAATTCCATCTTTTAATGTATTTAGAGGCCATCTGTCTCTTATGGACTAGATCTGAGGAAAACAAGAGTAACATTGGATTAGTTAAAGGTGGGTGGAGTCCTATCCAGTTATATTTGTTAGGTTAAGTGGACTCTACCCCTCAGGTTTCAATTTTTTTGGAACAGAGTAATGAAAAGTTCAGTTCTATTCTCTCTTTGGCACGAAACAGGAGCATCTACATTCTCTCTGATACCAATTTGAAATTATTAATTGGCAGATATTTGATGGCCATAATGGTGTATCGGCTGCTATTTATGCAAAGGAGACTTTATTGGATAATGTTTTAAGTGCAATTCCTCAAGGTATCAGTAGGGACGAGTGGCTTCAGACCCTGCCTCGGGCACTGGTTGCTGGTTTTGTGAAAACTGATATAGAATTTCAGCAGAAAGGCATGTATCAAATTACTATTATTTTTTGTCTCTTTTCTTTCTTATTACAATGATTCGTTTTTCATTTCTGTGTGTAATATCTTATGTTAGTGTTCCTTTATGATTTAATATTCTCACAGGGGAAACATCTGGTACAACTGTGACATTTGTTGTGATCGATGGTTGGACTGTGACTGTTGCATCTGTTGGGGATTCTAGATGCATATTAGATACCCAGGGAGGTGTGGTTTCACTATTGACTGTTGATCACAGGCTGGAAGAAAATGAAGAAGAGAGGGAGCGTGTTACAGCTAGTGGGGGTGAAGTAGGAAGGCTCAATGTTTTTGGGGGTAGTGAGGTATAGCAGAGTTTAATTTCTTCATCCTTGTTTCCTGTAAACAGTAGAGAATTCACTAGTAAAATATTTCTCTGAGGATTTAAATCTCTAATTTATACAATGGTCCACAGGTCGGTCCCCTACGCTGCTGGCCTGGTGGGTTATGCCTTTCTCGGTCAATCGGTGACACAGATGTGGGTGAATATATTGTCCCTGTACCACATGTCAAGCAAGTGAAGGTGAGTACATTTTGTGCTATCGGCGAAAGTTCCATCAACTTTGTATTCGTAGAAAATTCTAATTCAATAACTTCTTTTCCTGGTTATGTAGCTTTCAAATGCTGGGGGAAGACTTATAATAGCTTCTGATGGCATCTGGGATGCTCTGTCTTCTGATATGGCTGCCAAGTCTTGCCGAGGACTACCTGCAGAGCTTGCTGCAAAGCTGGTCGTTAAGGTAGTGTCTGAGATGACTTTATGTACGAGCCCATTATAAGTTTGATTATACTAATCTAATCCCAATATTCTTTGTTCTACTTTAGGAGGCTCTGAGGTCAAGGGGTCTGAAAGATGATACAACCTGTCTAGTTGTTGACATAATCCCATCAGACCATCCTGTCTTGGCTCCAACTCCGAGGAAGAAACAAAACATGCTCACTTCACTTATTTTCGGGAAGAAGAGTCAGAATGGAAGCAAAGCAAATAAGCTTTCAGCAGTGGGAGTTGTGGAGGAGCTGTTTGAAGAAGGCTCAGCAATGCTCGCTGAAAGGTACTTTAGTACTTGGTTCAAATAGCATGGCTTGTTACCTAATTGCTAATTACAAAACGGCATGAATTGGATAGACAAACTAAAAGAAGCATTGAAGCCACTAAATTGGCAGCTTCTCGTCCACATTCATTCTTACTGAAAGTAGAATTATATGCTATAGATGTTTCCTAAACCCTGTCATCTCGAGGTACAGCCTCTAATGTCTCTCATTTCTCGACTAACTTACAGGTTGGGTAAGGATATTCCTTTGGATGCCAATTCTGGGATCTTCCGGTGTGCAGTTTGCCAAGTGGATCAACCCCAATCAGAAGGTTTATCAATAAATTCTGGACCATTTTTCTTGCCATCATCAAAGCCATGGGAAGGCCCCTTCCTCTGCACAGTCTGTCGGAAAAAGAAAGACGCCATGGAAGGAAAGAGGATGAGCACACCCACAGTGGCCTTGTAGTAATATATCTGATTACATATTTTGTTGTATTTTTTCTCTGGCAGTGTGAGCATGGTTTTTCGTTTTTCAGGTACTCTTATAGATGTGTGTAAGAAATGAGGTTGAGATATGGCAGAGTATGTAGGTATTTTGGACTTGTCAACAGTTTGTTTCGGTTCTGGTTTGTGCCGGCTGTTGGACTGACTGACTGATAGCAGTAAGTGTTATCGAACAGATGTGTTTAAGATAGTTCCATCTCTAACAGCTTTAATTTGCATGCAAGTTGAAGTTTTCATGATGGGTACGTTTTGTTGCAGCAGCTCCTTGTACTCGGTTGGAAAATGGCTTCTAAACGCATTCCAACTCCTTGGTGTTGCTTCTAATTAGTTTGTTTTGAACGATGAAATATACTAAGCAAGTGTTTGCTCACTAGATCTTCTAGTGCGAATGTCAAACTACATTGTTTATATGTGAGAGATTTTTTGGACTTGTATATTCATGCGAGGTTGGAAATCCCGTAATACGAGTTATTTAATTGAGTTTCCGAACTAGCAAATTTCATTTTACTCTTTCTTATTTCAATAAATGGCACAAATTATCTTAAAATCAAGAGTATCCACTGAAAATTCCACTAGTATTTTTTATTTTATTTTTTCTTGCAGATTTTCACATACTGAAATAAAAACCAAACGAATGCTGAACACAATAGATTGATGCGTCATTTTCTCAATTTATGGACTTCATGTCATGAACCATAAGCAAGTGAAGAGGTAGAGGAAGATAACATTAGCATAGCAGTAGAACATAAAGTGGTAAACAACTTGCCAGGAAATGCATGCATATATGATGACATTTTAGGATGCTAATAATAGGAATGCACTGAAGGACTGAACACAGTCAATGAGTTAGTTAGGAGGCAACCACTGAAGCTCAATGCCATAGTTCCAGTTATCAACAGGATCATGAGGTTGAATATCAACGACGGAAGTATAAGCAGTGCAGCCTCCAAGCCTGACCCTGATCATATACGAAGTCATGCGGGAATCCTTCAAGAAATGGCAGCAAAGGGTACCTCTGCATGCCTCTATCTTATCCTCAAACTGCCTACAAAAGCTGTTTGAGGAACAATTTAGAGGCGAGCGAAGAAGATTGTCCGAGCAGTTGAGCAGCATCACGGTGTTACGAGTGGAAATGTTGAAGGGCAAATGTTCATCAAGTCTCAAGCCTTGTGATGAGAAATCTGAAGAATAACATGTAGGTGTGTTATCATCCACTACTAACAGATCAGGTGGGAGTATAGTGAGCTTATTGGCGCTGGAGTCAATACTGAGGATCTTGTACTTAAAGCCTTCAGCTGACATGAACTGAAGTTCATTGCCATTGTTGCAGTAGATTTTGTATCTAGGGTCTCCACAACTAGCATCAGTGCTAAAAGGGTATGGAACTTCTAGGCTACCACATTTTGGGCATGCACCAGCATTAACTGATGGATGCCCAATTTTGGTGAACATGATCATGATCACAACAAATAACATCGAAACTATTTCGAGTACTCGACTTCTAGTACTAGTTACCATAATGAAACGTAGATATATCAGAACTTAAAACACACTAGAGTAGTACTCCACAGAGACAGAGTTGGCAAGAATGCTGAGAGCTTAGTCTGTATTTATGCAAAATCTCACACATATAATACTCGGGGTGCTATAACCTAACCATCATGGCTGCTGTGTGGCACCAACTGTCTATGTGCAGCATTTCATCTGAGTTAACAAACCCATCCAAATCCTAGTAACCAAAAGATTTAATATTTATGGCAGTAAGCACCCACGAATAGTGAATCTAATTTGCTACTTCAAAGCTATAGCTATCATTGCAACATGTGTCATAGTACAGCAATCATGCATCTATATATGGAAATATAAGTATTATCGCACTGTATCTAGATATGGGGCAACCAGTAAGATAAATTGATGCATACCCAATTTCGCGTACTCTACTTATCATAATGTCACATACATGACATATTCAACACTCTAATCAGGCACTTTTCAATTATATCACTATCAGTCTCTCAACTATGACTTTGTCAGTCAATTTAGTCACTTTGCTAAATTTCTCTGTAAAAATATCAGTTAAACAGACAACTTATTTGCAAATATACTTTAACAAAAGAATAACAGAGCAACTAAAGTGAACAACTAAGTTAAAATTTGAGTGACCGAAGTGATATAATTACGAATTGAGTAACCAAAGTATCAGACAAACAAAAAGTGAGTGACCAATTGTGAATCAGAAATTACAAAGAACACATCAGTCGGACTGTCTAGTATAGAAAAGCTTTCACCAATGACAGATATCAATGCAGGGGTGTGGCAGCAGCTGTCAGTGTACATATTTTCATCAAGGGAATTAAGAAATACCACTGCTTCACTGAATATCAATGGCACCATTGGCACCCATGAATGGTGCAGCTAATTAGCTACTACAAAGCTGCCTATTTCAATTTTTGTCTCATCCAAAGGAGCACAACAGATATGATACAACACATACATGTGTACATAGATACACACACACATTTATATATAGATAATATACATGAATATATTGTACTGTATTGCTCCAAAAGTCCTTTCCATTCACTAACAAGAGAGGAACAACAAAGATGATAAGCAATATGAAATAGAAAACAAGAAGTGTTTATCATCTACTGGGATTTTAGTGCAGGTGTCTAATGTGTTTGCATGCCAAGTTGTCAACAGGTCATGAACAATTGGGTTAAGATGACCGGCACATCACTCCCATTTTCCATATTCAGTGTGGTTTTTTGGTGTTCATGAAGTGGTCCCTATAAACAAGCATACATTTTAGAAAGGTCTAGAGCAAGGACAGGTTGTAGTGTTTGTAGCGTTAGATATGTAATTTAATATCATTCCAGCCATCATATGTTCTAGTGTTCTACTTTAGTTGATAGGATTTTAAAATTTAAGAATCCACACAGTTCCACACAGTTCCTATTTTCAATAAAAAAAAAATGAGTACATTGTAAAATGAAGAGTCTAATTCACTCCGCTTTTCTGTTTTCTTGTTCAAGGGATGCAAATATGTTAAGTGCTAGCATCAATTATCTTTTGGGGCACATGTAAAGCCAATCCAATTCTGTGCAAAACGCACTGCAATTTGTGTCCCTTATTGCGCAAATGAAGGGTCACCAGTTCAATCTTTAGAGAAATTGTCTTATTCTTATTCCTATCTCTAAACTCTAAAACACATCTACAATTTGACTGTTCAATATCTACTGTATGTATAATCCTCTAAAAATAAAAAATAAAAAGAAACAGAACAGCAAGCAAAGATTCCAGTTAAGACAATATTTTGAGAGAAACAGAATAAGAATGAAGCCTCTCATTCCATTATAACTATTATAAAAGAGTAGATTGGGTGAACATGAAATAGTCTTTACATGTCAATGTTAAGCACCAATACCTTCTCTCAGAGAGACTGAATGGTAGATGACTTCACCACTGGGGAAAGAAGGCAACAGTGAAGAGCCAGCTAATGAACTAAGGGATTATATCGATAAAATGGAAACTAAACTTGAGTATTTGCAAGGTCACACCCAACTTGGAAACATATATATGTTTCCTAAGAAAGTGGCGTGACATGCTTCCCATTCCAAGGTTGAGGTTCCCCTAATGTGCCAATTAATACTAAGGTAAGTCTTCACCTGCAAGTAACAGATGGTCACATAGAGACAGATATGTCAGAAGGTGACATGGTATAACTCAAAACACACTAAAGTTTCACAATCGGGAGAAAGCAGAAAAAGAAGAGTTAAAAGGGACTTACGCAGATCATCTAAGGACATACTGCGGATGCTTTGTTCACTCTTTATGAGACGGATCTTCCCTGCAGGTTAAATCACATTTCAACCATTTAGTGTCCATGTTAACACTTTCAATTGATGCAGAAGGTCACAATTAGTTTTCCATATTTATACAACTATTACCCAAACTTCAGACCTATGAACCTCAGATACATTCCACCAAAAGTATGTAATGCAAGTTTGCAATAAACTGTTGGAATTTATATGTGACTGATGCAAAGTACATGTCTGAAAGACAACTGTAACCAAATACAGCAGAACAACACGATGGAATTTACCAGAGAAACACTTAATGAGGGGGAAAAAATCTGTAGTTATAGTATTCATACCATCGTGGCGAATGCAGATCTCTGGAATATTCTTAACTTCACCATTGATGCTATCATTGTAAACTCTAATTTCGATGTCACCCTCAACATAAACTGATGAACTGCAGTAATCTTCCAACCATCAGAGAAACAATATACATAGAGTTCCATTCATCTAAAAACCAAATAAAAGTTGGAGACGTACTTCTTAACAAATTGTTTGACTGCATAAGCCCCAAGTGCATCATTATGCACAGCAATGCGGTGCCACTGAGCTGGTCTTCGCAAGTCCTTTCCTAGTAATCTCTGGTCAAACATGCCCCCGGTGCCGACAGTGAAGATGGTTACAGTTCGACCATTCCTCAAGATCTTCTGCACTGGGGATTGCCCAACTCTTCCACAAATAATTGCCTGTATCAATCAACCCACCCAACATAAGTATCAGATAGAGCACATTACTTTACAACATGGTTTGATTGCTCCCAAATGGAAAGAAAAGCTTCCCTAACATCTAACTGGAACCAAGAGGTTGTTTCAAGTAATCCAGAGCAAGTAATCTATACAGTTATGACAAAATGCATAAGTATTTGCAGACATATGAGATACCTTATGCACACCACGAAATCCCCAACCCCTCTTGGGATCCACGCCTTGGGCTTGCATATTCACATCTTTCAGACCACCAAGAAATTCATCAATATTTTCTTCAGCACCAACTTTCTTTGTGCCATCATTGTCGCTGTTGATTGAGCTGCTCGAATACCACAACTTTGAGATTCTTTGCCCGCCGACCGCTGCAACACAGCTCATGTTAACCACACACACCATATAATCAGTCTCCCCACACACACACATAGATACCATAACCAACTTTCAGATTCTGGGTAATTTCTACAATTATTTAAGATACTTTTTCATAGTACAAAAACTGTGAAGCATGCTGGGTTGAACTGAACAAGTAGAGATTGATTTCAGGACTAAGCCCAATCACTTGAATTTCACTAATTCCAAACTACAAAGCATATGAACTAATGAGAACAAGAACTCAACCCGAGAACCCATAAACAAATAAATAATAATCAGAAAAGAGCCCTACAAATTACACATTCAATCCTACAAATGCATTGAGAGAGAGAGAGAGACCCAGTGAGGAAGATTGCGAGGAAGGTACAGAGACTCTGATAAACTTGGAAAGTCTCGCAGCGACTGAACTCATTTTAAACCTGAAAACTCTCAAAGCGACGGGGGAGGGTTTAGGAGGGTTTAGTTGGTTATATCTTGTAAGAGAGACCCAGATTTCTCAATACCATATAATTTTCTCACTCCTCCTTTTTCACTATTTTTATTTATTTATTTATTTCTCAATAGCAAAATTTTATCTGAAAAATTCACTTAAGAAACCTATCTAAAGAGTAAAGAGTATCTCTAATCTTCATGTCGTTGCTCTCATAGTTGGTTCAAGTTGTAGCTATCCAAACAAAGAGTAATAGAAATCAGAAATGGTATGGTGCAACAGAATCTAAAGGAAAGCACTATACAGGAAAAGAGAGCTGTCATTGGATTTGTCCTCCTCAACTCCAACTTTGGCAATCAGTAATAGAAAGAACCAGCGACAATTACTTGAGGTATACAAAACCAATCACAAAAATAATAGAGGTAAGATATTCAGAAAACACTAAAACCCCATTGCTGTAAGCATGATTAGAGAAATCAAATGAATTACCAACAGCAACGAAACTAACTTCAAGTCTGAAATATCAGAATTACATTTAGCATTTGATGATGAGGAGATAGTCCTAAATAAACGCATAGTAATAGCTCTACAAGGTCTTTGGATACTTGAAAATAATGACTTGCTGACTTTTTTAGTACACCCAGAACATTCCAAGCTTAATAAAATCAAAATTGCCCCAGGCTCAGGCATGCATGCAACCAACCACCTATATGAGCAGAGGTTTAATCAACGCGGTCTGGATGAGGACCATGTCGATTTTGAACCTGCACCGAAGGCCGGTGGTCTTCGCTCATCACTGCGATCACTACGCCACCTATCATTTGACAGGGCTGGTCGCTCATCAGGCCTGATTCCCCTAGGAGCAGGTTCCGCAGCAGCAGGAGCGCCTTCTTGTCGCCGATGCCTAGGAACATACCTTCCAGGGCCGGGTGCAGGAGCGCTGGTGACAGCAATAGGAGCAGCAGGAGCAGGAACTACAGGCTCAACCGGACGAGGCTCAATGGCCGGCCTAGCAAGCATTTCTCTCTTCTGCCTTTCGGCTTTTTCCTCCAATTCCCTCTCCCTTAGCCTCTGCTTTTCAGCAATCTCATCCAATTTTGCCTTGAGCTCAGCTTCTTCTCTCCTCCTTCGCTCAGCTTCTGCAAGTTCAAAAGTGAGATATATTATATATCTAATAAATCTAAGAGCCAAAAGAATGGCAGATAAGTGACTATGTTGTAAGCTTAATATATAAGCATAATTTTCCTTCGATCAAGTTTACATTAACGCAACAAAGTAGAATTGGTAATTCTAACAAATTTCACATACCTTCACGCTTGCGGGCTTCCTCTTCCTCATGTAGCTTCTTTAACCTTTCCTCCTCAGACCTCACAAAGAAAATTTTCTTCCTCATTGCCTCCCTCTCCAGTTTCCTGGCCTGAATCATTCGACTGATTTGTTCTTCTCTCTCTGCCCTCCGCCTTTCAAACTCTGCATGCCTTCGATTCATAACCCTCTCCTGGAAGATATTCTGCCAGAAAGAAAAAATTATGAACTTTTGATTTTAAAGTAATCAGTACAGGTCAAGTAACTAAATATCTGTAACAATACAAGTAGCAACAATTTGAGAATTTACGGTAAAGGGAAAATACATGTACATGCATATATTTGTCTCTCCCAAAGGTGTACCAGAGGCTGCAAGTGTTTTTGTGTAGTACATAATATAAAAACAAACCTATTATTGTGTCATAAAAATGAGTGTGACTTTCTTAAGTAGCAATCATACATGAATACTTCGACTAGAACTACAAACTCACCTTATTGTCCAACATCCGCACTAGCCTATTCTTCTCCTTCAGATCTCCTTCATGACGTTGTTGACTCAGCTCAACTTCCAGCTGTTCATATGAAACAAAATTATTAACAAAATTAATGAAGGATCAAAAGGGCCTCAAATATAAAATTAAGCCTTTTGAAAGAAAATTCTGATACCTGTTGCTCACGTTCATGAAGCACCCTTTCTTCCACTAAACGACGTTGATATGCAGCTTCAATCAGAGGAGCGGACTCTTCCCTCTTAGCTCTTTCCAAGTGATCCATTGTTTTGGAAAGTTTTGTTAATTTCTTCTCCCTTTCTTCTCTCTCCTTGATCTGTTCGTGCACGGCCATGTCCAACAAAGTTTGTTTGGTCACCTTTTCCTGTATGAACATACATTAATAAACTGCCACATCTGTCTAAAATATATTTAAATGAGAATATTTTTCACTCACCCCGTCCAATAGTGGCTTCTTTCCCTTCTTCTTATTTTTGCTTACGTCTTGAAGAAGTTGCTGTGCTTCTATGAGTTCTTTTTCCTCTATTTCCTTCATCAGCCTTTGTTTCTTCCTTAGTTCAGACTCAGTGGCAAGCCTCTTTGCCTCTGCTTCTTCAGTTATTTTCTGTTGCTTGAGCCTCCTTGTCTCTTCCTCACGTTCCTTATAGATGAAAATTTAAGGCAGAGTCAAGTTCCCATACTATTGCAAACAATAAATTACAACTCATCCACCCAATTTAGGAGTACAGGCATACCATTTCCAAAAGTTGTCGTTCTTGTTCTTCCTTCCTCTTCTCAATTATTGATTTCCTAGCAAGAAGCCTTCTATGCTCCTTTTCGACAGTTTCTGCCAAAGAAGGTAGAATTTCACCTAGTCTGGATGCTTTCTTTAGAGGGTAGATCATTGCCCTAGTCTTGTTCAATGACTCGGCAAAATTAGTCAAGTGGTCACGAAACCCATCAGACTCCAGACCCTGAAACAGTGAGAAGACAAAAGGAAACCAAAATTATATCGCAGCTGAAAAGACTTGTTATAGACAGAGAAGGAGAGACTGAAAATGATTATCCGACTTTTGCTACGCATTTTCGAATAGCTTAAAATGCAGAACCACAAGCTATGTATATATATATATACAAGGCTTCTCTACTACGGACGTCCGCATGGTGCGGATGTGGCGTTTCCGGCAACCGGCGAGGCGGCGTATCCGGCCACTAGGCCTTGCTCGCCCCATCCCGACGACCTGTCTGTGCCGACCCGAGCTCCATCGCCGGCCGGCAGCTGGCCAGAATCTGCAGAAATGCAGAAACATGAACAGTACAAGATGGGGCGAGCAAGGCCCAGTGGTCGGATACGCCGTCACCGGTCACCGGAAACGACACATCCGCCCCGTGAACAGTGCGTGCGGACGTCCGCACCCGAGAACCATCCTATATATATATATATATATATATAAAGTTTTTTTCAGGTGCGGACGTCCGTACTGTGCGGATGCGGCGTTTCCGGCCACCGGCGAGGCGGCGACGCCGTAACCGCACCGTGAACAGTGCGTGCGGACGTCCGCACAGGAAAAGGACTGTATATATATATATATATTAGAGTATCCTCCTTTCAAACAAAATAGAGTACCCTTGCCATATAATCATACTTGATGAAAGTTCCCGTCTCAAATTGTCAAAGAAATCATAACAAAAGGATGATATAACACCGTTACTTACCATATTCCCAAACATCATAACACCCTTCATATGGTCGACTTTCATAGCTATGAAGTTATGCTTAACAGCATCCACATATATCTTCTCTACTACAGAGAAGTCATAAAATGGGATCATCTTAGATAGATGTTCAATCTTCATTGACTGATACACACGAGAGACCTGCATTACGTAGGAAGAAGTATTTAAAACCCATTGGCAAACAAAGATACATTTCTAAATCAGTCAAGTACAAAATAAACTCACCTGCTGGAGCAACCTCAAAGTTCCAAGTTTTTCAAGGGCGGGGACATATTGAGACAGTTGCACTTCAGGAACAGAAGAAGCTGAAGCCAGCTTACCCCCAAACTTTGAGATTCTAGATAACAGTGGTTGTATCTTTACAGCAAGGTCGAGAGGTAGAAATTCATGCTCCAGGAGATGGAAAAGATCCTTTACTTCCTGGGTTGCACAGCTCAAAACACCTTTGGCTACCTGAAAACAAAAGCCATATAAGATTATACTGAAGAAACAATTGAAAAGAAAGAGAAAATTCCCAAAGCAGCACAAAATTTCAATTTTGCAAGCCTTTGGAGGAATGGTGTTCGGAGAAAAAACTAGCATCGTTATAATACTATTAATAAATAGTTAATGATCAGCTAAAAGCTTCATGAGAATCTTGACCCAGGGTACATTAAACAAATTTACATCTTTAAAATTTAATAATTGTCTATATTCATTACAAGCAAAGTGAACATACAATGAACTATTAAAAAAAATAAAACAAAACTCAGCAGAACTTACCAGTTCTGATAGAAGAGCAGATCTTGAAAGCTGCCAAGAAGCACATTGTCAAGTTGGGGAATCACTAAGACACCAAAATTATATAAAATATATATATATACATATAATAAATGAATAATAAAGTTGCATTACCACATCTCCTCTGTCGATTTTGGGGTCAAGATTAAAGCCAATTAGATTAGCCATCCTCATATTGCGCTCTTTCTCATTTTCAAGTTCCAAGTGAGAGGCAGCACGTGTCTGATCATAGGGGGGCACGGAAAGTGCAGCCAAGACAACAGATGATGCTATTAACTGCAGATCCTTCTGGCTTAAGTTTTTGTTAAAGCTTTTCTGAAGCGAGAATAGCTTGAACCATGCATAAGCATGATTAAGGTGGCTAGCAGAAATCCAAAAAATTTCTGTGAGCTTGGCATAGTAAACCACCATCAACGATGGTTTAGGGGTTTTCTTAACCATGCACATCAATCCATGAATATCTTCAACAGAACGGAACGCTTCCTGCAGATAGCATAAGAGAAAAGGTATTAAGAGAGATAGGAAACATATTTTGCCCTTTGTTGATAGAATGAACATATAGAAAAACGGTAGTCAATAAAAATTCAGACACCTGCCACAGTTCAAGTTCAGTAGCTATCTTCAGCTGCTCAAATCTAGTATCAAGATACAGTTGCAAACTCTCAGGAGCCGTAAGGTCAGGTCGGTCTCTTTGATCTCTATACTTGTTGAGATTAGCCAGATGATTCCTGATGATTTCACATAATCTTCGAAACTCCGTAGTTCGTTTGTATTGCTTGCAGAACTGAAAAGCTCGATGTGCCGTCATCTGCAAATGAACAGTTTCAATAAGATGCATGCTTTTATGCCAATTAGAATAAAATAAATAATGCTATTCAACACAATTCATATAGCACACTGTAATTGAAGTAGAAAATTTAACTGAATTTGACAAAACATTCTGCAATTACACGGCATTACCTGGATATGGTAAAAAGCATAAACAAAAATGGTAATTTATGAGGTAGAAGACTATAGAAAACAGAACACTGCTACTTAGAAAACTATTTAAACAGCATCAAAGTATGAGATAAAACTAGAAACCGTGAACAAATGCAAATCCTTATAGTGGCAGTACAATTAAAAGCATGGGGAACACTTACAAATCACTAAATAATCTAAGAAGGCAATCATTTGTACTAATAAAATGTGAAGGGAAGTATAAGAAACTTGGAGAACATTCAAAATATATATTTTACAAACTACTTTTTACTTTATGAACGCAAAAGGTAATGATCGTAACAATTAACGAAATCTTTATGAGAACAAGAAACACATACCGCATAAAGGGCCTCCAACTTTGAGTTGTTGCGCAAAATTTCAAGCACTGTTCTGTAGGTTTCCCACAGAAACTTGAACCAAGGAGTAACAACTTCACGATCAGACCTATCTCTTCCTTTCTCTCCACTGACATAGCTCAGCATCAGATCTTCAGGCCTCTTATCTGCTTCGAGGTCATCAACATCAAGTGCTTCCTCTAACGCCTGAGCCTGAGTACGTGCCTGCTCAGCTTTCTCAGTTGACAGATGCATGAAGTGCTTGATCACCTCTTCCAAGGAACTAACATTCACTTGTTGACATATAATACGGTACTGTATCAGACCATCCTTGGCAAATCTACCCTTGCGCAAGTCAACGCAAAGCTCCACATACTTAAACATAATCTTTTCAAGTGGCTTCTGCCACGCTCTATATCTCTTCGAGGTAATAAGATCATGAAGCGATTGCAAGGCATCTTGCTTCTGCCCAACATTGATCAGCTCTGCATCCACACATCACAACCGTCAATCCAAGTACAAAGAACACTCATTGACACCGTATATACCAACATACCACAGCTATCTAAACAAATATAATATGTCTTTTAAAGACTGAAACAATTTGATCATTACTCGTCGATAACATACTGACAAAGATAATTTGATGCTTAACTATTTCGATTAGTGATGAAAACTTCTAGAACTAAACAATCAAACGAATTATATATAGCTAAAAATCCCTAAATCAACGAGAGCTCACCTTCGGCTCGCTTCAAAGCATTCTCCGGTTTCGCAAAATTCGCCATGATTGCAACCTTCACTCGCCTCACGCAATGCAACAACAGTCACCTGCAACACTAACACAAATTCAGATCCGGTGAGAATCACAATCGCCGCACAATTCATCTCAATCCAAACACAATACACACACCATTAGTAAATCACCGAGGAAAAAATAATGATCCAAATCCAAACAGTTTTTCACATAACCTAACGGAGAACGAAGATCTACAAGAAGAATCGCCCTCGAAAATTCGAAACGATTTCAACCGTGAAAGTTTGATGTATCGCGAAAGAAAAATTGAATTTATACTCAGTGAATTAGCGAGTGAGGCTGTGAGGATGAGAAGGTTTCTATGGCGATAGAATAAGGAGGGAGATGGAGGTCAGAGAGAGAGAGAGAGAGAGAGAGTACCTGGAGTGGCCGCTCTGAGATTGCAGGGAGAGTGAATTGAAGTTAGGGTTTTAGGTCTGTTTTGCTCTATCCGAGATGATGTCCAGTCTTATTGGGCTTTGGAGAGATTGTGGCCCTAAAAAGGAACGTTATGGTTGTTATATGGGCTGGACCAGTTATTTATCCAATTGTAGCAAAGACTTCATACAGTCACACCCACTCTCTTCATTCGCCAACCTAAAAGCTACAAAGGTTATTTTTCTTCTTCTTGCTCATGTCCTTATTGCAATGGAGTGCCGCAGAACTAGTACTCCATTATCAAACTTCATTAGCGTAAGGATGAGCAAACATTCACAAAATACGAATCAAGCTCCCCAAGTCAGTAGTCAGTGCCATCCAAAAGAGAGGTGATCATCATCACGGAGATTATAGCAACAAGAAAACTGTTGAGGATTGTATTCACCAATCCCTTTGCCAAGTACAAATCGCCCGAAAAGTCTTCCTCCAAATCCAAAAAGGATTGTAAAAATGGCAGCAAGCTGAGGCTTCCCAAAGTCCATCTACCTCTGTTGAGTCTCCTCGCCATGAAGAAAAGCTTGAAGAAGTTGATGGGAAGCGAAACTGAAGCTACAGGAGTTCACGGTGTTGGGAAAATAGAAAGTTTAGGCCACTTGGTTCGGTTTCTACAGAAACCTATGTTGGCCAATTGCAGAAAGCTGAGAATGGCAATGTCATACATGAGAGCACGGAAGATGACAAGTACGGAGAAGTTGGAGGAAGATACAAAACAAGAAGATAGTAGTAGCGAGTATGAACTATGCAAGAAGAGGATTCTAATGGGAGGCAGGTGCAGGTCGGGTACCCTTCACTATGATCAAAATGGAATTTTGTTAACTGATGTTCTTCCATAATAGACGCATTTGGCTTCAGCAATCATGAATTTTTTTTATTCAGTGCATGCCTTGTAAACATTTGTTTGCAGTAAAAAGTCGCATTACTTTCTGTTGTTTCAGTTATGAATATAACATGAAAGTATATTCTAATTATTGTACTACTATAGTGAGTAAAGCATATGAAAGATGGGGAAACCATCCATTGAATTGATCGAATATCATAGACAAGCATGCATAACGGTGAAGTTATATCCATGACGCTTGTGTACAACTTATAAAGAAAACAGTCCAAATACTAGCTGTAGAAAGCCACAAATCTGAAGACAGCTAAAATGCATACATTTTTTTTTAAACCCCGGCCATCATTCGGCAGTGTCAGACATTAAGGGGCTTCAAACCAAGAGATGCTCTGAGCCTGTTGGCTTCAGCAATCTCAGGATCAGGATGGTCTGTGCCATCAGCCTTTCTCTCCTTCTTTTCTTTCTTCTTCCTCGGCTCCTCACGAGTGCCATCATCAGGCCCATCTCTCCTCCTTGGACTGATGCTGCGGGCATGTCTCTTGCGGTGATCCCCACCCTCACGATCCTTGTGCTCCCTGCTCCTACTTTGACTCCTTGAATGGCTCCTCCTCCTGCCACGATCCCTATCTCGCCTCTCACGCTCCCTACCATCCCACTCTCTATCCCGATCCCTATCACGTCCATAATCCTTTTCATCTCTCAGTCTATATCGGTCCCGGTCCCTATCCCTGTCTCTGTTCCTATCTCTTTCTCTCCCACGTCCACGATCTCTGTCATAGTCTCTATCCCTATCATATTCTCTGTCATAATCAAGATCCCTGTAAAAGGCGGAAAAGAAAACAGTGTCAGCTTAATGACGATGACTCCTCCATTAACTACTATATAGTTGAACTCCATAGTTACCAATGAAAGCATGGGAAATAACACACTAATCACAGCAACACTAACATCTTGCGACTTTAGATATACATAGATCACAATCCATACTTGAAAGTAAGTAAAATCTCTAGAGAAACGGTTGCTCAAACAAGTCATACACTGGGAAACTACATTAGGGAAAACTGTATGATCCATCATACTTCTCAACTGCACACTGCCAGTGCAGAGAAACCTGGCAGGATCAAGGATATCAATATAGGAAGCCATTATATGTCACCAATGGCTTAAAATGCCATGGTAGAAACTTCAGTGACATATGAATGTACTAGGTTGAATTCATATTAAGAACATATGAATTTGTTAGGCAACAGCTTCCACTTTGCAGACAATCACAAGATTGGCTCACCAGAGACAGAGAGAAACTAAAAGAAAGTCAGCTCGTCCAACCAGAGACTCAGAAAAGGAAAAAAGACAATTTAGTACTTAAGACACTTGCTTTATGCCACTTTTCTTATGCTCCATACTATTACCACTGCGCGTAATGCGATGGATGCCCTGTTTTCAATACAATTCAGAAACTTCTATCATCTGAAAATTCCTAATATATCCCCATTCACTCACAGAACCCAACCAACCTAACTGTTACTTGAAAACATACCAAAAGGTATCAGCCAACCTTTCATCCGAACTGGATGAAAGACACAGATTAGTACCAATTGACAAACACGTTTTGAATCCTCTTAAAGCGAATTAATTATCCTCGGTGAAGAATCAGAATGACTGGAGTGTATAGTTTTACTATTCCTACGGGGTCAAAATTACTAACAGTAGATACTAAATATGGAGTTTAGATCAAGGACCATAATATTAATAAATAGATAAATAAATAAAAGCATTAGTACCATGTTTAAGATAAACAAAGTGACAAACTAAAAAACAAACAAAGTACCTGTATCTGTCCCTGTCACGTCTTCTATCCCTGTCTCTTTCCCTGTCAGGACTTCGGCCACGGCTATACTCCTTATCACGGACTTCTTCATCCAATCCACTGAGCTGATCGTTCTCCTCTTTCTCTTCCTCCTCCTCAAAGTCCTCCTCCAAAGCACTTTTTCTAGGTTCCAACAAACCGAGTGACTCGAGCGTCCATCTGCATCAATACAGCGTAGAAATTACATCACACGAACTTCAAAATTGTACAAACACATTATCCTCTAGGAAACCTAATATACGAATATGAAGGTAGCATAAATAAGAAGAGGAACAGTTGCAATTAGAACATAAAGATAGGAGGAATACTTAACAGTTCAACAAAAGATAAAAAGAAACAAAGAAATCACAATAAGAAAAAAGATATACAAAAGCTCATTCCAACTGATAATCACCTTTTCTTGATTCGTGGCATGGCAATGTCACATGAGTAGTCCTTTGTCAGAAGTTCATCAATAAGCTCATCCACATGAGTCAACGAGAAACCTGAGACATAAAAAATAAAACTCCATTTAGGGTCCACGTAAAAACCAATGGTAAACAACAGTTATAGAGTAAATATAAAAATGTAATCATGGTGGACAGTAACTTACGTCCATCAGCCAATTTACTCCTCAGCTTCCGATAGTCGTTGTACAAAGGCTCCAAGTACTGGTACACATCCGTATCGCTGCCCGTAATACGCAAATAAAATGCACCAAGCACCCGAACATATCTGAAACCCAAGTGAAAAGAAAGTGTAAATCACACTGAAGCAAACTGTAACAGAGAAACACTACATCCAACACCAAAACGTAAAAACTAAAACACAATCAGCACTTAGAATCACACAGGCTACATCAAACAGAACATGACACTACCCAATCTATTTAGACCTTCCTAGACAAAAATTACACCAATTTCACTTTCTACTTACAAATAGAAAAGACCTAGCATACGAAAGTGACCTTCCTAATCAATCAAAATTACTCATTTCTCCAATTTCGTACTCGAATACATATTCAAACAACCCAAATTTCTCCAAATTCAACCTGTTCCTGTAATACTATACATAAAGCACTCAACTTCTATCTCAAATTCAACCTAATCCAACCAAATTAGCAACCACAAAATCGAGTTTCAACACAAATTTACACTAATTAACCAATAAATTAGAGAATGAAAACTCACTTGTAATCGTCGTTCTTAATAAACTCGATGACGATTTCCTTCTCCGGCTGGATCTGAAGCATCTTCATGACAAGACACATGAACGGCGTGGGCTTCCGGTTGCCGCCGAAGGTCCCGCCGATGTGGTCGAGCTCCATGGCCTTGTCGACGAGCGTCTCCGCCGTCAATCCGAAGCACTGCTCCTTCCAATAGGTGTTGTTGTATATCTTCGTCCTCACGATCTTCTCGATCAGGTTCTGGGGGTTCGTCCCCCTTATGTTCTTCGCCGACGGGTCCGTCCGGTTCGCCATTCCAGCGACAATTCAGGAATTCAAAGCCTGAAGCTTTTGGGATTTGAACAACAGAAAGAGGGAGAAATATAAACCCTAACCCTAGAACAGGGATTGAGATTTAAATGTTGGAATAGGATTTAGCCTTTATATCATTTGGTCCTTCGTTAAACAGTGCCGTGTTGTTCGCTATATGAACGAGGTTTTTTTTTTTTTTTTCCAAATTTTTTTTCCTATGTGAACTAAGACCTTCAACTTGATGTGATATTTTGGATGATCAAGTTGTGGGGTTAGGGTTTAGTCCTTGGCTTTTATAGTATCGATTTAGAGTTTGTTGCGGGTGGAATACTTTTTTATAAAAAAAATTGATGAAAGTCTCACAAACTATGTCAGACGAAATATTATAGTTAAAATTAAAATTATTGAATTAAGTAAAATGGATAACCGAAATCAAATATTATACTCGAAATCGAATATAACTATCACTCCAAACTACGAGGGCTAATTATAATATTGATATAAAACACAACTGTAATTATGAATGAGATTAGAGAAATTAGAACTAAATGCATGTATTTTCATAAAAAGTCAACAAAAATACAGAAAATCCTTCAAGGAAGACAACATGAACATCCGGATTGAACATCAGAATACAAGGCATTGTTCACTAATTATGAGCTGAGACTGTGACTACTTCTCCTTTGGCTAATCAATCATTTAGTTGACTACTTGTCAACAACACGAACCACAACAACATTTGGATGTCTAAAATTTCTAAAATTTCTATACCTAATCTACGTCACAACTTATCTTTTGATAAGGGACGAAGGAGCTCGGATGACTTAAATTCTGTAACAATGAAGTAAAGCTGAGGGCATGGCAGATGTAAGTTGGAGGTTCCTCTCATCCTTGTACTTGTTCGGACAAGCCGTCGCTGATGAAGTAGCTTCATCATCACGAGGTGGACTGGATCCCCAGCCACCATCTGATGGCTCAATGACTTTAACAGTACCATCGGATAACCCTACGGCAAACTGGTTCAAAACCTGAGGATTTGCTGCCAATGCAAGAAGATACAGCTCACCGGTGGTCCTGAAAATTTAGTACACCAAAAGATTAGTTTATAACCAACAAGACCAACAAGATTATGATCATGGCTTCACAAATCTTACCTCCTCAAAATTGCTTCTGGAATGTAGGCGGATGGAGCAATTCTACATCGCAGTGTTAGGCTATTAGCTTCAAAGACTCCGATGTTACCATCAGAGAAGGAGGTGTAGACCAGTTTGCTGTGGAAAGAATATGCCGCATGACATATGAGAGCAGATAGTATACCTTGTGGAAGCCACTGAAATAGAAGAGCGAATTTAGAGTGAGCAAATAGGTAACCCAAACCTGCATTGTTTACATAAAATAGCCAGGTAATTTTTCTACCTGTCGGAGAAGAGTCATCTTGACAACATCATATAATGCCAGTTGCGTCTTTTGAAACACTAATAACTGGACCTGGTTGTGGTTGTGGTGAAACTCCATCTGTGTGGAACCATCAGGCAAGGCAATAGACTTCTTCTTCTCCCATTTATCTATAGACCACACGCAGATCTGCACGTTAAAATATAGATGGTTAACATATGATTTTGTAAATTGTAACTTTTCTTAACCAACAGCAAGATCGAGTGACAAGATTTTGACTTACTTGACCCTCAGCATCAGCTGAAACGAGTATACCAAGAGACAACGAGAAAACTAAACCAGTTATCTGCTTCTTGTGAAACTTTAAGATAGCACTTACCTAGAATTTGCAGATAAATCATGCAAGTTATATTAGTGAATATGCGATGCAAATATGTGAAGAAGTCCAGAAGCGTTGAGAATATAAGACTAGGAAAAGGAACGAGATGGATACACGTGTTCTTTACCTCAGCAACTCTAATATACTATTTTAATTAATAAAAAATGATATAATTTTTCTAAGACTAAAGAACTCAAATATCTCAACAAAAGTAGTATTTAGGTCACAAATACAATGATATAATTGTGAAAAATATTGTACAAAAATAAATTTTTTTATGTATTTTTATTAATAAAATGAAATAAATATAAAATAACGAAAATACCCCTCATGTGCAGTGCATGTGACTCTTAATTGGATGGAAACCGTTAGATTTGACGGATGGGGTGCAAATCGGCAGTCTTTTATAAGTTGAGGAGGCAAAAGTTCGCAATTACAAGTTCGGAGTGCAAATTGACAATTTGAGCAAAGTTCAGGATGTATTTTGACTATTATGCCTAAAAAATAAGTGTCAAATACTGTGTCGCGATCCGGATCCATGCTCTTTTACTAACAAAGTCTCTCCACCCACCATTGTCAAGGTAACTAAAAATTTCAACTATTCATCTGCATTAATCACAATTTTTTCTTAAGATATTGTTATTTAAAAATGATCTCCCAAAATTGGAAAACCATATGTGCATTAATATCAGCCTAAGTAGTTATTTATCTCATAAGGGATATTATCTAACTTCCTCAGCACCGATATTCCTTTACCATCCCCATGGTCGCCTGGAAAGTTTCCAAATATTGCACATTTTGAACAAATTAATACCTGCAGGTTATCTATACTATTATTAGCATAAGAGGGTTTGTTAGTCAAAACAGACGTGAAATAACATTACTACCCTAAGAACATAGGTTAAATTAAAATAAACTTTAATATGTAAAAGATATTAATGTAAATAACAAAATAATAAATTGAATTTAAAGAGAAAAAGAGAAATCTCTAACTACTTCTCATCTCACTATCTACGGATATAACTACCCACATCCTACAAATAACTTCTTATACTTCATAAAGTTTTCTTATGAATTATCTATACTGTTATTAACAGAAGAGACTTTGTTTGCCAAAACAGACGTGAAATAACATTACTACCCTCAGAGCATAGGTTAAATTAAAATAAACTTTAATCTGTAAAAGATATTACTGTAAATAACAAAATAATAAATTGAATTTAAAAAAAAAATCTCTAACTACTTCTCATAACCACTCATCTCACTATCTATAGATATAACCACTCACATCCTACAGATAACTTCTCACTTCATAAATTTTTCTTATCAGAATTATTTAAAGACTTCTCACTTCATAAATTTTTCTTATCATAATTATTTTCTTTAAAGTTAAATCTACACATGTATCGTACGTGTTGACAAATGCTAATTTGCCTTAAGAGTAAGGAATGATTTACACTTTCCTTTCTGATTTGTATGGAAACGACTTTGTTGAGAAAGGACACGAACACCATGGGCTATGGGCTTAAGGAACGACTAACCCCAGCTCGTTCCACCAACTAGCCAAAGGGGAACAAATGCATAATAATGCAATTTTTATTTTTATTTTTATTTTTAGGGGAATGAATAAATTCAGAGGCCAATAGTCATTCAACCAGATTATGTTTGATCAGGCAGGAGTCGAAACTCCACTACAGACTAAAACAGTTTAACAGAAACACAATACAAAGAAACAACGAAACTCAGTTCGAATGAAACAAAATACGTCCAAAACAAGCGGACATTAACTAAGAAAGAGCATGTAACCATCAATAGAGAAAAAGGAGGACTTCACCAATCCATCGGGCCTAAAATCAACCGGTGTACCTTACAGAAAAAGGTAGAGCGACCCTCCCTACCCTCATGATGGGATCTTGGTGCAGCTGCTGGCCCAAATCACTTCCTTCGGCCCGAGGTTGAACCTAAGCCTGAAGACCCAGGCCCAAGTCAGTAGGGCAACAGCAACTCCCATCCCTTGCCGTCTACAGCGTATCGTCTGGAAGTCGGCCACCCCAGACGACCATCTTCACTGGCCAACACGCTCGCTGCCGCCTTGCCTTCACGACCTAATCGAAGGGGTCGAATTTGGAATCAAAGAGCAAGACACCCGTCGAAACTCTAAGTCCCCGGACTCAAGAATCGATCACTACCGCTGGGCGCCCACACCTCGCCGCGCCTCAAAGCTTCAGCACGCCGCTCGTTGAAAAGTCCCAAAGCCGACGCACTCGGACACCACAACGCCGCTACACTCCTCTGCGTTGGAGCCGTCAGCTGCAACCCAGAGCTGTCCAAGGAGCCCCTCGTCGCCTGCACGATCAACGCCGACCAAAGGATTGCGTCGTCGCCTATCGTTAAATACACACCGCCGCTCCGAAACTACGGCCCTCCTCAGCCACGTCCTCTGACCACCGCCGAAAACACCCTCCGACCCCGGAGGAACTACGCCGAAGCGTCCTGTTGTAGACGAGGCCAGAGAGCGCCGCCGCTCTACCACTCAAAACCTAGATTAGGTTTTGGTATCTTCATGGAGACTTCATCATAATAATGCAAATGTATCATGGCAGAAACTCAGAATAATGATAATGATTGGGATGTGCATATCGAACCTAAATATCTAATCGAACTATGATCCAATAACAAGTTAAAACATAAACAAGGAGCTCGATCAATTAGCATCGTCTTTGCGTATGAGCCTATTTAGGTGTACTAATGGGGTGAACAACTTGCTGTGACAATGAGGAAGACGAGTGGAAGAAGAGGCAAATAGCGGAAATGTCATCCATTGCATAACCCCTCCTCTTCTTCTTCCATGCTACAGCTGCACGTTCCACCAGTCGCTTGGCGCACTTCTCCCTATCTTCTGTTGAACCCACAATTTCAACTGCTTCTTCGTTCGAAACCACATCCCATACCTGCAAGTAACAAGCTCAAATCAGTAACAGCTACTGAGATTGTAGATGCACTTTTTAATGCTTTCTAGAGAAGTACGTGGCAGTGCTATTCTAGCTTCACAGATTGTGTTTTAAAGTGAATTTCCAAGAGAAATTTTGAAAAACTCGTAACAAAAGCGCTTTGACAAGAAGTGTTGCTGAGCCTAGCTACCATGTTTCATGATGCCTAGTACTTTTAGTTCTTTTTTGTTCATACCCCATCAGTTGCTAGCACAACAAATTGATCTCTGCTTGTTATGTTTCTGTGAGTGACTTCAGGCTCGGAAATAAGTCCAAAGTCCTTGACGCAGTAGTCTCCGAAAGCCCTAGACATTGCTAGTCCTGGTGACTCTTCGTCAGGTAGCCACAACCTATGAACTCCAGTTTCATCATCTAAGCTGAACACTCTTCCATTTCTTCGAGTTATTCTCTCAGCCTCCTCTGCATAGGTGCACAAAATACAAGAAACACATGTCAAAGTAAGTACAAATTTTCTGTATTTCTCATTCTTCATAAAAGAGATAGACACGTACCAGGTAAATTGGGCTTGAAATCAACAGTAAGCTGAACTGCTCCTAAGCTTCCATCTTCTAAAGTTGTACCCAAAACAGCTCGAGAATCGCCAACATTCGATATAACAATAAGATCACCCTAAATCCAAGCACAAATATCAGGATATACCTTCATAATTCTTACTAGTGATGAAAATACCAAGACCAAATGTATTAATGTAGTACTTGTCTGACAATGGTGAGACCAGTGGTACCGCTGTAATAGGAATTTATTTTACGATCTTGCTCAAGCTCTTGATCTACAGCAGCACAAGTTTTTATATAGGAGTGCTTCCATATGTTAAACCTCTGATCATACTTTTTATCCGATTCCATGTCCAACTCCTTCAAGTCTGGATCGAGTGAAGTGTGAGCAAGTAGTGTCTCTTGCCAATTACACAACAATGCAGGCGGCATTGTTTCTCTGATCCTTTTCGCCACAAAATGTCCCCATTGTCCATGCCCATCAAAGATCCCACAAAACATCATGTCTGGTTGGCACCCAAATTCCTAAGATCAACCCCAAAACATCATGTCAATAGCCTCATCCGACGAATGATATAGGTGATCAGTTTTTAACTAGAACATATGCTTACCTCCCACACAATGCAGCAGTCCTGGTTGACTCCTTTCTGGCCTCTCTTGCTAAAAACTGAAGCCAAATTATTAGAGCCATCAACATTGACAGTTCCAGAAGTTCGGAGTATCAACTCATTTTTCTTCGCCTCCTTTGCCATTGCCTCTGCAGCTTCTCTTAGATTACATGTACATCCAGAACTATTCTTTCCCTTCTTCATTGAAAACGATCTCGCGAGTCCACTGAACATGGACGATAAGTGCCCCATTGTAACTAGTACTCACTTCCACGACAACCCAATTGACCAGATTGTAGACTCGAAATCTGAACAACATTCAACAATACTTTGTAAGCAAGTATGGTCTTAGAAAGATGAAGTAAAAGGCCAAGAAAAGCTTCAAATACATTTCATGTTCTACCCTGGCCTTTTAGTTTATTCCATGTATATATTATATAACATTCTTCAGGCACTCATTTCACCTTGAATTGAGTGATACATAGATACTGTGAGGACTAAAGGACATGATCTAGCTGACTCGGAAAGGTGAAAGAATATCAGAAGTTGCAGAGAATATTCATGCTTGTATGCAATTCCAGCATATTGGATCAATTCAGAATGTACTTTATAAGATTTTAATGAAATAAAACCAAACCATATCCACGAGCTTGAGTGCTACTTTTATTAATCAAATCTTTGGCTGCTAAACTTCTAAGATCCAGTAATATGATGGGGAAAGACTTATTATTTTACTTCAGTTTTATTTATAAAATCCATCATGAACAAACTGTGAAGTGAAGAAAAAGCTGATCCAATTGCTTTTTTGGCTTAGAAAGCTAACCAAAAAATACAAGAAAATATGATAAACTGAGAATATACGTAGACTTATCTGAACTTAGAAAGCAAAAAAGGAAAATGAAAAATGAAAATTGAAAAATCTCATGTTTGTCAGTTTCACTCTTTCCCCATGAAATCTATGTAAACCCAGATCAAAACTCTATCAAGCAAAATCCAACAAGAACAAGTTTGGCTTTAACCTTCGTTTAGATATGAAACACAAAGAACTCAACTTGAACTTCTCAGCTACCCAAAGAACAAAATTTCTTTCATTTTCTCTACCGAAAAAACAGAACAAAACAAAAAAAACAAACAAAGTTGACGTTAAAAACCTTGATATTCCAGCCAAGTTGGGGAGTCTTGGACCACAAATATCGAAGACTAAGCTAGAAACCTTGTGGAACCTGAAGCAGTTGCCGGAAAACAGGTTTCACCGACCGGAACTTGGAGCAACCCCGACATGCCCAGCTGAGACTTTGAAGAAATGAAGATAGAGATCGATCCTCTGTCCTTCACTTTGTGAATGATTGTGTTTTTGTTTGGTACTGAAGATACAGATGATGATATTTATCAAATTAAGGAGAAGAATACAAAGCACACAGGGAGCTCGAAGCTTTGTGCATATACAAAATGATGCTGGATACAAACTCTACGTCAGGTAAAATATATAGAGAGAAACTCTGCTGGTTTCGCTTTATAATTCGTCTCCCAAAAATGGTTGAGCTTCTTTGCGCGTTTATATATGCAAGAAGGCTTGTGGATCTCTACTTTGGTTATGAAATACAAAGAAGTGAATAGTGTACACGTTTACGTTTTTGTCATGTGTACTATTGATGTATGATTCAAGAACCTAGGGAGATCGTGTGGTGATTTAAATTGATGTACAATTTAGTACGATGGCGTGATGATAAAGTTGGATGAAAATAAAGATAACTTACAAGTTAATTATTTTTTGATACGAATCATTTATGAAATTCAAGTATTATAAATAATTAGTGTATCGATATTTTCTTTTTATCATCATAAATTAATTTTCATAATTTCTCAAGATTTAACTAATTTTATTATCAATGAATGAAATAAGATCTACTTGATATATTAAAAATTCTCACATACATGCTCAAAGTTTTGATACTTAGTCATGTTGACATTAATCTCTATTTTCAAATTCTAACTATTAATAACAGCCAACGATCATTATATTGTTAGCATGTGCTGAGAGTTTTATATGTTGACATTAATCTCAACCATTAATTCTAATAATTAATAACAACTTACGATAATGTCTGGTACCCTTAATAATCACTAAATACTAAACCAAATGCGCAATGATCTAAATCCTCCCTCATAGTATATAGTATATCTTATACACATGTGCGTTTTATACCTTTGTTCTTGTTTGGTCTGCTTATGTACATGTCCACATGTTGTTTAGGTATATTTATTTTCCATATGAATACGTACAGCTGGAAAATGATTCTTTTTTGGGTTTTCATGTGAATAATATGTTCCATGGGTTGAGTTCAAGGCAGTCAACCATTTGTAGCCAAAATGAAATATCTTCTCAGAAACATAGGTGCAATAATACTCTAAATATATATAGAGCAAGCAAACTGTTTAACCAGTTCACCATATCAGCTACAGTTTTGCAGATTATAAAACTGATTTAGGGGTTAATTAACTCTAGAATCCTCCAAACCCCAACTTCGAAGTATGTCGATCACAATTACTAAAATGCTACATGAAAGTTCTATGAAAATTAAACTATTGGAATGTCCACTTAATACGTACATGGTATACCTTACACCTGGCTTTGCAGTGACCAACTGCTAATTTCAGTACATTGAAAATACTAAACCATGCATTGGTTCTAATCATTTTGATTAATCTATGCTAACCCCATACATATCATACTAAAATAAACGAGTAGTTAGGTATTATGGAACATAATTAACTTAATAGGTCAAGAAACCAAAAATCATATAATAATTCTTGTAATACATAAACAAAAGGTTGCCATGTCAATTGAATTTTAAACTTTTGTTATGAATGTCATTCGCAATAAACAAAATTACTTGTTAGAGAATAAAATTGTTCATGGAAAGAAGGAGCTAATTTTTATATTTGAAATGATAATCTAGTTTAGAACCAGCATGAACAGGTCCAACTTGAACTCATTCCTTAATGTAGTTTCTGTTTCTTACTAAGCAAGCTACAAATTTCATGTAACTTAGCTATTCCAAACCCTTAATATGACCAGGTCTTGTTTGCAATCCACAATAGAGTTCAAAAAATCAAAACATTATAAACATGATAGAAATGTTCTACAGAATATTAATCTTTTCCAGTAGAACCATGTATTATTCGATTACTTTCCCGATCTGGTGAAGTTCCAACTTGAGCGACTCCAATTTCTCAGTCTTTTACTCCCATTTGGGTAGGTAAAAACAGGCATAAGTCTCCACGGAAAAACCTAAAAATCAAGCAAAGCTGTAAAGCCTAGAAATGTGGTAATGGATAGCAATCATAGGTTTGATTACCAAACACAGAAAAGTTAACAAAGAACACAGCAATATCATACTGCACGCCTCAACTCACCTAAAACCACAAATCTAAAACACTAGCAGATGCAATCCAAGTTTAAATCTAGCTATCATGTCCTTAAAAAGTAAAAAGTCCATTACAATGATTCATTGAACTTATGAATGAACTTATGCCGACTATATGCGTGTCAAACTAAAAGAGATCACGGATATTAGAATTATCACGTAATATTTCAGCTCCAGTAATTACATTATAGACCTGTTATATCTAAAACGATTCGTACTTGCATGCAAGAAAATTATTAATTATATACGTGGCAGTGATGTATTAGACAACGGAACAAATTTGCCGGGTCCTATGATAAAAATGTCTCTTCAACAAATAATATGATTTGATATTTGACCATATATTTATGTCGGTCCTAGATGATGATTTAGTGCATAGTTCATATTTACGTGACTCATACATATTGGATTCTCTAGTCGACAAGATTAATCTCCACCATTGAAACTTCTGTGACCAAGGATTTTTTACCGTACCAACTTGTGTGCTAGTGACCCAACTTGAGTCAGTGGGTGGTCACCTAATCAGTAAAATTCCTTTTCCATTTCAAAAAACTCCAAAAAGAAAAATAAAAAAGAAAGAAAGAAAGAATAACAGTAAAATCTTCTCTACATTATTTTTACCAAAAAGCGTGAAAACAGTTGGTCCGTGAGATATCTTGGTGTCAATGGTGTGACACAGTCAGTAAAAATTTCTTTTCAATTACTTCTTTTTCACTAAATATGTGAAAACAGTTAAAATTGGTGAGATATTTTGGGCTCCTATTGTGTAGCACGTGATGTACACAGATCAAGTACTCTGCACCGTTCTGACCACATGATATGAGGACGGCGTGTTAAGTACGGAAGTGGGCCTAGCACCGCGTGTACATGAGCCTATTGAAGGGTGCCACGTGTACACCACAATGCACCTGATAAGGACAGTAGGAAACGTTAAGGGTAGGTGATGACTTAGGATAGGGCACGCATGAATTGAATGGAGCTGGGAATAATCTAGGCCAAGATTATTGAATTGAGGTCGTCACTGAATTTACCTCGCTAGGGTTTAGGGTTTAGGAGCCATGAAGTTTGAGTTGTTTGATTGGATGTGTGTGTGCGAGGGACGAGGGGTAGTTTGATCTCAAGGGGAATCGAATATCAAAAATATGACGGTGAATATTATTTATTTTATACGAAACATATTATGTTAAAAACGCATAAAACAGATACTATATTAAAATCTTATAAATTACCATTTTTTCACGAATTTATTTATTTTATACTAAACATATTATGTTCGTATAAGAAAATAGATTCGTGGAAAATGGAAATTTATAAGATTTTGATATAGTATCTGTTTTGTGCGTTTTTAACATTAGGTGACTAGGGTAGTGGGTTGATGGGATTTAGAACATTACGGAGATTGTTGCTTGTAAAAAAAGGTTCGACTGGGAATATAAAAACCATGGGTGTGATTTGAGATTTTGATCCTATTAACACCAAAGAATGTCAAATCAGTCAACAGTGCCACAATGCTAGTGTAGCTCCTTAGGTTCTCAATGCTTCTTTTGATTACTAGCAAGGCCACAAAGTAGCTCAGACAACACTTAAGAGAGCAAATTCATATGCATTCCACTAACTGGTTTGTAGTTAATACAATACCTTTGAATTTCCACAATGGCCTTCTCAAACCAGAACTGTGTTAAGCTGTTGGGTTCTTCAGATGATTGGCTTGAAATTGCCTTAGCAATTGCAGTGACTGATAATAGAGCTTGAGGTCGATGCCATCAACATTCCGACCCACATGTGCCTGCAAGACTGCCTGAAAAATAACAAGCAGACCAGAGCTTATACCATTGCATTAACTTCCATGTGTTGTAACTTGTTACTGGATTTTGTGTATACTGCTTACTTCATTATTGGGTTGAATATGCAGTTCGCCGATGAACTGGTACATGGATCCAACCCGAATGTTAAGCTCAGTTTGGTGTCGATCTTCAGTCTGTCATTTCCATCAACTACTGTGGCAATAGCTGTCTCAACAGAATACTCTTGTAACCTGCCAAAGAGAAAGGATGTTAAGATTCCTAGTGAGATAACAGATTTCATCTCAGAATTGAAACTACAATTTAATGGAACAACAAACCCGCAACCATTGTTTGATACAGTTGACCTTTTTCTGATTAACATGTTTCTAATTATTTAGCACAGTCCAAGTCTAAGATGTGTATCATTTAGCATTAAGAAATGAAAGTACCTGTATGCATGAGCACATGGAGTCATAGAAGATCATTGTTTGTTGGTACCAACCAATATATTCCCCAGGTCATAAATCAACCTCATTGGAATAAAAAGTGCAAAGAATCTTTTAAGTTCTGACTGTCGCTTATGATAAGAACTACAGTTCTTTAAACCTATTAAGGTTACTGTATAGAAATTGATTGGGGATTGCATTACATAGTCATATAGACACAGCTGGACTGGAAAAAAAACTCAGACATTTAGTTAGATCCTTTTATTATTTCTCTTATTTCTTGCACCACTTGAATCATCATTTCATATGTATCAGTGTCTCCAGGAGACTTTGAATCTCTTAAAGAACAAGACGTTCAGGTTTTCACCATTTAATCCTGACACGCAAAATCCCAGTTTTCTTCATTGAGAGAAAAATTTCAAGCGAAACAATTACCTCATCATACAACCATTATAAACCTATAAATTGTTGCTCTTAACCTCTCTCAGCGCTACTGCTAAAATCACCAGAGTGTAACCACTGAAGCTGCTGCCGACATATCATCTACTCATTCAAACATACACACCAGAGATATCATCTTACATTGCCATCAACTCAAGGTACCTCATTTACCCCGAGAATATTGTCTAAGTCAGTATCTCATTGCCACTAAAGCTGCAGCCAAGATATCATTACTCTTTCGACCATACACCAGAGATATTATCCTGCATTGCCATCAACTCAAGATACCACATTTACCCCAAGAATATTGTCCCGGCCAGTATCTCATTTATGCCACCCTTATCTCCCAACACTACTGTCATGACTTGTGTCTCACTAATATAAAATCACTAAATAATTATCAGACTGATTTTTACTGGTGCCTAAGCAGGCAAAGACCATCACATCTCCAATGCTTTTATCATCAATTTTACCTCCACTTCATCTTTCTTGTGCCCCAATGCCCCATCATCTCCACGAGCTCTGTCACCATTAAGATGCTCCTAAGATGAACACAGCCAGACCTATACAAACTCTTATACCCAATCTTCCACATCAAATACAATTTGGGGAATGACCTATCTAGTTCAATCCTAGGAAATTGTAAAAATATAGGGTCGTAACGCCAGGGAGGTTAATTATCAGCGATTATTGAAAACAAACTAAAAGTGTAACAATCTATGTTGAAAATATCACTTAACATTGGAAAAACAGACGCCTTACTTTCCAGTTACTCTTAGTGAAGCTCCTTGCTTAAAGTGTGGTGAGCATGGATGTAGGTCTTGCAATAGAACCAATTCCCCAGATTCCATGGGAGATGATGCCATCAAGTACACGCGCTAACCTTTATTCCAAATCTTTCCTGGATTCCAACAAGTGACTGCAGTTTATTAACAAAATGTACTAGCTTTAATGTAATGGTGAGGCAGTTCAAGATTAAAACAAAGATAGAATGTACAGCAAAAGATATGTCCTACACCAGGATAAATGCCTATTGCAATAAACGTGCTAAGTACTCATAAAGTTTCAGCCAGATTACACAAGACATTATTTTCAAACCCAGTAAGGATCAGCCACTTTTACTATAAGCTAGACCTCACAACAACAACTAAAAAAAAAAAAAATCAAAATATTGTTGTTGATCATTCATATATTTCACCAATCACAAAATACACTGAACACATATTATAAACTATAAAGCTTATACAGTTATACCTACGCCTTACATGCCCACAAGTTAGATTTCAACAAAACTAAGAATCAAGGTCCCAAAGTGTCAGCAAGTTAAAGGTGCATTTAGCTCTTAATTTCACCACTCTGTTATCAAATTTCACATGTTTCGCTTGAATGCATTCACCCAGTTCAGATTAACATAAGATACAGTAATAGAATGATCAAAGTTAGCAAGTTGATCATACCCAAATACCAAAATTCAGAGAGCAGTAAAAAGATTGAAACTTTAACCACAGCAACCGATATATACCTTGATCTCTCCGAGTTTGATTTGAAAGGTGGAAGCTTCCTTTCTCTAGGGCGGAGGCTGAGTTGGTCAGGAATAGAGGGAAAGAGAGCAAATTCGAATGAAATGAAATGAGTAATCTAGTAAAGCTCTGGTCTTGACTCGCCAGACTCAAGAGGAGAGAGGTGTTGGTTCTTGTGTATATGGGCCACGTCAGGCCGAGGACTGTTGTAGCTTAATGACCTTAATTTGGTATTGTGCCTTTTAGGCATGTCTTGAATTGAAACAAAACCCTAAATAATGCGATATTAACTTCTCAGAGTTCGATAATATAAAGAACAAGTAGTCTCTCACTCAACCGGAAGGTAAAATAATCTACTACACTCTCGGAGCTCCGAGCTCTGCCCATCTTCTTAAAACTTTTTATTAGTGGTGAATTAAACAATTCAATGTGCATCTCTAAAGAATAAAATTAAGCATGAAATAAAAGATCATTGGAAACAAAACGTCATACCCTTTTTGAGATAAGAAAAAGGAGTCTACATTATATCAAAATCAACATCATCCAGAAACACTAGAGTTAAAAGAACCCTGGTCATCCATTAGCAAGCAACTATGGGGAGATCTCAAGTGGAGTTGCCAAATCAGTAACCGAAACCCATCCGTAATAGAGTTGCCTTCAAATAGAACACATTTGCCTTCATATAAGGACGAACACCAATTTGTATAAATAGATTGCACAAAGATCTGGCTATACATACCTGACCAATTGACTCTACATATGAAGAATGACCATGTGTAATAGGGTTATCTCAAAGGCAAAACAAGACTCGAGGATCACCCCAAAAGCCTCAACCACCGGAGTAATTACGCACTGCTATGCTAACTGCTAGTGTTTATGATGTAGAAGGGTTGCCAAATAGGGCAGCCCATAACACGCTACTCCTTCATCCCTTTGGTAGAGGTGACAGCTCAAGCTTCAAGTCTTAACTATTGGGCGGTGAGATTGGCATTTCACATATATTCATGTCCATGCCTACATTTAACAACCACTTGCATAAATACGCAGTGTTGACTCCATTACTGTTTCAAGCTTCCTTTTCAACTATTACGTCCATTTTCCATATTGTGAATCCTCCCTTAACATAAAAATTGGTTATCGGTTGGACTTGTCACTGCTATAGACATCCCAAGCGATTGGGGTCATGTTCTGGTATTAGTTTTGCTATTAAATGCTCCCACCAATCTCAACCAGAAACCATAAATTGTTGGATAACAATGGGAGATCAGATCATGTTCTACACTACTATCTTCTTCTTCTTCTTCTTCTTCTTCATATTGGTTTGTTTCAGATTCAAAGTTCTCTAGCACGTAATGGAAAATAAGCACTAAATAAATTAGTGTTCTTTTTTTAACCAAACCCACAAAAAGATTCAAACTTGAGGAGGCGCTTTTTGCATGGGAGTGGTTCAGTATTGCAGTATTGCTTCTCTTAACCTCTCTCAGTCAATTCACACAAACCCCATTTCTGCACTCACATCTTTCATTATATACCTTCCTTCTTGAAAATCATCACAACCCAAAAAGTTGTGAGGATTTTGAGTGGTGATGACAGAGAAGAGAAACCCAGCAGCAGAAAATGCTATGATGGAGATAGAGAGCAGCAAGCCCTCAGGAAATGGTCTTGTGCCTGGGCTTAGTCCTCTGAGTGAGACTCTATGGAGGGAGAAGGCCAGTGTGGAGATAGTAGGGGATGTGTCGGCGAGGCTGACGTGGAAGGATCTGACTGTGATGGTTACTCTGAGCAATGGTGAGACTCAGACGGTTTTGGAGGGTTTGACTGGTTATGCAGAGCCTGGAACCTTCACAGCTCTGATGGGTCCTTCTGGTTCCGGCAAATCTACCTTGCTTGATGCTCTCTCTAGCCGTTTGGCTTCCAATGCCTTCCTTTCTGGCTCTGTTTTGCTCAATGGCCGCAAAAGAAAGCTCTCTTTTGGCACAGCTGTGAGTTCATCTCTGTTTTCCTCTGTTTCGGCTCTGTTTCACCATTGCAGATCCTCTGTTTTGCTCCGTTTTTGATTCATGTGTGTTTTGTGTTGAATATTGGTTTTAGGCATATGTGACCCAAGATGACAATCTGATTGGGACTCTGACTGTAAGAGAGACGATATCTTACTCAGCTAGGTTGAGGCTGCCGGATAAGATGGAGCGGTCGGAGAAGGTAGCACTGGTGGAGAGGACAATCATAGAGATGGGTCTGCAGGATTGCGCCGATACTGTAATTGGGAATTGGCATTTGCGTGGGATCAGTGGGGGAGAGAAGAGAAGGGTTAGCATTGCTGTTGAGATCTTAATGAGGCCTAGATTGCTCTTCCTTGATGAACCAACAAGTGGACTTGATAGGTAATATATTATATCATATGCTCATTTTTTTTTTAATTAATGGATGAGTAATATATTAGTATCTAGTACTTTGTCTATATGCTGTTCTTTGTAACGCTTAGACTCTTGAATATAACTTCCATTTCTGCAAAATCTATCAGATTCTTGTAGTCATAACTTTAGTTACTTTACAATTGGTTTCCAGTATATACTACATTGTTCTGTAATAGGGTCAGTCTGCTAACGATCTTTTGGGATTTAATTTGTGGCAGTGCTTCAGCATTTTTCGTAACACAGACACTGCGTGCCCTATCACGAGATGGAAGGACTGTGATAGCTTCAATTCACCAGCCAAGCAGTGAAGTCTTTGAACTATTTGATCAGCTGTACTTGCTTTCTGGTGGCAAAACAGTTTACTTCGGTCAGGCCTCCGATGCATATGAGGTAAGTATCCTGATCAGTCTTTACAATTGATTTGATTCAAGAAATGATGACTAATTTTAAGGAGCTCTTAGTTACATGTCGATTACTTCATGTATGCAGTTCTTTTCACAAGCTGGTTTTCCCTGCCCTGCTTTGAGGAACCCGTCTGATCATTTTCTTAGATGTGTAAACTCTGACTTTGATAAAGTAAAGGCGACTCTGAAGGGGTCCATGAAGCTCAGGGTATGTACATACTGAACTTTTTCCTTCTCATTTTTCTGTAATTCGGAATTTTCACTTTTGTTAAAATTCGTACTGGTATTTATCTACTACCAGTTCGAGGCAAGTGATGATCCTCTGGAGAAGATTATGACCGCTGAAGCTATAAGAGTCCTTGTTGATTCCTATCGTAGTTCTCAATACGCTTATACAGCTACAGAAAAAGTTGCGGAGATATCCAAAGTTGTAAGTGTTCGTCTGAATTGAGTGGAATTTGTGAACTGATACTTGTTAGTAACTATAAAGTGTTCACGTTTTTCTTGCATGCTACAGAAAGGGACTGTTTTAGACTCTGGAGGAAGTCAGGCTAGTTTTCTAATGCAGACCTTCACATTGACAAAGCGTTCATTAGTCAACATGTCCAGGGACTTTGGCTATTACTGGCTCAGGCTTGTCATTTACATTGTTGTTGTAGTTTGTATTGGGACCATCTATCTGAACATCGGAACCGGCTATGCTTCGATTCTGGTGTGCATAATTTCCTGAGTAAGTAAAATCATATCTATTTATGGAATCTGAAACTCATTCAGGTTTATCATTTTTGTGATTGCAGGCAAGGGGTTCATGTGCATCTTTTGTTTTTGGTTTTGTCACTTTCATGTCAATCGGCGGGTTTCCTTCATTTGTAGAGGATATGAAGGTATGCCATCTCTGTAATTGAGACTGATATCTACTTGGATGTCATGGTGGGTTTCCTTCCGATATATCATTTCTGACCACCACACTAATGTTACTAGGTTTTCCAAAGAGAGAGGCTGAATGGTCACTATGGTGTCACTGCCTTTGTCCTCAGCAATACATTCTCTGCCATGCCATTCCTCATACTGATCACTTTTCTTTCCGGAACTGTCTGTTACTTCATGGTCGGTCTTCATCCTGGCTTCGAGCATTACCTGTTCTTTGTGCTGTGCCTCTATGCATGTGTCACTGTAGTTGAGAGCTTGATGATGGCCATAGCCAGCGTTGTTCCTAACTTCCTTATGGGTATCATCATAGGGGCCGGAATTCAGGTTCATATCACAACTATGAATTTTGAGCATATTTGATTCAAGTGTCCAACAATATCGATTAATCTTGTGGTTTTGTTTACATTTCAGGGCATATTCATGCTAGTCTCTGGCTACTTCAGGCTACCAAATGACATCCCTAAGCCAGTCTGGCGTTACCCGATGTCATACATCAGCTTCCACTTCTGGGCTTTACAGGTAAACCAGCTGTGTTATTTACTGAAAATCTCTTGCTGATAGATGTGTCTCAAAGGAACTGAAACTAGTACATGCATGCTTCAACCTCAGGGTCAATATCAGAATGACTTGGCTGGCTTACTCTTTGACAATGAGACACCGGATCAAATAAAGATACCGGGTGACTACATCCTAGAAGCTGTGTTCCAGATCGACACCAGCAGATCAAAATGGATAGACCTTAGTGTTATATTCAGTATGATTGTCGTCTACAGGCTCATCTTTTTCGTCATGATCAAGTTCAGTGAGGATGTCTCACCTTGGATTCGAGGCTATATGGCGAGGAGAAGGCTGCAACAGAAGAGTGGCATTCAACACACAACAGTTGCCCCTGATGGTCTCACACAGTCCCCTTCGTTGAGGAACTATGCAACTGGGAAAAGGTTGACTAGGTAGACGAGAACTTCTGGATACAATTCCACAAAGTTGAAACACTTGCAATATAAACAATGTAGCAAATGCTACAAGATAGAACTATGTATACACTTCAACACTGTTCTGTCATGTAATTCAATATCCGTATGCTTGATTTCTAAGTATGATATAAATTTGCCAAAATTATGATGGATGTATTAGGGACTAATTGCAGAACTTAAAGGAGTTCAGAGAACAGTTACTGATAATAGAAACTTAAAGATACTCAAATACAAGCAATTAAGAAAAATTCAAAAACACCTCTAATGCACAATGTATTCTTTACTACTAGAAATGGTCCTGTACAGTATTTACATCAAATGCCAACAAGACATGAATTTGGTCAGTGTTATTGATATCTGTTGCTATTGTTCTGCACTGTCAATTGTTATTTGGTACTATATACAATTTGCTAGTACAACACTAATTATAATCTACAACCCAGAGTTTTGGTGCCTTCTCATGATATATATCAAACTCACATAAATACTTGAGGAGATGTATAAAATTCACTTTCATTAAACATCGGTCTCAAATCTTCTTGGTTCATAAACTCCAAAGGGAAGGAAACAAGATGTCCCCTTACATGTTTCAGTCTTTCCATTGGATCTGTTTCTTTAATCTCTCCATTCTCCCAGGATTCTAGCTTCTTAGGAGCTATTCCCAGATCAATTGTAGTGTGACCAAGTTTCTCTTTCCAAAGCGCCATGGATTCTCTGAGAGCAGCTCTGTAGTTGATGGAGATGATAGAACTTTTAGGGGCATTGAGTAAAGAAGTAAGAGTAGAGAACTCTGGTAGTATGATATTGTACCTTGAGTTTATAGAATCATTCGGAATACAAGAAAATACATCTTGGTATATAATTGAATTTTCCTGCAGAATATTGGAGATACTTTAGAGCATAGAAGAAACGAGAAACATGAAATGGTTACAGATCTTGCAAGTTTCACCTTTGCAGTTGCTAGCCACAGATCTTTGTATGTTGAGTCTGACACAGGATCACCAATTTGATTTATCTGAATGATTAAAGTGAACCTTTAAATGAGGAACTGAGGAAGGCATACATGAATAACAATTAAAAAAAGTTGTAAAACTTGTGTGCTCCATAGAATATCAATTTTATCAGAGGTTACCAACCTCTCCTGCATGAAGACCCAAGTGTTCAGACCACAGAGAGCACCTCAGACTATAAGAAAACTTTCCGGCCTTCCAAGGCTGTCCAGCCATGGATGATTCAAGAAACTCTTTATCTTCAATAACTACACCAATCTAAAACAAACAGAACAATGTACATATAAACAATTTGAAACATTTTGCCAGTGATACGATCTCAAGTACACCATAATTTTTCGTTCTCTACAACATATGTCATTACTTGTGAGATCACAAATAAAGAACCAAGAAATACATGCTGGAAGACTACTTAGTTGAAAAACACAACCCATACCTCCGAGTCTCTTGATCCAAGTAAACTTCTGTCATTAATATTAGATGATCCGATCAAAGCAACACGGTCATCTACAATCATCACTTTACTGTGTACATAAACCTGCATAACAATGATACAGGTTAAACCAAATTAAAGTTCAGAGCTCATGTTTGAGTTTGCTCCATATTACCAAAATATACAGCAAAATATACCTGACTTGTGGATAGAGGGCCACCTTCAAAAAGTTTACCATATGTTCGCAGACCATAGAAAGAAATGTAGTCGTGTGTCTTAGGACCCAGCAAAACTTTAAGTTTATGGAGTATTGAATACTTCTCCCAGCTAATGGTTCGATACTGCCAATGCATAAGGGCTCTAACAGTTGCTGCACCATAATCATCCACGCCGCCCTATTGCGTGGACCCATAAGTAAATGAAAAGAAAATGCTGTCTGAAAACATTCAGAGAAAAATTGCATGCGTATGAAAAATGACAACAGACCAACGGTCTCTACCTGAAAGCCAGGCAAGAGTGGCATGACAACAATAACCCTAAAACACTTTTGTTCTTTGTGTGCTAGAACAATACGCCTGTACAATACTTCCAGGACACGGTTCTGTATAATCTCATCCCCTGAAAGACCTGATATGAAAAATTGATTCTGGAAGCAACCAACGATCAAGATAGCAGAATGATCAGATTAGAACTCGAAATCAGTACTCTGAACAGAACCTAGTCATACTAGAATCACGAGTTTTCATTTGATCATCATGCAAGCTACTCATATAGTCCTACGTATAAATATATATCTCCAACTCACGAATATTTTTTAATGTATATATTTGGACCATATCACTATATCTAGCCCCATCCTTGTCTTAAAGTAGTAGTCTCTTAAGTCTGGCCTTGATAATGAAGTAATCTATTTCTTAAAAAAAAAAAAAAAAAAAAAAGTAGTAGTCTCTCTTAAGTCTTAACTATGTATATAAAAATATCCCGGAAAATGCATGATGATATCAAATTCCAGGCTAACTGTCCAGAATATCCCATATTTTACAATCATAGAAAAGAGGAAAAATATTGACCCCTCTACTCTTATTATTTATTTGTTTATTAATTTAGCAGGTAATTATACAAGATTGTCTGCAATCTCTATTTTTCCTAGAAGGTTTTCAGTTTTTAGTAAAAATGTATGAGCAACCACAAAGTGCCATACGTTAAGCAATAAAAGAGTTAACATATGCAATGGATAAAAGAATGAATCATTAATCAATAAAGTGTTCTAACCTCAATATAAACAAAGTGTTCTGCTTTCTCGATCAAAGAGCAATAAGCATTATGTATGCTTTCTTCAGGTTGGCTAGTTCCAGCAGACCACTGGCTCACACTTCTAATGACCTACACACAAGACGTTTATTAGAAGCCAGGTGAAGAATTTTGAAGGGTGAAATGAAAACACTGCGCCGCATAATAGCAACTTAATAAGTCCTAAAATCTTAGACAGCCAAATTCAATATTTTAAGAAGGCATTACTAACCTGACATTTGCATGCAGTACGAGGACCTGTTTGTCCATAGTCATCAGCAGCAAAAGCATGATCAGTTTCCTCTGAACTTTCTGACCATTCATTTGAAGTTGTCAAGCCAGATTGGAACACCGAGTTTATGTTGGTTCCACTTTCAAGATCCATAGAATAAAGATTATCCATCAAACCATTCATCTGTGTATCTGGATCTAAAGCTCGAACTGTGGGATTCATGGAAGAGAAAGAAACACTACCAGATATCCCATTTAGCTGTAGGTCAACAGGATAATGATGTGTGTGCTGGGCGCTTAACTTTATATCTACACCAGGAGCTTCCAAACCATCAGCTTCTTGAGGCAAAAGCAACGGGATATTTTGCAATGGTGATAGGGAGGAAAATGAATTCTCTTTCTGGATCCCATTCTGCTTCACTTCCACTTTGCTTTTCTCGATGTTTATCTCTTCACTTCTTCCCATGTAATGAGGGATTACCATGTGGTGTTGAGGCATAAGTAATGGAAGTTCTTGTTCATTTGGAGCTTTGTTTCTCTACAAGATGGTTCATTGAGTTAAAAGACTTGCTATAGTATTGAAATATATGACCACGGGAATAGCAGTGGCAGAAAGTTTACCTTAGCATGGTTCCACCGCTGAACAAAGTGTCTGGCAATGTCACGGCATGGAGGTCCCCAAAGAGCACAGTGAACATCATGCCATGGCATACGCGGAACTTTTTCACGCTCCAATTCATCTTTCATTACATCTTCCCAAGAATTTGGTTCAGACTCTCTATGCCAACCAAAAAAAAAGGAAAAAAAAAATTGCTTTGAAATGGCCATAGAAAAAATGAACATAAAAAAAAGAGTTTTGTATCCAAAGTCGTCTGGAGGAACTTTTCTTTAATACAACTTCAAAAGATATAATATCCCCTTTATTCTAGCCTTTAAGAAACTAAACTGACAATTTTGATAGGAAATTACAGAAGCATACAGAAATACCTTGGATTATAATAGTCCTTCCCTGGCCATACAGAAGAAGGACAGTCACCCACTTTGTGTTCAATCGTGTCATAACGGCCAAAGCACAAATCTAATCCTCCAATGTAGCAAATCTGATAATCAATAATCACAAGTTTTTCATGGTGTGACCTGCATGTACATTATCATTAATAAGTTGTGGGTCATCATTGAGGAAGTAACAGCATAAAACTTGCATGGTAAATTCAAGCTTCAAATCTGTTCGACCTACGAAGAGATAGGTCAAGATAGTGCATACCATAAATAAATTCCTGTGGGAAAACGGTCAGGATAGCGCATTACTCTCACATTCTCATGAATATTTGAAAGCTTTTTCTTACTGTATAAGCTGTTGATCTTTAAAGCAAGAGAAACCTCCTTATAGAGAAGAATGTAAATCTGCAGATCAACGGTATTGTCAAACTCAATGTGTTCATTCCCATTAAGAATAGATTTTATATCCAGAATGTGAAATAAAAATTGTGCTTTTACCTGAACCCCTTGCTTAGCTTTTGCTTCTAGTAGAGCATCAAGCCTAGAAGAAGAGTTGCTACTAAAAGGACGTCTTAGATACAATTCTGGGCAAAGCCACCAGCCAGTAATGAATATCTGGAAGCATGAACTCAATGTTAGAGACCTAAAACCAGTAGAAGTATCCATTAACTAGTGAAGGAAAAGGGAAGAAAAGAAACCTCTGAATTTGCAACCTCAATGGAGGAAGCAATAGCATCAAATGCTGCTTCACCATCTATAAACCACTGAGCTTGACTCCCATCATCAGTCAAACCCCTGGGAGGAGCAAAGGAACCGAAGTGATGAGGATGACACCAACCTTCATGAGGCCTGAGGCCAGCATCATTAATTGCAGTAACCCAGTCTTTAACTTTAGCATTGCTAGTGGTTCTTAACCTTAAGCTTTGATTTCCAGAAGCAACCTTTTACAATTACATGTTGATGTGGTTGTTAGAAATATATTGAAGAGAATTATACATTTTCTGCTTCAAATAAGAGAAAAACTGGATTTAATAATCTCAAGTCCCAAAACTTGTACGGATGGAATAAGCTGAATTTCCTTTAAGTTAGATTTCAAATTGTCCTTATATATAAGACATCCCTTAAGAGAAGCTAGATTCTCAAACAGCTTGTAGCCCAGTAAAAAGTCAAGTAAAACACAGCTCACCGTAAATACATAACGTAGAGGGTTTCGTTCCTTTATTTGACTTGCTAAAAGATTTTCAGACCCTCCATTTCCATTTGAGGGTGGAAGAGCATTGAAAATGATAATGTCTAGAAGTTCAGTGTCAAAAGGATCATCCAGTAAGGCCAAGAACCCAGGTTTCAAAACAGCCCAGACCTGCAATTAGACACAGGATGAAATGAATACAAAATCCATGTCAGTAAAAATAAAAAGAATACTGAAGGCAAACATTGATTGGTATTATTAGAGAAACAAGCAAATTTTATGTCTCAGAATTTTTTAGCAGTTTTGCATCTTCGTACATTGTTTATGAAAGACTATTCAGAGAGAGTAAAAAAAAAAAAAAAAACCTTTTGCCAATTGTTGCTGCAACAACCCAGAAAAAAACCTGCACAAGATGCCACATCGGAGGTAGCCCCTGAATATTTTGGTAGGTGTTTCACCAGAACATAACCTTCTTTCAATTTTGGTCCATACTCTTGTAAGAAGGACAACTGTGAAACCTCCAAAAATTTGCAGACCTACAAATCCAGACCACTTCTTACAACAATGTAACAATGAGTTTCAAAGATTCACACCATCAATATAAAAGGACACCTCTCGAGAATTCACTAGATCCATGTTTCCCAAAAAATGGTTCAAATATCCCAGCATTGCCACCTTTGCTCGATCTGAGACGGACTGCTGCCCTCCTAGTGCCGGACGGATGATGGGCAAAGCGGCACGAGATGGAACATATCTGCAAAGAGAATATGGTATTAAGGTCAAATTCGGTGTCACATGTAAAGAGAATAGGGTATATGAAGCCATAAATCACCTGTTTCTAACACTATCTTCATGATGTAAAGGAACAGCCCCATCATCTGGTTCATCATCATCTTGCACTACTGCTGTCTGATCTGCTATTCCTATGCTGTGCAGCCATTCTTTAACCTTTCAAGTACAGTTCCAACATGAGTTATTCCAAGTTTATTCCATATAAAAAAAACAAAATCATTTACTTATCAAAAAGTTATATCCTGATTTCAACTATTACCACACCAAGTGCCATTGTGAATCCAGGAAAATATGGTGCAGAATATGAATAGAAGAAAACTAGGGAGAGGTTTATAAATGTTGTAAGAGATCAAGAGTGATTATGACATATTGTCAAACCTGCTCTTGTTTCTCATGAAATTCCTGAATTATAGCACGTTTCTTCAGAGCAAAATGTAGATAGAGAACTTGTGATGCTTTCTTTAGTAACCGCCACTTGAACTGTCAAAGCCAAATGCATACAGAACATAAGAATACTACTTGATTGAAAGACAAACGATGTTTACAAATCATTGTGATATGAAAACAAAATTTTAGAAGACACTGCACATGATTGTCACAAATCCAGAACAAACTCACACCATTTCTACAAAGCAAAATATAGATAGAAAATTGTGATGCTTAATTCCGTAAACCTCCTGTAAAACTGTTCAAAGTCGAATGCATTCAGAACATAAGAATCTACTACTCGCATCAAAACGGAAACGATGTTTGTTGATACTAGTGAAGCGCACAAATTCTTAGAATACATTTTTGCACATGATTATCCCAAATCCTGATCGAACGTACACCAATCCTACGGCACTCGAGAGCTAATATAACACTGCTCATAGGTGTTAATGGTGTTATGAGTGGTTAAGAACACATTATTTAAAGCACGTCGTTTAAAACTCTAAATACTACTACTCCATGAATTAGTACCCAAAACAATACTACTCATTTCTCATCCACTTATAATTAACATAGAAATCCCAGAATTTCTTACACCTATTTCTTAAAAATCAAACACCATGCTACGATAAACAACCAACTTTTTTCACAAAGACTTCACAATTTAAGCAAAAGAGAGAGAAGCATACCTGTTTGTACTGAAACTCAATTGTGTAAGACAAAAGCATGGGGCTGATATCTCCGGTATCGGTGCGCGACACCGATACGATAGAGACCACCGGCAACTCTTCAAAAATCGGCACCGTCTCCCCGCATTGCCGGAACGAGTCGGAGTGTACAGCACCGTTGAGAATGAGCTTTTCTGACGACATTCTCTGTTTTCTTGCTTCAATTCCAATATGCCCAACAAGAAACTCAACTCTTCCTCTTGCATATCCTTACAGACTTCACTTGGAAATCAAAGAAAGAGAAACAAAGTTTCGGAGTACTAAGCTTTGACAGATAACCGAAGCGGTTTTTATAGTTTAGTACCGGGAAATGGGAGGGTGGCGGCTTTGGGTCACCTGTGGTAACATGGACTTTTCGTGACGTTTGATTCTTACGTCAACACGTGTCGTTATGAAGTGGCTTACCATTGGTGGCAGGGAGTTTTTGTGGTACCTTGAGGAGCTAAGTTGGCAGGATAACTCCAGTAGGTTTTAAACACCATTTCCATTCATAATGAATGTGAAGGTGTTTTGGTCAATTTGCATTTGAGATACGACGTCATAAAAGGGTTATGTGAACTCACTTTTGTGGTTGCTTACGGCATATCCCCTTAGTAGGATGACTGAAAAAGAATATTCATATTCTGTGCTTACCTCCACGAATATGCTTAAAATGGGCAATATGATCGATGGCCAATCAATGTGACAATAATGCCCCCATGCAGATGTAAGAGTATAATACAACTTTAGTTGATAATTAAGTATCATGACTAGAATAAGGTATGAATGATGCATATGACTAGAATAAGGTAGAATAATTATAAAAAGGGAATGATGCTGCATGAAATTTAAAAACAAATTAAGTCATGTTCATGTCGAGCATTTTGTCGTGCACGGCTAAATTATGCAGCTCATCAAATTGTTGATTGCTCCAAGCCTCCAACACTTGCGTAATGGTTTCACTTGCTTGACCAGTCATGGAATACAGCTTAATGGAAAATTGAAATTATAATGAATACACTACGCGTACGGGTCAGGCAATTTCACGGTGGAAGTAAGAGCAAGAATACCCTTCCACAGCCTCAAGGTCCGAGCTAGTACACTAATTTATATATCTCACGTAGTAATTTGTATATGTAATTCCTCATGATCGATGTGTAACGCTGTAAACTTATAAGGTAAAAATTTGTTTTAGTCTTGTGGTATTAGTGTTTGTTTGCAAAAGAAAAAATTCTGATTTAGATATTAAAGATTAGATTCTAAACATTTGAAATGGTAATAATATAATCTGTTTACAATGAACTAAAGAATTACATAGCTAGGACAGTCGCCCCTTGCACATCCATCCACAACCCACCTGATCAACAAGGAAATGATAAAAATCAGTTTGTAATATATTCTCAGTAGTCTACAAATGTTTCTACTCGATCAACACAAGAAAAAGAAAAAAAAAAAAAAAAAAGGATAATGAAAGAAATTTCGATAAACATTTCATTTTTGTCTAACATCTTTGATCAACCTTCCTCATTAGAGAAAGAATGAGAATCTGTATCGCTGCAACTATTTCGCCCCGGATCGAAACTATCTGCATCATCATGGCTATCAAGCCCAGCACCTCCGATGGAAACTATACTCACTCCATCATCCCGCCGTCTTTCAGAAGAAGACGTTTGAATTTGTTTACTGCCCCCTCGTTTTTGAAGACCGTAACTAATTGCTTATTGTACCAAAATAATCTCTTTTGACTGATCGAAATTTTTTTAGGTACCCGAATGTTTACCATATATACCTCTATTTTGACAACTCAATTACAGCTACTATAACAAGTGTTGTCATAAGTGATAATTGTAGCTCTACGATATCATATTAGTTACATAATTTTAAACGATTTACTTATTAAAAATTAATTTATAATATTTTCAAAATTGACACATGACGATATTTAATTGGGTAACGTATTAACATATTCAATAATTTTCTGCTATATTATTATAAAAAAAAAAAAAAAAAATATTACATACCTCAAGGTACTCTAAACGATCCCTATAGTGATCTAGTACCGCGGGCTTAAAGGTCAAGTATTTAGTCCACGAACCCTCACCACCCAAATCTGGTCATCCATCACCCAAATCTGGTTTATAAGGATTCCAAGGCCGATTTAGTACAAAAAGCAATTGATGATTCTTTCCACAATCCAATCCCACAATTATCAAAATTACAATCATCTGGGGCCAATATAACATGGATTGTCTCGTTCCCTAAATCAAACGAAATAATGCAATTTTTCAACTCACTTAAATCATCCTCTTCATCTTCTGAAAAGTACTCACTGACAATGTAATTCTCTTGCCGGAGTCCTTCACTTCCACACCAATAAAGAATACCATTTTGGTATATGGAATTGGATTCATACAACTGGGGCCAATAAATAGTAGTTTTCGTTATTAGATTATCAGCTTTGATTTGTTTCCAAGAACTTGTAAGGAGGCTGTATACTTGTGCTGTGGGAAGACGAATAACACGATGCTTACGCATACCATCCCTAAACTCGTCCAGCTCATGATGTAAAATTCGAACGACTTTGTAATCTTTGGATTTGAGATCATAACCAAATCCGTCACCCCGTGACCTTGAATTCGAGGAAGGCAGTGGCAAAAGTTTGAATTTCTTGATTGCTGGATTGCATAAAACCATGTATTTTCCGCGATCATAGTATTCCATCACAATGATTTGAAATATTTACACAAATACGCTGACGACCTACCAAACGGGCAAGCGGACCGTGGAGATTTTCCAGGAAAGGATGGAGTACGTTCATGATCATCACCATCTTCTAATCCATGGGAAAGATGGAACAACGAGGGTAAAAGGTCGCTCCTGCCGGAGTGGACGTCTTCAGCGACATGACGGTTGAAAACGATGGTGACGGAAGAGGATGGCTGTTTGTTGCGCTTCGAAACAGAGAGGTGTTTGGCTTGGAAGTTGGAGTTGTTGATCAAACATTGCCATGACTTACTGAAGCACTTGAAATCTCATCAGAGATTTTGGAGGGAGTATGAAAGGATTTCCACCATAATCTCTCCCAAGAATTAGTAGTCATGTTGTATATCTCTGCCCTAGATGGATATACAGAAAGCCCTGCATTGAACTCTAGAAACCTTATTATCTTTATCCCTGGATCATAGCCAAATCCCACAGCATTTGTACGTGAAGCTAGTGCATCCTCATGATCTGGAAGAGGGAGAAGAAGACAAGATTGGGGAAGAAACTTGCAAGTTCAATTGAACTCCTTGATGGATGGATTGCACAAAACAACTGTCCCAACACAATTGTCTTTTAGACAAATGATCCTATTACAATGACCTGCCATTTCTAAACTAAAGGGACATACATTAATAGACTGGAACATTAAGGTTTTGAACAACAGAATTATGAAGGTTATGGTCGGAACAATCGTCATCGTTGTAAATATCAACTAAAGACAGCAAAATGTTCTTCTTATTGTTGTTGACATCGCCGAGGGTAACAAAAATTTCATGCTCATCTTTGATACTCTTGTCTAAAAGGATAGTACGCTTGAGGAGGATGCAACTGGTGGAGGTAAATTTGTTTATTGATGGAACCGGAAATGTTCTTGGCCAGAATACTAGAGCCATTGAGCATATTGTACCATGACTTACAAATGCATTTGAATCGCATCAAAGATTTCGGAGGCAATCTTGACAAGTACTGCACCACCATCCCTTCGGACAATTTGCAGAACTTAGCCATTTCTCCTGCTCTAGTTTTTTCCTCTATATTGATCTGTCTACCAGCTCTTCTCTATTTGTTCGTATGCATTTATCATAATATCAACATTCCACAGTTTACGAATGATTTCATTTCAAGTTCAAATGGCATATCAGAAGCACACCCCAATTCATAACCATCATAGAGAAGAGGCCTGGAGCTATCCCCTGATTTCCCTCCCAGCCTCACCAATTCATGCATTTCTATACGTGGCTGCTTTTACAGTCTTTTAGTTTTGGTGAAATGGTCACGTTATAATATAATGACGACCATTGTTTATTGCTGTAAAGGCTACTCGGTTCAATCTCCATCGTATCCAACTATGTTTTTTCAAAATTAATATCAAGATCTTTTATGAAAGGATAGGCCATACATCAGATTTTTTGTCACAACTAAATTTGTATCTTAAAACTGACTTTCGGTCATAAATGTACAAATGTGTGGTCGCTGAAAATCGTGGCTAAAACTATAGTTACAGCAAAGGGATTCTTTTAACAACGTTGCATGGTTTATTAAAAGTCACAGCAATCACAGTCCCTTAGTCTTGTCATACGATTACTAATTAGCCCTTAGTCGAGGACTCGAGGTGTGGACACATATTTTGAACACATAGTGACATAGATATGCACAGAGGAAATGAAAGCTAGCCTTTGAGAACGGTACTCAGTTTCCTACAAACTTTTTAAAAGTTTGATATCAATTTTACTAGCAAATTAATTTATACTGCCTCTAAGTTTAACAGTCAATTGGATTGTATGTAAAGCAGAAACTCTATGATTAGTAAATAATTAAGCAAATAAAATTCATCCACGCACCAAACCTCTGCTCCTTGTGACTTTGTTCTTGGATGCCTCTTTTAGAGCTTTCATCATATTTTGATGATAAACTTTGAAACCCAGTTCACCATAAAACAATAATTTTATGCATTGCAGAAAGCTCATCAGATCTGCTCTCTTCTTTCAAACGTTCTCATTTAGACCCTAGAGAGCTACCAATACAGTTCATGGACCATCTTGGATCTATCCAATTGCCGAGTACTATTCCCATGCCTGGTTGTACTAGGAGAGTAGGAGTGCTTTGACAACTCAGTTGTGAAGAAGGAGCTAGACAAGGGAGTACTGTCTGCAAATCACAAGCTATATGAAGAAGACTGTAGTGGTCTGCACACATTTGGAGGTTTTGAAGCTCCTCTATGCAAGAGTACGGGGCCAAAGTCGTTGAAACTAGTATGGGAACCAAATCTCACTTTTTTGTTTGGTATGGTGAGGGAATTGATTCTCATGCACGAGATCATGGTCAGCATCTCTCTCCCTCTCTCTTCTAATCTCATTTCTCTTAAGAAAAACAGGATTAAACTGTTGAAATATCCTTCTCCAACTTCCTATATATACTCACAGCACTCGGTAGAATAACCAACCCTTCAGCTTCTTCATCAACTGGCACGTGTTGTCTTTGATCGCTCTCATTGCCTCTTGGTATGCTCCTATCCAGCTGAACTTTCTCATTTCAAATAGCCATGGCCACTGAAATGATACTAGTTTAGCTGGTTGGCGGTGAAGGCGATCAACAACACCGTGTCTGTTGGCTATGAGAAGATTTTCGACTTAAAGGCATGTCAATTGATCTGCGTGGTTCTTGGAATTGGTTTTTGGTTAAATAATGTGTACGTTACCATGCCGCCGTGGGATGTATGAATGACTGGTCGGTTGATATCAGCCAAACCTGCGCAGTAGATGAACGCAGGTTGGCTGAGATCAGCGACTGTTCATTCATAAAACCTATGGCCAGATGAACCATTTCTCTTGATTGAGCTAGTAGTGTAGTTCACACTGTTGAGTCCAATGATTGACTGGCAACCTCATCTACTTAATGTTTTCATGTGGAATAAATTTGGTTTAGACCACTTCTAATTTTTCTGCAGGATTTTGGTTGGAATAGCTCAAAGTTTTTTATGTACTAGTATATATTATTTTACTTTACAAGGAGCAGAACTCCCGAAACTAAAGAACATTTTCCTCAACAAGACACTTCAAGGGTACACAATTTTTCTTTTCAAAGGACATATGTACAGTATCTTCATGTATACTATATTTTTAATTTACAATTAATTGAACAAAATTTATCATTTTTCTACACTAAATTTACAACATTGACAACAAATTTACCACATATGTTTTATATAGTTACATATAATTAAACAAATTTACCACATTAATAACCATTTGTTCATAAACTTGTAAATATGTCATAGGTGAAGTAATTACAAGTAATAAAACTATAAATATCCAAAAAATCACTCTATTTACCACACTGACAACGAAATTTGTCCTCAATTTTGTAAATGAGGGTATCATATACATAAGGGTACTGAAGAAAATTCCTTTAACAAGACTGCCTCCCAAATTGTTACACAAATTTCGGATTTTGATCACGGCATTTCTTTGCCGTTTATGACGTCGACGTTCGTTTCTGCTCAATTTGTAGTAGACAAAAAACACAATATTACGTTGCATGCATGCAGAAATGGCAGAGCTTTCCAACTAGGGGTGGACACGCGGACCCGAAAACCGAAAAAAACCGAGCCCGAAACCGAACCGTAACCGAAAAAACCGAAAACCGAAAACCGAAAAAAACCGAACCGAACCGAAGTAGTTCGGGTTGGGTTTCGGTTTCAGTCTGGCAAAACCCGAACTGACCCAAACTGACCCGAATTTAAAACGACGTCGTTTTATTGTATGATCTCTTTAAGGTGTATGTGGAAGAGGCAAATTTGGGGCAAAGTGTTAGTGTTTCTTAAGATTCTAATCAAACTATTGAAGTGGTCCCTTTGGAAAAAGGCCTTACCGAGTTTCAAAGGAAGTTGAAGAGAAAGGCAAAGAAGGCCGAGGTGATTTATGATGATGTGGATTGATATATTAGTGATCCCGTTGAAAGAGATGATGGAACTCATGGAAGGTTTGAATTGTTGACTTGGTGGAGAGTGTTTGGGATGTCTAAATACCCTACATTGGCCCGCATTGCAAGAGACATTCTAGCTATTCCGGTTTCAACTATATCTTCCTAGTCTTGTTTTAGCACTAGTGGGAGAGTAATTAATCCACATCGTAGCTCTCTAAGTCCTAAAATGGTGGAAGCATTGATATGTACTCAAAGTTGGCTTAGGGGTGAACATATTGCTTTGCACCATGTGCCTACTATTGAGGAGATGGAGATTTGTGAAGATGCGGAAATAGGTAATAGTTTTGTTTTTTTCTTATTGAATATTTGAATTGCTTAATGTGATTTGGTTTTGTGTTATGCATAATTATATTTTATTTCTATTTTTCTAATTGTATGCAACTATGCATGTAGATGAGTTGGTGAAAAACTTGCAGCATGGCATTAGAGACGATAGTGCCGAGAGTGGATCAAGTGGGATGCTACCTCCAAGATCAAACTCATTCATGCGAGCTTGAGGGAGAGTTGAGAATTGTGATGATGCCAAATTGCCAATCATGCATGGCCTCTCATATTGTTCTATTTTTCTCTTCCTTATTTAGTTATGTTTAAATATTAAACTTTGAACTTTGACTTTATTTTGATGGACTTGAAATTGTTGAATTATAGAGTATAGACTCAAGCTGAACTTTGTAGTTTGAAATTTTTGACTTATAAACTATGAAATTTATATTTTTTTATTCGAACTTGAAAAGTGGGTAAAACAGAAAAAAAAACCGAACCGAACCGAACTGTGCGGGTTGAGTCGGGTTATGGGTCACTGACTCAAAAATTAAAAAACCGAACCGAACCGAACCGAATTTTAAATTTGGGTTGGATCATGGGTTTTGTCCAAATCCGAACCGAAGTGACCGGTGTCCACCCCTATTTCCAACTACTTTAATTTGATGAATAGTAAAAGTGTAAAACTTAAGAAATCAAATAGGAAAATGAATATATTGTTGAAATGGGCAAGTTATATGATCATAAAGTCGTATACTTCAATAGAACGATTTCCCTTGCTTCTATTCAGCTCCATAGTGAAGACTGAAGGTATCCAAGAGCTTTTGTACAGGAATGATACATTAACCAACTTTTGTACAGGAATGACCAAGAGGTTCAATCGGATATCCAATTTCGACAGACACAGTGAACCCTGGCAAGAGAAGCCATGTAATCATCGGATCTGACATGAGAAAGAAAACTTGGTATATCAAAAAAAAAAAAAAAAAAGATATTTGCTTTATCAAAGAATAAGCTTATGATTTTAATTAAATGGAATTAATTTTTTTTTTTACTTTGAACCTTTGTCCATAGGAAGACTGATAAGCAGCAAGGATGTGAACTTTGGCCTCATCAGGTTTCTTCTGTATAAATGGGTGAAATACAGCTAGTCAATACTCATAGGAAATTATATTCAAGCTCAAAGTTCAACCAGCAATTTCTCAGCACTGGTTATTACCAAAAGTATCAAACTTTCAAACCAGGAGTACTTAAACTAAGTATAAGGTTTAGAAATTTCAGAGACGTTTGTTTCAATGAAATAGGCTCAATTAAGTGCCTTAGTGCCCTATTGAGGAAAATGGGGTTGGGGGGGAGGGGGGTGGTCCTTATGCTCATTAGCACTAGCCTGTTGCTGCAATAAGAAACTTAAGGGCTTGTTAGAACCTTAGTTACAAACCATTAGATGAAGTATCCCAAACCTCTGCATCGATAAATAAGCAGCAAATACAGAGATAAACTTCAATAATTAGTGTTTCTTTTTAAATAACGATCTCTTGTCCAGAGTTCTCGCACTAAATACCAATGTAACAATTCCTGGTTTCCAACTAGAAGTTACTGTCTCTGAAGTTACTGTGTGTAATTCTACACGAATCTTTGGTGACTTCTCTATACTTTTGCAGGAACAGTCAGATTCAATTGAGATACAACATGTAACAATTGTAACACCTGAAGAAGATCCAAGAGAAAGTTCTTATATATTTAAACAAACCTGAGCTTCGTAGTAAAGGCCAGCGTATAGAGAAGCGTAGAAATAATCACTGTCTCGGCCCTTTTTAAATGCACCAGCAAGCTACACAGTAAAGATCCATTACTTGAGTCAGATAAAAATTTGATATTATTGCATAAAGTGAGGCATAGATAAGAACCAGGCACAAGCTTGATGTTTATTAAAGGGTTCTGCAGTGTAAACTAAAAAAAGAAAACAAGGGAAAGAATATATATATATATATATATATATATATATATATATATATATATCATTTTTGAAACAACTTCCTGTTACATTAATCAACTTCCAATTGGAAAACTGGTAATATGGCTCTAAGCAGTTCATATTTCAAAATGTACAAGAAAAATAAATGAACTCTAAACATCTCATATGAACTGATAAATACGATAACCACACCTACGAACTACAAAGCTCACATAAGAAAATGTTTGGTCAGAGAGGGAAAGCTTCACTCAATTACCTTTTCTGGATCACCGCCATCTTTAAACATGTTATAGGCTTCTCTCATGACAGGTCTCGGATCTCGCCCAACCTGCATGCATAAAATGCAGTTTGAAAAGAATTTGATTGAACTTCTCACTCAGAGTGAAAAGAAATTGATATACTGTCAGCTGGAAAGACAACACATCCCCTCTTGAAGTTACTCGTTTATGCTCCTATAGACATCCAAAAGACATGTTTGAAGTTTAAAGAAACAAAGCCCTTATCTTTGTATCAATAACTTGCCTCCAGAAACCGTTCCCGTGCTTCCTTAACTCCATATAATTGAGCTTCACAGAGAAAGCACCAAATGGACTCCTCTGTATCATTTGGATTCTGAGCAACATCTATTCGAAACTGCTCTGCCCCTTCTTCAAATCTGTGCATGAAAGACAACTAATTGAACCCTACACATTCTAAAATTTTGCCCTCAATTTGGGACCAATGAATTCTAGTTCCATTAACAAATCTTGGATAAAGGGATACTCTTTCCAATTTTTCACTGCACACTGTAATTCTTGCTGATCCAATGTCAAACAGACACAATTTTCTTCTACATTTTCTAAGAACCCTAATAAACTTATGGAAAATGACCCATTAAAGAACTAGTAGTACCTATCAAGATAGTAAAGTGACAGCCCCCTTTGCCAAAGATCTGATAGAAACCATTAACCAACAATCAATATCCCAAGCTCACTACAAACCAATAACCAATAGCTACAATAACTTACATGCCTTTTGGCGAGGATCAAGCTCAATTGCCTTGTCGAATTCTGCTACAGACCCTGCAACATCAGCCTTGGCAATAACAAAGCCGTAATCTTTCAATTCCAATACAAAGTTTCAAACTAAAATATTCATTCACAACTATGGAGCATAATATACCTGTCTAAACAGAACCATTCCACGTCGGATTGCGGCAACAGCTTCACGGGGATTATTGCCGCCGGTGATGGCATCCCAAATGCCAGAAACTGAAGGAAGGAACAATCTTCTGGTGCTAAAGAACTGTGAGTTAGTGCAAGTTCTGAGAGGGAATGAGGTTTTATGCGTGTGAATTGTTGAAGTGATTTTGTTAAAGACCAATGAGCTGTTTTGGGTTTTGAATGAAAATGGAGAGGAGGTTAGGAATGGAATTGGGGATATGGAGATGGTGGGTTTGAGGTAGGGGGACATAGCCATTGAGGTAGAAGATGCAATCTTGAACTGGGTTCGAGTCTTAATTGGATTTGGGTCACTCAGTTCTGATGGGTTTTGTGCAAATTGCCAAGTTCTGGAATTGGGATTAGATAGGTTCACAGGGATAAGGCGCCAAAAGACAACCGAGTACGTGGTGAATTCTCAACTTTTTACCGATCATCAGTCAAAATACTGGTAGTTGTAAGGAAAAAATTCACCATTGGTACCCAAACTTACCTCGCTATATAAGAAAGGTACCCGAACTTGAAAAACGATCACCATAGTACCCAAAGTTTGAAATCCTATTATAGAGGTACCTAGCGCGTTTTGACCGGCTGGCTACCCGGTTTTGGATGACGTGGCAGTTCGCATTTTAATTCCGAGGGGCAAATGTCCATTATAACCCCGATAGTACGCCAGTCAACACAACGCATCGTCTCAATCTCCCTTGCCATCTCCATCTTCATCTGCTCCATCCTCACAAACCCGTCCCCCAGCACCTTAATCGCAGACACCATCTCCGCCACAGGGTCCCTCTCCCTCTTCCCCAACCCCGCCCCACCTCCCCTCCCCCCTACATTATTACTATTACACTCCACACCTCCATCTACTCATCTCTCTCTGTCCCGATATGACGGTGACTCTCTGTCTCAAAGTCACTCGCTCCTTCCTAAACCCTCTCCCCTTCTCTCGCTCTTTATCACCTCCCAAACCCAGCTTCTTCTCTTTCCCCAAAACCCTCGCCACCGTCACCATGTCGTCATCATCCCTCGTCATCGAGCACATCGTCCTCTTCAAGGTCAAAGACTCCACCGACCTCTCCAAGGTCAACTCCATGGTCAACGGCCTCAACGGCCTCACCTCCCTCGACCTCACCCTCCACCTCACCGCCGGCCCCCTCCTCCGCACTCGGTCCTCCCCCTTCGCCTTCACTCACCTCCTCCACAGCCGCTACAAGACAAAAGACGCCCACCCCGGCCACGTCAGCGTCGTCAAGGAGTCCGTTCTTCCGATCTGCGATGACATCATGGCCGTTGACTGGGTCGCGGAGGGGCTGACCGGCCCGGTGGGCTTGGCCCCCGGGTCGGCGATCCGGGTCACGTTTTTAAAATTGAAGGAGGCGGCGAAGGGTGAGGTTTTGGAGGTGATTAAAGGGATTAAGGGGAAGTTTGGCGAGGTGGAGCAGATTAGTGTTGGAGAGAATTTCTCGCCGGCCAGGGCGAAAGGGTATTCGATTGCTTCAGTGGCGGTTTTTAAGGGAGTTACTATGATTGATGCATGTCAACAATTTCATGAGATGTTACTGCGAAGTCAACCTTTCCATTCATTACATTGTTAGACTTTGATCTCAGTGATTATATTGTTAGACTTAGATGCCTCGGTGTCTACTTTCTTGTAATGAAAGCTGCAGAAGGTCATATCGATGATGGTGTTTCTGAGGCGGCGCAGATCTATTGTGAATTGGTCCGTCTCGGTGCCCATATGAAGGTTATTGATATTGGGGGTGGTTTGGGTATAGATTATGATGGATCAAAGTCCAGCGACTCTGAGATTTCTGTTAGCTATGGGCTTGAGGAGTATGCAATGGCTGTTGTTAGAGCTATCCGGTATGTTTGTGACAGGAGGTCAGTGAAGCACCCTGTGATTTGCAGTGAGAGCGGCAGAGCTATTGTGTCTCATCACTCTGTTCTGATATTCGAGGCCGTCTCTGCTAGCGCTTCAGTATTTCATTGAGGGACTTACGGAGGAAGCTCGTGCTGATTACCGAAACCTTTCGGCTGCGGCAATCAGGGGCGAGTATGAAGCTTGTTTGACATATGCTGATAAGCTGAAGCAACGCTGTGTTGATCAGTTCAATGTGAACCTCTCTGTTTTCACTTCAATTCCTGACTTCTGGGGTATTGGGCAGCTTTTCCCTATTGTCCCAATTCACCGGCTTGATCAACGGCCGGCGGTGAGAGGTATCTTATCGGATTTGACGTGTGATAGTGATGGGAAGATCAATAAGTTTATTGGCGGGGAGTCAAGCTTGCCGCTTCATGAATTGGAAGGCAATGGCTGTGGTGGGCGGTACTATTTGGGAATGTTCTTGGGTGGGGCTTATGAGGAGGCACTTGGAGGAGTTCACAACTTGTTTGGAGGCCCTAGCGTTGCTCGGGTCTCCCAGAGCGACGGTCCATACAGCTTTGCAGTCACGCGGGCTGTGCCTGGGCCATCTTGCGCAGACGTCCTCCGTGTGATGCAGCACGAGCCCGAGCTCATGTTCGAGACGCTGAAGCACCGTGCCGAGGAGTGCGGTGAGGTCGATGAAGATGGAATGGCAAATTCGGCTTTGGCCACCAGCCTGGCACGCTCTTTCCACAACATGCCGTATCTGGCTGCAGCTTCGTCTTGTTGCCTGACTGCAATGAACAACCATGGTTTGTACTATTGCAGTGAGGATGATTATGACATTGTGGCTGATTCTGGTGCTGATGCTGGTGAGGAGCAGTGGTCATATTGCTGCGCTTGAGGAGTCGATTTAGTCAGTCAGTCTTAGCATTCCCTTAGTGTTGTTGGTGGATTGTTCTGCCGGAACTTCTTTAATTTTAAATTTAAATTTTTCTTCTTTTTGCTGTTTAAATTTCATGAAAGGCAAAGGATGTAAGAAAATCAGGTCAGAGTGAGAGTCCTTTGCAGTTTGTGGAAAAGAGGGAATAGGAGCCGAATCCACCCTTTTGTAAATTCGGGGCCTTGATTTAGGTACCTCGTTGATATCCGTTGTGAGAGTTTAGGTACCTCGTTGATATCCGTTGTGAGAGTTTAGGCGGAGATTACAGATTTGCCCCTCGGAATTAAAATGCGAACTGCCACGTCATCCAAAACCGGGTAGCCAGCCGGTCAAAACGCGCTAGGTACCTCTATAATAGGATTTCAAACTTTGGGTACTATGGTGATCGTTTTTCAAGTTCGGGTACCTTTCTTATATAGCGAGGTAAGTTTGGGTACCAATGGTGAATTTTTTCCTAGTTGTAATGATTTCACCAATGTTTCAGCATAGACTTTGAGTCAGAAGTCTACCGTGGGAGAGGTCTTCACTTATCACTAGGTTGGTGCGGTAGTCTATTGAGAGCATTCACCATAATTCATTATCAAAAAAGGTCAATGTTGATCATCAAATGGATGTGATGAACCTATTTGGTATAGATGTAAAATCAATAGTAAACTGATAAACGCCTTGAAACTGAAGCACGAAAGCCAACCCAATCGAAACAAGACCACTGCGCTCATACAATCTCAATGACGTAGAGCTTAGGGTTTAGTTCAGGGGAGAGGGCTATAATAGTTCAGGGCAGCACATATGCTTTGAATGAAAAATTAGGCTGCATTTGACACAAGGTTATTGGATATACTATTGACCTTGTGTGTGCAGCCTTAATTGAAAGACTAAATAAAACAAACAATTCAAAACACCTTAATTGGTTGAATGTTGAAACTTCTCGATTCAACTTTTTGCTTAGGAACCTCATCGAACGAAATATTTAGCCAAGGAGAATATAATATGAGGAAACAACATATAGACCAAATATTGGATCACTATCAGTGCGAAAACTTTGAACGGAAATGGAAGCAAAATTAAGCATATAAAAGTCCTTGCATTTCTTTTTGATCTATGTGCGCATGGTTCATATAAATCAGACATAAGAGGGAACAAAATAGCAACTGATGCAGTTAGATCATCGGAGAGAAACTCGAGTGATACATACTTCCACAATATTTGCATGTAATTTCTCATCGTTTAGATGATCTGCCAACGTCTCGCAAAACTTCCACTATAAGGTAATACTTGAATTCCAGTAGTGTGTTTTTCTTCCTTCGAATTCCTTTTTTCCCCCCTATTCTGTATAGTTTCGAACAAAGAAACCCAAACAAGTCACAAGATCAGCCGCCTGAGCATTCTTGTGGGTGCTATAGCTAGAGTTGCAACTCCTCAATACAATTCACGAGTTCATAAATTGTCGATTAGAACATTTGCCTAACTGCAATAATAAGTTTGGGAGGCTGCTTTAGATGGCCTTTAACATGGGGGACCTGTGGTGTAGTGAGGCATCATAGGCAGTTATTGATCAGCCAACTCAACACCAGCCATTCTTATTCTCTAATGTTTCACGATGTTGTCATAATGTCGAACTGGAACCTAAATATTCTGACCTAATGTCCTCATCACGATTTCATGATAATGACTTCAGCCAAAAGAAATAACATGTTGACATCCTAACGCTATGTTCACAGGTCTAGGCTCCACTATCTGTTGCCGATATAAAGTTGGTAGTTTTCTTCCTGAGGGGAGCATAAACATGAGCACCAGGAGCTTGGAGGATTTGCCTCAAGACTGCTTTGAACAGATTTTATCATTGACATCTCCTGGAGATGCATGTCGTTCCTCATTAGTCTCATTGCTGATTCGTGCCGTGGCCGATAGTGATAGCGTGTGGAAGAAGTTTTTGCCGTCGGACTGTTCAGATATTCTGTCCAGATTAGGCACTCCAATACCTTGTTCTTCCAGCAAGGACTTGTTCACCAGGTTGTGCCGTCCAAATCTAATCGATGGTGGTGAAAAGGTTAATTTAATTCTTCTTCGTCTTAACTTAATTTACTTTTACTTCGTTTTTTTCCTCGTGAATATTTCAAAAACAGAGCAAGGGTAAAAAAATGAACATAGATGCCCCAGTCTGGCTTTGCATTATACAACTGATCGATATATATCGGATCATAACGATCCAATATTATCTTGACTTTGAATTATTGCATTTGCAGCCTGCAGGGTCAACAAAATAAGATGAAGGAGCAAGCACGTCAAAGGTTGCTTTTGCATGGACAGGCGGTGGAACAAATATGAATTCTTGATTACAAATTAAGAATCCATGTTTGATCCATTGCCTGTTGATGCACTGGTGGCTTTGGGATGCTAGCTAGCACAATAATAAGACTATTGAGTATTGACATTCTTTGAAAAAAATCTTGTCTACCTTATTTAACTTTTTCTCATTTCCGAAACTTTTATACCTTACTGAATTTTCAAAAAATAGTTCACTGTCTTAAAAAAATAATATTTAAATGGTTTATCAAAAAAAAAAAAGAGTTTAAATGAATTCATGAGTATTCTTTATCGAAAAGAAATAAATTCATGAGTATTTTTCTCCCAGAAAATATTATTAGCTCTTTCTAATATATACGTACTATGATATTTCTTCTTCGAACATAAAAATAGGAACATGTATAATTCGTGTCAAATTCTCGATCATATCATAACTATTTTTTCTCCATGATGGTGAACGACGCAGATGTTCTCAATAGAGAGATCAACAGGTAAAAAACGTTACATGTTAAGTGCAAGAAATCTTTCAATTACGTGGGCGTGCAACCCTCTCTATTGGAGCTGGAACCGTTCCTCCGAATCAAGGTTTGCATTCAATAAAAGTGATTTGGGAAACTGTTGCATTGAAATTTATGTGTCTTGCACATTAGTATGACTAGATTTGAAACAACCATAAATTCAGATTTGAAGAGGTTGCCGAACTAAGAACCATCTGGTGGCTGGAAATATGTGGCACCATGAATGCTCAAATGCTATCACCAAATACAGTTTATGGTGCCTATCTTATTACCAAACTGGCCAATCGTGCATATGGTTTGGACGCATTGCCTTCTGAAGTTTCACTTGAAGTAGGCAATTTCAAATCACAGGGCACTGTATACTTGAGTACAAATCAGAAGGTAACAGAAGTAAATGAACATGTGAGACCAATTAAGGTTATAGAAGAACGTCTTCGTGAGCGAACAGATGGATGGATGGAGATTGAACTGGGGAGCTTTTACAACGATGGCTGTTATTATAACAAGGATGTGAAGATGAGTTTAAAAGAAGTTAAGGGTACACACCTTAAAGGTGGCCTTATTATTGAGGGAATTGAGATTAGGCCAAAACATTAGTGCTTTGATTTTCGGCTATTTCAATTAAATTTTGAACTTTCACAGTGTAAATGGAGTACGATCCACCGGAAGGCTTATAGTGTAAATGAACTTTCTCCTATACGGACTTTACGAGTACTGGAGGGTTTATAGTACGTGATCCACCGGATGTTAAAATCAATTGACACATACAGTTATCCAAAAAAAAGATCAATCACTCAACACAAACTATCACATATTAACTAAAATACTTGGTCAAACACACCATAAAATTAAAAGCGTTTCATAAATAATCAAGGTAATTCATTCTTTCTATCACTGTCACCAAATTCTTAATCTTACCGTTTCATCTTAATTATTGCATAGATTTCTTATGAATATCTCGTTTTCAAATCAATGCAAGTGCTTATAATTCTGAGCTTAATTCGGGCCGATTGTACGTGAAGAATGTATATTTATGAACAGAAATGAGGTAGAAGAAGAGCATGTAAGTAAGCACAGATAGAGCAGAAATGGCGGAGTTTTGCAAATTAATGCCGAAAGAGATGATATTGGAAGTCCTGTCAAGGCTCCCTCCCAAATCTCTGATGAGATTCGAGTGCATCCAAAAGTCATGGTATGCTTTGATTAATAATACCAAGTTCATAGACAAGCACTTCCACTTATACAACAATAAATCTTGTTCTTGCATCCTTCTCAAGCGCTCTCTGTGGTTGCAAGAACCCAAACTATCAAAGAACAAATCTTATTTTCATTCCTTTACATCCCCGATGACTATGATGGTGAAGACAGTCACCCTCATTGTGTTGTGGAGGACATCCATTTTCCGCCGTCTATGGGTCTAAAGACTAAGGGAAACATTATCGAGCTCCCTGGGTCAGATGCTGGTGAAACTATATACATTCATTATAGGTCAATGTAATGGGATCATTTGTGTTCGTGGCGGGTTCTGGCACCCGGCGAACAGTCAGCACGGTGTTAGTTTGTGGTTGGTTGCTGTGTCTCTGTGTTGTGCTTAGGCGTGCCAGCACCCTTGGAGCGGTGCCACTCGATTGCGCGCGACCCCCTGAACGAGTCGCTTCGTCTGCTCCCAATTCGACTCTGACTTCCTGGTCAAGCGACTGTTACGCGGGCGCTGACTAAGCCGGCGTACAGGGCTCGAACAAGACCTGAATAGAACTCTCTACCAGGATTTTCTTCCCAACCCCTTGAGGATTGAGGATCTTACTCTGATCCGGAGAAGCAAAGCAGAGCTGTTCCAAGACCACGGGTGTGTCACCGGAGTGACGACTCGATTGCCACCAGGGGTAGCGGACTGACAGACTCGATTGCCACCGGGGGTGGCAGACTGACTCGATAGACTCAGCAAACGCTCGGCACAAGTACGAGAGCGGATCAATCGTAGGAGGGCGGAGGAGGGTTGCGTGAGGCTCAGCAAATGCTCGGCGCAAGTACGAGATTAGATCGATCGTAAGAGGGCGGAGGAGGGTTGCGTGAGGCTCAGCAAATGCTCGGCGCAAGTACGAGGTTGAATCCGTCGTAGGGCGGAGGCGAGTTGCGTGAGTAGACCCAGCAAAGCGCTCGGCACAAGCACGAGATTAGATCGATCGTGGGGCGGAGGCGGGTTGCGTGAGTTGCTCCGGAGAGGCTTTGGCAAGTTAGCGTTGCGCTAGAACTTGTGGTTGTTTGTTTTTGGTTGAGAACCTTTTTCTAGATGCCGGCAGATTCATATTTATATGACTCAAGGACCCCTAGGGCTGTCAACTCCAGCCTGGCGGATCCTTGAGATTCATTAGGAATGTCCTCCCCTACCCTGCTTCCCATCAAATCAGCGAAGATATTATCAGAGGTATAGTTGGTATTGAAGCTTCGAAGATCGGAGCAACACGTCTTGACCTTGCTTGTTATGCTGCTGTTACTGTTCATCACTCATCATTGCGCAGTATGGCCGGTTCCTCTAACAACCTCCCTAAAGCATGGTGCAGCGTGGCTTATAGTTGTTAGTGATTGATAGCCCAGCGTAGGTAGTGAAATCATTGCTACATTGCTTCTCAATCTTAACAAATATTTTCACTGATGGATTGTTACGAAACAACCCCAATCGGATTAGGAAGCAACCACGTTCTCCCTCGAACTCAACCTCTTTGGTTGAAGCGGGAAAGCCCGATTTCCAAGGGTTTGAATCTGATCAAAACCCCTACTGGGCCTTGGGGCGGAAGCCCAATTGAAATAAATTCAATTGTGGTCCAAACATTGCCCCCCAGTCTCCGATATTGAGGTATAGCGAGATAGAAGAGAGACTGAACCTCAATCGCCATTAAATAAATAACTGGACTGTTGCGCGGTTTCCTCGCCAATCACGATTCCCCAATTCGAAACGGTAACACTGTTCACCTAAAACCCTTGGTTGCTGCGAAACCCAGCGCCTCACGAAACAAGAACCCCTTTCGGATTCCTATAAATTCCAACAGAGACCCCTCGGTTTCTCCTTCGTACCACCTTGCTTCCCTCTTTCCTAGCCCGAAATCAGAAGAAACCCAGATCTGAGACTGATGGCTCCCAAAAAGAACTTTGATATTCGCTATCCCCTGGCGGAACAAGCCCAGACTCAACTTCTCCCCCTCCTCAAATGTTCTGAAGTAGAGGAGAACCGGACCCACCTTAGTCTTCCCCATGAGGAATGTGCCACCTTAGGTCCCTTTGTGGTGGCCTATCATCCTGATGATAACAACGGAGCCCATCAGATGCTCGACAGCCCGGCGCGCCCGCTGCCGGCGCTCTTCCGCTCTGAAGAACCGGCGGAGTGCCCAAATTTTCAAAAAGACGCTCACCAATGCACCGTAAACCACTCCGCCTGGCCTCTGGTTAGGCCCTACATGACCACCTGGTATGAAGAACGGCTTCCTCTCGACGGAGCAATTTGGAAGAAAGCCGGGGTCGCTGATGCAATCCAGCTTTGCTTCGGCCTCAGCCCAAAAGGAGGCAACAGGTGCGCCCTAGTTCCGCTGATCAGCCTTTGGAACCCCACGGTTAATGCCTTCGAGTTCCAATTCGGTCACGCCTCCGTGACCCTGCTAGACCTCTACGCCGGCTTCGGGTTCCCTCTCGGCTCTGTAGCCTTCGACGAGGGCTACTACCCCGAAAGGACATCTCCCTCTAGCCTTGTTTGGGGATTCGAGCCCAGTGGGTTTGAAAAGTGGAGGAAGGAAACCTCCCAGATGGGTGACGACAGGCTCAGCGGGATAGCCTTTCTGTCCTTTTGGCTAAACAAATTCGTGTTCTGCTCCACCACCAACAAAATGACCAAGCAATACCACCGTATGGCGGAGGTGATCTATTCCGGCCAAGAGATTGGTCTTGCCCAATGCGTTCTAGCACACCTCTACCGCTGTCTGCACCAGATATCCGCCGTGCCCATGAATTGTGCACAATCTGGTCCGCTCTGGATCTTGGATATCTGGTGCCAGATGTACTTTCCCCAACTTTCTCCGGCCACGAAGAGAGCTCCTAGGCCTGACCAAGTTGTGGGGCAAGAGTATGCCGGCTGTGCCGCTGATCCCGAACTCAGCTATGCCATCTGCCTCGACATCTTTTTCAACACATCCGCTCAGGAATTTTTTACAGAGGCACAGCAGCTGATCCACGTGAAGTATCCCCGCGGACTAGCCCGAGGCTTTCTCCCTAACAGTCTTCAAGCAGTTAAAGGCCGAGGGATTTTCATCCATTGCGTCTCCATGGCGGACCTGCCACTCCTCTGTAGTGAGAAAGGCTATCCGAGCCATGAGCTCTACGCGCCTCACTTCTTTGCACGGCAGTTTGGTCTTATTCAAACCTTGCCCTATCCGCCGCTGAGAAGTCTGAATCTTTTCTCAGCGTGGAGGAATAGCCGAAAGTCCAAAAGACCCTCAAGTGCCAGTGACAATTCATGCCTGCAGCTTCTCATCATACATAACGAAGATTGCTACCCTAACCTGCAGGCCTCCACGGCCGCAACTGGCCCCTATCGCGTCTGGTGGTCGCGCATGCGAAGCCCGCTCTTCCGCCAACCACCCGCTTTCTACTTCCGAAGATTCTTTCACCTTCGGGGTGGGCAACTTACCCCAGCTGACCAAGAGGTGCTACACGGCGGTCCCCTATACGTTGACCCGCCCCTAAGAAAGGTAATATGCCCCCATTTGAAACTACTGTTTCGGTTTGCCCATGATTCTCGCGTAATCTCGATTGTTTAATAAACTAGGCTATTGAGCAAACCCCAATGGACAAAGGAAAACGGAAGGCCGAATGCAAAGCTCTTCCGCCCCCCAAGAAGAGCAAAACTATTGTTGAGGCGGATGAGGAATCAGATGAGGAGGAGGACATACCCGTAAGTACTCTTTAAAGCTCCATTTTCCCCTTACGTCTCTAACTATGAGCTCAAACAGATACCTACATAACGTAGATATCCCATCTCTATCCCTCCCTGCAGATACTTCAGAGGAAGCGTTCCTCGTCCGCCGCCGCCACCAGCCGAGCTCCTGCGGTAATAGAGCTCTCCTCTGGTGAGTCCTCTAACCCTTCCGAAGAACCAGGTTCCTCTAGTTCCGACGATTACTATCTGGACCTCTGTATTCGTGAGCTTTGCGGCGATAGTCTTCCTCAACCTGTTCCTCTGCGCTGTCTTGCTGCAGGTACTTCCTCCAGCCTAGCCCTCGCAGTTAATCAGAGTTCTATCCAACCCGTCTTGACTCTCCGTGCTGCTGCAGAAGCTGGACCGGAGGCGGAGGAAAACCCAGATGCTACCATGGTGGAGGCCCCAACCGATAGGCCTCTGCTCCTGCTATGTGGCGCTCCTGGCAGTTCTTCAACTCCACATCCGCTGACCTCAGATTCGACTCGGGAGGAAGAGCACGGGGCCGAAGAGGACGTAGAAGAAGGAGAAGAAGAGGAGGAGCCGATTCGGGGCGCAGACCAACCAGCTGCTGACGAGCCATCCTCCCCTGCAGATGACCTATCTCCGGCAGAGGAAGAGGCTCTAGCCGGTGCGGAGTCTCTGGCCGGTGCTGCCCCCCAGGTTGAACAAGATTCAACCCCTGCTGACTCTTGTATTGAAGCCGATCGGCCATCACCAGCAAGGTGGCCCGGATCTCCTCTGCCCGAAGAGACCCCGTTGACGGAGGTATATATCCCTTATGCTCTAAATTGGTACCTCCCTTGGTCTGAATTGCTTCCAATCCTCCTCGATTATGAGCAGGTGGAAGAAGAGATAGTGGCAACCGAGAATGCCACCCCGCTGGTGGTGGATGCTGCCCCCCAGGTTGAACCAACTCCAACCCCTGCCGCTGCTCCCGTTGATACAGCTCAGCAAGGAAAAGCAGGGCAGCAGGGCTCTCCTCTGAGTCAGCCAGAGGAAATCCCCTTTTCAGCGGCTGTTGAGGTATGTGGTGTAAAATCCACTTGAAGAGCGATTTTTCTTAGTTAGAACCATTCCTAACCCCTTTTTATAAACAGGTGGATGATAGTGATGATGATGTGGAGACCCTCGGTTCCGCCCCGCAGGCAACGGACTCTGGTTCCGCGGAACCTGTGGGACTTGTAACTGCACAAGTTTCCCTGCCGCAGGCCCCAACCCCCGAAGGTCTGGTCGCGGCGTCTCCATTGAATCAGCCATCCGCGACCCCTGGCGGATCGGGTTCAGCGGTTCCGGAGCAAGTTGACTCTGCTTCCCTCTTGGCCGAAGACCCTTTCCTTTCTCCTCGAAGCCCAGAAGAGGAACCTGAAGAGGTACAGAAGGCGTGGGGATTCTTGGAACGCTTAGGAGAGAGGGACCCTGCCGATGTTCAAGTGGCGGACGAGCTCTCCTCTGCCCTTGAGATCCTCAAAGGCCACTTCCAGCAACTGCCTCCCGAGGTCCAAGCTGAAGCTAACGCTTCTCTCCTCCGGCTGCCCGCGGAGCTAAGGAGCCTGCACGAGCGTTTGCCTGTCCGGTCTACTCAGCATGCTAAGCTTGAGGGAGCTGAGACCGCTTTCGCGGATGCTGCTCGTGCCTACAAAGATTTGGTTGCCCTGGCTACTAGCAACCCCGAAGCGGCTGAGATAGCTAGACTTGAAGAGCAAATTTCCCTCCTCCGCCAGAAACAAATCCAGCGCGCCAATGAAATAACTCAACAGAAAGCCCTGGGGAGTAAGCTACAAGAGGAGCGGACGCGAGCAAAGAGGGAAACAGCTGAGTTTGATCGTGGGGTAGGCAAGACCAAGGCCACCATCAAACGGTTGGGCCTGCATCTATATGAGTTTCGGCCTTAGCCCGTAAAAACTGGCTTGATGTATTTCATTTACTAAGTTTAATGATATGAGCCCATTTACCAAGCCCTATTCAGTTTGATTCGCAAACCAAACCCTGCGCATCAGTCTTATCATGCAGTCAGAAAACTGCAGAACTTTTTCCCATGAATTTGCATTTGAATTTTAAAACGGGAAACTGTTTCAACCTCCAACTGCCCAATAATTGCGCAAGTTCATCTCAGCCCTTGGATTGCTTCTAAGTAAGGCTATAAAAGCAACACCCCCTGGCTAGACCCGAGAACCCCAAAAAACTGCCTTAGAATGTTATTCAGCGTTTCTTCCTTTAGGTTCTGCTACCAGCCGTTATGGCCTCCTCGATCCTTGCCACCCGATCTAGTTCGGATGTTCCGCTGAACACCCCAAATCATAACACCCCATGTTAAACAAATCTCGAACCATAACACTCCATGTTATGTTCCGGGCGGATGTGATTATAGATTGGTAGCTGTCGATTTGGCACCCCTTTAGCGCATCGGCCGGAAGTCCAGCATGGATGCGGTTCGGGGTACCCTCCTCTCCGGAGAGAGGCGCAATGAGCTTCAATAGGCCAGTTGTCCACCTCCACATGAAGGGTATTGGATAACCGTGGACAACGCTGGGCTATTGAACTCATTGCATGATCGAGAGATTATGGGTAGCGGACGTCTATATGCCACTCTGCTTCGGCATCAAGACAGTCTCTGCCACCCCTATCTCTACGCTTCATCCGCTGATCTCTCAGGATCTTACTCTACAACCCCTGTTCGGCCCGCGTTCGGATCGAAGGAGGTGGCGAGGATCCCCATATACCAAGATGGTATCAGAGCTAGTTGGCGGATATGTATTACTAGTTTCTTGCCTTTGTAATCGCCATGGCCGCAAAGCCCCCTTTACTTTTGTAAATAAAACAAAAATTTTAGAATCAAGGCTTGCATCGCACAATTCTTACCAACGGCAAAGGTTTTAGGGCACACCCCAACACGGATGTTCCTAAAAACCCCTATTCAAAGGACGACCAGGCTTGGCCCTAAAGAAGGTTCAAAAATTTCAAAAATTTCGAAAAATTCAGCGCGAAAGATAAGTCGGATATTGCCCTTATGTTGCCCCCTTAGTTTGCTGGGCTGCGCGGATGGGCAAAGCCAGAACCAAGCCGAGTAAACTAGATAGGATTCACAAGTGGTTTCCCCATGATGGGCTAGGTTCGACGAAAAGGTGAAAGCCCGTTCGTCGTCGAACCCCTGTCCGGCCCACGAAGCCCCCACGCCAGGTAGCCCTAAGCAGATGCTTGGGAAACACAAACTGGTATAAATGCAGGATTTGACAGTTACCGAAACGGTGGGGAGAACCGAGAAGGCGCCAGTCAAACCCTATTGATCACGCATCGATTCCCAGGCGAGCAGGCGCCGAAAACGGATAGATGCATAAAGATGGGTAGATCGAAGCATTAAAGCTTGCGTGACCCCCAACCGTTGGATCCTCTCGCATATGTAGTATAAAAGGAACCCCCTGGTTGCAGCAAAAACCTCACCAGATCACCCTGCTTAGAACAAATATGGCAATCGTAGAGTGGTTAGCGATTGGCGTAGCCCTCTGGCTGCCACAAGCCTTTCCACCAGAGAAACCGCAATCTTGGTTAAATGCCCCAGTAACCTCGGTCACCCAGCGTTAAGTAAATCCTAACCCCGGTCACCTAGCGTTAGGCGGCCTGAAGCCGTGCTTCCTGGTGCTTAAACAACACCCGGCCCGTCTAACGCTAGTGACCCGGTTAGGTGCTTGGATGAATGTCATCAACACGGCCGATGACCTTCATCCCGAGCAATCCATCCATACGTTCCCTCAGCGGAACTGTATGTTTTTCCTCCAGTACCGCCACTGCATCCTCATCTTTCCCTTTTTTCCAACTCCTTTTCCCCTCCTGGAATTAGCAGAGCTCCGAAGAAGAAGAGGATTTGGGCAAGAAGATCAAGCAGCAGCACGAGGAATCCGCCAGTCCCCCAAGACTAAGAGAGACGTAGGATGGTATCAGAGCTAGCTAGTAGCTCTCGTTGTATTTTCTTTTCCTTGTAATGCCCTTGGCCGCAAAGCCTGCGTAAGAATAAAGCAATTTGCAATTTTCGTACTTAACACTTACCAAGATATGAATTTGATTGTTAATGAAAAGTATAAGGACATCAACACCCCTGGCGGATGTTGAAATAAGACAAGGTAAAAGAAGAACAAAACCCCCACGGTTTCGCAATGAAAAAGACGAACACTTCGAACACGGCGGGAACACCCCAGGCGGATGTACCGTCTTAACTTACTGCCGTCTGAGCGCACTGCCGGAGGGCTAAGAATTCTGTCCAGCCCCGTCGTCTGCCGGAGGGACCTCGAACTCCCAAACACTTGGGAAGTATTTCTTAAGATATCGCCCATTAATGGGATTTCTATGAACTTCACCTTCCAAGTCTCGGAGCTGGTATGCCCCCTTTCCCATGATTCGGTCGATGACAAATGGACCCTCCCAGCGAGGACTCCATTTACCACGACCCGGTTCGTCTAGGGGCAGAGCTACCTTCCAGACCAAGTCTCCCTCGCCATATGTTTTACCCTTGGTCCGCTTGTCATATGCCTTGGCGATCCGCTGCTTTTCCTGGATGATAGTGTCCAAGGCCTCAAGTCGTTTTTCGTCGAGGTCTTCATGTTCCTGGAACATGGCTTGGACATAGTCTTCACCCAGGAGTTGATGTTGCTCGCGAACCCGTAAAGAAGCCACATTGATCTCCATTGGCAGGACAGCCTCATGGCCATACATCAACGAATACGGGGTAGTACCTGTAGGCGTCCGCTTAGAGGTCCTATAGGCCCAAAGCGTGTTGTCAAGTTGAGTGTGCCATGATCTCGGGCTATCCACTAGCATCTTCTTTAGAATGGATATGATCACCTTGTTAGTAGCTTCCGCTTGGCCATTGGATTGAGCATAATAAGGAGAAGAATGGAGGAACTGGACACCATAATCTGCTAACCAAGTTTGGGTCTTCTCAGCCATGAAGGCTGCCCCCCTGTCCGCTACTATACACTCTGGAATGCCGTAGCGGCAGATTATGTTTTGGAAAACAAAGCGGATGACCGTATCTGCATCGCAGTTCCTGGTTGGTATAGCTTCAACCCACTTAGTAAAGAAATCGGTACCCAGCAAAAGAAACTTATGCTGCGCAGATGAGTGTGGATTGATCTCCCCTATGAAATCCAATGCCCAGCCCCTAGCAGGCCAAGGCTTGATGATGGGCTGCAAAGGAATGTTAGGAACCCGCTGCACTGGCCCGTGTCGCTGGCATTCCTGACAACCCTGAGCGAAACTATAACAATCTTTCAAAATGGATGGCCAATGATATCCATATCTACGAATCAGCCATCTCATTTTGGGTCCGGACTGATGTGAACCACAGACCCCTAGGTGTACCTCTCTCATGATCCGCTTGGCTTCGACGCCAAAGATACACCTCAATAGGACTCCATCCTCCCCCCTACGGAAGAGTTCGTCTCCCCTGAGAAGATAACTTGTTGCGAGATGTCGAGTTCTCCTCTCGGATGGTGCAGATGGGTCCTGCAAATACGCTATGATTGGTATCCGCCAGTCAGTGTCGACAGGCTCAACTGTAGCGACCGACCAACCTCCGCGCTCTCTCTGGCGGATAACAAAGGATGGTAGAGTTCTGCGCTCCACCCTAAGGATTCGTTCCTTCACTCCCTGGGCTAGGCTGATCCCAGTGGCCAATTGTGCCAGCTCGTTGGCTGCTGAGTTCAATTCCCTCGGAACATAGTCTAAGGAAACATCAATAAATCGATCCAGTAGCTCAATAGCCCGCTCGTAGTAGTGTACTAAATGGAAGGAAACGCACTTGTAGATCCCCAACAGTTGATTAATAACTAACATGGAATCTCCAAGTACCTCAATTTCTTGTGCCCCCAGGTCGAGTAACAGCTCCAAACCAATGAGTAGGGCTTCGTACTCTGCCTGGTTGTTGGTGCATGTCCACTCCAGCTGAAAAGAGTACAAATACTTGACACCTGCTGGAGTCTGGATACAAACCCCTGCGCCCGCCAACTTACTGGTACTGCTACCATCGAAGTATAGGACCCAAGGCTGGTATCGGATCACGTTAACGAACTCTGGCGGTTCTGCGAATTCCCCTTCAATAGGATGGTGCAATAGGAAATCCGCGATGGCCTGACCCGTCATGGCCTTGAGTGGCGCATATTGTAGGGAAAACTCTGACAGGGCTAAGACCCACTTGCCAATCCTACCCCTTAGGATAGGTCTCGTTAGCATATATTTCACCAAATCAGTCTGTGCCACCACTATTGTTGTGAATGAAAGCATGTAATGGCGGAGCTTAATGCCCGCGCAGTACAGGGCTAGACACAGCCTCTCGACTGGCGAATATCTGGTCTCTGCATCCAACAACGTCCTGCTGACGTAGGCTACTGCATATTCAACTTTCTTTCCATCGGCCAGGGTTTCATCCTGGGCTAGCAGCCCTGCGACAGAGATATCAGAGGCAGAAATATACAGTTTGAGAGGGATACCCGGTGTCGGCGGCCGAAGGACCGGCGGACTAGCCAAATACTCCTTGATCCTGTCAAAGGCAGCCTGGTGCTCAGGACCCCACTCAAAGATTTCTCCTGGTTTGAGCTTGAGTAGAGACGAGAAAGGTGCTACCTTGCCTGCTGAGTTGGATATAAACCTTCTGAGGAAGTTGATTTTTCCAAGCAAGCTCTGCAGCTCCCTCTTGTTTCTCGGTGCTGGCACGTCCAACACAGCTTGCACTTTGTCGCCCGACACCTCGATGCCTCTCTCATGTACCACAAACCCTAGAAAGTCACCAGCACAAACCCCAAAGACACACTTGGCCGGATTCATTTTAAGCTGATGCTTTCGCATGATTGTGAACACCCTTCGGAGATGATCAATGTGATCTTCCCTCTTTTTGGACTTTACTACTACATCATCAATGTAGACTTCAAGGATGTCCCCCAATATTCTGCTGAAAATTACGTTCATTGCACGCTGGTATGTAGCCCCTGCATTGGTTAAACCGAATGGCATACTGAGATACTCAAACGCTCCTGTGAACCCTGGGCAGCGGAAGGCGGTTTTAGGAATGTCTGGCTCGTCTATTGGAATCTGGTGATACCCTGCCGTCCCATCCATAAATGAGAGCAACTCGTGCCCCGCTACTGCATCCACCAGCATATCCGCTATGGGCATAGGATAAACATCCTTAGGAGATGCAGCGTTTAAATCCCTGTAGTCCACACATATTCTGATTTTGCCATTCTTCTTCCGAACAGGGACGACGTTGGATAACCATTCCGGATAAAGGGCTGGTCTGATTATCCCAGCGTCCAGCATGCTTTGAACTTCTTTCTTGACCGCCATTGCCGTGTCAGCGTTCATCCGCCGCTGCTCTTGCTTAACTGGCCTACACCCTTCCTTGATAGGGATGCGATGGCAAGCCAGCTCTCTTGATAACCCCGGCATGTCTTGATACTTCTCGGCAAAGCAGTCCTTATAATCATGCAGCAACCCTATCAGTTGCTGCCTCAACTTTGGTCTAAGGTACTGGCTGATCCCCACTTCCATGGGTTCCGTTTCTGTCCCCAGGTTGATCTTTTCGACAGGATCGCGTACCTTGGGCGGAGTATCATCTAGCGCTGCTGGAGCAGGCTGAATTACTTCCACCCCTGTTGAAACTTCGAACTCTTCTTCCTCAATACACTCCACCAGTGCCACCTCCTCCCAAGCCATTCGCTCTAATCGATAAATCGCCAATCGCTGCAGAAAGCTAGCAAAGGCCTCCGACTCCTCTTGCGAGAAGGCGTCACTCATTGGAAGTATTGGGACGGAGCTCAATGGAAATTGGCCGACTACAATCCGCCATAGCCTGGGCAATTCCCCACTGAGACAGCTCATTCTGGGTCACCCCGAGTGGATGGCCCCTATGGTCGACTCCCCCAATCCGGAGGGGTCTCATGTCTCTGTTGTAATAGCTGGCTTCCAACTGGATGGCCGCTATCGAATACGGGCGCTCATCCGCCTTGATGAGCACTGGCAACTCTGTGACTGGATCCCACATGATCATCTCTTGGTGGAGAGATGAAGGCACTGCCAGCGCTTTATGGATCCAATCCCTCCCTAGGATCATATGGTAGGGAGCGTTTGCGTTGGCCACGTAAAATGCGTGATGGGCATCAGAGGGTCCTATCTTGACTCGGAGCACAGCCACCCCAGCGGTTGGAGTTACCTCCCCCGAAAACCCCTTCACCCTGGAGACAGTCTGGATGACTTTGTCCTTCGGGATCTTCAGTTGTTCCACAAGAGTAGTGGTGACGACGTTTACCGCAGCCCCTGTATCTATCAAGATCTTGCGGACCTTCATGCCCTGCACCTCTGCTGTCACGTATAGAGGCTTCAGATGCTGGGACATGTCAAACGTAGGCTTGGCAAACATCACGCATTGTTTCAGAAGGTCTCCGGCCCCCTCCGGATACCGATGACCGGACCGAAAAACCCCGGGCTCAGCTTCCGCTTGAGCCCCCTTTTCAGGCTCCTGTACTGAGTAAACAGGATGAGAAGCCTCTTCGTCGCTGATGAAGTGAGCAGTGGGCAAAGGCTCTGGCAGAGCATAAGCAGATGACAGAATGAAGACCACGTTGCAATGATGCGTCATGGCCTCATCCCCGGTCTGCTCCTCGTCCATTGGCACCTCACCCTCGTCTACCGCCTCAGGCTCATCTTCGTAGTCGACCACATCTTCTTCCTTATCCAGGGCTAGGTCTCCTACGTCGGAGTCAGCTCGTATACTGGAGGCGACTGAGGACGTCCTAGTTGGCACCGTCATCTGCAGCTTCTTAGCTGCGTATTCCACGAAGTTGGTTGGCGCCCTAGGTCCTTTTGGCCTTGCCCGCGATATGGTAGCGGACGGCCCGCTCATTTCCGCTATAACTGATCTGGATTCCTTGGGAACAGCCTCCCTCTCTGAAACCCCCACGTTGCTCGTGCTCGCCGCCAATGACACGCTGTTTTCCTTTGGTACCCACCGCATAACGGTGGAACCCTTGCTGGTGCCAATCACCATCACATCTTCCTGGGCCTCCAAAGCCCCCTGCTTCCCGGCAGCTTCCGGCTGTGACTTCTTTGGAGGAGACTTCCCTGCCCTCGCAGGCTCAGGAGGGAAACCCAACTTTCTCCTTGGTCTGGACTGAGGTGCCCCAGTGAGTCTCGGCAGATCAGCTACCCTATCGTGCACACTCTTTCGAGGTGCCGGTGGAACGTCTGTGGTTCGCTGTCGCCTAGAGTCCATGTATGATTTGGTTCTCACCTTGTAGCGCTTATGGATCTCCTCCACCCGCTCCACGGGTACTGACAGCTCTTCCTCGGTTACCCTTCCCGATGCCAGATCCGCCAAGGTTCTTTTTGCCTTGCCAGAGCGTCTCCGCTCGTTCCGGGTAGTCACCGCTGCAAGCTCAACAGCCTTGCCAGCCCGCTGGGTATACCATGTGTCCGCCCTCGGATCGTTCCTAGATGCTGGCGGAACATAGACCCTCGCGGATGGCTCTGGATTCGCAGCCTTCTGCGAACCCCCAGCCGTGGCTGATTTGATTTCGGACGGTCCTGGACCTTGCCTAGGCCTTGCCCTGCTGGCGCAACTGTCCTCGGACCCGTGATGGTACTTCATCCGCTTGTAACTCTCCCTGCTTGACTTCTCGGGCGGCGGACGCTCTAACTTGGCCTTCTCGAGGGCTCTCCTTTCAGCCTTCTCCTCCGCTTCCCTCAAGGCTGCCTGAAACTCCTCATAAGTAATCGGCTGCCCTGTCGTTAGTCTGCACGTGAGGCAGAGCTTGGAGCGTGGGACCATCACCATGTCCTCTTCTTCAATCGCCCCAACCCAAAATTCTGGGCAGGGCCTAGGTTCGCTGGCGTCGAACCCCAGCTTGCCCTCGTTCAGCCACTCCTGCAACTGATCCTTCAGACCTACACATTCAGAACTAGAGTGGTCAAAGGACCTATGGAAGAGACACGTAAACCCGCCGTTCCCACTGATAGGATGGCCTTGGTAAAACTCCTGAATTTCTGGCGCCTTATGGTACACCATGGTTTCCCAGATTTCCTCCGCCTTGTTTGCGTCGTAAGTATACTCCTGAAACCTGGAAACCCGCTTCCTACACTGCTGCGGCAGACTCGGACCAACACTGATCTCGATAGCATTCACCCGCGGTGCACCCCTAGCCTTTGTCCACTGAGGCTCCTTAGGATTCTCCAATTGCAGGACGTTGTCATTGATCCATATCTGCAACTGGTCCTTCAGCTTCACACAATCCTTAGTATTGTGATTGTTCATATTGTGATAGCTGCAGTATGTCTTCCCCGCCATATAATCAGGCTTGGGGGTAAATCCGTCATGATGCAGACGCCCCTGGTTGAACAACTCTTGCAAAATCTCGTGAGCTCTATGGGCGTTATAGGTGTATGCATCAAAGGCTGATTTGGTTGGAAGAGGAGTAACTAGCTTAATAGGTTCCCTGACCGGCTTCGCTACCTGGGACTGCAAAGGCTTCTGATCAGTCCTCTCGATGGCTGCGACCTCGACCCCTACTTTCTCCTCATCAACCCATGTCAGGATTGGCCTAGGAATTGCATCCGCCTGAACGGCTGCCACGGTCTGAGCCGCGGTCGGAATTGGAGTTTTGGGCTTCAGAGTCCCCGGATAGTAGGACATCGGAATCCCCTTCCTTCTTTCGTTCCTCTCCCTGGACCGATCCACATAGTGCTGCTCCTGACCCAGACGATTAGTCAGATCCGCCATCGTGGTTACATGAACCTGCCTGAACCCCTGGCGGATCTCGTCTATCAAGCCGTCAATCGCCATCCGCACGGCGTGCTCCTCTGGGATTTCCATCTCACAGCGAGTTAGCTCCAGCTTGAAGCGTCGCAGATAATCAGTGGCGGACTCGTCAGGCCTCTGTTCAGTCTCTGCCAGGTCCTTAAGTCCGATTTTTGCTTCCACGACCCCAAACATGGTCCTGAACATGACCTCCATGGTCTTCCAGTCTGGAATTGACCCAGGCCTTAAACGCTTATACCAGATAGCTGCTTCCCCTGCCAGGGATGTAGGAAAGAGCTTCAACTTCATGATCGGGTTCTCAGCATATTGACCTGATTCGTTGGTGAAACGCATGATGTGCGTCTCAGCATCCTCGGATGTCTGGCCAGTAAACGGCGTAAAACGGATTGGCTTGAAACCGACCGGGAAGGGCATCGCATTGATCTCGGGAGTCAACGGATTCTCGTACGTCTTGTCGACGTCGGGCAACCCCTGCAGCTCCCTGAGCTTGTCAGCGAAGATCCTGCCAATGTCCTCCAGGGTTATCTGAGCCACGGCGTTCGCTGGAGGTACCGACTGATCGTTGTTAACCGGCTCTGTAGGAGGAACCTGACCTCCCCTTTGACTATTAGTGGGCCTGTTGTTAGATCCGCCAATAGTACCACGACCGGCGTCGCGCTTGCGCTGGTCCTTCAGCTGAGCTGGATCCGTAACTGTACGGCCGGACCCCTCGGGGTGGTCACCCCGTTCCAGCAACTGATTCATCAAGGCACTCAGGTTGGCGAGCGCGGTATTGGTTTCCGCCAGCTGCTCCTGCTGCTGTTGCCAGCTGCCCTCGGAGTTCCTGGCATAGGTGGTCAAGCTGCTCCCCAGCCGATCCTGCTGTTCGGCGAGGTACTTGAAATTGGCAGTGAACCCCCGTTGCTCCGTCTGCATACGCCTGACGGATTCACTTAGATCAATGACCACCTCATTGGCTCTTTTCAATGCCTCGTCCGTGTGACAAGACTTTTCGATCAACATCTTCAAAGTATCCGTCACCTCCGTGGGAGTTGCAGACTCCCCAGTAAATTGTACCACAGGTGACGCACTTGGATCAGCGGATTCATCCGCGGACCCCTTTTCCAAAAAACCAGATGTAGCTTCCCGGTTAACAAAACCGATAGCGCGGTCGTCATCCTGGGAAGCGGCAGTGATTTCAGTGGTCTCTTCCTCGATCTCCAAAATAGACGGCTCGGAAACCGGATTCAGACCCTTTTTGCTTCGCAGGGCTTTAAGGGCAGTAGCAATAGCTTTTGCGTCGGCCAAAGTCCCGCCAAACACTTCCTTAACTTCAGCGTCAGTTAATCCCCTACACTCAGCTGTTCCATGCTGGATCAGCCCTTTGTGGGAAATCTTCAAACAAGACATGGTCACCCTTACGTAAGGATTACCCCTTGTGGATCCCGCAATCCTTGACACCTGTCCCACCGGGCGTGCCAAAATGTTCGTGGCGGGTTCTGGCACCCGGCGAACAGTCAGCACGGTGTTGGTTTGTGGTTGGTTGCTGTGTCTCTGTGTTGTGCTTAGGCGTGCCAGCACCCTTGGAGCGGTGCCACTCGATTGCGCGCGACCCCCTGAGCGAGTCGCTTCGTCTGCTCCCAATTCGACTCTGACTTCCTGGTCAAGCGACTGTTACGCGGGCGCTGACTAAGCCGGCGTACAGGGCTCGAACAAGACCTGAATAGAACTCTCTACCAGGATTTTCTTCCCAACCCCTTGAGGATTGAGGATCTTACTCTGATCCGGAGAAGCAAAGCAGAGCTGTTCCAAGACCACGGGTGTGTCACCGGAGTGACGACTCGATTGCCACCAGGGGTAGCGGACTGACAGACTCGATTGCCACCGGGGGTGGCGGACTGACTCGATAGACTCAGCAAACGCTCGGCACAAGTACGAGAGCGGATCAATCGTAGGAGGGCGGAGGAGGGTTGCGTGAGGCTCAGCAAATGCTCGGCGCAAGTACGAGATTAGATCGATCGTAAGAGGGCGGAGGAGGGTTGCGTGAGGCTCAGCAAATGCTCGGCGCAAGTACGAGGTTGAATCCGTCGTAGGGCGGAGGCGAGTTGCGTGAGTAGACCCAGCAAAGCGCTCGGCACAAGCACGAGATTAGATCGATCGTGGGGCGGAGGCGGGTTGCGTGAGTTGCTCCGGAGAGGCTTTGGCAAGTTAGCGTTGCGCTAGAACTTGTGGTTGTTTGTTTTTGGTTGAGAACCTTTTTCTAGATGCCGGCAGATTCATATTTATATGACTCAAGGACCCCTAGGGCTGTCAACTCCAGCCTGGCGGATCCTTGAGATTCATTAGGAATGTCCTCCCCTACCCTGCTTCCCATCAAATCAGCGAAGATATTATCAGAGGTATAGTTGGTATTGAAGCTTCGAAGATCGGAGCAACACGTCTTGACCTTGCTTGTTATGCTGCTGTTACTGTTCATCACTCATCATTGCGCAGTATGGCCGGTTCCTCTAACAACCTCCCTAAAGCATGGTGCAGCGTGGCTTATAGTTGTTAGTGATTGATAGCCCAGCGTAGGTAGTGAAATCATTGCTACATTGCTTCTCAATCTTAACAAATATTTTCACTGATGGATTGTTACGAAACAACCCCAATCGGATTAGGAAGCAACCACGTTCTCCCTCGAACTCAACCTCTTTGGTTGAAGCGGGAAAGCCCGATTTCCAAGGGTTTGAATCTGATCAAAACCCCTACTGGGCCTTGGGGCGGAAGCCCAATTGAAATAAATTCAATTGTGGTCCAAACAATTTGTCTAGATGATTATACCGGAGAACTTGTGTTCTTCAACCCGTAAAATTCAAGATTCTTCCACCTTCATGTCTTCCTGATTCATTCTCAGGTGTTGGGGGATTCGGATATGATCCAAAATGTAAGGATTACAAGGTGGTTAATGTACGTTGTACCATCAAGTGAAAGATCTATACGATCATAACGGGTGTCTGGTTATTTATCCTCCAAGGGCAGAAGTATACACATTGGGTACTGATTCTTGGCCGGAGGCAAATCAAGATCGATTAATTAGAAACAGAAACTAATAGCTTTTGGTCGGACATTTATCAGATATATGTGCTTCAACGGAGTCTTTTATTGGTTAGGACATGAACAAAAAAAGGAATATGTCACTCATTTTGACAGGCTTTCCTCGTCAAGCATTAGGGATGTAATCATTTTGTATGACACGAGTGAAGAGGTATTTCGTACTATATAGACTACTTCCGGATAATTTAAGGACTTAGGATCGGATGCTCTATGTATGAATCTAACAGTGTGGAATGGATCTATTACTCTATTTGGCTTTTCTTATTTTGGTCCGAATATCGAGTCCTTCAAAATATGGATGATGGATGAGTATATATACTCACATATGAGAGCATAATGGGCATTTATTTGTCACTGGTGTTATGAAGAAGTGACGAACTTCTTATGGTTGCCACAGCTGGACGTATAGTCTCGTATAGTCTAAGTAGAGATAGCGTTAAGTATTTTCCAATTCAAGGTGTAATTGGGGAGCTTTTTGTTTGTGCGAATCCGAGTAGTATTGTTTCAGTCAAGGGAGGGAACAAGCCTGAGAGCCAAGAATATATAAAGTACTAACGTCCTCTATCTTGTAAATTATCTTATGTTTCGTGCTAATGAAATCAAATTTCTTGTGGTCAAAGTAAGGACCCCTAGTCATCAAAGTACCAGTTTTTACTTTTATATATATATATATATATATATATATATATATATATATATATATATTTTCATTCTCCATAGCCTCCTGTGAAAATTAGGTTCTAGATTGGAGTATTGGACCAGTATGTTGTCCAAACTCTGCACTAGAAATTGGAGTATAGAATTGTGCAGACGCGCGCATGCAACTACTCCTCACCAATCGATCAATTACATAAGTGCATGAACATTAGTTGGCATTGCATGAACATTATAGTAGAATGTCGCTATAGTAAAATGAGAATTTCATCGTTAATTAATGAGTTTTAAGGGTGTGAGCCACTCATCAATCGATTTTGGATGTGAATATTTGATTACTTTAATTACCAGGGTTTAGACACGGACAACCAAAATTGAATTATATGAGTAACATTCCTATTTCAAAATCAATCTATATATTTAGACAGCAGAAATTACATTGCTACTCTCATCTCTATCAAAGCATGTTGCCTGAATTGTTGAGAGGGTAATCAATACATCTACCTATGAAGATTATCAATTCAAGATCCATGTACGTTCTTCTATATCTCACGTGAATATGGTAATTTAAGTAATAGTCAAAGAAACTCCTTGAATGTTATGCACACATAGTTCTAAACCAGATAGAATCAAAAGCTTTGAAGAAACTAGAAACAAACCGGAACAGAAACCAAGCTAGCTAGTTCTCGAAGAAGACAGTGTACTTTGAAATATTGAAAGAAAAAAAGATGAGAGACACAGACTTGTACAGGCTTGCTTGAAGGAAAACCACATTTTCCCAATTCCAGAGTGGTTTAGACTTCAGACTCAAAAGAACAAGAAAAATCCAGTGGAACCTTTCCATATATAGAAATTTCTTGAGGTGAGGAAAATAATTTGCCTACCCGAGCACCCTAACTGTATCCACTTTCGAGTTCGAAGCAAATTTATGTCGTCTGAGACACGTGATAATCTATTGACAGAAACAAGACATGGTGATTGTTCTCAGTAGAGCTTGGATTTGCTACCCTCGTTCAAACAAAAGCCAAATTTTTCAGAGAAAGAGAATATTAATACACAAAGAAAGGAGAAAGGAGACAGCTGCTTTTACAGAGCACGCATTCATGATTTTGAATTGGATAAAATTCAGTTTGGTACCATAAACTTTGGGTAAAAATTAGAATGACCTCTAAACTTTCAAATATAATATTTGGGGTCTAAAATTTCAAGTGACCTCGAAATGTGACTTAAAATGCTGACTTAAAACTGACAATAAGGGCTCATACTCTAATATTGAAACCTTCATATAAGGTAAAATGGATCATTTGCATATTAAACTTTCTAAATTTGAAATGAAACCTAATTAACATACTCATAAGAAGTTGGTTGGATGCAAAAGGTAATAATAAAAAACACATAATTCTGCTCATAATCATAAATAAAGTACACATATAAAATATATGGTTTTAATCAGCCAAATGTGGGTCGTTGTTATCAGTTCCAAAACAATAGTTTACGTCATATTTCGAGGTCACTTGAATTTTAAACCCGAGAGATTATATTTGAAAGTTTAAGAATCATTCTAATTTTTTTTTTTAAATAGGGGTATTTTTACCTAAAAATTTATGTATTAAACTAAATTTTGTCATTTTAAATTCAACAGAAGTCTAAGGAGAAGGTGAAGACCTTCAACTAACTCGAGCCACATCTCCTCTCTCATTGATCTGATCGTCGTTCACGCCACCAGTTACAGCAAGCAATGAGATTTGATTAGACGTATGCATGATCTGACAGAGTGGCCTGGTCAGATGGATACACGCCTGTGTTAGGGTTTCAGGATATGTCTATGGTCTATCGTGCTAAACGTACACGAGAGTATACTTATTTAGGGTTAGGGTTCCTTAAAATTAGGCTTTATGGATACAAAAGCTGTTTAAATCTACTCGCATTTCGTCAAAGTCCCTTTCACCACGCAAATTTCAAATCAATAGTCAAATTAAGATTTCACTTAGACGGGGATCGATGTCAATGAACTTGGACTGAGATCATATGAGTTTCTTTATAATCAAATAAACCATGATTAGGCTGATCCAGGTCTTATGTATGCGTCTCAAATTAACAGGTTTAATTGGTATGGACCAACTGGGTAAAATGATGTTTCAGAAGCCAGTTCTGAAAATGACATATTGGTTTGCAATTAGTTGAAAGATAATGTAGTTTTGATATCGAAGAAATTCAAGTGATTAAAGTGACGAGGAGGAATATATATTATGCATAGTGTCATAACTAAATTAAGTTAGAAGTTCAACCATTGTGACCAAAACATAAGTAAGACCTGCTTGGGTAGAACTTTAAGGTCAATTCTAACTTTTAATCATATTCTAAACTCCCTTTTCTTTCTCACACGTACAAATGTTATGTTGACGCTCATGCCAACGGCAAGATGCCCTAGAATCTTATTATGCCATTCACGACCTTGTCTTTGGACGGGCAGGCATAGCCCCAATGGAGTTAGAGCCTAGAGACCAAGTTGCCTGACGGTGAGATCAAGCCTGATCCAGTCCGCTTGTTATATGAAGTTGAAAGTTGGTGGTATAGAGGTGTCGACGGAGTTGAGCATGATAAGGTAGCGAGATGGAGTAGGGTACGTTGGTTGCTGAGCTAGACTAGGAAGACTTCTCACAACTGAGCACTCGTCGGTCTCTAGTTGCTTGAGGATTAAGGATCGCAAGTCAAGCTTGAAACATTTATCTATCTATAGATATATATTCTTTAGAGAAAAACTATTACCACATATAAAATAAAAGTTCCTACAAGTGTGGTTTCCTAGCTAGTATGACAGTTGAATATAAAGGACTAAGGATTAAGGGCATATAAAATTGCCATATATAATTAGGAAAATTTCATGAATCGATTTGGTGCACCCGTGCATGCTTTTCTGATCACTTAGGTTTCAAACCGAAAGGGTTAAATAGCTATACTTTGACTATTTCCATCTCCAACGCAAATTATCAAGTTAAAAGACAAAATTGAGAGCTAATGTCACAACCCAAATTTGAGTTATGACTAAAAATTTGTTTAAAACTAAAATTAGAGTAAGGCATTTTTATTATTTTTTGTTACAGCAACAACGTACAACATATATGTAAAAGTAAAATAAAGGTAAAATCAGTACTTTCGAACTCGAAACGATTTAAAGAAAACATTTCCATTACTAAATAAGTGTTATACAGTACTTTACAACCTCCACTAGAAATTTCACTTGAAAAGTTTACAAAACAAAACAGAGCACGAGGAAATTTCAGGTTAACGCTTCAGTCCAGACACTTGTACACAGTACAGCAGCAAAAATGGTAGTCCTGTCATGGTGATCAACCACTAGAAAGGTAAAACTTTCGAACACAAATCCCCAGTCCAAAACACATATTCACAACAAAATATATAGACTGCATATATATTCAAGATAATTCTGGAACTTCACAACAACGTCCACTCCTGGACTCCTTACCTGAAAACCAGCAAAATGACAGAGAATGAGCTATACAAGCTCAGTAGGTACAACAAATATTAAGTAGAACTATGATTCAAATTTAGGATGCAAAAGGAATAATGTGAAAGAATATCAGTAACATAATGAAAGGAAGTGATAATAAACTTTAAGTGTTACTGCGAGAATCAAATGGAATGAAGTCAGTAACACAACAACTATAGGAAGATGAAGTAAAGCTCATGCTTATAACAAGACGAACTCAGTGAACTGAACAAGAATAGAAAAGTAAGCTGTATTAAACATTCATCTACAAGATAAGTTGCATCGATAATTTATCTAAAATAACAATAAGACCACAGTTTCAAATACTGAGTTTAAATTTCAGAAAGACCCTTTCCTTTCTCTGCTGTAGTTCCAGCAACAATGATTCAAAATCTCCAATCTCAATTCCGAGTAAAAACCATAAAAATCCTTATATCTCCGGTTAGAGCCCATTGCTCGCATTAAGGCCACCGAGCACACCCCGTACAAGCGGATCCTGATCAAGTTTTGGGTCTTTCACCCTAGAGAGACACAATCCCTCCTTAACTAATCCCGGGCCTAACCAATAAAAACAACGTAAAATCAAAACGGGTCTTTCCATGACATAAAACGTTTCTTTTCGTTTTATCCAAGTCAAACTGATCTGTCAATAAATTTCAAAAGAGAGCCTAAAACACATTTGTCATACAAGAGTAAGACACTGCCAGGAAGAGGAACTCTTTTAAAGAAAACCCTTTTCGAATCTGAATAAATTAAATCATTAGAAATATAACTGAATCTGGTTTAGAATAACACAAGAACTAAAGGTAAAGTACTTGAAAATTTAGATTGGCTCCAGAAATTCACTAAGCATTTGTTCATCAATGGATGGATTAGAAACTTTCCAGATTCATAGTAAACACATTAGAGAGAAACATACTAAAATCTCAGGTAATTTGAAGTTCAAGAAGTGAGGCAAAAGTTGGATACAAACTTACTAGAAATGTCAGCTTTTTAGAAGAATATAGCAGCAGTAAGGACAACTTAGAAAATTCACCAAAAAATCATTTTAAGTCCAAATGACATGAAATCAACTCCAAAATGACCATAAGGAAGTATAGTTTTACACATAAAAAGAACAGAAATTAAATCGATCATTTGTACATTTAAAACGGATCAGCAATACAGGAGGTTAACTGAAAATTCTGGGAACATAGCCAAATGCAGACCAATTTTTGAAAAATCGCTGAGCGTTTATTTTTCAATATAATTAACTGAAAATTTCCAGATCAATAGTTAACAAGTAGAGAATAAAGATATCAAAATTTCAGAAAATTCGGACATAAATTTGATAGGTAAATGATGTTCCAAAGTGGCTGTGCAGAAAAAAGAAATTTCTGCAGAATCTCATAAGTCTATTGAAATGAAATATGGGAATGGGTAGGAACTGGAACACTCAAGGGTAAATTTATAACAAGATCAAAGCATCTCAAACATTGATACTTTCTGCCATGAATACATAGCTATCTACATATTCATATCATCACCATTAGAAGGCACCAATGATCCAAATGGTTCATATCAACCAAACAGAATTTCAATGACAAACAAACTATGTTTGTCAAATTGCAATTAAGGAAAGCAGCATAAGAATCATTCCAACACAGATACACCAATCACAAACCAAATCAGAATCAAAGCAATACATAAATATTTACTTTCCCTACCTCAAGCGTTAGAAATCAGCAGCAAAGAAGACCAAGCCAAAGCAATCCAAACCCAACGTAAACACCCAGCTTGTACCTTAGCAATTCAGATTCCATAATTGGATTTCAAGATACGAATTATACACTAATTCATTAGAAAATAGTTGAAAGAAGAGAACGGGTGTGAAAAGAGGAGATCAAAACTTACACAAATTAACTACGAAAAGAAAAGAGAATTTCAGATTCTCTTAAAACTGAAAGTTCATGGTGATTGCTCTCCTCCTTCGTCTGTGAGCTAATGAAATGGGAAGTCTAGACTTGTGGTCGGGTCAGGGATAAGCAAGGTTGAGCTTTAGGAACAGGATTTGAGAGTTCTAAAAAAAAACAAAGACAAGGAATCTAGAGGAGTGAATAACACGTGTTAACTCTTCACATGAGGACTGGATACTTCTAAGCCCAGATAAACCCAACACAACAATTTTATAAATTAAATCAATAACTATAAACACATAAATGCAATAAATAATATATATAGTTGGCAACTAAAATATAAGCAAACCAAGAGTTAATTAGAGAAACAAATAAATCAAGCAGAAAAATCTAAATCGTCACAGCTAAAGACCTAAAGTGCATGGTTACATAACAACACTAAAGTGACGGACAATATAGCCAAAGGATACAGAAAATAAACCAATTAATAAATTGAATAAATGCCAAGCGAAACCAAAGAACTGTGCGCTAATTATTGCATGTGATGAGCTTCACTTCTTCTATATATGGTGCAGCCGAGCAGATCTTTAGGCACCCTCTCCTGTCTTCAAAACCCTACTCTCTAATTCCAGCAAGTGATGAAACTCACCTGAGGTCACTCAGCAAACCTTTCTTTCTTCCCCCGTCAGGAATAACAACATGCTTCCTTAAAACCCACCTGAGCTGTCCTACTTTTATCTTCCATTTTCATGCTTACCATTCCTTAAATTTTTAAAAACACATAACAATCGCATATCTAACATGAAGAAAGAAACCGTCCATGTAGCCTCTATTTCCACAGTTAGCTAGCTAGCTCCCTCTTCAGATACTTGTTTGTTTTGGTTCAATCAATTGCACTAAACGCTTCTCACAATTCTACTTCATGGATCCTCATTTTCACCATTTGTCGGAATTCCCCTTACCATTATCATTTAGCAGTACTTACGCTGGTAGCAGTAGTAGTGGACCTAATCATGATGATCCATGGATGGACCCGAGGATCTGGAGGAAGCTCCCAACTCGAATTCTCGACCGCATTATCGCCTTTCTTCCACCGCCAGCCTTCTTCCGATCTCGGTGTGTCTGTAGGAGATGGAACAAGCTCTTGTTCACCAACACCTTCCTTCAACTCTACCTAGACATCATTCCACACCGTCCCCATTGGTTCCTCTTTTTCAAGGCCGAAACCGAGAATCTCATTTATGGCAACAAGATCAACAATAGGGCTGAAGGGTACCTTTTCGATCCTTATGAACTCGTATGGTACCGCCTTCCCTTTCCTATGGTTCCATCATATGGCTTCTCTCCAGCAGCTTCTTCAGGCGGTCTGGTCTGTTGGATTTCGGATAACCCTGCTCCGAAAACCCTACTTCTCTCCAACCCACTCTCTGGTACCTTAAACCAACTCCCTCTAGCCCTAACCTCAAGGTACCAACCTTCCATTGGCTTCACTGTCACCCCTACCTCCATAGACGTTACCCTTGCAGGAGATGACCTCATCAACAATGCCCTAGCTGTCAAGAACTCCACCGCAGAAAGGTTTCGCGTGGACGGTACGGGCTGTTTTTATCCCACATGGCAAATCACTTCTCCTCTTCCCAGACTCTGCAACTTTGAGTCCGCTGGTAGAATGGTTCATGTTAATGGAAGGCTTTACACCATGAGCTACCATCCCTTTAACGTCGCGATCTATGACTTGGAAACAGCCACTTGGTGGGAAATCCAGCCACCGATGAAGAGGTTCCTGAAGTTTCCGAGTGTGGTGGAGAGCGGCGCCGGGAAGCTTTTTCTTGTTGCGGCTATTGAGAAGAGGTCGCTGATCGTGCCGAAAAGCTTGAGGATCTGGAACTTGGCAGAAGGAAATTCGTGGGTAGAGATTGAGAGGATGCCTCAGCTGCTTTATGATCAGTTCGGTGCGGAGATGGAGTTGGTTGGGGATGGTTTTCACTGCGTCGGCCATGGTGAGTTCATTGTGTTCATGATTCCGGGAAGTTCTCGTCATTTGGCTGTGTTGTTTGATATAAAAACCAAACTGTGGAAGTGCATGCCTCCCTGCCCTTATGTTGGTATGGGTGATCTGAACCGTGGTTTTGCTTATGAGCCCCGGCTTGCTAGTCCAGTCACCTCGCTTCTGAATTATCAGTTCACTGCTGCTCCAATATTTCCGGCTTGATTCCAGTGTAGTTATTACTAGCACCAGGAGAGCAGGATCGAGGCGTCTACTTCTACTACGCGGGTACTAGTACGTATTTTACGTAAAATAAAGCCAGGAGCTATTTGGTTAATGTTTTAAGTGATGCAATATGTGTTTCTCTTGTAGTTAGTTTGTAGCAATAAGTTTGTAACCTGTGCCTTTAGTGTGGTAGTATGTATGTGTGTTAAGAACTCATGTTTGTTCCATTGAATGCATGTGTTTTGCATTAGTGGCTTTTGTAACCTATGCTTTGAAAATGTAAGAAAATTCAAGTTTAATAAGCTTCTTTTGATGTCATATATTTATACTTGGTTGATTTGTTTACGATGAGTCCAAGACTTCTGAATATCCGGACAATGACATGAAACTAATGAGGTCGAGAGAGGTGGAATTTCACTCACACCGTCCCTTTCCTCCACCTACCTTTTCATTTGATTTTAATTGATGAAGATGGCTGTGCATGCATGTGATGTAATAAGTGAAAATGTGATTTGTTTGGATTACAATTAATTCCTTCTATTCTAATCTATTAATTAACAATTTGCTAAGTTAATAAATTTTGTTGATCTTAAGATTATTGATTTATAAATATTTAACTGAATATGAGCATCATGTGAATCCATTTACTTAATGCAGTTTTGTTGAACTAAAACTTTCGAGTGTATTCAAATGAAATGATATTTGTCAATCTAAGAGTACTCTTAGACAGTCTGATAAGTCGGAAAGATAGTTCTCCGCCCTATAATATTATTATTCAAAAGAGGTGAATTTGAGAACAAGTTTTCTAATCAAATAGTGAATTTCAATAAAAACATATGGTAATTTGAATTCTAACATTTATCACATTTTACCGGTCATAAATATACTTATCTAGTATAATCACTAACTTTAGTTGATATTTAGGACTCTCACTCGTATCACCAATTCCAATTTGTATCTATATCTCCTTCTTTCCTTTGTCATCAGTTTCATTTTGTAACTATGTATACAACCATACATGTATATATAATACCTAGCTAGCTAGTTCGATCCATGCTGTTTCTAAAACGTAACCTAAAGTAATAGTGCAAATTAAGACATTCCTAGCTATAATTCTCTTTCGATTCTAAAGCATATGATAGAAATCAGGTGATGTTTTATTAGTTCGAATTTGACCCCTTTTTTTTTTTCTCCTGCTCTTATCGTCCCATTTTGGAATAAAACTTTAAGGACTTTTCTAGAAAAAAATATAAGGAATAGTAGGTGATGTGAGACCAACTTCCAAAAGAACAAAGAACACCGCGATATGCAAATGATTAATAAAACCGAATCATCCAATCTCTTGTTCCACCTTAAACCAGGTGGTGGAAGCTTGATTAAACTTAACAAACCAAACTCACCACGTGTCTCATATTTCCCACTCAACACCCCTCAACTCTTCACCTCTTGTCGTATTGATTCCACATTCCGATTCCCTCCTCTCTTCTCCGGACAAAGATCTCACTCCCGGAAACCCTCCTCCTGCGACGACATGTCGTGGCGTATCTCCAGCAACATGTCCACGACCAGAACTCTCAGCGGAATATCCGAAATGGACGCCTTGAACCTCGGCTTGGATCTCGTCTCCGCCGCCAGGCGAAACCTCGGCTTCCTCCGAACTGTGGCGGAGTCTCGCTGGCTGCACCGGAAGCCAACGCTTGTTGAAGCCATAAGAAGGTCAAAGCTTTCACCTTTATGATTAGTAATCTGATCCGACGGTGGGTGTTGAATGTTTCTGGGATTGGTTTTGCAGGTACAGTGAGCTCTGGATGCCGTTGATGGCTCATCTGACGGCGGAGTCAACGTCAGTGACGACTCCGGTGGTTCATCCTCCCATAGACATTGAGTGGGTTTGGTTCTGTCACGCACTTAATCCAGTAAGCTAAGTTTGATTAAAATGCTTTGATTTTTATGAGTTTGGGCTTTGCCTGAAGTTAAAGATTTGATTTTTTTTCTCTCTTCTTTTTCTTTCAGGTTCATTACAAGCAATACTGTGACTCCAGGTTCTCAAGAGTTATAGGAAAGCCCACCATTTTTGATGAAGAGAATGAAGAGTATGCATTGATGAGGTGCCGAGATTTTTGGGTCAAAAGGTACCCAGGTGAGCCATTTGATAATGAAGTTGATTCTGATGTGGGGGTATCAGTTGTAGCTGTTGATGAGGAGCTATTGGAGGAAGTGAGCAAGCATAGGTTTTTGTACTCGAAATTTTCGGAGCCATACAGGTCTGAGATTGTGTATTTGATAGCAGCAAGGCAAAGGTACAAGGGGTTTTTGTTCATGGTGCAGAGGGCTATAGATTTGGCTTCTAATTTGGTTCCTGCCTCTGACATTATGCTAATGTGGCTCATCCATCAGGTGCATTTTTCGGGTTTAGTTTAGTTAAATTTACGTTATGTTCTTTCTTTCTTGGATCATAAGTAAAAAAAAGTTGATATTTAGTGTTTGTTTTATTTAGGATCTTATGTGTCTAAATTTTGTGTGATGTGAAGCAGAGTTATCCAACTGTATATGCTGAAGATTTGAAAGAGGTGGAGGGTGATTTGGTTAAAGTGTTGACTGTGTGGGACAAAGTCAAGGAAAAAGAGGTGGAGGAGACCAAGAAGTTGTGGGAGAGGACTTTTGATCAACCATATGAGAAAGCAGGTGGGGAAATAGCTTTGACATTGGATAGGGTTGTCTCATTTAAACCACCGGTTTACTGGGAGGTTTCAGTTACAGATGTCAATACCAAATACAAGCCCCTGCTGCCTAGGTTCTTGCTTGAGGTCAGTTTTAAAGTTCGGATATGTAAGTCTGATTAATGTGATCAATTATTTCCCGATACAGTAGTTAGCTTATTGATACATTAATGTGAAGTTGTGAACTTACTTTCTATGAATTCAAGCTAAATGATCAAGCCAGTTATGTAGATCCTAGTTTTGTTAGTAAGTACTCTGATGGTCCTTAATGCCTCAATGTAGGTCTGTGTGTTTGTCAGGCTTAGGGATAAAATGAAGGCTATGCAGGGGAATATACGAGGTGATTACCTTCGTCTTCGAGTTGTTAGGTGTCACAGGGAGTTAAAACTTGGAAAACCCATGTCCGACTTTTCTCATTCATCATGGCGAAAAGCTTGGCATCTCTACTGTGAGTTTGGAACCAAAGGAGTAATGGTGGAGCTTCGTCGGCGTGGTGGCTACTGTTTCAAAGGAAATAGTGTGCAAGACACGGTTTCATTCTATTGGAATGACTTACTTAGAGCACCCTCACTGTCTTTGGAAAAAGAAGATGATGAAGTGAAAATTGTTACTTCGATAACTCCACCAGTTCAGGCACCTTACCTAATGAAATGTGTGCCAGATTGTGTCACAGATGATTCCGGGGCAATGATATCAGATGTGATTTTGAGTATGAACCAGCATCGTCCCCAAGAAGGTCGGTGGTTGTCACGCACTGTGCTTGATCATGCAGGAAGAGAGTGCTTTGTGATTCGAATAAGGTTTAAATGCTTACAACTTATTTTTGCCATACGATTTTAGAATGAAATGTGTATCTGTTGTTAATGAATTGGATCAAATTGATTGTAGGGTGGGAGAAGGATTTTGGAGAAGAGGTGGCGAAGCTCCATCAGCTGTGAAATGGGAGGATAGGATTATAGAGATTCGAGAAGGTCCTTGGTCGTATGTTGCCGGTTCCATTGGTAGATCCCCTGGTATGTTATACTAGTTTTAACATATTTTCAGTCACTTGTGGGTTGAATGTCCAATACACTGAAGAAGTGGGATTTAAACACCAACAACCTTAACTAGCAATCTAAGTGTACAAAAAGGGTTCTAGATGAACCACATAATGTAGATGAGAGAAAATTGGTAAAGGATGAATATCAGATATAGAACAAATCCAAAATCTTCTATCTTTAATTTGATTACAAGACCATGCTTAATTAGAAGAATCTGTAATTTAGTACTTCAATGTTTGTTTTCTCGTTAGCTAACTAAATAGTTTTCACATTTGTTCCATGGAACTGCTTCTACATTGCATTGTACATGGTCTGCTCCTCGATGAGAGATTATTCTAGGTTTATTAAACAATTATGGAGCTTTACTGCATTTTTTTGGAAACAAATTGTTAACTATTGTCTGCTGTTCTAGTACAGTGAAAGTGGTAGGAACCGCTTTACCAAAAGAACCAGTGGAAGAATGGAAAGCTGCATGGCACTTTTCAACAGGAGATGAATTGATGATAGGGGGATTGCCGTCGTCAGTATCAGGTTTAAGATTTTGTTTGAAAAATCAAACTGCTGAATCAACGGTGAGTCTGCAATTTCCCTTGCTACATTGTCTGCATCAGTATAGAAATCCTCATATGATTTGTTTAGTAACCAATTTCAGATATTGCAGGTTAAGCTCTTAAAAGGACGAAGGATGCAATATCAAGTAAAAAAGACAGGGTCTAAAACTAAGAATGACGAATGTCAAGTTTATGAAGAAGGTGAAGAGGTGGAAGAGGAAGATGAAGAAGATGGATTTTTAACCCTTGTGCGGATCACTGAAGAGGATCCAATCGGAAGAGCAACTGCTCTTTTGAATTGGAAGTTATTGGTAGTGGAGTTACTGCCTGAAGAAGATGCAGTATTTGTACTTCTTCTATGCATTTGTATACTAAGAAGTGTATCGGAGATGAAAAAAGAAGATATTGGAGGTTTACTGATCAGAAGAAGACTGAAGGAAGAAAAATTTGGGACCAGAGATTGGGGTTCTGTAGTACTCCACCCTTCATTAAGTTCAACAATTTCTTCTCCTCACGTTGAACCTTGGTATTGGAATGCGAAGGCAATAATAAAGTCAGAGGGTTCAACTAACATTACCAGGCAACCAGCAGTTACTGTGGGATATTCACCGGAAGAAGGCGGTGATAAGTTGTACAGACGAGGCATACTAACATGACAACTGATGAGAGATTAGCATTATTTTTTAACTGGTGTAAATGTGTTCTTTTACCATTGAACCTACAGATCCTTACATCACCGATGTTCTTCTCTAATGTGACGTTGAAAATCTTGGTGAATATAGTTCGTGCCTATACACCCTACAGCTTTTCGACTTGGACAAACTTGATTGTGTTTCCAGAGAAGCGAGGATGCTTAATTTGTTATGCACTCCACGTACCTCTTAAGCCCAAAGTTGCAACGAATATTAGAGCCTCCCCTCAGAAGAGAGCATGACTTGGCTTTGTTAAAAGAAAAAGCACAAGAATGTTTATTTACAACTCAAAAGAGAAAACCTTTCCTTTGAAAACAAACCATTCCCTCATTCCCTCGTCTATAAAACAAGTACCTTTATTTCGTTATATAAAATCGTCATAAAAATCATTTCCTTTCTGCCTTTCTCCCTCCCCATCAGAGCTAAAGATGGGCTTTACCAATTTTCTTCTTATTCTTCTGGTTACTCTAGCTTCACTTTCAGTTTTGTCTTATGGAGAACAACCAAACCCTTTCATTCAATCAATGCTTATACAAACTTGCACCCAAATTGAAAACCAAAGTTCATGCCTAACAGACGTGCAAGCTGAGCTCCAAAGCATAATGGGGCCTGATCAAAGTCATCAAAACACTGCTTCTTCAAGAAGTTCAATCCTAAGTGCTGCGCTTAGGCACACACTTAATCAAGCCAAATCTGCAGTTGACATGATCTCAAAGTTCACTGCTCTATCCATCAGTTACAGAGAGCAAGTAGCTATTGAGGATTGCAAGGAGCTTCTTGATTTCTCTGTCTCTGAGTTGGCTTGGTCTTTAGGCGTGATGAACAGAATTCGGACAGGTGACAAAAATGTTCACTATGACGGAGACCTAAAAGCTTGGCTGAGTGCTGCCCTTAGTAACCAAGATACATGCCTTGAAGGTTTTGAGGGAACTGATAGACGCGTAGAAAATTTCGTAAGGGGAAGCTTGAAGCAAGTCACACAGCTCATTGGTAATGTCCTGGCCTTGTACACTCAAATACATGCTTTACCCTTTAAACCTCCAAAGGATCAGGGTATGAATACTTTGACAATCACGAATAAGAGTTCATCGCCTGATGAGAACTTCCCTGCATGGATGAGTGAGGGTGATCAAGAGCTGGTTAGGTCTAGTCCACATGATCAATCAGGTATGCATGTACCTGCTATTGTGGCAGCAGATGGGAGTGGGAAGTATCTTTCAATCACAGAAGCTGTTAATGCAGCTCCAAACTACAGCAGCAGGAGGTACATCATATATGTGAAGAAAGGGATTTATAGAGAAAACATTGACATGAAGAAGAAAAAAACAAATATCATGTTTGTAGGGGATGGGATTGGACAAACTGTGGTGACTGGTGACCGAAATTTCATGCAAGGATGGACTACATTTAGAACTGCAACAGTTGGTAAGTTTATCCCTTTTCAGAATACTTACCAACACAAATATATGTGCATTATTAAAGAATGAGTCGACATTGTTAACAAGTTTGTAGCCAATTAAGAGCGTTAATATGTGACTATGTTATGCTTGCAGCTGTGTCCGGAAGGGGATTTATAGCAAGAGATATGACTTTTCGCAACACGGCCGGACCTCAAAACTATCAAGGCGTGGCACTTAGAGTTGATTCTGACCAATCCGCCTTCTTTCGGTGCAGCATGGAGGGTCACCAAGACACACTCTATGCTCATTCCCTTCGCCAATTTTATCGTGAATGTGAAATCTATGGCACCATAGACTTCATATTTGGGAATGGTGCCGCGGTACTCCAAAATTGCAAAATCTACACCAGAGTCCCGCTACCACTACAAAAGGTCACCATCACGGCGCAGGGTCGGAAAAGTCCGCATCAAAACACCGGGTTTTCAATCCAAGATAGCTATGTTTTTGCTACTCAACCAACATATCTTGGGCGGCCATGGAAGCTGTACTCTAGGACAGTTTTTCTGAACACTTACATGAGTGGTCTAGTGCAGCCTAGAGGGTGGCTTGAGTGGTACGGTAACTTTGCTTTGGGAACATTATGGTACGGCGAGTACAGAAATTACGGGCCGGGTGCATCACTATCCGGACGGGTCAAATGGCCAGGTTACCACATCATCCAGGATGCCAACATGGCTAGTTTCTTCACGGTTCGGCGATTTATTGATGGGTTGGCTTGGTTGCCGGCCACTGGTGTTAAGTTTACGGTAGGTTTGAGCAACTAACTCGTCAGTAAAACTATTAGGACCATATTATAGTCCACATTAGTTACATTTCTATACTAGGGATGTGGTATCTCATAATTCTTGTAGAGACCTTCATTTCCTCCCTACCAATTACAGAAAATAAAGGGATTCATGTCTAATATTTTGGAATGGCCGTATAATTAATTAAGCTTATACGACTTGTCTATTCGAAATATATGTTCCTACTGCTTTATGTGATGATCAAACTTTCCTTTTTGCCTTAGTGAAGGAGTTGTTTCTGTTAATCAATTAACAGGATAACAGCATGTGTTATGAAAAAGTTGGAAAAAGTCCCATCTGAGACTTTAATGAGAAAAAAAAAATGTATCATCTTGACGTAGTTGATTAGATAAGAGAAACAGAGACTCATCTTATTGCAAGCTATACATATACATTCACTAAGGAGAACTAGAACTAAATTCGGGGTCGGAGGTTGTATTCCATAACCTTCTCCCAATTAAGAATGTTGATCTCTAGCTTCATTGTGGGTTTTGTACAAAATTGGTCGACTCATGGTGAACTTAAGGCTAGCAATGCTGTCGTCCAGCTCAGTAACCATTTCTAGAGCTCTTTTCCTCTCTTCCTCAGTCAAATTCCCATAAAGAAGGCTCAAATGTGGCATATGAGCTGCAGAACGAACAAATCGCCTTCTTTCCTTTAAAACAGTGGATATGCAAGACAGAAAACTTACCACAACGATGTAGATAACCAGTAAAATGTCCAACCTGTTGAAAATCAATCATATATTATTACATCAACCTTCCTATAACAGTTAAATCTCAAAGATAACTTTCATAGAACATCACATTTCTCTCGAAAGTGAAATCCATAACCATTGACATGACTGAATGAGGAGGGAGACAGGTTGGTAATAGAGTTTGCGAGTAACCAATTGATCAACTTCACAAACGTAGGGTTCTATATTTTCGCAGCCATTGATAAACTGTTTGATCACATAGTCATGGCTCAAAAGGACGGACCCGACGACGGTAATATGGGGTTCGATCTCCGGCCCGCCAAACTCAGCTCGAAGGGGTTCCATTATCTTCTTGATCCTTTGCACGACGTGATCCTGCGGTATCCCCCACACTGTATACGTCTGTTTTCTTTGTTCATTTTGGATTGTGCTATTAACCTCGTCTGCAGCTTTCCATCCATGTTATTACATTTCACTATGAATGAAACGTACAAATGATCAAGGGAAACACGAGAATCAAATTGTGGAATCGAAGTAGAAAAGAAGGAGGTGCATGCAAAAATGGCATAGTTGTCCAAATTGGCGGAAGAGATGATGGTGCAGATTCTGTCCAGGCTCCCTCCGAAATCTCTTATGCTATTCAAGTGCGTCGATACTTCTTGGTATGCCTTGATCAACAACCCCAACTTCATAACCAAGCACCTCGCCGTTTCGAAGCACAACAAATTCTCATCCTTCACCACCATCATTTTCAAGCGTTATGTCCTTAAGAGACATGAATACTGGCAAAAAGAAGTTAGTGCTGCCGGTGTTTAATCACTTCTATGATGATGATGATCACGATGATGTTGAGGAGCACCACCTTCATACTGTCGTTGAGGACCTCCATGTACCACCTTCAATGCGTCTAATGCGGACTGATCGTTGGGGGAACGAGAGGGTAGACCTTTCAGGTCATTGCGATGGGATCATTAATTAACTGACATGCGGAAAAAAGTCGTTTATTGCAATCCGGCTATTAAGGAATTCAAGCTTCTTCCTGTGTCGAATGTAGCTTCTTCCGGCGATACAACACTTGCTATGGGATTTGGGTATGATCTCAAATCCAAAACTTATAAAGTTGTTAGAATGTTACGTGGTGCACGAGATTACACTGATGATGATCGTGCGTGTTATAATTCATCCTCCGAAAGCACAAGTATATACCCTCGTCACAAATGATTGGCAAGAAATCAAGACTGACAATTTGGTCAGAGACAATTTTATAAGCTCGACGCAGTGAACTCCATATACTGTAAGGGACTAATTTATTGGTGTACGTGCACAGGAATATCCGAAGGAATCTACAGTTTGTTATACACCTGATGAAGATGAGGTTCCTGAAGGCCCCATGGATTGTACGGTTTCATTTCATTTAGCTGAGGAGACATTTCACGTTATATCATCTCCAGATTGTTATTTAGGCGGCAAGGTGTTTGGATTGTGGAATGATTCCATTGCTATTTTCCATAGACACATGCAGCTGCATGGGTACGTCCTAGATGAGATTGGTGGTACTGAATTAAGGTTCTTGGACAAAATACTTGACATTCCAGCCAGTTGTGAGCATTTCATTTCTATTGGCGTTAGCTGGGAAGAATGATCAATCTCATTTTGTTTCGATCGATCAATGTGTAGTAATTTTCTATGACTTTCATACAAAACAAGTTTAAGTATCTCCTATAAAAGGCGTGTCTTTAGGTTAATGTGAAGCTGCTTTATATGTGAATAGTATAGTATCGATTTGTGGGAGATGACATCGTTGGGAGGCAAGATGATCGATTATGGCGATATATATAGTTTCTCATTCTTTCTCTAACGAGGAAGTGAGATGAACTTTCTTTCCCAAATCTGAATTACTAGGTTATGCATTATCATTGTTCAAATTAATCTTCTTAATTATCCATTCTTATTATGGGGTTTCTTATTAAATATCCTCGTAAATTTTCAAGTATAACCTTTAGAATGGCAAAATATGAGGCCTATCTTGGATTCAAGTCAGCAAGTGATCACATAATATTCCAAGAGAGATGTGTTCTATAGTCGAGCACTTCCTTACTTAAATAGTATATTGAGAGATGTGTTCTATATTCAAGCACTTCCTTACGTAAATAGTATGGTTTCCATTGACAGAGGAAATATACACATTTCTGCTTTTTATGGCAGTAAGTTATATTCCAGCCGCGGAGAAGTCATCGATACTTGAAGATATCCAACCACATTGCTGATGCCGCGACCAAGCTTTGCCAAGATGAGATTCTGCTCACATGACCATTCATCTAGCCCTCCCTCCTCTCTCATTTCTGTCCTAAAAAACGATGGTTTAGCTGGGCCTCCAGTTTAACTTCGTTTTTTTTTTGTTCTGTTAGCTTCTGTACTGTTATCAGTCTATTCTTTTCGTTTCTGGTGTTTCCTTTCCTTGTTGTAACATGTTGGCTTTTGCCTTTGTTGAATGGAGCATCATTACAGACCAAAAAAAAATGGCAATGAAAATTTAGAGCTGCAACTAATATTGCTTTGATGATGGAAGAATATGCAAGTTAACAAATAGGGAATGATTTCCTTCAGCTGAGGAAATCAGAAGAATGTCATTACCGTATGGTCTGGCTCCTTCATATTGTCAGTCTAGGATCCCAACTGTCGAACCCAGTCGAAGCCAATATTGAGGGATTCAATCTCCATCGCAAAGTTGCAACAATATCTGCCGCAGTACATCGGCGAATGGACTCGTGCTAGAACTTGTCACACAGGCTTGCTCTACTAGGTAAACTATCTAATCACTCACTAGTCACTATCGTCCACGTATAACTTGCTATTAATATCATCATAATAATTAATCACTATTCACGTAATATGTGAGTTCGAAGAGGAGTTTCTGATTCAATAAATTGTTTTTCACTCGTCATACAAAACTGGACTATTACAAAACATTTCCGTAATATAGAAAGAAAGAAACCATTTAACCTGTATTACTTCGCAAGAGATGCAACTAGCCAATTACGCAGAAAGTAGCGTATCGGGTACCCATAACTAAACGACCTGCAGGAACTAGATTCGTTCCCAGAGATGCCACGCAAATCATTCTTAATCTGTACCCTCAAATTCAAATTATCAAATACTGACCAAAAGAAGTCAAAACTAAAATCCTCTTCCATGCACAAGCATATGCAGTTCTGATGTACAAATTTCAATAAAACTACCTTGCAACTGACTTATCAGATATCTTCCAACAGGATCCAGCTCTCCTGTGTTGAACAATATGATCAAGCTTCTCCCTTATCGTGCAAGGTCATCCATTAGAAGAATTTGAACCATTAATGGAGTTTCCTGAGTTCTCTTAATGGAGCTTTTAGAAATCTCAAAATGATTAGTTCTTTCCAGCTTTAGGCAGCTGCCAAAGAACGAAAAAGATAAGCCAGATATAGCAATACATATCGTAATCATTGTGAATATATTGTAAGGTACAAATACCTTTTTCAGATTTAAACGACTACTTGAGGCTTCATCAGCACTTGATTTAAGGATCTCAAAGGAACACAGTAGAGCTTCATCAACACTCATTAGAGCACCGGCATTATCGAACTCCCCTCCGTAGTTTGGAGCTGAGAATATAGTGACTAATCTTCGTTTCGCAAAAAATTCATAGCCATCCTCAACCACCTGCAACTAACATGAATGAAAACACAATTTGGACAAAAGATGCCTAGAGCTACTATAAAACCTAAGGTATGTATGTTCACAGGCCTACAGTACTTCTACTAGTCCAGAGAATTTTAGAAATTAAGATGAAATACAAAAAGGAAGCATATGATGGTTACACACACATACCCTGAATATAAAGTCACTTTCAACAGTCATTCAACTCCATAGATAAAAATACGATTACCTGATGACCGCGACAAACGAGATCAAGGTCATTCTTGTCTAAAAAGTCAATTACTCTATCTGCTCCAAAAGTACAGGAAACACCGCGATCACTCTCTGCCCAGCCATCAACCCTAGCATCGGGATCAGACCACAGCAAATCACATAAAAGACCATTATCTGGAATGTCAGTTGGCCTTGGCAGTTCCTTTATTTGATCCAAGTTTTCTAACTCTGGTGAGAGCCCACCATGCATACAAAGTATCTTCCCATCAATAAGGGCAGACACAGGCAAACAATTAAAGCAGTCAGTAAAAATTTTCCAAAGCCTAACGTTGAACCGCCTTTTACACTCGTCATAGAATCCATATACCCGGTTAATCTTTGCATCTTCATGGTTTCCTCTTAAAAGAAAGACTTTATCAGGATATTTTATTTTGTAGGCCAGAAGTAAACATATTGTCTCCAAGCTTTGCTTGCCTCGATCCACATAGTCTCCGAGAAAGAGGTAATTTGCAGCAGGAGGGTAACCCCCCTGTTCAAATACTTTCAATAGGTCTTGGTATTGCCCATGTATATCACCTGTAAGACACCTGCAATATTAGGAAGACCAGGGGAAGAAAGAAATATAAGGACAGAACTGTCTATGCTTGCAATCTGCCTATCACTTTCTCCCTAAATTTCATGCAATCGACATTTGTACAAGTATTTTACTAGTAAGAAAATTGACAAAGCAATCTAAAGAACAAAAATTCAGTGTGGTTAAGGAATCAAAATGGAGCAAAGAGTTGTCTAATGCATGCAAGTCGCCTTTGCATCCTTCAATAATATCTAGAATCGTAAAGTCTAAGATTGATAAACTGCATAATCTAACTATTATCATAAATGTAAGGCCTTATACATTCAAAAGTAGAAAGCATAATCAAAACAGACATTTCTATAGTCAGCGAATAGATCTTGTCATTCCTATAACGTCAACCACAGCTCTAAGCAGACAGGTATCATGTAGAACATCTGGGCAGTGAAACCCATAAGCCCGCACTAAAAGCAATGATCTTTAATCTCATAAATCAATATCATATCAAAAACTTAGAAACAATTAAAGAGCTTACCGCATATGTGAATGGGGGCTTTAACCTCAAGAAGATTAGGCTGAGAGAGAAAAATTTGGCGGGCGTTGACGCAAAGCTGACGGATCTCTGCCTCTGAAAGCTGCACTTGTTTTCCTCCTTTGCCTTCCAATAGCCTCCTTATAATATCATCCAAAACACCTTTATCCATCATCCCCTCCATTGTCATCATCATCATCCCTCTTCTTCACCCCAGATTCAATTTCTTGGAATTGATCCAAATATATATTATATATGAAATATCAGCGTGAAAGATGATTCAAGAATTCATCTTTTGGGTCAATAAAAGAAACCCAAGAATTTCACATATTGGATTGAGACAGCTGCACGATTTGAACGAACAAGATAAGAAAGAAAAGCCCAAGTGAGATCAAGTTTTGGATTCAAAGAATAGGAACAGAGAAAGATAGAGGGGCAGAGATCGTTGAATATGCTGAAGGAAGCTAATATTGGGGTTGGCACTGAATGTTTCTTTATCTCTTATTGTTTTTCTTTAATATTTTCTTCCCTAAATTTTGAGGAAGTGCCAAGTAGATTTCATGGTGTTGAAACCTTCAAACTTGGACGACCAAGTACGCGAGCAACACAGACCGGCGCGTGATAGCAACATGGTACACGTGGTATTGTCCGACAGGAAAATTTGATTTCCCATAATCTCTGCTTATTGCAGGTACCACAATTATTAGTGCTCCATTAGTTGTTCCATTAGTTGCTTCTTAATCAGGTCTATATTTAATTATTGATACTAAGTGTATTTGTCGAGAACAAATTTGATCAGTTCTATGGAGATTGTATAGTGAGGCACCGTACTATTCTTCGGTGCTAAATTTGTTAATTCCTGCTACTTGGTTAATTGGTCTCCATCGACTACATTTTATTTGAAGACTCTAATTAAGGTATGGTATGTTACTCATGTTGATTATTCTAATATTAGTTGTCTTGTTAGTGCTTATGTGATTGATGGTGAACTTGAGTGGAGGGCGAAATTTGTCCTTAGATTTGCATATGGGTGAATAATTATAATTTGTGGTGTGTTCAGCCTAAATCACCTAAATTTGTAATCAGCCAAGTTATGAACTTTGAAGAGTATACCATGTTATTTGAAGAAATGTTTATTGATGTAGATTCAAACACGGTGTTACGTACAAAGCAGGTGGAGCTTGTTCAAATTTCATGGAAAGTATCAGTTTACACTTTCATTCAGTTTGGTCAGGAGGTACTTATTTTTGTTGGTGATATTGAAGAGAATAAACTTTGATTCTACAACATTGCTTTGTATGAAGAAATTTAGTCTCTTTGTTAGAGTCATCTACTTTTGATCAAGTTAATTTATGTTTGCAAGTCCAAGCTTGGATTGGGCTTGATTGCTATATGCAAGTAGTACCATTCGGGTTTGATGTAGAAAACTTTGGGAGGAGGTTTTACTTTGGAGGTTTTGATTAATTTAAGCCAATGTTGAGATTGTTGGTTTGTGACTTGAATTAATAAGCCCACAAATTACATTTTTGTATTAAGCCCATATTGACCTAACCCTATTAGGGTAGGGAGTATGTCTAGCACTATAAATACATGTTTTACGTTACCAATTGTGTAGAGAGAGAAAAAGAGAGCTGCAACTTTGGGGTTTGAGAAGAAGCCACATTTTAAGGTTTTATAGATGTTATTTTTCTATTTGGTGTTTCTCTTTTGGTGAGTGTATTTAGGTATAATTGAGATTCTGGTTTTGAGTGTTAAACACCTTGTAATATCCTTTTGATATTAGTGGAATCTCCTCATTGTTTCTGTCCATAGATGTACCCTTTAATCTTGGGGTGAACCACGTAAAACTTTGGTCTTATGGATTTTCTGTTTATTTATCTTTTCTCAAATTCTAGTGTTTCATACTTGTTTGTCGTTTCCCGCACAACACATAATGGTGACGATCAAGAACTTTTTTTTGTTATTGTGGACGTACTTTACTGTTCCATCTCCTCTTGGTAGATGTTCGATCGGTTTAAAAATTGCAGGTCATTGTGATGGGATTATTTGTCTTGTTAACGTTGATGATGTTGCTTTATGCAACCCTTGAATCAAAGAATTCAATCATCTTCTAAAGTCGTGCCTTCTTCTCCCACCCAAAAATGAGGATGATTATAAAATGAAGATGACTTTTACGATGCATTAAAATCGGAAACAGATGCTGTGGGGATTTGGATATGATTCCAAAGCTAATACTTACAAGGCTGTGAGATGCTCCTAAATGTTTCGATTTATGGCTAAATGAAGACTCTAATATTTTTTTTTAGGAGAATGAATAACTTAATTGGCATAAGCCATACGACCAAATTATGTCTGGTTAAGCAGGAGTCGGAACTCCACTGCAAACTAAAAGTTCTAAAACTAAACAACGAACGAAATAAACGAGACTAAAATCCGAATACAGAAAACGTCCAAACAAACGGACAACAAACTACAAAAGCAAATAACCAGCATGATAGTAGAGAGGACTCCACCAAAACCCTCAGGCCTAGAGACCACACGGTGTACCTTTCAGATAAAGATAGAGCAACCCTCCCTACCCTCATGATGAGATCTTGTTGTAACTGCTGCTCGGTATCACTCCTCATTGGTTCCATCTGCAATCTCAGAGGCCGACAACAAACAAGCTCATAAGCTGTTCCACATGACGGCCACCCTCTGCCGTCCATCAGTTTTTCCGTCGACCACCAATGCGCGGCAATCCCGGCTTCCAGACGAAATGACGACTCTAATTGTTCATGGACAAAATACTTTACTTTTGGACCAGTAGAAGTTGAGATTCCTTTTAGTATTTTGGAAGAGTAACGAGATGCTTATGGTGAATGCCGATTGACGTATAGTTTCTTATATCCTCAATAGCCAAACGGTCAAGTATCTCCCAATTCATGGAGTTGAAGATCCTGATTATATTTATGGTATTGTTTATGTAAATAGCATTGTTTTAGTAAAGAGAGACAATAATCTTGACAACATATTTAATAGACTCTCTATTACTATGAGAGTGTCGATCACTCGTCCACTTGTTCCTACTGCTAAACTTCCATTCCCAGTCGATGACATAGACACGGTTGGTGGCGCCATTGGGACTTACATTGCTTGTCCAAAGGACCTCATAGTAGAATCGATATCCCCTCCCAAAACTAACCAGGTAAAGAAACTCAAAGCTGGAAACGAACATTTTTTATTATACAATATTTTACTAACTATTTCATTCATTTATTCATGTAGAAAAAGATCCCACCTAAAGCTGCAGGTAGGCCCTCCAAGAAGAGGAAAAGGCTGACAAATGATGATAATGATGATAACCTCATGATTGACTTGAAGAAGATGCCGTCTAATTACCCTGGAGCTTTGAAGTGCTTGTGGATATGGGCGAATGATGCACTTGCCGATGGGAAGACCATCCTTTTTATGCTTACACATAATGTGTTCGGAGTTGATAGGAAGCAATATTTGTACACGAGGGATATGTATGTCATGTGCACTATGGGAGAAGTTTCTGGTGGCATCATATGCATGTATATGATGTAAGTTTGCTAAACTAACATATCTTGATTATACTATATATGTGTGTGTGTGTGTGTGTGTCATGGAAACATTGAACATGGATTTGTTTGCTGTTGCAGCTACTTGCATGAATTGTTGAAGAGATCAAAGATGTCGGATATGATTGCCTTTGTGGACCCTAACCAGATTGGATCGGTTATATGTGTGTGTGTGTGTGTCATGGAAACATTGAACATGGATTTGTTTGCTGTTGCAGCTACTTGCATGAATTGTTGAAGAGATCAAAGATGTCGGATATGATTGCCTTTGTGGACCCTAACTAGATTGGATCGGTTAACTGTGGAAACGTTGAACAAAGGGCTCGCAAGCTATCAACAAGGTTCAAAGATGGAAAGAAGGGACAGCTGTTTATATTGCCTTATAATTCAGGGTGAGTGACATCGTATCTCTAGTTTCATCTAATTACACAAACTTGGAGCTCACTTCATTTTTTTAACTTGATTTTTAAGTAAGCGTTGGACGCTAAGTGTGGTCAACCTAGAAGATGAAGTTATCTACTCCTTCGATCCAATAAGACGTCGACTACTTAGCGATGAAGATTGGAAGAATGTTGTGGAGAGGTAAGTGTGAATGAGTTTTGGCTATCATGTTGTGTTTGTTAATTCTATATATATATATATATATATATATATATATATATATATATATATATGAACTTACTATTTGTTAATTCTATCCAAATATATAAACTTACTGTTTGTTGTTATATTGCTGAAGTGCTATCAAAATTTACAAGTCTCAAATGGATAAACCTGCCCGGGATTCAATCTCATGGGTTCCAATGCTGGTACGAGCTGTAGTCCTTCCTTGTTTCAGATTTCAGACCAGTTTCATGCATGCAGAGTGTGTCTTGAGTGCACTAACATGTTATGTCTTGTTCTTAGGGTATTCCTCAGCAACACGGGAATGAAGATTGTGGGTTCTTCATCATGCGCTACATGAAAGACATAATTCAAGATAGGAACCTAGAATTTGTTTCAAAGGTAAATATAGCATAGTTAACTGATTAACGTACATTTTAGAATTTTTTATGATCATATTATAAGTCTTGTTCTTTGGTTTTATTTTCAGTGGAAGCTAAAAAAAAATTCCTCCCTTGAGTACACTGAAAAGGAAATTGATGAAGTAAGGATTGATTGGGCTAGGTATGTCATGAAGTTTCATGCCAAGTAGGTTTCTAGTGGTATTGCGTAGCTAGGTTTTTTAGTTTTGTTAGTTTGGTTAGCCTTAACTATTTTTGTTGCATATGTTACTGGACAAACTTTATATGTTAGCTAGTGTACTGTACATTTTATGGCAAATTCATATGCAAGTTTTAGGCTAATTTCGGCAACCTTATGTAGCAATGTAGACTATACTAGCCATTTTGTTTATATGTAGAGATGATGAATATTTGGTTGTCTCTATATTATGAATGAATGGATTTTGAATTGGTTAATGTCCATATTGGATGGATATGTTTTAATTTGTTGGTTTTAAGAAATGTATTGTATCACTGTGACATTACAACCAACCAAACAATGGTTTGTAAATCGGAAGCAGAAAAGTATTATCTGATTCTCAGAATCACTTTACAAACCAAAACGAAACCATTGTGTGTATCAGAGTATCACATTACAAACCAAAACAAAACCATTGTCTGAAACTTATAATCACAATGGAAGCCATAACGAAACAATTGTCTGTATCTACGAATCACAATGGAAGGGAAAACGATACCATTGTCTGTAACTCATAATCACAATAAAAACGAAACTAAAACCATTGTCTATAGCAGATGCAGATAACAAATATCAAACACAAATTGGAAAATCCAGAAACCACTGTAGTTTAAATCAAATACGGACAATACATAAAGATAAAATTAAGTTGTGCAAAACTAATAAAGACAATACTTCATATAAATAAGTGTCTTCTTATAATGGCAATGACAATATTTCCCAAAAAATTGATATTGTACAAAATAACATGAGACAATGATTTATAACAAAGTAGCATTGTCGTTATTGGATGTTAGACAATGGCTCTTTTTTCCCTATCATTGTCCATAGTTATTATCAGACAATTATAATTTGCCATTGTCTGAAAAGTGTATCAGACAATTGTTGGGTAGACAATGGTAACGGTACCTCATCAGACAATGCTAAAAAACCATTGTCTATTGAGGTTTTTGGCCTAGTGATCTCCTCTTCCAACTCTCTATGTAGAAAAGCTGTCTTCACATCTAGTTGTTCAAGCTCCAGATTCTGATGTGCAACTATGGCTAGTAGCACCCTGATAGAGGTATGTCTAACCACTGGCGAGAAAATCTCATTGTAGTCTACTCCCTCTTTCTAATGGAACCCTTTTGCAACTACCCGAGCTTTATACTTAATGCCCTCAGCAGGTGACAACCCTTCTTTCTTCTTGAAAACTCATTTGCAGGTAATGATCTTTCTCCCCTGAGGTCGTTTGGCCAATTCTCAAGTCTGATTCTTCTGAAGTGACTCCATCTCATCTCCCATTGCAGCAAGCCATTGGGTAGACTCTGTACATGTAACTGCATCCTTGTAGGTGGATGGCTCATAGGGATCCCCCTCTTCAGCAACCTGAAGTGCATAAGCCACCATGTCCTCAAAACCATACCTTGTGGGGGGCTGCCTAAAATTTGCTCTCCTAGGTCGCTCATGAGCCAAACTATGCTGATTAACAACCATTTGTTCTGTTTCTGAATGTAAGTGTTGATCTTCTTCTTGTGGTTCACTCTCATCTTGAGTGACTTGTTGCTCCACCTGTCTCTCAACACTACAATTTTCTGATACAACAATAGACTTCACAGTAGGGTTAAACATAGAATTTTCATCAAATACTACGTTTCTACTAAGTATAACCCTCTTTTCAGATGGAGACCAGATTCTAAAACCTTTAACCCCATCCCCATAGCCTACAAACACTCCCTTTTTAGCTCTTGGTTCTAACTTACCCTCACTTACATGATAATAAGCAGTACACCCAAAAACCCTCAGATTGGAGTAATCAGCAGACTTACCAGACCACATCTTATAAGGTGTTTTGAGATGTATACCTGTGTGAGGTCCACGATTTATCAGATAACATGCAGTAGTCACCGCTTCTGCCCAGAACTTTCTTTCTAATCCAGCATTAGAGAGCATGCACCTAGCTCTCTCCAGAAGTGTCTGATTCATACGTTCTGCTACACCATTTTGCTGTGGTGTATTCCGGACTGTGTGATGCCTCGCAATACCTTCAGACTTGCAGAACTCATCAAATTCAACAGAACAAAATTCCAGACCATTATCAGTTCGCAGCCGCTTGATCTTCTTCCCTGTTTGATTTTCCACTAATGCCTTCCACTGCTTGAAGTTCTTGAAAGCGTCACTTTTATGCTTCATCACGAACACCCAAGTCATTCTTGAGTAGTCATCAATCATAGACACAAAATATCTGTGACCTCCCAAAGAATTAACACGAGAAGGACCCCAACAATCAGAATGAATATAATCAAGCGTGCCTTTAGTTCTATGAATTGCTTTAGGAAACTTGCTGCGATGTAGCTTCCCGAAAATACAATGTTCACAGAAACCAAGATCCTTGACCTTGTGGCCATCAAGAAGATCGTGCTTTGACAGGGTTTGCATCCCTCTTTCACTCATATGACCGAGCCTCATGTGCCATAGCTTGGTCATATCATCCTTGTGAACCTCCGATGATGCAACAGCAGCGAAACCTGACAGCGTAGAACCTTGCTAAAAATACAAAGTACCCCGCTGGACACCTTGAAGAACCACATTAAAACCCTTGTAGACACATAGAAATCCACCTTCACCGTTGAACCTGAACCCTTTGCGGTCTAGTAGACCCAAAGAAATCAAATTATTCGTCATACGTGGAGCATGTCTAACATTGCTCAATGTACAGAATTTACCATCATGTGTCTGTATTTTGATTGAGCCTATTCCAACCGCCTTGCATGCAGAACTGTTAGCCATAGAAATATTACCTCCATATATCTGCTCATAGGTTGAAAACCACTCCCTGCGCGGACATATATGATAAGACGCCCCGGTATCCAAAATCCACACATCCCTGTGATGTGTGTGTGCATATGCAACTAGGACAAAATCCTCTTCATAATTGGTGTCATATGCGGCTAGGGCAAAATCCTCTTCAGAATTGGTGTCATATTATGCTACAGCAGCAGTACCTGATGCTTTCGCATGCTGCTGCTTCTTCTTCTTTGGACATTCGTTCTTCCAATGTCCCTTCTCTTTACAGTAATTACAGACATCATTAGATTTGGAACCCTTTGGAATTTGTTTATTGAATTTCTTCTTCTTCCCCGAGCTTCCCTGTCCCATACTACCACTGGCTACCAAACCAGCAGCCTGACTATCTGAACTCGTACCGGTCGCCTTATGACGTTTCTCTCTAGTATGAAGAGATGATCTAACCTCCTCTAGAGTCACAGTTCTCTCCCACCAATAAAAGAATCCACAAAATTCTCATACGACAAAGGTAGAGATACCAACAGAATTAGGGCAACATCCTCATCATCAACTTTAACATCAATGTTACGCAATTCTAATAGAATTGTGTTTAACTGATCTAAATGATCTCTTAAAGTCGTACCTTCTTCCATTCGCAGACTGAACAGACGTCGCTTTAGAAACAACTTGTTGGTTAAAGACTTCGTCATGTATAGACTCTCAAGCTTCAACCACAGACCAGCCGCAGTTTCCTCCTCTGCGACCTCGGTGATTATATCATCTGCAAGACACAACATCATTGTCGAGTGTGCCTTCTCCTCCAGACTGGCAATCTCAGCGTTTTCTGGATCCGCCGACTTCTTCACAAGCGGCGCCCACATCTCTTGTTGTTTTAACAAGGCTCGCATCTTGATCTGCCATAAACTGAAACTGTTTCTCCTCGTGAATTTATCGATCTTCACGTTTAAACCAGATTCAAGCCCCTCCTGGGCTCTGATACCAGTTTGTTGTAACGGACTAAGAAAGAACACAGATTTACGTAGTTCGCTAACGATGTGTTAGCTATGTCCACGGGCAGAGGAGAACAGTTTTATTATCTTGAAGAAAACAGAAAACAGAATGCATAATACATAATACAATTAGGTTTAAGACGTTTATATACTAAGCCCAACATGAAATTATAACCCAGTATAACAGATATTGTGGGCGAGATCCCCGAATGACTGGTTCAAGGCATATATTAATCAGGGCCCGAACCCCCAAAACCAGGGCGCGTCGCCCCTGGACCCCGACTAGCTGACCGGGCAGCGAGATCTCCGACTGGCTGGTTCAAGGCATATATTAACACTGTTGCTTACGTACGTAAATAGTTTGGTTTTAGTGAAGAGAGATCGTAATGCTGAGGCATGGACAGATGCTTCATGCAGAGGGATACAGGCTCCTCCTTCTCCATCTTTAAACACAATTATAGATGGAGGCTGGGATAAGGAGAGTAGGAAGGGTGGGATTGGCATCGTCATAAGAGATCATCGAGGGTCTTGCCTTGCGGGGGCAAGTATCTTTGGCTCTCACAATTCAGCTATAGAACCGGAAGTGGCTGCAGTGGGGAAGGGCATTCAGTTGGCCTCTCAACTTAATTATGGAGAGATAGTGGTTGAAGGGGACTGCAATTAGCTGATCCTATCCCTCTCAGACAGTGCCAACCCCCAAAACTGGAAGCTTTCTCCTCTGGCCTCAATTGATCATTGGAAGCATCGATTCACCGAAATCTTTTGGAATTGGGTCCCCCGTGCAGCTGATGCTGCGGCAAAGCTTGCTAAGCTGAGATTGTGCCAGGCCCTCCATCTTAATGTCTTTAACTGCGCAGCAGTTGAGTTTTGTGTTTGCTTTGTTATAGTGTCAGCTATAGCTTTGCCATTCTCGTTTTCATTTTCTACTCATGGCTTTAGCCCCTGTTGTTCTTCTCTTTGCTTGCCGATGTTTCGGCTTAATGAAAATTCATTTCTGACCCAAAATAAATAAATAATAATAATAATAATTAGGGCTAGGTGAATTTGACGAGTGTACTTTAAATAGTTACTTGCGGAAACATGATTCCACAACTTGATCTAACGTACTAAGAAATTTTTCCCCTGTAAGGTTTCCAAGTCCGGTAGACAAACAAATTTTCAATTATGGAGGGCGTATGATTGAGATTGGTGGATTGGAGACGATAGCGTTGGTGATTGCGACTTCGATCGACAACCAATTAAGTGTTTTTTGTCTTGATAATAAGATCAGAAATCAAGATATAATACAAACTCCTGTGTACATATCGGTCCAAAACGTGCTCAAGCATATTCTTCTAAAATATCACTTTCTCTAAACTCTATCATCTTAGAACAAGTCCAACAGTTTTCCTAAAAATTTCTCTTAAATAGAGAAATAAAACTCATTTTCTCTATAATTTTTTTGTTCTAACTCCAATACATTCCCTATTTTACATATTAACACAATAATAAATATTCAACATTTACCGTAAATTATAATTAATTACTTTTAAGTTATTTTATAATAATAAATTTATTTATTTTAAATAAAATTCAAGCTATATGAATGAATATATTCCCTCATTAGTGATTACTTTTAGTTTTCTGTGTCAAATTAATTTGTTCATTATGCAAATTTTTCTTTCTCTCTCTACAAGTATAGGGATGAATAAATTCTCTCTCATCCAAATTCTCATTTTAGAGAATGAGATGGAGAATCTGTTAGAACCCAACATTCCCAAAATTAAGTAAATTCCTATTATAGAGAATCTGTTGGACTTGCTCTTATAAAACTACTAAACGAATACCAAAAATGCTGACTCAGTATTCTTAAATTCAAAATAAAACTTTAATTAAAAAATTGTGAGAAACAGATAAAAAATATTTATTGAAAATGTTCTAGAATATTCATTCTATTAATAATACAATACCTATGTTAATAATTGACATAATCATATAAAAATCAAGACGATGTGAAATATAAAGTTAATGTTGTGAAACCGATGAGAATATGGTTGTTACTATTCATAACATAACTGGAATAGAGTAAGGACAACTCCTTTCTTTAGTAATTTTCTTTAGTCGTTAGATAATTGTAAAAATTAAAAAATTTAAGACATGTACTTTACTTAAAAAACTAAGAGCACACCTAACATATAAAGATGTGCAATTAGCATAATAAACTATAGAAGAAGAAAAAACGAATGAGTGACCAAGTATGAATTCTTTTTATCACGTATATAATATAAATACTACAACTTTTTTATATGAATCCAACTTACCACCTCTGATTATGAAATAAGAAGACCATGCCAATTAGACTAAATGGTGCCCAACGACGGAAAGTAAATATAGCATGGAGTTGAACTCAATTTTGGAATTTCATAGTTAAATCTATATTTTGTCCAAATTAGATAATTTTTGTGGATAAAACCGAGGGGGCAGCCTTGTATATTCCCTTATAGGAAAATGACTCTCTCCACGTGACACAGCCTCTCCCAGTCTCGCATGTGATCGCTGCCCATAAAATCTCCTGAGTACTTGGGGTCCGCCTCGATCTTATCCAAGTACGTGTTCCTCGATCCACAACCCACGTCATCACATCCCCACTAGCATTAATTAACGTGCCAGATCTTTCTAGACCCTGGATACTTGTTCGACCTTTAACTCCCTCAACGTCTTTAAATTCACTCGACAACCTCTAACTCTCCCACTCTTTCTCTACTTCTCTCTCTACTAGTCCAATCTCACTACCATCTCTGAGATATTTTCCGGCGAGCAGTATGGGCCTACTTGACCAGCTCTGGGACGACACCGTCGCTGGGCCTCGGCCCGAGTACGGCCTCGGCAAGCTTCGCAAGAATCCACCTCTCCGATCTAGCTCCGGCAAGGGTGCGTTGCGTCGCAATTTACCACATAGAACATATAACTAACCTCACTGAATTAGTTTTGTTATAAAGTCGAGATGTTGCAAATGATATTAATTATTTCTTACTAAATCTATGATTTAATATGCAATCAACCACAATCGATCTTCTGTAGGAGTAGGAGTTGATGGCGGGAGCGCGAGATCGTACGGTGAGGGATCAACGGAGGAGACGACGAGAGTTACACGGAGTATTATGATAGTGAAACCCCCAGGTTATGGGAGTGGCGGCAGCGATTCAAACCCGGCGTCGCCAGCTGGATCTACTCCACCGGTGTCTCCTTTTTCTGGTATGTTGTTATATATGGCCTTAGCTCAGTTAGATTCCGGTGATGTTGGAGTGTGGGGTGTCAATTTGTCGGTGGGAATTTCTGGAGTCTTCGATCATTAGTGTTACAGATCTAATCAAACTACAAGGATATAGTTGCAATTTCTTAATCTACAGGGACTGAAGTGAAAAGGAAGCTAACTTGCATTGACTAACTTGTGTTTTAGCCATTTCTTAAAGATAAGGGTAGTGTCAAGTTGGTGGTTTGGATTGTGATGTGTTCCTAGTTCCTACTAAACTGTCCTTGTTAATTTGTGAACAATAGTTTCATATATAGACTTTACCTACTTTTAAGCATCTTCATTCTTCAATGTATCAAAATATGGACTAGATTCATAAGTTTGGAGTTAAATGAGTTTGGAGATACGAATAATAAAGAAATGTTACATACTCATTATGAGGGTACAAATATTGAAGTTCACTTATGTGATCCTGCTTGTGTTCATTCTGCGTGAGACGTTAGTACTGATAATGTTTTGATTAGGAGGCAGGGAGTCATTCCGTTTTCGAAGAAGATCGACGTCGGATACCTATGAGAAGGCACGCGAGGTCATTGGAGCAAAGAGCCCCTCTTCTGCTTACGATGTGTGATGTATGAGCGGAGGTGTATAGCATGTTGGTCTCCCAGATGATGTGCCTGACACGGTCCTCACGGCATGTGATGTTTATGAGTATGTTACCAAACCAACCAAGGCGGGAAAGAGACTGCGTCATTATCGTTATAGTAGCCTCTGAGTAGCAAAGTTTGAGCACTATGTTAGCCAAGTTTGAGCGTTTCTTGTTGTGAGGATGTTTGTTTTTGGAGCTGTGTGAATGGCTTGTGTAAGTGGACATCTTATGCACCTTTGTTATGTAATATGTCGGTGTGGATGCTAATCTAATCTGTATAATATTCCTTTTCAGTATATGTAGTATTGAATTCTGCAGCTGTTTACTAGTTTACTGTTTAGTTTCCATGATCTCTGTGAGTCTGGTATTATGTTTCGTCGATGCAGATATCTGAATTCGTAGGAATTTTCAGTAGATAGATTGTTGTTCCATAGATTTAGAACATCAATTCACCATTGGTTCACTCGGCAAATAACGTATCGAGTTTGAATGGTTAGGCTACACGTTTCCTCTCCCATTAGCACTCTCCTTTCTCTTGATTTAGGGACAGGCAATGTTTTCTGCCAGTCATGCTCGATAGTGTGTATCATGGTTCGAAGAGCTCAAGATCCACTATATATGGGCTGATAGAAATTAGGATAGTGTAAACTTTCCCTTGTACTTGGCTACACATATTGAGAAATACATCTTTCTTGAATCAGACTCCTCTATTGTATCGGAGCAGTGATCCTTATAAGACCTTTTGCTCTCTGTTCTTCATTTCATCATATCATATCATATCATGCCACCAAAGAATGATTCACCGAAGGAAACTTCAGTGATTGTTACTGACAAGTGACAACAAGATCAAAAACAATGGTTGGAAATCCCCAGTCTTTCATCTGTTCCCCTAAATTAGTTCAATTACTTGTCTTGGTCGAGAGCTATTACGTTAGCTCTAGAAGGAAAGTACAAGCTGAGCTTCATCAAGGAGAAAAAGGTTGCAGATGAAGAGAGCAGATGCTCCCACACTTTTGAAGAGAGCAGATGAAGATAAGGTCTTTCAGCTCCTTGCAACTTGCAAGCATAGGGCCTGAGTTTTAAGATCTCAAGAGTCATTTGTTGATGAGTCCTGATCTCCCAAGCTTCACAACTGTATGCAATGCGATTCACATAGAAGAAGTGCACAAGAAGACAATGAGTGTGGAGGTCAATACAAGTGTGTCAAAAACTAGAGCCTTTGCTGTAAACAAAAACCTTGCAAACAACAGACCATACAGAGGTAGAAGGATGGATCTAAAGTGCACACACTGTGAAAACATTGCTTGAAGTATGGCAATATTCAGAGGATGTTAGTGTCGTAATGTCCTGTTGTGCTTATGTTCAGTGGACAAATGGGTGGTGGTGTGTCTCTTCCAGTCTTAACTTTTTACTGTTTATGACTTACTTGTACACTTTATCTTACATGTAAACTTTACCATAGCGTTCTCTTGTAAGCTGATAGAGTGTTTAGATAAGTTATGTTGCTTGTTGTGATGCCTTATTCCTTTAATCAAAGAGGCTAGGCATGTAGTTGTAAGAGAAGTATGGGTGATAAAGTTTGTTCTATCACTCAACCCCTTCTATATATAGTTTACGACTGTAAACTTATTTTGAACAAGAAGAATACTAAAAAAACTTCCACAAGTTTGTGTTTAGTTTTTCCACACATAGCTAGAGGTATGCATAAAAGTTCCCTAAGGAAGAATCATACAGATTAGAATGAAATCCCAACAACATAGACGAGCATTGTCGTTATAAACCCTCAATTTCGGTCGTTTTTTTTTTTGCCTCTTTTACTCTTGAACCCCGGAAGCGACTGAAACATAGAAGTAATAGAACAAAAAATTAGTGTGACTGAAACATAGAAATTGGTTGACTGGTAAAAAATATATACATAATTACACAGTAGCACGTGACAAAATTTATAAACACAAAAACATCATTTTCAATAATTTTTAAACAAAAAAAGAATGAGCTTAGAATTAAGTGGACTCAAAAGAATAATTGAGGTTGAAATGTCTAAAATGTCACTGATTTTGTCAAAATTACTATGCTGCCACTCCACCATCTAACACGTTTCTCTCTCGTATTTTTTTTAGTTATTTCCGACAATTTTAAGTTTTCCGGCCAAATCATCGACAATTTAGAAAAAATGCAAGGTTTGGAGTTTTTCTTTACCTCATGGGCTTTCATTTGAGTATAGTATTGCATATATTTTAAGGGACTTTAGAATTTCGAATTTCAATCACCACAAGTCACAATAACAATTAGTAGTAGCAGCTTGTCTCATGATTGACAATAGCAGCTTGCCTCACAATAGCAACTGTTTTCAAGATTGGCAATGATATCTAACCTCACGGTCGACAATAACAGCTAGTTTCTCTATCGACAGTAGCAAATAGTTTATGTACGACAGTAGCATCTAATTTCTCTGTCCATAGTTGCAGTTGGTTTTTTTTATCGAAAATAGCAGATTTCAAGTTGTCAGTAGCAGTTTTTAATTTTATAGTGGCATCAATTAAGACTGAATTACGGGTGAATATTAAAAAATACAAAAGAGTAAATCTATTCGCGAAAAGTGGCAGTTTGATAACACATTGTTTTGATTTGTAAAAGTTAGTTCTAATTTGTATATGAAATATAGTAAGTCACTTATTTGTTGACTAGTACAGTTTGTTAAAATTACCTAAAAAGAAAAACTATTGGGCCTAATCCCCACTTTCGGCCTATTTACTAATTTTACAATCGGGTTTTCGGGTACCCACAGCCACCAACCCCGTTGTTTAGTGAGACTGTTTTTGGATGCCTCAGGTTCGCCGATGATGGTACTAAGTCCATTCTTTGGTTCCGAGACTTTCAGAAGCTCACTACAAAACTCGTGAAGGAAGATGGGTTATTTTTATCTGATTTTGCTGCTGCTTATCAATACACTGCATCCTTTTTCTTCTGGTAAATTATACATCAATTTCTTATTTGGGTTTTCAGTTGTCTGTCAGATTTGCAATTTGATCACTTCGAATTGTTGATTTTGTTCATATGGACCTTTCTGTTCACGTATAGACATGACATCACATCATTGAATTGATTTACTAGAAATTTAAGCTCGAATGTATATTTTGTATGTCGCTTTTGTTTTCTTTTGTTTGGGTTGAACTTCATACCAGTGTATTTTTTATGTCATCAGGCAATCAATTGCATCTTAAATCTACTGCACTCATGCTTTACAGTTGAATGCTTTCATGCTTAATTATATAGATTTTCAATTTCAAGTATCTAAGTCAGGTTGCACTATTCTTTCCATTGAGCTCATTACCATTAATGGCTGCCCTGTAGTCTAGCACAGGCAGAAATCTAGGATTGCTGATAAGGGAAGCGTCCTTCGTCGCTTTAATCCTTAACACTTACGCCTTTATATGAAAAACAAATTCCTTTTTTTATTTTATATTACCAGCTTAAGCTCCTGGTTCCTATGATTTCACATGTCTTTTACAAAGGTATAGTTAAATCACTTAATTGCTTTCAGACATAGCTTTAAAAACTCTAAGATATGCTAGATTCAGTTTGAAACTTGTTCAGTATAATAGTTGCTTGGTGTTGGTGAGAGTCGAGTTATCTTTGACACTGTGATTGATAATCTGTCTAATTCTACTGCCTGATCACCTCATACAAGCTTATGGTGAAGTCACTTAATTTGAAATGTAATGTTTCCCAAAACAGCTGAATCTCTTTGTTGGGCACCTTGCGTTCTTCTTCTCCTTCACGAGAAAGAATGCCATTGTCCTTCTGGATTTTCCTCCTTATCATTGCTGGTCATCTACTCTGAGTTATATCCTTAAGCTTCATTTACTTCTTTTATCCAAAGTGTGCGGGAAGATATTACAAGAACATCAAGAATGTGATTATCTTTCTGTGTGGGGTGAACTTTGGCCTCTAATGATCTATGTTTCCATGAAATCTATATTCAGAAGTCCTAGGCTTGTGTTACAAGTTTCATCTATATGTTGGTTGGTTAAGTTAATTAATTACGTTTCACAATTAAATCCCCATTTAGTGCTATTTTTTTAAAAAAATATTTTGAAGGCACGCTAATTTGTCTCTTTCGTTTAATGTTTTTCTCCTTTTCTCTTTTCTCTTGTTATGTATAATGATAAAGTATTATCTAAATCCTTTTTGATGCAGGTAAACCTGACAGAGTGTGCATTTCCCAAGGTAGTCGTTTTCCTCCATTCTCTTCTGAGGGGAAGCCTCCAAAACGGGCCAGCAAGGGACCCAAAGATCTGACTCTTTGCAGGGTGTTCCGCAAAAAGACTTGTTGTGATGTAGCCCAGACACATCCTGCGCTGCTAGCCATTAGGAAGTTGGCTTCAGCAGGGGAAGCTAACTCAGAATGCTTGCAGTTATGGGAGTTATTGGAATGTTCTATCTGTGATCCCCGCATTGGTGTGCAACCAGGACCTCCAAGTATTTGTGCCTCTTTTTGTGACAGAGTCTTCAATGCTTGTTCTGGGGCATACTACTCAACAGATGCAATGACACAGGTACGTCGGGGATTTTTTACTTTCCTTCGCAATTTGCTTAAAAACCTAGTTACAGTGAAGAGGACACGAGGGACATAGCTCAGGGGGAAGGAGGAGGGGGTTGATGTGCTGCTGCATTTGTCCACCTATTAGATCTCGCATGAAGTATCTTCTAAATTGATAGTTACACTAGTGTGCTGTTGAGCCTAGAGACACCAAGAAGACACACACAGTAGCAAAGATTTGCAAAGACACACAGAGTATTTAATCACAATCCACTCAATACTAAGTAAACACAAGTGTAAAAGAGACCAAAAAAGAACACAACAAGTTTTTACCCAGTTCGGCAATAACCTATGTCTGGGGAGCAGATGGAACCACTCAAATTTTACTAACAAAGAGATGAACAGTTTACAATTGCTCTCACACAAAACACAACAGAGAACACCAATTTCCTAAACTCCCTGACCCTTTTTAATGCTCACATAACAAACTGCTGCAGTTATACAGTTTTGTTCTATTACAGGGCAGTTATCACCCCAAATAATCTCTTCTAATTATTACATCTGTCCATTTAAAGACAGCAAAACAACTTCTTAGACTCACGCAAGGTTGAGCCAAAAACAGCATGTGCAAGAAGCCAAGAACTGTAATTGGTGCTAAGAATAATAACTCTCATGGCTGTTAACCAAGTCCAGTATAGTAAATTAGTGATACATAATTAAATCAACTTAATGCCTTCATGATGCATGGGAAATATATTTTTACTGATTTATATTGTTTCTGTTAGGTTCTAGCACCCTGTGGAGTAAACGACTATGTCTGTGGTAGGGCCTCCGAGTTGATTCATAATGGCACAGAGTTCTGCCATGCTGCAGGGTTTGCTGTTAAGGGTGATATGTCTGAGAGCCAGGAAGAAACATTTTGCTATGGTGGTAAAGCTAGTCTTGATTTGATTGTGGATTCATGGAAGGTTTCACAATCTGAGGTACACCAGAAAGTTGGTGGCTTGAGGCTGCTAGAGGATTTCCAGCAGATAGTGAGGAAAATGCCATATAGTGAACAAGTTTCCTGGGCTGTGGGAGGATTGGTTCTTACAGCAGGCCTGTTGTTTGTTAGGTGGGACACTCTAAAATTACCGGTTTTCTGGAATCATGTTTGCATTATTATGGCATTGTTGATAAGTTAGTCTTCATTGTGTTAAATACGTACATTGAGTAGTGCTTATGAGCTCTAATATGGATTGTTTGATGGGGGGTTACACCCTGGTTTAGTGTTACCTGTTGTGCTTGGCTTTGGTTTTATTTTATCCTTTGTTGTTGATCTTTTAATTTGTTTATTGGCTATGCAGCAGAAGGAAAGGTCATAACCAGCGCCACAGACAAGCCGCTTTACAGCGAGCCGGTAAAAAACTAGAAGCCAAGATGTACCAGAAATATGCTGATAGTCACGGAAATAGGAAAGTAAGTAAAAGTTGAATATGAATTTCTACAATACTTCATCAATTTACTTGAGATGTATGAATGTATTGTTCTAAGGACGGTTTGTTTTTTGTTTTACTAGTTTACAAAACAGTGAATGATGTATTAGTTAGATAGTGGCCATATATTCAAGAATTGTGTACTCAATTATTATTAAAATTCCTTCCCAGATCACATAGAAAATCTCCTTATTAGCATCGTCCTTCCTCGCATTCCACTTGGATCCCTTCAAATATTCGGGCACTCTCAGTGACAGCAAGCCCTAACTCCACCGCCGCCACAACCTCTAACACACTGACGCCTAGTTCTAGTCCAGCCTCCGCCCATAACGGCGACGTCTCCGACACCAACCCCTTCATGGTCATCTCCAGTAACTACTAACACCGACACAGTCGAGTAAAATTTAAACTTGATCAAGTCCTTGCGCTATAGGCCATCCAATCAAACCGTTTCGTCCGATCCTGGTTATTGCTTTCACCTTCTTCAATGAAATAGGCAAGCCTGTAACAGCTCCAATAAATGCAGTGACACGAAGTTGAGATCTGCTGCATCATCATAATCTGCCAACAAAAACGTGGAGTTGTAAAATCATGTACCCGGTGAGAACCCGGTTCTTCACCCCCCAAATTTTGGAGACCGCCGCTGAGAGCAATGGGAGAGCCACCAGCTTCTCGAAAAGGAGACGACCGCAAAGCCACATGAGCTCTACGCCTCTAGTTATGCTTATACCATAACCCATAGGACGTCATAAAATGCAATGAAGAAAGTACTTCGTGAATCAAGATGTAATGCATATAATGATATGATCCGTTCTCGATCAATGGAGGTAAAATCGAACTACAATCAAGTTAGGAGTCATAATACTTCTTTGTCAACAGAAAATTCACGGAGTAAAGTCCACCCAGTTCATAGAATGAGCGTGACGTGAGTTTTCATAATTCTGCAACCTAAATAATCATAACAACCATCGTTAATAACATCAGGAAGAGACTACATAGAATGCCAAGAGTCATGACCTCTCATTTACTTTTTACTCAACAGCCCTTGGATGTCCACATAACATAAGAAAGCCTGTTAGTATTGTAACAAAATGAAATTCACCATAAAACAATAAGCTTGATCCAAGGTTTGAAATATCTGACAAGGATAATTTCTCAACATACAAAGATAACCCCATTGACGGTAAGGTAAGTACACAGATAACTCCTTAACATGAGTAGGCAACCACTACTAATAAATGATAAACATAAAATTCAACAATTCTTGATAATTAGCACAGTCAGCCAATATCCTCAATCTAGATGTTCCATCTGCAAGGCAAGGCAAACAATTTAAGACTACCCTCAATCATTACCGAAAGAACCATTAATATATTCCAAAGCATGACTGCTCCTTAGCATTTGTAATTCAGCAGATCATTGCAAACACATAATAATATAAGGAACAAATGCTTCGGCATGGAAAATGCCTCTGTGATTCTCCCAAAGGAATATGTGTTACTAAAAACAGGAAGAATTAGCACATGTGAAGGACCATAGACACAATGGCAGTATTAAACGCAGACATACCTTCCAAAGACCATCATTAAGATAATGCATGTTGTCAACTCCAATTCCCTTGTTGATCTGTTTACTGTAAACCAAACAGAGGACTTAACTTCTTGAACAAGCCAATCAGCAATATATAACTAATCTAACTTCGATACAAGTATGTCTTTGCCTTACTATAAACTTCGAGGCATCTATATAACAGGAGCCTAATAGGAAGCTCTAAAGAGACTATGAAATATAATGAGTAGCAACTACATTGACCACCTACTCCACTGAGGCATTTACAAGTAAGAGTCAAATAACAATTATATCTTCAACATTCTATGATGTTTAAGCAATAGTCATTTAATTGGTTTCTACTTGAGGTTTATACTTAATGCCAATTAACAAGCGGGAATGAAAACAACACAACTGTAAACAATGGTAAGGTGCTTGTAGTGCAGAAACAATGTGGTAAACAAGGATTTACTTCTTCCTTCTTTTTATTCAATTAACGAAGGATAATACTTGGCTAACCAGAAAGACTCATGAGTAATTTTTAATCATCCTCTGTCAGATGCTTGGTGACTGAATCAGTCACTGCGTGCACCATCACCTCCTTTTTCTCACACTATTTAGTTGAAATTTAATAAATACGACAATAACTTACATTTCTTTTGCTGACATCTTTGTGAAGCCAATAGCAAGTGCATGCTGCTTTCCTTCAGCCATTATTGCCTGACAGTATGCAGTTACAGATCAGAAAAATGCATATCAAATTAAACTTCTTATCTACATACATGTGAAGGAAACTAATCCAAGTCAAATTCTACATAATACCTGAACTAATATTTTTGTTCTACAAAATCACATCACATCAGTCAGAGCCATGAACAAAAAAGAAATAAAACTGACGTCGGAGTTATACCACAGGAGTTTCTGCAGCCACTTCGTCATCCAAAGCACCACCAGGAGAAGTTAAACCTGGACACATTATGTTTGCACCAGCAAGAACATACTTTATGGCACCCCTATCTACTTGTAACTTTTTCATTATATCTGGATCTGCCAAAACCAAAACAAAAATTTACTGTTCCTGAATCCACATTTATTGAGGAAAATTTCATAAAGAGAAGAATTAGCAATTCATGTAATCACATGAGAGATTCAAAGAATGGCATTAATTATGCTTTAAAAGAAAAAATTATTAAGAAAGCTTTGATCCTACTTATGCCCCGTTCCACCTTTTTTTCCCCCTAAATTCATAGTGTTTGACTTGCGTACGATGCAATCCTTCACTCTTCAATATGGATCCAGCATCTGTTGAATGGAATCTTCTGAGCATAAGAACTGCTTTCTCAGAGTAGGGCTCATTCTTATTTGTTGATCCCACACAATAGAGGTTTCTATTGTCATCTCACTCAAATTATATTCTTATTTAATAAAAAAATTCTGGACAAAATTGTAAAAACTGCCCAGCCACCATAGTCCCAGAGTTAAAACAGATCTTCTCATTCAATCCTCAAGTGTAAACAGAAGCAACATTTTTGGTATAACTACCAGTTAGCTGTTTATTAGAAGTTCCTGCCGGATCATTCACTCCTAAACCACCAAATCTTTTTTACACCCAAACAGGGAAGAAGCCAGAAAATAACTTGACACCATAAAACCACGACAGATTATAATGAGATACAGATAGTGTATTCAGAAAGAAATTTTTACATTGGTGAAGCAGTCTGAGAGTAGGCATATACGGTCCATCACGAATGTTGAAAAATAGCGGCATGCTGTTTACCACCACCAAGTTTAGATGGTTCTGACTGCCAAAAAGAGGAGGTTGAAACAAGTTATGAGATAAAATGGTTATAATAGCAGAGTTAGAAGTAAACCGTATTAGCAGGAACAACAGAGTCAAACCATTTAGCAACAATGAGAGGAGATTTCTTTGGAAGCAAATCATCCAACACTTGTTCCAGTCCAGGGTACTGCAAGTATATTCAAATTAGTGTGAAAAGACCTTATATCTCGAAGCATCAGTAATACTCGTATATAGATGCCACTGGTTGTCAAATAGTATTACCTCTTCTGCAATACTTTGTCGAATTTTGCGCTGGACAGATGCCTTTACCTGGTTCTGTGCTGACACCTCTTCAGACGAAAATCTGCGTTGTAAAAATATAAGAATGTGTGATGGCAAAACTTGTTTACTGTGAAAGATTGCAAAAGTAAACAACTTGCATCTCCAAAAAGCACCATAATTGCACAAAAAATGTTGAAACTGGGAAACCTAACAAACATCTCAAACTAAATAAACTCAGTACAGACATTTTGAAGTTTCATATTTTATTCAATCTTTTTTTTTATACTTTATCAGAATATCTCCCAGAATTAGCAAAACCCACAACCTTAACCCACCCAACTCAACTCAACTCCTCAATTACAACCCTTAGAAAAACTTAATAAAAAAGAGCACGAAACCTATGACTCATCTGTGTCAATTATGAACAAAGAAGGAAACGAATGCCCACCCAGATACATAATAACATTGATAAATAGTTGTGCTTACTTTTTGAACATGTTTGGAGATGAAGCTAAGAGAAAGATCAATGATCTTCAAAACCCAGGCAGAGAATACTTGAATTGGTTAAGAATCGAACAATAAGACCTTCAATTCCCTGGTGCCAGGATCAGTTTGCTCAGCTACTAAGCGGTACGCCACAATTGTGGGCTTTTGCACTGGGCTTGGGCTGTCCCCAAAATACAACAAATAAAGCTGAAGCGGGCGCTTATTACCCGGCCCGAAAGTATCATCGAGGAAGTTGTGTCGTTTTCTATTGGATGGGAAATGAGCAAAGGAAGGAAGGACCTCCTCTCTGAGTTTGACAGGGATGATGAGAATAAAAATAGGTTAGTGATCCTTTTCTATAATACATGTGCCGAGCTCTTTCATAGTTTTTTGCTTCCAGATTCGCTCTTAACTTGCGACTTGCATCCTTTGCAATTAAGCTATCGGTTCTCAAGAACAGCAACACAAGAGGCCATGACGAGAAGGAATCTGTAGTACTATTCTCGTCTTTCACAACAACCTAGCTAGCTATCCTCCTCCACTACCATCCTTCTCGGGCGTCCTGTAACCTGCAGAGAAACTAAAAATGAGAACATCGTTTGTTCTTTGCTTACTCTTCGCAAAGATGGTGAAGCTAACAAAAATTATGACATCGAGGACATCTATTTTCCGGTTTCAATTGGTCTGAGAACTAGGGCACAATTTATTCAGAATAGTAGCCGGTCACACTCGTGATTGTGCAGATATTGTTGGTCATTGTCGTGGGATAATATGTCTATCTCTTTATCATGCAAGCCCCCTTGCCTTATACAATCCAGCAACAAAGGAATATAAGCTTATACCTGAATCATGCCTCCCACGCCTCCGTGAGATAGATTTCCGCGTTCTACTGCATTTGGTTATGTTCCCAATTCTGAAGATTTTATACTTGTTATTGTTGCAAGTTATGGTCTAAAATATTACGGAGAAGGTAATGGTAGTCTCGCTCTTGACCCTCAGAGAGCAGAGGTGTACACGATGAGTACTGATTCTTGGACAGAGATCAAGATTTCTAGTTTGGCGCCCTTATTATTTCCAAGTGTATCTCCGGGGAAATTGTTACTATTTTCCAGTTTGGAAGGCCAGCAATCAGGTTTTCCATAGTGCATTGACTCCTGATTCTTTGTATGATTTTCCAGCGCATGACTTCACTCCTACAGTGTGGAACAACTGCGTTGCTCTTTTTGGCTATCACCGTGAGAAATATAGACCCTGGTTTGATGTTGAAGAAAGTAAACACTTTGCAGTTTGGATGATGGGTGACTTTGATGGTTTCACTTGTTCATGGATAAAACAACTATCCATTGACATCCTGGAGTCACCTCTCACATTGGCACTGTGGGAGAGCAATCAGAGTATATTGATTACCCCCCGTGTACGACTAGCCTTGTACAGCTTTGCATCCAAAACGTCCATTAATCTCCCAATTTATGCCGATAATTTTGACGCTACTCCTGTTGTTAGTATAGTTCCACTAAATAAGGATCTAATGGGTGTTGTTTTTTCTTAGTTGGGGTTTCAAGAAAGCCTAGTACTGAATCCACATTGCGAGTTGCATCCTCAGCCTGTTTGTTCCCCGACTGAAACACAAACCACAACATCGACGGATTTTCACAAGCGGAAGACTAAGAACAATAGAATAACACAATTCATGCAAGAGAACAAGAACACAACAACCTCAGACAAACAGAAATAATATTTCACACAGTAACAATATATTCATAATACGATACAATATCTTCACTGAGCATCCATATTCACATCAAGTTCCCAACTTCCATTACAAATTTTATCTGGTGTCCGGTTGTTCAACAAAACAACTGAAAATGCACTACTATCAGAGATCCTCCAAGTCAGAACCGTGTGGCTCACATAGATGTCACCTGAAAGTCCGCAAATCATAATCAGAACCTCATTTGAAACACTACTAAGCAGATGACTGAATAGTAGTTACGTTAAAAATTAAAAGTACATGTATGATATACGCATATACTTGGTTAAGAAAAACAAATTAATATCATTAAAATTAAAAGGAAACTATACTACCAAGCCATCAGGATAAGTTTCTGAATCTTCAAGGCGATCTCTGAAGAGCTTGATGATAAGCCTGCAAGGGACAGTGACCAACTTAAGTTGTAGAATGTAACCAAAAAAAACTTCACGCTGGAGATCTAGATCTCTGAAAAGCTGCATAATATGCAATTCAAATATTATTTTTCTTTGCTTTTCTTTAAATGAAAGAATAAATGAAATAACGAGTGTTAGAACTTACAGGACGAACTGGAGATCTAGATCTTGACCGAGATCTGCAATAATGTGGAAAACCAAATAAATCTCATTAACAGCATACACTTAATCCAAAGTCCTGACACGACTAACCATAATTGGAGGGGAAGGAAACAGTAAAAATCATAGACCTTCAGCCCCCAGTCCTTAAACCCAGCATGTCATGATCTTTCCAGCAGTCTTATAAAGTCGAACCAACTAAAACAGTTAGAAATAAAAAAATCATAACACACCATCCAATCAAAAACCAAACCTCCAACCACAGTCCTCATTGCAAGTTAAGAAAATCTGCACCACTGACTTCTTTTTCATAGCTAGAGCACCAACTCACGGTAATGATTGTTAGAACTGCAACTCAAAAGATATGATGTCCCTTTTCCAGAGGTGCTCATCAACAAATTGGTGTTACCTGAACCAAAAGAGTTGCAGGCATCGACACCACTTCCCCTCAAGTTCCTAAGATCCAGTCCTGGGACAACTCCACAGGAGCCGATCTAGTAAGAAAGAAGGCAACCTTCACCAACAGATTAGGATAGCTTACCAAACCATGAAGACTACCCCTTAAACCAGAACAAAAATCAGGAAAAAGATGGCAGAAAGTTGGTGGACTACTAGAATGCAAGACATGGCATAAGCAATCTAACATTCTGTGTCAGAAACATCTGCAGAATTATGTTAAAGGATAGAAAAGATGACCAAGACACCAAAAATCATATTCTTCTTCGAAACAAAGAGGACAAAAAAAGGGAGTGCAGCACACTAGAAAATAGGGAGACTTGGCACAATAGACCGTAAATTTAAAAAAATAAAATAATGGACTGTCCAAAGGTGACTAAGCAACTAGAAAATACAGTGATGTTACCGACCCAACCGTGGGAAATAATTATTGAAGGTCAGCTGTGACCACCTCAAGTTGTATGGGGCTTTACATCATAGCAGAAATACAGAGTTGTATGGGACCCTAATGCGTAAAGACAAAGCCCGTGCGCAATAGTAATCAGAGATATATTGCACATCTAGAAACCTCACTTTCAGTTTTCCTCATAATGAATGAAGTTTGCTAATACATAAGAACGGGTGCACACTTGGGAACGCATTCGCTAACAGATCCAGGATAATATAGAAGATGAAAAATGAAAAAAAAAAAAAACTAAATTAATATCTCAAGAGCGTGAGCAGTCCAGTCACGCTTTTTGGACCCTCATGTACCCAGAAACGTCCAAGACTCTTCAATGTAGCTTCAACTTTTGAGAAGCATAAATTCCAAGCACCTCTAGCTCTCATACGGTATGATTTACCAGATGTCTTGCCCTTATTTTACGAAAAAAGCAACCAAAACATTAAGCGTGGATCACCACATGACCATTATGGCAACATTACAAGTGCTAACGTTGCACATAGACAGAGACAATCAATATCACTAGTAAGTGGAAACCCTTCTGGCGATAAAGCTGCTAGAGTTCAGTGGACAACCAAATATATTGGGATGTTAGCAAACATATAGGTATCAATTAAAAAAAGCTAAAAATACGAGTTCAATGGATTACTTGGCTGAAAGAAAAAAAAATGAGAAGAGGCAGAAAAATAAGCATATTAATGCCAAGATGCTCAACTAGAAAAGGGGAAAGGAAAATGTCTGTATATGAAAAAGACAATTAAAATAGACTGAGAATCGCACATTTTGCACCCAAAAATTACAAAAGTACATAGTTTGGTAGCATGTCAGATACCTTAACGGAGAACGTGAGGCAGACCTAGGAGAGCGGCGTGAATACTCCACATCTGGCGATATGCTGCAACAACATAAATATTCATCAAGTTACGTAGAGAGAAGTAAATGCCTACCGAAGGTTGCACAAAGAAAGAAAGAAAATACAACAAGTGCAATATGGACCTTCTGCTCTGGCCCCCAAAGCTGCGGCTGCGACTTCTCGACACATATGGACTACGACTGGGACTTCTAGAGTAGCTCCGTCTTGAGTCATAACTGGGGCTTCTGGAATACCGGTCACGACTGGAATAATATTCCTCGACCTAAGTAGCAGATCAAAATCCAAAAAATATTTAAAAAATTCAACACAGTGAGCATATCATAGCCCACCCTAGAACATCAAAGTGCAAACAAGAAAATTACCCGTATGTAGGACCGAGAAAACGCATTTCTAAATTCAGAATCATCCAATCTCCTGATCTGCACAGCAACAAAATTCAACTGTTTAAAAATAAATAACAGATATATATGTATATATGTATATATATGTATATATATATATATATATATATATATATATGAGAGAGAGAGAGAGAAGCAGTTGAGTTTCAGTATAAACTTGCCGCATATTTCATGTCATCATAATTTGTATAGTCTACAACTCCCGTCATGCCTACAATACAATTATAAAATTTCAGCAGACTACTACACCATGTAAAATCCCAAGGTCTAAGCTGATCACTTTTAATTGGAAAAAAAAAAAAAAAAAAAAAAAAATTGACATTACAACTCACCACCACGGTCACGGAACACTTGCGAAAAACAGACATCTCCAGCTTGACGCATGTGATCCTGATTATATATACTTATAACAATGGTAAATTCTCATCTCACAAGAACATTGAAAGTCATCTTTAAGTATAATAATGGATAAAAGCACTCGTGAGTCATAACAAAAACAAGTGTATACTTACTTTCAGATCCTGCCATGAAGCAGAAGCAGGCAATCCAGTGACCAACACTGCATAGTGGAGTGACATATAACAAATTAATTGTATTCAACTCCGATGGCAAAGTACAAATCATTTGTGATAGTTAACTGATGGGGTACTATATAATAAGTTAACTGGACTCCTACCACGATACTCAGAACGGTGGGATGCTCCACGGCTACTGCTACTATGACTGTAACTGCTGAATCGATCTGCTGATGATGAATATCCACGTCTACCATGTGCTAGTTCAACCTATAACGTCAGATAAAAGAAAAGACACATTTTCAGAGGGTAAATTTGTAAAACAAAAAGAAATACTAGCACAAAAGGTGTTTGCACAGGTATGTATGACTAACCCGTAAACGATACCCATCAAAGTTGCAACCATCCCGGCCATAAATTGCATCATCAGCATCACGAGGATCTTCAAACTGCAAAAAAAAGAGTATTACATAAATACATGAACATCAGGCAGAAAAGCATGAAAATTAACAATAAGTCAATAACCAAATGCAGGTTAAAATATACATCAAGCAACTTTACCAATATAAAACTTCAGTTGACAGAGTATATAAGAACAAATCATACTGTTCTGTATTGAAACTCACCTCAATAAAAGCATAACCTGGTGGTCTGGGAGGGATCTTCAGATCAATGTCAACAATCGGTCCATACTGCAGTCATAAAGTATGATCAACAATCAGGAAAATGCAAGCAGCTATAACAGATGAATTGCAGTTAACCATTAGCATAGAATAAGCAACTTGCAAGCAAATCCACGAGAAAGAAATTTTGGAACTTCTAAACGTGGGTGTCAAAAAAAATATATATAATAATAGTGCGCCCAAAATCTTTAACTAAGAACAATCAATACTAAATATTTCGTGAAACTGTCAAATTGTTCATCTTACGCGGAAAAGTGTCAACCTTCGCAAAAGGGGATTGAATTTCACAAAGAAATAGTACTAATTGCACATGCAGAAGCAACTTACAGCTACTATACTTTCAGAAAAAAATGAACATACAACTCGTGGAACTTGTACAAAAAAAGGTTCATCAGAAGCAGAAAAATACACATTTTATCAATAAAAAAAGCTCTGAAGTACAGCAGAAATCAGAAAAATTAAAAGAAAAAAGACCTTGATGAATAAATCTTCAATCTCTCTCATACGAATATCTGCAGGCAGATTGCCGACGTAGATAGTACGACTCGATCGGCTACTCATTTTACCTGAAGAAAAAAAGATTATATCAAATCCAAAAATAATGAAAGCCTTAGTGAACAAATCGAAAGGCTCAGAATTTATTCTTCCCAGTTATTAATTTCTGGAACAAAAACAAATGGGTTTACCTTAAACTTGACAGAGATTGAGAAGATAGTAGATTTGGGAAAGTTGAGGTTTGGAAGTCGATGGAACTTCTGGAAGGGTCAGTTGAGGCTTTAAAAGGAGCAAGTACACGGGTGGGTTACGATTCTATGCTTGACCGGTTTCTAGAACTTATTACGTGGCGTTATTCAAACGATTAATTCTCTCGAGAGGAAGTACAGTGATGCACACCGCATAGCCTTCTACCAGGTCATAAGTGAATCGCAGCACTGTATCAGTTGTGATGCAATTCAGTTTTAATACAGCTCCATACATCTTGATACAAATTGCGACAGTACTTTTTCTTCGAGGATAAAGTGATACACATTTGATATAGTTTGCCAATTTGTCGCAGTTACAGATTGACACAGTTTAATACTGGTTCAGACTTCAGAAATGTGATTTGTGATAAAATTAATTGAAAATGTATTTTCTTGATACGCATTTTTTATACATGTTGACTTGGCGATGCTCGGATCCTTAAGACTATTTGAGACAACATTTAATGAAATGTGTTTTTTTTAATACAATTTGATATATCTCGACATTGCATATTCATACATCCCATCGATTTCTTTTTCTTTCATTTTTTTTTTTTCCATGTTCTTATTCTTCTTCTAATTTTCAAATCTCATAATCTCTACAGGTGCACAGGTCTATCTCACCGGTTAACTTTTCAAAGCCACTCTTTTTATATTTTTGTGTGGACTTCATAGCACTTAGTTGACTCTGACTGAAAAGAGAGAAAAATAAGAAGAATCTCTTTAAGACTATAAAACGCCGAAATCATATATAAATGATCAAAAAACCATCTTTTATTAGATGGGAGAGTCATATATTATAACCAATATTGTTTTAATGTCGTATTAGCCCTCTGGACACACGCTCACGACGTATGATTAAAGATTAAAAAAAAAAAAAACATTTTCGTCCAATTAAAATGAAGACGAATTTACCAAAACCTTGTAAATTGTAATAGCCTAAAAAATACGACCAGCCGTCGTTACAGATGGAGGAATTGAAACATATGAAGTTGTCGTACACGTTGCAATATGTAGTACCGCCCACGGATTTGCAGGTTCACAAGTTCGGTTTTCCTTTCTTCTTCGTCTAACTCTATATATATATATATATAAGATTCTCAAACACCTTCAACCCTCCATTTACTCTCTCTCTCTCTCTCTCTCTCTCTCTCAATCTGTCTGAATAATTCTCTCTGCAAATGTCGTCGGAACCCAAGACCAAGATCGATTCCCTAAGGGAATGGGTGGTCGAACATAAGCTACGAACTGTTGGTAATTCCCCTATTCTCTGGTTTTTTCTCTATTAACAATCCCCTATTCTTTGATTTAGCCTCTAAAGTTGTTCTCTTTTGTTTATGGAAAATTCAAGATATTTATGAAAAAGGGTATCCGTGGATTTGATTTTTTGTGATTGGCTCGGTTTATGATCTGCGGTTTCAATAGATGAATCTTCATTTGGAAAAAGATGTAATCTTGATGATTTTCTTTGGCAGGATATATTGCTATTGTTGTTTGTCACTGTGTTTGTTGCTTGATAGTGAAAGAATATCTGGCTATGTTTATAAGTATCTTTATAAGCATCTTTGTTCATATATAATGAGAATGTGGTGTTATGTTTCTGGTTTTGACAATTTATTTTCTTTGCATGACTGGAAAAGGGGCTCTGTGGCTTACTGGAATAGCCGGTTCAATAGCGTACAACTGGTCAAGTCCCAAGAAATTTCAAGTGAAGGTTATTCATGCCAGGTAAATATTTGTGTTTATGACTTTTAGACTGGTTTGCAGGCTTGTTGATTGCGAATGAAAATGCCTTTTCATTAAATTTTGTTCTGTTAGATAATGTTATGAACCAAATTGAGCCTCTATTATTGGACCGTACTCATCTCAATTCAAACTGGTTCCTTCCTGCCAGTGTGCAACTTTTCTGGTAGTAGCCTTACGCAAAGCAGCATAGGTTTCCTTGGTATGAAAAATGTTTCCTCGGTCAACATTATTCCAATGACAGAAAAAGTTTTGGAGCTTTGTAGTTGTTTAAATAAGAAGTAATTCTTGTTCATGGGTATAATTGTGCCTGAATTGACAAAGAACATTTTCTTCAGTTGTTGTAATCTGTATGCACATGTTTTAGATGAATTACCTTATCGTTTATTAACTACTACACCAATCGGCAGTCTGTACTTCTGACTGTTGCCATCTACAAAGTATGTTCTTATGAGAAAATGTCTTTGGATATGATGCGTGCTCTGTGGAAACAGCCACTTAGTGTGCTAATTGAATATGCAATGACCTGTCAGTTTGATGTGGTCATATTATACCTCATTTGCTATCGAGTTGGCATCAATGTTCTTCCAATGAACATCGCTTAGTGGGATCATTAGTCTCTTTAATCTACTAAGCATTACGCTTGAAGAGCCTGGTGACTTCTTTTTCTGTAGAAGGCCTGGTGACTTCTTGAGAGTAGGAGTACAAAGAATTGAGTGCAATTTTTGCATAGCCCTTGCTAAATTTATATATCAGCTATCTTTGCTTGCTTTCATCTTAACTGGTTGTGCTTTCTTTCTGATGTCTCAGCACTTGTGTAATTTCAGGTTGAATGCCCAGGCTATCACACTGGCTGCATTATTTGGTAGTGCTGTTGTTGAATACTATGACCATAATACTGGTAAAAAGGCTGACAAATATGCCAAGTACATGCACATTGAGAACTTCCAAAGCAAGGATTAAGTAAGGTCCCATGTAACATGCCATGGTGGAGGTTTTGCTACTTTTCTGAACAGTGTTATATGTTATTTACAACCAAATGATTTCCTTGGTTTTGTACTGGCTTAGTTAGTATGGTGTAACTTCGACAACCATTTTGTTGACATTGAGGTATTCAGGCGACTGATTACTTGAATACTGTCAATTTTGATACAGAATAAATCACATCTCTGCTGTTATTGACGTTCCTTACAGTTTTATTATTTTTTGGTTTTTTTTTGAACTATTATTTTTGTTTATACCGGTTGGGTCATTTTTGCTGCTGACCGGCAGGCATATGCAAACCGTTAAAACTGTTTTCACATCACAATTATCTAAAAATGAGCAGCAAAAATGCAACTAAGAAAGATTACCAAAACAAGGGCATGCAATGATAGGCAGTAGAGAGCTCCAATTATGCTTTACTTATCTTAACAGGGGAAATATAGGGGAATTAATTACATGTTAAAATACTAAGCTAATACTATTACTTCTTAATTAATTACAACAAATCATTCACTATTGGTGAAATTCTTGAAGAGTTCTTCTTCCATCAAAGCAGTAATTCCTTACATCTCTTAACTTTTCATTGCCGTGAAAAGCAGAAATATCGACTTCACCTCTGTGGCTGGATTGAAACTTACCACTGCCATAAAAAGCAGAAATATATATATCGTCAGGTACCTTGCCTCCGTTGATGGAAACACTACTATTTCTATAAACAAATGCTTGATTATAGGTCATGTACCCCATGAAATGAATAGGAAGATGCTTCAATTTTCGTGTGCCAATTATATATAAGACTGTCCATCACTATTAACCATAAAAAGCTGGTTAGTGTTGCAAAATAGCAACGGATATCCTTCACATTCCACAGGTCCTATAGTCAAATGTTTTCTCCATGAACCCTTGCCATCACCTAGATCATCCTTCATCACCCACATATCGTAAGATTGAGCAACTCCAAATTCTTCTTGATTGCTCAGAAGAGCAATCAACTCTTTCCAAATTGTAAGTGTTAGAACTCTACATCCATCTGGCAAATCTGGATACAATATCTCAGTAAATAGTTCATTAACCATATCAAATGAAAGAATGAATCCATCATGTTCAAGATGTTGTTGGTAACCAGATACGAGCCAATAACATATTCCGTTGAAGTATATAGACGAATGAGAAGACTGACTAACATAAGTAAGGTCAGGTGCTCAGGAGAGGATCCTCTCCCTTTTTATATACCTTAACGTATCCCAATTGATGGAGCACCGAAGACCAAAAGGATCGAATTTGCCAAATCCATAAAACATGAATACCAGGAAGCTAGGAATGTGAACAAAATGTTTCATATGATTCTCAAAGTTGTTGACGACAGCTGTTGGCCTGTTGCAAGTCTTACAGGCTTACACTTCACCAAAGAGATACACGAACAAAAGACAACAAACCTCACTTATAATTACGATGGCACAATCAGCCATATAAATTTGGAAGCTGGATCATTGTCATAGCCAGTTCACTTATGTGCAGTACAAGTTCAAGCACTGCTTGTGTTGGAATAATTGGTAAGAATTGCATTTCTTTACCAAGAATTGTTCAAATATGTTTTTGGCAGAAATAATGATCCACTGATAATTCAGCCTGAAGAACAGTTTGTTTAGTCAAACCAGGATGACAGGATCACTGGAGATAACATGGACGAGTGTGCGCTCAAATCCTACATTTGCCATCAACACCATCTTATTTCATATCCTCAAGGCGAAGAAACTAGAGGAGACTTAAGTCCATCACACCACCATGTGGCTATAGACAACATTTTCAGGGCTACCACAGTAACTTGGAGCCTGTCAGGATATTGACAGACTCCGAGAATTATATATCATTTCTCAAGCATACATAATTTAGGATTTCATTTATAGTAGTGGTAGTTTACTTCACCAACAAGGGTAAGGAGAAGAGCCTATGACCGATTTTGCGAAGATGTCCTCTCAGACCCATGCCGTCGTAAGCTGTTTCCCCTGACTGCCGACTCTGATCCACTTCCAGCCTGGTGAAGAGCAGCCCAACCAGGATCACGGTCAACCTGATTCATCAAGTATGAAGGCAGGTGATCTCTTTCCCATGCATGAAAACGAGTAGATAAAGGATTTTCAGCTTCTTGGTAGTTACGACCTGATGAACCAGAAGGGTAAAAATAGAAACCACCATTTTGTTCTGATGATGAAGCCACTGGCCCTACTTGAGGCGAACCTCTTTGATTGCTTGTTCTTCGAGATCCTGAAATCATGGGTGTGCGCATGGTTGGAGAATTACTAGGTTGTTGCTGTTGATAGTATGCCTGAAGAGCTTGGACTCTGTCGCGAGCCCGAGCATTGCTGCCTGGATAAGGAGGAATCATCGAAGACGTGACTGAGCTGCCAGGTCTCGCACTAGAACTGCAGGAAGGATTTACGACAGAAAGACACGCATCAACTGCTTAGTGATCAATAAACGGAGCACCTCATCTAAGCATGTAGTGTTCCATCCAATCTAAGTAGTTACATATAACTACTGGAATATGCTTAAGTCAGTCAATTGTCATCTAAGAAATAAATTATTCAACTATCATTTTTAGGTTGAGAAATAATTATACGTTTATCTCATTAAAAAATAAAATAGTCCCACATATCAAGCTCAACTCTTACTAAACATGCCTTGGACTCTCTGAAATCTGCATACATGTACATCGAGAGATACTTGTAGTATTTTCTAATAATGCATTAAATGATAAGTAATTAATAAAGACATGTGAAATAGTAAAAATGAAGGTCAGAAGTAGTCTGAAACCACCTTCGAATATATCAAGGGCATACCTGTGACCGACAAGGAATGGATGCATGAAAGATCCTGATCTTGGTATATCCGAACTTGGCCTAGCAGATCTTTGAGTCACGGATGGGATTGAAGTTTGGTCAACCCCACCAATATGATTGCTGTTTGTAGAGAATGGAGGGGAATGGTGCTCCCAACTGTGATAATGAAGGTCCATGGCAGGAAAAGCATAGGAGCTTGGTAGTTCACTAGGTACAGATGTCCCCGTCCAATGATGATTAAAGTTAGAAGGTTCTGAAACACTTCCACTTGAGTTAGATGATGAGGGGTGAACTGGTCCAAAGTAAGCAATATATGGGCAAGGATGAGCAGCAGATGATACAGCTGTATGATCAGCAAAGATGGCATGCTGTCCAAGTAAATCATGATCTGCATTACAATATTACGTTATGTGCTAAACCACCACTAAAACTTAAAAAGGATTATCACAAGTGGATATCAAGAAAGTCTTACATGAAGTGGGTGAGAACTCCCCTTCCCTGTTCATAGCCAAAAGAAAAGGTTCAACACATAGAAGGAGAAAATATTGCATTGATCAAGATGACTTCACAAAATAAATTAGAAAAAAAAAAATGTAAGTACGATGGTTGATAGGAAAATTCTTTTTGAATAAGGAAATTACTCTGTACAGTTCCAAACAACTGTTGTAAAACTCTAATTCCAATTACTAACTTAAAAAACCAACAGGGTGCTGCTAGCCTGATCCAGAGTAGTAAATAGGCTATGCTGCTCCAAATAAAGATTGTATTGACATGTATTTGTAATATACTCCTTTATTCAAGATTTGTTCTCAGTCAAATGGCCCATCCAATCTTCTGAAAGGTAAAGTCTCAGCCTGAGTCTGATGTTAACCCCTACCCAAACTGAGGTTAGCCTTACCCCTCAATCTCTGCTCCCCCATCATTTTAAAAACCTTGTCACTTTAGGTTTGAAAGCAATATAAAACAAAGTAGTTTGGAACAGGTAAATATACAAGCTGTCAAGGTTTTAGGAAAAAAAAAATAACAACTTTTTTTTTCTTATTAATTGGATAACATGCATTTTAAAAAATTTAACTGGACAGAAATGCTACATCTAGTTATAAAAAGAAAAGAAAAAATCTCAAACTCTTAATTTTTTTTATACTTAAATTGCTTTTAGGAAAAAAACAGATATACAGCAAAAACACAAGAGATACCATGCCTTGCAAATATGAATGTAGAAAAGAAAAGACTTTATCTTATACGGTCTGACACAATAGAATACCTGCCAATTCTTAGTCTCACTGGTCCTCAGTTTGCTTCTTTGAGAAAGTTAGGTTTTCTTTTCTTTTCTTTTATTTGTTTCCGTTAACTAAAAAGTTATTTAAGATGATTATATAGAAGTGAACGTGTGTATCTTTCATTATACTTTTTTTTTGGGGTGCTGACCCCAGGGAAGGGGGAAAATAGTTGACTTTTTAGGGTGTATCAGAAAATTTCAGAAGAAATGTGAGACAGTGGTACAACCAGATGATGGTGCTCACTGCTATCTTGTTATTTTCCAGAAATACTAAACTGCACCCATGATGGTGCAATAATCAACCTATTGTGCACTAATATTCAGTCAAGACACTAAAACAACATATTTATATCCACAACCCACCTGATGTCAGAAAACTGCAACATGCAACTTCTCCAACTCTTAATCTTTCAGGTTACTTTGAATTTCTAAAAGAAGAAGATGATAAATGCATAACTTTCCAATTAAAATTGCATGTGTAAAAGACAACAAGAGCTTACATCGATAAGGAAAAAAAATGAGATAACAAGGTTTGCCCAATCATGGTTGCACATGCCCATTAGATAACCAAAAATCTTCTAAAATATGCAAATGAGCTCGGTATGAATTTAAAAAGACCAAATTGTCAACGATTAGGTCTAATGAGTGAGTTTCTTAACTAGCCTCTATAAATGATTAACTTTTTCCAATAACACCACTAATAAACAGAAATTATCCACAACTACTAGAAGAGGATTAAATTTGAACATGAAAAAACTTACTCGAATGATGAAGGAAGTCGTGCTAGGCTACCAAATGGACACCAGTGAACACCAAAGGACTGCAAAGCCATTTACATACCCAAAAATTTAGAATATCAGATGATGAACAAAATCTGTTAACCTCTGAACAAAAGTGGGTAAGATCCACACCCACACAATATAAACCAGTACATGAATTTTAGCTGTTTTATTGTGTTACGACAATGCAGTTCAATATTTGGTTGGACTACTATTGCCAATATTACTATCAAGTTTTTAAATCCCACTAAAATTAACTGTCAATGGCTTCGCTTCTTCCAGTCACATCCAGCTAAAACATAGGTTTCTAAGTCCTTACAGCATTCAGGAAGAAGAAATTGTCCCCTTATTACTCAAAGACACCTTCAGATATCATCATTAAAATGCTAGTAGATGTAAAAAGAAGAACTAAACGGGGCCTCAATCGGTCCGGTTTAAGGATGACTAATAGAAGTGACTAATACATATATACACACTTTGGTACTATTACTTAAATTTTATGAATTCTCTTGAGTTCTAATGGCAAGGAAACGGAAAGATAATACTAATAATAATGACTCATTCACATCGGGTTTACTGAAATGTAAGTTTTCTCTAGATTACACCTAATAAATAAACCCATTCGCATCAGAAAAAGGTGGAAACAGATCTTTGGCTAGAAGGGAGTTGCACTCATCCAGAACCTGTACCTTAATTAAAATCAGCCCTTTCGCCCATCTATAGCATAACTTCCTTGACTGCTCTATTGACCCTAACTGGTTAGTTTACAACCTTTAATGTTTGTCACTATCAGATCAAACCCTCGAAAGTACCTAAGCATGAAATAATGGTTGGATACTTGGATCCATAAGTCTATGCATTGGACAAAAAAAACTAAGCAGCATATAAAAAATACATTTAGTGGTAAAAAAAAAAAAATTTAAACAGGAGCTACTGTAATTACCATTTCGGAGTAACTTAGATCATACAGATCTTCATCATGATTCCAGTCATCCATGCTAAATTCCGGAAATGAACGGCAGCCATTAGCATACAACCATTGACCTTTCTCAATCTTCCGACAGTTAGGGCATTGCATTGCGCCCTTTATATTAAACGCAGAACCAATGCAGTCTGAAAGGGTAGTAACAAACTAATCAAGGAACATGATAAAGAGCTTCGATAAAATGTCATCACTAAACTTACTTCTATAGAAGATTTTTTTTGTCTCAAATATAAAGTGCAAGTAAAACCATCAATCATCAGTAGAAGGAGAAAGTGAAGTGAAGACTGATGCATTATACTTGTGATTAGATTTTAACATTCTCAAATACAATGTGCGAAAATATACTTCCTTATGATTTCCAATCCTAACCTGATCCATTAAATTAAAAAACGTGAACAAGACGGAATCAATATAATTGAATTACATGATATCCAGCAGAAAAGATCTGATGATTGAGCTAAGAAAAGCCAACACCTAGACACACTCAAGAAAATCAAACCTAATGCATAAAACCAAAACTCTAATCATGTTTAGGTTGGCAAATGCAGTTTAATTAATCTTCAATATTGTTAATCAACAATTAACATAAAAATCCGCAATTGAAAACAACTGACAAGTCAAGAAGCAGAATTGAACCTGGATCTTTGAAATTTGAACCAATTAGATTGAATTGTGACTCACCTAGATGAAATTGATGGCCACATTGCAGCTTGGCCCAAGATCTATCCCCATTATCGGCGACGACTTCAAGGCAAATCGAGCACGATACAGAGCCGCCGTAATTCTTGCCTCCGCAACCACCACCACCGTCGCCGCCGACGCCGTCGCTTTCTTCCACCACAACCTCCTCATCGCTGCCCAGCCCCATCCCAATTCCAATTTCGCGCGCGAAGAAAGAAGAATCACCCGGCGAGAAAAAAAAAATCAAAAAAAAAAAACGAGAGTTGTTGTTGATCAGGACCGAAACGACATCGTAGAAGAAGCGGCGAAGAGAAGACGCGTCGGTCGTCGGAGATGGTGGGGAAATTTATGAAAATCTCAAATCAAAAATCGAAATCGGTTCTCGTTCTTAAACTTGTCTCTCTCTCTCTCTCTCTCTCCTGTTTCTCATTTCTCTTCTCTTTCTTCTTTCTTTCTCTCTCTGTCGCTCGCTCCCTTTCTTCTCTCTCTATCTCTGTGTCCACGTTTTCCTACCGTCGGATCAGGAGAGGTTGGACTTTAGGCGTCATAACCGCTGTCCTAATAAGCCCAATCAACGGCCAGGATTCACTTTCTTCTCTGGTTGACGCTGTTTTTACTTGTCTGGAAGTCTTTATTTTTTTACTTTTTCACCGGGTATGGTTATTGAGTCGGGTCGGTTTGGATTGTTTTATTTACTTGTGATTCAAGTTAGGAAGATGCTCCCTACCTAAAAAGGGAAGTTAGGCAGGGTGTAGTGGAATATTTAACTCCAATTGTTTTTATATTTCCAGCTCATGCATTCACATTATTTTGATGCATTTGCCTAAATTATGGATTATTGGTAGCCAAATTTTAATGTGTAGATGGAGAATTGTTGGGATTGATGCACCATGCTCAATCCTAAATGTGAGTTGCATAATAAGTACATGGATGTTTTTATACAAGGAAATAGCTAGATCGAGAATATGGGAGGGATACTTTGGGAGCGAGGTGGAAGGAAAATTTCAAAGAGCAATTGATGTAGATTGACCCCAACAAAGTCGATTGATTGATACGAGTTGATCTTCTGTTATGATAAATTGATGAAAACAATAGCCAGTCCAATAGCTGCATGCAGCTTCAGCGCGCATCGAAATTGACACTCTTATTACAAACCGGCCACTCACCTCTGCATATGTGTATGGCTAATGTTCCAATGAAAATATGCATGAAACAAAGTGCTTTCAATAAAAGTGATTGGACGCGACGGTGATGACAACTTGACAAGCAATGTATCTAACACAACTAGCTAGCTAGCTACTGCTTTACTTGCAGGAGCAACCTGCTGCATGCCATGGACAAAACAACACTTTGTGGGGTTCGTAAAGAGGTACAATCAAATTGCTGACACCCAAATTGGATGGTGAACAGCAAGAGCTTTTCAACAAGCATATTTTTTAAGTGGCAATCATCAATTGTTAAACGCAGTCGAATTTTAATTTTAATTGGTTTTGTATATCCCTAACCAGCTGCAGTAAACTCGTGCGAGGTTCACCAATCACCATGAGTGAGTGAGAGACCAAACATGTGTAACCTCTAGCCAAATATGCTCAATACAATGAAATCGATACTGTGAAAAGAAGAACATGCAAGTGATGCAACATCATAAATATAAAGAACCACCATAAATAGCGTTTGCATTCCTGACCGGTAATGACGTACGGCCCCAAGGAAAATTAGAGCTCCTTGTCCATCCAAGATATGGGATCCTTGCATTCTTTAGAAATTTCTGAGATTTCACGTTGGTTTGAAGTGCAAAGCAAAGAACCAGAAACAATACGAAATCATGAAGCAAATGGACACAGAATCAGAAAACCTCACTAAACTGGCAGAGAGGTAAAGGCCTCAATTTCCTTCAACCAAATTTTGAGAAGTGTTATTTCTACTTTGTTTGATTTCTTAGACAGTGAAGAATTGTTGTATCACTCAAATCGATTCATAAGATTTTGTGAGCGGGTGTTCATTGAAGTGCGTAAAAAAGAGGTTGGAAATTAATATGAGATTGAAAATGGGAGAGCTTTCCAAATTGCCACAAGAGATGAAGGTGCAAATCCTTTCAAGGCTGCCTCCAAAATCTCCCTTATGCGATTCAAATGCGTCCATAGATCATGGCATGCATTGATCAGTAGCTCCAACTTCGCAGCCAAACACGTCTCCTTTTCAAAGGACAACAAACTCTCCTCCACCACCACCATTCTCTTCAAACGTTATGTTATTGACCTAAACACTCCTGTACTCATGTTTCACTCGAGGACCTTCATGTACCACTATCCATGGGACAAAAAAGAAGGGAGATATGGACAGGGATCGAGTACGTAGACCTTGCATGTCACTGCAATGGGATCATATGCATAACAGATTACAGGAAAAGAGTGGTATTATGCAATCCAGCAATCAAGGAATTCAACCGGCTTCCGGTGTCAGTCTTGCACTCTCTTGTGCTGAAATTAAACCTCAAGGTTCATCCACAGCTGCTGTCGAATTCGGCTGTGATGTGAACAATGAAGATTACAAGGTCGTCAGGGTTTTATATACTGAACGAAAATTTAACGAGAAAAATGATACTAAAATACATCCTCCCAGTGCGGAAGTATATAGCCTCGCTACGAAGTCCTGGAGAGAAATTAAGGCTGGTGCTCTTGACAATGGAAGTATAAACGTTTGGCCTGATTCAACTGTTCATATACTGTAAGGGAAATCTATATTGGCGTGGACATGAAGATGAGAAGGAATACTTTGAAGTTTCACTTTCCTATACAGACGAGGATGCTAATTCAGGAGGAGAGGAAACATTTATATACGAGGACAAAGAGAGGGTCATTTCATTTGAAGTAGCCAGTGAAACGTTTCATGTAATGAGAAATTCAAATGGTTACTATTACTATCACAAGGTTTTTGGGTTGTGGAAGGACTCCATTGCTGTAGGTCTTAGTTGGTGTGCAGACTATCAATGCGTACACATATTTGTTCTGACTAACAATGATGGCGATGAGGCGTCGTGGATAAACTGCTTCGCTATCGAGCCAATTGTGTACATTGAGTTTCAGTTGGCTTTTACTGGGACGAGTGGGAAGTCTATTTTGGTTGCTGTGAATAAGTGTGAAGTTGTTTTGTATGACTATATTACCAAAAGAGTGAAGTATCTTCCAGTTAATGGAGTGTCTCTGTGGAACAGTCGAGCTCTTTTTTACATGAATAGTGTAGTTTCAGTTAAGTAATACAGTGATTGTAGCGATAGAGTTCCTAACCTTGTTCAGGAAGCTTGATCAATATATAAGATGTACATAATGATCGAAATCCAGAAGTACATGATGACACAGCTGTTTTGTGGTGTAATTGCTTCCGGATTGTTTTTATGAGCCAGAGGCAGGTGTTCATGAGATAAGTATTGCTACGTGGAATGGATCATGTATATTCATGGCCTTCCTTCCATTATGTATTTGAAATTTGGGTGGTGAATTGAATGACTTTGGTGGCACACAGTGTTATTGGATTAATAACACAGTTTAGCTTCCGACTGAACTTTATGCACCAGCATTACTTTGGAAGAACTAGGGCTATTTAACGTAATATGTTTGCGTTGTGATTCACTAGCACCCTTTGAAGTTGTTGCTAGTGCGTATAGTATAGTTCAGTCACGGGAGGCAAGAAGCATGATATAATTGAATCAAGATCTGAATGGATTAATTAGATTATAAGAGAACAGTATTACAGTCATGTATATGATTCCTTACAGCCCCAAGTATGCCTACATCGGCAGATGTTACTGATAACCTAACATTGTATTTGGTGGTAATCCAGGAGTGGAGTAGTTAGTTTTTGCTTAGGCACACCCATGATTTGAATTGATTATTAGGACAGGATTTAGTCGACCTTTCGCATATATCACATTCTAACCCAGTCAAACAAAAAAAAATTGATGGATCACTTTTCATGAGTCAACAAATGCAGGTGAAAAGTTTTCTTTCATTTCATCACTGGCTACAAATCAACAACAGTATACCACACAAGAAAGATAAATCACTTGTCGGGAAAGATAAATTTAATGTCCAGTATATCAGGGAGGGTCTGGTAACATGAACACAGACATGCTTTTTGCGCAAAGGCTAAATACCCATCCATACTCTGAAATGGTATTCTGAACTAACAAGATATGAATCTATGCATAATAGTTGAGGCTGGCCTTCTTCTTTGCTTGAACTTGTATAATACCTTCATTGAAATCTTCGTGGTTTACCTGAAGAAAAAAAATGACCCATGAGATAAAAAAATATAGGGCATGGAACTTGTGAGAAGTATGTTTACACAGTTCCCCCAAAAGATCAAAGTTATAGGTACGAAATCAGATAGAGTACCTCAGTTGCATCACGGCGAAGGGCTAGCATGCCTGCCTCCACGCAAACTGCTTTTAGTTGTGCACCATTGAAATCATCAGTGGAACGAGCTAATTCTTCAAAATTGACGTCCGGGTGAACATTCATCTTTCTGGAGTGAATCTATAAAATCAATGCAACACATTATGTTAGAGCCAGCTCAGGGCTAAATATTCCCAAAAGAGAACCAATTACAAAAGACGAACCTGCAGAATCCGAGCTCTTGCTTCTTCAGTGGGATGTGGGAACTCAATTTTACGATCCAATCGACCAGAACGCATAAGAGCAGGGTCGAGGATGTCAGCACGATTTGTTGCTGCTATAACCTGTTATTTTGAGATAATTAGTCTAACTCAACAGGAAAGTGTCGGAGAAACTTCATAATTTATACCATGGTCTATATTCAATTCTATATAAAGTCGCCAGATGACAAGCAATTGTTCTAACCACTGCATATAGTTATATTATATTTTTAAACTATATTCTCAAGAGAAGTGAATATATGAAAACCAACAAACCTTGATCCGGTCATCGCTACTAAAGCCATCGAGTTGATTAAGCAATTCAAGCATAGTACGCTGCACCTCCCTATCACCACTGACTTCACTGTAACCAATAACAAAAGAACAAATTCAATCAGGAAAGCGCTTGACTTCAAAATTTCTGACTCTAGTAATACAGAGATGGGAGTGGAAGAAAAATACGCGCATACTTGGCACATAGATGTTATCTTATGTGAAAAACAAAAGTTAAATCAAAACTGAGTGCGAGGAAATATAGTATACCTATCAAATCGCTTTGTTCCAATTGCATCAATCTCATCTATGAAAATGATGCACGGAGATTTCTCTTTTGCAAGTTGAAAGGCATCACGAACAAGTTTTGCTCCATCCCCAATGAACATCTACATAGAATGCAAGGCATCGTGATTAAAGCTAAGAAACTTCACAAACTAATTCAATTCTTCATGATACAAGGACATAAAACTTTAAGAAACAGTTGATCCTTGTGTAAACAGAACAATAAGATAGGTATAAAAGGAGCAAATTGCAAAGCCAAAATAAAGAAAATTAAACAATAACGTGGCATTAAAGCATCCTTAAAAACATAATCATGCATTCAATAAAACAGGAATTATAATGATAATAGCAATAAGAAATTATGTTATACCTGAACCAGTTGTGGACCTGCAAGTTTCAAAAAAGTGGCATTCGTTTGTGCAGCACAAGCCCTGGCCATTAAAGTTTTACCAGTTCCAGGAGGTCCATACAAAAGCACTCCCTTTGGTGGGCGAACCCCTAATTTCTGAAATCGCTCCTTGTGTGTCATGGGTAAAACAATTGCCTCAACCAGTTCTTGAATCTGTTGCAGCCAAATAAAAAAACAAGTATTAGGGTACAGAGTCCATATATTGGTGGATACAAACAGTGTGCAAGTCAGCAGAGCATGCTTGAAGCTGGAAACTTGCCTGTTTCTCTAGCCCTCCAATATCATTGTAATCTTCAGTTGGTTTCTCATCAACCTCCATAGCCTTCACTCGGGAATCATACTCGGATGGCAAAGTATCCAAGATCAGGTAACTATCTTTGTTCACACCAACTAGATCTCCAGGCTTTAATTTATCAGGGTCAACAAGCCCAACCACAGGCAGAAAGATTGTCTGCAGTCAATAAAAACCAATACATTTAGTTAGGTCCAAAATAAACTCCATCACATTTGAAGAAAATCAAGGAACAGCTACATGCTGGGCTACCTCTGAGTTCAACAAAGTCTAAAAAAGTTCATGTAGACAGATTAAAAACTAGTTTTCCAACTGATGAGGAACGACATTTCAAGAATCGAATTGCAGGAAGGATAAACAAGAGCCAACAATTTCACTAACCGCACTCTTTACTTTCACAAGTAATATAATATATATTGAGCAAAAGTTTAATCAGCGGGCATTACCTGACGAGTAGATGTTTTCAAAACAACACACTTGCCCTTTCTTTGTGAGTCAAGATCAATGTTTGCTCCATCTTCCTCAGCTTCATCTTCTGGATTCATTTCTAATATCTGAAAACCAGGTAATGTTAGAAGAGCAGCAGACACATCATCTTAAAAATCAGGCTAGGAGCTAGAAGATCTGCATGTATATTCTATACATACAGCAAAAGACTCAGAATTAAAATTGCATATCATAAGTTTATAAAGTCCAACAAGGCCTCAGTGTATGGTGACAAGAACAATTTATAAAATAGTTTATAATATGTCTTTAAAAAGCTTAAATTTGTATCAGTACAAGTCTGTCATAAGTTGAACTTAAGATAATGCATATCAAGCACATAAACCAGGCTAACAAATCAACTTGGACACTTTTACCCTAATTGTGAACCACAATAACTATGCTTACAACGGCTAAACAACTTTAAAACTCCATAGGGATAAAAAGCATACCTCAACGATGTTGCCGACCAAGTAGGGCAACTGCTTATTGAGCTTAATCTTCTCCTGATTCTCCTTTATCTTCTCCTTGTACGAATCCAGCTCCAAGTTTGTTCTTTGCAATTCTTCCTTCAATCCCAAACCAAAATAAGTCAGACAAATACACTAAACCAATCATTAAAAAAATTACTTACAAAAAGCCCAGATCAAATTTCCAGAACAACCCCAATTTCCATGCGAAAACAAAATCAAATTCGAGGGCTTTTTCGCCCTAATTCTCGTCAATAATTAATTACACGAAACCCTAGTTCCAATCCATAAGAGTTGTAATAAACCCTAGACCAGTAAAAGCTCAAGTTTAGAGAGAGAGAGAGAGAGAGGACCTTGAGGATTCGGATCTCGTTGTCGAGAAGACGAGTGGCTCTGACAATGTCGTCGGTGGTCATGGCGGCGAGCTGGTCGTCCTCGAAGCTCGTGTCCTCGACAACCATGTTGGTCGCCATATTCGGATTCCGATTTGCTTTTTCGCGACAGAGAGAGAGAGTTAAACAGAGTTTCAGATTTCGCAGAAACTAAGGACTAAAGACTTCAGAGAATGCTTTCTGCTTCTTGTTTGTTTATATACAAGGTTTTTCTTAAACAACACGAAGTGTGTTTTCTGTTCTGTTCTGTTTATATCTTTTGGGCCCAATCCATCTATTTGGGCCGACCTAGATGAAGTCGTTAACCTTCTACTAAGTGTACACCCAACAAAACTACTACTACACCCAACGTTTTAATTTGATATACATGAACGTCTATTTGATTCTTTTTAAGAATTACATACATAAATGAACGTTCAGCACCATGAGGTTTGGTTTTCTTGATTCTTCAATGCCCTGCCCTGCTTCACTTTCCTTGCTTCTACTTAATAGGAGTGCAGTTTAATACTTGTAACTTCTTGCTGGGTTTTGCAGGATTCATTAAGATATAGATAGTGTGGAAAAATTGATTAGAGATCTAAATTTAAAATTAAACATTTGTTGGTTGTTGGGGTGTTCAGAATTCAACAGGACTGTTATAAGGATGCAGAGTATGAAGAAATATAGATTTAAGCAAATTTACACAGAGATGATGAGTTGAGAGAGATTAAACTGATCAAAATCAAATTGACATGAACATTTCAGCTACATTAGCAATCTGTATAACAAGTAGCATACATGATGGATGCTTGCTCGATCGATGATCAATCTCCTCTACTTGAAATTAACAACAAAATCACAAGAGTGAAAAAACATATGCGACTTTGATAAGTAAATTCTACTGTATGTATTTTCAAGTATGACAAGTATATGTATTTTCAAGCTCTATGATTCTCAGGTCGGCCCGAAACGATACTGTTGACACAAATAACAGCTTCAGCATTGTGAGGATGACAACCGTGACCGGAAGTGTTAATGTACTTAAACTTATGATGAGTTTCAAAGTTGTGAGTGCATATACGCCCATCTTTCCCAACCATAAGCATTTCGTCCTTCTTCCACAACACCAAGTCCTTCGCAATCCCCATTACGACATCTAGGGTTAACTGTTTTGTCCTTCACATCACCAAAGCTATTCAACACCCATAATCCATACGCATCATGCATTCCGCATACGGGATCAGCACCTATAAGAGAATACAAGCCAAACAGAGCAACAGACTCATTCCAAGGAATGATGTGCATGTCGAAAAACCTGGCCATTGGCTCGTATAAACAAGTCGGAAGCAATAAATCATCAAAGACTTCCTCACTCATATCAAATGCATGGATCATCTGCCTAGGATAATAATAATCGTCATCATAGCGGTCCATGCATTCCTTTTGTCTCTCACTCCCCATCCAATAACAAAATCCTTTCCCGTAGAATTGGTGAAACGTAGGCTCTAATATTGAACTTTCTGTTTCTAAACTATAGGTCTTGATTTCTCTCCAAGAGTCGGTACTCAAGTTGTATACTTCTACTCCGGGAACGTAGAAAACTTTACGATCCTCACCTATACTATCTTCCCTGGAATCCACAACGTTTAAAACCTTGTAATCTTTAGACTTGGAATCTTAGCCGAGTGCCATCGAATTTATACACCCATCCATAAGGCACTGCTTGGGAAGAATCTTGAACTCTTTCATTGCTGGATTCCATAACACAAGGGGGTTACCATTACCCAGACCAAAAGACATACAAATAATTCCACGACAATGTCCTACAATAGTTCCAGCAAATAGAAGTTCTATATCCATGAAGTTCCCCCTGGTCGTACAATCAAAAGCAGCCGGAATGGGAATGTCCTCCACTACAGAATGAGTGTCATGCTCATCATCGTTGGACAAAGTGATCGACGAGCATAGAACTTCCCTCTCTTTGGTTTTGCTGTCCCTGAGGACAAAACGCTTGCAGAAGAAGGATGTGGTGTGCCTATTGCACATGGAAGGGTGCTTTTCTATGAAGCTTGAACTGATGATCAAGGAGTGCCATGTTTTGTGCACGCATTTAAATCGCATCACAGATTTGGGAGGCAACCTTGATAAGATTGACTCCATAATCTCTTCAGATCGACATTCTGCAAAACTTTGATGTTTTTTATTCCAACATGCATGTATATCTTGTTTCTGTCTAAACCCGGGGGCCTGGTAGATACAGATGAATCCAACTTGATCTCATGCAATCCTGCTTACTAAGAGGAATACCGGGCGGGCCGGTCTTCTCCTCTTCGATGCCTAAGTTAGTATAGTTGGGATATATATAACCAAGGCACGTATGTAAGCGGGGAGAGAGATAAGTTACTTATTAAAGAGGGTAGTTGGGGCCCTTATATAGGTGGTTGGGGGTGAGGGCTGGCCTCACCCTTCGATGTGGGGCTGGTTCCCTTCTGTTTGTACATTCTGGTGCCCTCTTTTATAGGCTGGCGCCCTCGGTCCCAGAGTCCCTGGTGGCAGGATAAAGTGCTGGACCCCGAGGCCGGGTGCTGGTGAGCCGGTCCCGGGCCCTGGTGCACTTGCTGTGGGCCTGCTGTAGCCTCTCTGCGGCTACTGTCAACATATCTATTACATAAACAAAAAGAATGAATACTAACGTCAGTTTCCAAAAGATTCACCGACAAATAGCTGGTGTTCGTGTTTTGAATTTTGATATTTGGTTGGTTGAAATGAGATTTGAATAACACGAAGTTCGAATGGAAAGTTTCATGAGCTCATCATATAGAATGAATACCTCTAATGTTCGAGCGCACTAACCGTTACTTGCTAGGAAACTTAAGAAGACATTGCTAAATTTGTTATTATAAGAGTAAGACTCGGCAAAAACTGAATAAACTAAAAAGGAAAATCAACTATTTTACCATGACATTTGGAGCATGCAAGGAGAACCGTTCCCATGAGTATCTGTTAAGCAATTACTTGGGTAAATTTGAATGGGATTAGCTCACATGGTTGTGAGGTGTAATTTTCAAGAAATTAATATCATTAATTTATTATCGAGAAATGTTTAAGTAACGCAAATATATGTCTAATAAATAATATTTTTAATTTTAATTATATTTTTTAACACATTATTATATTGAAATATCCAAAACAACCGCCGGCATAGGAAATCATTAGCCGGATACAAGAAGGAAAAAATTCACCATTGGTACCCAAACTTACCTCGCTATACAAGAAAGGTACCCGAACTTGAAAAACGATCATCATGGTACCCAAAGTTTTAAATCCTATTATAGAGGTACCTAGCGTGTTTTGACCGGCTGGCTTCCCGGTTTTTGATGACGTGTCAGTTCGCATTTTGATTCCGAGGGGCAAAATGGACACAAAACAATCAAAACTGTAGGGGACCAAAATAGTATTAATAGCTTTTCACAATTCCGCACATAAATAAACTTGTTGCTCTAGTCCCTTGCTTTTTATACAGAACTCAAACTCAAAAGTGTTCCTCAAGCTCAATATCAGAGAGATCAGAAACCTAGAAAAACCAAAGACAAGAAGAAGAAGAAGAAGAAGAAGAAGAAGAGAGAGAGAGATGGAGTCTATCTTCGGTTTGGTCGGACACGACTTCGCAGAACGGTCCGTAAAACTCTCGAGTCTTACAGTATTGGACCTGTTAATCTCGGGGTTATAATGGACTACAGGCGCTTGTGGAGGACTCGGAATAAAACTCTCCGGCGCAGGAAGAGCCTTGACTTCATTCACATCCTGTTTCACCTCCTCATCAACAACATAAACCCTCTCCTCCTCCCTCTCAGGACTACTCTTGGGCCCATCTTTCTTCTCCTTCAGGTAACCCTCAAGTGTCCCCAACAGCTGATCAGTTATCCTCAACACCTCAGGGTACTCAGACGTCCTCGCAATCCCCAAATCCTTACACCAACCGTAAAACAACCACAATGCATCAATCATCTTGGCCGCATTTACATAAACATCAAACGCCTTAACACAGTCCCCATACTCCATCTCCCCAAACCGATCAAGCAACACCCCCAACGCCTCGCATATATCAACATACAGCTTGAAACTCTCCTTCACAACTCCATAAAGCGAAACAATCACCAACCTACTCCTCCTCGCCATCCCCGCCGGCCTACACCCCAAAACTCTCTCTAGTATTCTTAGCAAATCAGTCAACCTCCCCGACACTCTCTCCGACCTCCTCTCTTTCTCCCCCCCATTCACTATTTCACTCCATTTCCTCTCCCCCACCTAAAATTTAATCCCGCAGCAGCTTCCTCCTTCCTGTTAGGCTCCAAATTGGAAGCACCCATCATTTCAGTGTCCAGTGGCTTGGCTACAAACCTGACTGCATCCCAGTCCCAAACGTTGGGGTTCCAGCTGTTGGAGCTGGGGTTTCCGAATCGTGGCTACGAATTTGGGTGCTGATAGCTGGGGTTTTGGTAGGAGAGATCGCGCTTCTTCTTGGCCATGGCCGGTGGATCACAGAACCGTGATGAAAGTGATTGCCGGAGGAAAATTGGGGTAGCAACTTGAGCACCAACCTCTTCCATACAGATTCACAAACAAACCCCAAACAAATTCTGTACCAAATCCATAACAAAAAAAAATTCAAAAAGTTAATTAAAAATCATATGTGCTTCACGCAAAGATTGGGAGCTGCCAAATGAGCTACGGTTGAATAAAAAAGCAAAACTTACGGTATTAAAAATCGGGAAAAAAATCCCTAAAAAATCGTAAATTTCATACCTTTGACTCAAATCTATTTATGCGGTCCACATCTTTCTAATCTTTCCCCTCAAATCTTCACTTTATACTCCAAACAAGCAAATTGAACTGAACAGAGACATAAGAAATTCCAATCGATACGAAACCTTCTTCCTTCTACCGATCTGAATCTAGCATATCTATGCAAGTCTCACTGACGATCGAAAATTCAGAATCTTCCGACTCCTCCCAGCTCAACACGCAACACAACCCAGGAATCTAGCATATCTATTCACAACTTGACGACGAGAACTTCCAGGTCCGGCACGATGGTGCCGGCGACCTTCGCGAGGCTAATGCTGGTCTGGTCCTTCACGGCGCCGATGGCCTTGCGAATCGTGCTGGGCGCCATTGCTATATATAAATTGGACTCTGTGTTTTTTTCTGTGAAGGATGATCGGGTGAGTTGGATGGATGTGATGTGATGGAAGGCGAAGATGAAGTCCGTACGATCGGAGAGCGGCGGTGATCGGGTGGACGGACAGGTTCAGAGGACTGAAGATAATACGGTCCGTAAAACAGTATTGGACCTGTTAATCTCGGGGTTATAATGGACATTTGCCCCTCGGAATCAAAATGCAAACTGCCACGTCATCAAAAACCGGGAAGCCAGCCGGTCAAAACACGCTAGGTACCTCTATAATAGGATTTAAAACTTTAGGTACCATGATGATCGTTTTTCAAGTTCGGGTACCTTTCTTGTATAGCGAGGTAAGTTTGGTACCAATGGTGAATTTTTTCCATACAAGAATCTCTATCATTCATTCAAAAAAAATGTCTATATAATTTTGGTTTTCAACACAAAGTGGAAAAAAAAAATAACCCAATACACAGTGGGCTTAGAACAATGAAAGCCCAGAAATGTAGAGCCCGTTCTATGCCTTACAGAAACAAAGGAACAATGAAAGCCTCTGCAGTTCTGCTCGGTTTGATTAGGGTTCACAGGTAAACAACTAATTTCTCCCTCTTGTTCGTTTGTAAGATTAGAACTGAACAAAATATGTATGCTCTTTTGTATAATATTTCTGGGTTCCTTCACTTCTGATTTTCTCTCTCCCTCTTTACTCTAAGAAACCAGAGAGCTTCTCAGCCCTCGTCTCCGCCGCGACATTCCTCGCCGGCTTCTCCGCATCGCCGTGAACTTCGACTCGCGGCGCCTTCGATTATTGGCTCTGTTTCCCAGGTAGGTTCTCTCTCTAATTTGATTGAGAACTAATTTCTCCCTCTTGTTGAACTACTCTCACAGTCATGTAATTGCGAATTGGCATTAATATATAACTTAAAAAGAATTAGCAATAGAATTATGATGGTGATCTTTATTCTTAATCTGTGATGGGAAAGCATATATTATGCAATTCTGAAGTACTTAGTTGGGTTACGTCGGGAATGACAAGGGTTTGGGGAACTACTCCGTTTGACTCTGTAAAGCTTTATTCATTCCAATTGTTGACCTGTTCATACATTTAAAATGGAAATCCAACCGCTCACTTTCACAGTAGGGTCTCTTCTTGTTCATTTGTAAGATTAGAATTGTGCAAAATATGTGTGCTCTTTTGAATAATATTTATGGGTTAGAATGAATTATTTCTCCATCTTTTTTTGTGTGTTTTCTTCTGCTCTTTTTCCGTTCAATTTATGGGTTCATGGTGTCTTGTTCTTTGTATAGAGCCTTTGTTCTTTGAGGTGTTTGGGCAGCTGTCCCTGAGTTGGTTTTTGTTGTTTTGGGTTCTGGATTTACCAACTTATTGAGGGATTTGGGGTTCTACCTTTCCTTCTCTTGTCTCTTCTTTCTTCTTCTTTCTCATCGTTCCCTTCTTTTTTCTTCAATTGCACACTGATTTGTCTTTGCAATTGATTATAGGGGATGAAGTGTTGTTGTTGTGACTATACAGTAGGTGCTTTGTGTCATTAATCTATAATTTTTCAATGTAAGAGTACAGTTTGAAGTTTTGAAGCTATTTCAAATGAATAAGGGCTGTCATGCTATGAATCATAGGTTGATTGTAGAGTTTGGTTGAATTTTGAAGTGGTGGTCAGATACTGATGTTGCGTGTATAAAGGATTTAGAGTAGTTGAATTTTTGGTTAGTCATTTGTGGCATTTTGTATACTTGGAAAAAGTCAGTTTACCAAACACTCAGCTACTTTGCTTATCAGTAACTTATTCTCATAAATAAGTATAAGTCAGCTTTTACTTATAAGCTCAGCTGCACCAAACACACCCTGTCAGTCCCCAGCACGTTGTTTGCGAAAGACATCACTCCGGTAAGCCGCTATTAATAGAACCGAAATCCCAAGATGCTTTTACTTCTAAAGGAAGATCATTTCAGTTGGAAAAGTTGCATCTTTGTTACTTGTAATTGTTGGGGTTGCGGAGATAGTTGCTCTTGATTAGTTAGTACTTCTGTTTGTGATGGGCATGTAAAGTTTATTCTCTGCTGTCTGCTGACTTAGGAAGAATCCATATCATAATTTACACGGGGGTTTAATTGGATTAACCATAGTAGTATTTTGTTCGTAGCTTAAGAAGTTTCACACCAGAGTTTGGGGCAACTAGTTTTATTGCTTTCTTTCAGAACTCTAAATGACTATCCTTTGAGCTGTTGCATTGCCTAGTGTGTTTCAGATTTAGACATACGGCTCCGACCGTGTTGGGTTTTAATAGCTAAGATCTTCTGTTTCGTTGGTTGTTTACCCAAAAAAGTAGCTTCTGTCATATTCTGTATAACAGAGAAGCCATAAAATTTAAAATCTAGGAGCACGAGATAGACAGTTCATGTGGACTTGATTGAAGAACACACTTACTCGAGCGTAGATAGGCCAAGACCGTTATGAATGTCTCTTCTCGGCAAACAATGTCCGTGTGTCCCATGAGATGCTTAACAAAAGTAGATCTTTCTGACAGAAGTTTCTTTGAGTGATTTTGATTTGATATAATATTGACTTTCAAGTCAAAAAGGTGATTGATACTTTGTTAGTGATATTAATCAGATGTCTGTGATACTGTGAATAGTAATTCTATTGTGTTTGCTGCCTCATTTGGTAGCCTTCTTTTGTGCATATGTATATGTTTTCGCTTGCCTGTTGTGGGAGTTCTATTTGATGGTAATACTGAATTGCTGTTTCAGTTTTCATATTATAATACTGCTCTTTAGTTGGTTATAATGTGTTTCTGTATGCACCTCCATTTTCTCAAGCTTGCTGAGAAGTGTAGGACAAACATATCACTGTAATATTCTATCACTTAGTGTTAACTAGTATGAAGCTAAAAAAAATCTTAAAAGTTTCAGTCACACTTTTATGTTTGTATTTGTTTGCAGACAGAGATGGTAGTTCCTCCTCCAGTCAGGCCGCCTACTATTACAAAGTTTCTGAAGCCTTATGTCCTGAAAATGCACTTCACAAATAAATTTGTAACTGCACAGGTCATCCACTCACCAACTGCCACTGTAGCCTCTTCCGCAAGCTCTCAGGAAAAGGCCTTGAAAGAAAGCTTGGAGACGCATCGGGATGTGGCTGCTGCTGCCAAGATTGGGAAGATATTAGGTGAGCGTCTGCTGCTCAAGAACATCCCTGCTGTCTCAGTCCACTTGAAGAGAGAACAGAAATATCATGGCAAGGTTAAAGCTGTAATAGATAATGTGGTGGAAGCAGGTGTTAAGCTCCTTTGATCTAGAAGCACATGAGAACAAGGGAAAAGTGCTAGAGTTTGATGTTGCAAGCTTAGTGTATCAGACCCTGTTTATGTGTTGTTGTGGTCATGAACACATAAGAAAAATCGATTCAATGGAGATTTCTTCTGTTTCAGGTTGAACGCTGATTTTGATTCCCATTATAGTATTCATGGCAATGCTCCTTATAAGCTGTTGTCACCACGTAGATATAAGTGATTGATCATAGGGATGGTTTAACATGATTGATCATAGGAATGTTTACGATGGTGTATGAAGTAGATTTAAGCAAAGGAGAACCCAATCCCACGTTTGTATTGAGCAATAATTGAGCAAATTTGAAATAATCTTCGATAACATATACAACACTGGCTAAAGCTTGTAATCGATGATTATTATAATAGAAACTGAAAAAGCTTCATTTGTCAATCAACACACCCTCTTTCTGAAGTCTCCTAAATTCACTATGAAAAGTATAGCACATCGGTAGAATTTAAAGCTTCCAATATATTCCCAACCAATGCAAAATGCCAGCAACTATGCCCCAAAACAAGATCTCTGCAAAGAGGACATAGAGCAGAATGCCTACTCTCCTTGAATGCCAAACCCCAACAAAAATGTGCTTCTGGATCCAATATATCTGCCACAAGTAGAAGAAATATTACTCCTATCAGTATCAGCTGAAAAACAAGCTAGAAAACCAGAGTTTTGGTGAGATGATAATCTATGTAGCTTGGTAATTGCAGGAAGAGAATGAAGCTATGTGAAACGTACTAGTGTATTATGGGGGTCCTTGTAATACCACCCATTGAAGAATCCTGCAAAGATGCCTTCAGCTGCCATAACATAGACAAACATAGCATTCATGCCGATCCATTCCAGAGGAAGAAACATGTACTTTATATCACAGATATCAACCTGGAATGAGAGGATATCAGCTTTAATAAAGAGGAGTCAACAAAAAATTTGAAATCCATAATATTTCCATGATAATATCCTAGCATCCTACCATGATGTAGAAGGCTGAAAACACCAAAGCTGCTGCTCCAGATGTTATGCATACGTAGCTAAATGTATATAGCTGCTTATTTGAAGGGATTGCTACATCAGGGACAAAAGATTAGAAAGAATAATGGAGAGGTATGCGCAAAACAGGTTGTATACACTTCACCGCAGTTCGCACCATGAGTGAAATGAAGAACATTTCCTACACTGAGGAGCGCAAACCCCATTAGGATCCAATGCTTCAATCTAGCTCGATGACCCTTTAAATGCATAAATTTACGTAGTAAGAAATAGTATAGACATATTCCAATCAGCAAGTATACCAAATTACAAACTCAGCAGTTAGTTAACCTTCATATGTATAAGCACATGTCCAGAATGTACTCCGATGATTGTGGAGAGAATTGCAGATATGGAGCTACATATATGAAGAAATAAACCAGATAAGTAAACAGTTCTAGAACACTTCTCAGCCTTTAACTATACTTGATACACATTAGATCTGTTATCTATGAACCTTAAATATCAGATTTGAATATTTATGACAAAACCTGGGACACATATAATGTGAGAATATGAATTGCTCTACTTCCAAGTACCTTTCTCAACTTTAGAAGCCAAAGGAAATAAGTTGTCATATCCAACTTCCAGCCTTGATCTATGATATAACAAAGGCAGAGGTTATATTACCTTACAATTCCTTCAGGTTCAAAAGGACCACGGCACCATGATGGAGCACCATTTCGGAAAGGTCCTTCATATGGGGAATTCTCAGTGCAAGCCTGGGAATTCAAAATATTTAAATATGACAGTGTTATAATTTTTTGATGATCAGAGAATGATTAAACCAAAGGAAGAGAGATAGACTACATACTTTGGATCTTTTCCAAGCTGGATGCTGATACATGTGATTGATTCCCAACACTTGTCTATCGATGTATCCCACTGCATTACAAGGAGGATCTAGTACTCCTCTAACGCCACAGAATACCTGAAATTGAAATTAACGTTTTCACTAATGAAGGTGTGATATAATTTCATGTTTTAAATTCCAACCACAAACAAAGTTTCATAACTCAAAAATTCTGTAACAATTTGCACATGCCAATCATTTATAATTGTCTGATATGAGAACCAAAAGCTTACTGTGTAACTTTTCCCATAATCACTACTGTCTCTGTCGCGGACGGTGAATTTCCAATCAGGAACATATGTCCCATAAATAACAGCAAAGTAAGTAGTGAGAACACATGCAGCAACCAGCCTGGAAAATTCAAAATGGAGAATCATCAGTAATTGTTTTACCAAAAAAGAATCAGCAAAGGAAAAAAACCGTAGCATTGCAGTTCATAGGAATACCATTGCCAATAGTATAACTTGAAAATGGAGAGCCTGCCAGGTGCCATATCTTTGGTTTGTGCACATTTCAAGAAAATCTCTATCAGTGCCACTACCAGATATGCAAGAGCAATTCTCTACAGAGGGTGACTAGGATTACTACATACTCCCATGTCTCTTTACAATGAATTACTAACAGCATTCAAATGCATATCAATCACCAACCTTACCTGGAGAATCCCACACCACCTTATCTCTTTCATGTCAACACCATATGTTAGCTTGTCAGGAGCATGTGAGAAACCTCCTTCAGAACATTTCAGAGGCATGTTAACATCACTTCCAGTCCTTAAACACTATCATGAAGAAAATGTATTGAAATGTATACATTTGCCTTTATCTTGTAAGCGACCTCTAACCCTAATAGAAGAAAAATTAGTTTCTTCATCTAAGCAAATATATGCAGAGTGCAACCATCACAAGAAAAGAAATACTAATACATCATACACAGGCAGCAGATCTAAAAAATAATGACTGATGGGAATTTTATTTCCTAATTAGTAAAGTAAGATTCTCCTCCTCACCCCTCATCTAGGAATACATAGATTATGTGTTTCTTACATCAATGCAACATATAAGGAGACCTATAAAGAAAAAACTCAAAAAGTTCAAAACATGGATCACTGACCTTGTAATAGGAGACCCCAGAAAAGGAGCTTGAGAGTTCTAAGAACCACCTTCTTGACAGCCAAAAGTTGGTCTGGTATTCTCTATAAGGAAAATGTAATCAAACTAATCACCCAACGAAGAATTGCAACTTAGTGCTGTGACTAATAACACTCTTGAAATTTGCTGGGGACACAAATGATAGATGAAAATCAAACCTTGAGAGAAAGTGCAATAGACATTCCCACAATGAAGAGGAAAAATGGCATCACAAAGTCAGCCAGGTTGCAACCATTCCACGGTGCATGCCCAATAATAGGCCACTCTCCACCGGCATCATCAACCAAAATCATCAACTAGAATACAAATTCCACACATCAGAACTATGCTATGAAACCAAAACCAAAGAACTACAACAGAGTACATCCTCGAAAAACGAGTTTTCTATTCACTTTAGTCAGTGAAAATCATGATGAACATAACAAGAAGAAGGGGAACAAGTTGAGTACAGAGACAGTGAGGCCTCGGAAGATGTCGAGGGAGGCTACACGTCTCGGTTTTGAAGGCTTCTGGTCGGAAATATCGGGTTCCGACACGATGAGTTGTTGCTGGTTAGCTGTGTCGGCTTTGATTTCAGCCATCTTGCTATATGAAACACTGAGTTCAATGGTGGATAAAGGACAAGGACGGTGAGCCAAGACTATAGCTAAGCTTGTATGTAACTGCAAGTTGCAGGAATGGTGTTGAAAGACGGCATGGCTGCGTGTCAGCACTAACCAAACACGTGCTTCGAATTGGCAGAAAAGTTACAAAAATTAAAATAAAATGACAGCTTACGGAAGCGAGCTTCTCCCAATGCTTCCAAGCATCACACCTACGTTCGAAAACACTGTTTCAAAAATTACTAGTGTCTTCGGTAATTTGTATCTCCAAAGAGAAGAAATGGACAAATAATATGAGAAACTCTGGTCAGCTAGCATCCAATCTCGGTTTTATCATCAGAGAGGATACACTTCAACAGAAGGTAAATTTCTAAAGCCTTACCAAGTCCATAGTAAATTAGTAAGAACAAAGGTAAGGAGAAAATGCCTCATGGAGCATATCCACGTATGATTTGGCTAATTTGCATCATCCCAGAGTGATGAACAGAGACACAAAACTAAATAACAGATTTCAAGTAGGCCTAGGCAACTTAAGGATGATGTTTTCAATTAAAATCTCTTGAAAGAATAATGCACGGATGAGGCGGTTCATCAGAATCTTATAGCTTACAAACTCCCTAACATCTTCCACGAGTAATCAGCTCAACCCTGTACTATACAGACATAGATATCAAATATAATACAATGCACAAAACTGAGGGAGAAGCTCCAATGGCAGCTGACATCACTCGACAGAAAGGGAATGATAAATAGGCAAACCCTTAACCCTCTATGCATGACTGGCGTGCTCATGAAATGGGTCTAAATGGAGAAACATCGTTCTCTCAGTCAAATGCCTTCCAGTTGAAAGGGTGAATTCACTTTGTAATGCCAAGTTCTTTTGTGATATCTCTTGTCAAGCTAAACTGTAACGTACTATGCCATGGAAATAGGGTGCGAGTAACTGGAAGCTTTCTACGAAGATCCTGCAGAGCATTCATTCATTAAAGTTTGAAGGTTGTTTTACTGACACAAATCTAATTAGATATTTAATAATGGATACTGGAAGGATCTTTAGGTAAGGAACTCGTAAAGAAACTTTGTTCTGGGAAGGGAAGTTTCAATGGTACCTTAAAAGTGGTATCAGGCAAGTTTGAATAGGATGCCTGCAGGAGTAAATCGGTTAGTAAAAATCTCAAAATGTAAACAACAACATATATTTACTTGAGAAATCAACAAATGGTTGAACCTCAAGAGATGCCAAGTACTCTGCCTCATGTTGCCTTATCATGTTGCCTATGGTAATTGCAGAATCTTCAGAGGACTGCAATGAGGTTAGCGAAGAAGGCATCAATGGTTGAGAAGTCACATGCTTTCAGTTATGGGGGAAAATAAAACAAAGAAATGAAGCAGTCACAGGGAATGTGCTGTCAATAGTTTGTTGAAAGAATGACATGGGAACTGAATAAGATCAAAGATCCAAATATCCAATGATTATGAATATTTAAAATAAGGTCAGATAAAATGTACTCCTTTCAGACTTCAAATTGCTTAGAAGGTTAAGAAACATTAACTCCAAGAATTACGTCAACTTAATTAAGAAGATATGCAGGCTACTGATAAATACCATTAACTGTTTGCAACATCCTAGTAGGGACCAGACAAGATGACCCAGCCAACCAATATATAAACATTTTACTATTTACCAGCTTAGCAACACCAACTGCCATGTCTATAGCATTGAATGATCATTCAATAAGTACGGCCTACTAGTCATAAAGGTGTATGCCTCTGCTAGCCTTGATTAGAATTGATGTAGAAAGTAATACAATACCTAAGGCCTTAAGTTTCACAGAGCTTGCATAATGCATCTTCCCAAGTTAAACCAAAATATAATAGCAATAGTCACTTCACCTGAAAAATGGTTGAATCTTTGCATTCATGGTTTGCATCTAGCTGCACATTTCCCTCCTCAAAATAGTGTGCACCCACCTGAACAAGAAGATGCGAACATGGAAAGTAACAGTTTATTCTTAGTTAGGCCTTTATGCTAAGGAAATAAGCACATCGTAATATAAAGTGCAAAGAGATACATGAACCCAGGTTGCACATCTGTCATGCACCAAGTACAAAACAAACAATACCTGCAGTTTGCCTTTTAATTCCAGCACTTGTACTTCATCTTTGAACTCAATGCTCCACACTGAACGCCAACTACCATTGCTATTTAGTAGAAAAAATTCAACATTATATTCCTTATATTTGTAACTAAGAGCATACATGGTATAACTAAGAGGACATTCTCCAAAAAGATAAAAATAAATAAATAATAATAATAATAACAATAATAATAAATAAAATTAAAAATGGTATTACAAGAGGACACAGAAGAATCTTAACTGGTATTGGTGCAGACAATGTGCATTGAAATATAATGATAAAGAGCAGTAAACATTTGCGGGTTGAGTAGTTAAACTAATTTCACACACCAGAAATTTTGTGGGCTATATCTAGCAGCTGAAATCACTACTACAAGCTCAAAGTCAGATCCTGGGCCCTCTGCATCTTTACCATTCCCACAGTACACTGAGCTGAATCCTTTTGGATAAGCTTCACCCACATATCTAAGTATTTCTGCCTCCAAAGCACACCTGAAACAATAGGATAAGGAATTACACAACCCTACCCAAATACACAGAAAAACACAGATGCATGTACACACAAATGACATAAAGACAACTAAGGTCCATTCTATGGTACACAATCTACCGATACTTCATTCTATGGTATCAATGAAGTAAAACATAATCTGATGTATCAAAGTTGACATGAAAGTAGAGGGTAATCTGAAACACTGTGTACATAGAAGTATATCAATTCACCACATGACTGTAAATGCCTATTACAAATAGAGTTAGTATATTCAATCAAATATCCTGGAGCATACAAATGCTCAATTTTGCTTTGAAAGAAATTAGAAAACATACAGAATTTCTGGCCATAAAACACATATAACATGTACCTAAATTCCTCAACATATGCAGATGGAAGTTCCTCATCCAATGCGGGTCTCACGTCTGTACAAACCTGAACCAATTTTAGCATTAAATACTTGGTAAAAGACGAGATAATCAAAAGAAGAAAAGAAAAGGTGATACAGAGAAACAAAACAAGGAGTATAGAATGCACATGCATGATGTCATAAATTCTTCAGCAAGGAAGTCCACTAGGTGGTATGTAAGATACGACATACTTACAAAGCAAGGTAATAAAACACACATAAAGCTTTCAGATCTCAACTTTGATGGACTCGATGAAATTAGATAAAATGTATCTGAGCAAGCAGTAAACCAACTGCTCACTGTAAATGCATCAATGTTTTAACATAAGGATGCCCTATATGCAAGGGAAAGAAGTAATCAAAGCAAGCAAGTAGGAAATCCAAAACTACATTATATTCAAAACCCTAAACCAAACAAACTCGGACTTGCCTGTTTGATATGGTCAACTACAGCAACTTGAGCAGTCCTGGGATCAAGGTACTCATTCTTATTGAGCTCTCCGTAAGATGTAACTAGAACCTGCTCACACAAACAGTACATAATCCAATGTATACATCACATTATATACACACAAACTTAATAAAAAAAAATAAAAAAAAAACTCGGAAAATTGGAAACCGAAGAGAGGTGTTGGTAAACTTACATCACCGATTCCACCAGGCATTTCTAACGAAATCATCTGCGATTTGTTATAATGTGGGAAGGCCTCTGCCAACGCCTCTTCGTACAAAACGTCGTCGTTCAGTACCGCCTTGACATCTGCCACCAAATTCAAACAAACAAACGAAGGAACAAAATTAGAAACTGCTGCGATTCAAACGGCGTCGTTTGGAAATTGAATGAATACCTTCGGCGACGAATTGGATTTCGCCGGGAGGAGAGTTGAGGAGGAACCACTTGGCAATATCAACCTTTTGCTTCTCGTTAAGCTCTGATTCTTCCTCGTCCGCCATTTTTCTCTCTCTCTAAAACGCAGTAGGACTCTCTCTGGGATTGATTTGAAGATTCAGGACAAGAGAAGAGAGGAACAACTGTCTGAATCTTTGACCTTGAATATTACGAGGTGGACATTGGAAATTAGACGGTTCTGATTTGTTTACATGTTTAGACAACGCGTCGCAGAGGATAGTAACAACCGCTTGCGAGTTTCAAGTCTGCACTTCCATCGGTAAAAGAGAGGAGATCAGCTGTCTCCAAATAGCTTGTGCCAAATTTGTCAACATAGTACTACTAAGATATTAAATAGCATCCAACACCACTATTCGCTCATTCATATGTTATTAAACGAGTAGTAATAATATTATATTCAAATGTTAGGAGACAAAAAGTTCAACCCAAAAAAGAAAAACTTGAAAGTTGTGAGTTAGTGGTCAGATGTCGAAATTATAGCAACGTGACAGGTTTAACACAGGCTATTTGGGGACAGTTGATCTCCTCCCCTTGAAGGCGGACTACTTGGAGCTGTGTCGCTCAAAATGATTTTGTTTTGTGGGCCTTGGTTTTTTCATACTTCACCACCAAACGCTGCCGTTTCGTTGATGCGCCGATTAGGGTTTGCAAAGGAGTAATTAACTAGATTAAATGTAGTAGTGATAGAAATTCTTAGTCTGGAACTTGTGAACTATACAAGCTCAATGTGGATCATTTTGAAGTTTGAACTTCATTTCTTGCCTTCCACAGTAGTCCCATGAGACTAATACAACAGTTGAATAGCTTCAGTAAATTCAACTGTTTACATTGGGAAACAAAGCTCAGCTATTTATTACTTTCCTATCAAGCTGGGAAAAAAACAATCCAAACCAAAATTGTAGTTCATTTATGATGAACACCCTAGTTATAATTTACATATAAGCCTCCTCTACTAAAGTTAGAAATAATGTCAGGCGTAGTTCCATTGTGGTCGTACATTGGCTTCAAGAAATTGGTTCCATGCTTTCAAGGGGCCAAACCTTCTACCACCACTCTCAGGTGTTTCTACTGATGCCCTGCGGTTCATAAATAAGCCTCTGGCAGCAAACCCCATCAGCTCGGTAGGTTCCATAAGACTACGCATCCTTGAGAAACCCACTCGGAACCGATCAAAAGACCTGGGCTCTTGCGTACCAGCAATATTCAGTTGTTCTGGGATTTCTTCCATCAGAGAACCATGATTTAGTAATTGGGTTCCTTGAGCCAATTTGTCAACCTGAACTTTCAGTTGACGTAGTCGGTGACCGATTCTTGAGGATACCGCATCATATAACTTTCCTCTTGATAAATGTTTTGCTCCTTCATTATTTAGCAAATCATCAAAGTAGATTGGATCGCCAATGACCACAGTCACCTACATTTTCCAAGAATAGGTGAAAATAGTAAGCACGCTGAAGAAAGATATAGCTGATATCAAGGGCTTAAGCAGTACACAACTGGATATCAAGGCTTATTCCCTCATAAATAAGGGTAATGCAGTATCAAAAGTTTCTTCAAAACTTCAAGTTCAAATCATGGTTACAAGCATTAGACTACCTACCGTCTTGCCAATCCTTGGGAAGCTGGCCCCAATAGGCATGATGTCCTGCATCCCGCTATGTACAAATGGAACGACCATGGGAATATTGTCAGCATCAAGGACCAACCTGTCAAGTAAGAATATGCAATAAAAATTAAACAGTGTTTTAACAAAAAGAAAATGAATCTAAATGCAGTTCTTAAATCTGGCCCCAAGTTATTCAAGCATACAGGACATCTTACATAAAGATTCTCAAAGACCAAAGCTTGGGAGCCAACCCCACATTATCATTCACAAAAATATATCTTTTAAATGGTTTGAGTAAAACGGGATATCTCACTGAAACACATTTTCAAGACAAATCCTCACCTCCCAACACCTCTCTTGGATGACCCCATGGTTTTTCCACCATCTCGAGAACGACTACCTTCTGGGAAGATGTGAACCCAGCCACCTTGATTTAATTTTGAAATAGCAATGTCCATACCCTGAACCAAAAAAAGAAGATAGATGATGTAGAGGAACCTGGATATGAGACATAGCCTAACAGTAAAGCCAATGAACACAAAAATTGTACACTATACAGTTAAAAAAATAATCTATCCATCTCTCAAAACACTTTTTTATGGCTAGGGCCATTGAAGTTACACTCAAGTCGTGCACAGAAGCTTCGGAAACTATACAAATTATAGGGTCTGAACTAATAAGAATGAAAGAGTACCTTCTGGTAAATCCCATCACCACGAGCAACTGGCAAGACTTTGACAGATCGGAAAAATGCTGAAGTTACAGGATTCGAAAAACACCTATCAGATGCACAGAGTGTCCACCTCAAGTTCTTAGCATCCAGAAGAACATTTGGAGGAAGCAGCGCAGCAATAAGAAGCGGATCATCCATAGAAGCCACATGATTGCTAACCTGCAATGGGAATTAAGTAAGGTACATTACAATATAACAATGGGAAACTAGAAAAGTGGAGGTCCTTGAGGAGCATATAGTAGTTGAAGGAAAGAGTAACCTTAATGTACATTAAGTTTTAGAAATATATATATATATATAGAATTTTTTTCAGGTGCGGACGTCCGCACGGTGCGGATGCGGCGTTTCCGGCCACCGGCGAGGCGGCGACGGCGTATCCGGCCGGTGGGCTTTGCTCCCCCCACGCCGGCGACCCCGTCTGTGCTGGCCCGAGCTCCATCGCCGGCCGGCAGTCGTCAGAATCTGCAAAAATGCAGAAAAATGACAAGTACTGTTCATTTTTCTGCATTTTTGCAGATTCCGGCCGGCTGCCGGCCGGCGATGGAGCTCGGGCCGACAAAGACGGGGTCGCCGGCGTGGGGCGAGCAAAGCCCACCAGCCGGATACGCCGTCGCCGCCTCGCCGCCTCGCCGGTGGCCGGAAACGCCGCATCCGCACCGTGAACAGTGCGTGCGGACGTCCGCACCTGAGAAGCACTATATATATATATAAGGATAATGAGGTTATACCGTTATAAGAGGTCTATCCTGTGGTCTGCATAGCAAAGCATCATGCAATTTTTCCAAACCATAGACCTGCCACACCCAGAAAAGAAAATTACCACTGGCCTAATGACATATAATCAAACATCTTACGGCATTTAACAGCTCCACACAATTTCACACACCTGAACACGATTTAATCCATTCATGAACACATGGCAAACATTCCCAATGACCGGCACAGCAACAGCTTGCACCATGCGAAGAATGGCTGACTCTTCTTCAGCATTGATTTCCTTGCCCACTGCACCCACCGAAAGCTAACAATCACTCTTTAATCATGTTTCTTATGCTAACACAGATCAACTGAACAAGTATTATTCTTTCTCCCAAAACAAAAAAAAACTGAAGAAGCATTATCACAAATACTTACAAGACCTTCTCACAGACTTTAATTTCATCATGTACATCCTAGCATAAGGAACTAACAGAATTTAAGGTGATCTTAATCTGAACATGTGAACTTTAAACAAAGCTATAAGCTGTAATTAGGCTCAACCTCTCACTCAATCTACCTGATTTTTAACCATAGGACTCCAGCGAAGAGTAAATTATAACAATGTGCAAGATTTACTGAGCAAAAGTAAAATTCGAAATTTCCTTGACAGCCTAAACTAACTTAACAGATCAGCGATCGCGATCATATCAAATTGCAACAACTAAACACAAAATCAAAAATCAATAAAATTTCAACGACATAAACAAAAACTGAGCCTGAGCAGAGCACCGACCTCGTTTGCGGTAGAAGGCGGTGGAGGACGGAAGCGAGTCCCTCTTGAAATCACGGAAGCGCTGGAGCCACCGCTGGACGGTGGAGGAGAAGTAGCCGTCGGCGAAAATCGGGTGTTGCCGGAAACGGCGGTCGACCTCGACTCTGAACCGCTCCCTTAACCGGCGCTGTACGGAGAGGGCGTTGGTCTTCCACAGATCTCCCCGCTCAACCCTCGCAGCCGCCATCAAAACGACGCCGTAAAGATCAAAACGACACTTAAAGGAAATGACAGAGAGAGAGAAGAGAGAGAGAGAGAGAGGTGTGCGGCAAAGCCTGTTTTGTGTGACGGAACGGTGTAGTCTACGTGCGCAAGTCAGTAGTAAATAGTGGGTCTGGTTTTGGTTGGTTTTTTTTAACCCGTTTTTACTTTTACTTGCTCCCCAAAATTCTCCTATTTGACCTCAGCAAACTTACTCTATTGTCATCCGATTCTAAATGGTTAACTTGTTCTTGTGTATAATTAGTAATTCTACCTTTAACTCATGATCAGAGCTCGAAAACTTGGATAATGAGCATCAGTTCATCAACTTATCCACAGAGAAAGATAGCATAAGCATGAAAATTTTGAATCTTAGAACTGCAATCTAGAAACAAATATTGTTATCAGATGATATAGACACATTAGAGAGACTGAGATAGTAACACATTTCTTTATTCTTATTCTTTCTCATGCTTTCTTTACTTGTAGGAAATGGGTATGAAGAAGTGAAGAACCATCAAGAGGACTTCTCTGTCAGTTCTTGTTCTCTTAATAATACGAGCTGAAACATAAGAGAGGTTCTTTAGATCAGAAACAATGCAGTTGTCTGTGCGGCCAATGCCTCATTACTAAAGTTTCAAATCTAATGCAGTTACATTCACAATTCTTTCTGGCTTTATTTGTCAAACTCCCATAAAACGCCTCCATCCTCTGCAACAGCAAAGAAGAAATATATTATTAGCATAGGATTTATTCATAACACACATATGAGTAACCAAAGGATGATACTTCAGAAGTTCCAGATAAGAGAAAAGTAGAGGTCATTGTGGAACAGGCGGACTACATCTTGGAATACTTAGCAAAACAATACTTTCACAGGTCAAAAGAGATTCATATTTAGTTAAAAAACCATCCATACAAAAGAAAATGCCTACTGTACATGTCTTCGTAAGCATAACATCAGAAGTCTGATCACTTCTTTATTTCACAACTCATTTCAAAATCTCTTTATGGTCAAGCTACGCAATTTAAAACATCTGCTTTACTTCCCCTTAAGAAAACGCTCAATAGGAATGCATCATCTGTAGCCGTCTCAACGAGATTAGACTTTGTTTATAAAATCACAGAACACAACACATCATTCTACCAAGAGGATAGAAAACAAACATGGAAACCAAAAAAACACTATATCAAAATCATGGATATTAAACTTTGTTTACATAGACATAGAACACAACACATTGAATTCTACCATAGGGAAAGGAAACAAACACGGAAGCCAAAGGTCGTACCTCTAACTTTCTTGTTTATCCACATCTCGACCAGCATCCCTGCACCAATTCCACCTCCAATACATGCACTAACAAATGTGAAGTTATATAGCCGGGATCTTCGAGGAAGAAAATAGCACTCTGGAATCTGCCTAATCTTCTTGGGAAGCCGCTTCTTCATCTCCGGTTTCTCACCAGGGTTCTTCTGCATAGCATTACCAACAGCTTTCCAATCCACCCCTTGCAATGGGTCTCTTGGCTCCTCACTACCCATTTCCGTAAACTAGTTCCCTTGAGAGCTTTCAAAGTTGCACACTGCAATCAATGCACCAAACACCACTAACTAAGACACCCAAAAGACAACAACCAACTCGATGCTAACCACAAAGCTTCTAAACTCAATTACAAGTATCTGTTAAAGGATCCAATCGAGTCCATCAGTGTCAAATACCACATATCATCAACAAGAGCAACAACAACAACAACAACTATATTGAAATCGAAATTTTAGATGAATCAATATTGCTTCTCTTCCTCTGGACTAGATATTACGAAAAGCTTAAAACTTGATATGCTTCGTTGCCCAACAAGAAATACCCAGAAGAGTCTGATGTTAGTCACACCAGATTTAAAAAAGACTGATAGTGATAAACCCTAAACCCCTTATGAGCAGATCCCCAAATTGGAGACCTGGGTATTATAGTGAATTACAAATTACCTTGACTCCGATTAGAAAACGGCGGAACACAATCTGTGGGTGCCAACTTTGGCCGGAGCTGGGAAACTGATGGAGAAATCAGCACAATGCTTCATTTGTTTGTAAACCAATTCACGCGAGTAAAGCCCAAACCCGAACCCGAATCTATATTCGGTTGGTTTGATTAGACCCAAATTACTTATAGCCTAAAAAAAAATTACTTCTAGCTTTTCCTAATTAGTTTAGGTTAACAAATCATAGACATGATACCAAACATTATCTGGCCAGCTTTTCTTGTTAGATTTCCTTGATTTTTCATGAACTTGACCAATATGTACAAGCTGATTTGTAAGCAAGCAATTCCCTTGGGATTATTAACAAGCTAGCTAGCTAGTGACCAAAAGAACTGAAATCGGCAAATCCAATGACTCATATAATCAAGCCAGTTAAAAGTGTACAGTATACTCTAATTGTTCTATGTCCATTGTACTGTAGTGGACATATGCTTAGTCTTAGGTCTGCTTTGAATATCCCATCACATTCTTACATCATATTATGGGAAGATATAATGTTTAGCAATAACCAATTGAGTTACATCAATGAATAGCCTGGGAGCTCCAAAACTAGGAAGTAGCAGAGCCACACGCACCAAGACTCTCAAACATGCAATCCGACACCAGTAGAACCAAAAGGAATGGCCTCTCACCTTCTGCAATCATACCAAAGGAGTCACCTCGCTTTCATAATCCCAACTTAATTTCAGGAAATAGCTCATTTCAGGTCGATCCACTATACCTAATCTGCAACTAGCCACCAAAGAGATTAAAAGATGTGCCGGATTAACTCAGCATGACAGAACAGAACAGAGCAGAGCAAGATGTGTATACATATGGCTACTTCGGACTGAGCATCAGCAAATAAAAAGTTGAAACCTCGACTCTGGATTTCCCACAGCCAAATAGTTGACATCTACTGCAACCTCACCGAAATCATCTGGCAGCACAGTGAAAATTTGTATTTTTTTCTTAACCTTGTGGAACTTATTTCAGGAAAAGACACGAAATAAGATAAGTTCAAACTTTCGCAATACCAAGTGGGATTGAAAATGATCACTGGAAATACACACCTTCATATATAGTCCTTGCAAAATTTACGTATTCAGGTATGATATCTCTATATATAATTCCATCTGGACGGGCATCCAGTACCACCAAGACACCTGAAAGTTAGTACTGCACATTATATAAATTCTATTGCAAAAGAAAGGACCTGCACTTCATTTTGATAAATCACCAGTGTTTATCTCAGTCAAATTCTTTGGGGGTAAGGAAAAGACAAGAGTATTCTGATCCAACAGGAAAACAAGTGTGCTTTGTTCATGTGACATATCGTAGTTTTCTGGTTAATACAGCCAAACCCAAACCTCCACATTTCCTTCAGATATCAAACTGAACATGCTGCTCATAGGGAACAAACCCACAGGTGACTTGGTCTGTTGGTAACTTGCAACTCCCATACAGACTGAAACTTTTTATTGGTTCAGAAATACATTCTTATAAATTCTAACTGGTAAGGGACAGGTACCTGGTGCTTCCCAACCTTTGGCTGAATTGCTTGGCAATGGAGCTAGCCAGAGGATATTTCGCAGGTTCATTGAGTCATCATATGTCACATTAGACCCTAAAAGAGGTGATATTAGAACAAAAGATGCACACACGAATCATCACAAGGTGTTCATTGAGTCATCATACATCACATTAAATCCTAAAAGAGGTGATAGCTACAAAATATGCATACACGTTTCATTATAAGGCGTTTACCATATTTTCTGACGTATTGTAGTTCCTTGATATGCTAAATCCTAAAATTTGAGGAACAATTTAGGAATGGTTATAATGACAAAATTTCACTCTAGTGTCTTCCTTCATTAAACTTTTTTGCTATCAGATAAGCCAGTACTGAAAACAGAACACCTAGTATTTGTAAACCTTGAACTTAAAAGTTGAACATATTAAAATAGATCCTACTAATATATAAAATATCTGGATCTTTACCTATTTGACAATAACCCATGTTGTATGGGAATACTTCTTTATCATATGCAGGGTATTCTTTTGCATGAAACCTGCCAAACGTAAAAAAGATATGTTCTTAACAGAATAAATGACAGGTACAAACTGTTGATTGTCCTATTTCATATCATATATGAACAGCCTTCCAACTTAGTGAGAAGGATACTAACTTACAATATACCAAGTCTTCCGGTGTCAAAGGCAAGGAATAGGTGCCCATGGAAGAAATCATAGCGACTCAATGACACATTTAACCCAACAGTGGGACCACGGGATAGAATAAGTTCAAATAAAAACTTAAGATATGAATTCAACTCCTGCAGGACGAGGAAAGAACACTGCATCAATCAAAAGAGAATTCATTTCATGCCCGGAGTAACACCAACACAAAGTTTCACTGGTTTGATGCAGACCTCACTTATGAAATGTCTCCCATATGGAGTTCTGGTAAGCTGACACCGGTTCTCCTCAGATCCTTCAACATCAGGTACCTAATACATCACTAGAATAAACATCATCCAGTCACAACTGCTGTGCTGATAGTATAACAAACCACATATTACATTCAATTCACATAAATCGTTGTGGTACCGCCATGCAACTGGAACACTATTAATACAAGTATATCTAACAACATGTCAGGTTATATTTCTAAAACAGGCGAGGTAAGTTCTCCCAATTGAGTGTAATCAAAATGGCAAAAAGGGCTAGACAATGAAGACCAAATCAGAAAATACATTCAGTGGTGTTGCAAGAAAGAGGAATTTCAAAGCAGTCATTCACACGACACCATTTTATCCTAATGATGCTACACCAAGTTACAATTTTGAGCACAACTCAAACCAGCCCAACTTCAACAGGAACAAACTCATATCAAACTAGCTAAATAATAGACATAACCAGCTCTAAGGTAAGGTGAAGGGTCAACAAAATGCTTGGGACTCACTTAGTATCCAGGTCCCAAGTAGCAGTGACCCCAAATTTTGGTTCTTTATTATTATTTACAGTGTATCATCATCATCTTATAAATCCAATTCTGCACATAATTACAAAAGACAATACTTGGCTCCTTCCTCCTCATACACACCTTTCCTACATCAACCCAGCTATTCATTTCATTACTAAAACTCGAAACTTCAACTCCCATTACAACTCCTGCTTCAAATTACTAAAGGGTATATGCCTGTGAAACCTCAGCACTAGAAAAACAGCACCTTTCGGAACTAAACGCAAACAAACAAGACATGTGAAATGACTAAAAGCAAAGATAGAATTAGAAACTGACAGTGATCATAGTCGGATCCAAAGCCCGTTGAATAGCAGCCGGGTCTCCGCCGGAGTCAACAGCCAGGCGAGCCAGGTCCAAAACCGGCTGAGGGGGCCACCAAACAAGCCCATTCTCCTCCTCTTCTCGCTGACCCTTTTGCTTCAGCCTCAAGATTTTCCGACCGGAAAAGTTCTCCGGGGAGTTGGGAGTAAAGGGTACGAGGAACTTGAAGCAGGAAGTGAGTTGGTGGGCCAGGCTGGGTTCAATGGATGAAGACTGGGATTTGGGGCCCAGAAGAGAGAGAAGGTCTAAAGGGGTGGCTTTGGGAGCTGGTGAAGAGGGTTTGAGAGAAGAAGAAGAAGAGGGTGTGAAGGAGTAGGAAGCTGTGAGAGAGAAGGAGAAGAGAAGTGTTGTCAGTCTAAGAGACACAAAGGGCTTCCCCATTTGCCTCCCCCTCCCTCCCTCTTTACAAAAAGTTCAAGCAAATGCACTCTGTTTTATATGGTGAAGCTCATAAAGTAGGTTTTTTATTTTTCACTATCTGCTTTCAGTTTGTATTAGAGTTTGTCTCCTGCTTGATTAGTTTAGACAGGGCTTTTGCTCAAATTGGTAGTATTGGTTAAGTAAGTGCCTAATGAAATTTATCCATTTTTCCCTTAAAAAAAAATATTCGGAAGGATTTCGAATTGTTTGAGAACCAAAGAATGAGAACTTCACTATTGACCAACACTTGCTATTTGATGACTTTACCGTCGTTATCATGCGCGCAGTTTTGAAGAGATATATAGAGAGGATGTTGAGTGCCGTTTCCAATTCTCCAATGAGATCTTGAGGGCATTCTCCAACTGCTTAAGATGATTGACCCAAGCAATCACAAAATTCATTATCATGGATCGAAAATTTCACAATTGAACATATTCAGTTTCAGCAATAAACTTGAATTTCCTCTAAAGATGTATTAAAAAAACTCTTCATCGATCATACATCTTTAATTTGTTGCTATATATGGCAGAAATACATATATCTTCGAGTACGTTACCTCCTTTGATGGAAACAATACTCTTTACATAAACCAGTGCTTGATCACAGAACTTATCAATCATGAAATGAATAGGAAAAGACTTAGATTTTTGTGTGCCAATGTCATATAGGACTGGATGTCCATGACTGGTAACCATGAGAAGTTGCTCGCTATTCCAAATCAGCAATGGACTATTAATACCTTCCACAGGTCCTATAGTTAAATGTTTTGTCCATGAACCTTTCCCATCACCTAGATCATCCATCATCACCCACATATAGTAGGATTGAGGATCTCCTATTCTATGATGACAGGTGAAAATAGAACTGAACTCTTTCCACAGTGCAAGCTTAACAACCCTACATTCATCTGGCAAATCTGGAATCGATATCTCATAAAATTGATCGTTGCTCATATCAAATGAAAGATTGAAGTCCTCACATCCAACAGTATCGGCTCTATGGCAATAACCATATACGTTCCAATAACATATTCCGTTCAAGTATATTGGTTCTATATCAGGACAGCAATAAACAGTAGTCATCTTATCTGCAGTGGGGATATTACTATATTCGGGGGGTCTTGATCTCTCTCCAAGAATTAGATTTCATAGTGTATACTTCTGCACTGAACCAATAATATGACTCATCATAAATTACATATCTAACAACCTTGTAATCTTTACCTTTACGATCATAGCCAAACCCCAAATGATCAGTGTAACAATTTAACTCATAGCTTCTTCCCAAGACTTTTCTTCTCCTTCCCAACACAATTTGCTCAAGTTTGCCATGCCATATCTCCTTTAGGGAAGATGAAGAAGATTCTTACCTTAGAATTTTGATCATATAGAGGCAACATTTAGAATGACTCTCCAAAATTGTGGCGTGCATGCAGGCACGGAACTAGGATTAAAAATCGAGGGGGACTAAAAGTTTTCAAGAGAACGCTACTAAACTACTGATATGTATATACATATACCTGTTATTCGTTTCTCCAAAAATTGAGGGGGCTGCAGCACACCCCAGCCCCTCTCTGGGTCCGTGCCCGTGCATGTAGTTGGATTTGGCTGGCCAAAGAGTTGGCCACTTGTTAAAAACCCCCACACTATTACATCTTAAGATTTGAATCTTTTATTGGCCTCTTGGCATGCGCTTGGACGTACGCTATTATACATTTTGGTTTTAACCAATACGATTAGAATAGTATACGCAGTAGTTTTATAGTTTTTATATAAGACCAAATACGCGAAACAGGGCAGTGAGGCACTAATTAAGACCGTAAACCAGTGTTTCTCAAGCCAACTTTTAATTTTATTAAGGAAATGCTGCTCCGTTCTTGGCATGAAACACCATCCAAGAACTTAAAACTTAGTGATAAGTCATCTCTGAAAGTTTTACATCATTAACACAAAACAAAGTGAGCTACTGTGTAAGTTCCAGGTGAGTTTGCGCACCCCTCTGAATTGCTCAAGAGTCCATTCAATTTTCGGATCACTACACTGTTCAGTCTCTTTCGTCTAAACCTTCCTCATAAACAGGTCACTGTCTGAATCTTGATATTGTTTTACTCCCATCATTGTGACGCTTTAATGCTTCAACCAATTGTCCCATCAAGTGACCAACCATGTAATAGCTTCTAATAATTTTCTACATCGTGAGAAGCATTCGAATCAGAAATCCAGCTAAGAGATGATCGCTACATAAAATTTTCCAAACAAATCATGCTGGTAATGGATGGTAGACCAACGAGAAGAGAAGGCCAGCTTACCTATAATGATAACATAACATCCATGTGCAGACGGACTATAGTTCATCTACAACTTTGACGCCAGCATTCTTGTCCCAATCCTCAGGGGAGGCTACATCTGCCATTATCTTTTCTTGACCACGCCACAAGATCTGCATGCAGCAAGCATAGATTGGTCAACTTTCCACAACTACTGAAACACAACAGTACATAACAATCAAAAGTATCACCAGGACATACCTTGTCAATCACACCAAATTCTTTAGCCGTTGTAGAATCCATATAATATGGTCTTCTCATCAGATTAGATACAGCCTCCACGGACTAAAAACAAATGAAAAGATAAACCACTTGATACAATAAGTTCATTAACTTTTATTTTATAAATTGATTGCATCTTATAAAAGAACTTACATTTCCTGTGTGCTTGGACAGAAGTTTTACAAGAGTGTCCCTATTTGTTATTACCTACAATTGTACCCAAGGAAACATCAGAGCTCAGTTGACCAGTATTGTTTTATAAAATGAACAGGTGATCATGAATTGATTGAAAAAATTTAAGCTGTATCTCCTCTGAACAAGTGGAAACACCAAGCAAATAACCAGATAATGTGCAACTATCTGTTTATGACAAGAATAAAGATTGAGGAAAATATTGAAACAGTCATCTTTTGCCCTACTTCAATGATGGAATGCAATTAAAGTGGAACTGACCTCTTTCGCACGAATAAGAACATCACTGGCAGGCATCAGTCCAGATGACGGGACACGAGGCTGCTGGATCATCGCTGAAACAGGAGTGATGGAACTTATTAGCATTCTTCAAGGTATAAAACTGACACTTTCTGAACAAAAATGCATCACACCTTTGGCATGTGGCATCATGAACCGGTTGCCCTTAGTTCCTGCTGCAAGCAAAAGACAAGCTTGACCTATAGCGGCCCCAACGGCAACAGTATGTATCTGAAAAAGAAAACGATGTCATAAAGCAAAGATAGAATATCTATCATATACACATGCACAAGATACTTGTACTTATCTACACCCTTTAACTTGCAGTTCAGGGTAGAAAAAGGATAAAAAGTTAGTATCGTGGAAATAACACCTATAAAACGGTACTTCATAGAATTTATGAACACGACTCAATAATAACCAGAATGTCAAAACATAACAACTGCTTCTGCCAACAAATAATTGTTATTGTTCACCAAGGCAACATATTAGACACTGCTAAAGTCCACCTCTTGATATGCATCTCAGCCATAACAGAGTTGCTATTCTAGAAATACTATGTGGCTCAAAACACACCAGTGAACACTGACACTATCACTGCCACAAAATAGAAGAAATAACTAAGTATAATGCAAGAGCAGCTAAAATGTAATCACCTCATTTTTCAACTGCATCATCGCATCGTAGATGGCAAAGCCCTCCGACTCCATGCCAACCTGAATAGTAAGTGTTCGGAATCCATGAATAAGAATAATTGGTGAAAAATGAAGAGATATCACTCCATACATATTACATTCACTAGACGTACCGTTTCACCATCATCACGTGTTGTTCCAGTAGAATTAATATAAATATAGATTGGTTGTTTAGGATCCATCCATTGCAGATACATCAGTTCTGCAACAATAAGCTCTGTGACTGCTGGTACGAGCTGAAACATTTTGAGAGATTTCACAACATGCAATAATACAGTGACAGCAAGATTTGATAAAACCTAGTACTGGAGTTTTTCCTTTTTTTCTATATCATTTAGTCATCTGTCCCCAAAAAAAGGTCTATAATGACCAATGTCAATCAAAATCATTCTCCCTATTGGCCCAATACTTTTTATTAAACCTCTTGTTACCTTATTCTTGACCACTATTAGCACAGCTTCGAACCAAATTACTTAACCAAGACAAACACTTGCTCCCTTTATATACTTAATGTCATTTCAACTCTCAGCCAAAACGTGAATGTGACATAAGAACTTAAATTCTACAACATGGCATACATAACCAATATCAGTACGAGTCACAAGAACTTACAGGCATGCCGATATACACTATTCTACCGTGGAGTAGCAATGAGGGCAAATCCGGAGGCGGCTTCTTTGGTCTATGCTCATTGTAAGAAACTGATCTTTCCACCTATTTCAAGCAGTTCATCACAATTAACCAAACATTACAGTCATAAAAACAAGCTCAATATAACACAATGAAACCAATACTAACATGTATGAGTAAAACCATCCCTCTAATCACTATTCAAGCATTAAAAATCCAAACTTTCTTCATCACTGCTGAACATCAATACAACCCATCAAAAACACCACCTCGAATTTCATATTCAGAAAGAAAAAATTAAAATTAAAAATTAAAGACTCGTACTTGGGCAGGGGTGGCCATGAGCTTAGGCTCGTCGAAAATATCCAAGTAGGGAAGAGAGTCGGAGTTGTTGGCGGGACGGTTGAGCAAGGTTTCTGGCGAGTTGAGAGCGACGGAGGCGAGGCGTGAGAGGAAAGGGTCCTTAGGGTTTATAGGAGGGATTGGGATTTTGGCTTTGGCTCTGGCGTTGATGGAGCAAAAGGTTGTTAGAGTTCGAGACTTTCGTGAGGATGAACATGTGGGTATGCAGATTGGTATCTGCAAACTGCTCGCCATTTTTGGAGCTCAAACAAAAAATGTGAAGAGAAGTAGCTTTGGTTTTTCTTGAAGTAAGCTTTGGCTGGGAATTTAGATGTCGTGGACGAATTTGGGTTGGGGATGCTGTGGTAGTGTTGACTTGCGGGTAAGCTTAATGGCCCATATATGTGTTCAGCCCAGACCACAAGTAACTATTTCATCCCAAGTGTTGAAGAAAGCAAGGGGGCGTTTGGTACATGGGATTGCTTGGGATGGGACTGTCTTACGTAACAAAATAAGACTAATCCCATGTTTGGTTACAGTTGGGACTAAATTTAATAGACTATCGAAGCCCAAATTGGTGCTGGAAACAGTCTTACGTAGAGACATCCGGACCCTTGGGTTTCCATAAGCACGCCTTATCGAAGAGAAAGACACGCTCTGCAACCCTTCCTCCGTTTTGCTCCGAAACTCATCTCCTCTGTTTTGCTCCAAATCCAGGTGCAATCTCTAGTCTTTCTCATACTCTCTCTTGAGTTTAGTCTTCACCACTCTCGTCTACAACCCTCTTCTCTACCTCTCTTTTTCCAATTCGATCTGAAAATTCAGTAGAGATTAATTATCTATTGATGAATGTTTTATGGGTTGTAGTTTTTTGCGGATTGATTAAGGATTTGGTATATGGGTATGCTATGAATCGATCAATTTTATGGTTGGGTTTTTGTTCTTGTTCTTGTAAATCATTGTGCTTAATTTTTTTTTTCTGATATTTGATCGATTTGATTGTTCATGGGTTCTTGGTTGGGTTTTTGTTCTTGATTTTCAAAATCAATGACGTCATTATATTCAATTTGATTGAAATGCTGGTTATTCTTGCCATCGACATGTTTTGTCTTTGCTTGAATTCATTGCATGAGTTATAAGCTAAACTAATATGAGATTTTTACTGGAGAGTTGAAAAGTTTGGAGTTGAAGTATATTCAAAATACTCTAGCTGTACTGCAGAGCTGGTTGTGCATCATATTTCAACTCATATTAATCCCTCATAGATAAACTCATAAACCCGTAATAAATCAAACACTACTTTCTGTAATTAAGGCTATAAAAATTGCATGACATTCAAGCAAATGGTTTTGTGGATGACTGAGCTTGTATGTTTATGTAGCTTTTTATCTATTTCATGTGCTCTTTCTTCTTTCAAGTAATTCACAGAACAAGCTTCAGCTTTGAGCATTTAGTTCCTAGATGATAATGTAATGGATCCTAATGCAACCTGAAAACTCTAAATTTCAATGTTTTGTGAAGTACCTTCACTATTTATTATGTAGGATCAAACAACAACTTGTTCTCTAGGGGTTTCTTCTTCTTAAAATGTTTGTGGTTTTTTTGTTTCCCCTAATTGTTCATTGATTTGAATGTTTACTTGAAAATTAGATATGGATCGAAGACAAATTATGTTGCTCTTATTGGTGGAATTGTGGCACCTAGAGACAATGTGTGCTTCCACTATGCTTGTGTTAATGATGTTGAATTTGAGAAGGAGACGTACTCAAGCACATGCCCTACATAGTTGTTCATTTGTTAGACGTGAATCTCGTTTGAATTATTTAGATAGTATCATAGGTCATAGTGACACTAAATGTGTAAACGAGTTAAGAATGGATAGAAGAGCATTTGGTCTATTGTGTGAACTAATGCATGATCTTCAAGAATATAGACTGTGTCTGATTTGTATGAAACATTGTTTGGATTTGTATTAGACTTTGTTATAGATAATAGCTCATCATGATTATATTTATAAGTTATCTATTTCATTTATAAGCATGATTACCTATTTCATTTATAAATGAATGTCTTATGTCCTAAGCATGCAGTAATAATCAACAGTAATAAGCATGCAGTAATAATCATACAGGTGCAGGGAGCTATGTATTCACCAGGTTCGTGAATGTGTACAATGATTACTACTGCATGTTTATTATTGCTGGTCTACTGAATACTTATTACTGCTTACCAAGTTCATAATTTCCAGAAGATAGGTAATCAACAGGTCTTTGTATTAATCTGGAATACACATTCACCTATAAATATTCCAGTAAGCATTCATATAAATTCTTTCTTGACTTGTTACTTGGGATTCTCCATCACCTTATGGCCATGTCTGCAGGTCTTCTGTGGAGACTGGAAAGAGAACAGTAAGGTATTTTCCTTTAGAGGAGATTTGAATTGGCTTGGTTTTAGCAAGGTATTACTTTCGTCTATAAAATTTTATATGCTTCTTTCTCTTTGTCTATCATTGTCCTTACATTTTATAGATTTTGGTCTGTATGAACTTTTGGTCTATTTATAGGTTTCATTGATGAAAGTTTTTGTAAGCATGAATTTATAAGGCTAAGTACCTATCTTCTGGAAACTATGAAGTTGGTAAGCAGTAATAAGCATAATATTTATGTTCCTAATGTACTTTTGTGCTTTGTTGAAGATGGAAGGGGGTGATGAGAATGAACAAGGGAAGCAAAGTCGTATTTATGTTCCTAATGTACTTTTGTGCTTTCTATTCTAGATCAAATTGAGGCATTGAAAATAATTTTGGAAAACCCCCAAAATATCTCTGTGTTCATGTCCTTGGATTATGAAGCAAGAAAGGTGTATGTAGATACTCTCCTCGCCGACATTGCTAGATGATCCACCTATCTTCTTACTTATATTGCCGTCTCAACGCATGTTGGACAAGCCTCAAGGGGGTGATGAATTCTCATTTTTGTAATTATTAAGAGCATTCATGTTCTTGATACTATTTGAGAGTTCACACTTCATTGCTATATTATTTAGGAGACTTGTCCTTGTGTAAAAACTATTCACTCTTATTTTGAATGTGGTGGCTTAATTAATATATGATTATGAAAATTACATCGTTACATCCCTACTGAAAGAGACTGTTTACTAAGGCTTTCTATTGGCATCAATTTCATTCACCATGAAATGGCAGTCAGCTGTTTTTATAAGCTCAATCATGCTTAGTGCAGCTCACTTCTCTGGTGAGAATTTCCTACAGTTGTGCATTCTCTCTCTCTCTCTCTCTCTCTCTCTCTCTCTCTCTCTCTCTTTCTCTCTCTCTGTCTCTGTCTCTCTCTCTCTGTTTTTTTTTTTACATTGCTATTCTGTTAGTGGGTAATAGTTTGCTAAAAAGAAAAAAAAATTGCAGCCCCAAAAGATTGTGGTATCCAAAATTATTCTATTAGTCCAAAATAGTACTAAACTCCACCAAACATGGGATTATACTGTTGTCACTATTCTATTGTTTAGTCCCAAGTAGTACCAAACATGGGTCAGGATTAATTTGAAATAAGCCAGGTTAGTGGATGCCAGCCTTACTTTAGAAATTAAGTCAGGTTATCACCGTCTCATGTACCAAACATCCCCCAAAGGTTCTTCATGTGGCTGTTTACCACCATGGAGAGTGCAATGTTGGTTCACATTGTATTGCTCATTGTTCAAAGCACGTGCCCAAGTTCAAGTGTAGAAGAACATAGTATAAGAAAATGTAAACACAGGACGCAAGCAAAAAGAGAGTTATTCGAATTGAATGTCATCGGGAAGAATTCATCGCAAGTGTTCAAGTTTGATTCATGATTCATCCAGAGACGGGCACATTATATGGCCAGAAAGACAATAGATCAGAGAAACAAAAAAAATGTATATATAGGGGTTCGGCAAGCATGAAACTATACCCAATTCTTACAATATGTTTTCTAATAATTATTTCCAGAAACAAATCTAGTAATGTCTGTAATATCACAACTCGGATATAAACAAAGACTTATTGAACAGCGATATCAGTCTCTCCATGACTTGCTGCTGCAACCACTGGCTCTGGTTCAGGCACCTTCTCTGCGAAGACTTTGGCAATTCTCTCTGTGGGAACCAAAGGCATATACGCAGCAACCCTGTACCCCTTTTTGGCAGTTTGTTGCACAGTCTCATTATACTTCTCACAACAGTATGCCGCAGCTGGCACAACAACCTCAGCCGCCTTGGGGAAGACGGGGAGTTCATTCAGCTTTCGCCACGCAGAAGCAGCGCATTCCTCAGCTTTTGGTTCGTACTTTATGTAGGCAGATTTACATGCTGCACAGGCCGCCTCTGGTGCCTTTTGAGCAACTGATAAGGCCTTCGATGACGCCTGCCTGATCACTGGACGCACGTCTAACTTGGCTGCCTTGGTCACAGATTCATCAACCTGAACAAGTTCAAATAACCATGATCAGTTACACAATTCTAAAAGCAATAGAGTAAGAAGCTTCAGACAAATCAAAATTACTTTAACCAAGGGCACGCATTGAATTCAGTCATCAAATAATTGCAACTATCAAGTCCCTCAAATAATTTGACAACCGAAAACAAGAAGAGACCCAACATTTCCAACAAACAGAGATATGAGTTGAAGCATTAATCAGTATTTAAACCAAGGCATGCAATTGATAAACAGCTAGATGCACTCGCCAAATCAATGCCACTATAATTTCACTCAAATTAAACTACACCGCAGACTAGACGATACCAACATTTCTAAGCAACATTAAGAGTTGAAGCATTGGAAAGAATATTCCAAGCTAACTCAAAAACATGTAAAATTCATATGAAAGAACAAAACTCGAAACATAATAGATTATGCGAAACGCTCAACTGAAATATTGATGATGCAAGCAGCAATCCTCTCAAAAATCTAACCAAATTCTGTGAGTGGATTTCACAACCACTATCAAATATATTTAAATTGCCCCAAACTTTACATACAAAAAATTGAAACTTTTGCAAACATAATTGCGTAACAATCTTAAAAGCAAAACAAAAGGGCAATCATAAAATTGATAAAAAGGTTACCTTGCGATCAACAAAGGTGAGAATCTGGATAGGGGCTTCCTGGTACTTGACATAAACAGGTCCAACAACAGTCTTGACCTTCCCCTCCACAGACTCAACCCCATTCTTCAAAGGACCTGACCTCTCCTTCGCAAATCCGTAAGCTTTCGAAACGCAATCCCCGGACGCAACGGCAGCGTTTTGCACAAATCCCAAATACCTGAGACTCTGCTCCTCCTTCTCACCCTACACACAAAACCCCCAATTCAGTTCATTTAAAACCCTAAATCACTAAACCCTAAAAAATTCAAAGTACAAATTACACAAAGAGAAGAAAGGAAATTACCATTTGTTGTGGTTCCTGAACGCTTGAATCTTGTTGGGCCATGATCAAAATCGTTTCTTTTTGTTGTTGAGACTTAGGATTGGAAATTAGGGTTTTGACATTTGGGAATGGAAATTAGGGATTTGTACTTATGAGGAAGAAGACGAGTGTTTTATAGGAGAGAGAGTCCGAGCGGTTTCTTAATGACCAAGAATTTTTTCTCCACGAATATTGTGTGAACACGCGTCAAGTCAGGTCGTCTTGAGCCAACGCAACTGCCCAGGCGCGTTAGGTCTTAACGGCCAATTCCGTTAGCGTCACCGTCAATTGGGGGGAGGAGGAGTCAATGGACTACAGACTTTGGGGAGGCTTAACGCCGTGAGGCTGGTGGGGAGAATGAAGTTTTGGACTATTTCAATGGGTGGTTGTGGGAGGCTTCGAGAAGGTGCTTGGGTCCCTTGGGTTCGAGAAGACAAGCCCAATGGAGTTGTGAAGGCCCACTTCGTATTGAGGTTAGGTCGGTGACATGTTTATTGTGACGTGTTCGTGATTCAAAACAAACTAAGATTATAATTAAGATACATATAGCTGCGATTTGCGTCTGCTACAACAAACATATACGAAATAACTCAATATACGTACAGTATTTAAAGGGTTAAAAAAAACAACTGTGATATTAAGTTATTTCGTATCTATACTATTGTTGACAGTATATATGGTACACCGCCAAACATGTTCGGCGACCTCGTGGACCGTGCAACCGGCGTCATGGGTCCTACTTCCGGCATCCGGCGGGTAGACCGCAACCCCGGCTACGTTCGCAATGTCAGAGATCACCGGTGCCGCACCCGGAGGGCGTGCCACCGGGCTCCCGAAGTAGCTTCGTGAGTAGGGAAATGTGTAGTAGTGTGGGTTTGTGTCCCACATTGGAGAAGTGGTAAAGGAGGGAGCCTTCCTTCTCTATAAATAGGAGGCTTCCCCCTTAGTATTAAGGATCTAGGATACTTGCTACTCTTGGCATGTAACCACCACCGATGGCTTATTAGCCGGCTATAGTGAATTCCAAGTGGACGTAGCCGTGCCCACCGATGGCACGGTGAACCACTATACTTGCTTGTGTTCGTATTCGACCTTTATTATTGTGGTTCTGCCAGGCCCCAGGGTTTGTGCAGAAACAATTGGCGCCGTCTGTGGGAATCAGTTCAAAAAGTTGTGTTGCTCTACCAGCGAGAAGAGATCAGTCAGTTGTTGTGTTCTTATTATTCCATCGGTGAGAAGAAAAAAAAAATAAAAAAATTTGCGCCAATTGTTTCACGCCCAGCATCTCCCGCCCAGCATCTTCCAAGCTTCAACCGGCTTGCATCTCCCGCCCAGCAAGTCAGTCGGACAGCACCCCCCGGCCCAGCATGCTCGTCCCCGGTGCAGCAGGTCAGGCCCGGCTTCGTCCTCCGGTGCGGCAGCTCCTGTGCGGTTCGTCAACCCCGGTGCAGCACGTCTCCGGTACAGCAGGGTCCGGTGCGGTCGTCTCCGGGCATGGACCGAACTGGACGAGGAGAGAGAGAGTCCCCGGCCGAGGGAGCCACCGGACGAGATAGAGACACCGGACGAGACTCAGCCGGACGAGAGAGATATGGAGAACCCCGGACGTCAGAGGATACCGGCCGAGAGGGAATGTCGGCCGAGAGGAGGTGCCGGCCGAGAGTAGCCGGCCGAGAAGAGAAACATAAGAGAAGAGAAACAGAAAAATGGCGGGAAAGGAGAGAATTCAAAACTTGTCAGAGAACCCGCCCGGTCAAGGTCAGCGGATCGGCATCTTGGGCCGAGCCGGGCTTGGGCAGCAGCAACGGTTTGGGCAGGCTGGACTGGTCAGCTTTCAGCAGCTTGGGCACCCAGAAATCTCCTTTGGGCACCCACTGCTCCAAACAGCAAAATCAACCTGCAGCAGCTTCCAGCAAAGCTAAGTCTTTAATTCTTACAGTTATATTTACTCCACCCTTATGCGAGTACTGTGCTGTATATTTGGCAAGCATGTGAATTGTTTTCCCGCATGATAATGAATGTGCATGATTACCTGCTACATCGGTAATTTTTAGCTTTGTGGTGCATAGCATATAGTCTTTCATGTGTGGATGGCCGAGATCTTTTCCTCCGGGAAACGGTAAGCCAGTAACAACGGCTGAGGCATTCCACCGGTTATGTACCATTCAACCGGCTCTGAGGCATTCCAACGGCTAAGCCAACACTAACGAAAGACTATGCATGACATCTTCAAGCTACACATGTCTTCATTCTATACATGATCATGATTTATGTGCTCCATTGATATCTGTATACATGTCATTGGTATCCCCGGGCAGTATTCGTATCACCGAGCGGTAACGAATAACAACCCGGTGCTTGTTGTAAGTGGCTTAAATTCTGATCACTTGTTTATTCTTATTTGTTTTCTAAGGTACATATCATCCAGAGGCAAAAGGCAGTCCACCGGGAAACATGGGGAACTCGACATTCGAACGCCCGGCAAGAGCCCAATCTCACTGGGGGACTTGGGGGACTGGTGGTAGTAGGGGTGACTCGGTCACCACCTATGCTTGGCGGCACATGATGATTAACTCCCCAAGTAAGATTGCACTCTTACTCGGGAACTTGGGGGACTTGTTGACAGTATATATGGTGCACCGCCAAGCATGTTCGGCGACCTCGTGGACAGTGCAACCGGCGTCATGGGTCCTACTTCCGGCATCCGGCGGGTAGACCGCAACCCCAGCTACGTTCCCAATGTCAGAGATCACCGGTGCCGCACCCGGAGGGCGTGCCACTGGGCTCCCGAAGTAGCTTCGTGAGTAGGGAAATGTGTAGTAGTGTGGGTTTGTGTCCCACATTGGAGAAGTGGTAAAGGAGGGAGCCTTCCTTCCCTATAAATAGGAGGCTTCCCCCTTAGTATTAAGGATCTTGGATACTTGCTACTCTTGGCATGTAACCACCACCGATGGCTTATTAGCCGGCTATAGTGAATTCCAAGTGGACGTAGCCGTGCCCACCGATGACACGGTGAACCACTATACTTGCTTGTGTTCGTATTCTACCTTTATTATTGTGGTTCTGCCAGGCCCTAGGGTTTGTGCAGAAACAACTATTATTAAATAAATCCACATTGTTAGTTAAAGTGTCTGTAATAAGATATATACACCTTACACTATTTTTTATTTTTAATTAATTTTAATATTTGAAGAACACGGTAAATAATAAAAATATTTATAAAAAAATTAAATAAATTAAATAACTATTTTTTACACAACTAATTACCACTAATTTCATATGTAAATAACTTCCAACTTTCCATTAATATTTCTAAATAAAATGTAATGTGTTGAAGGAAAAACGTATTATGTGCCTTCGTCAATGTAACGGACGATAGATAATTATGTAGTCATTATTGTCATTAATGTATTTCCTATTACCGTTGTAATACTCACCCTATATAAAGGGGATTATCAATGAAATGAGTAGACCAATTCCGATTATTCTACAACATAATGTAAATTATTATTTTTTTTTTCAAATTTCTACGCAAGCAAAACTAATGTCAATTTAGTGGGTTATATGTAACCGCTAATTGAATCCAAAATCATAAGCAAATGATATTTTGGAATTTTGACATAGATTGGCTTTGATATGGTGATCCATACATTAAAGAAATTACTATGGACACCCATATTTTGGATGAATAGAAGCAAACACCAGAAGAATATGGTTCACACACGAAACTGAGGACGATCAATGAACATTTTATCCTCAAATATTGTCATATAGGGTTGAAGACGCATGTTCAATTCCTAGATTCCACCGCCCCCCTAAGGTGGCATTATGATTGATGCACAAAGTACATGCACTTATACCCTATTCTGCTTCTGATATCCATTGTGATTTTATGAATAAAAGTATATCATTCAAAGCCTACTCGTAAAATTATGATTGACACCATCATATGCAAAGGACACATGTATTCTCATTATATTCTTATATTGAATTCAAAAAGGATTCAGTGGATTGATTCAACCAACTTGCAGACATCTTAGATATTTTATGGTGTTGGTTGTTGTGTCGACACGCTGGTCACGTGTCATGACACCATCCACAAATTAAAATTTTTTGGCTGCTTAAGCTAGAAAGTCAAAACACCTAGGCCGGGTTAATTTCCGTAGGTGTGATGATTTTATGGCTTATTATATGGGATTTGTAATGGACATCATATTCCTATATAAAAACCCAATTGGTCTCACGGAAAACGACTACAGTAATAGTCTTAATATTGGTAAAGCACACCAATACTTCCGTTTTGGGTTATGCAATTTTTGCATGCAGCGTTACTTATTCATCTATGACCACATCATTGAACCAATTTACACCATAGCTAGTGACTATGTGTGAGGATTTTAAAGGATTTCAAACGAACTTGTAATCCTTGAGCTCTTTTGGATTGACACGGATCTACAATCCTTGAGCTCCATTAAATGTTTTATGTGCCAAAATTGCGCCGCCACAGCGCACAATGATGGGTTACTTGAGATGAATAAATATTTATGCTGGATATGAACTTCCAGCTATAGTCCGCTATGTCGAAACCTTGACAGGCGATCTCCTCACCGCTAGATTTGCGGTGTGTCACTTTCATGAGACAGTCTTCCCGTCGTTAGGGGGAGATAAGAACAAGCATGTTCAAGTGGAACGACAGGAATTGTCGTGGTTTGTCCCCACTGTGTCTCATCTCGATCCCCAAAATCACACAAAGCAAAGTGATATCTTATACATTAAAGTGACGAGATCATATAAACCTGCTGCAAATATACCTGCAAGGATTGTGTTTTATCAAAAGGACATGGTATCACCCAAGAGGAATTGGGTATTGCACTGCCACCATCCATGGTGGCATGGTGACGCCATAAGTGGCATAAATGGCGTCACAGGCCGTGGCTCTCCAAGGAAGAGGGGGAGGCCACCTTAAGTTCGATACATACTTGTGTAAAGGAAGAAAACAAGTTTGGCACAACCTGATCTATTGATCAGTGATACTCAAATCCGTCTCATGAGAATATTTATGGATTGTGGTTATCATTGGGGGACGCCTCAAATGTTAGAACCAATCCTTAAAGTATAGAGATCTCTACAAACACATTACACTAGTGTACATGAGGACGTGGAATAATGAGTCTACTATCGAACCATACTTCGTTGAAAAATGTCAACTTAGTAAACTGGCCTAATGGAAAGAAGCGATCCAATATAAACAAAGAGATAGGTATTTGGGCAGGTGACGCCGACACCGCAAATGTAAACCCTATCAAATATATCTTTGTTAGAATGCGTAATGAGAATAAGAGTATGCAGACTCACCTTATGGCGCAAAGTCTCTCAAAAACGCACTGGAATCGACTACGAGGAGATATTCTCTCGTAATGGACTACGATGAGACAATCTCTCGTAATGGATGTCATTGCACTCCACTACCGTGTCAGTTTGGTAGTTTCCGAAAAACTGAACATGCAGCTTACGAAAAGTGATCAAAACATATATCTCTATGGGGATCTAAATTAAGAGATATACATGAGGATCCTAAACGGACTTGATCCACCCAAATCAAGTGACTCTAGATCACATGAGTACGTTTGCAAAAGAAATTGAAACGTTCACTAAAGTGACTACTTGATTGGAAAGGGATTGATGAATTATGCCCTTGCGTTTTCATTATGGATATATATGAACTCTAAATGAAATAAGAGAAACTCAGTGTATTGTAAATCCTAAGTTGAGAATGAAAAAGATTTTGGGAATACACAGTCTTGAAATGGAACTCAAGGACTGTAATGATGGTGATCATCCATCAATCGGCTTAGGCACTCTAAAGAATAAACTGAGGCCTACAGATATTCCCATGATCAGTCGAAGTCTTTATTCTAACAATAGATCCGTTTTTCATCTAAAGGAAGATGACGAAGAAGTATTGGGAAATGAAATTCCTATATAAGTGCAATGACGCATGATTGTACTTAAACATAATATGTAAGACTCGACCTCTCATTCAATGTAAATTTGTAAATCTATATCTAGCTATGCGCCTACGCAACGCAAATCGTTCTTTCATTAAAGATATGAAAGATTTGGGCTGATTCAATCTCTACATAGAATGTGACATGATAAAGAAATTATCCACGTCATAGCTAACTATGCGTAAAGAAAAACGCATTAAAGGTGAGATAAGAAAATCTGTTATTACAGATCAATTTCTAATCTCTTAATGGTTCACCCATACTCTAGACGAAGTTATGACTATTTTGTTATATGAAGGTCATACCATGAGTGAACCTGATGTTCAATATGATCCTATGTATTCGGCTCATGAACAACCTTATCCTCAAGATCAAAGTAAATCAAGTTGGATCTGAGGACGATGTGGCAAGATTTAGTTACTAAATCATTGCTCAAAGTCACATTTGGAAAAACATGTGAAAATGCATAAGTATGCTAATAAGACTGAAGCTCCCTTGATCAAATGAAAGAATCAGGGAGAAACTCATGATTAATGTAAAAATCAGGGGGAGGTGCAGACATCAGGGGGAGTCTAGCACATACATATTGTTTTCAAATGTATTAGGTGCGTTGTGCTCTTTTTCTCCTTAGACCAAAGTTTTATTTTCTCCCATTGGGTTTTTGTTACTTGGCAAGGTTTTTAATGAGGCAACACCACATGCACCATGTTACCCCTGACTCGGCACAAGGGGGAGTGTTGAAGGAAAAACGTATTATGTGCCTTCGTCAATGTAACGGACGATAGATAATTATGTAGTCATTATTGTCATTAATGTATTTCCTATTACCGTTGTAATACTCACCCTATATAAAGGGGATTATCAATGAAATGAGTAGACCAATTCCGATTATTCTACAACATAATGTAAATTATTATTTTTTTTTTTCAAATTTCTACGCAAGCAAAACTAGTGTTTGTTGTAGCATAACAATATAATTTCTCAGTTGAAATCTAACAATATAATTACTCAGTTGAAATCACAGTTGTTTTTAGTATCTATATACGCGCGTGCATGCTTTGCTACCTGCCTTTTTAGTATCCAGCATGGAGAACCAGAAGCAACTGTAGGGATGCCGTGAGTTGTCAATAGCCTCTAACATGTTAACAACTTCCGCCTCTATTCCCTCTTAAGATGGTAACAACTTCCTCCATTTCTGGTCTTTTGCTTGGTTCTGCATCCCAACATCATCTTTTCATTACATTAGCCAAGGAGCTGGGACAACTTTTAGGTATCTCTGGTCTTAAATTTTTGTATACAACATTGGATGTTAATTCTGAAACAGAATAAATCTCCCATAAACAAATTCCAAAGCTATAAACGTCACATTCTTGTCGTATGGTTTACACTCCAATACCTCAGGGGCCATGTATGATCTATCCAAGGGTGCCGGTTCTGCCTGTCATCTCACTCGAACTCGAAGCCTGAAGACAAGAAACACTGAAATCTGCTATCTTTACTATCCGCTTTTCATCCAGAAGTAAATTTTCTGTTTTCATATCTCTATGAACAATGTTCTTCGAGTGCAAATAATCCTCTCGCAACATCTAGTGCTAGTTGCAAGACATCCTCCATATATAGGCAGCTTCGTTTCGCAAAACTGTTTGGGTAAAACTTAACAGTACCTCCAGAAAGATACTCGGTAACTAAACAAGTACACTTACTTGTTGTACCTCCAATGCATTTAGTAATATTGGGATGTTCAAGTTTATGCGAAACAGTAATCTCACGCTGAAGATCGCTTTGCATAGCTTTGTTTTTTTCTCCCTCTTCTTCCCATGCTAACACTTTAACTGCAACTGGTTGATTATCGTAAAGACCTCTGTGAACATAAGCAAAGGCGCCACGAGCAAAGGTTTCTTTAATAACCAATTTTTCAGGATCCATTTCCCACTCTTGACCTATTCCGGTGCTCCAACTTTCTCTCTAGCTTTGTCATTCTCTTGCTCACTCTTCTTCTTCTTCTTCTCTATCTCACATACTCCATCAAGATGCTTCAGTAGCTGATCGTACATATTTTTTATGTAAATCTTGTTCTTTGCAGCACGAAACTCTTATCTTTGTTCTTCCATGTCTCTTCAAGGTTTCGCTCCATCAATATAAGGTCCGAAAGACGGAGAGATTTGATTTTGTAGCTTGAATGGTTATATTTGTTTACTGACATTTATAGGGATAGGAAAACGCACTTGTTCGGTGGAGTATCCCTATTAGAACGAGTATTCCTATTTCGACATGGACTGGACTGCCTCTATTTCCTTCTTTTTAAGGACTTGAAATTTCAATAATCATTGTTTAGCACAAACATACCCATCAACATTACATTACATTATATGCAAAACTGAGAGCTTATTCGGTGCGTGAGTCACGCACCTGCTTGAGTCTAACAAACGTTAAGATTTTGTGAAATGGAAACAACGCGCTGTTAATGCGACTGGTCTCTTTTCACTTCCTTTCTCGTCCCTCATCGATCTTCGTCTAATTGATGTGGTACTCTCATTCTCCAATGGACAACACGACACCTAGATGCCCAATTCTTCGCCTAATTCATTCATCGCACCCTACCGAATTCAAGCAATTCATCCGCTGAGTTCCGGCGTCTCGATCATCAAAAAATCATAAGGTTAAATCCCATCTAGGTTTCCTCGAATCAGTTCATATTTGCCGACCTATGTTTGTGTATTGGTGTGTTTTTCTAGTGTTACCGGAAACACACTATACCCCCGGCCTGCATCCCGCGTTCTGGTTCGGAGGAACCCGATCGGATTCGTTTCCCGGATCACTAAAGCTTTTGTTCCCTTATTCTTGAGACTTGACTCCCAAAGTCCCAAGATGCTGAGGACGGCGCCGACCAAGAGGACAACCCAACGAGGTCATGCACTCATGCCATCGATTCTTGTTTTCTTGAAAGTTTGGTCGGAGACAAGATTGATTTAAAGCCTGAGGCTGTTTTGGTTTAAGAGCGGTCGTCGAGCATGAAGGTGAAGGGGCAAAATTGATAAGGATAATAATTACTTTTTTATTCAGAACAAACAAAAAAGAGATAAACCTGTTATTATTATGATTTTACCTCTATACCCTTAGAAACTAGTGTGATTTTTATAGTACTTTTATAAGGGGTGTTTACGTAAACTTACGTTAAAATCTTATTTTTCTAAATTTTAATGTAATTTATTTTGTCTTCAAATGCATTTTCAAAATTCTCAAATCTTCTTGAAAACAATAGTAAATTGCTCGGGTGCTCAAAAAATTCCTAAAAAATTGTCATGCTCTTAAAGTGATGCGCTTTATATGTAAATGTATAGTTTCCAAATTGACTACACATAACGAATGAAATTTAGAAAAACTGCCTATATGATATAATCGATGCAGTGAAATATGACTACAATAGAAAAATCACATATTTTTGATAAGGTTTGAGTCTCGATCCACTTGGCCAGTCATTATTTCATTATTGCACTCTATGGACACCCGTGTCACGAGAAGATAAATATCTAAAACAATTTTCACAGACACGTACAACGCATCGTATTGAGAGCGTGGTAATTTTCGATGAATTTTTCGAACACCCAAACTATTTATCAGGATTATTTAAAGTTGTAAATCATTTGAAAAAGTAAGCACATTTTAGAAAAAAGGACTATCTATCTTTGAAAATTAGAAAAAAAACCCTCTTTTTTTTTCACTTTATAAATAAGAACATGATTTTAATACTTTTATCATAAAAAGCTCCATTCAATTTCACTAACTAATAAAAAGGGGCTTCTTTTGGTTTTCAAAAGGACGATTTTACCCTTTGTATCAAATTTCCTCTCTCTCTCTCTCTCTCTCTCTCTCTCTCTCTCTCTCTCTCTCTCTCTCTCTCTCTCTCTCTCTCTCTCTCCACCCTTCCACCCAACGCCCTCGGCAGCCAGTACTTCGGTCTCTTCACCAACGCCACCGTCCCCGTCGTCGCGCTGCTCCTCGCCGTCGAGTTCGACACCGGCCGCAACTCCGAGTTTAACGACCCCGACGGAAATTCATCAGAATCAACCTCAACAACATCGAGTCCGCCGTCACAACCTCCGCCGGGTACGGATTCGTGCTGGTTCAGATGCGGATCGAGTTCGAGCTCGTCCAAACTGTTGTAAGTCAAATATAATTTGATTCAATGTTAGATTATTCATGTTCTTATTAATTTCATCGTGGAATTGTAATCATTAATTGACTAATCACTCTCAAATCAAAAGAAATCGGTGACAATAGCGCCGAGGCTTGGTAAGGTTTAAGTTTCTTCGATTCGCAGCCTTGTCCGAAGCACTCGTAAAGCTTTCTATGTTTTTTCTTTTTCTTTTCTCTATCTAAAATATAATAGTTTAGCTATGAATTTGAATATGTTTGTGCTTTGATTGCTGAAATTTGGTCAAAGCCCTTTTGGCACTAGCCTTGTTCGATTGTTAGTTTTTCGAATAGATTGTGCAGTTTTCAATTAGGTTTTACAATTTTGAATATGATATTACCTATACTTTGAGTAGGTTATTGGAACTGGAAGCCTCTAACTTCAGATTTTACGGAAAACAAATCTATGATCTATGTGGCAACGGCGCTGGAGTACAAATCTATGCTAATGCTAGATATATTTTACTTTCAAGTATGATGATTGGTTTAATTCGTTGTTTGATGTTATTCTTCAGTTGCTGCTCACCAAATAGGGCCCAACAATCACTCTGAATTCTCTTATTTACTCAGAACTGCAAACTAAGTGTCGTCGGGTTTTCGACGTCAAAAACGGAGTGGATTGAGGCGCAGAGGATTCTGGCTTGGAGTTTTAGTGATAGTGGAGTTGCCAAAGAGATAAATGTGACTAGTTTGCCGATTCATAGAGACATTAAGTCGAGCAATATATTGCTGACTTGGAAATGAGAGGCAAGCTTGCTGATATTAGGTTGGCCAAGCTTTATGAGCACGGTGAAGTGCCTAATACGACTCATGTGGCTGGCATGCTAGGGTATCCAATCATCATAATGAGGTTAGTAACTGCATAATGATTTCAAATTGTATCTTCTTCTATTGGTTTTGTTTTGCTCCTTACTTTCAAGTCAAGAATTGAATATTCGATATTCCTTCAAAAGTTTACAGCATTTAAGGAATTGTTCTTGGTCTTTAGGGTTTTGTAATGTGTGGTTTGAAATGCTACTCATGATGTGTTTAAATGTCATCTTACAAGCCACCCAATAGAAAAACGTCAAGAAGCAATGGTACTCATTGCTTTAATGGTTATGTGCATCTGTCGGCATAAATTCTGGTTTATAAATAGATTTTTTTAGCTTTGGTGTCATGCTTTATGCATTGAGAAAGGGATTATGAGTACTGGTTTTGGAAGTTTATTGTTCAGGAACGACTTTTGGGTTGGAGTTAATAACTTGCTAAAGTTATTGTATTCATGAGAAAGTGAAGTGCAATTTTAGATTTTGAGGTTTAGTATGAAGAGCAGAATCTATTTTGAATTCACTTGAGAGTAAAAATAACTAGAACTGATCCCACAACCAAGATCGACTTTGGCATACAAGTTGTAATATAGTGCAGTCCTATAGAAATTAATCTTCACATGAGTTGATATTTTCCTTGTGCTTAATGCTTGTTGTTTTTTATGTGTTTTTTTACAGGCAAATTCTGTGATGCCGTTAAAGTTGCTGGAAGGAATGTCATGTCAACCTCATCTGTTGTCACCACTGGACTTGTTTCACAGAGGTAATTCTTAGTATAACGGTGAGTTCAATTAAATCCTTATTGCTTTAGTGATTCATACAACTATCTGATGCAGTCATCATCATGTAAACCAGCTTGTTGAGTAGTGCTAGTTGGCTAAGTTTAAGATAGTGATATGTGCTGTTGAGTGTTTCATATGGCTGTTGGGTGGGGTGCTGTTTTCAAGTTTTAGTGAAGGTCCCATCCCACTAATTTTGATAGGGACATATTTTGTGAACCTTATCTTCATGTTGGCACAACTTGTTCATCTGTTTTAGTGTAGCATGATATTTAGAGCTGTTCAATGGAGGTCATTTTGGACTAAAGATGACAACCCTTAAGGTATTAGATAACGGTTTCTATTGGCCAACACTTTTCAAAAATGCTTATACATTTTGTATGACATGCGATAGATGCCAAAGAACAGGTAATATTGGACCAAAAGATCAGATGTCTCTTTCCCCTATAATTGTTGTTGAAATATTTGATGTTTGAGGTATTGATTTTATGAGACATTTTCCCTTATCCAAAGGCTTTCTATATATCTTATTGGCAGTTGACTATGTTTCTAAGTGGGTGGAGGAGAAAGCCACAACGACTAATGATTCCAAAGTTGTTGCAGAATTTTTGAGAACTAACATATTTTCCAGGTTTGGAGTACCACGTGTGCATATAAGCGATGGAGGTTCTCATTTCTGCAACAGAAGTATAGAAGCTTTGCTCAAGAAATATGAAGTCACTCACAAGGTTTCCACCCCATATCACCCTCAGACAAGTGGAATGGCAGAAGTATCAAATAGGGAGATCAAGCGGATATTGGAGAAAACTGTTGGCCCAACAAGGAAGGATTGGAGCGACAGACTTGATGATGCTTTGTGGGCTTATATGACAGCCTACAAGACGCCTATAGGGATGTCTCACATTAGGCTTACCTACGACAAAACATACCATCTCCCAGTGGAACTTGAGCACAAGGCGTGGTGGGCGGTAAAGGAGTTTAACATAAACTTTGATGATGCAGGTATTCACAGGAAATTACAATTGAGCGAGCTTGAAGAAATCAAGAATGATGCATACGATGCCGCTTGGATCTACAAGGAGAAAACAAGAATGTACCATGACAAGAAATTAAGAGGGAAATCGTTCACCATTGGACAAAAAGTCCTCTTACATAATTCTCGACTTAAACTATTTCCTGAAAAATTGCGTTCTTATTGGATAGGTCATTTTGTTGTTACTAATGTGTTTGCTCATGGTGCAATAGAAATTCAAAGTCAGGTAACAGGAAAAGCATTTAAGGTGAATAGTCATCGACTAAAGCCTTACTACGAGCCTTTTGAGGAACACATCATTGAGGAGATTCAAGTTGAAGAAACACCAAGATCCGAATGAGCATGGAAAAAAGTCTAGACTAAAGGATTATAAATAAATAAGCGCTACATGGGAGACAACCCATTTCAACCAAAATTGTGAATGAGCCAGCAACGAGAGTTTGAATTTTCTAAATCTCTAAACTCTTTTTGGTTGAATTGTATAAATGTGGAACTTATGAATTTTATCATATGCTTAGAAATTACAATATTATTTTTGATTTATATTGACGACAATGTAATTTTCTAAGTGTGGGGTAGGGATACATGTTTCACATGTTTGAATTTGTTTTGAGTCTTTTGTTTGAGTCATAAAAAGAAAAAGAAAATACAAAATCGAAAAAATCAGGAAAAAAAAAATTTCGCTTGTTTTTATTTTGTTTGAGTCTTAGGTTGCCCCTGAAGTCTATGATGATTATATCTTTGAATGCATAGATGATAGTTTTACATGATCATAAGAATTAAATTGTGAGTTTCATGGATAATATGATTGGTATGAATATGTGAGATTTTGATTGATATATGAAAAACATGCTTGTTTGAGTTAATTTTGTTCCATAACATCCTATGTGAGCTTTAGAGCCTATATGCTTTCTTCATGAGTTATTATAAATGAGCAGAAATTTTCGAATCTCATTGTTCTTTGCATAATCAATGACTATGTGCTATAGCTTTTTGATGGACTCTAGAATGCTAGAACTTGCTCTTGATGATTTGTGAGACTATTACTCATAACCATGCCATGATTTTGAATATGATTGAAAAGATCTTGTTAGGATTACCACCAAAGCCAAATAAAGCATGTGCCTAATTTGTGTCCGTCGTGGGACTCCTTAGTTTTAACCCCATTGAGCCTACATTTAGCCATTTTATTTCATCACCAAGATACACACTCTTTTTGCCTAGAATAGTTTTATCCTTTCTCTTGTTATCAAGACTTGGTAAAGCTTAATTTTAATGTGGAATTGTGATTTGGAGTGATGATTTGAAGTAAATGTAGGGTAAACTTATCCAATTGCATGAAAAATATGTGTTTGCCGAAATAAAAACAAAAAGAAATATTCGAACAGAAAATAAAATCGATCCGAAATAAAAGAAAAGAAAGAAAGTTTAGGCAAATAAAAAAAAACAAAAAGCTTGGAGTTCTTGATTGTGAATTTAGAGTTTGTTTGATAATTGAAGGTCTATTATTGTTATACTCAGGGTATAAAATCTCTACGATATATCCGATATCTCTACCGATATCTCTTTTTTTCGGTCGACCGATATATCTTTGAGGTAATTTCATTAGCCATAACAATACAAATTGAATCATGCACTGAATAGATTCGGTTTGTGTTGATACTAAGTGGATTAAATAATTTAGAAATTTACATGTATCTCATGTTGAGTGACGCCGCCATGTTACCATGTCTCCAATAAAGACTTTTGTGCTTATATGTTTTCTTGTTTAATTTCTACGTTGAGTGTCTTTAAACCGGTTAGCATAAAGTTTAGAATTTGACGCTGAGTTAGTTCTAAACAATTGAGAAGTCTATAACGATTGGATGAATACTGAGGCTCTAATTAGATCAGAACTAAAAATATGTAAACAAATGTTTTTGAGTGTGTCGTTGAATCCAAACATGTAAATGTTATGTATTAGGATTGTTTTGGTAGAATGTTTGTTAAAGAGAAGTCGATCATGTAAATAATAGTTTAGGTTCTATCTTTTGTAGTGAGTACATAATCAAACTTCTGAAATCCCCTCCCCCCCCCCCCCCAACCCCATGCCAATTATTTATTAACACTAAAAGTTTTAGAGTTCCTTTCAATTCCTCAGACTGAACGATCTCTGTTCATCCTATACTAACATGATCTTTTGCATGGTTTTATTGATACAGTTATTTATTATTTGTAAATATTTTTTGTAAGTAGCCGCTTCACCAATGGTGCAGGATTCAAAGCTAATATTGCACATGTATGCTAGTATTAAATGAAATATTAGCGATCATTATCAATGCAAATATACACACAAACTAGTTTTAAAAAAACGAAAGAAAACCCTAGTCTCCAAAATCCTAAGCGCTCTGCCGCTTTGCACCCAAACCAAAAAAAATTCAAAACCAGATATGCTCATCATCCATTGCCTCATTCATGGAATCGGGCATGTCTTACCCCTCCAAACATTTCACTAGTTTTACCTTCAAACCAGCGTCATCATCCTTTGACGACGTCACACAATCGTTTCACGGTCACATTTGCCTTAGCAAACTCCAAGTAGTTAACGTCTCTTCTTGAGCACCAAAGAAGAAAAGAGGATGCTTTAGGTCCAGACACAAGCCAAATGGGACTAAGGAGCCTAAGTCGAAGCAGGTGATGGAGGTTGAAGATTTTTGCTCAGCTCTCAGCACATCTTTGCCCTAGTGTACTTTAAGGGTACTGATAAGGAGATTCTCCAGTTTGTCTTTATTTTTGCATAAACATTGTCTATATTCTATGTCTAAATTCAATAGTTTATAGGCTCACTTACTGTTTGATTAATGTAATAGCTCAAGTGATAAGAGCACCGTTACCTAGGAAGTAAGTTTTCAGGTCATACGTTCGAATCACGACAAGGGATTATTGTTATTAGGTTAGTCACATGTTTTTATTTGCCCTCTATGCACAAGACATTGAAATGATTACCTTTTTTTTTATCACTTCATTAGTTTAATGAATTATTTTTCCTTTTGACTTAAATTTTTTTTAGAGTAAATACTTGTTACCCTAAATTCTTTACATAAAAACTTACGGTATATCTTTTTCTCATTTTTGTAGTATGTTACCATTTTGGAAGTTGCATAATTACACATAGACATATGGTATCATAATTGGAAAGCAAATGAATTTTAATAGGATTAGGAATCTAGATATAGAAATAAACAACATAGCCAAACAAATTACGGTATATAATTCAAATATAAATAACAATAAAACTCTCTATAAAGTAAAATATATTTATTTAACGATAAATAAATAATTTACTCATTTATCGATAATATAATAACCCCTCTAAAGTAATAATTTTCCATAGACCCGATTTTATTCACTTATAGAGTTTTAACTGTACTTATCAATACTCATCACATCGATTGTCCCTTTCAAAAGAGAGCGTCTTATTTCCTCTTTACTAAAAAGAAAATAACATAACGTAACTACTAATTTAATTTTTTATTTTTTTTAAATAGAAGTTGACTACAAGGCCAACAGATTTGCGGTTGTAGCTCCCCAAACTTACAAATAAGGAAAGTAAGACTTATAAAGTCACGGGTACGCTCGCAATTAAGCAAGCTCTAACACAAGCAAAACAAACTTGTTTCCTACAAACCTATGGAACTAGATCAGCTATTTGTCTAACATGCAATTGTTGTACAAGCACGTCTAATCATCCTCATATAAGAGCTTAACCCTATTAGACTAGGGCCAATATACCCTGATTTGAGCCGAAAAACAACCCTGGCCCAAATACTCTCTTCAGGCCCAACTCTGGGTAGCCGCTTTCCACTTCAGCGCCTGCAACACGCCGTTAGGAGGTCGGCCTCCCCAGGCTTCCTTGACCACCAAAAACCACCGACGATGAAACTCTTAACCAAAATGCCTGATGGAGATCAGGGTACCGAATACGGGCCTCCAACAATCACTCAACAGACACCAGAAATAAGGAGCAGCGAACTCATAAAATATGACAAATCCATGCCACAACTAAACTGATTTTATTCAAAAAACATAAGCTTCCTAACAACTATTACAATACCCATATATGATTTACAAAACTTAGAGAATTAGTAGCCTTAATCTAATATGGAAAGCAATTATAAGTAAATCCTAAATAATTGTAAAACTATTCCCTAAAAGTATCTAAATAATGAAATATTAAAGATTGTGAATCTATAATTAAATTACAAATAATATCTTTGAAGTTGCCTTATATGCTCATGCATCAACGCCGCGGCTAACCCAATAACCGGTCTTGAGATCGAGCTCTTCGCAGGCTAACGAGCAACAAGTCATGTCCAAGGAGCCGATGGAACCCGATCTTTCTCTCAAATGGTTTCCTTTGTCTTCCCTCCATCACTCTTCAAGAGTCAATATTGCACAGATCTGCTACCGTCACTTGATTGCACGCCTGGATCCCACCTGCCAGCCAACCCCCTCCGAAGACGAGGTGCTCTCCTCGAGTGGACGCCGAGACCAGCCCTCCGCCGCCGCTCCCTGCTCGCAAAGTCCTCTGAAACCCTAGGTCTAATACCTAGATCGAGAGAGGTCGGAGCGGTTCCTTGGGTATTAGGTTACTAATCAATTGATATCGATTGGAAAATGCTCAACAATTTAAGTTTCATTAAGCAATCATTCATGAAAGAATTAATATTCTTAATCTTACACTTATACAGAAAAGTAGGGCTTTCATATACGTTACAAACCCTTGAAAATATCTCTATCCAAACCCCTCTCATGAAATCGGCTTTATAATTCTTTATCACCGGAAATTAATTTCGCCGTCACATATAATAACCCACAGGGCCGGCGCGCCGGCTATGCCTATCCGCAGGTTCATTTGGAGGCTTGAATTGATTAGTTGGATACAAAGTAATCATATATGATCAATGTCAATAACTCTATAAGGACTTTAACCTTTGCGTTGATTCCTACATATTAACAATAACGAAGCTTTGCTTGGTGCTATATACACATAGAATGAATCAAATTTAATCGATCGTCTTAAAATATATATATATATATATATATGTGTGTGTGTGTGTGACATTTAGATAAAAAAAAAATAATAATAAATAAATACATGATTCCACAACCCTTATAAAACCATAATCATATCGATCTTAATAAATGGACACCGTCATCCATTGACACAGACAATATTGCCTTGCAGCATTAGATAAGAAGGGATGTCAAATTTCCTGGAATTGCTGCAGCTGCATGAAATTTTCTCAATGCTGTTGGAACATGCTCTTTCATTCAAATATCTAGTACTTGCGGCCATTTTCCTCATTCTAGTATACAGATTGTCCTCTTCTACCAACCCATCATCAGTTTCAGTACCACCTCCATCTCCACCGAAGCTGCCTTTGATTGGAAACCTTCACCAAGTAGGGACGTTACTGGCTCATCGTTCGCTACTAACCCTAGCAAGACGCCATGGTCCTGATATCATGCTGCTTCATCTGGGAAGCAGGCCAGTGGTTGTCATCTCATCTGCCGAGGCTGCCTCCCAGATCTTCGAAACCCATGATCGCACGTTCTCCGACAGACCCAAGTTTTTCTTTTTTGAGAAGATTTTCTACAACTACAAGGACGTGGTATCGGCACCTTATGGTGAGTATTGGAGGCAGCTGAGAAGCCTTACCGTCTTAAATATTTTGAGCAGCAAAAGGGTTTGTGATTTTGGTACTGTGAGATTAGAGGAAACAAAACTTATGATGGGCAACATTATATCTTCTTGTACTAAAACACCCTCCTCCTCCTCCTCCTCCTTTTCATCCTCGGCTTTGAATTTAAGTGAAATGCTCTTGAAGCTTAACATTGGTATCATCTGTAGAATTGCTATGGGTAGGAAATATAGTGATTATGAGGAAGGTCGTGGGAGGATGTTTATGGAACTTATTGAAGAGTTTACACATTTGTTCGCTGAAGTTAATATTGGTGACTTTATCCCATGGCTAGCTTGGGTCACCCGTCTTAATGGTCTTGATGCTAGATTAAATAATTTGGCCAAGGCATTTGATGACTTCTTGGATATGATTGTTCAAGAGCATATTGATGATATAAATGATGGTATGAAGAATAAGAACGAGGAGGACAAGGATTTTGTGGATGTTTTGCTTTCGATTCAGAAAGAAAATGTAGCTCGATTCCCAATTGATCGGGATAGCATAAAGGCTATCATCCTGGTACGTAACTCAGGTTCTGGATCTCTGCTTAATTGTTTACGTGCTCTCTACTTCTTTCATACATGCATACAGTAGCATATATCATTACCTTGTGCATGGTTGTTGCTTCACAATTTCTCTTTATCTCTTCAATCATGAATAGAAGTCACTAATATATCTCTTTATAGGACATGTTTATTGGTGGAACTGATACCACATTTACGGCCCTAGAGTGGACGATGTCTGAGCTTCTAAAGAATCCAAGAGTGATGAACAAATTACAAAACGAAGTTCGGGGAATAGTCGGAGACAAAATGGAAATAACAGAGGAACATTTAGTTGGAATGCACTACTTGAAGGCAGTGATTAAAGAGACTTTTCGCTTACATCCTCCAGCACCATTACTAGTGCCCAGAATGAACAATCAAGATGTGAAAATAAACAGTTATAACATTAAGGCCAACACTCAAGTTATGGTTAATGCTTGGGCAATTGGAAGAGATCCCAAGTCATACGCCAATCCAGAGCTGTATGAGCCAGAAAGGTTTATGAACAGCGCCATAGATTATAAAGGGAAAGACTATGAGTTGATTCCGTTTGGTGCTGGCAGACGCGGTTGCCCTGGAATTCAATTTGCTATAGCCGTTGAAGAGCTTGTGTTGGCAAATCTTGTGCACAAGATCAATTGGGCTTTGCCTAATGGAATGAGAGGGGAAGACTTAGACATGTCTGAATCAACCGGTATAGTCGCACATAGAAAGTATCCTCTTAAAGCAATTGCTACTCTATCCAAAGAACTTCCTACGAGCTAGGGATCCATTAGGCATAATCAACAAATAATCCCCAAGTCTTCCAATGATTATCTATTTTCATCTTTACTTTTGTGGTTTGTAGTTCTTTCTGTAAATTGTTGATATTTCGATCAACTTTATCCAAAATAATAATTAATGTTCTGAACTTTTTATTGCGCAAAGATTCTAATAAGGAATTAGAAAGTAAGATCTTTTATTTTTCCTTCATTTTAATCTGTCACTGCACTTAAATTTCTAATATTTTCATCAAGACATTCAAAATCACAATCTCGACAGTCTCAACCTCGCTCATTGTAAATAGCATCACACGGATCTTGGAGTGCCACTTTTAATTTTAATTTTTTTTTTTTTTTTTTATAATCTGCATTGCTTAGTGACTCTAATTTTGTACAGTATACTCAAGAATTGTAGATTTAATGTGAGAAGCGTGAACACGATAGTAAGAGCCTCTATCAAGTGTCGAAAGCCATGTGGAATGTGCCATTACCGCAGAGCTGTAAGAAATATAGATAAATCTCTCTAATTATAGGGATTTTATTATAAATCTCTTAAAAAGTATATATGTCTATATCTCTCTAATAATAAGGTTCTTATAATAATATGGTTTTTATTGTATTGGAGGCAGGTGAGAAGTATATGTGTCTTAAATTTTTTGAGCTAGGAAACTAAGTTCATGATGAGCAACATAGAACATTCTTCTAACAAAACATCCTTCTCAGATAAGAATCTAGAAATCGAGTATCTAGAATTAAGCTCTTACATGCACCAAGTTTCTCTTATAAATGGAAACTGAAAACCCGAGAATTAGCAATTAGAGAAGAACATGACTATTGTTTGTTTCTCACTTATATATTGCGGTTAATTTGGAAGTACAATAATGTGCTTGAATCTATGTCTCTATTAGGATTTCATCATAAATTGGACTGGCATATGGTTTATTTATGGGGAAAATGTCCATTTAGTACTAATTTGGCATCCTGATTGCCCATTTCAATGACAAAACTCAAAATTTTCCTATTCACTTTAAACATATGTAACACTCATATCCCAAATGATACAAAAATGGATGATTTAGATATTTTTGAGACTATTTTACCCTCATCTCTTAAATACTCCTATCATTCTAAGACTCTACCCGAACCTCACAAAACTCCAGTCACTGGAATCCGGACCCCGATCGCCAGTTACTAACCTCTAGTAACCACTAATAATAAATTACTGACCCCCAATAACCCTTAATAATAAATTACTGACATCCAGTAACCTCTAATAATAAAATTACTGACCCCTAGTAACCTCTATATAATAATAAATTACTGAACCCAGTAACCCCTAATAATAAATTACAGACCTTCAGTGACTCCAACTACTGACCTCTAGTGACTACCGATAATAATTTACTGACCTCTAGTAATTCCGATAATAAATTATTGATACACATGAATCCCAATTACTAACCTCTGGTTACCCTTCATAATAAATTACTGACCCTCAATGAACATTTTATTTATTTCAGTAATAAATTTACCCGTTAATAATTGGAAGAGAAGTTTATTTTTTTTGAAGAAAATAGTGCACATTTAGACATATTCGAAGCTACAAAGGTCTGTGGCCGCTTAGAATCAAATATACAATGATATTGTAGGAAGTTATGTAGAAATTAATGCTCACTTCCACTCAGGGTTTAAAATCTTTGCGATATATCCGATATCTTTTTTTTTCGGCCGACCGATATATTTTTGAGGTAAATATCTTCTCTTTTTCTGTATCTACGATATATCTCCGAGAATTTAAAATATCTTCGATATTTAAGATATTTGCGATATATCTCCGATATTTTAACGAAATATCTGTAAAATTTTTCAATAAATATATGTAAAAGAAGAGTAATTGAATAAGTAATCAGTGATCACCTCAAGTGATATAAAAAAAATGAATACTCCGGATTTCCCTAATAGGATATCCGGAATTCCGGATGAGAGAAGGATGGTAAGTCACATTACTACTCATCATATGAAATTAATTTTGATCATGTCACCCAAGATGAAGACCACGGATCTAGAGAAGCTCGTCATGGTGCGCAAAAGCAGAATCGGCATGTCAGCAGGACTAGATGTGCAATTGATGATCAAAGTATCAGATGTTGCTTCAGTTGCCTTAAGTTTTGATTCTATCAGTTTAGGCACAGAGCGTAGTGGGGTGTCAAATAAATCGCATGAATGCAACAATCAATTTTATTATAATATTTTTTAATTATTGAATATGGTCAATATAGAGAAGTACATGACCAATCATATAGTTGGATTCATCCTTACTATCACATCACAGGAGATACCGTCAGCAGTTTCAAAGAGATATATGATTATCATATTAATCACTACAATTCATACTATATGGGTCAAATGCCTTGGTCAGATTATTGTACTTTCGTGGATCAGCATGGAGAATTTGAAGTACTTAGAGTCTCTTTCTGCTACTAAATGAAGCTATTATTTGTATGTATTTATGATTTTATGTGTAAAATGAATAAATTTCATATTTAAATAAAAAAAATATCTTTCCGAATATCTCCGATATTTCCCATATCTCTGTTTTTTTTACCGACCGATATCTCTACCGATATCGACATTTTAATCCTTGCTTCTACTTAAATTATATATATATATATATATATATATATATATATATATATATATATATATATATAAAGATCACTCTAACAACCATTTCCAAAACCACCACGATTCACTGCCTCAAGTTCATCCTAAAATTGACAGAAAAATAAAGGGAAATAAAAAACAATTGGCACTTGAATGTGTCGAATCATGGAGCCAAACCACCATAACCACACTATATCAGATTTGTCAAACACCAAAATGACCAAATCTTGTAGATCAAGAGCACAACGAGAGCGTAATTTGGCTTTTGGAAGAAATCAAAGAATACGGCCTCGGTTTGCCGGGGAGACTCCAGCAATCGAGAGAGCGCATTGTTGAAGCACTTGAAAATTTGAGTGAGGTCTTCGCTGTACGTGGCGGGGATGAGAGTCTATGTGCTTGAATGAGAGAGAGAGAGAGGTGAGAGATGGTTACTAATAAGGCAAAATTACTGCTTTGGTCACTGATCTTTGTCAAGAACGACAGTTTGGTCACTATCGAATTTCAAATATCAAAATGGTCACTCAAGTTAATGTTTCATTATCAATTTGGTCATTAGAGGTCAAACGACTGTTAATTATAGGATATTCTTCGAATATTCCGTTTCTTGCCAGGGGTATTATGGTCACTGAGGTATATTGGCGCCTTTTCATAAATTCTGACTTATAAATAATCCAATGATTTTTTTCCCTCAAAATTAGCAAACACACAAAGAAAAACAAAAGCTTTGTTGTAAATTGTGATCCCAGATTTCATTCATAAATAAAAAAACCTAGATTTGTACTCATAAACCCTACAACCCTCCAATCACCAATCTCAGATTTCCCACTTTGTATTTATACTTCATTCCCTTTTTTTGTTCATATCTATTATCTCATTCACTCATTGAAAAACAAAAAACTCATAAAGCACAGATTTTTGCTCTGATCAGTTGTTTCCCAGAAGCAAAATTGCTTCTTTTTCACTGCCCAAGTTTGGTTTTTGGAAGATTGAGTTGTGAGTTTGGTGATTTTGTTGCAGTGCATTTTGGGCTTATTGAGCTATTGATTCAGTGAAATTTGGGAAGTGAAAATTTCAAGTCTGGGGCTGATTTGGTGAAGTGGGTTTTGTAATTGGGGTGATTTTGTGTAGTGGGTGATTGGAAAGGTTGGAAATTTGGATTGAGATTGTGAATGAGAGGATTGAGGGGGAGATGAGAGGTGTAGATGAAGGTTTGGAAGAACAATGACTGGAGGGTCATTAGGAATTCGTTCAGGGAGTTATGGGTCTTTGGATAAACAGCTACAGAACAACAACAATAGCATTGTCATCAACAACGGAGTGTTGCCTATTCAATCAGCAAGAAAGCCTTCCAAAATGCTCAAGGAGAAGGAGAGGTTGTACCATTCGATCTGCAAGTTTGCTGGCCGGAAGAAGGTGGGAATGCTGCTGCTGTGTGTCATCTCTGCCGCGGTTTTCGGATGGGTTTTGTATGTTGGAAAAGGTTTAATCCCTTTTGCTTATGTGCATGTTGGATTTCTGAAGTTCATTTGGTTATGTTTTAGTTGTATATTGGTTTGTTTGAGTTTGAGTTGATCCTAAGGTGGTTTACATATGATTGGGGTTAATGAATTGATTGAGTTAGTGTGAGTTTTTGATTATAGCACATTGATTTAGCACTTCAGCAATGCATATATGAAGGCCATGGGGTGTTTGTTGTGTAGGTTTTTGATGAGTATTTGGTTATGGCAAGTGATGGACTCTGGGATGTTATGAGCAATGCGGAGATTATAAGCATAATCAAGGACACTGTGAAAGAGCCTGGAATGTGCTCTAAGCGATTGGCAACGGAAGCTGCCGAGCGTGGCAGCAAAGATAACATCACCGTCATAGTCGTCTTCCTTCGTCTTGTATCCATAGCCGAGAGAATTTACTAGTTTGTTTCCTTATTTTCGTACTCAGAAGTGCAGAATGTGTGGACATTGATTAAAATACTAGCTAATAAAAGAAGGGTATGTATCAGCACTATGTAGTGGTAAACATCAAAAGCAACTTGGAAAAGATTCACGCAGTCGAACTCTCTTGCTTAAACAAAAATTCAGTACAGCACTATGTTCAAGCTCTCAAAACAAAACTTCGGCTGAAAATTATTGAAAAAAGGGATTCAAGTTCCATATAACTAAGCCATTCTACATGTAAAACTTATTCACCACAATGTGAATCGCCGATTTCTTAAATCCCGCTCAGACACTTCACCACCTTCATGTTCTAATAGGGTTCAACTGGTACACGGAACTTTGCTCCAGCATAGACTGCTGCTGAACCGAGCTCCTCCTCAATACGCAAGAGCTGCATATGGTGATACATAAAATGTTCACAATCAAGCAAAAGACAGTCCCTGAAAGTTACTAAGAAAAGTCCAAAATCAAACAGAGGCACAAAAACTGATGCTAATTCGGACCTGGTTATACTTGGCAAGACGCTCAGACCTGCAGGGAGCTCCGGTCTTGATTTGACCCTGATCAAGCAGAAAAAAATATATCATGAGAAAAACAAAAGGGAGATTCAGTTAACTTGACGATGCTTGAAGATTATTAGAGCAGATGAATACCGTGGCCAAACCAACAGAAATATCAGCAATGAAAGTGTCCTCAGTTTCTCCACTGCAGTAAAGAAAGGTAAGATACATAAGCTACTCAAATCCACTTGAATATGGAGAAGACTGAAGACAATTGTTATGCAACTACAATTCAATTTCAAGTTTTTCAACTTCCAAACCTTCTGTGGCTGGCCATAACACCCCACCCAGCTTTCTTGGACATTCTTACAGCCTCAATACTCTCAGTTACAGACCCAATTTGATTCACCTGTACCACAAATAAATTTAAGAAATTGTTCGTAATGGCCATCAAACAATAACTATTGACCCATTAAAGAGTGAGAATCACATAGTACCTTCAAAAGAAGAGCATTGCAACTGAGGACTGTATTTTCTTCATTTAATGTTGTTGTTCATAGAGAAATGGAGGAGTAAACAGTACTTTGATGGTGCTTCCAGTGTCCTTCTATCCCCAAACTCATTGATGGATGTGCTATGGAATGGATTAGTGCTGCTATGCAAAAGGATCAGAGGAAGGATTGGAATGTTTTCTTGGTCTAAACCCAGATGCAGTCATTTGGTTTCACACAAATATGAAATACCCCTTATTTATTTCTTTTAGAGTTTTTAAATCGATCAAGGCTTAAAATGACATATATACCCTCAATACTTTGGCACATGTAGTGGACATCGACGGCACGTGACATATTTTAACGTCTCAGTTCACGGAGTGACCATTTTGATATACTTTTGCATAACTTGAGTGACCATTTTGATATTTGAAATTCGATAGTGACCAAACTGTCGTTTTTGACAAAGATCAGTGACCAAAACAGTAATTTTGCCTACTAATAAAGATTGGGGTACGATCATCTTTTTTATTATATTTGTTAGAATGGGCACCAGCCATGGGTTTGGTCAACTTTTACTTGATTTTTAATGAAATGTCAATTTCCCTTATTTATGTTCTTTCTAGAATATGTTTGGCATGTACAATCCTCCCATGCATGCAGTTGTAACGATTCATTTCGGCATTAAGTCATTAACTTTGTTATTATATATGTATGGTGTAATTTACATCTCTCGCAATATTTACATCTACTGATCAACATACTGGAGTTGAATAGATCGACCCTCTCTAGTCAGTTGCAACATGAATATACAAGCCCTAGCTAATTTAAGTCTATTTTCTCTCTGAGTATTACAAACAACAGTCTGGTTGAATAGTGCCGACAGTACTCTTACCATTTACATTCGTACAGCAAAAGGATTGAATTTCTTTCTTCCGACGAGTCAAAATCACGATATCCAGATATCCACTGCATGGATTTGTTACACTATAAATTTTACTGCAACTACGTACTGTTGCTGATGTGCCTCGAATGTTCTGGTACATTACATCGCTTACTTTGAAATCAGACACACCACTCCATAACAGGTTCGAAGCGACGACATTTGTCGTCGCTTCAGCAAAAAAGTCGTCGCTTCGACACCGAAGAGACAAAGAGGTCGTCGCTCGAATTTCGTCGTTTCGATTTCGAGGCGACCACTTTTGCTACAAAAGTCGTCGCTTGGATATTTCAAGCGACGACTTCAAAGTTTATCGCCACATACTGAACGACGAAGTTTGGGTCGTCTCCTCACATTCAAGGCGACAAATTTTGAGTCGTCGCTTCCACTTCTAGGAGACGAATTTTGGGTGGTCGCTTACAATTTGAGGGGACGAAGTTTGGTTCAAAAGTTGTCGCCTCATTATAATCTAAGCGACGAACAATGATCAATGTTCGTTGCTTAAATATTTGTTACAGAGACAGAATAACAGAATTGATCTCTTTTTTTCATTTTGAATATGCAGAGAGCGACGTATTTTGTGCAATCGTCGTCGCATCAATAGAATCTAAGCGACGAACAATGATCAATGTTCGTCGCTTCAAAATTTGTTACAGAGGCAGAATAACAGCATTCTGGTATTCTGAAACCTGCATTTCATTCATTTCTGAAACCTGCATTTCATTCAAATCACATATCCAACCAACATTTCATTCAAATCACATATCCAACATAACACAAACACTATAAATACATAGATTTCATTCAAAACTATAATGTGTTCTAACAATGATGTACATATGTTCCAAGTACAAAGTAACGAAGGGTCCTAATCTAAGTATACGTCCATTGCCCCCATACCTTCAGCACATGATGATCTATCGGCAATCGTCAGAGGGTTTGCGGCGGCGGCGGCGGCGGTGGGATTTGTCGACATGCCGAGGGCAGCCTCCATCCTTGCAATACGTTGCAGCATCTCTTCTTTTTCGATTCTGCTTTCTTCTTTTTCGATTCTTCTGTGTTCTTCGTTGATTCTGGTACGTTCATTGGCGGCTGCTACTTCTGCCCTCAACTTCTCAACCTCCGAATCGTTGTTGGACACGCGTGCACCGCCTCTTGGTTTTGCCGAGCGTCTTAATGCACCTCCTAGCCTACAAAGATCGTAAAACACAAAAAATTATTCAAATTAAATTCTCTTTCGTATCTAAAATAGAAAATGTTATTTTATGATTTGTACATACCTCGGACTCTCGTCCCCGGCTTCCCGCCCAGACACTCGTCCACTACCACTATCTGTTCTTCGACGGTAGCGGGGCCCGTCACTTGACTGCCGCTCTCCACATCAGCCGCTCGGCTAGCACAGAGCTCATCCATCTTCCTCTTGACCGCTGCCTGCAAAAAATACCATATTAAGTTAGTTTGTGTTTGTATAGTTATAAATTGTAAATAAATAAAATCAGAAGCTAAAAACTAGGAATTCTTGCATCTAACTCGTCAGGAAGCTAAAAATGTTATTTTATGATTTGTACATACCTCGGACTCTCGTCCCCGGCTTCCCGCCCAGACACTCGTCCACTACCACTATCTGTTCTTCGACGGTAGCGGGGCCCGTCACTTGACTGCCGCTCTCCACATCAGCCGCTCGGCTAGCACAGAGCTCATCCATCTTCCTCTTGACCGCTGCCTGCAAAAAATACCATATTAAGTTAGTTTGTGTTTGTATAGTTATAAATTGTAAATAAATAAAATCAGAAGCTAAAAACTAGGAATTCTTGCATCTAACTCGTCAGGAAGCTAAAAATGTTATTTTATGATTTGTACATACCTCGGACTCTCGTCCCCGGCTTCCCGCCCAGACACTCGTCCACTACCACTATCTGTTCTTCGACGGTAGCGGGGCCCGTCACTTGACTGCCGCTCTCCACATCAGCCGCTCGGCTAGCACAGAGCTCATCCATCTTCCTCTTGACCGCTGCCTGCAAAAAATACCATATTAAGTTAGTTTGTGTTTGTATAGTTATAAATTGTAAATAAATAAAATCAGAAGCTAAAAACTAGGAATTCTTGCATCTAACTTGTCAGGAAACTCACCACTTTCTCCTGCGCATTCTGCGATCGCGCATAAACATCGCAGACTGTCTGAAGTATAGGCGCCAAACTGCCTTTCGCCTCATTCGCAACGACCCGGTAGCTATAGGGAGTCGTGCCAGAGTGGTGGTTGACTGCATACCCCTTCTCTTTTGCTTTTTTCCGGGTTGCGGCGTTCCGGGCACACATCCTCTGTAAAAATATGCACGATCTATTAGAATCAAAATCTATTATATGAAATTTAAAAACCTCTAATTACTTTCCGTTACCTTATAATCGTCGTCCTCAAAGTGAACTTTGAGGTACTCCCACTGCTCGGGTCGGTGGATGAACTCTGCAGGCGTCGCCTTTGACACTTCGACGTAGTGGGTGTGGCAGTCGTACTTCCAGTCCTTGTAGATCTTGGCAGCGGTCTCGTCGATGTATCTCCACATGCCTATCTCGGTGGGAGGGAGGTCGTAGAACATCTAGTAAAAAACATTTCAAAGAAATCATTAGAAATAACATATTTCAATATATATGACTGAAAGATAAGAATTTGAAATTATTATGAAATTGTGATTTACCTCCATATAAGTGGTCAGTGCATCTCGGTGCTCCTCAGCCAGCTCAGCATATGAAGGCGCAAGCATGGGCACTTTGCTCCGGATGGCGCTCCCGATGTCTCGGGACATCAAAGTCCTCCACTTCAAGAGGCTCGGACCCCTGTGCTGTTCCGAGTAGTCAACCTTTAGAGGTTTCCCGCCGTTCAGCGACACCAAATATAGGGTCTTCGTACCGGTTATGATGCCAGGCTTGTCCGGGTTCCGTCCATTCACCTTCTGACCCGTTGTCATATCAACAAGCTCTGCCATATTAGAACAACTAAAAACACATGCATTAAACAGAAAGACACATGAGAATTTAACTAAGGTATGCATATGAATTTCTGAAGATAATGCAGGCAAGTTAGTGCATTGTAACAAGTAAATCATCATTCAGGAGTGCAGAATATACTCATATATATAGCCTATATTTCAAGAAGCAAGTTGTTAAAGGAATCTGCAGAAGTGCAGAATATACACAGCATCATTTGCAAAAGCAATAGGAAAAACGAAGAAGGGTAAAAATGGTGGAGACCATTCGCGTATAGTTGTTAAGGGGAATCTCACATGCCATGTTTTCCAGGATGCCGAACTTATCTGGGTTCCTATATTATTATGGCTTAGCTTCTGTAACTAGTCAGGTTTTGTATTCATTTATAAACTAAGTCAGATCGAAATGATGGTTGAATATATGCAAGTTTGATTTCGTCTTAGTCTAACCTGCTCTAGTAGCTGTTTCCACCAGAGAGATTAAATATTTTATGCAGTAAGTAATTAAAACAAGTCTTTGACCCTTACGTTTGACTAGTTTTACTTTCTTTTCTTTTTTCGATTAGAAGTTCAACCTACCATCACAATGTCTTGTCCTAACAGAGTCCTTAAGATGAAGCGATAACATTTCTACAGAAGCAGTCCCTCACCTTTAGTCAGGTTCAACATCCATCGTTTAAACCGTTCAACTATATATGTATAATCTAGACCCTTTTTAATCTTTTCTTTTGTCGGACTAATTTCAATATCTTCCTACTAAGAACACTTTGCCTAAGTATAACAATAGAGAGCCACCAAAAAATAAAATAAAAGAGAAGTAGCTTAATAAGAAAGATATCAGGATGACACCGATCAGGCAAAGTAGTTGGTAGATAAACATGGGTTCAAAATGGTATTTGCAGTACCAACAATCTTCTGATTTAATTTAAATGAAGTATATCCAAATGGTATGACATCAAAGAAACAATCATTTAGAACTATCTATGAAGATAATCCATCAGAAGTATTGTTAGAAATTTCATATTTAGGGCACCTAGTTGTTCCTGGACAACAAACAACAGCAATCATCTACAATCATTGATAGACTCAAATAATTAAATTCATTAGGGACATGTGAAGGCAGATGTAATACGCGTTACATTACTGAGTACACACTTTACCAATCCAGCACCCTAATGTAATTAGTTAATTACCTATAAAACATTTAACATGGCTCAGCAGGCAAAATGGTGTTCAGATAGACTCTGAGTTGCCCAACAAGGTCAACAACTGAACATGGAAAACCAGATGATCATATTGAGACTTCAGGAGTCATATTACTTGCATTATACTTTTTAAGTAAGCATGAGTCTACTGGGGCAAAAACCTATTTGCTGCACAGCATTTCAGCAAAGATTGCTCAAGTGTAAACCATACTCACACTGTTATGTACATGACCAAGATATCTGCCTGAAATGAACATGCAATCATAAACTAAACAAAACCATTAGGAGCATACAGTGCTGCTTCTAAATTTCTCCACACATTCACTAATTTCAGGAGTATATCATCAGATTAGACAGTTTATTTAAAAAGCTGGAATTCAGTAATCAAATTCAGCTCTTACTAGTTACTACTCCCACTAATATATATACCACATAGAGGACTACAATAGTACTCGCATTCCATTTCCAGGAAGTCACATATATAGAACACGTACTATAGAAGTCAAGTTAATCAAACCCTTTTGATCCATTCCAACTCAAGCATCGATCTCGATCGATTACATAATTGAGCAAGCAATCAATCATCATTCAGTAATATATAAGATGGTGTTTCATTCACTCACCCGGCTCCTGAGGACCCCTCTTGGTCCTAATGCTGAGGAGAGGAGCATCCTCGCCTACCACACCGGCTGCTCCTCCAGCGGCACCACCACTACCACCGCTACCGCCATCGCGGCCGCCTCTCCCCAGGTCAGCACCACCTCCAGTAGCCCCCACACCCGCCAAAGGATCGGTTTCGGCCAGAGACGGGATGGGAACCATCGTCCCCGCCTCTGGCGCCGTCCTCGCAGATTCCGCCGCCACTGTCGCCGTCGTCTCCGCCGCCGCAGCAGCCATTTGAGCGGCAACTTCCGCCGCCTTCCTCTCTCTTCTCGCCCTCCTTCTTCCTCTTCTGGGCACTAGAACCGGGTGCCATTGATGAATCGAAGGGTTAGGGGTGAATTTAGGGTTTAGGGGTTTGAGAGAGATCAGGGGATTTTGGTGAGAAGGGGGTTTGGGTTTATCAATGGGAAGAAGAAGAAGAAGGGGAAGAAGAAGAAGGGGTTTGGGTTTCGGGTTGTAAGAGAAGAAGAATTTGGGATTTGGGGGGAAGAAGAAGAATTTCGCGCTACTGAGGAAGGAGCAAAGTCCCGGTTCATATTTAATCAGATACGAAGCGACGAATATAGACAAACGTCGTCGCTTCGAATATTAACCGACAAAACAAGGCCAAATATCGTCGCTTCACATTTAAGTTTGCGACGAATATCAAACATCGTCGCTTCGGAAAACTGAAGCGACGAAGTTGGACCTCCCTACATTACCTAGTGGGTTAAAACTCCGTCGCTTCATATTATCTGAAGCGACGAAGTTGTAACCCACTAGGTAATGTAGGGAGGTCCAACTTCGTCGCTTCAGTTTTCCGAAGCGACGATGTTTGACAAAAATGGTCGCGTCACTTTTTCAAGCGACAAGTATTGTGCAATATTCGTCGCTTCAAGTTGACTGAACAGATTAGTTTTGTTTATATGCATTTGTTTTTATTTAATTAGAATATTGTAAATATTGGTCAAATTACAACAATAAATATATATCATCATTATCATATTACAACATGTACCATAATTAACTAGTAGTCTTCCTCTTCGTCGTCTCCGCCATCATCGTCTTCGTCTTCGTCTTCTTCTTCCTCATCGAATTCATCGCCACTGTCATCTTCCTCACCGTTTGATTCTTCATTCTGTTCGTGTACTTCTAAATCGAGTTGGAGATTAGATGCATCAATATGGTAAAATTGTATTGAACCTAGTGTGTCCTCTTGGTAAGGCTCTGTGATTTGATTCCCTGAAGGAGACATGTTATCTTTTGTTGCAAGTACTTCAGCACTGTATACATTTCGATGCGACATTTCTTGCACCAACTTCCAAGCACCACTCGCCGCAGGATCGTCCAAGTAGAACACTTGTTTAGTCTTCACAGCAAGACAAAATGGTGAACTTTCATAGTAACTAGTGTTAGTATCCACCGATATAAGACCATGATCTACCTTGACGGTGTCAATTTCTTCGTCATCCTGATCGTCAGTGGTGTTGTGTCATATAACTTTGAACAATACGACCGACAAATTGTCTGGATAACATACCTCGACTACATAGTCAAGATGACCATAGAAGTGTTGAGACAGGTTTCCAAGCTTCGTGCTTAACATCACCCCGCTATTTTGAGTCACGAGCCTTTGATCTCTATCGAATGAGACATACTTGATACCGTTCACGTAGCATGTCTTATAAATCAGAATGAATTGCGGACCTCGAGCCAATGACCATATTGCCCTGTTAAAATTAGGGTCCTGAGCATCATATATTCTCTTGGCCTGAAAAATAAATTGTGTTAGTTCTACACTATTCAGTTTTCGTAGAGAATTTTAAGAACCATATATTCAGTTTTCGTACAAATTTTAAGAACCATGGATGGAAACTCCTCCTTCGATGGCGGTGGTCGTAATCGTCACCATATTTCGCCGTGTACAGCTGCAAATGAGCGTCCATGTAATATTGAGCTTCTTCTGTATCCGTCAAAATTTGTCAGTGAGCCTCAGCCGTTTGCTCCTCTGTTAACCTGATATTTCCGGTGGTATCGATAATACACGGTTGAACTAACTGAGAAACAGAACTAATATTCCATATTGGGGGATTGGACTCTTCGTGTTCTTCCAATTGCAGATACGACTTACAGTACGTCACCGACTCCCATGATATGTACCTTTATGCAATACTCCCCTCCGGGTAATGTGTATTACTCATTGACTGTTTATAGTCACCTAATTGCCTGTAAAATGATGAATATGATTACTGCATATATAAGGTCGATACCAATTTAGTTTGGACATTAAGAAACATATTTGATTAGCTCATATACCTTTCCGTCAGATACATCCATGTAAAATGTACTGGGCCTGTAAGCATAACTTGTTCGGGAATGTGAACCATGAGATGAACCATAGAGGTGAAGAAATGCGGAGGAAAAATCAACTCTAAATTGCAGAGAATGATCACAATCTCATCTTTCATCTGTTGGGCATCTGTCTTCTTCAACTCCCTAGCACATAATTTTCGAAACCAATTTGACAATGCTATCAATGGCTTCACGACGTTATTTGGAAAAAATCCTCGGATAACCACTGGAAGAAGACGTTGAAGCAAGACATGACAATCATGAGTCTTCAATCCATAGAACTTTTTCTCGGATAGTTTCACCTTATTTCTCAAACTTCCCGCATAGTCAAGTGGATACCTAACACCGCAAAACCATTCGAATACTTCTTCAAGACGATCCTCTTCAACTAAAAAGGGTGCATGAGGAACCTTTCCCGTCCTCTTTTCAGCTTCCGAACACCACTGACTTTTGCGTATTCCCCTCTTCTGCAAAGCTTCGCGAGCCCTTGGACCATCCTTGGTCTTCCCTTCAATTGAAAGAATGGTGGCCAGGATATTGTCACCTACGTTCTTTTCAATGTGCATGACATCTAAACAGTACCTGTGTAACAACGACGACCAATAGGGAAGCATCCAAAATACGCTCTCGTGGGTCCAACATTATCTGTTGTGTGCCGAGTAAGAGACACAAAAATACGGATGATGGCTAAGAGTGGCGTAACTGTGTGACCTAATTTCCTCCAAAATTTCATCTCCGTTCTTATGAGCTGGCCTTTTTCCCCACTCTGGCTTCCCGTTAAATGCCAAACTGGATCGCATTGGTGAATTCTCGTTGAGCCATTTCCGATGCCCTTCATAAACAATTCTCCCACAAATATGCTTCGCCGTCAGCTCATCTAGACAAATTGGACATGCCTTGTACCCTTTCACCGTTGAGCCCGCAAGCATCCCTAAACCAGGAAAGTCACTTATAGTACACATCACCGCTGCCTTCATCGTGAATACATCATTGCCGACTCTGTCAAAAGTATAGACTCCATTTTTCCATAAATCTATGAGCTCGTCGATCAATGGACGAATGAGTACACTAAGGCACTTTCTTGGAGATTTAGGGCCATGAATCAACACGGCCAGCATATTATATTCCTTCCTCATACACATATTAGGGGGTAGATTATGTGGCATCACAACCACGGGCCACGTACTATGCTGGGTTGTCATTGTTCCAAATGGACTGAAACCATCAGTTGCCACTCCAAGCCGCACATTTCTTCCCTTAATGTCGTCGAAACCTGGAAATGTCCTGTTAAAATATTGCCATGATTCTCCATCAGATGGGTGCCGGAGGGTACTTTCATCTTGTCGCCTCTCCTTATGCCATCACATATGTTTTGCTGTGTGTGGGGACATAAATAGGCGTTTCAACCTTGGAGTGATAAGGAAATACCATATTATCTTTTTTGGAAGGTCATCCGTATCTGGCTTATATCTTTGAGCACCACATATTGGACAAGTCCTACGAGTTTTATTTGCAGCCCCCCTGAATTGGTAACAGTTGAACTCACAAGCATGAGTTTTTTCATATCCAGGGGAAATATCCTTGATGATTTTTTTAATTCGCGAATAACTCACAGGAAAATTATTGACTTTAAAAAACTTATGCACCCATTTACATAATTTATCAATACTCGTATCCGACCATCCGTTTTCAACTTTAATTTCCATTGCATGTAATGTGGCACTTAATACAGTTTCTTCACTCCCTTCATACAATGGGGTTTGAGACTCCTTTAGAAGCCTTTCATACTTAGCATAATCATCATCTACCATGTCATTGAACTGGGTTTCAGCGTTTTCTTCAACGACATTATGCGATGCATCTGCATGGTTATCTAGGATAATATGGAAATACATCTTGTATAATCTCCACAAGCGGGATCACTGAAGGACCGGCAACACTGGAAGCCTGGACTCTGTCTTGAAGCCACTGTCTCCGTTTACTGATCATTGCCGGTTGACCAGAAACTTCCCCGTGTAGGTACCAAACTGTGTAAGTCGGATCCAAACCATGGTGCAAGCAGTGATGATAAATTTCTATGAGTTTCTTATAATAAAGACCATTTCTGCAAACTGCGCAGGGACAAGGGAGAAATTCGATTCCAGCAGTGCGAGCGGAAATAAAATTGACGAAGTTAACTAAGCCTGTGTTGTAATCAGGGTGTGTAAAGTGAAGATTCATCCAAGATTTTTCGGGGACATCATCCATGTTTCCTGTCATAACATAAACAGACAATATGCATAAGGTTAGCACACAACATTTATGATACAATCAAAACCTGTCCCAACACTTCTTCTCCTTATGCCTCCGGGTTGGGTCCTATCCCCTTCAGGCGAACACGAGTTTGTTGATCCTTTTGCTATTCATGTGGTTTCAGCTACAGTTTTGGGAAATTTCGGCAGCATCTCCCTACAGTTCCTCAAGTGCACAAAAATCTAAACAACCTAATTTGCACTCGAGGAACATTGTAGAGAGACAATGTCGAAACTATATCCCAAAACTTAAACTTAAACCACATGAATAACAAAAGGATCAAGAAACTCGTGTTCGCCTAAAGTGTCCAAAAATGGGACAATTCGAGAATCAACAACCCATCTCGATCAACTAGATGCGTTGTTGATTCTCAAACAGGAGTTCTAAGCTGATAAACACCACAATTATATATAATACGAAAAAATAAATTTACACACGGCACCACACTCCCTCACTAAGCTACTCGCATGTTTTAGAAACCCTAACTACCACAATCCACACACAACACAAACAAATTACATCGTAAAATTCTAATTTCACTACATTTCACTCTTTCACAAAATTTCATTTTCACTATATTTGGATTTAACTAAATTTTACGATTTCACTAAATTAAGCTGAAATTCAATTTCATTAAATTTCCCAATTTCACTAAATTTCCCCATTTCACCCAATTTCACTAAAATTCAATTTCACTAAATATAACAAGTTCACAAATTAACTAACATAATCTCAATTTCACCAAAATCAACGCCAACTCCATCATATATTCAAACACCCAACACTAAAAACAACACAAAACACATTATAAACCAAATCCAACTCAAGATATCAAACACTAAATTAAACCAATCAAAACTAAATATGGTGATTACAATGAAGAGGAGAGATTATACAAACCTGTAAAGCAATTGGAAGAGAAGACCCAAGCTTTTGGATCCCGAAATTGAAGAAATCAGCAGTTTTGGAGATTTTTCGCAGCTGCTATAGTATTTAGAAATAATTTCTTCACCTTCTGTGTTCTGTCTGACCCAAGGCTTTATAACAGATTTCAAAAGTTGAAGCGACGAAGATTGATCAAAATCCGTCGGTTCGTTTATTATGATGCGACGACATTTAAAAACTCGTCGCTACATTTTCCAAATCCTGTTTCTCTTACCATTCGAGGCGACCTGAAACCATTATTCGTCGCTCCTTTTTTTTTTAAGCGACGACTTTTGATCGATCGGCGTCGCTCAATTTTTTTGAAGCGACCATTTATATATTCGTCGCTTCGATGTATTGAGGCGACAAAGTGTGATTTCCCCATTTCAATATTGGTCGCTTCAGTCCTTGATTATAAAAATTTTATGAGATTATACTCAAGTGTACAACTTTTCGAAGCAAGTATATAAAAGAAGTAAAATTTTGAAAAACACTGTGAAATAACATTTGATCTTTATGATGAAATACGGTTGTGGTAAAAAAATCACTTAAATCCGACAAAGTTAGAGCCCCGATCAACGCGGTCAACCTTATTTAAACTTATTTCTCTCTATGGGGAACAATAGTATCGGGAGGTAAAAGTTACCAAATTTTTACATGGCTGATTACTTCTCATTTATTTGAGAGTTTAATGTTTAGAAGAGTCGACGAAACAAGATCATCTAAAGGTACGTAATAGCGTTTTCGTCTGATAAGTTTTATGAAAATATAGTTGACCGTTTCGATCGAACATCGAGATTTCACGAAATGAGTTGATTTTTCTACTCTACTCATATTTAACTATAACGATCACATCAGACGGCCAAAATTTTCATTTTGTGAATTTAGCCATTATAATGACAACATGCTTACTAATACCGTATAACTTGATTATAAGATTATACTCAAGTGTACAACTTTTCGAAGCAACTATATAAAAGAAGTAAAATTTTGAAAAACACTGTGAAATAACATTTGATCTTTATGATGAAATACGGTTGTGGTAAAAAAATCACTTAAATCCGACAAAGTTAGAGCCCCGATCGACACGGTCAACCTTATTTGAACTTATTTCTCTCTATGGGGAGCCATAGTATCGGGAGGTAAAAGTTACCAAATTTTTACATGGCTGATTACGTCTCATTTATTTGAGAGTTTAATGTTTGGAAGAGTTGACGAAACAAGGTCATCTAAAGGTACGTAATAGCGTTTTCGTCTGATAAGTTTTATGAAAATATGGTTGACCATTTCGATCGAGTATCGAGCGTTCACGAAATGAGTTGATTTTTCTACCCTACTCATATTTAACTATAACGATCACATCAGACGGTCAAAATTTTCATTTTGTGAATTTAGCTATTATAATGACAACATGCTTACTAATACGGTATAACTTGATTATAAGATTATACTCAAATGTACAACTTTTCAAAGCAACTATATAAAAGAAGTCAAATTTTGAAAAACACTGTGAAATAACATTTGATCGTTATGATGAAATACGGTTATGGTAAAAAAATCACTTAATTCCGACAAAGTTAGAGCCCCGATCGATGCGGTCAACCTTATTTAAACTTATTTCTCTTTATGGGGAACCATAGTATCGGGAGGTAAAAGTTACCAAACTTTTATATGGCTGATTACGTCTCATTTATTTGAGAGTTTAATATTTAGAAGAGTCGACGAAACAAGGTCATCTAAAGGTACGTAATAACGTTTTCGTCTAATAAGTTTTATGAAAATATGGTTGACCAGATTTTAAAACATGAAGCGACTACTATTGATCAAAACTCGTCGCTTAGTTTCATATCTCAGCGACGAATATTGACGAAGGTTATCAACTTCGTCGCTTGAATTTTGAGTCGGCGACAAAGATTGAATTTTCGTCGCTACAGTTTACAAAACATTGTTTGTAAGCGACAACTTACCAATATTCATCGCTTCAACAATTTGTGAGCGACGACTATTGATCAAAAGTCGTCGCTTTCGTTTTCTGAAGCGACAATTCCAATATCGGTCTCTTGAATGTGTTGAGGCGACGAAGTTTGATTTTTCCGTTTCAATCTTCGTCGCTTCAGACCTGTTTTCCAGTAGTGACACCTATTGAAAAAACATGGCAATGAGCGATGTTGAAAAATTAATTTAGCAAATTTACACATGAAGTATTAACTGAACTTACTGAATCAGACAACTAGCGTACTTTCTTACCTGATCAGGTTGTGTGGGCAGTACTTTCTTTCCCATTTTTACAGTTAATGATAGAGTACAGGGGTTTACGGTTTTAATATCTCCACATATTTCGTAGGAAAAGGAAAAACCTTGGTGCGTCTAGGGTTTGCAAAAGTCCTCGTCTGACGGCGCCCATGTGACAGCGCTGGCCTCTGGTCTTGGAGGGGTAGTGTGGCCGCTGTCGTACGGGAGTTGGTGGATGTGTTCGGGAGAAGGTTGTTCTTTGCCTCTCTCAATACGAGATGGTGGCTACATCAAGGGTTGCTGGGTGCCCAAGGTTTGGGGTTGAATCAAAGCCAGATTCTTGCTATTGTCGGGTGGAGTCGATGTCTTGCGGTGGGTGGAGAGCCGGTCAAGGTGGTTGGCGGATCTTCAGCAATGTGTCAAGTCAAGTAGATGGAGACATTGTAGGGTTCTAGCGACAGTGGTGCAACCACCACTGCAGATCATGAATGAAGCGACGACTTTTTTTCGTCGGTTCAGCAATAAACTCATCGCTTCAGTATCTAAGAGATAAGAAGTCGTCGCTTCATTCTGCTCGCTTCGATTCTAGGTGACGACTTTTGCAACAATTGTCGTCGCTTGGATATTTCAAGCGACGACATTAAAGTTCGTCGCCAAATACTGAGCGACGAAGTTTGGGTCGTCTCTTTGAATTGTAGGCGACGAAGTTTGAGTCGTTGCATCGTGTTTCTAGCGACCAATTTTTGGTCGTCTCTTGGAGCTTTGGGCGACGAAGTTTAGGTCGTCGTTTTATATTTTCAGCGATAAACTTTGGTTCAGTGTTCGTCGCTTCACTGAGCGTTACATATAACAAAACATGAGAAAATAAAATTAAAGCGACGAAACATTGATCAATATTCGTCACTTCATGCTTTGTTACAGAGAAGAAAAACATATTCATGGTTTGGTTTAAACTAATTTCATTCGCATCCAAATAACACAAAACCTGCATTCAAATCACATATCACACATATCCAACATAGCATAAGCACACTACATTATATAAATACGTAGATTTAATCAAAAACTACAATATGTTCCCTAACAACAATGTACATGTGTTCCAATTACAAGGAAAAGAAAGAGTCCTAATCAAGGTCTTCCACGGGATTACCCAATGAAGCACATGCAGATTTATCGGCGAGTATCAGAGTTGTTGCGGCGACATTGACACCCGGATTGTCTTGGGCCAAGATGAAATCATTGAGGGTAGCCTCCATCCTTACCAGAAGTTGCTGCATCTCTTCTTTCTCGATTCTACTCAACTCAGTGGCGGCTGCTAGTTGGCTCCTCAAATCCTCAATCTCCAAATTGTTGCGGAACACACATGCACTGCCTCTTGGTTTTGGCGGGCGTCTTAATGCACCCCCAGCCCTGTAAAAATGGTAAAAAAAAAAAAAAAGTCAAATTAAAAATTATTTCGTATCTAAAATAAGAAAACACAACACAATACAACACAAAATGTAAAAGATGTTTAAAAAAAATATATCTCGGACCTTCGTCCCCGGTTTCCCACCCAGCTCCTTCTCGACTACAACCATCTGCTCCTCGACGGTAACGGGGCTCTTCACTTGACTGCCGCCCGCTTCATCACTCACTCGACAAGTACAGAGCTCATCCATTTTCCTCTTCACCGCTGCCTGCAAAAAAAAAAAAATCCATTGATTTGCATTATCATACTTTTTAATTCTAAAAAGTTGGACCAATAGGGAAGTCACTCACCACTTTCTCCTGCGCATTCTACGATAGTTGATGAATATCGCAGACTGTCTGTAGTATAGGCGCTAGATGCCCTTTCTCCTCATTCACAGTGACCCGGTAGCTGTAGGGAGTGGTGCCAGAGTGATGGTTGATTGCATACCCCTTCTCATTTCCCTTGTTCCGGTTAGCGGCGTTCCGGGCACACATCCTCTGTAAAAAGAAGTACGAATATGAGAATAAGAAGCTATTATATGAAATGCAAAAACCTCTAATTAATTTACAATATCTTATAATCGTCGTCCTCAAAGTGAACTTTCAGATACTCCCACTGCTCAGGTCGGTGGATGAACTCTGCACGCGTCGCCTTTGATACTTCATCGTAGTGAGTATGGTAGTCGTATTTCCAATCCTTGAAAATCTTTGCAGCCGTCTCATCGATGTATTTCCACATGCCTGTCTCGGTGGGAGGGAGGTCATAGAGCATCTAGTAAAAAACAATTCAAAAAATCATCAGAAAGATTATATTTTAATATAATGTAACTGAAAAATAATTTTACGAAATTAAGAATGAAGCGATGTTTTACCTCCATATAAGTGGTCAATGCATCTTGGTATTTCTCATCCAGCTCAACAAAGGAAGGCACAAGCATCGGCACTTTGCTCCGGACGTTGCTCCCGATGTCTCGGGACATCAAAGTCCTCCACTTTAAGAGGCGCGGACCCTTGTGCTCTTTGGCGTACTCAACCTTCAGAGGCTGGTTGTTGTTCATTATCTTCAAATATTGGGTCTTTGTACCCGTTACGATGCCAAGCTTCTCAGGGCTCCGCCCCTTCAGCTTCTTCCCCGTTGCCATATCAACCACCTCTGTCATATGAGGACCAAGCAGTAAGAACCAAATCCAATTAAAGGCAACTTAGAGGCAGATAACTGGTTAATCCATTGGAAGTGAAGCATTGGTTCTAATAGTCCGCATTGAAAAAATGGTACAAGCTCGATTTCCATAATGTAATTATATTACGTTTACTAAAATGACTATGAGTGTTCTAAGTTTTAAGTTCATTTATATCACATTTCTTTTTACATGGAAGATGAATGAACTGATCTTTTAACACAAACATTTCCAAAAGAGGTATGATCGTGATAGCATTAAAAGCATGTAAGAAGTTTGATACAGAAAATATGATATAGGCAGAAGGAGCTCAGATCCCAAACAACAGGTCAGAAAAAGAAGCACCCTGTAAAATTTCTATTTACTAGCATGCATGTTTAGTTTCGATGTACAGCAAGACCAAGAACTAGGGTTGACTACTATATATGTAAGGATATGCAAGACCAAAAACCAACAGATACATACCAGCATCCTAGGGTTGACTGCTGAACTCATGAAAGGATATGCAGACCAAGAACTCCAAGCCAGTGTAATGCTTACTACAACCACCTTCAGTATCACATTGTCCTTCACCATACAGATTAAAGCTCCAATATCCAGAGGGAATAAGCAATAACCAAGAAGACTTAATTAACACACCAACCATATGACTCTTCAACCGCCAGAATACTCAACCAACGACATATCAACCAAACCATACACATAACACCAACAGCAGCACAACCAAACCATAATTATATAATTAAAAATCGAAAAAAAAAAAAAACTTATCCGACTCCTTAAGACCCCTCTTGGTCCTAATACTTAATGGAGGACAGTCGTCGCCTTCCACAGAGACAGCTCCAGGACCGTCCTCGCCTTCCACAGAGACAGCTCCAGCGCCACCGCCACTGTCAGCGCCACCTCCAGCAGCCCCCAAGTCCGAAGGGTTCGTTTTTTCCAGAGACAAGATTGGTACCAGCATGCCTGTCTCTGGAATCGCCGTCGCCAACTCCATTGCCGCCTCTGGTCTCACCGTCGTCTTTGCCGCAGCGGCAGCCAATCTCGCTGCAACTTCGGCCCCCTTCCTCTCCCTTCTCGCCTCGAGCTCCTTCTTCCTCTTCTAGGCACTAGAACCTGGTGCCATTGATGAATCGAAGGGGTTAGGGTTGGAATTTCGGGTTTGGGGGTTTTGAATTTATGGGTGAATTTCTTGAAATCAAAGGAGAGAGATTATGGGTTTTCGATTAGGGGGTTTTTGGTGAAAAGCTTTAAGGGTTTCGGGGCTGAATCGCGGCTGAATCGGATGGATTTGGTTTTTCAAATTTAGGGTTTTTTCGCCTTTAGGTTGGAAGAACAGTAGAGACTCACACAAATGAGGAAGAAGCCTCGACTCTATTCATATTTGATTTACCTGAAGCGACGAACTTTGTGAAACCTCGTCGCTTGATATTTAAGTTAGCGACGATAACTCCAACTTCGTCGCTTCATATAATCTGAAGCGACGAAGTTACAACTCACAGAGTAACCTAGTGAGGTACAACTTTGTCGCTTCATGTTATCTGAAGCGACGAAGTTACAACTCACAGGGTAACCTAGTGAAGTTCAACTTCGTCGCTTCATGTTACCTGAAGCGTCAAACTTTGGAAAAGCGCGTCGCTTGATATGTTAAAGCGACAAATATTGTCCAATATTCGTCACTTAAATTGAACTTAACATATTAGTTATGTTTAGAATTATATGTTTTTATTTAATTAGAATATTGTAAATATTGTTCAAAATTACAACAATAAATATATATCATCATCATCATATTACAACATGTACCATAATAAACTAGTAGTCTTCCTCTTCGTCGTCTCCGCCATCATCATCTTCATCTTCCTCTTCCTCTTCCTCATCACCACTGTCATCTTCCTCTTTCTCACTGTTTGATTCTTCAATCTGTTCGTATACTTCTAAATCGAGTTGGAGATTAGACGCATTAGTATGGTAAAACTGTGTTGCACTTAGTTTGTCCTCTTGGTAAGGCTCTGTAATTTGATTCCTTGAAGGAGGCCTGTTATCTTCCGTTGCTAGTACTTCAGCACTGTATACATTTCGGTGCAACATTTCTTGCACCACCTTCTAAATACTACATTTCGGTGCACTGTAGACATACTTGATACCGTTCACATAGCACGCCTTATAAATCCGGGTGAATTGCGGACCTCAAGCCAATGACTATATTTCCCTGTTAAAATTAGGCTCTTCAGCATCATTTCTTCTCTTGGCCTGATAAATAGATGGTGTTAGTTTTATACTATTTAGGGTTTAGGATATTTGTACAAGAAAAAAAAATTCAATTTTCGTACATATTTTAACAACCATCGATGGAAACTCCTCCTCATGAGGCGCTTGTCGTAATTGTCACCATGTTTCGCTATGTACATCTGCAAATGAGCGTCCATGTAATATTCAGCTTCTTCTGTATCCGTCAAAATTTGCCAGTGAGCCTCAGCCGTTTCCTCCTCTGTTAACCTGATATTTTCGGTGGTATCCATAATACACGGCTGAACTAATTGAGAAACACAACTAATATTCCATATTGGAGGATTTAGCTCTTCATGTTTTTCTAATTGCAGATAAGACTTACAATACGTCACCGACTCCCATGATATGTACCTTTCTACAATACTCCCCTCCGGGTAACGTGTATTACTCATTGGCTGTTTATAATCACCTAATTGCCTATAGAATGATGAATATGATTAGTGCATATATAAAGTTAGTGTAAATTTAGTTTTAACAAAAAGAAACATATTTGGTTAGTGCATATACCTTTTCGTCGAATACATCCATGTAAAATGTACTGGGTGTGTAAGCATAACTTGTTCGGGAATGTGAACTATGAGATGAATCATAGAGGTGAAGAAATGTGGAGGAAAAATCAACACCAAATTGTTGAGAATGATCGCTATCTCATCTTTCATCTGTTGGACATCTACCTTCTTCAACTCCTTAGCACATAATTTTCGAAACCAATTTGACAATGCTATCAATGGCTTCACGACGTTATTTCACAAAAATTCTCGGATAACCACTGCAAGAAGACGTTGAAGCAGAACATGGTAATCATGCGTCTTCAATCTATAGAACTTTTTCTCAGTTACTTTCACCTTATTTCTCAAACTTTTCGCATAGCCAAGTAGATACCTAACACCGCGAAACCATTCGAATATTTCTTCACGACGATCCTCTTGAACTGAAAATGGTGCATGAGGAACATTTCCCATCCTCTTTTTAGCTTCCGAACACCATTGACTTTTGCGTATTCCCCTCTTCTCCAAAGTTTCGCGATCCCTTGGACCATCTTTGGTCTTCCCTTCAATTGCAAGAATGGTGGCAAGGATATTGTCACCCACGTTCTTTTCAATGTGCATGACATCTAAACAGTACATGTGTAACAACGATGACCAATAATGAAGCATCCATAATACGCTGTCGTAGGTCCAACATTGTCTGTTATGTGCTGAGTAAGGGACGTGAAAATCTGGATGCTGGGTAAGAGTGGCGTAACTGTGTGACCTAATTTCCTCTAAAATTTCATCTCAGTTCTTATGAGCTGGTCTTTTTCTCCACTCTTGCTTCCCGTTAAATTCCACACTAGATTGCATTGGTGAATTCTCGTCGAGCCAATTCTGATACCCTTCATAAACAATTCTCCTACAAATATGCTCTGCCGTCAGCTCATCTAGACAAATTGGACATGCCTTGTACCTTTTCACCGTTAAGCCCGCAAACTTCCCTAAACCAGGAAAGTCACGTATAGTACACATCACCGCTGCCTTCATCGTGAATATATCATTGTCGACTCTGTCAAAAATAGAGACTCCATTTTTCCACAAATGTTTGAGATCATCGATCAAGGGACGAATGAGTACACTAAGGCACTTTCATAGAGATTTAGGGCCAGGAATCAATATGGTTAGCATATTATATTCCTCCTTCATACACATATTAGGAGGTAGATTATATGGCATCACAACCACGAGCCATGTATTATGCTGGGTTGTCATTGTTCCAAATGGACTGAAACCATCAATTGCCACTCTAAGCCGCACATTTCTTCTCTTAATGTCGTCGAAACCTGGAAATGTCCTGTTAAAATGCTGCCATGTTTCTCCATCAGATGGGTGCCGGAGGGTACTTTCATCTTGTTACTTCTCCTTATGCCATCGCATATGCTTGCTGTGTGTGAGGACATAAATAAGCGTTTCAACCTTGGAGTGATAGGAAAATACCAGATTACCTTTTTAGGAATGTCATCCGTATCTGGCTTATATCTTTCAGCACCACATACTGGACAAGTCCTACAGTTTTTATTTTCAGCCTCCAAAATAGGTAACAGTTGAACTCACAAACATGAATTTTTTCATATCCAAGGCAAATATCTTTGAGGATTTTTGTAATTCTCGAATAACTCAGAAGGAAATTATGTTCTTTAAAACTTATGCAACCATTCACATAATTTATCAATACTCGTATCCGACCATCTATTTTCAACTTTAATTTCTATTGCATGTAATATGACACTTAATATAGTTTCTTCACTCTCTTCATACAATGAGGTTTGTGACTCCGAAACCTTTCATACTTAGCATAATCATCATCTACCATGTCATTGAAGTGAACTTCAGCATTTTTTTCAACAACATTATGCGGTGCATCTCCATGGTATCCAGGATAGTATGAAAATATATCTTGTATAATCTCCACAAGCGGGATCACTGAAGGACCGGCAACACTAGAAGCCTTGACTCTGTCTTGAAGCCACTGTCTCCGTCGACTGATTATTGCGGGTTGACCAGAGACTTCTCTGTGTAGGTGTCAAACTGTGTAAGTCGGATCCAAACTACAGTGCATGCAGTGATGATAAATCTCTCCGAGTTCCTTATAATAAGGACCATTTTTACAAATTCCGCACGGGTAAGGGAGATACGTGGTTCCAATACTGTAAGTCACAAAATTGATGAAGTTAACTACGCTTGTTCTGTAGTCAGGGTGTGTATAATGATGATTCGTAAAAGATTTGTTGGGGACATCATCCATGTTTTCTGTCATAACATAAACAGACAATATGCATAAGGTTAGCACACAACATTTATGATACAATCAAAACATGTCACAACACTTCTTCTCCTTATTCCTCCAGGTTGGGTCTTATCCCCTTTAAGCGAACACGACTTTGTTAATCCTTTTGCTATTCATGTGGTTTCTGCTACAGTTTTGGAAAATTTCGGCAGCATCTCCATACAGTTCCTCAAGTGCACAAAAATCTAAACAACCTAATTTACACTCGAGGAACATTGTAGAGAGACACTGCCGAAACTATATCCCAAAACTAAAACTAAAACCACATGAATAGCAAAAGGATCAACAAGGTCGTGTTCGCCTAAAGTGTAAAAAAAATGGGACAATTCGAGAATCAACAACTCATCTCGATCAACTAGATGAGTTGTTGATTCTCATACGGGAGTTTTAAGCTAATAAACACCACAATTATATATAATATGAAACCATAAATTTACATACGGCATCACATTCCCTCACTAAGCCACTCCCATGTTTCAGAAACTCTAACTACCACAATCCATACACAACACAAACCAATTACAACATTAATTAATAATTTCAACCTAATATACCACAAAATTCTAATTTCACTATTTCACAAAATTTCATTTTCACAAAATTTCATTTTCACTAAATTTGGATTTAACTAAATTTCACAATATCACTAAATTACAATTTCACTAAATAACACTAAAATTCAATTACACTAAATTTCACAATTTCACAAACTAAGCTAATCTCAATTTCACTAAATTTCATCAAAATTCTAACATTTTCAATGAACCCAAAACATAGTTTATCACAATTTCCATATTCTAACATTAAAACAACAACAAAACACAAAATTCAACACAACATCATCTAACTTCCATTAACCAACATAAACAACCATTTAATTTGAATTAATACATAATATGCTCTCAAAAAGGGATAAATAGAAGGAAATTGCACTAACCTTACTTACGAATCAAAGAATTGGCAACAAAAGCTCACTTTCTTCTAATTTCTCCCTCTTCTCCTCCAAAATCAGCTGCAGAACCCGATCTGCATTTTTTTTTTTTACCTATATATAGAGGTTGCATTTAAAACGAAGGACAGAGGTAGGTGAAAAAAAAAACGAAGCGACAAAGATTGGCTAAATTTTGTCGCTTCGTTTTGAATCGAGTGACGAAGTTATTGCACTTTGTCGCTTAAATAATTAGAGAGTGACAAAGATTGAAGTTCGTCGCTATATTTTCCAATACATGGTTTTGAATAAACGGAGGCGACAAACTATGAATATTCGTCGCTTGAATAATTTTAAAAGTGACGAATATTAAGAAACATTTGTCGCTCTTTGTTTTTAAAGCGACGAGTCCAATAGTCATCGCATGGATGTGTTAAAGCGACAAATTTTTTTTTCTTTTTTATTCTTCGTCGCTTCATTAATGATCTGCAATAGTGAACGACGACCATGGTGGGGGATTGGTGATGCAGTGCTAGCATCGAGTTGAGCGCGCGAGGACAGTTTGGAACACGATGGAGGGCCTAGTTAGATATGGTTTTATTTGTTGGTCTTGTTGGTTTTTGTTTAGGGTTTCTTTGGTGTTTTGTTTAAGTTTAATAAGTCTCTCCTCTATTGAGCGAGGGTTTCAGTGTTTTGTTCTGGTTAGTATGCTACTTCAGTGGCATTACTCTTAGGGATTATTGGCTTTAATTTCGGTGTTGTCATGTATTTAATATGTGATTGGATTGTCTTTACACGTGGTTTGGCGGTATTTAGACACGGTGTTGAAGAAAGAGAATATATTGGCTCGTTTTATTGTTGGTGGCGAGGCCAATCGTTACTCTCAGGAATGGGTAGCTCTTCGCGAGCATAAGTTGGTTGGGGGTTGGGCCCACTCGGCTCGTAACTGTGGTTCTACTAGTAGGAAAGACAATTTGAAGTTTGTCAAACACTGATATTTCTCATGGTATTTCTATATACAGTTCCTATCCAGAGCGGGGCTTCACTATGAAATTAAAGAGCGGTGCTCTTTATTTGACCCACTTTCTGATCAAATTTCTACATCTTCACCGTTCAGTATTTAAGTATATGTGTGTAGATTATCTCTGTAAAGTTTCATCAAATTTGGTGATCGTTAAGGTATGAAAATGATTTAAAAAAACAATGAACTGAATCTGTTCAATATGAACCACTAGTGTTAATCACGACTAGGATTGTTCAAACGATTATCAAATTTGATGAAATTTTACAGAGATGATCTACATGCATATACCTAAATACTAAACAGTGGAGATGTAGAAATTTGATAAGAAAGTGGGTCAAATAAGGAGTCATGCTCTTTAATTTCAAAGCGGAACCTAGGCCTGGGATTTTTAAACAGAAAAACCAGACCGAACCGGGCTATTCGGTCCGGTTCGGCTCGGTTCTTATGCACGGTGCAGCTGATTTTGAAGGAAACCGAACCGAAGTAAAAAGGATCGGTTCGGTTCGGTCCAAGCATTTGTCAATCACCTGTAACCGAAAATAACCGAGATCTTGTGAACTTGTACATGTGTCACTATATTAGTGGCCAAAATCTAAGCTTATGTGAGACCAATTGTACCTGATTACACAAATATATTGAGCGAAAATGAACCCTAATCTCATTTTACCCTCTCTGAACCGCAGCCCTCTCTCTCTCTCGACTCTCGTCTCTCTCAAATCTCAATTCGAACCCTAATCCAGTAATCCCCAATTTGAAAGTCGAAAGACTCGAAACCCTAATCTCAATCCCAATCTCAATCCCAATCCCAATCCCAATCTCAATCCCAAACCAACAATCCCAATCCCAATTCTCGTCTCAACATGTCTGATTCAGATCGTTCTGATTCGAACGATGTTGTTGAGGAGGCTGGTACTACAGCTGCTAGTGTTGCACCAGAAGATGTTGAAGACGTTGAGGCTCCTACCTCGAGGCCTCAATCGAAGGGAAAGAAGAAAGCTGCTGCAAGCTCCTCTGGTGCAGCAGCAGCTACACCAAAGAGGAAGAGGTCTGGGAAGTCTGTAGTGCAACGCTCATGGGTCTTGGATCACTTTGACAAGTACCATGAGCCACTGTTTGCCATGGTGGATGGAGTTGAGAAGGAAGTTGGGCACACACCAAGATCAAAATGTAAGCATTGCTCAAACACCTTTACTTGTGATAGTTATAATAATGGTACTAGCACTATGAGGAAACACATTATACAACATTGTAAAAAGTATGGTGGTAGTAATGAATACGAGGGAGATGATAATCAGGCTGTGTTTACTGCTGATGGTGAATTGAGAAAAGAATGGAGTCAACTAGGGTGTATAGATGCTGCTACTGTTATGATTGTGGTAGATGAATTGCCATTTAGTTTCATAGAGAGGCCTGGTTTTAACTATTTTTGTAGCTATGCTATTCCTAAGTTTGAGGTGCCATGTAGAAAAGTAATCTGCAAGAATTTTCTTAGAATGTATGAAGAGAAAAAGGAAAAAATGAAGTTGGAATTGAAAAATCATACCATCTCTTTGACAACTGATACTTGGACAAGTTGTCAAAACATTAATTGTATGGTCATTACTGCCCATTTTATTGATTTTGCTTGGATAATGCATAAGAAGATATTGAATTTCTGTTTGATTCCAAACCATCAAGGGCAGACCATAGGTAAGATTTTAGAGGAGTGTTTGGTTGAATGGGGGATAGAGAGGGTGTTGACTGTCTCTGTAGACAATGCCTCTGCTAATAAGAAGGCAATAGATTATCTGAAGAGGAAAATGGGTGCATGGGATAATCCACCAATGTTTGGAGGGCAGTACATGCATGTTAGATGTTTAGCTCACATCATTAACTTGATTGTGAGGTCTGGCCTGTCTTTGAAGGATAAAGCAGTGGCTAGCATTAGGAATGCAGTGAGGTATGTGAGAAGCTCTAGTGCTAGGACTGATGCTTTCAAACTCTGTGTTGAAAAGGAAAAGGTTGAGTGCAAGAAAATCTGTATCTTAGATGTTCCAACTAGGTGGAACTCAACCTATCTAATGTTGTCTACTGCTTTAGAGTTAAAGAAGGGTTTTGAGAGGTTGGCTGAAGAAGAAGATGTGAAGTACAAGAGTTATTTTGATGAAGAAGAGGAGGTAGAGGAAGAGGAGGTAGAGGGGGATCTTCATAGTACTGCTCCTAGCACAAATAAGGGTAGGAAGAGGGTAGGGCCATCCACTGAAGCTGATTGGGACCAAGCAACCATCTTTGTTCAATTTTTGAAATTTTTTTATGAAGTGACAGTGAAAGTGAGTGCACAACTTAGGCCTACTTCTCAAGCAGCATTTCATTCAATTGTTTCTATTAAGGCAGAGCTAGATGACTTGTTTAATAAGCCAATCACCCCTACATCCTCCCCTAATGATAGGATTTTGCATGATATGACAAAGAAGATGAAGTTGAAGTACAAGAAGTACTTTAACACTGTTGATGATGTAAACCAGTTGTATTTAGTAGCTTTAGTGTTGGATCCTAGGTATAAGCTCAAGAATTTTGAGATGACATGTGAAACATTGATGGGGATGTCTCCTGGAGAAGTGAAACAGAAAAGTGCAGAGGTAAAAAAATTGCTGCAGTGTCTTTGTGATTTATATGGTGCTTCTAATAGTGCAACAACCTCATCCAGTAGAAGGTCTACTGTTAGTGGAGATAGTGGCATACAAAGTGGTAGAGGAAACAAGGCTTCTAGTTCTGTGTTTAGTGGAAAGATGGCAGCAATGCTTGAGAAATGGGGTAAGGACTTAGAAGAAGGTGATGGTGCTGTGGTTAAGCATGAAGTTGATAAGTATTTGTGGGATCCTATGGAGAAACAAGTTTCTGATGATAAGTTCACCATTTTGGATTGGTGGAAAGTGAATGGATCAAAATACCCTACTCTACAGTTGGTTGCCAAAGATGTTCTAGCCATTCAAGTGTCTACAGTTGCTAGTGAGTCTAGCTTTAGCACTGGAAAAAGGGTTATTGACCCTTATAGAATTTCTCTTACTCCTAAGTCAGTTGAAGCATTGATTTGTCTTCAGAATTGGATATGCTCCACTGCAATAATGGGACTAGAGTATGTTCCTGACTTGAAGGAAATAGAGATGGTGAAATTACTAGAAAAAGGTACTTCTAAAAGTTTTAACTTCTAAGTTCTAATTTCATTGACTTCAGTTCTAACTGTACTTCTAACAGTTCTAAGGTCCTGACATCATTGTATTTGTGTATGAATTTGTACAGAAATGGAAAGAGAAAGGAGAGACAAGGTTGGTGTAGATGCTGCTGTACTTACAACAACAACAATAGAGGCTGCAGAACCAATGAAGAAGATGTTGAAGCTTAAACCAGCTGAAGGTGCAAAGCCAAGACTGTCCAAGAGGAAGAATGCAAGAAAACAGATAGTATTGAATCCTTGAAGGATTCCAGCCTTGAACAGTTAAAGACCTGGACTGACTGGACTCTTATGTTTAACTGTTTAAGTGTTTATCATTATTTTGCTACACTTTTGGAAATTTAGATTTGATTCTGGACATTTGGGGTGATTTGGTGGTGAACTACTGAACTTTATTAGTTTATGAGTTTGTCTTTATGATTTTGGACATTGGACAAGTTCTGTTTGAATTATGAGTTTATGTCTTTGTGATTTGGTCATTTTGGTGTTGTTATGGAGTGATTGCACTCATTGCTGTTTAGATAGTCTGGAAATGCAGTCATTTACTCATTGCTGTTTAGATAGTCTGGAAATACAGGTTCATTTTTCTGCAGTTCCAAAACAATGTTAAAAACCGAAAAACCGATGAAACCGATCCGAACCGAGTCGGTTCGGTTTTGATCGGTTCCATAGGTTGCAATTGCTGAAACCGAACCGATTACAACAATGAACGGTTCGGTTCGGTTACCAAAAAATTTGTCAAAGAACCGAACCGTCCCAGGCCTAGCGGAACCCCACTCTGGATAAGAAATATATATATATATATATATATATATATATATATATATATATATATATATTGTTGTAGGAGAAATAGATTGATAAATCTCTCTGTGTGTTTATTCATTGATAAGGAGGCCTTTATATAGGCATTACATCAAGTATCCCTGGCGTACAGGGATTCCCTATCTAATAGAGTATCTAGACTACAAGTCTTATTAGGGCAAGACACACCTCGGAAGTTACGGAATTAACCTTCCTTGAACACTCCCCCTTGTGTCGCGTCCTCAATGGTGCATGAGCTGTTGCCTCGTTAAAACCTTTGCCAGCAAACAAAAACCTCTTGGGCAAAAATAAAAGCATGGTCTAAGGAAAAAGAGTACAACGCACCAACTACAAGTATGTGAGACATGCATAACTAGGCTCCCCCTGAAGTCTAGATGAGAACTCCCTCTGATAGTCAATCAGTCTTTGAGTTCGGATAAGCGACACATTCCAATGCGCTTTACATGCTTCATAAATGTAGATTTGGGTAGAGACTTGGTGAACAGATCCGCTGCATTTTCTTCTGAGCTGACTTGCTTCACCTGGATATTCAAAGTCTCTTGCTGCTGCTGATTGTAGAAGAACTTAGGCGAAATGTGTTTAGTATTGTCACCCTTAATGTATCCCAACTTCATCTGCTCAATGCATGCTGCATTATCTTCAAATATGCAAGTTGGTCCCATCGTAGTAGACTCAAGTCCACTAGACTCTCGAATGTGAGATATAACTGAGCGAAGCCAAATACATTCTTTGACTGCTTCATGTAGTGCAATAATCTCAGCATGGTTCGAGGAGGTAGCAACAAGGGTTTGCTTGGTTGATCTCCAAGATATCGCCGTATTCCCGATGGTAAAAACATAACCTGTTTGGGAACGTCCTTTGTGTGGATCTGACAAATATCCAGCATCAGCAAATCCTACCATCACATCATTTGGTGTATCTGAGTAGGAGGGGGTATCGCCAAAGCCGTATCGGGACCACGACTTAGCATCCGCGGGTCCGGATAAGTTGGCGGATATGTCTGCAGGATGGCGGATGGATGAACCAAAGCCAGTCCTGGCGGATATGGCTGGCGGATGGCAATCCGAGCCATGGTTTGTGCTGTTAGATGCAAGAGATCGACTATGTGTCGAATCCTGATGAGTGTATCGATAGTACAAGCCCATGTCAAGGGTTCCTTTAAGGTATCGGAAGATGTTCTTGATTCCAACCCAATGACGTTGTGTTGGCGCAGAGCTAAACCTAGCTAACAAGTTCACAGAGAAAGCGATGTCTGGTCTAGTACATTGTGCTAAGTATAACAAAGCTCCAATTGCACTAAGATATGGATATTCAGCTCCCAAGACCTCTTCGTCATCTTCTTTCGGACGAAAGGGATCTTTGTTGATATCCAGACTTCTAACGACCATGGGAGTGCCTGTAGGATGCATAACTTTGTCCATGTTAAATCGCCTGAGCATCTTTCGGACATATGCAGACTGGTGTATAAAAATTCCACCACTTCGGTGCTCTAGTTCTAAGCCTAGGCAAAACCGAGTCCTTCCCAGATCTTTCATCTCGAATTCGGATTTCAAATAGCTAGCGGTCTCATTGATCTCATTCAGAGTTCCAATGATGTTCATATCATCGACATAGACGGCTATAATGGCAAATCCTGAACTTGTTCTCTTTATGAACACACAAGGGCACAACTCATCATTCTTGTATCCTTTCCCAATCAAGTAATCACTTAACCGTGTGTACCACATCCTACCAGATTGTCGGAGTCCATATAGAGATCGTCTCAACCTGATAGCAAATGAACTTCGTGGTTTTTGCTCACTTGACTTGGGTAACGAAAGTCCTTCTGGCACTTTCATGTACATCTCCGTATCTAGGTCCCCATAAAGATACGCAGTTACAACATCCATAAGCTGCATATTGAGTCTTTCTGAGACTACCAAACTTATTAAGTATCGGAAGGTAATAGTATCCATGACAGGAGAATACGTCTCCTCATAATCAATTCCAGGGCGTTGAGAAAAACCTTGCGCCACGAGTCGAGCTTTATATCGCTGGACTTCGCCATTCTCATTGCGCTTTCTGACAAAGACCCATTTATGTCCAACAGGCTTCACGTTCGGCGGTGTAGGCACAACCGGTCCGAATACTTGCCTTTTCTTTAGGGAGTCTAGTTCAGCCTGGATTGCTTCTTCCCACTTCGGCCAATCCGCCCTACGTTGACATTCATCAACAGTGCGGGGTTCCATATCGTCGTCGTCAATAACTTCTTGAGCAACGGCGTAGGCGAATGCATCATCGATATACATGGAATTTCTTTCCATAAGATTGTGCATGCATAAGTAGTTTAGTGAGATTTCCTTGTTCTCCAACATCAACAGTGAGTCTGAGGCGTCCCCCAGATGATTCAGAGTTGATTCTTGGACATAGGTATAGTCGGAGACAATCTCGTGTGACGGCGTCACAGTATCGATGATGAACGGATCGCTTTGTGCCTGGACACATGCCCTCTTTCTAGGTACATTGTCTTTGGAACCGATTGGTCTCCCCCTCTTTCTAGGAGGATCCGAAGTCGACGCCGGCTCTCCACTTGGAGGTGCCGAGCCTAGGCTGCCGATGGCACCTAGGGCTGCGGGTCCGAGACCGGCGGCGCGTGCTCGCGCATGGCGAGGAATGTTAAGCCTTGCAGGTACATTCGCAGCAGGTATGGTTGATCTTGTCACTTTCGCAATATCAGTAAAGGAGTCGGGCATCGTATCCGCCACCTTTTGTAGTTCTAATATGCGTTGTATTTCAGTCTCACACTGAGACGTACGGGGATCATAATGAGACATAGTGGGAGAGAACCACGTCAATTCCTGACGTTCATTTGGGACGGATGCGGCCCCATCTCCCCCTAACGGCGGGAAGGATGTCTCATCAAAGTGACAATCTGCAAATCTTGCAGTAAACAGATCACCTGTCATAGGCTCTATATAGCGGACAATAGTTGGTGCTTCATATCCAACATAAATAGCTGATCGTCGTTGTGGACCCATCTTGGTACGCAGTGGAGGCGTGATAGGCACATATACGGCACAACCAAAAGTACGCAGATGCGAAATATCAGGCTCGTAACCAGTTACCAACTGGTACGCACTAAATGGTTGGCTATCTGTGGGTCGTAGACGAATAAGCATAGCTGCATGTAATATTGCATATCCCCATGCCGAAACTGGCAAGTTTGTGGCCATGACAAGAGACCTAGCTACAAGCTGTAGTCTCTTGATAGCGGCTTCTGCAAGACCGTTCTGAGAATGAACGTGGGGTACGGGATGTTCAACTTCAATCCCAACTGACATGCAATAGTCATCAAAACACTTTGAGGTAAACTCTCCAGCATTATCCAGTCTGATGGACTTAATCGGATTGTCCGGGTGGTGAGCCCGAAGCTTAATAATCTGAGCTAGGAGTTTAGCGAATGCAGCATTCCTCGTGGACAACAACGCTACGTGTGACCAACGCGTTGATGCATCAACCAGAACCATGAAATATCGAAATGGTCCGCATTCTGGTGTTATAGGTCCACAAATATCACCTTGTATTCGTTGTAGAAACGGAATATTCTGTTTATTATCAATAGCAAAAGATGGTCTTGCTTGAAGTTTTGCTAGTGAACAAGCTTTGCAAAACGAACGATGAGCATTAGACATCGCTACAGAAGCATGAGAAGCAGGAGGGGGCCGAACCTCTCCTTGGAAGCGAGAGGCGGCTATCGACGGCACGGCCGAACCGAGGCCGAGGCGCCCTCTGTGCTTTTGTGATCGGAAAAATGGATGACCGTGGGAGCATTTCAAAATACGGATCATCAGATCACGACCCGGATGACCGAGTCTATCATGCCAAAGCTTATAAGCATCAGAATCACATAATATAACAACATGAGATTCGCTGGCTCGAATGGTTGTGAAATACATGCCATTGCGAACTCGCTTACACTTCTCCACAATGCGAGTGCGCATAGATTGAGTGGAGGTGATCAACAGATATTCAGTTCCATCTTCAACATAAGTGCTGAGGTGATAGTCATTGTCACGCACATCCTTGAAAGCTAGCAAGGTTCTTGGCGCCTTAGGCGCATATAGGGCGTCCTCTACCCGAATCTCAGTGCCATTTGGCAGTAAGAATTGAGCAGTGCCACGACCCTTAATTACGGGTCCAGTTCCTGTCATCGTAGATAACGACGATTCTCTTGGCGTAAAATCCGAAAACAATTGCCGATTCCTCAGAATCGTGTGAGTTGTTGCACAATCCAACAAACACTCAATCTCGCCTTGATACATCTACAAAAACAATGTAAATTGAATCAATAGTCTACTTTAGACTTTGGCGAACACTTTAAAGTAAGTGTACTGAAACAATATATCATCACAAAATGAAGTGCATTAAGGCCAATAACATAGCCATGGCAACGACAAAACTTGAGAGAAAGATATAAGCCGCATTTTAATCACCGAGTATCACCATTGATAATCATAGCCTAGGTCAGAGATTGAGACCGGACACCGTCGTAGGTGGCGTGGCCGAGCCAAGACCGAGGCCAAGGCAAAGGCCGAAGCTACCCAGAGGCCGAGCCGAAGCAAGGCGAGTGGTGAGAGTCGGTCAGGCATTGAGGCAATGCGATGCGACGGTTGAGCTAAATCCGAAGCATGGCGAGTCCGAAGACACTTTGTTGCCGAGCCATTGATGCAAAAGTTGCATTTGTTCGATAGGCTATCGATTGTTGGTTTCAAAAACCGGATTCGGTGCTGAGCCAAGCTGGCGATTGGCCATGGCGAGTGAGGCCTAGCGAGTCGCGGCCAAGCGCTTATGGGCTTTGGCGAGCGAGGCATGGCGGATCGCAGCCAAGTTGGCGGATCGCTGATAACGTGTTGCTCTAGCCTCTCGTGCTGATAACGTGTTGTAGGAGAAATAGATTGATAAATCTCTCTGTGTGTTTATTCATTGATAAGGAGGCCTTTATATAGGCATTACATCAAGTATCCCTGGCGTACAGGGATTCCCTATCTAATAGAGTATCTAGACTACAAGTCTTATTAGGGCAAGACACACCTCGGAAGTTACGGAATTAACCTTCCTTGAACATATATATATTACAGAAAATTATCAATCAGCAATAATGACAGTGCACGTATTATGAGCTACCTCAGATGATGAAGTTGGGAAAGACACTATATCAACTATATATAGTTTAGGGTTTTCTGGAGATCAACGGAACATCAATATTTATTCATAGAAAAAAAAAAAACATATATATTTGTTCGATCTACAGGAAATTTTTGTTGCTGTCGATCCTCACCCGCAACGACGGTACAATCAGGACGTACGTTACCCAGCTACAACATTAGAATCCCCGTCACAAGTCACAACCTTATTCCCAACGTATATGTAGATACACAATACGTTAGTAGACTGAGCAAATCGATCGTTACATCCACCATCTTCACCTCGGTGTTCTATATCCCTTGGTACATATATATTTTACTTTTTTTACGCCATCTTGAATTGAATAAGCCTCTTCCTCCCTTCATAGATTACTCGTGTATGGCCTGTTTTATTCTTTGTAATGGTTCCCCTTCTATGAATGCCATAATGACACTGCCATTTTTTATTTTGATGTTTTCCTTTTGTTTGAAACTTTGAATACAACCTTTGCTTTTCTTACTACAACTTGGTTTTTTTTCAAAATTTTGATTCTAGCTTGCTGTTGCTATTAAAACACAATACGCTAGTAAATTAAGCGAGTCGATCAATGGCGACTAATAATCAATCATATGGCTCCCACCAAATTAACCCCACCAGCCACCTCATCTCCATTATGGCCTCATGAAATCTCCACCCTCAGGGTACCTCTCCTCCAAATCTCGCCGGAGATTTTTCTCTATTTCACCCTCGTAACCGCCCCACAGACCTTGGAGGAGGATGGGACAAAAACTGAGAGATGATGAATTTGCTACCGGAATCGGGGCGGCCCTCGATGAGGCTGGTGATGGTTTGCTTCGGGTTCGACGAAGCTACTAATGAGGAGGTAGTGATGGAGGCATGGAGCTACTGCTTCTTGAAGTGGTGGTGGAATTTCAGCACCTAAAGAAGAGGTGAAGTAGATCAGAGTCCTCCTATCTGGTTTGGGTTGGCTGAAAGTATTATCGGGGAAGGACAGTGATGGACGTCGGCATTTATCTCCCATCTCAACCTCATGCTCCTTTTCTTCTTTAGTTACAAGTTTGGCTCCCACGTGAATGACAGATGTGGGTACTCGGGAAGGACATGTGAAGGACCTTGGAAGCAACATATGACGTTTTGAGATGGGACATGTGCCACTTGCCGATCCTTCACTTAATTAAATTCAATGTCTTTATTTATCCAACAAAAAAAGTAAGTTAATAATTATAGAAGAAATATAGATAAACTAAATTGAACGGCCAAAATGAGGTAATGTAGACAAGAATGACCCAGATTACACTAGTTCAAAATTCTTTTTCATCCAATAATGTTTTAAAATTTGAAAAATAAACCATGATATATTAAATTATTTTTATATAGGATGTGGTCATACCAGAAACAGGCCACTTGGCTATAATATGACTTGTAGTTAATTTTTGATATTATGAAATCTTTCAAAACTAATAATAAATAGTTTCGTTGCTAAAAAAAATTCAAAAAATTAATGAGCTCCCAAGATAATGCGCTATATATACCCATATAAAAATTTCGAGATAGTTTCCACCATATAGAGAGGTAGAATGTTACAAAGGGTTGACCGCGTAGATCGATAATCAAACGCCGATGAAAATGGTGAATATCGTACCATAGTCATATTTCAGTGCCATGATCACATCTAATAATTGAATTTTTATTTTGTGAATTTTAGTTATTTGAATCACAATATGCCTATTAATAAGGTGTAACTTATGTATTAGGTTGGTTGTATATATATTTCCAAACTATCTATATTGAATAAATTAAATTTGAAAAAAATCAACCGCATGATATCATAACTATATTAAAATATGGTTATGGATTTAATTTTTAATTGTATTTTTTACCTAGAAATAAGTCAAGTAAATATCTATTAATTTATTAAAATTACGGAATAAATTTCTAAAAATTTTGAAATTTTGTTGTTATAATACATTATTTAGAAGAAGAATAACAATCAATAAAAGTGGACAAATAAGCCGCTCACAATAAACCACATGTCATATTTGACTTCAAACAATTTTTTTTTATACCTTCAAAACAATTTTTTTTTTTGAATAGCATCAAAACAATTTTTTAACACATGCATTGAAATCTCGTAAAATCTTATTAGATAGTTCGGTTATTCGAAAAAGTCCCCGGAAATTTCTAAAAAATTACCGCACTCTCAATATGATGTGGTGTACATGCCCGTAAAAAAATTTGAGATATTTATTTTCACGTGGCACGGTTGTCTTCAGAGAACAAGAATGAAATAAGGGTTATCCGAGTCAATCAAGACTCAAACGTTATTAAAAATAGGTAATTTTTTTCTACCATAGCCGTATTTCACTATTTCATTCATATTTTATAGTAGGTTTTTTAAAGTTTCATTCCCTCTGTGTAGTTTGTTTGGAAACAGATACATATATATAACCTAATATACAAGTTATACCACATTAGTAAGCACGTTAGAATTCACTTACTTAAATTTGACAAAATGAAAATATAACCGTCAGATTTATTCATGATAGTAAAGTATTGCTATGGTGAAAATTTCACCTATTTTGGCCAATGTGCTGGTCTCGATCGAGAGCTAGATCCACCTGCCTCCCTAAGCGCAGCCATATCGCTCGAAGATAAAATTTTCAAAAAATTTTATATGGGCGGACAGAGTACATCAATGTAGGAGCGTGGTCATTTTTTTGAGAATTTTTTGAGCAACTCAGCTATTTATTATGTTTTTTGGAATATTTGAGAATTTTTAAAAATAACAAGAAGAAAAAACAAGGCCACGTAGCGCATTTCAGCTGCATGTTTGTTCATTTTTACTTTTTCAAATGATTTATAACTTCAAAATATCTAAATAAATAGTTCGGATACTCGAAACTTTTTTCTAAAATTACCACGCTCTCAATACAGTGTGTTGTACGCGCCTGTGAAAAAAAAATGAAATATGTATTTTCCCGTGATACTGCTGTCTTTAGAGAGCAATAATAAAATAAGAGTTAACCAAGTGGATCGAGACTCGAACGCTATCGAAATTAGGTAATTTTTTTTACTGTAGTCATATTTCACAGTTTCAATCATATCCTATGGTAGGTTTTTCAAATTTCATTCCCTCAGTATAGTTAGTTTGGAAACACATATATTTACATATAACCTGATAAACAAGTTATACCACGTTAGTAAGCACGTTGGGATTCATTTACTTAATATGATTTTCAGATTTTTTCACGATAATAAATTATTATTATTGTAAAAATTTCACCTATTTTGGTCGATGTTTGGGTCTCGATCACGATGTAAACCCTATATATTCTTCTCCCTTTCTAAGGACAGCCGTGTCATCCAAAGATTAATTTTTCAAAATTTTTATATGGGTTGATAGAGCGCATCACCGTGAGAGTTTGGTAATTTTTGGATAATTTTTTGAGTACTCCAGTTATTTACAAATATTTAAGGAAGATTGCCAAATTTTTAAGAGAAATTACTACAAACAGTATCTCATCTTTGTTCAACTAATAGCTTTAGTATCTCAAGTTTCAAATATATCAAAACCATACCTGAACTTTCCTTTTCAACTTCATTTTAGTACCTAGCTCCGTTATCTTTTTAACGGTGTTTATTCTGTTGTGGCTGTCTATTTTTAATGACCAAACTACCCTTGTTCTACGAAAATAATTAATTTTTTTTTTACTATACTAAACTTTAGTAACACCTTACCAATTCTAAGAACTAGCCTTAAACATGCCAATTTCACCTAACGACCTTCTGTTTAAACGGTTACTCTTCTGGCGGTTTTCATTGCTGTCTAAGTATGGTAAGTTGTTTCTTAAGACCTAATACAGTAGCAATTTCAGACAATTTTTATACAAGAAAAAGTTCTAAAAAGTTCTCAAATACCACTCCTAGGAGGTAATCCTCCACTTGGGGTTTGAGAAAATTCTAAAAACTCGACGGATATGGTGAACACCCACGGAAATTTATTTATTCAAACATAGCTATATATACATATATAACTCAGAGCCTCACTCTTGGGTAAACAGCTAAAAGTTGTTTAGCTACTTATATTAGAATTGGAAAATACAAACTTACTTGACCAAAGGCACACCACACTGGTAGTAGCACACACACACTTACAATATCACACTATCTCACACTATACTCTCACACTATTTTATCTCACACTTTTGCTCACAACTATTCTAGACAGACTCTCAATCTTCAGAATGCTCTCTTTCTCTGGATTTTCGAATGCCTTCTTCTGAGGGTTGCCACTCCTTATATAGGCCACAGACTTCAAAGATTTTCTCAATTCTCTTCAGAGATAAGAGGAAACTTATCTTTTGAGCTGTCTCCCACTAAAGCTGTCTCCCACTAACCTAAAGTTTATTTGTCATGAAGCGTTGATGTCTTCCACCTGTAAAAGTAGCTGCTACTTTAATAAAGTTCTTTTGTCTTCATGCGTCGGTTGCCTAACCTTCTATTGTCTTCATGCGTCGGCTACCTAACCTTTCATCATGTTCTCAATGTTGTGTAGTTCTTCGTCATGAAAAGATGCTCCTGTCGTGGAGCCTTCTCCTTCTTCCTCTTCTTCCATATCTGAGTCATACGGTACTGTATGTTTGTATTCTTTTTCAACTTGCTCCATCCACTTGGTGGTGGATAGGGTTCCATCTATCTCTTGCCTTTCTAAGGCTTTAAAAAAGTCACAATTATCAGGAGAAAGATGATTGTAACTTGTGACCATTATTTTTTCTCCACTTGCCAGAAGAGTGGTGTACTGATCTCTTCGGATTAATTTCTTCATGAGATTTACCGTCATCGCCTTCATCCATGACAGGCTCTGGTTTGGAGCTCCATTGCTTCTAGAGGACTTATCTCCCTGAGTACATCCCTGTACTATTCTCACATAATGATATGGAGAGATGTAGGTCTTCCGTCCTGCTTCTGTAGTCCACTCTGGAGGGGTTGAGATGAATTTAAGTCTTAAAACACATCATTCTGGTATGATATTCTTAACAGACTCATAAATCTTCTCAGAAAGACCTTCTAGGTCTTTATTATTTCTGGACCATAAATTACGGACAAAACCATTCTCTACTAACCATAGCTTATGTTTTTGAGGATGTTCTGCTAGAACATCAACTATGTATCTCCCATAATAGGGACCTGCTACTGCTGATAGTGTTGCTTGAAGAACTGCTCTATTTTTAAAATCTCCTAAGAGATTATGAAAACGGAACCATTCTAATTCGGACATAGCTTTAACTGCAATTCTTGCACTTTCTGGATTTTCAAGATAAGGAATTTTGGTGACATTTTCATGCTCTTTTTCCATATCTTTGCTGGACAGTTCTTCTGTTAAGGCTTCTAATGCTTGAAGTACCAGAGCTTCATTTTGGTTTCTTGAGGCTGCTAAGAGGTTATCCATAATAACCCTCTGATTGAATTGCAGACTTTTACTTGTCCTGAAAACTGGCCTCTCGTAGATCCTCATTGGATGATTGCATATCATGGTCGTTCCAGCTACCACTGGTTGTTTCTTTTTGTAGGCTGCTGGCCTGTCATAACCTGGTCTCAGCGTTTGAAAGGACTTATTTGACATTCGTGGGATTCTATCCCAAGTGCTTTCATTTCTGGGATGTTGTAAAAATTCTTCTAAGAGATTTTCTTCATTTTCATCAGGAGTCTTTCCTTGTGAAGAGGCTTCGGATTGCCTGTAATAATCCCATCCCATCGGATCTGACTGAATTTTCTCAGAATCTTGTCTCTTTTCAGGGGCTTTGCATGATTATGCAGAAGAGTAGGATACTATGTATTGGTAACCTGATCCATCGTGCAGGGGTCCAACTGTTTTATCTCCTTCTTTATACCTCTCTCACATGGTTTTTGTTTTCAATTTTCTTTATTGAGTTACTTCTTTGTCTTCTATGTCTGGTTTCCTTCATTCTTCGAGTTCAGGTCTTTTTCCTTCAAGATCTAGCCTTCTTCTTTCTTCAGGTTCTGGTCTCTTACTTCTGGGATTTCGGCCTTCACTTCTTTCGAACATTGCCATTTCCCTTGTAAAAGCGTCAGATAGATAATTCTTTTCTCCTGCAACCATTTCAACATCATAATCATATTGTGTTAGAAACATTTGTCATCTAAGAACTCTTCCTCTATCGGCTCCATCTGTGAGTTTATAGTTCTTAAAGTTTTTTTACTCTTTTATTATCAGTTCTAACTAGAAACTTATTTCCTAAAAAGGCTTCTGCTCATTTAATGGATTTTATGAGGGCTAGAACTTCTTTATCCCCTGTGGAATAATTCAATTCTGCATGATTGAACTTTCTAGACATGAATTTACAAATTTTTTCATGATTTGTATCTGGCGTGACTGCTAGAACTACTCATGCCCAATAATAATCATTTACATCAGTCTGCAAAACGATCAGATCGCCTTCTTCAGGTAACTGTAAGGGAGGAAGGTATTTTGTGAGTTTTTTAATTTTCTTAACGGTGTTACTATCATCCGTTGTAAAAGATCATTTCTTTTTTTAGCTTGTTTTAGGAGAAAGAAGTGCAGTGAGACCACTCACTTGAGGAATAAAGTCTCTCGTAAAGTTAACAACTCTTAAAAATCTCTGAAGAGATTTTGCATCAGGAATGTTGTCAGAGAACTGGCTAATTTTCTTAACAATGTGTTCTTGAAGATGAATTTCCCCGTCTTTCACATGTATACCAAGAAAGTCTATTTCTCCTTTTATGAGATGAATTTTCTTTTGTCCAAGAATGATTCCTTTCTGGACCATGACTTTGCAAATTTGCTCAAAATGCTTCAGATGTTCATTCATAGTTTTAGAGAAGACAAGAATGTTATCAATGTAAACTATGCAGAAATCTGAATATTGCTTAAAAATATTGTCCATCTTTCTTTGAAAAATAGAAGGAGCTTGCTTAAGACCAAATGGCATTACAAGCCATTCATAATGTCCTTGAGGAGTCCTAAAAGCTGTTAAGGCTATAGAATCAGGATGCATTCTTACTTGCCAGAAGCCAGATTTTGCATCAAATTTTGAGAAATTTTTTGCTCCTTTTAACTTATTGATGAGGACTCTTACTTATGCTATTTGATAGCTATCCTTAATTGTTTTCTTATTGACATCTCTATAATCTATTACCATTCTTGCTTTTCCTCTTAATTGCTCTGCATGGTTTCTAACAAAAAATGCAGGAGCATGATGAGGGTTGTCTGAGGGTCTAATTAGTTTTTTTTTTCAAGTAATTCTTGAACTTGGCTTTCCATTTCTTTTCTATCCTCATCTTTATAATGATGAATGGCCTTGACATGACATATTGCATTTGCGCCATGCATTTTTATCTGGCAATATACTGGATCTCTTTCCCAGTATAGCTAAGGAACTTCACTGATTATAGGCTTAAGTAGGTTTCCTATTTCGACAAGATTAGAGATTTTTTTTTGCTCTATCTTGTTTATATATATTTTTAAGTTGTGTTCTTTGATGAACTCTTCTTCACCATCTGAGCTTTCTGACTGAGGTTCTTCCTCTGAGTCTGAGTCTTTTGTACTTGTTGCTTCATTTAGTATTATTTCTTGGAATTCTTTTAAGGCTAGTACCGGTTGCACAACCGGTTTATAGGGTGCTTTTGGGTTTTGATCACCACGCTTTGTTGGCGACTTCTGATATTGCTCTGTAAATCCTGTATTTGCAATGCTGACTGCTTTGATTAGTCTAGGTTCCCAGTAGAACCTATTGTTCTTTTCAAGCCCTATCATTTCGATAGTTTGGATTAACTTATGCTTAAGTAGGAAATCATTTCCTATTAGCAGATCTGCTCCTTGAGCCTCACATTGCCAGATTCTTTGGAAGAGAAAAGTTCTTCCTCCGATAGAAATTGTAACATTTCTAGCTATGTACTTCATATTGAATTCATTATCTCCCATTCCTATTCCAGTGACTTCTTTGTCAGACTTCTCCCAGTATTCTTTTTGTATGACATATTTCCTAGCAAGACTATATCCTGAACTATTATCTACAAAAACATGTAGATGATATTTTCTGTATACAATTTCATTATACTCAAATTCTTGAGCATTAATGAGCTGTACAGGTGGCACAGTGTATCTTCTACTAAGCATTCTACTTAACATTTTTATATCTCTCTTAGAAGTTTTTGATGTTTTCCATTCGAGTAACTTAGGTTTACTAAATTTTAACCCGCTTTCTCCTTTTGGTGAGGGTATGATAATTTTACTAGCTACTGTATGAGCTAGTTCTTCTTCGTTGATTCTTTCAACGATAGGATTTTCTTTCATTTTTTCTATACTCTTATGTAGATTTGAGATTCTTGCGTTTAATTATTGAAATTGTTCTTCTATATCTCTGTATATTTCTTGGAGATATATATTGCTATAGTTTTGCTGATGTACAATTGCTTCTACGTTTTCGGCAAGCTTTTCTGTAGGAAGATATAGACTTAAAGCTTTTTCATCTTCCCTTTTTACTCTTAGATCTACTCTTAGATTCATCATATTCTGGATATAAGAGTTTCTAAAAAATTTCTCAAGTCTTTTTGAGTTTTTCTTAAATCAGCTGTTTGCTGATTAATATTATTAGCAAGATTCTCTGTTCTTATTAATTTCTTTTCAATATCCACAAGATATTGTTTTTCTTTCAGGTAATCTAGCTTTTCTTTAAGCTTTGCTATTTTTGCTTGTATTTCTCCGAGTTGATTAATCCTAAGATTAAATCTCTCGAGTTGTTCGGTTATTTTCTCGTTAGACTCTTTTTTGGTTAAGTGTTCTAGAAAATCGACTATCACTTTCTTTTTCTAGACAAAAGGCTTGGTAATTTTTTAGCTTTGATTCTCTTTTATTGGCTAAGAGAAGCCAACTTTGTGGCATAAAACCCTTTTTCTTCTATCTTTTTTTTTTTAGCAAAACAGGCTCTGATACCAACCGAGGCGGATCTAACCAGCGGCTCTAACCGCGGCTCAAAATGTTTATGAGTTCTTGTTCTAGATTATGAACTTGCTTAAGTTCTGCGATCTGTTCTTCTAGAATATAGATTGTTTTAGTAAAACTGAAAGTCAGATCCCAAAAATATTCTCTTCTTCTACTAATTCTTTCTCTGTAATTTTTTAATTTTTTCAATTTTTCTTTTTTATCTTTTAATTCTTTTTCAGTAATTCTAATATTCTCTAAATAGCTTAAACGCTAGGAAGAAATGATAATGATTAAAATTTAACTGTTTACCTTCGAGTACAGAGGGTAAATTATACATATATAGTATGTTAGACAAATAATTTTATGGGCCCACCACGCTCCGTCTAAAAAAAAAGACTTTAGAAAGATAAATAAAGATGATTTTAAAAGAAAAATGAAGCTAAGGGTCTTTTAGTCTTTTGGCTTGAGCAGTAGAATCTTTTAACAGAATATTCTGTTTCAAATACTAATCTGATATTTGTATAAGAATTTCAGGTACCTTTTTGATATTTTCCAAAGTTGAGACACTAAAACTACTAGTTTGGAAAATTTTAGACACCCTATGTTTGAATTTCTCAATTTTTAAAAATAACAAAAAGACAAAACAATGACATGTGTTGCGTTTCTGTCCGTGTGGTTGTCCAATTTTACTTTTTGGGCTATTTATAAAAAAGGGCATTTGAAAATCCAAAATTATTAAAAAGGTCTGAACTTTAAATTGATTATAAAAAAAGACACTATTTAACAAATAACCATAAAATATTACATAATTACGAAATATGCCACTGTAATTCTTTTAATTAAAAGGAAAACGAAACTTAAATATATATATATATATATATATATATATATATATATATATATCTCTCTCTCTCTCTCTCTCTCTCTCTCTCTCTCTCTCTCTCTCGCTCCGGCAGCCATGAGGTAGATCATCCACATTCAGGGCGGCCAAATCGGCTCCAAGTTTTGGGAGGTCATCTGCGACGAGCACGGCGTCGACTCCACAGGGCGCTACAAGGGCGACGGCTCCTCTGATCTCTAGCTCGGGAGGATCAACGTCTACTACAATGAGGCCTCCAGCGGAAGGTACGTCCTCTGGCACCATGGACAACATCATATCCGGACCGTTTGGCCAAATATTCATCTTCGAAATTCGTCTTCGACGAACGAGTCTGCCGCTGAGACCGTCTCGTTGACGGCGCTCCTAACGCGCTTGCCTTGGCGAAAGGGCGGGACTCTGGTCTCGGAGATGAAGCCGGAGCGGTAGTAGACGAAAGCACCGATCTGGTCGTACTCGATGGTCATCTTGCTGTTGGGCTTGAAGACGTCGAAGCCAACGGACTAGGTTCTGATTAGCTTGTGATAAAAAATTGGTTCTGTTAAGCTTGATTTATAAAGAAAATTAAGGGGAGTTCTCCTCTTTTTCGCTTTTGAATCGAAGTAAGGTAACTAGAATCGATCTTCTCTCCATGAGTACTGAGAACTTAATGTCATTTTATTACATAGGTTGTGAATGAGTTTAGAATCGATGAACCGAATACGGACCTTCGAATCAGTAAAATTGCACTGAGATTGAATGATTTGAGTGTACAGTAGAAGTAGAAACACAAAGATTGAGTAACAAAAGGAAGAAATTGCTATAGAACAGACCTACCTGGCCATAATATGCAGGCTTTGTTCCCAGTAGTAAACGGTGTAAACCGATCTTCATGTCCAAATTGCCAATTTGTCTAGTGCTCACCAATTGCTCGACAAAATGATTAACTGGGTATTACTATTATTAGTTTATTACCACTTCCAGCTTCGTCTTCATGCAAAGATTGGCTGGCGAGTCAGTAGAACTCAATTTGCTATGATAGTTCTCAACCAATTTGAGCCTCTTCATCTCATTCAATTCTCATGAGTAGCAGCTTCTAGCCGATCCCGATCAGATGATTTATGGCCGACACGACTTTGATATTCCACTCATTCTTAACAAACTTTATAGACAAAGTTTTTTATTTATACAGAAAAATAAAAGTCATGAGAGATGAGTGAATTATACTTTGTAGAACCTTGAATGAAGCTCGGCAGAGAATGGATTCCGTGGAGATGGAATTTGCGATTTAGGATTGTGGTGGAGAGGGGATTCGGCTAGTATTTTTCTTTGGATGTTGTGGTATTATTTTAGCAGAGTTTTGGCTTTGTGAAAGTGAGAGAGAGAAGATCCTTTTCTGTATAAAAATCGTGCTATATATAGAGGCAACTAGGGTTCACAAAACCTAGTTTTTCTCAAACTTATCGTATTGGCAGATTTGACATTCGAGTAAAGATTACGGAATATCTTTCTCTAAAAAATAGATATTAAGGTGATTCTAATTGGGTTGGAAACTAGACTCCCGTAGCTTTCCATCCATATATTACTTGTCATCTAATTCAAAGTGAGCTGTCCGAAGGAGTCTGTGGAAGTTAGATGACGTGCACAGAAATTATGCCAAATTTAATCAGAATTCTTTTTCTTTCTCTTGTTATCCGAATTCTTTTCTTCTAGACTCTTCTTGGCCTGATCTCAGACTTGAATCTTCTCATTAAATTAGTATGGACATGTCCAACAAGTCTTTAGGTCCATTACAGCTGATCCATGCTTCGAAAATCCAAAGGAAAGCTTTCCTGATGCAACCGGGAAACTACAGTTTCTCGGCAGATTTGACCTTGCTTCAATAAATTCAGCATAACTCCCTCCTCATTGCTCTGATTGATGTCATTCTAAGTCTTGGAGAAACTAGACTCATAGGGCTTTCCATCCATATTAGGCACGTTCTCTGGTTCTAAGTGATGCGTCGTACAGAAGTTCTGGAAGTTAGAACACAGTCTCAGGAAAATCATGGTAGTTTCTGGATCGTTCTGCTCAAACTACTAAGTTGCAGCCATCTTTTGGATGACTTTCCGAACTCCAATTGATCTAAACTTTAACACAATACACTCCAACTTGCCAATTATATGTCTGAAAAGTTTCATCAAATTTAGAAAAGAATAAGTCAGTTTAACACAAGCCTCAAAATCACGAAAACAACATATTTTGAACTTTTTTCTCAGATTTCTATAGTTAGTCGTTTTTTTGACAATTAAGCACATTTTCGCCAAACTCTACCAAAATGACACTAAACTATATTATGACTCTATCTTACACAAATAAGGATTAAAGCATAGTATAAATAAGGGTAAAAATATATTAAGAACGTCGCATTTCATGCTCCTATCAACTACCCCACACTTAGTTTTTGCTAGTCCTTTAGCAAAATAAGTTAGAAGACTTTACTACAACTACTGCCCCTAAATGATTGTCTCAGAATCTTTTAAACACATAGCTTTCAAGTTTGAGCAGTCAACTATAACCACGTAAATTCCAAGCGTCATAGACATATTTCATGATATGATTAAGTCAGAAGTGAGAAAAATAAGCATGTAAACATGTTAAGTTGATTCAATCCTCCTCACTAGGCATACTCTCTTCTTTTCACTCATGATTATGGCAATATTCACTCAAAGTATATGCAAGAGAATAGATTGTAAGACAACAAATAGTTTGCATATTTCATCAAATAAAAGCACTTTGTGAATAATATTTTCAAAAAAATCTCATGTAACAATTATGTGCACGAATGGACTAAAACCATATGCTTACTCTTGAGATAATCTCCACAAATCAAAGTTTACCAATCTTAAGAATCATGAAAAGATCAAAATAGAGGTGATAATGGGGTTAGGCATAAGGAATTCGAATTTAGAATAGTGGTGATAACAATGTCACCAAGACTTAGTAAAGCTCAATACTCCTTATGACGTCAATTCAAGGGCTAAATTTCATCATGTTGGACCCAAACTTCAATTTTTTTCTTCCTCAAAATATAGTGAACATGAACAAAGGTCAAGTATAACCAAGGATTAAAATGTCGATATCGGTAGAGATATCAGTCGGCTGAAAAAAAAAGATATCGGAGATATTCGGAAAGATTTTTTTTTTATTTAAATATGAAATTTATTCATTTTACACATAAAATCATAAATACATACAAATAATAGCTTCATTAAGTACCAGAAAGAGACTCTAGGTGCTTCATATTCCCCACGTTGATCCACGAAAGTACACTAATCTGAATAAAACATTTGACCCATATAGTATGAATTGTAGTGATTAATATGATAATCATATATCTCTTTGGAACTGCCGACGGTATCCCTTATAGTGGAATAATAAGGATGAATCTAATTATATGATTGGTCATGCACTTCTCCATATTGACCATATTCAAAAATATTATAACCAAATTGATTGTTGCATTCATGCAATTCATTTGACGTCCCACAACGCTCTATGCCTAAACTGAAAGAATCAAAACTTAAGGCAACTGAAGCAACATCTGATGGGGTACTTTGATCATCAATTACACATCTAGTCTTGCTGCCATGCCGATTCTGTTTTTGCGCACTATGACGAGCTTCTCTAGATCTGTGGTCTTCATCTTGGGTGATATGATCAAAATTAATTTCATATGTAAACTGGTTTTTTTTCTTCGAACACTCGAGGCGATTACTTATTCTAAAATTCTATGCGATTACTAATTCGAGAACTCGAGGCGATTACTTTTTCGAGAACTCGAAGTGATTACTAATTATGAGTCCATGAGACGATTACTTATTCGAGAACTCGATGAGATTACTTATTCGAGAACTCGAGACGATTACTTATTTGAGCAATCGAGGTTACTTTTTTCGTACTTTCTTACATATTCCTCGAGGAGAACACTTCTCACCAATATTTATCAAGACTGTCTGTCACTTATCTCATCCAGATTTCTTTTGAGGGGAATCTGGAGTACTCAATTTTTTTTTGTATCCCTCGAGGTGATCACTGATTACTTATTCAATTACTCTTTCTTAAACATTCTCGAATTTCGAGAAAAAAAAAATTTAGAAAATTTTACAGATATTTAGTTAAAATATCGGAGATATATCGCAAATATCTTAAATATCGGGGATATTTTAAGTTATCGGAGATATATCGTAGATACGGGAAAAGAGACCGGAATTGCATTCAAGCACCAAATTCATTTGCACGAATCTGTTAATTAACTAAAAACATATAAATAACTATGAAGAACGCAAAGTTGAAACCCAAACAATTAAACTGTTACATTAATAGTTTACAAATTGTCATATAAATAATAAATACAATCTGGAATTCATGATCAATAAGCAAAACCAAAATCCAAACAACCACAAAGCAATACGATCGTCATAGACAAAGTATTGTATAATTAAAAAAATACAACTGTCTTCATCTTCTCCTTGGTTTGCTGCACGAAATCTTCTCTTCCTCCGAATCTCGTTTATTATTTTGCTTATTAAAATGATGCTTTATCCCCTCAATCTTAGTTGCACACAACTGATTTTTTTTTTCCTCCTTCAATTTGGCTGCAACATTTCTCTCTTTCAATTTCATTTATTTCCTTCCTTATTTTCTCATCCTTCTTCTCCTCTTTATCTTTTCTCTCTTCCTGAATTATCTCCTTGTCTAATCCTCAATTTGTGCTGCATAATCTCTTCTCCAATTTCTGAAAATAAGAAAGAAGAAATATATTAAAGACAAGGTAATTATCACAAATGTTACAGAATCGTCGAATAATGAAGACTCCTAATCTAACTAGGTTTCATAGTTCAACAAAGAATCCTACTCTAAATAGGATTCTCGACAATTTTTGCATTTTCAGCCCGTTTAAGCACAAAAAATGCAACCAACGCCACCATAAACTCCTAACTCAACTCAATGACTCGATATTATAACAATAAGGGCTAAACAAAGAACACAAATGAAGGTAAAAACATGTTAAAAATGTTACACAAAGTGCTCCTATCAACCAGCTGTTTAAAAAACAAAAAAAAATTATCCATGAAACAAATCTACAGTAATAAAACATTAAAAGTTAAAGAATATATTAATCATTTCCATTCGTACATACACACACCGTTATAGGTAAATTAGTCCTCAAAATTATAACAGAGTACTTGAAGTTGTAAATTTCAATTACCACATGAGTCCAATTAAAATATTAATATTAGTACTCAAAATGGTAATTGAGTCCTCAAAGTTGGAATTGCGACTTTGAGGACTCAATTACAACTTTGAGTACTAATGTTACAAATTTAACGACTCATGTAGTAAGTAAAAATTACAATTTTAAGAACTTAGTTGCAAGTTTGAAGACTGCTAATATTACTACTTAAACAACTAATTTTAAAATTTTAAGTTAAAGTTGACGCATGATATGCATTAACACATCCTAGCCTTACACATAATCAGCCATGCTACAACTCACTGACTAATTTAGGCATACATTTAGTCAAACTACTTTTCGTTAATTCAATATAATACTAATTTAAGTTCTAACTAAATGTAGATGTATTAATGAAAGATAGTTTAATTAAACAACTTTATAACTATTTCGGCAAAAAATTGACTAAAACTAGCACGGTTAAATATTGATGCTTGATCTAGTAGACCAAGTTAATTAGTTGTACTTCCTTAACTATAGTGGACATTATGAGTGGAAATGTATACAAGATGGGTAGTATAGGAATGTAGAGGTGCTTTTTTCCGCTGTGGATATTACTAATTGGATTGTCCCTTTTTTTCCCTTTATTTTGTTGTTGTTTTTTTTAAATAGGGTTATATATATATATATATATAACAAATCTACAGTAATAAAACATTAAAAGTTAAAGAATATATTAATCATTTCCATTCGTACATACACACACCGTTATAGGTAAATTAGTCCTCAAAATTATAACAGAGTACTTGAAGTTGTAAAATTCAATTACCACATGAGTCCAATTAAAATATTAATATTAGTACTCAAAATGGTAATTGAGTCCTCAAAGTTGGAATTGCGACTTTGAGGACTCAATTACAACTTTGAGTACTAATGTTACAAATTTAACGACTCATGTAGTAAGTAAAAATTACAATTTTAAGAACTTAGTTGCAAGTTTGAAGACTGCTAATATTACTACTTAAACAACTAATTTTAAAATTTTAAGTTAAAGTTGACGCATGATATGCATTAACACATCCTAGCCTTACACATAATCAGCCAGGCTACAACTCACTGACTAATTTAGGCATACATTTAGTCAAGCTACTTTTCGTTAATTCAATATAATACTAATTTAAGTTCTAACTAAATGTAGATGTATTAATGAAAGATAGTTTAATTAAACAACTTTATAACTATTTCGGCAAAAATTTGACTAAAACTAGCACGGTTAAATATTGATGCTTGATCTAGTAGACCAAGTTAATTAGTTGTACTTCCTTAACTATAGTGGACATTATGAGTGGAAATGTATACAAGATGGGTAGTATAGGAATGTAGAGGTGCTTTTTTCCGCTGTGGATATTACTAATTGGATTGTCCCTTTTTTTCCCTTTATTTTGTTGTTGTTTTTTTTAAATAGGGTTATATATATATATATATATATAACAAATCTACAGTAATAAAACATTAAAAGTTAAAGAATATATTAATCATTTCCATTCGTACATACACACACCGTTATAGGTAAATTAGTCCTCAAAATTATAACAGAGTACTTGAAGTTGTAAAATTCAATTACCACATGAGTCCAATTAAAATATTAATATTAGTACTCAAAATGGTAATTGAGTCCTCAAAGTTGGAATTGCGACTTTGAGGACTCAATTACAACTTTGAGTACTAATGTTACAAATTTAACGACTCATGTAGTAAGTAAAAATTACAATTTTAAGAACTTAGTTGCAAGTTTGAAGACTGCTAATATTACTACTTAAACAACTAATTTTAAAATTTTAAGTTAAAGTTGACGCATGATATGCATTAACACATCCTAGCCTTACACATAATCAGCCAGGCTACAACTCACTGACTAATTTAGGCATACATTTAGTCAAGCTACTTTTCGTTAATTCAATATAATACTAATTTAAGTTCTAACTAAATGTAGATGTATTAATGAAAGATAGTTTAATTAAACAACTTTATAACTATTTCGGCAAAAATTTGACTAAAACTAGCACGGTTAAATATTGATGCTTGATCTAGTAGACCAAGTTAATTAGTTGTACTTCCTTAACTATAGTGGACATTATGAGTGGAAATGTATACAAGATGGGTAGTATAGGAATGTAGAGGTGCTTTTTTCCGCTGTGGATATTACTAATTGGATTGTCCCTTTTTTTCCCTTTATTTTGTTGTTGTTTTTTTTAAAGGGAAAAAGACCATTTGCACAAAAAATTTGAAAAACTTGCCCATTTCAATGTTACCTACCCATTCCAATGAATCTTGATAAAAATACCTAATTACCCTATACTAAAACCATATATAAATCTCTCTCTCTCTAATTAGGGTTTCACTTCACCCTCCTCCTCCTCTCCTGTACCACCACCTCACCACCGGAAACCACAACCTATGCCTTCATTTGCTCCACCAACTCGGCCTCCACCGCCGCCCACTTCCTCAGACGAGGCTGATCTGCCTCATGTTCCTCCTCCGTCGGATTGGGGAAGAGCAGCGAAGGGTGTCCATATCTGGACTGCAGCGAGCTTCAGACGATGGGCTTCTTCGTCGAGGTCGAGGTCGAGGTCGAGGGGCGGCGATCCGGGTCCAGAGGCTTCAGATATGTTGTATTGTGGGAGGGAGATGTGTTCTTATAGGCTTTTTCTGGTTATAGGAGGAGGAGGGTGGTGTTGCTTTTCGTTGCAGTGATGAGAGTAGAGCTGATCGAGGTTTGGGATTTGGGTGTGGAGTGAAGATGTGGGGCTGAGATTGATGGAGATGAAGAAGAAGAAGAAGAAGAAGAAGAAGAAGAAGAAGAGGAGAAGGGGAGATAAAACCCTAACCCTAGAAAATGGTCTCCATCACTATATGGCAGCAAAGCAATGAAGGAGCGAGGCTAGCGGCAACGGCGACGGAAAGAAAAAAAACTAGGGTTTTTTTTTTTTTTTTTCTCTTGGTTAGGGTCAGTAATCGATTACTGACCCTCAGTAATCGATTACCGGGGGTCAGTAATCGATTACCGGGGGTCAGTAATCGATTACTAGGGGTCAGTAACCTGATTACTTCATGAAATCTGTAGAGTTTCATTGTATTGTATGTGCAAGTTCTTTATGTTATTGTCAAGTTATCAATGAAATCTTAGTACCAGTATAGTGTGGATGTTTTGTGATCAAAGTTTTACAACTTCATGAACTCTGGTTATGGATTACTGGGGGTCAGTAATCGATTATTGGGGGTCAGTAACATGGTTACTGGAAAATATGGAATCTGTAACCTGATTACTGGGAGTCAGTAATTGATTACTGGGGGTCAGTAATTGATTACTGGGGGTCAGTAACCTGATTACTGACCGATTACTGACTCCCAGTAATCGATTACCGGGGGTCAATAATCGATTATTTACTGTAATCTGTAAATTATTTACTGAGGGTTAGTAACCATCGTCAATAACCTGATTATAAAAAAAAAAAAAAAATTAAAAATCTGGCGAAAAAAAAAATTCCGGCGAAAAAAAAAAATTGGTGCCCGGAATCCGGCGACCGGCCATGGGAGGCCGGAGGAGTTGGGTGATATTTCGGCAAAGTTTGTTTTTTTATCTTCCACTTTCTCAACACATTATAATTCAAAAATATGTTAGATAAGACAAAAGGACAAAAAAGGAAGAAAAAAAATTAAATTTGTACTAGAATTGAAAAAGATTTGTTCAAATGGGCAATAGAGTTGTTACCTTATGTTGAATAGGGGAAAAAAATAAGTTTGTCATTTGAATGGGCAGTCAGGGGGTCAAATTAGCACCAAATAGACATTTTCCCTTTTTTAAATAGGGTTATATATATATATATATATATATATATATAACAAATCTACAGTAATAAAACATTAAAAGTTAAAGAATATATTAATCATTTCCATTCGTACATACACACACCGTTATAGGTAAATTAGTCCTCAAAATTATAACAGAGTACTTGAAGTTGTAAAATTCAATTACCACATGAGTCCAATTAAAATATTAATATTAGTACTCAAAATGGTAATTGAGTCCTCAAAGTTGGAATTGCGACTTTGAGGACTCAATTACAACTTTGAGTACTAATGTTACAAATTTAACGACTCATGTAGTAAGTAAAAATTACAATTTTAAGAACTTAGTTGCAAGTTTGAAGACTGCTAATATTACTACTTAAACAACTAATTTTAAAATTTTAAGTTAAAGTTGACGCATGATATGCATTAACACATCCTAGCCTTACACATAATCAGCCAGGCTACAACTCACTGACTAATTTAGGCATACATTTAGTCAAGCTACTTTTCGTTAATTCAATATAATACTAATTTAAGTTCTAACTAAATGTAGATGTATTAATGAAAGATAGTTTAATTAAACAACTTTATAACTATTTCGGCAAAAATTTGACTAAAACTAGCACGGTTAAATATTGATGCTTGATCTAGTAGACCAAGTTAATTAGTTGTACTTCCTTAACTATAGTGGACATTATGAGTGGAAATGTATACAAGATGGGTAGTATAGGAATGTAGAGGTGCTTTTTTCCGCTGTGGATATTACTAATTGGATTGTCCCTTTTTTTCCCTTTATTTTGTTGTTGTTTTTTTTAAATAGGGTTATATATATATATATATATAACAAATCTACAGTAATAAAACATTAAAAGTTAAAGAATATATTAATCATTTCCATTCGTACATACACACACCGTTATAGGTAAATTAGTCCTCAAAATTATAACAGAGTACTTGAAGTTGTAAAATTCAATTACCACATGAGTCCAATTAAAATATTAATATTAGTACTCAAAATGGTAATTGAGTCCTCAAAGTTGGAATTGCGACTTTGAGGACTCAATTACAACTTTGAGTACTAATGTTACAAATTTAACGACTCATGTAGTAAGTAAAAATTACAATTTTAAGAACTTAGTTGCAAGTTTGAAGACTGCTAATATTACTACTTAAACAACTAATTTTAAAATTTTAAGTTAAAGTTGACGCATGATATGCATTAACACATCCTAGCCTTACACATAATCAGCCAGGCTACAACTCACTGACTAATTTAGGCATACATTTAGTCAAGCTACTTTTCGTTAATTCAATATAATACTAATTTAAGTTCTAACTAAATGTAGATGTATTAATGAAAGATAGTTTAATTAAACAACTTTATAACTATTTCGGCAAAAATTTGACTAAAACTAGCACGGTTAAATATTGATGCTTGATCTAGTAGACCAAGTTAATTAGTTGTACTTCCTTAACTATAGTGGACATTATGAGTGGAAATGTATACAAGATGGGTAGTATAGGAATGTAGAGGTGCTTTTTTCCGCTGTGGATATTACTAATTGGATTGTCCCTTTTTTTCCCTTTATTTTGTTGTTGTTCAAGGAAGGTTAACTCCGTAACTTCCGTGGTGTGTCTTGTCCTAATAAGACTTGTAGTCTAGATACTCTATTAGATAGGGAATCCCTGTTCGCCAGGGATACTTGATGTAATGCCTATATAAAGGCCTCCTTATCAATGAATAAAGACAGAGAGATTTATCAATCTATTTCTCCTACAACACGTTATCAGCACGTTGCTCTAGCCTCCCGTCTAATAAACCCTAGAAACCCTAATTCCGAATTTTTTTCGAAACCCTAACCTACCGTCGGCCGCCGATTCTTCCCTTCGGCACCGTCGGCCTCTTCTCAGCAGCATCTGCGCTGCTCGCCTGCCGCACTGTACCTTCGAGTACTGCTCCTCCTCTGCCTCTAGGCAGACAACCCGCTCGCCAGCAGCTCTCCCTTGCGTGCTACTTTTTGCACGCATCTGCCAGAAGATCAAAATTGCTCGCAAGCCAAGCAAGCGATCCGCGAACCCTTATTCGTGGTTGAGAAGAAATCAAGAAAAATCGAAGAAAACAAGCTTCCCCAAGAGTCAAGTTTCGTTTGATCAAGCTTCTCTTGAAGAGGTAAATATTTTTATAAACGTTCCCGCTTATGAAAATTTCAATAGTTGGGTTTTGTTTTCTTCCGGGACCTTTCCGTGTCCCTGCTTCTTCATCCCGATTCTATCGCTTCTCGGGACGGCATACGGGGATTTAGTCACCCCGGTGCCAACGTTTATTGGGGTAACTGTGATGTTACCGGCCACCGTTATGCTTGTGACTGTGATGTCACTGTGAACCATAACGTATTATTCTTTTTTGGAAAGAAAACAAAGGGAAGATATCGATTGTGACTTGAAGTCACGTTAAGCATCGATTTATGTGACCATGATATATCTTGGCACTGTTCTAAAAGAACAATCAAACTCGATTAGTATTCAAACATACTAACGTCTCCCTGTTTGTGTTCTGTAGATGGCTGACACTCAGCGTCCAGAATTTGACATCTTGGATGTCCAAGGCAAGGAATACAAGAGGTGGGTCTCAGATGTTGAGAACACTTTCATTGGTAAAAGATTTACTGCCACCATCAACCCTCCTGAGGATGAAAGCTTACACGCTTCTCCTGAACAGAAAGCACAAGCCCTGATGTTTCTCAGGCGCCATATCCATCCAACGCTCAAGAAGCAATACCTGAGGAAAACTGATCCCAAAGAGCTATGGGATATCCTCAAGGACCGCTTCGACAATGTGCATGACGCACAACTCCCAGACCTCATGTCTGATTGGGAGCAAATCCGCTTACTGGATTTTGATTCCGTCCAGGAATATCATCAGACTATGCTAAACTTGCAATCTGATTTGAGCTTTTGTGGGGTCGAAAAGACCGATGATGATATGATGGAGAAGACTTTCACGACGTTCCCAGAATCTGCGTCCATGTTGTCGCATCAGTACCGCGATCTCCGCGAGAAAGGCACTATCAAAACCTTCAGTGATTTGATGAATGTCCTTCAAAGAAAGGAGAGGTACCATGAGTTGATTCTTACCACCAATAAGAGGCCTCGAGGACCGAAATCCATTGCGGAATCTCATCAAGCCCGTGGTAAAGCTTTTAAGCAGAAGCATCAACCTCATGAACGTCAAGCACCGCCACCACGTACGCCAAGAGCAATACGTGGCGGACGAGGAGGGAGAAGAGGCGTCGGCCGTGGCCGACCGCTTTCTTGGACAAGGGATGATGGCAGAGCCGCCGCTCCCAGAGGGAGGAACAGTTTTGGTTCCGGTCCCAGGCGTGGTGGCCATCCGCCGAACAATGCTTCGGCTCCTTGCTTCAAATGTGGTTCTACGAATCATCTCCAACGCGATTGCATAGCAAGCAGAGATATTCAAGCCGCTTACAAGAAACACAAACAATACATAGAACAAGAAGCACACTATGTAGGAGACTTTGAGGAAGAAGTATACGATGAGGAAGATACGAACTTTGCCATCGATGACTTCCAACCTACCAAGAAACGTAGGACTCAGGAGTATGATACTCCAGACTATGAATAAGTATTTGACTTAGGTCATGAGATACGTGTTCAAGTTTGATTTTGATTGTTATTTTGACAGAATAGTCAATAAATCACGACTTTGTTCGATAAGTCGTTCTATTTAGAACAACCTTGATGTATTCTTGAGTTGTCATCAATAAAATCTATCTTATTCTACGAATGATTTGAGATTTTTACATCCCTGAAAGCAAAATTGGTTCAATGCGTCCAATTCTCAATGGCATAATCATTTTGAGTTCACCAAAATTCTGGTGATGTTAACTCATATCCGAAAAATCACAAAGACAAAAGGAGAGATCCGCGATACGCGATCCGAGATCCGCGATCCGCTATCCGCCAACTTGGTCGCGATCCGCCAGGACTCGCTCGCCATGGCTATTCGCCAACTAATCCGCGATCCGAGATCCGCGATCCGCTATCCGCCAACTTGGTCGCGATCCGCCAGGACTCGCTCGCCATGGCTATTCGCCAACTAATCCGCGATCCGCGATCAGCGATCCGCCAACTTGGCTGCGATCCGCCATGCCTCGCTCGCCAAAGCCCATAAGCGCTTGGCCGCGACTCGCTAGGCCTCACTCGCCATGGCCATTCGCCAGCTTGGCTCAGCACCGAATCCGGTTTTTGAAACCAACAATCGATAGCCTATCGAACAAATGCAACTTTTGCATCAATGGCTCGGCAACGAAGTGTCTTCGGACTCGCCATGCTTCGGATTTAGCTCAACCGTCGCATCGCATTGCCTCAATGCCTGACCGATTCTCACCACTCGCCTTGCTTCGGCTCGGCCTCTGGGTCGCTTTGGCCTTACCACAGCTTCGGCTTTGGCTTGGCCCCGGCCTTTGCCTTGGCCTCGGCCTTGGCTCGGCCACGCCACCTACGACGGTGTCCGGTCTCAATCTCTGACCTAGGCTATGATTATCAATGGTGATACTCGGTGATTAAAATGCGGCTTATATCTTTCTCTCAAGTTTTGTCGTTGCCATGGCTATGTTATTGGCCTTAATGCACTTCATTTTGTGATGATATATTGTCTCAGTACACTTACTTTAAAGTGTTCGCCAAAGTCTAAAGTAGACTATTGATTCAATTTACATTGTTTTTTGTAGATGTATCAAGGCGAGATTGAGTGTTTGTTGGATTGTGCAACAACTCACACGATTTTGAGGAATCGGCAATTGTTTTCGGATTTTACGCCAAGAGAATCGTCGTTATCTACGATGACAGGAACTGGACCCGTAATTAAGGGTCGTGGCACTGCTCAATTCTTACTGCCAAATGGCACTGAGATTCGGGTAGAGGACGCCCTATATGCGCCTAAGGCGCCAAGAACCTTGCTAGCTTTCAAGGATGTGCGTGACAATGACTATCACCTCAGCACTTATGTTGAAGATGGAACTGAATATCTGTTGATCACCTCCACTCAATCTATGCGCACTCGCATTGTGGAGAAGTGTAAGCGAGTTCGCAATGGCATGTATTTCACAACCATTCGAGCCAACGAATCTCATGTTGTTATATTATGTGATTCTGATGCTTATAAGCTTTGGCATGATAGACTCGGTCATCCGGGTCGTGATCTGATGATCCGTATTTTGAAATGCTCCCACGGTCATCCATTTTTCCGATCACAAAAGCACAGAGGGCGCCTCGGCCTCGGTTCGGCCGTGCCGTCGATAGCCGCCTCTCGCTTCCAAGGAGAGGTTCGGCCCCCTCCTGCTTCTCATGCTTCTGTAGCGATGTCTAATGCTCATCGTTCGTTTTGTAAAGCTTGCTCACTAGCAAAACTTCAAGCAAGACCATCTTTTGCTATTGATAATAAACAGAATATTCCGTTTCTACAACGAATACAAGGTGATATTTGTGGACCTATAACACCAGAATGCGGACCATTTCGATATTTCATGGTTCTGGTTGATGCATCAACGCGTTGGTCACACGTAGCGTTGTTGTCCACGAGGAATGCTGCATTCGCTAAACTCCTAGCTCAGATTATTAAGCTTCGGGCTCACCACCCGGACAATCCGATTAAGTCCATCAGACTGGATAATGCTGGAGAGTTTACCTCAAAGTGTTTTGATGACTATTGCATGTCAGTTGGGATTGAAGTTGAACATCCCGTACCCCACGTTCATTCTCAGAACGGTCTTGCAGAAGCCACTATCAAGAGACTACAGCTTGTAGCTAGGTCTCTTGTCATGGCCACAAACTTGCCAGTTTCGGCATGGGGATATGCAATATTACATGCAGCTATGCTTATTCGTCTACGACCCACAGATAGCCAACCATTTAGTGCGTACCAGTTGGTAACTGGTTACGAGCCTGATATTTCGCATCTGCGTACTTTTGGTTGTGCCGTATATGTGCCTATCACGCCTCCACTGCGTACCAAGATGGGTCCACAACGACGATCAGCTATTTATGTTGGATATGAAGCACCAACTATTGTCCGCTATATAGAGCCTATGACAGGTGATCTGTTTACTGCAAGATTTGCAGATTGTCACTTTGATGAGACATCCTTCCCGCCGTTAGGGGGAGATGGGGCCGCATCCGTCCCAAATGAACGTCAGGAATTGACGTGGTTCTCTCCCACTATGTCTCATTATGATCCCCGTACGTCTCAGTGTGAGACTGAAATACAACGCATATTAGAACTACAAAAGGTGGCGGATACGATGCCCGACTCCTTTACTGATATTGCGAAAGTGACAAGATCAACCATACCTGCTGCGAATGTACCTGCAAGGCTTAACATTCCTCGCCATGCGCGAGCACGCGCCGCCGGTCTCAGACCCGCAGCCCTAGGTGCCATCGGCAGCCTAGGCTCGGCACCTCCAAGTGGAGAGCCGGCGTCGACTTCGGATCCTCCTAGAAAAAGGGGGAGACCAATCGGTTCCAAAGACAATGTACCTAGAAAGAGGGCATGTGTCCAGGCACAAAGCGATCCGTTCATCATCGATACTGTGACGCCGTCACACGAGATTGTCTCCGACTATACCTATGTCCAAGAATCAACTCTGAATCATCTGGGGGACGCCTCAGACTCACTGTTGATGTTGGAGAACAAGGAAATCTCACTAAACTACTTATGCATGCACAATCTGATGGAAAGAAATTCCATGTATATCGATGATGCATTCGCCTACGCCGTTGCTCAAGAAGTTATTGACGACGACGATATGGAACCCCGCACTGTTGATGAATGTCAACGTAGGGCGGATTGGCCGAAGTGGGAAGAAGCAATCCAAGCTGAACTAGACTCTCTAAAGAAAAGGCAAGTTTTCGGACCGGTTGTGCCTACACCGCCGAACGTGAAGCCTGTTGGACATAAATGGGTCTTTGTCAGAAAGCGCAATGAGAATGGCGAAGTCCAGCGATATAAAGCTCGACTCGTGGCGCAAGGTTTTTCTCAACGCCCTGGAATTGATTATGAGGAGACGTATTCTCCTGTCATGGATACTATTACCTTCCGATACTTAATAAGTTTGGTAGTCTCAGAGAGACTCAATATGCAGCTTATGGATGTTGTAACTGCGTATCTTTATGGGGACCTAGATACGGAGATGTACATGAAAGTGCCAGAAGGACTTTCGTTACCCAAGTCAAGTGAGCAAAAACCACGAAGTTCATTTGCTATCAGGTTGAGACGATCTCTATATGGACTCCGACAATCTGGTAGGATGTGGTACACACGGTTAAGTGATTACTTGATTGGGAAAGGATACAAGAATGATGAGTTGTGCCCTTGTGTGTTCATAAAGAGAACAAGTTCAGGATTTGCCATTATAGCCGTCTATGTCGATGATATGAACATCATTGGAACTCTGAATGAGATCAATGAGACCGCTAGCTATTTGAAATCCGAATTCGAGATGAAAGATCTGGGAAGGACTCGGTTTTGCCTAGGCTTAGAACTAGAGCACCGAAGTGGTGGAATTTTTATACACCAGTCTGCATATGTCCGAAAGATGCTCAGGCGATTTAACATGGACAAAGTTATGCATCCTACAGGCACTCCCATGGTCGTTAGAAGTCTGGATATCAACAAAGATCCCTTTCGTCCGAAAGAAGATGACGAAGAGATCTTGGGAGCTGAATATCCATATCTTAGTGCGATTGGAGCTTTGTTATACTTAGCTCAGTGTACTAGACCAGACATCGCTTTCTCTGTGAACTTGTTAGCTAGATTTAGCTCTGCGCCAACACAACGTCATTGGGTTGGAATCAAGAACATCTTCCGATACCTTAAAGGAACCCTTGACATGGGCTTGTACTATCGATACACTCATCAGGATTCGACACATAGTCGATCTCTTGCATCTAACAGCACAAACCATGGCTCGGATTGCCATCCGCCAGCCATATCCGCCAAGACTGGCTTTGGTTCATCCATCCGCCATCTTGCAGACATATCCGCCAACTTATCCGGACCCGCGGATGCTAAGTCGTGGTCCCGATACGGCTTTGGCGATACCCCCTCCTACTCAGATACACCAAATGATGTGATGGTAGGATTTGCTGATGCTGGATATTTATCAGATCCACACAAAGGACGTTCCCAAACAGGTTATGTTTTTACCATTGGGAATACGGCGATATCTTGGAGATCAACCAAGCAAACCCTTGTTGCTACCTCCTCGAACCATGCTGAGATTATTGCACTACATGAAGCAGTCAAAGAATGTATTTGGCTTCGCTCAGTTATATCTCACATTCGAGAGTCTAGTGGACTTGAGTCTACTACGATGGGACCAACTTGCATATTTGAAGATAATGCAGCATGCATTGAGCAGATGAAGTTGGGATACATTAAGGGTGACAATACTAAACACATTTCGCCTAAGTTCTTCTACAATCAGCAGCAGCAAGAGACTTTGAATATCCAGGTGAAGCAAGTCAGCTCAGAAGAAAATGCAGCGGATCTGTTCACCAAGTCTCTACCCAAATCTACATTTATGAAGCATGTAAAGCGCATTGGAATGTGTCGCTTATCCGAACTCAAAGACTGATTGACTATCAGGGGGAGTTCCCATCTAGACTTCAGGGGGAGCCTAGTTATGCATGTCTCACATACTTGTAGTTGGTGCGTTGTACTCTTTTTCCTTAGACCATGCTTTTATTTTTGCCCAAGAGGTTTTTGTTTGCTGGCAAAGGTTTTAACGAGGCAACGGTTCATGCACCATTGAGGACGCGACACAAGGGGGAGTGTTCAAGGAAGGTTAACTCCGTAACTTCCGTGGTGTGTCTTGTCCTAATAAGACTTGTAGTCTAGATACTCTATTAGATAGGGAATCCCTGTTCGCCAGGGATACTTGATGTAATGCCTATATAAAGGCCTCCTTATCAATGAATAAAGACAGAGAGATTTATCAATCTATTTCTCCTACAACAGTTGTTGTTTTTTTTAAATAGGGTTATATATATATATATATATATATATAACAAATCTACAGTAATAAAACATTAAAAGTTAAAGAATATATTAATCATTTCCATTCGTACATACACACACCGTTATAGGTAAATTAGTCCTCAAAATTATAACAGAGTACTTGAAGTTGTAAAATTCAATTACCACATGAGTCCAATTAAAATATTAATATTAGTACTCAAAATGGTAATTGAGTCCTCAAAGTTGGAATTGCGACTTTGAGGACTCAATTACAACTTTGAGTACTAATGTTACAAATTTAACGACTCATGTAGTAAGTAAAAATTACAATTTTAAGAACTTAGTTGCAAGTTTGAAGACTGCTAATATTACTACTTAAACAACTAATTTTAAAATTTTAAGTTAAAGTTGACGCATGATATGCATTAACACATCCTAGCCTTACACATAATCAGCCAGGCTACAACTCACTGACTAATTTAGGCATACATTTAGTCAAGCTACTTTTCGTTAATTCAATATAATACTAATTTAAGTTCTAACTAAATGTAGATGTATTAATGAAAGATAGTTTAATTAAACAACTTTATAACTATTTCGGCAAAAATTTGACTAAAACTAGCACGGTTAAATATTGATGCTTGATCTAGTAGACCAAGTTAATTAGTTGTACTTCCTTAACTATAGTGGACATTATGAGTGGAAATGTATACAAGATGGGTAGTATAGGAATGTAGAGGTGCTTTTTTCCGCTGTGGATATTACTAATTGGATTGTCCCTTTTTTTCCCTTTATTTTGTTGTTGTTTTTTTTAAATAGGGTTATATATATATATATATATATATATAACAAATCTACAGTAATAAAACATTAAAAGTTAAAGAATATATTAATCATTTCCATTCGTACATACACACACCGTTATAGGTAAATTAGTCCTCAAAATTATAACAGAGTACTTGAAGTTGTAAAATTCAATTACCACATGAGTCCAATTAAAATATTAATATTAGTACTCAAAATGGTAATTGAGTCCTCAAAGTTGGAATTGCGACTTTGAGGACTCAATTACAACTTTGAGTACTAATGTTACAAATTTAACGACTCATGTAGTAAGTAAAAATTACAATTTTAAGAACTTAGTTGCAAGTTTGAAGACTGCTAATATTACTACTTAAACAACTAATTTTAAAATTTTAAGTTAAAGTTGACGCATGATATGCATTAACACATCCTAGCCTTACACATAATCAGCCAGGCTACAACTCACTGACTAATTTAGGCATACATTTAGTCAAGCTACTTTTCGTTAATTCAATATAATACTAATTTAAGTTCTAACTAAATGTAGATGTATTAATGAAAGATAGTTTAATTAAACAACTTTATAACTATTTCGGCAAAAATTTGACTAAAACTAGCACGGTTAAATATTGATGCTTGATCTAGTAGACCAAGTTAATTAGTTGTACTTCCTTAACTATAGTGGACATTATGAGTGGAAATGTATACAAGATGGGTAGTATAGGAATGTAGAGGTGCTTTTTTCCGCTGTGGATATTACTAATTGGATTGTCCCTTTTTTTCCCTTTATTTTGTTGTTGTTTTTTTTAAATAGGGTTATATATATATATATATATATATATAACAAATCTACAGTAATAAAACATTAAAAGTTAAAGAATATATTAATCATTTCCATTCGTACATACACACACCGTTATAGGTAAATTAGTCCTCAAAATTATAACAGAGTACTTGAAGTTGTAAAATTCAATTACCACATGAGTCCAATTAAAATATTAATATTAGTACTCAAAATGGTAATTGAGTCCTCAAAGTTGGAATTGCGACTTTGAGGACTCAATTACAACTTTGAGTACTAATGTTACAAATTTAACGACTCATGTAGTAAGTAAAAATTACAATTTTAAGAACTTAGTTGCAAGTTTGAAGACTGCTAATATTACTACTTAAACAACTAATTTTAAAATTTTAAGTTAAAGTTGACGCATGATATGCATTAACACATCCTAGCCTTACACATAATCAGCCAGGCTACAACTCACTGACTAATTTAGGCATACATTTAGTCAAGCTACTTTTCGTTAATTCAATATAATACTAATTTAAGTTCTAACTAAATGTAGATGTATTAATGAAAGATAGTTTAATTAAACAACTTTATAACTATTTCGGCAAAAATTTGACTAAAACTAGCACGGTTAAATATTGATGCTTGATCTAGTAGACCAAGTTAATTAGTTGTACTTCCTTAACTATAGTGGACATTATGAGTGGAAATGTATACAAGATGGGTAGTATAGGAATGTAGAGGTGCTTTTTTCCGCTGTGGATATTACTAATTGGATTGTCCCTTTTTTTCCCTTTATTTTGTTGTTGTTTTTTTTAAATAGGGTTATATATATATATATATATATATATATATATATATATGTATATATAACAAATCTACAGTAATAAAACATTAAAAGTTAAAGAATATATTAATCATTTCCATTCGTACATACACACACCGTTATAGGTAAATTAGTCCTCAAAATTATAACAGAGTACTTGAAGTTGTAAAATTCAATTACCACATGAGTCCAATTAAAATATTAATATTAGTACTCAAAATGGTAATTGAGTCCTCAAAGTTGGAATTGCGACTTTGAGGACTCAATTACAACTTTGAGTACTAATGTTACAAATTTAACGACTCATGTAGTAAGTAAAAATTACAATTTTAAGAACTTAGTTGCAAGTTTGAAGACTGCTAATATTACTACTTAAACAACTAATTTTAAAATTTTAAGTTAAAGTTGACGCATGATATGCATTAACACATCCTAGCCTTACACATAATCAGCCAGGCTACAACTCACTGACTAATTTAGGCATACATTTAGTCAAGCTACTTTTCGTTAATTCAATATAATACTAATTTAAGTTCTAACTAAATGTAGATGTATTAATGAAAGATAGTTTAATTAAACAACTTTATAACTATTTCGGCAAAAATTTGACTAAAACTAGCACGGTTAAATATTGATGCTTGATCTAGTAGACCAAGTTAATTAGTTGTACTTCCTTAACTATAGTGGACATTATGAGTGGAAATGTATACAAGATGGGTAGTATAGGAATGTAGAGGTGCTTTTTTCCGCTGTGGATATTACTAATTGGATTGTCCCTTTTTTTCCCTTTATTTTGTTGTTGTTTTTTTTAAATAGGGTTATATATATATATATATATATATATATATGTATATATAACAAATCTACAGTAATAAAACATTAAAAGTTAAAGAATATATTAATCATTTCCATTCGTACATACACACACCGTTATAGGTAAATTAGTCCTCAAAATTATAACAGAGTACTTGAAGTTGTAAAATTCAATTACCACATGAGTCCAATTAAAATATTAATATTAGTACTCAAAATGGTAATTGAGTCCTCAAAGTTGGAATTGCGACTTTGAGGACTCAATTACAACTTTGAGTACTAATGTTACAAATTTAACGACTCATGTAGTAAGTAAAAATTACAATTTTAAGAACTTAGTTGCAAGTTTGAAGACTGCTAATATTACTACTTAAACAACTAATTTTAAAATTTTAAGTTAAAGTTGACGCATGATATGCATTAACACATCCTAGCCTTACACATAATCAGCCAGGCTACAACTCACTGACTAATTTAGGCATACATTTAGTCAAGCTACTTTTCGTTAATTCAATATAATACTAATTTAAGTTCTAACTAAATGTAGATGTATTAATGAAAGATAGTTTAATTAAACAACTTTATAACTATTTCGGCAAAAATTTGACTAAAACTAGCACGGTTAAATATTGATGCTTGATCTAGTAGACCAAGTTAATTAGTTGTACTTCCTTAACTATAGTGGACATTATGAGTGGAAATGTATACAAGATGGGTAGTATAGGAATGTAGAGGTGCTTTTTTCCGCTGTGGATATTACTATTTGGATTGTCCCTTTTTTTTCCCTTTATTTTGTTGTTGTTTTTTTTAAATAGGGTTATATATATATATATATATTTTGAGAATGGAATATGATTTTCTCATTTGCTTCATTATCTTTTCTAAATGGTAGCATGATTATTAAGATACATAATTACCAATAACTACAATTTTTTTATACCATTGACTCCAAAAATTAACAGTAACAAAATTCAGTCAATCCAAACATTAAACATAACTATCCCTAAAAACGTCAAAAATCACAATAATGTCATCATATATATAATATATTTTCAGTCTCATTTTATAACCCTAAATAGAGAGGCGGAGAGGCGCGAGGGCGGAGAGGCGCGAGGCCAGAGCAGATCGAGGCGTGAGGCTGGAGTAGATCGAGGCGCGAGGGGGCATGAGGCTCAAGGTACGAGGCGCGAGGCCAGAGCAGATCGAGGCGCGAGGAGGCACGACGGCGGAGCCAGGGGGGATCGAGGCGCGAGGGCGGAGCCAGGGGGACCGAGGCGCGAGAGCGGAGCCAGGGGACCGAGGCACGACGGCGGAACCAAGGGGACCGAGGCGCAACGGCGAAGCTCTCTCTCTCTCTCTCTCTGTTTGTGTGTTGATTTGATTTTTTGTGTTGAGATTCTCTCTCTCTCTCTGTTTGTGTGTTGATTTGATTTTGTGTGTTGAGATTTTTGCTTGTGTACTGAGATTTTTGTTTGTGTGTTGATTATGGTTGAGATCTTATCAGATCTGGATTTTTCTTAGTTTCAATGACATTAGAAGCGTGGCGGAGGGCTGTAGAGGACGGCGAAGCTTCTGAGGCTCAGTGGTATTGAGGCGCGGCTGAGGACAGCGAAGCTTCTGAGGGTCAGTAGTATTGAAGCGCGGAGGAGGACATCGGAGTTCTGAGGGTCAGTAGTATTGAAGCGCGGCAGAGGACGGCGGAGTTCTGAAGGTCAATAGTATTGAAGCGCGGCAGAGGACGGCAGAGTTCTGAGGGACAGTAGTATTGAAGCGCGGTGGAGGACAGCGATGTTCTGAGGGTCAATAACATTAGGTTGAGTTCTGAGGATCAGTAGCATTAGTCTTAATGAGGGTAATTTTGTAATTTAAGATTAACTGATTCTGTTAGTTTTGGATGGAAACTTGCTAGTGGTAATTTAAAAAAGTAATTTTGCTACTGGTAAATACTAATACAAAATTGTAGTTTTGGGTAAAAACTCTTAATATACATAGTCAGTGAAACAGTGAATGTATTAGACTTGTTATCGGACTTCTCATGCTTAACCTTGTATGGTCGTTAAGATTCCTATCAATGGACGTTATGTGTTATTATCAAACCATAGATACTAAATTTGTGCACCAGTAAACTTGTTATATATACATATTTCTCGATGTTTTTTTTTTTTTTTGAATGAAACTTCTCTCTTTTATTAGTGTTTACTTGAAGAACCAGATCCTTGAGCAGTACGTATATACTTGAAGACAAAGCATCACTACTAAAAACTGTTCGTATCTAAATATATATATGTCAGTGAGATTTGAACTTATGACCTCAATATTGTATGTTTGGTTAACTAACCAAAACGGAAATTGTAAAATTAATCGTTAAAATAATTTTTTTAGTCCTCAAAATTGTAACTGAGTTCTTGAAGTTGTAAAATTCAATTACCACATGAGTCCAATTAAAATATTAATATTAGTACTCAAAATGATAATTGGGTCCTCAAAGTTGGAATTGCGACTTTAAAGACTCAATTACAAATTTGAGTACTAATGTTACAACTTTTATCACTCATGTAGTAAGTAAAAATTATAACTTTAAGAACTTAGTTGCAAGTTTGAAGACAAATATTACTACTTTAACAACTAATTTTAAAATTTTAGGTTAAAGTTGATGCATGATGTGCATTAACACACCCTAATCTTACCCATAACCTGCCAGGCTACAACTCACTGACTATTTTAGGCATACATTTAGTCAAGCTACTTTTCGTTAATTCAATATAATACTAATTTAATTAAGTTCTAACTAAATGTAGATGTATTAATGAAAAATAATTTAATTATTTTGACAAAAATTTGACTAAAATTAACACCGTTTAAGATTGATACTTGATCTAGTAGACCAAGTTAATTAGTTGTACTTCCTTAACTATAGTGGACATTAATTATGAGTGGAAATATATACAAGATGGGTAGTATAGGAATGTAGAGGTGCTTTTTTCCGCTGTGGATATTATTATTCGGATTGTCCTTTTTTTTTCTCTTTACTTTGTTGTTGCTTTTTTCAAATAGGTTTTTTTTTGTTTTTTTTTTTTGTTAGAATGGAATAGGACTTTTTATTTGCTTCATTATCTTTTTGAATGGTAGCCTGATTATTAATATAGTCAATGATACAGTGAATGTATTAGACTTGTTGTCGGACTTCGATCTCATGCGGCTTAACCTTGTATGGTCGTTAGGATTCACGTCATGTGTGTTATCAAAATATAGATACTAAATTTGTGCACCAGCAAACTTGTTATATATACATATTTCTCGATTTTTTTTTCTAGTAGTAGATGAATATGAATGTATGACTGTATTATATATGCGTATATACATGCATTTATTTGTAACTTGCTAGTGCATTAATAAAATTATTTTCGATGATTAAATATCCATGAACGTTCAAATACTTGAGCCATAGAGTTGTATAAATAGAACGCAGAGCAAGACCAACCACAACATAAATTTTCCTACAGATCGAATAACTGTGTCTGTGCCCCTTGATAGATCTCCAGAAAACCCTAAACCATAGTTGATATAATGTCTGCCCCTTCTTTAGTATCTGCGCTAGATCAAACCCCCAATATTACTGCCCCACTTGATGTTACTCGACGATCTGCTAATTTTTCCCCGAGCGTTTGGGGAGATTATTTTCTATCATATGCTTCCATGGTAAGAAAGATTTATTCAAGTATTTTGAATATGAATATGAATATGCTTGCACAAAGAATTAAGGTCACGTATTAAAGTTTCAAAATCGACGAGCGCATGCGTTTGTAGGAAGCGGCAAATAGTAAAAGTGAGAAACTTGTCCAAGACTTGAAGGAAGAAGTGAAGAGGATGATATTGGCTCCAGCTGAAAGGCCATCGCAAAAACTGCACTTCATCGACAACATTCAGCGCCTGGGTGTTGCCTACCATTTCCAAAATGAGATTGACCAAATGTTGGAGCAATTTAACTGTGAAGAATATGATGATGATGATTATGATGATCTTTGCACTACTGCTCTAAAGTTTCGATTGCTTAGACAACAAGGTTATAAAGCTTCATGCAGTAAGTCAATAATCAATCTCAGCTCGATCAATGTCAGTTATGCATTATAATTACCATCCTGATTTTCTCTCTCTCGTTAATTAATTCATCATCGACTGGTCATGCAGATATGTTTAACAAGTTCAAGGCTGCTGATGGAAAATTTAAAGAATCGATTATTAATGATGTAGTTGGCTTGTTAAGCTTGTACGAAGCTTCACATCTTCTGATTCCCGACGAGGATACACTAAAGGAAGCACTCACCTTCTCCACCGCTCATCTTGAGTCTGCTACACACCGCTTAATAAGCTCCTCATCTCAGCATTCGAAACAAGTGACTCATGCCTTGTATCAGCCTCTTTGGAAGGGCGTGCCAAGGGTAGAAGCGAGGCATCACTTGTCTGTTTACCAAGAGGATGATTCAAAGAATGAGACTCTCCTGAATTTTGCAAAGCTGGATTTCAATCTTGTACAGAAAGTCCATCAGAAAGAACTTAGCGAAATCACGAGGTTAATATGAGTTGTATACATATTACATTACATACGCTAGAATTGAAGTGATTTCTACATAATTAATTATATTAATTACTTATCACAGGTGGTGGAAGGACTTGGACTTTGCAACCAAGCTACCTTTTGCAAGAAACAGGATAGTTGAGGCATATTTTTGGGCTATCGGAATCTACTTTGAGCCGGATCATTCCTTTGCCAGGATGATATTAGCCAAAACTATTAATATAATAGCAGCGATCGACGACATTTACGATGTCCATGGCACGTATGAAGAATTGGATAGCTTTACTGAAGCTATAGAGAGGTTCAGATCACCGGGGAAACTGTTTTGTTTTCATGAATTATAAGATATATATATATATATATACACACACATATATACACTTGCAAGTACTCTTCCAAGCTAGTTAACTATATTAATGGATCATCAGGTGGGATATTTCTGCTGCTGATCAACTGCCAGAATATATGAAAGTGTGCTATGAAGCGCTGTTGAATTTCTTCACTGAGATGGAAGAAAGTCTAGTGAATAAGGGAATATTATACCGCCTCCACTATGCGAGAGAAGGAGTAAGTTTCGATCATTCTAGTTTAATTTGGTGCCAGTACACTATATTTTTGATAAGGAAAATTATGGAAAATGATTTGTGGCCTCATTAAGACATAAAATTTGGGACCTCAATCCTATGTCACCTACGTACACATGTCACCAATTAAAAAAATCATGTCATGTCAATGTTAAGTAAAAAAACAATCTTGTCATTCCCAATCCAACGACTCTAAATTTTTTTGTCTTTCTTATATAAAAAAACACATTTTAAAATTTTTTTTCTTTTCTTTTTCAATACGATAATACATAGATTTCAACTCCAAATATAATGTGAAAATTGACAAAATTCAATATGTTTAAAAGCATATTTGTTCGAAAATGTGAGTTTATATAAATACACACACATATATATATATATAGTTATTCCAAGAATAAAAAATTTTGTCAAAGAAATAAATATACATAATTAATATATATATATATATATATCTAATTCTTCCAAAAGAAATTCAATAGTGTTGCAGGAGAAAATGCAAAGCGTAACCTTTATTGATAGATAAGGAGACATTTATATAGGCATTACATCAAGTATCCTGAATAATCAGAGATTCCATATCTACTAATTAAGGTAACTACTATTCTAGTCTAATTAGGTCAAGACACACAACAGAAGTTACGGAATTAACATTCCTAGAACAAATAGAGATTAATAGATACATTCAAATTACAATTAATTTGAAAAGTCAAAACATTAAATTAAATCTACAAAGATGGAAAGCAAATATATCAATATCTAAATAAAATTGAATCAACCTAATTATTTTCATTAATGTCATTGATTCACCTCCTCAATCTAAAAGGAAATATAAAATGTTAAAATTAGTGTTATAAGATTATAAATGGGCAATATATAATACGTAGAATTAAAAATAACAATTTGTGTTCGCTTATATGACATGACACATAGCCACAAATCCTAGCTATCAGTACCCTTTTTGATAATTTGTAATGAAATAAACTTGGTGACCAGTTTAGGATTAATCAGTAAATAATTATAAAAGTTAGTGAGTATAGGTTGGAAAATAACTCTAGAGAACAAGGGTATCTTATATATACCGCATCCACTATGCGAGAGAAGGAGTAAAGTTTCGATCAATCATATTCTAGTTTAATTTGGTGTTAATTCACTATATATATGTTTGATATTTGCAATGAAAAAAACTTGGTGATCGATTCAGTATAGGATCATTCATATATAATTATAAACTTAGTGAGGATAGCAAGTAAATAACTTTGGAATTTTCTCTGCGTCGATCTGTCTCTCAGTTTAAAGTTCAAGTCAGAGCTTACTTCCAGGAAGCCAAATGGCTCAAACGAAAGTACACACCAACAATGGAAGAGTATATGTCTGTGGAACGCTACACATCCTTCTTCTTATTAGCAGTTATGTCATTAGTTGGATTGGGAGATATTGTCACAAAAAACTCCATGGATTGGGTTTTCAGCGAACCGAAAATTTTAAAGGCTACAAATATTATTGGCAGATTAATGAATGACCTCGTAGGCCATAAGGTATGCGATAATCACGGTTAATTTTAGGTTACGTTTAACATGCGGATTTGAAAAATTAAAGCGGAATTATTAGCTTAACCCTAAATGTCATTCCGGTTTACCTTAACCCTTTTGTATGTCTACATTTATCTGCAGATTGAACAAAAGAGACAAGATATTCCATCAGCTGTTGAATGCTACATGCAGCAATATGGTGTCACAGAAGAAGAAGCAAAAGTCGAGCTAACTAAACAAGTGAATGAAGCTTGGGACGACATAAACAAAGAGTGGCTCGACGCCACAACCATCCCTAGATTTCTTGTCTTGCTGATTTTGAACTTTGCACGTACTAGTGAACTTCTATACAAGGGTGAGGATGTGTACACTCATTCTGAAAATTTGCTCAAGGGTTATATACGTTCTCTGTTCATCGAATCTGTGCCCATATAAGTCAACAGTTTGGACGTGTTTCCTTTTCTGCAAAATAATGTCCTAAAGTATCTGGACGTACTTGTTCTCTTTTCAGCAAAATAAAATCTTTCGTTGTAGTAAAATAACCAGTGCCTGCGCGCTAGCTTCAGATCGACGTTCATGCTGTATGGTACGTAATATGGATACATTTCAAGCTTCTATTTGAATGTTATATGGTGACGTTTCTGTGTCATCATTGAGGCAAATGCTCCTGGCGTATACCTCCTCTTATTGGATTCTAGTCGGGCTTCGAATTTATTTTCTTTCTATTTGTTTGTAATCTTGATCAGAAGTTTGTCTCTTAATTTACTTTGGTTGTATCTTGATCAAATGTTTGGATCTTAATTTGCTTGTAAGTTTTATGTTTGAATAAAAGTAATCCTTTCATCACCCAAAAACGGGTGCAAGTAAGGGAAAACAAGCCATAAAACTTTAACCCATCCCTGTATATGAAAAGTGGGAGATATAGTGAGAGTTTATAATCTGCACATTGTTTTACGAGAAAAAAGATAGAATACAACTCGCTATTCATTCATTGATAAGGAGACCTTTATATAGACATTGCATCAAGTATTTCAAATAATTAGAAATTCCTTATCTACTAAAAATTCACTACAAAAATTAATTCGTTTTACCACGGCACCAAACCGACGGCAAACTCAAATTGCCGACACAAAACGGGTTTTGCCACGGTATGGCCACGGTAAATGGGGCGTCGTGAATACTGTCGACGCAAAATTGTTTCACCACGGCAATTCACCGTGGCCATCATTATTTACAACGGCAAACTTGCCGTAGTTACTTTGTTGACGGCAATCGACGACGACTCTCACCGTTGTACACTTAGCGACAGCATAACTATGCCGTTACAACTAGTTTACCAAATTCTGATAAATGGAGGCATTCCCGCCAATGTTATTTTCTTATTTCCCGCCAAAATTTAAATTTCAAAAACTTTGCGACGGGCGTTTTGCCGTTGTATAGTTTACATTTTATTTGTTTTCCCCTTATGTTATATTAAAATTGTGACGGCTGCTTACCATTTTTGCGACGGTTACATATTTATATTTGCAACGGCTATATTATAATTGTGACGGCTCAGAATTGGTTGGTGCCACTTTTTCAGTCCAGAATTCCAGGCCAAAACCAAAACCATTTCAGGTCATTTTTCAGACCATTATTACACCAACTTAATCTGCAATGGCATCATTCATTCTAACCAACATAAGCACAATTCTAACATAAGCACAATTCCAACCAATTCCAAAACACAACTAACTTGCACATAACATTTTTCCAACAAAGTGGAGCAAAGCATTGTATATATATCTAGATAACAAACATTGTTCCATCATCATTCCAACTACTATTGCAACTAATATAGTACTACAACGAGAAAAACAGCAACTAATTAAAAAAATAAACATTGTTTTCACATGCTACAACATCAAACCCTACCATGACCTTCATGAAGACTATCTTGATGCTGAGAAGTATCATCATCACCATCTCCTGCTTCTTGGCTGCTAAGTCACTCTCCTACAGACTCTCTCCTGGTTTCTGGGGCACTGGTTGCATCAGTTGGTACCTAGCAGCTAAATTTTTCAGGCATTAGCAATTAAGTAGCAAGAATAATAGCTTATGGTGCATATTTACCAATAATATATGACAGATAATAAAAATGAAGGCACCCTAAGTATATTAAAAGAAAATATACTCACCACTGAAGGTTGATTACGGATAGCGTTCAGCTCCTCCTGAAACTTCTTATACTGCTCTTCCAATCTCTTTTCGAAGGTCTGTTTCAGTTTCCCCGTCACCTCTATGGTTATCTTCTCTATAAGGTCTTGGGTGGAAGGAGGTGCAACCGCAAGCTCTTGTGTGTACACTAAACTCCGAGGCACAGAAGCAACATAGGTTCTGTAATAACTATGCCCATCTTTTCCAACAAGATCATGAAATATGGCATCTTTCACAGCTGTAAGCTTGCGCTGGTCCTCAGGTTTTTCATTAAGTCTTTTATTGTACTCCTCCTATATCAATTTTATAATTAGGCTGGAAAAAACTAAAAAACAAATATAAAAAGAACATCTATAATAGCACACAATAACAAAACTGTACAGTAAAACATACAACGATTTGCGCAACTTCTGTGTCGCCCTCTTTGCGAGTTTTTTTCCACACACTCATCTTATCAGTGTCTTCTCCACTGAGTTCCATCTGCGAAGGTCATTTAGATGGTAAACAACTCTCTTAACTAATAAATATGAACTTTAAATAGTCAAGTACAAGCTAAGAAATCATAAATACCTCATATCTTATTTGTGCAAAATTAGTTCTGCCAGTAGCATGAAGTGGTCAACGTTGCTCTCGATTACAAGAATTCCGGTGAGATATTGCCTATAAAATCAGTTTAAAATAAATATATTACAGTCAACCTAGTTACTTTAGTTTATTTTATAAAAGATAACATATATATTCTCATACATTTGCTTCCCCACTATTCCAATAAGCCACAAGCACAGGCCATTGCTCTGGTACGATATGAGGAGGAACCGAATTGATTAAGTCTAGGTTGTTATATTGCTTCTCATAGTACTGGAACTTGGTTTTGCTCTTGTGGTCCTTCCAAAGAGCATTGCAGCATTTTAGACACACAGCTTTATGTCCTTCTGGAACATCAACCAGATTTTTGTACAAGTCATGGAAAAAAATAATCAACCACTCATCAAATAGTATAGTAAGAACTTATATATATTTATCAATACAACAAATTTACCTTAACCTCATCCCATATATCTTCTTTGATTTCATCCCCAACAGATTTCCAGTCCAAATATATCAACGGAACCCTGTGGCCATCACGCACAATCAAGCCCAATTGTGACTTCAGCTGTACTGATCCTGGTCCAACAGGTTGGAATTTTGCATCAAAACTGATTTTCACTTTAACTCCGGTATTCCACTCAGGAATACCCTTACTGTGACCTCTACTTGATGCAGATTCAGCATCTAATTGCAAAAAATAAGAACCTGTTATATTCCATGATATGACACACTTAGATATATGAAAAGAAAATATAATCAATCTTAAAAACATGCCTGGAGGTGCAATACTCGAAGTCGCAGGAGGTGTAACTTGGGGAAGAGGTGGTGAAGGAGGAGGAGGAGGTGTAACATGGGGAGGTGGTGGTGGTGGAGGAGGAGGGGCAGGGGTTGGCGGTGATACAGGTGGTCGGCGAGACGAGCGTTGCGAACTCCAGCTATTGCTTGAACCAGAAGCACTAGGAGTTAAGAGGTCAGACATAGTGCGTGGCCTGCCTGCAGCCCTCTTTCGCTTCATCGGCATACTTGACCTATAAAAACTCATACAGTTAGAAACAAAATAGTTTACCAAATTAAACCAACATGATATCAATATGAGTACACATTAGAAAAACAGGTAAACTAATAACAAGCTATTCAATTAATCAGCATCTCATAACAGATGAATGCATTCAATTAATCAACATCTCATAACAGATGAATGCATTCATCTCATAACAGATGAATGGAAGCACAACTTAAAAATCAGCATCTCATAACAGATGAATACATTCAATTATTCAAGTCAAACAACAAAAACAACTCAACATCAACCAACAGTGGGATATCTACTTTCGATACTCTAGTTCATTCTATTCTACTCCATCCATTGATTCCATATCTTCTGTACAATCACTTTGCACATGACTAAAGTCTTTTGACTCCACTTCCCCAACATTAAACCATCCTTCTTGTCCAGGGTCTGGAGTATACCACACTTGATGTGCTTGTGATGCCAAAATGAATGGTTCATCCTTAACCTGGACACTCTGGTATAACAACCTTCTGAAATTAACTAGGGTGAAGTTAAAAGGATCTAATTTCACCCCACTAGAAGGATGAGCCCACTCACACTTGAATAAAACATACTTGATCTCGGCAGAATAAGATATTCTGAAAATATCTATCAGTCTCCCATAATAAGGTAAGGTATCTCCCTTTAAAGAAACTCCACTATTCTGTCCACTCCACTTGTTGTCAATTCCTTTCACTCGGAAAAGATAACCATTTGAAGTAAAAGAATTCAGCCGACTTACTACAGGAGAATGAGAATTAGACAATGCCACTACTTCATCAGTTAAAGATGGATCACCAATGCTTTGCAAACTCCGGACCTGTTATCAATAGATACAAATTAGCTGACTATATATAAAGAAAATGTTTATAGTATTGAACATAATACACATGAATGCAGTTAACAACTCACATATTCCTTAAACCACTTTGCAAACTGCTCAAAATGCACACGTGCAACAAAATCCTTATCGGCATTGGGAAATTGATCTTTAATGGCATCAATGTGTTCTCTGTAGTTATTAAAAAGAATGATCAACACATGATATCTGAACACATCCCAAAAACTCAAGCATCATAATTAAGAGAAATAAAATGAATCCTAAACATATGTATACCTGAGATACGGTGTGACGGCATCAGTATGAAACAAGACCCAACGATGAAGTTGTGTTCGAGTAACTTCTAATAGCAAAACAGTCTTTCCTTTCTTAAAGTGTTCATCATCATTCTTCCTTCTTACTGGTCTGTGTGACTTACTCTCCATATCTATAAGATAATGGCTGCAAAAGTTCATGCATTCTTCCATCAAATACCCATTAGCAATAGATGCTTCTGGATATGCTCTTTGTCGAACATAATCTTTTAGTATCAGCAAGTACCTTTCAATGGGGTACATCCAACGAAACTGCACAGCACCACCAATCAATGCTTCCTCAACTAGATGTATCGGCAAATGTTCAAAAAATGATGGCGGAAATATCTTCTCCAGATCACAAAGGGTTACAACTATGTGACAACGCGCTTCCTCCAAATCAACAGCACTGTTTAACTTAGAGCACAGAACTGTGAAAAACTTGCCGACATCAATCAGTCCTTGAACCACATTCTTTGGTAAGGAACTGCGTACACACAAGGGAATTAATTTCTGTAGAAGGATATGATGGTCATGACTTTTAAGCCCTCCAATCGCACGCTTCTTCAAATCGATTCGCCTTGCAATATTAGAAGTAGAACCATCTGGCATTCTTGACTTGGATAAGGCTGAGAGGAACTTATCTTTCCCTCCATTGTCCATCTCAAACTCAGCTCTCTCAAAGTATTCAGTACCAGACTCTGTTTCCTTCACATGGTAATCCTTTCTAATTCCTATATCCTCAAGGTCACGCCGGGAGCTCAAATTATCCTTAGTCTTTCCTGCAGCTCCCATTATTTTATTGAGAAGATTTTCAGCAAAATTCTTCTCAGAATGCATCGCATCAATGCTGTGAGGTAAGAGATTGTACTGCCAATAAGGAAGCTCAAACAGAATACTCTTTTTCTTCCAATTGTGCTTATTTTTCTTTGAAGGATCATTTACTGCTCTCTCCGGTCCACTCTCTTGTCTTGTTAAAAGATCCTCCTTCTTATACTCTGTAAGTATACCATTCTCCTCAAGTTGTCAGTTCCAGTTAATCTACGAGGAGCTGCTACATATTCGTGTTTGCCATTGAACGACTTGGAATCTTTCCGGTATTTGTGATCATAAGGTAAAAATCTCATACTGCTGCCATATGACCACTTTCTACCATTTTTAAGCCATATTAACTTGGAGTCAAAGTTGTAATTTCGGCAAGCATATTCACATTTCGTATTCCACCCCGAAAAGTTGGCATAGGCAGGGAAGTCATTTATCGTCCACATCAGTGCAGCACGCATTTGAAACATTTGATTAGTTGAAGCGTCATAAGATTCTACTCCCTCTTCCCACAATTCCTTCAATTCTTCGATCAGTGGCTCCATGTATACATCGATCTTATCACCAAGCGTCTTAGGTCCATCAACAAGCACAGATAAAAAGATGAAAGGCTGTTTCATCAACAATAGATGTGGCAGGTTGTACGGCACTAGTATGACAGGCCAAGTACTATGGTTTACATTCTGGTTCCCGAATGGATTAAATCCATCTGAGGCCAGGCCAAGCCTAACATTTCGGATATCAGCAGAGAAGGTAGGGTGTTTGGTGTCAAAATCCTTCCAGGCAGGAGAGTCTGCTGGATGCCTAAACACACCATCGTCCGTTCGCTTCTCACCATGCCATCTCATGAGTTCAGCTGTTTTGCAGGACATAAACAACCTCTGCAACCTCGGCTTCAGCGGAAAGTATCTTGCTTTCTTGCCTGATTTACGTTTCCCTCCCTCCAAGCCAGCCTCATCAGATGCTTCTCCAACTGTGTCTTTCCATCGAGATGCCTTGCATATCAAACACGCATCAAGATCTGCATGTGTTTTCCTAAATAGCATACAGCTATTACGGCAAGCATCTACTGTATAGTAATTGAAGCGTAGGTCATCAGTTAACTTCTGAGCTTCGTAATAGGACTTAGGAAGGTTTGCACCTTCCGGCAAGCATTCTTCTAATATCTTAAGCAATTCTTTGAAAGAAGTGTCTGTCCAAGAATGCTCAATCTTTGCATCCAGAAGTCGGACAATGCACGACAAAGCTGTATGCTTCCTTGAACCCGGATAAAGAGGCTTGTTCGCACCTTCTATTAACTTGAACAGCTGCATAGTAGACTCATTTGGGCCAGCACTAGGATTTCCTCCATCCAATCCATCCCCATTATCATCATCGGATGCACCCAAATTTGCAGTTCCCATAGCCGCTTCAACCAATCTAACCATATCTACATCCATATAACCATTTAACCCAGACAATTCCTCAGGTTCATCAACAAGTTCATGGTTATATTCCCTCTTTTCACCATGTTTAGCCCAAATCTTGTACTTTGTCCAAAACCCCTTATCCCTTAGATGCTCCCTCACAACTATTCTATTAAAGAAATATATATATTCTCACATTTTCTATAGGGGCAGTATACTGATGTGCTATGATCATTGTTGACATAAGCGAAGTCCAGAAACTCATCTATTTTTACAAAATATGGCCTAGAACACCTAGTTCCCCAATCAATCCAGGACTTGTCTATTGGCATCCCTAATCTAGGTCTTGGTGTATGACACAAAGATGTAGACAGTCAAAAAAATAATACAACCAACTTGCAAAACACATTTAAACACAGTTTCAATCAAACATACATCAGTTTAATATGGTGATGGGTACTAGAGCAGTGAGTCTCGGTGTGCAATGGCTCGAACTCAGAGACCTGTGCCAAGAGTATGCTTCATCCTATATACCTCATCACCATATGCAAACAAATTCAACAAAACAAAGTCCTAAATACTAGTAAACTACCCTGCACGCACCAAAGTCCCAACATGTACATTTATATATAATGCAAAACATTCCCAACACATTATTATTCATCAATGTAAACTTAAGTAAAACAGAAAACACACAGATTTTCACCATATTCACCAGATTCGCACAAAATGTAAACAATTCATATTACCAGATTCAAAGAAACATGCAGATTTTCACCATATTCACACAAAACATCCAAATACAGTTCATATTACCTTATTGCTATCTCTAAAAGCTAGCAGCTGAATACCCAAATTCAAGTCTCCTCAACCGAAACCTCCAATTTGATACCTCGAATCCAAGAAAATAACACATAAAGTTAGAAATTAGGATACCCAAATTCAAATAGAAAGATTACAATATATGAACAGAGAAATTACTCACCCAAAATTAGGGTTTTTGATTTGGGGATCGAGACTCTCCTCAGCCCAAGCCTCAAATCCAAAGAAACAAACACAAACACAAACACATTTGGGGAAAGTTTTGATTTGGGTTTGAGAGTGAGAGACTGAGACTTTCGATTTGGGGAAGGTGAGAGTCAGAGAGAGAGAGCAACTGTCGATTTGGGGAAAATGAGAAATGGTGGAGGGAAATGAAGCCTTTGTCTGAAATTAGAAGAGTGGGAAAGAAGAGGCGCCATCTGAAAACTTTGTTGCCGCTCGATGTGTTAAGTGATTTTAACTCATTTGTGACGGCACCAGACGCCGTCGCTCCAGATAAATATACATTTGTAACACTATCTATGTTATACTATAATCAATATAAATTAAAAAAATCATAAATAATAGCTATGAATTCTGAAAAAATCATCGAAAATTCGCACATACACTTAGAGACGAGGTGCATCAAATAGTGTAAATCTTTTTTAACGGTTATGTAACCATGATATAGATCCCCTTAGAGAGATATGCCATTTTTTTCGTTGACCGATATTGACCGAGGTGAAAATCAAGGGCGGTCGAGTTCAATTTTTCACACGACACTTAGTAATACGTACGAAATAATTGTGTTAGCTCAAATTTATCATGTTTCAATTTTGATTATTTTGATTGCACAAAATAATAATATGTCCACTAGTGTTCTAGGGTTTAGAGTTAAAATGTTAAGTGAGTGTATACCTTTCAAAATGAACAACATAAAGCAAATAAAATTTGACGAATTCAACCGTTAGATTTCATCATCATGAAAAAATATGACTATGGTAGAAAATTGACATGTTTTTGGCTTCATTTTGGTCTCGATCAACATGGTCAACTATAAACCCTAAATAACCGTTAAATGAAAACGCTCATATCTACTTGATGTCAACTTGTTTTCACGATCCGTCGACGCTCACATCACTCGGGAACACGATATGTATAGAATTATATAAAAATTTGAAAATGTTAATGCCCCTATGATAGAGCTCCCCATAGAAAAGTTTAACCTTAGTTTAGAAAATATCGGTTTGACCGATAGGAATACAAAGGTCAATTGAGTTCATTTTTTTTTACAAGACATTATAAATCTAACTTAAATAGTTGTGTCATCCCAAATTTATCAAATTTAAACTTTTAGTATTTGATTTGCACAAAATAGAGATATGACTACTATTTTAGACTTGATATAAATAAAAAGTATTTCGCCATGGCATGGACCACGCCGTCGTAAAAAAGCCTAAACCCTAAACCTCCGTACGGTACGAACCGTACCACGACAAGGTCATACAGTCAAACCTGTAAACACTAAATTTTTTTTGTGCCACGGCAGGGATCACGCCATGGTAAAAGTAGCAAAAAAATCACACCTCTGACTGGCTCGTAAAGTCAAACCACTAAACACTAAATTATTTGCCACGGCAAGGATCACGCCCAGGCAAAATCAGCCAGAAAACCTCTTACCTTTGACTGGCTCGTACAGTCAAACCCTCAAACTCTAAATCTTTTTGCTACGACGGACTTCTACCGTCGTAAACTTTACAACGGCTTGCCTTTGCCGTGGCAAATATACAATTTCATGTCGTTGCCGTTGTAAACTTCCTATTATTTTGCCACGGCTGTCGTTTGCTTTCATAAATATTCCAGTTAGTTTACCACGGCTAGCTTTTGCCGTCGTAAATTTACCTGATGTGCCGTTGTCGTGGCTAAGCCGTCGCAAATTTAGATCTATAGCCACGCTTTTTTCCACCGTGGCAAACAACTGTGTCAAAACGAATTTTTTTTTGTAGTGATTCTACTAATGTAGTCTAATTAAGTGAAGACACTCATCGAAAGTCACGGAATTAACCTTCCTTTTACACATTCCATTGGTGTCGCGTACCTAATGTGATATGGTGCATAACATATTACCTCGCTAAAACCTTGCTAAAGAAAACAAAAAACACTTGGTAAAAGAAAACAGTTCTAACCTCTTCGATAAAATATGTATGAATGAACCGTAAAATTTCTGAATCAATAATGTTTATTATGCATTCAAAAAAATTATAAACATTACTTCCTATCGAATGAGATAAGTTACCTTACTAGTTCACTTGCCCACGCTTTGCTGCGGATTTTAAAAAACAGCATATAGTAATGAAGTTGCTAGTAATAAGATTTACAGATACAGCTGTTTATATAATTCACAACCACTGTCCAATAATTAAACATAATAGTATTTGCGAACACAAAAGTACAACTCCTCTTAGTGATTCAAAAATGAGAATTTTAGTTACTGAAGGGAGACCTGGAGATCCTAGACAGTGCTGTAGTTGACTGTAAAACTGCTTCAAAAATGACATTATTGTAGCCATATATACAGTCCTACTAATATTAACATACCAAAAGTTGTAGGCGGACAAAAATGCATTTACTCCATCTTCTGTTTATCGGTCTGAACTTGCTTTGATATGGAAGATGTCAATTCTATGCATTCCCCAACATTTCAATGAATATGGTGGAATAATTGTTATATATGTGGACGAACTAAAGTATGTTGAAAATGGAAAAAGTAAAGAATAAGTACCTTGATAATACAATTGTTACCTCTTGTATTTCTTTTCCTGCTCTGACATGAACAATGTCTTTCCTATTGTGTTTGCCGCTCTTTTCTTTTCAACATTCTTTTCTGGAGCTGCTGAAAATGGTTCTTCATCAACTGCATCAGTTTCTGGTTGTTGTTGTTCTGGTTGAACAATAGCAGAGTCTGCAGATATGCTCTTAAGAAGCAGCACATAGTTTGGTTTTATTCAGACACATAAGTCGTACCGATCTTCGCAGTAATTTCTTTTATTCAGACACATATGTGGAAGAAGAGGCAGAAACTCTCAATGCAGGAAAAAAGCCTAGAAAAAGGGTAGGACCTCCCAATGCAGCTGATTGGGAGAAATCAAGTACTTTTGTCAAGTTTTTGAAGGTTTTCTATGAGGTAACAGTGAGTGTGAGTTGTCAACTGAAGCCTACATCACATAAAGCCTTTAATGACATAGTTACAGTCAAAGCCGAGCTAGATGATTTGTTTTACAAGCCCATTGATAGTGATTCAAGTGAAGCGGAGAAGGTATTGTTTGGTATGGCTAACAAAATGAGTTCCAAGTTTAGGAAATACTTTAGATCTGTAGATGATATCAATCAACTATTTTTAGTTGCACTTGTCTTAGATCCAAGGTATAAACTGAATTATGTGGCATTTATTTGTGAGACAATGTTGTTAACGGGAAGTGATGAAATCAAAAGAAAAACAGATGAAGTGAAGAAGCTTGTGTTAGACTTGTGTGATCTTTATGCAGCCGAAAAAGTTGCTGCAGCTGCACCAAAGAGGAAATGCAAGAGTCGTGGAACAAGCAACTTCAAGGTGAAGCCGTGGTGATTGGAGGAGAGGTTGATAGGTACTTGCTAGATCCAATAGAGCAGCCTGCAAACGATGACCTATGTGATATTTTGGATTGGTGGAAGTGTCATGGTCCAAAGTATCCTACCTTGCAGGCTATTGCAAGGGACTTGTTAGCAATCCAAGCATCCACAGTGTCTTGTGAGAGTTCATTCAGCATCGGAAAGAGGGTAACTGATCCACATAGGAGTTCCTTAACTCCTAAGACTATTGAAGCTCTCATTTGCTTCCAAAATTGGCTGAAATCTGATGCAATCATGGGGTTGGAATTTATTCCAACAATTGAGGAAATGGGGTGGTTTGAAGAAGTTGAAAAAGGTAAACTTAAACTTGCTAACTTGTATTGTTACTTTTCTATTTTATAAGTATATTGCATTAATAAATGTATGTTCTTTTCTCCATATAGAACAAGCTGAAGAGGAGAAAATAAGATTGGAGAAGCTGTGCATATTGGAAGAGACAGCAACAACCACTCAGCAAAGCCGAAAGGTTGCAAAGATCTCTAAAATTTCAAATAGTAGGCTGAGTAGTGATGCTTCAAAATCTTCGGTACCTTCAAAATTTTCAAAAGCTAGTGGAAAGAAGAAGAATTGAGCAGTACTTTAAGTGTTAAACTTCTTGTTGGATAATTTGTTGGATTGTTTAATTTCAACTATATTTATTGTTTAAGTTTTCAGTTTGGTACTTCAAATTGGGACTATGTTGGACTTTGAAAGCAATATCACATTATGATTATGATGATTTCTTTTGGATTGCATGACGTTATGAAATTATGATTATTATTCCTTATATATACATTTGACAGGAATCGAACCGAAATTTTTGCGGTTTGGTTCTTTGCAGTTCTTAAAAAAAAATGAAAAACCGAACCGAATTATGACAAACATTTTCTTATGCGGTTCTTGTTTTTTTTTTTTTTACTAAACCCGAACCGTACCAGGCCTACATTGAATTGCAGAAAGTTGAAAGCATATTTTAGAATGGGACAATCCTCCTGCACCAGTACAAACTTGCATCCTTCATTGAAACGTAGCTATATGTTTTGATTTACGATTATGTATCCTCTGCCATAAATCTTTGTGGGAACGCGATATACATCATGGATGCACCCTTCTTTCATGTGTTCTGTGTGCTTGAAGTCATGCCCCTCAATCAGGCCATGTATAGTATCTCTCTGTACTCAGTTGCATAACGAAATGATTACATATCAAAGAAACATAATAATCATAAAGATGAAGTTACATTTTCATCAATCAGAAGGTAATGCAGATCATCATAGCAATCATCACTTTGAAATTTCAGTGGTCTCGAGACTCTTGAAGCACGAACTCGGATTCTATTGACATATCGTTGTAGCTTTATGTCAGATAAGGGCGTTATACTCATGTTATCTGTTTATTGCAATCACAAACTGCAGACAGAGAATTAACCAAGAGAAACAGAAGACTGATTAATAGAGAGAAAAAAGAACATAGAATGAAAAATCAAATGAAATAAGTTGAATAAGTAGGTAAAGGAGAAAGTAGTTAGTTACATTGATGAACAATTGAAGACATAGGAAACTCACCCAATTTTTGGCGTCTCTACTGCTGTAAGGATGCGAACCTTTGCATTGACACAACATCGATCTCTCTCACCCATGAAGTTTCTGAACGAATTATTGTGTTTGTTCTCCCTGATGCGATGATGTGAATAAAGAGATGAGAGAGAGGGATGCGAACAGTGAGATGAGAGACTGGGATGTCAATAGTGAGATGAGAGAGAGACTTGGGACCTGCTGCTGCGGCGGCCGGAGATGAGAGACGGAGTGGTGAGGGTGCAGGAGCCGGGGAGGAAGGAGGTGAGAGACAGAGAGATTTGATTTTTATGAGGCGGAGGTTCCAACTACTGAACCATGGCCAGAAATGTGGTGATGATAATGATGATGTGCCTCACCAGTGGCATCCACGTAACTCATTTAAAAAACTGGGGCAATAACGGGACTGTTCTTAGGAACAGTACCAACCCTCAGGCCAAATGTTATATACTAGTTAATAGGGCCGTGCTTTACTGCGGCTCTGTAGATGAAAAATAAATGCTTGTGAAGAAGTAAATTACAGAATTAATGTATTGAACATAGTAACAGTTTTGTACAGGGAAGCAGTTTTGTTCATTGTTGTACTATTATTTGCTAACAGAAAGAACTGCAGACTTTAATGAAAAACTGGCTCTCACAAAAAGTAAACGAAACCTGTAAAAACATGAATCATAATGGAAATAAACAATAAAAAAAAAAACAAAAAATATAGAATTGATTTCATCGAGCACATCATAGAGAAACTTATGATCGCAATATGATCAATTTAAAATAAAAGGTAGAAACAGAAGGAAAAACATACGCAAGGCAATAAGATAACACAACTTTGCTGATAATTTTCCCCACCAAATGAACCCAAAGATCAAACGAAATCTGTAAGTGGAATATATTGAATGTTAATCCACTGAATAATTAGAATTTAACTACTTTGGTTTTGACTTTAATGTTTAATTTTATATGATTCATCCTAATCTATGTCCTCATCATTATCAACACAACAGTACAAAACTGAGAACAAAATTGAGAAGGCAAATGGAGCTGTATGAATCTACTCCACAGTCAATATGAACTCAAAGTAAGATATCATCACAAATGAGAAGTAAATCAAGTAATTAACCAAAAAGTGAGGCACCTTTAAATGAAACATTTAAGATGAAGGCCTACTGCCAAAAAAAGAGGAAGAAGCAATAGTCATATACCTTATTCTAAGCTGGTTGCAGTATACAGCAGCTTATAGCCGGTCAAAATGTACTCTGCCTAACAGAAAAGTCATGTGCTTGAAAGCTAATTGCTCCTCAAATTAAGACAGCTTAAGACTGTCAGAGAATAATACAATCAATTTGTCTTCGAAGCTGCCAAATTTTGTCAGTTAATAATAAGAGCTATTTTTTACGACTTACACAATAAACCTAAGTTAGACTTGAAAAACTAAATACATATTATTTTGAGTGCGATTTGATACAAATTTTAAATTCAAAATTAGAAAAGATTCAAAAGATAAATGTAGGATAAATTTGAACTAATGAAAAAGTATATTTAAAATAGACTTCTTAGTTCTTGGCCACAATGTTTACCTTCATATGATTGCCCTGAATTAAAAACTGAGCCACAAATTCAAAATTGAAGAAGATCGACTCCGAGGATCTGATACTAATTCAAAGTTGTATGTGCTCTACCAAGATAATTCTATGTTTAACTAACCTAGCCTTAGTCATTTCTTCATCTCGCATAGCCAATCCTCTGGAGTGATTCCTTTCATCTGATAACACTTGTTTATTGAGGAAAACCATATATTGAATCATTGCACAAAGTTACCTGTTTGAAGAATTTTGAACTATATAGCTGATTGCTCAAGTCTACTGGTCTAAATTTTTTCTACACCTTGCAGTATGTCGTGCATCTGTAGAACAAACCTCACCAATGCCGAAAACACACCTTAAACCAAGCCTTGAGCCTCCTTTCAGCGATTCGTGTTCGACACCAGCACCATCCTCTCGTACTCCTCCTCCGCCGCCGTGCGCGTCTGCTTCTTCTTCGACTCCTCTATGATGTGCGCGTCTTTTTTTGTTTTTTCAAGTTTCACCTCTTTCGGAAAGTCAACGGTGAAATTTAAAAGTCAACCGTAATAGTAAACGTTAAAGTCAACGGTCAAAGTCAAACTTACTATTCACTGTACTGTTTAATCTTTTACTGTTACTATTCACTTTTTACTGTTACTATTTACTATTTACTGAATTACTATTTTACTGTTTACCCCTCACCTTTTACCATTTTACTTTTCACCTTTTTACCCTTCTTTTACCTTTCGCCGCCAGCACAGTAGCGCCGCCGCCACCGCCGCCGGCAGCTCCGCCACGGGAGGCCAAAAACCCCTCCAATCGATTCCAAACTTCCACAACAGCGTCGCCACCACCCCAGGGACTCATCCCCGTCGTCCCCGCCACCAAAAACGACCGCAGCCGCCGCGAACGACGGCCGACACGGCGGCCGTACCTCCCCCCACATCAAAATTTCCCCCAAATTCCACAAATTGAACACCAAAATACTCCAAACAACTTCCTAAGCATCAATTCAACCTCCAATTACACCAAAAACTTCAAAATCACCACCTCCACCATAAATCACCAAAAACCCTAAAATTTCCAATTCTAATTCCTCCTTACCTGGGCTGACTCGGGCCAATTCCTTCCATGGAATTGACGTGCGGGTCGAGACCTCCATTTCCCCCTTGAAATCGGGACGATTGGTGGCCGGAGGAGGGAGTTCCGGTCCGACACAATCGAACCCTCCTCCACCCAAAACCACCCGAACGGCGGCGATTTGGGCTGCACCGCCGCCACAGAAGAGGAAGGGAGGCCGAGCCGGTCCGAACGTGACCCTTGCGGCGGTCCAGTTCGGCCGGACGGCGGAATTCAGTGGAGGGGAGGAGAGATCGGGGCCGGCCCGATCGGGGGAGAGAAAGGGAGGAGAGAGAAAATGAGAAAAGAAAGAAAGGAAAAAAAATAGAAGGGAGACATGAGTGTAATTAAAACGAAAAATGAGGGCAAAACCGTAATGTGTCTCACCAGTGGCATCCACGTAAATCATCTCAAAAACAGGGGCAATTGCGATATTGTTCTTAGGAACAGTGCACGACCCCGAGGCCGAATGTTATATAGTAAACTAGTTAATAGGGCCGCGCTCTGCTGCGGCTGTGTGGATGAGACTGCTGCTGCTTATTTGGAGACCAGAAGTGATAAAAGCACCCGGCCCAACACTGTAGCTGCTACAGCTTATGAACAGTACTTTTGAACAGTGGCATGAACAGTACGATAATGGCATGATTGTAATCTGTAACGACCCGTCCCGAAAATTTTCTCGGAAAATTCGAAACAGGTCTGAAATAACCCGATTAAAACCAAATAAAAAAAAAATCCCTTTGTTCCCAAACCGCCAACACCCACCCACTGAGAACAAAGTACGGTCCAATTCTATTTGCTTAATTTAATGTACGACCACTTTTTAATCATGTTTGATCCCTTTTTCTGAAAAGTCAACTGTAGTAATCAAAGTCAACAGTAACTGGTCAAAGTCAGAATTACTACTGACTATTCACTTTACTTTTTTACCATTTTACTGTTACTATTAATCCTTTTACTATTTTACTGTCTACTATTTACCTTTTACCAATTATTATTTACCGTTTACTTTAACTTTTTCTGTTTTACTATTCATCCTTCTTCCTCCCGCCGTCCACCGCCGGCAGCAGCAGCGCCGCCGCCACTGCCGGCGGTTGCTCAGCCACAGTGGCCACAAAACCACCAATTCAGCCCAAATCCATCCCAAAACGATCGGTACCACCACTGGACCTCATCTCCACCACCTCCAACATCCAAGGACCACGCGACCGGACCTCCACCACCTCCAGCTTTTCCAAATTTCCACCAATCGAGCATCAAATTTCACCAAAATGACTCTAAACAATGTCCTAAACTCAAATACAACCTCCAATTTCATCAAAAATTTCAAAATCCCCACCTCCACCGAAAATCACCAAAAACCCTAAATTTTCAAATTCTAATTCCGACTTACCTGGGCTGACTCGGGCTAATTCCTTCAAGGGAGAGGCTGTGCGGGTCGAGACCTCCATTTCCCCCTTGAAATCGGGACGATTGGTGGCCGGAGGAGGGAGTTCCGGTCCGACACAATCGAACCCTCCTCCACCCAAAACCACCCGAACGACGGCGATTTGGGCTGCACCGCCGCCACAGAAGAGGAAGGGAGGCCGAGCCGGTCCGAACGTGACCCGTGCGGCTGTCCAGTTCGGCCGGACGGCGGAATTCAGTGGAGGGGAGGAGAGATCGGGGCCGGCCCGATCGGGGGAGAGAAAGGGAGGAGAGAGAAAATGAGAAAAGAAAGAAAGGAAAAAAAATAGAAGGGAGGCATGATTGTAATTAAAACGAAAAATGAGGGCAAAACCGTAATGTGTCTCACCGGTGGCATCCACGTAAATAATCTCACAAACTGGGGCAATAATGGGACTGTTCTTAGGAACAGTGCACGACCCCGAGGCCGAATGTTATATAGTAAACTAGATATGCTGCCCGCGCGTTGCTGCGGACTTCCATTAATGTCTTCGATAGAATATGGTGTTTGTGTTGATTGTTTTCCATGGGTATGTTTTGTTTATAAATGGACAAAGGGCATCCACCATATATAGGAAAGCACAATGTATGTGTATAAAAAGATAAATTTGTAATATACACAAAATTTATAAACAAAATTACAATAATGTAGGTGTTTAGCAGGATTTCAACCATAACAATATATTCTTCCAGTATGAAGCATTGAAAATACAGCTAATTTATCACAACTTGTTTATTATAATCCTTTCTGCTAGGAAGTCCTCTCTTTTTCATCTTCCTTTGGTCAGATCTCTTTTGAGACTCAGTTTGATGATGCTAAATAGGCATATTCCTCTCAAGAATGTCTTTCATTCCTCACACCAATAAACATGGATGCTTGGAGAAATTTGTCCAATGATTCAAGCATCCTAAATTTGAAAGATGGGGGGCAAAGAAGGAAAAGAAAGTTGATGAAAAATCAAAGGATCATTTCCAGTGAGAAATCCCACAGAAAAAATGGAAAATTATAGGGTGGATGTGTATCATTGCCACTGTATAACAACTACTTATCATTAATCTGCTCTATCATTTCTAAATACTCCACCAAATCACAATCATAATTTCATTAAGATAAAAACAATGACATGATACATGAAACTACAAACCTATATAAGAAAAGAAAACAGAGAAAAAGCAAAATGCCAAAATAAAGAACAACAGAAGCAAGTCACTGATAGACAAATTTAACATTGGAATGTAGTATAAATTTGAGACACCAAAACCATGTAGTTCAACTCCTTAAAAACAAAACACATTCTTCCTAGTTCCTACACATTCTCATACAAATCCTCTTTATGCTCAATTGGTATACTCAACTGCACAAAGGAAAGATACTAATAAGTAGTAACTCAAAATTCAATATGAACTGAATGTAAAGTAATACATAGTGTGATTTTAGATGTGAATTAAATCATACATGGAATTTGGTACGCTAAGTTTGTTTGAACTTACTTTATTTACCAAAGTACACCGTAACAGGTTTGTGACCTCATCGGGGTTAAAATTTCTAAGTGATCACAGACAGTGTGATTGAGAACGATAACGAAGTCTCAGGTACAAATCAAATTACCTGCACAGAGAACACTTCTCTTTTAAGATGGAGAAAACATATTTTACCTCTACTTTAACCCTAAAGTTACAGGAAAAAACTCTGATAATTATTCATCAAAAGAAGAAGAATAAAACAGTAAAAAAGTAAACACTATGTTGTATCAAACAAAATTTAAATATCAAAATTTGTTATGAGTCATCTATAATTTGGTTTTCGATCTGATGCTCAAGTTTATGCCAAAAATCATAGGAAAATTTCACTACATAAATTTCAATCAGTAGACTAATATCCCAAACTCCATAATCTAAAGAAACAAAAAACAAATCTAATTTTAAAAACCAAAAGCAAAAACAGAATAACCCAATGTCCAATGGGATTACCATTTCACAGAGAAACCGAATTTGGTTTTGTTTGGTGGATTCATTGTCCACAGTTTCTTCGTCCAGCAGCAGCTTACAGATCAGGGATTCTCTACATTAAACTTGCAAAGAACAAATTCTCTACAACTCTCTCTCTTCCACTCGTTCACCCAAAAGAAAAAAAATTAAAACCCAAGTGTGGCCTCGTCCTTTACCCCACAAATCACAGAGCTACACGGACAGTGTAGAAAGCAGAGAACAGAAAAGAGGAAGAAAGAGATGTGGGCTTAACTCTGGAGCCCTTTATATCAAGACCAAGAGTAGCATTGTCAAAACAGAGAAAAATAATCTAAAGCCCTTTATATCAAGCCCTTTCATTCTAGAAGTAAATGAAATCATATATAAATTTGGTACACATTGAAAGAAAGCTAATTTGGATGAATGAATATTCATTGATATGAAAACCCCATACATATACAGGAAGCAATCGTCAATCAAGGAATCCTACTCCTACAATTATGCTATAATTTATGATCCAAGTCCACAATTAAGAGATCCATAAGGCAAACAGAACCCAGAAATTTCACTCCTTAAAATTCAAATTACGGAACCCAGAAACAAAACCTAAAAATGAAGGAATTCAAATTCAATTGTGTGACCAAACCCAAAAATTCGCGAAAGGATGAAACCTTTTCATGGTCATCCAGTAACAAAACCAAAATCAACCCCAATTGGAAGCAAAAATCCCAACTTCGTCAAGACCCAACACACCCAGATCCAGAAATCGCACAAAAGAAGCAAAAAGCAATGTTATTGGAAGCAGAACAGAACAAATTAAGCACAAACCTGAAAATTCGAGTCGGGCCGGACAGTCGGATCCGATCAAACAAAAAAAGAACAAAAGAGCAGATGCATAATCCTTTTATATCCAGATCAAGGGGCAGCGTCGTAGGAAGAAAGCTGTGATTTCTTTAGTTTGGAGGCATGAAAGGAAGAGGAAGAAGATTTAATCGAAAAAGGAAGAAGAAGAAGACGCCACCACCAACCCTGACTCGCCTCAATAGCGAGAAGGAAAAAAAGAGTCAGCGGCTTTCTGTCAATGATGATATCATCAAAACCAGCACACGAAACTGAGCCTCTACAGCTCCCATATCATGATCCAAAGAGAAAGTGAAGAGAACGAAAGAAAGCGAAGAGAAAAAAAAATACAGGTTAAGTGCACTCTCGTCAAACCGCAGAAAACAGGGACAAAACAGTAATTACGCCGAGCTTAGCTACTGTGCTGAGGAACAGTGCAGGACCCCTAGGCCGAATGTAATATAGTAAATTAAATTTGGCAGCATTACGATTATTACTCCAAACATATTCTCCTGTTTGAGGTTATCTTTCAGATAGTCATGGGATAACTTTGTTGCATTCCCTATACTCACCAAACTTCTTGTCTTACTTCTTCAAGTTTAACATTGGACACGAGATTCCTGATTAGACCAGCATTGCTCGCTATGCCAGATAATATAAGTTTGATTTCTCTGAAATTTTATAAAATTTAGGTTCAATATCCGCTGAGATAAGAAATATAGGAAAAACAAATTAGAACTGACCTTACAAACAAGCTGGGACTATAAAGGTTAAAAACCTCACCTACTCAAAGTAGTTATTGTCCAGCGAGAATCTGTAAACGCAACAATCCCATTATCACAAGTTTTAGATATTCAAATTTTAGAAACTCTAGTTTGTCAACTTAACAAAACAATCACATACCTTATTAGATTGCTTCAAATGATTTCACCACCAAGCTATTAGTGCGTTTGTATTTATTGACGTTCACATAAGTTTTTTTTTTTAGAGTATTATTATTGGAACCTCCACATTTACTTACTTGACCTCCCTCTGTGTACGAAGCATCTTATGAGAAAGGGAAAGGTGCCCATATGATATTTTTAATGTTGAATTACATTTATATCCTCTTATATAAAGACTATTGATGACAATAAGTATATAAAAAGAGTGTTATATTTATTGTCTATAGACTTTTCAATTCAATAATAATGTTATTTATTATTTTCCTTATCAAATTTATTTTCTAATTTCAGTAAGTGTTGAAACTAAGCGAATATAGAAAATATAAAATTGTTAATGTGACATAAAGTTACTATAAGTATACATGATTAAGCGCATATACAAAATATAAGGTCAAGAGTAAGTGTTGAAAATTAAGCACATATATTTTAATAAGTTTGCAACATGAAAGAAAAAAGAAAAAAAAAAAAGGTCAAGGGTTTTGATATATATATATATATATATATATATATATACTGAATATTTTTATATATCTTATTACACTTTAAATATATTTGCAACACACTAGTAACTATTGAAGTAGTACAAGGGCATATACTAGTGTGTTTTGAAAAATTTGTATATCCTATGTTTTGATTTATCTCATTAGATCTTACACATGAAAGAAAAAAAAAATAGAGGTCTAGTGAGTGAATAGGAGGTTGAATGAGTAAATTATTGAAATATATGTGAATAACATATTTAAGGTTATTTCAGTAATTTGAATGGAGATCTAGTGAGTAAATGCTTATATTCAAAAGTATAATAGAGGTGTAGAAAGTATTGGAGGTCTAATGAGTAAATGTGGAAGTCACAATAGCAATACTCTTTTTTTATTATTATTAAGGTTTGAAAATTGTATTTTTTTTATCCAATTTTGTTATCAAACTTCCACCCATCGTCATAAATAAATAAGAAAATGTTTAACAAAATAAATCCAATGATGTATCATAAATTTGTATTTATTTCTTTACTACTTTTATTTCAAATAATTGTATTATTGATTATTAATAAAATCAACCACATATTTATAAGGTAATTTCTAATTACTTTCTCTTTACACATGAGTGAGGATTGAATAACTTGACTGATTGGAGCATAAAATGTGACGTTCTTAATGTGTTTTGCCCTTGTTTATACTTTGCTTTAACCCTTATTTGTGTAGAATTTAGTCATATAATAGAATCATGAGGTTTTGGCAGAGTTATATTGAAAATGTGCCAAAACATAGGAAATTTACAGAAATTTGACAAAGTGCTCAAAATATGAGTCTCTAAATATTTCGTTGATTCTGTAAAACTTCCATTATGCTTTTGATAGATTTTTCTTCTCTTATGAGCAGTAGACATGTTGATGATTGAGAAATGGAAAGAGTTATAACAATTGGAGCAAAAGAAGTTGCCATGAATTACAAGGGAAAGTCTATCGCAAAATCAGCAAAGTTCCAGTAATTTCCTGTGCACATCATCCAACTTCCAGAATTTCTCTAGGATGATTCACAAGGAACTAGAAGACAAGCCATATATGTACAAAAAGAACTATGAGTCTAGTTTCTATAAAATTTGGAATCGCATCAAAAGTTGTCCTAAGAATAAAGTTATGCTTGTCATAATGCAAGAAGTTCATTCCTGCCGAGAGAGCCCTCCGAGAACGAATTTTGTGATTCAGCACCAAAGGCATATCCAAATACATCAAGAGAGAATTCCTTATTCAAATTAAGATTAGGAAAGTCAGCCAAGCTAAAAGGAAAGCTCAAATAAGGAAAGAACAAGTTCCCTAGTCCTAGCAGGAAAATGAATGAAAACTGCCGGTTTAGGAGAATGAGTTCCTAGACGATCTAGGGAAGCTTGCAGCTGCATTGTTGACTATTTATCCATCAAAGAATGAGCCAAGTACATAAAGAAGTCCATTGCAGTTGATCCATGAAGAAAATCGGTCAGAAGATTCACGAAGAATAAAACTTGGCCGACAAGAAACCAAAACCAACTCGATTTTAGTTTTGTATTCCTTGTTGCTGTCGGCAATCCCCTAGCCTTTCTCCTATATAAAGGCACGAATTCTATCAGGACCCACCCCAGATTTCTACCCTAATTTCGAAATAAGTCATGCGAGGTCCACCTTAAGGTTAATTATACCGAAAATTGGGCATAAACTCCCTTAAAAATGGACAACCCTACCTGCGAGAAATCCTAACTATACACTCCTTACAAAAACATAATATCCACAACCCTACTCCTGGAGCCATCTGCTCCCCCAATTCAATGTCAACCATCACACATTTAAACAACTCCAAGGATATAATTAAATAGTTTAAAATCTCCAATCCTCACACATACCAACTCTTAATTACACTGAAATAGAGCTCCTAACATTCATGTCGAATACTCAAATAACTACAAACCCATGGTTATCAGAGCGACTAAACTAGGAATAAAAATACATAACAAGAGGGTTAATTATAATGCATACGGAGGAGAGGACATGAAAAGTAGCTATATCTCGCTCCTAGATCCGCCAAATAAGCACTGCAGACTGGGGATTTTAAAACGAAGGGTCCAGGGGAGAAACATTTAAAACATTAGTGTGAGTGGACAAATATCAACAAATATATATTTAACTTATTATAACAAAAAAACCAAATAAAATTGTAAATGTTCTCCTAAATTTTATCTTTAAAGAAAATCATAGTGCATGCAATTAATAGTTTCAATAAGACGATAATAAACCAAATCGCAACACAGAAATCCAAACCCTTTTGATCCAACAAAAGAAATAATGGGGAAGTGGTTACATCATAATCCGAGCCTCCCAGGGCTACTAAAACAGCGTGGCAAAATATAACGACCTAAGCCTCTCCCAGGCTATTGAAACCACGTCTCACGCTAATGCTAGCTAGCAATCATGACGACCCATTTAAGTGGTGTAAAGATAATAAAAACAAGAATATCCACACATTCCCCAGAAAATGAATGGAGTCCAAATCACATGCATAGTATTCAACTGAAATCTAACGATGATATAAATAAAACAATAGACTCAAACCATCACTTTGATTCACTATAAACGAACGACAAATCAAATCCCACCAATTTCAGGAAAAATGAATAATATAATTTAGGGAATTCTCCCGCAAATTAAGTAAGTCATATTTTCCATTTCTAAATATAACCAAGTAAAATCATAAATTCAATATTCAAACTAAATTCCCCGAAGAATATTTTTCATGATAAAATACCAAATTAACCAATTTAAAAACCATTGCATGCACATTTATTTAAATAAAAGTCCACTCACAATATCTGGCCTAAGCCTGATGCCTCTCTGAAGTCTCGTCAGAATGAGCGTCCCCACGTCCTGAATAAATAACACAAAATTTCTTATTTCTTAAATGTATTAAAAGATTTCAACTAATGTAATTAGACGATCCCGACACGACACAAATCTTGTCCATTAACCTTTACTGTCTAACCTTTAGTGCTATTATTATCTCCCATTAGCCTTTAACCTCTCATTACACTTCTCCGTAACAATGCCATCATCTCTGCCACCACGAATCCTTGGCCAAGTTATTCTACCAACAATTCTCCAAAAATCAATATCTGCAAAGGTTTACACAATTATCTTAGTCCATTAAAATTCTTCTAACATTCCAAAATGACCTCAATAAACTACATTCTTCATAATTAACTAAATTTCATCTTCAAAATTTCCTCAAAACGGCACCGCTATCGGCTAGCAATCAACGGCGGTCAACTCTGTCACTGCCACAAAAAATCACTAAAATTTAATAGAAGGTTCATCTCAACATTTCTAACATCTTTCCCTTCTACAACAATCACCAAATTCAAACCTAAAAGGGTCAATTTACAAAAACCCCCAATTCGGCACTATTCACTAAGAACCCTAGAATTTAAAATTTTCAATTCCTCCTTACCTACTGTAAATTGAGTCAATTCCTTTTGAGGGGCTGTTCACGACGACAAAAGCTTCAATTTAATATCAAGAACTCGTTCTAATTCGACCTGAGGAGAGAGAATCGACAAGGAGTTCAATGAATAGTAATTCGTCCCTAATTAGATTGATTTCTCTCTATTTAAAGCAAGAGGAGATGAGATACCTAGGCCCAGTTTGTGATTGTTGTGCTGTGAGTAGAATTGCTTTTGAATTTGCAGTGAGCAGAATTGCTTTTGAATCTGCTGTGAGTAGAATCAGCTAAGGTGTTTGGTAAACTGTTTTTAAAAGTGTTGTGAGAACCAAAAAACAATTTCGTGTGTTTGGTGAGTTATAAGTAAAAATTATTTTGGATTGGTATAATGACAAAAATAGGCATTTTATAAATTGATATTAAAATAAATAATTGTTTCTTTTGTATGTAATTATAAAGTTAATCCACAATATTACATAAGATTTCTTAACACTATAGTAAATGATTGATTATGATTTAATTAAATTAATATATCACAATCTAAGAAAAAACAAATATTACAATTTGTTACAAATATAACTGATTCCTGCAAAAGCATCTCTTACCCTGCTTCTCCAAAATCCACTTTTAAGAGAATCAATTCTTCTAAAATCAGTTTTATGGTTGTTACCAAACACTTAAGATTATGCCCAGAATCACTTTTGACCCTAAAAGCAGTTTGGGAATCAATTCCAAACTGGGCCCTAGCTAGAATTGTACAGGATGAAGAAAGTTTCGTTTGGATACCAAGAACAACACCACTATTGGTGGCGGGATGGCGGTGCGGCGTTGGAAATTCCGACAAGGGGGAGAGGAGCTCGGGTTCGAGGAGAGAGGAGGAAGCAAATAGGAATTTTCTGATTTTTTACCTTTTTGCCATCTTACCCTTACTCATTTTGTTTTATACTTACGACTAAAATGGAGACTACCGACTTTATATCACAACTTTTGCGTTCTAACTCCGATTTCAACTAATAATATACCGATGAGTCCGTAACGACGACCTCTTCGACTACTTTAAATAAAATCTTCTAAATTATTTATTCTACCAAAAATAATTTTCCAACTATTTACTTGATCACTCGGAAAATTTACTCGCAGTAACACGTACTACTTTAGATAATTTTAATTATACTAAGGGTCGGAATGTTACAAATTCCATATAGAAAAATCATTTCATCTTAAACATAAGTACTAGCCAAAAGCTCTACCAAGTCTCTCATACTTAGTCATAATCCGATACCACCACCTTCCATAAATTCGTACCATACCTCTACCTTCTGCCGTGCAGCTCTCCACCACGACTTGCGAAGTCTTCAAGATTTCTAAAGTGTGATCCATTCCTTCAATGGCTATTGTATTGATTCATGTTTGTATAGTTTGTAGGAATTTATTTCGATTCTTGGTTTTTATTGAAACTATGTATAAACCGATTTCAAGTTTGTTTATAATATAGTTTTTCTGATTTTAACTTGTAATTTTCGTATGCTAGATAATTAGGACAGTGGTATTAGATGCATGTTTAGGACTTAAAATCAGGTAGTAATCTAAGGTGAGGGCATGAAAATCGGTACTTAGTGTCATCTTGAATGAATCTAGGTACTAGGTTTAATCGGCTAGAGTAATAACGAACTTTGCTAGACGTAACTGTTGCTTTGATTTGTGTTGCTCACTTAGGGCTCTTAACCTTATAACTTGCATGTTAAATAACAATATTGACAACCTTACTTGTTTACTTGTTTTCGATATAGACTCTTGTGCTTTAATATTAAGTCTTAACCGGATTAACATAAACTTTAGGGCTAGAGTGGAAGTTTGTTCTAAAGAATTTGAGAAGTCTTACAACTAGGTACCAAGCGGAAGCTCTAGTTGTAATCGAACCTGATTTAGGTCTAAAGTGTGTCGATACTTGTTTCTTACTTTCTTGCATGCGTATTTTACTTGTTAAAGAGTCTTATGTGCTAAATGCTTTGTGTGAAAGATGTTGATCACTTGTATATAGTAGTTTAGGACTTTTATTTCGTGTCTAATAGCTTTAGGGCAGTAGCACTGCCAAACCAAAATCAATCCCCTTTTGATTATTAAAACGTGTGAATATGTATTTATGTTTGTGAATATGTGTTTAACCTTTGAATATTTCAGGTACCCTTAATCTCCGGCTACAACGATCCCCATTATACTACTAATGATCTTTTGTAGGGTTATTATTTATATGACGCTTAGGCGACTGGTCAATTTTTGGTGCCGTGATAGGAGCACAAAGTGCTACGATAAAAGTATGCTTATGCCTACATTTATGCTTTGCTTAGTCTTTATTTATCTAAGATCGAGTCATAATAGTGAAATTTTGGTAGAGTTTTATAAAAATATGCTTAAAAGCTGGAAATTTACAAAAAATTAAGATACATTAAGTTCTAGGAATTTCCTAGGCATATCACTCAATTTTCATAATTTTCTCAGAACAGCTCATTTGGAACTAGATGGCGTGCCACATATGCCTGGAAAGATCTCTAAGTCTAGTTTTTACAGAATTTAAAATCATATCAATAGCTATTTTCTAAAAAAATTTATGTTCGATTGAAGATACAAAGGTCAAATCTGCCTAGAAGAAAAGCAAGTATCGGGCACTCGCAGGCATGCGCGCGCAGCAGTGCAGCATGGACACCAAGCATCTGAGACGTATCAGACACGGGCATCTTGTGTCCGACTCGTATCCAAGAAGGGCCCAGACCTATCCGACCATGTATCCCAGGCGTATCCGTCGAGGCTTTGGCCTATGACACCACGTATCGGATACGGGCACCTCGTATCCGATACTGGCACTTGTCCCACGCGCGCCAGCATGATGCCATCCTTACCATTGTTGTTGCCTGTTACCGCTACTGTCAAGAAGATGCGCCAAGACCCCACGCACAGTACATGCGCATGCCAGCTTGCGCAACCCTGCCGAGAAGCTTCCGTGCGCCAGCACACGCGCGCACGCCTGCTGCCCTGCACCCGAGAACAGGCAGCTTCTACCGAGAGAGCTTCCGAGAAATTTCCAAGCTTTTTTTTGGTTTCCCTTATGGCTGCAAGTGTATGCAATCCATCCTAGGACTACTAGGAAGAGAAGGAAGCATATGAGGACCACAGCAAGTCAACACTGCCACAAGCATGCCGAGATGACAAGGAATCCTGCCGAGAGAAGGAAAGGTGTTCCCGGGTGAGCTAGGGAAGGTTGCGTCCGATCTCAGGCCTTTTAATCCATAAAAGTATGGGCTGCCGATCTTTATGGGGCATCCAAGAAGCATTGCAGCCGGTCCATAGGAAAAATGCATGGAAGATTCTTGAAGAAAAGAGGAGTACACGGTAAGAAACATAAACCTACTCGGTTTAGGTTTTTCTTTCCTTTTTGTTGCCGATTTTGTACACGGCTGCTCCCTATATATAGAGGCCGGCATTATACAGAAAAACTGGTCACATTCAAAATCAAAAACCCTATCCAAAGCTCTACTAATATTCAGCCAAAGATTCTACATAAAACTATAAGCCAAAAACCACCACCACCACCTTAAAATTCCTGCCGATTCTTCACCTACTGCCCAGCCTCTATCCTCGCCTCTCCACGGCATATTGAAGATCTTCTCAAGGTGTCTACAATGTGTGATCCACTCTACTTCATCCCCCTTTCAGTTTGTAATAGATTTTATGTAGTTATGTGTAGTTTTGTCGATGAAACTCATGTGTATGTTTGATTTTTGTGTTTTCATGTCTATGTGAAAAACAATTGTGAGTTTGGTTTTATAAAGATGCACGTCGATTTCATACTTATAATGTTAATAAGGTTTTTCAGAGATAAGTTTCGAATTGCATGATAATTTATAAGGAAAATTTGTAACAAGATAGTAAATAGGATAACCGACAAGCATGTTAACTTAGTTGTAGTTTCGTTCTTGGTTTATTCTTTGAATCGGTGTGCAATAAAGGTTGATGCCCTATACAATTGCAATATACTCGGAGTATCACTACCAGATACGGACGAATAGCCGACGAAAAAATTTTCGTCGGCCTTTTTTTTTTTTCGTCGGCTATACCCTCTGCCGACGAAAATTTCGTCGGCCATAAGTCGTCGGTAATACCAATGGCCGACGAAAAAAAAAATTTCGTCGGCTATAGTTAAGTATGGCCGACGAGTCAAAAAATTCGTCGGGCAAAGGTCGGTAAAATAGCCGACGACTTTCGTCGGGTATTTTTGAGTATGGCCGACGAAATCCATTAAGTATGGCCGACGATTTACTAAAATTTCGTCGGCTATGGTGTTTTAACTATAGCCGACGATTTACCAAAATTTCGTCGGCTATGATGTTTTAACTATAGCCGACGATTTAATAAAATTTCGTCGGCTATGCTGTTTGAACTATAGCCGACGATTTAATAAAATTTCGTCGGCTATGGTGTTTTAACTATAGCCGACGATTTAATAAAAGTTCGTCGGCTATGGTATTTTAACTATAGCCGACGATTTAATAAAATTTCGTCGGCTATTTCCTCGAAATATATTACTATTTTATAGGTATTAATTAGTTATAGCCGACGAAATAAGGCACTTTTCGTCGGCTATACAAGTTATAGCCGACGAAAATTGGTAAAATTCGTCGGCTATACTTGTTATAGCCGACGAAATAATGCAAAAATCGTCGGCTATTCTTGCATTTGGAAAAAAAAAAATTAAATTATTTTCTAAATTACCATTCCAAGCAAGCTGCAAATCACAAAAACAATTCATGCATTTGCACCAACAAGAAACACGTCTAAACACCATTTTTATTAAATTCGTTCCAATATACATAAAATATAATCCTAATTATCTCCTAAACTACTAAAGTCTAGGATATCATCTACAGCATCAGGCGCATCATCCTGCTGACCGAACTCGGGAGGTTGAGGCATTGGAGGCTCCACTAACTGCTGAAACGGGAGCGGGGGTGGACGGCCTTCTTGTTGTGCCGCGAACATCTCATAAATCCACTGTTGCTGGCCGTGGTTGTTGTATTGCCGAATTCTGGCGCACTCAGCATTCCAACGGACCATATCCAACTGATACTGCTGGGACTGATATTGTCTGCGGCGCAGCTCCTCTACTGTCTGGGACGAGGTCGCCAATTCTGCGGCCAATCGCTGCACTTCCCCCCTCATATGTTGGGTCTGGCCGCCTCCCTTCTTTTGACCTCCCTTAGTGGTCTTCAGGAGCCCTTGTCCAGAACCTCCTAAACCCCGGCAGTAGTACTCGTTGGACTGGTGTGGGAAGGCTGCGTTGAACATCCTCGCCGCCGTTTGGATATTGGTGCGGTCGACCTGGCGCACGGCTTCCTCCAAATCTGCCTCTGAGATGTCCGGTTGTGTCTCCCGAACTATTTGCTGGAGCACCTCTTGTTCGGCCTGGGTCACCCGCTCCTAATTGGACGGGGAAAAAAAATTAATATTCTAACAAATGGATAGTTAAGTAAAATTAATAATTTAAATTTTAAAATCATAATGAACGACTTACGAGATCGTCTGTCGCTTGTGGATAAGCGATCTTGAACGTCTCCACGTAGGGGTTGCAATCAGGATGATCTCTTAGCGCCTCCTCCTGATATTGTGCAAACGGCCTTGAACCGCCGTGATGGAGGATTGTGTTACGGCGGCGGTTCTCCGAGTTTATCCGAGACCGTTCCTTCAAACAAATAATAAAATATTAGAAAAATGCATCAAAAAATATAACTGAAATAATTATAAAATATTTAAACTAATAATTAAAATTTTAATAAAATAAACATTTATAATGAAGTTTAATATTTACCATCATAGCCGGGTTGTCGAAGACTACGGTCCTCAACCAACGCCACTCGTACTCCCTGAACATGAACTCTCTGGGAGTACCCATACGACCACGGTTGCCGTACTCATTATAGTGGGAACGGAGCTCGTTCTTCCACTCTTTGAACCTACGAAGAAAACAAAAGTGCATTAGAAATATTATTAATATCATAAAATATTTCTAATTATCAAATAAGACATTCCCAACGTACCTCGAGCTCTGTTGGGAGTCCGCCCAACCCCGCTTGTGTTCCGCAACCACAAAGTATGTCTGAAAGATAATATTTTATTAGTTTTATAATTATAAAAATACCGAAAATTTTTAAATATTACGATAACTAAATTAAATTTTTTTATTTACTCACCGACGCGGCGTTGTTCAACTCCATCTTGATTTCTTCGGGCACATCAGCCCACCGAGCCCACAACATAGGGACTCTGTCCCTAATGAGTGCACCCACGCAACCCGAGTAGTCGCGTTTCTTTTTCGCCCCAACCTCCTGATCAGGAGCTTCGTCAATCTGGATCCTCCCGCTCCGTTCAACCGTTCTCCTGAGCGTCTCAAAACTGATGACACCTCTGGTATTCCTCTGGGTTGAACTGCTAGCGCCTGTCCATATCACATAAACGACGATTGGTTAATAAAATTAAATATTAGTGCGTTAATTTTAATAAAATATTTAATTAATAAAATCGAATGTTACCTGAACCCGATGATTCGGTTGCCGTCGACTTTCCTTTTCTCCTCGCCGAAATCAGGAGGTCAGGGCTCTCCCATGGCTGCTGTTGGTATGCCTCCGCAGCACTCACGAACTGAGGCATATCAGGCCACTGGGGCCGACCCTGATAGTCGACCTCGGGTATCGCAGGAATGTTGTATGGGAGGAAGAGCTGGTTTGGGAGAGTAGGCCCCTCAGTCGAGTCACCAGCAGACTGAGTCGGACTCGGCATCGGCATCGGCTCCCGATGAACCTCAGGCATACGAACCTGAGGAACGTCGGCAGCTATCTCCTCGTGAAACAGCTGCCGACTAAACCTCGGCGCCACAGAGGGACCGACATTCGGAAGTGAAGTGCTCGACGGCCGCCCCGCCTGGAGAAGGGTCTGGTGCCGAGCACTCACACTCCGCCGCGGCTGGGCTGCATCCACACTCCTCCGCGGCTGGCTGGTGGTCCTCTCAGGCTGGCTAGCCGTCCTCTCGGAGTCTGGGGAACCCGCGGCATTTCCAGAACCGGCGGCATTTCCAGAACCTCTAGATCTAGAACGACGACCTCCGAACAACTGCCTAAATGCATCGGCCATCTAAAGCCAGACGCATTAATACATTAATTAATATTAAATTATATTATATTAAATAACAAATTCTAATTAATATAATACCCAATAATACTAACATATTTTAATATTTACCGATTTATATAATAACCAATTTATACATATAAATTATACAATTACACCTAAATTATATACAATTAAAATAAATTTTACAAAAATTACCTAAATTAACATAAAAACCTAAAAACTACATACATTAACATAAAAACCTAAATTATAACTAAATTAACATAAATACATAAATTATACCTAAATTAACATAAATACATAAATTCTACCTAAATTAACATAAATACATAAATTATAACTAAATTAACATAAATACATAAATTATATCTAAATTAATATAAAAACATAAATTATACCTAAATTAACATAAATACATAAATTAACATAAATACATAAATTATACACAAATTAACATATAAATACATAAATTATACCTAAATTAACATAAATACATAAATTAACATAAATACATAAATTATACACAAATTAACATATAAATACATAAATTATACCTAAATTAACAATTATATCTAAATTAACAATTATATATAATTTATTAACCATAATTTAATTTATTAATAATTAAATAACAAAAAAAAAGGGGGCCGGCCGGTACCGAATCGGGGAGGAGGAGGAGGGGGAGGCGGCCGGAACAGAGAGGAGGAGGAGGAGGGTCGGCCGGGGCTGCCGGAACAGGGAGGAGGAGGAGGAGGAGGGGCGGCGGATCGAACCAAGGAGGAGGAGGAGGAGTCGCCGGGCTGCCGAACCAAGGAGGAGGAGGAGGAGGCGCCGGGCTGCCGGAATAGGGAGGAGGATCGACGGATGAAGGAGGGCCGGATTCGAGGAGGATAGGGAAAATCGGGCAAATGGAGGCTAGGGTTCGGCTGCATTTTACTTATACCCGATAGTATAGCCGACGAAATCGCTTTATTTCGTCGGCCATGAAATAGTATAGCCGACGAAATAAAGCAATTTCGTCGGCCATGGTATAGTATAGCCGACGAATACAGTCATTTCGTCGGGCATACTATGTCATAGCCGACGAAATCATTTTCGTCGGCCATGGTATGGCATAGCCGACGAAATTACATAATTCGTCGGCTATAGTCTTCGTCCCTCAGAATCCGTCCGATCTCCCCCATCCAACGGTGGATAATGGGAAGGCGCGGATCACCAGACTTTAGCCGACGAAATATAACTTCGTCGGCTATACTTTTGGTCAAACTACAAAGTCAAACCTCTAAACGCTGTAAAACGGAAATTGGGCCGTCTAAATGACGTTTTTTGGCCTGACCTTCAACAGAGAATAGTTTCAGATCGATGCGACGCATCTAATCATATAAAAGTTTCCCCCAAAATATTTACCGACCGTCAGGCTACCCATAGGAAAACGGGAGTGAAAAACAGCAAACCGCAACATTCGGGACACAGATTTTGTCGGAATCTTCCCATTTTTCAACCGTAGCCGTATTTCAATATTTCGGTCATGTCTTATTTCACGACACATTTGCATTTGAAGGGTCTACGTATAGTAGGTATTTGAAACTATACATTCACTTAAACACTTAGTAAACAAGTTAAGGAACATTAGTGCATATATTCCGATTTTGAATCTCAAAGTTTGGAAAATCTATTCCAACCGTCAGATATCACCGTTAAGGTTAAATACATGTATGAAAAAAAATCCAACTACATCTGACAAAGTTGAAGGCTCGATCGGGACGGTCAAACCGCAAAGTCAAACCTCTAAACGCTTTAAAACGGAAATTGGCCCGTCTAAATTACGTTTTTTTGCCTGACCTTCAACAGAGAATAGTTTCAGATCGATGCGACGCATCTAATCGTATAAAAGTTTCCCCCAAAATATTTACCGACCGTCAGGCTACCCATAGGAAAACGGGAGTGAAAAACAGCAAACCGCAACATTCGGGACACAGATTTTGTCGGAATCTTCCCATTTTTCAACCGTAGCCGTATTTCAATATTTCGGTCATGTCTTATTTCACGACACATTTGCATTTGAAGGGTCTACGTATAGTAGGTATTTGAAACTATACATTCAATTAAACACTTAGTAAACAAGTTAAGGAACATTAGTGCATATGTTCCGATTTTGAATCTAAAAGTTTGGAAAATCTATTCCAACCGTCAGATATCACCGTTAAGATTAAATACATGTATGAAAAAAAATCCAACTACATCTGACAACGTTAAAGGCTCGATCGGGACGGTCAACCGGGTGAGTCAACCCTTCAAATGCTTAGAAATGGAAATTGGCCCGTCTAAATGACGTTTTTTGGCCTGACGTTCAACAGAGAATAGTTTCAGATCGATGAGACGCAACCAATCGTATAAAAATTTTCCTCAAAATATTTACCGACCGTCAGGCTACCCATAGGAAAACGGAAGTAAAAAACAGCTAACCGCAACATTCGGCACACAGATTTTGTCGGAATCTTCCCATTTTTCAACCGTAGCCGTATTTCAATATTTTGGTCATGTCTTATTTCACGACACATTTGCATTTGAACGATGAAGCAATGGTTTGTCGATAGTGATAGAAAATGGAAACAGCTCTTTTTTTGTTTTTTTTTTAATCATAGCCGACGAAATCAAACCTAGTATTCGTCGGCTATTGTTTTGTCGTTTTCTGTTAAAAACTTATGGCCGACGAAATAGTTATTTTTCGTCGGCCATTGTTCGTAAATAATTATTTTTAAATAACTTATGGCCGACGAAATAGTTAGTTTTCGTCGGGCATTGTTCGTAAATAATTATTTTTATATAACTTATGGCCGACGAAATAGTTAGTTTTCGTCGGGCATTGTTCGTAAATAATTATTTTTAAATAACTTATGGCCGACGAAATAGTTAGTTTTCGTCGGCCATTGTTCGTAAAATATTTTTTTTTTAATAAATTATGGCCGACGAAATAATGCATTTTTCGTCGGCCATTCTCTGTTTAGCCGACGAAATAATGCATTTTTCGTCGGCCATTCTCTAAAAAAAAAACCAAAAAAATCAGTGGTTTTACACCTCTCCTATTCCGATGTCCTGTTCACATATAACCAAAATTGAACATAAAAAATCAGAAACCCAACAGTCAACATATTTCAAATTTTTGTTTAAGGGGTTTGGAACCCAGCCTAGCTGGGAGGCTCATCCCCACGCCCGGTCATTAGAAATGAGTTGATTACAAATGAAAGGATTACATCATTTAAATTACTTAATCCGTCGGATTGTAATCGGAATCATCGGATGAGTCTTCTTCGGTTTCTGAATTGCTCGATAGGGGTAATCTATGTCTTTCCTCACCACTAGAGTCCTCGTTAGTTTCTTCAATTGGATCAACATCAACAAGCAGTGGCTCTTCACGTCGAATTCGCACCGGCGTGTCTAGACGAATAAAAGAGGAGTCTGGAATACCGTTTGAGTTGGGCTCTTGATACGCGGTGCCCCCTTCCTCGTTCTCTTCGGCCACTCCAAGTGTAGACGCCCGGTAAATGTTGCGATGGTGGATAGTGTTGACTACTTTCCACGGGTCACCCTTGGCGAGATCATCAAGATAAAACACTTGTTTCACCCATGTGGCTAAAACGAACGGGTCGTCCTCATACCATGATGTACTAGTGTTCACAGAACTTACGCCGTATTGATCGGTTTTCATGCTCTGCGGCCGTGTGTCAAACCATCTACACTTGAAAAGGTGCACTTTCATGCCTTCCCCGTAATGCAGTTCCACAACCGAATGGAGAACACCGTAATAGTCAACTCCACCATCCCCACCATGTGCCATAACCCCTGAATTTTGTGTTTTCAGTCTGAGGTCTCTGTCTTCACATCGAAATAACACACCATTCACCTTGCACGTCGCATAAACTTTTGAATAGACCGGCCTCCTCGCTAAAAGTCTGAGTTCGTGCGACCAATTTGGGTGATTATCATTTGCAATAAGGTCCATCTGCAACCATCAGAATCAACTATAAATATGAATAAATATACACAATAATATATGAACACGTATAAAATAGTGTTAAAGGTACGTACCCAGCGGCCGAAATACTCTGCGAATGTCTGGTTGTGGTAATCGCGATCACTTGCTACTCCTTCACAGCGTAGATGTATGTCCTTCCAAAACTGAACTTCTGGACAGTTGATTAGTACCCACCAATGTGCAATGGCTACCTCATAATCTTTCAACTTATAGGAAACTGGCATGTTTCCACCGAGTACAACATCGTCAGAGAGTATGGAAAGATTGAACTGTGAAGGTACATCTTCCGGTATGCTTTCCTGTAACGCTCCGAAATACAGCTTCATGTAGGTAACGCACTCGTGCGCAATATATGCTTCAGCTATACATCCTTCAGGTGCGGATCTGTTTTGGACAAAACCACCGTATTGTCCAAGTTGCCTATAAATCAAGTTTTTAAAGTGTTATGATAATACATTAACACTATATCACATATATTGATGAGGAAATTAACATAAGGTGTAAAATACGTACCTTTCCATCGGATACATCCAAGTGAAGTGCACAGGACCGGTAAGCAACAACTGCCGAGGAAGATGGATCATGAGGTGAGGCATGATGTCGAAAAAATTTGGAGGAAATATCATCTCAAATTTACACATGATATGAACGATGTCTTGTTGCATTTCCCGGAGGTCAGATTTTCTCACTTCCCGTGTGCATACCTTCTGGAAAAATCTTGCCAACGCTACTAACGGCTGCACAACGTGACGGGGAAGGAACGGTCGAATGAAAACAGGGAAGAGACGTTGTAGCAGGATATGATTGTCATGACTTTTCAACCCGTACAGATTGTTGCATTGTCTGTTGACACACTTGGCTATATTTCCAGCAAAGCCTGAAGGATACTTGGCCTCACTTATCCAATGCAAAATTTCTGATTTATGCTCAGGCTTGACGGTGTAAGGAGCTTGAGGCATTTTTCTCTTCCCTTGTTTCAACCATAGTGGTTTTCTGATATTCATGTTTTGCAGATCAGTGCGAGCCTTAGGACCGTCTTTCGTCTTCCCCTCCAAGTTCAGCGTTGTGCCCACCACACTTTCAGAAACATTTTTTTCTATGTGCATAACGTCTAGGAAGTGACGGATCAGCAACTCACACCAGTACGGGAGTTCCCACAATATGCTCCTATGTGTCCAGAATTTGTACTCCTCAGGCCTTTCAGGTATTTCCGCTACAATATCGGGATGATTGCTGAGGGGCCCAAAATCGTACTGATTAAGTCTTGCTAAAATTTCTCTTCCTGTCCATCTTCTGGGAGCACGGCCGTGTTCTTCGGTTCCATCAAATGCGGCGGACTCGTAACGCCAGTGGTGATCCGCCGGAAGGAACACACGATGACCCATTCGGCATATCTTGTTGCAATGAGGGGTGCTCCCATAATCGCTGAGGCACTCTGGACAAGCCTTGTATCCCCTAACAACGCTGCCCGACAACATCCCATAAGCAGGAAAATCACTGATGGTACCAATAACCATGGCATGCATCTGGAACGTCTCCTGCTTGTACTTGTCAAAAGTGGGATGACCAACGTCCCACAATACCTTAAGCTCTTCAATCAATGGTCTCATATACACATCGAGACATTTCCCTGGGTAACCAGGCCCCGGAATCAACAACGTCAACATATTATATTCCTTCTTCATGCACATCCACGGAGGAAGGTTGTAAGGTACCAAAACCACCGGCCATATACTGTATGAAAGACTCATGGTGCCGAAAGGGTTGAACCCGTCGGTTGAGAGCCCGAGCCTGACGTTTCTGACATCTGACGCAAAATGAGGAAACTCATTGTTTATATGCTTCCAAGCCGCTCCGTCAGAGATGTGTGTCATGATATCTGCGTCTCCCGCGTCCCGCTCACCGTGCCACCTCATAGCTTTTGCGGTGGTTTCTGACATGTACAACCGCTCAAGCCTATCTCTCAACGGAAAATACCGAAGTACTTTCACAGGTTTCCTATTGCCTGCTCCCGTCAACTTATATCGGTCAGACTGACATATCGGACATGCGTCAAGGCTAGCAAGGTCATTCCCTTCTGCATCTTCACCCCAGAAGAGAACGCAGTCAAATGCGCATGCATGGATCTTAATGTAGGAAAGCCCTAGATCTTTGAGGATACTTCGGACCTGACGGTGATTGGTAGGATTACGATGACCCTCCTCCAACAACGAAGAAGTGTACTGTAGATATTCATCCACTTGCCTGATGCTCCCTTTTGTCTCGACTTTAATCCTCATTACCTCCATCACACTTTGAAGAACTGTCTTCTCAGAACTTGAAGACACAGGGGTCTGTTGCAATGCAATCAGTTTGTTGTACTTGTCAAAGGCAGCAGTGTTGACAACTTGTGGGAACGGCTGCACCGGGTCCTGCATATATTGTTCCCCACGTACACCGCTTTCAAAAGGAAACACGTCGTTGACGAATGCCATTGTTGGATCGTTGGATGTACTACTACTGCCCGCCTCAAAATACTGCCCATGATCATGCGATCCATCTAATGATGGCTCACCGTGATATATCCAACGTGTGTACTTCGGCCAAAACCCATTACTCTTTAGGTGCTCCCATACTGTCCTAATCGGAAATCGACACATATCACTGCGACACTTACATTTCTTGCACGGGCAATAATGGTAATTCCCCTTTGCATTTTCCTCGACGAACTGCATAAAATCCACAACTCCTGTAGTGTATCGTCGGTCATGCCTTGGAAGCGAAATCCAACTCTTATCTCGATCCATATATAGCCTGATAATAATATATATGTATAACTTTAATTAATAATAAATTAATTAACACATATATATTACAATATATATTATTATCAACATCAACTCATATATATATATACCATTAATTAACAACCATTATTTAAGTTCATTACACTATCAACAACCATTAATTAACATATTTATATATATTTTAACACTAATTAAAATAACATCAAATTAAAACACATAATTAAACTCTAACTGAAAATTAACTCAACTACAACTCAAAATCAACATATATACATACATTCTAACACTAAAACAACAACAAAACAAAAAATCACTTACTATATCAAAATCACTAAAACTCAAAATCAACTCAACTAAAACTCAAAATCAACATATATACACATATACGTACCTATATATAGCTCCACAATGTAAGAGAGGACGGATTTCAACAATACCCACAGATTTCTCACTCTTTTTCCCGTTTTTTTTTAAATGAGCAGCTTCTGCCCAGATCTGAAAATATAAAGACTTATAGCCGACGAAATTACCAACTTCGTCGGCCATACTCATTTTCAGAGTATAGCCGACGAAAACTTTAAATCGTCGGCCATTCTTGTAGAATAGCCGACGATTTGCCACAAAATTTTTCGTCGGCTATTCTATTCAGAGTATAGCCGACGACAACTTTAAATCGTCGGCCATTCTCGAAGAATAGCCGACGATTTTTAATTTTTACCGACGGAAAAAAAATTCGTCGGCCATTCTATTGGAATAGCCGACGAAATTTTTTTTTGCCCGACGAAAAAAATATTCGTCGGCTTTTCTTCGATATAGCCGACGAAAAAACAGTTTCGTCGGCCGTTTTTTTTTTTTTCGTCGGTAAATCCCTTTGTTTTTGTAGTGTATCGATCTCATTAGCCAGAATAAACATAGGATAATTCGAATGTATCATTGCTTTGTCTTGTGTCATTTTTAGGGATAGAGTGGTTTAAAGAATTTACATGTCGATGTGAGAAGAGTGACGCCTTACTTACTAACATGTCTCCAGGTAAAAAGACTTTGTGCTTAATTACTTTGCATGTTTGTTTTCGACTTTGTAAGTGTTCTCAAATATATTTAGTATAAATCTTTATGATTAGGCTTTAATATAAAATCTTAAAGTGCTCAAGAAGTCTTAAAATCGGTTAGTGAAACCTTGTATGAGCTAATTAGGTTGGAACTAAATCGAGTCTATAACACTTGGATATGTTGCCGTGAGTCTTGTTTTCTAAATTGTTGTGTGTTTTAATTGATTTTGTGCTATGGCTTTGTGAAAGAATGTCGACTAACATGTAAATAGTAACTTAGGAATTAATTACTTGTCTTTAAATTCGTGCCTAGTTTAGGGGCAGCCATATGGCTGCCGAACCTTATCTCTCATTCCCCAAGTTTCGATGTATGTATATATGTGAATAAATGTGACATTATTTGTGTATATATGTGTGTGTTTTGTCTAACATTCTCATGTTTCAGATACCCTTAATCTCCGGCTAGAACGATCCCTACTTGCTTATACAACTAACGAACTTTTGCAGGGTTATTATTTGCGTGTCGCTTCGGCAACTCGTCACGCTGTTGTCGGAGATTATAAAAGCTTGTTATTTTAAAGTGTTATTATAAATTTTGTAACTTATTTTGGGAATTTTTGTAAAGTAGCTAGAAATATGTTTCGGCATGTAGAGTTTAAATTTCGAAAATTGCATGATGTATGCCGAATGTATGTATGTTGTAATAACTGAGTTAAATTGCTAGGAAGTTTAGAGGGTTTTTTGTGTTGGATTTATTTTAAGTTTTGAGGGGAAGAGGAATAGGTAAGGTCACTTTTGTTGATATTAACTTTAACCCTTCATGTTATCTCTCGAGGTCTCATGAGGTTGAGGGCAGCTTTTATTGACACTTGTAGAACTATCTAACACATGAGGTTGTTCTTAACTAAGTAAGGGGCAAAAGGTTCACCTGCTAGTGTGTATTGTCCCGACTTAGTCTCAAAGGTTTGTCAAACTAGATCTCAGAGGTCCACATACTGTTCTCTCTTCTTTTTGAAGATAGCCGATATGAGATTTGTCCTCCGTGGTTACCAACAAATGAGTCTTACCTTGAGCTATTTTCATATTATACATGCTAGCCTTCTGAAACCACAGAATGACTTTGTGTCTAGACGACGATACCTAGGCCGTACGTCCAACGAGCTTCGAAACTTGAGATATATTCGGCATGAGTGAGCTTTGAAGCTTAAAAGAAAAAAATTTAGTCTTTAAATGTTCGAGGTACATTGGATCAAGCATGACCTTACTGGGGGCTGCACGAGTTCATTACACCGTTTGCTCCTCTGCTCCACGTACCTTGAACGTTAAAAGTAGTTTTAAAAGCAATTAGACTTAGAAATTTCGACATCACCATAAAAAAATCGTGTGTTTTTTCTATATTGTCGTGCTTGTCTCTTCTTTGCAGTGTAAATAGCTTGAAATTCTTTGAAAGATTGTTTGTATATGCCAATGTCGTGGCTTGTAATGCTTTGTATACTCTTGTTTTTTATTTCTTTACGATGATTCTAACTTGTTTCATATTGCACCTCGCAGAAATAATGCATGTCCGAGTCTAATCTTTGGACAAGAGATAGTCGAGACCGCTTGAAACGTTTGAAAGAGGAACTCACTATGGTCGTTGCTACCACACTGCCCCCGTCCGAGTCTTCAAGCAACACAAGTTCGGCACCCTCTAGTCTGAGCTCACCTTCTCCCATCACTTCATCAAGTCTTCGTTCGTCTAGTTCTACCACATCCGAGCCGAGCCCTACACACTTAGAAGATCCAGAGTTTGAGATTCTAACCGAGCCTAGCATTCAAGAAAGTTTCAATTTCACTTTTGCCGTTCCACAACCAAGGATGACATCAATCCGTGCTCAAAACAGACATGCTTTAGGAGGAGGTGGCGTTGCACCCCTAGCAACATCACTTATCCGGCTTTGTCCAATGGCAAGACCGGGGAGATTGAATTGAGTAGTGGATTTCTCCAAAAGTTGATTCTGTTTTATGGAAGAGTCGGTAAGGATCCGAACAAATTCTTGCAATGGTTTAACTTTACCACTCAAAGCATGTGTCCAAGGGGAACCGATTTGTAACACTTCAAAATGAAGACATTTCTGTTTGCTCTAGAAGATCAAGCGATGGAGTGGTTGTTTGAACTTCCTCAAGGCCGAATCACTTCATGGGAGAAAATGACAAACGAGTTCTTACTCAAATACTATCCCGCTTCACATATCACGGACTTGACAATGCAAAACACTACCGTGAAGCAAGCCTCCAATGAGACGTTCTATCAATACTACAAGAGGTTCAAGAATCTCGTCGCTTCATGTCCTTCTCATGGCATTCACGAGGACTTTTATTGCAATATTTCTATGAGGGGTTGCGTATCTTAGAGAGGGAGTTTCTCGATTACGCCACTCGAGGTTCATTTTTGGAGATGGATCCTGAACCATACAAGCACTACTTGATGTTCGAGCTATGAACAATGAGCAAATTCATGACAAAGGGCAATGCCTTGAGGTATAATCAAGAAAAGGTGCACGAAACTTCTACTAATTCGGCACTTGAAGCGAGGATGGATAACACTGACATGGTTGCTAATCTTGCAAAAGGAATGAGAAAGGCACAAGTGTGTGGCGTGTGCACAGAGGAGCACCCTACGGATTAATGCCCTCAAGTGATGCCGAATGAGGGAATGGAGGAGGTCAATGTTGTTGGCTTTCAAGGAGGTCAAAAGTACATTCCATACTCAAACACATACAATCTGGGATTCCGTAATCACCCTAACTTTTGATGGTCCAACAATGACAATGTTTTACGGCCACTGAACCAAGGAGGAGGAGCTGATGTCGCATACCAAGCAAGGCCGGCCGGACAGCAATATCGGCCACAAGCAAACTTTATGCCGAACCAAGGAAATTTCATGCATATGCAGCCTATGCAAGCTCCAACCATGCCTTTTCAACATCAAGTTATGCCAAGCAATCCCAATTACGATGCATTGATTCAATCTCTCTCGAGTGCTACTCAAGCTTTGCTCGCGAGCCAACAAACTCATACGAAAGACATTGCCGAGCTCAAGACTCAAATGGGGTAAGTCGTGGACTTTTTGAGAAAATTTATCGAGCAAGGGAAGTTACCGGGAGGAGTTATCAAGAATCCGAGGAATGAACAAGCTCAAGATATTACAACTAGTAGTGGGAGAGTTCTCAAAGAGCCAAAAGTAAGAAGCTCGAAGAAAATAAACAAGGAAGCCCTCAGCAGCTTTCCTGTTGCTGTTGTGCAGCCTGGTCTACAGCTTATCGTAGCTGCCGAGACTGACCCTGCCAATGCTGAGCCGGTGTTGCAGCCTGCCGACACCCCTGCCAAACAACAAGTAGCTGCCGAGCAAAAGGCAGCTGCCGAGGGATATCACAAGGCTGCTTTGAAGAAGAATGACTTGGAGAAATATCCCGCGACTTCAAAGAAAGAGAGTGTGTCGTTCCAACCAACAAAGAGAGGAGTCGTCGAACAATAGCACATAGTTGCTCCTTGGCCGGCCATTCATGCGCACGACAAGGACCAAGATCGATGTTGCCGGCGGTAATTTGAAAATGGAGTTTGATGGCGAGTTGATCAAGATCAATGTTTTCGATGCCATGAAGTATCCAATTGCGGAGTTGAAGGAGTGCACTACACGTGAAGTCATTGAGGAGGCTGAGCATGTCATGTCGGCCACCCTCGATGCATAGCAACTAGTAATCGAGAAAATGGTCAGATTTGATATGTAGCTTAAGCAATTAAACCAATGAACACGAAGTTGTCAAGATACAAGCATAAGAGAGCACATGTGGTCGAGCAAAAGTGACGAGTCAACCTCTAACCAAATGTTAGAAGAAAAAGCACCAAGAGCATGACCTTTAAAGCACGGAAAACAACACCAAACCCTCCAACCCCCTCTGCATGCTTCCAAGCACCATCTAAGTTAATCTTCATCCACACCCACTCTTTAGAATTTGTAGGTCCAGGCAAGCTTATTCATTGGTCCCATTACAAGCCGACAAACCGCTCTAATGTGACTGTTGATGTTACTACCCAACGTTCTGCAAATTTTCAGCGGAGCGTTTGGGGTGATCATTTTTTGTCATATGCTTCCATGGTAAGAAAAAATTATCAACTGTTTTGAAAAAATGATATTGCCTTTTACGCTTTCAGATATTAAATTCCATACACAAAGAACTAATCAAGGTCATGCAGGATCACATAATATTTAGTTATTTACCTTTCAAAATCTGCGCATGTGTCTGTACGAAGCGGCAGATGGTAAAAGTGTGAAACATATCCAAGACTTAGAGGAAGAACTAAAAAGGATGATATTGGCTCCGGTGGAAAAGCGTTCACAAAAGTTGCACTTCATCGATAATATTCAGCGCTCATGTGTCTCCTAGCATTTTGAAAATGAGATTGACCAAATTCTACAGCAAGTTCACCAAGAAGAAAGTGATGATGATCTTTTCACCACTGCTCTAAAGTTTCGATCATGCATCATGCAGTAAGTGATCAATCGGTCTCAAGCTTGATCGTTGTGAATTATATAATTTAATTAATAATCCTAATTTTCTCTCTCTCATCACTTAACTCATCAACTTGTCGCGCAGATATATTTAACAAGTTCAAGTATGATGACGGAAAATTTAAAAAGCAGTGGTTGGCTTGTTAAGCTTGTATGAAGCTACGTAGCACGGAAGCGTGACGGAGCCTGCGTTTTGCGCTTCCGAAGCGGAAGCGAAGCGGAACCGCCGCGGAAGCGGTCGGAAGCGCGCTTCCGGAAAATTAAGAATTGGGAGCGCGGCGGAAACGCGTTTGACTGCGATTCGGGAGCGCGTTTGACTTCAATCCGGAAACGTGAAGCAGCAACTCGTCTTCTTCTTCTTCAGTCTCCACAACTCTTTTGTGGCTCTAGCTCTGGCTCTTGCTCCGGCTCCGGGTTCTCACTCTCAAGCTCTAGCCAGTGTTAATCTCCTCCTCCTCCTCCTCCTCCTCCTCAATGATCTGCTTGGGGAGCTTGGACCGGGTCTTCGGGTCGGGCTTGATCTCGGGCATGCTGGCTGCCCGCTGGAGCGGTGCGGAAGCGAAATTCGGAAGCAGTGGAGGCGCAGCAAGGAAAGAATGGAAAGCGACGACGCCTGGGCCGGGTGGATGACCTGGGCCGGGTGTGGGCCACCTCGATCTTGGATTGCGTGCAGCCCATCGCGGCGGTCTGATCCAGAATTTTAGATCGGGAAAGTTGGGGGAATAAGAAGAAGAAGAAGAAAATGGTGAGGTGAGTTGAGCTTGGGATTGAAGCTTCGGGAAAGAGACAGAGAGAAGCTTTTTGCTTTCTTCTTTTGTTAGGAATGGAGTGATCTGCCAGTGTGGAGTTTTCTAGAGGAAAACGGTGTCGTTTCGGGTATAGTATATTGGTACTGAGGGGATTTATTTTGGTGGGAAATTGATGGGAAGAAGCGAGGTTAGGATTGGAGTTGAGGACTTTTGGAATGCATGAGTTTGGAGATTGCCAGCACAAGAGGCACATAAATTAACAAATCATGATTCTGGAAAGTCAACTAATCAGTCCAAGTTAGACCTCTAGGTACTCTATCTGGGTTCTCCACAACTAATCTAGGAATAATTGGTAGGAATAATTGGTTCTCGATAAATTTAAATATATGCTTCTCGACGTTCCATTTCTTTGTCTTTATCTAGTTCAGTATTATCCCATCTATAAAATTTAATGAGTCCAAAAACGTACACTGTGTATTTGAATTTACATTGATATTTTTCTATTTAATATATATATATATATTATTTTATTCGACGCTTCCAAAACGTACCCGCTTCCAAATATTTTTCTAAAAAAACGCTTCCGCGTTTCCAAACGCTTCGCTTCCACGTACCCGCACCCGATTCCATGCAACCTAGGTATGAAGTCTCGCATCTTTTGATGCCTAGGGATGATGTACTAAAGGAGGCACTAACCTTCTCCACCGGTCATCTCGAGTCTACATCACACCGTTTAAGCTCATCAACTCAGATATCGAAACAAGTAAGTCATGCCTTGTATCAGCCATTTTGGAAGGGCGTGCCAAGGGTTGAAAAGGCATCACTTGTATTTTGCAATGTTGGATTTCAATCTTGTTCAAATGTCCATTAGAAAGAACTTAGCGAAATATGAGTTGTATACATATTACATTTTTCTTTATAATCAGTTGACAAGAATTTATTGAAAATAGAGATACAAAGATACGATGCAAATATGCATCAATGAAAAAACATATATCAAAAGCGAAAATAAGAAAAATACATCTAAAAGTTTGGGAAATTTAAACATTGCAGTCACCGTGACGTCGTAACGTCGACGCCTGTCCGGATATACACTACTGACTGCGTACGTATTGTGAAATGATGAGTAGTCGGTGGTATGACTACTCATCTGAATTGTACGTAACTGCCGAGAGACAATCATGCATGCGATTGAGGGTAATCTTACACCTAAAGGATCGCAGCCGACCAAAGGCGGATCCAGGCATAGCCATAATGATATACGATCCTTAACAAATAGATATCATAATTGTGGGTCCGTCAACCAATATATCAACAAACATGGTGACCAATACCACCTATGTTGGTTCAAAATCAAGCACACATTTTGAGATTAGTCCGAGGTCTAAGGTTCTCCCGAGTCTCAAGCCCATATCCAATGTCCACTCGGGTCCCAACCCCAACGCGGGTCCACCTTCGATCTGCATATTACATTACATACGCTAGAATTGAAGTGTTTACTACATAATTAATTACTTATCACAGGTGGTGGAAGGACTTGGACTTTGCAACCAAGCTACCTTTTGCAAGAAACAAGTTAGTTGAGGCATATTTTTGGGCTGTCGGAGTCTACTTTGAGCCGGAATATTCCTTTGCGAGGATGATATCAGCCAACGCTACTTCTATAATTACTGTCATCGACGACTTATACGATGTGTATGGCACGTATGAAGAATTAGAGAGCTTTACTGATGCCATTGAGAGGTTTAGAATTGGGAAATTATTTACCATTTTGTTTAATTACATGAATTATGTGATATATATTCCTGCAAGTACTCATATACATTAACTCTAATAATGGATCGATCAGGTGGGACATTTCTGTTGTTGATCAACTGCCAGATTATATGAAAGTGCGTTATGAAGAGCTGTTGAATTTCTTCACCGAGCTTGAAGAAAGTCTAGAGAACAAGGGTATCTTATACCGCCTCCTCTATGCGAGAGAAGGAGTAAGTTTCGATCAATCATATTCTAGTTTAATTTGGTGCCAATTCACTATATATATATATATATATATGTTTGATATTTGCAATGAAATAAACTTGGTGCTCGATTCAGTATATATAGGATCATTACTGGGAGGGGAAGGCTGGGAGCGGGCGCAACAGAAAGAAAACAACGGAAGAACTTGTTGTCTAGTGGAGCTCATCATCCCTCACTCGCCTAATCTTGACGCCGTTAACTATTAATCACATTTGTTTAATTTTTATCCACGTGTCAAAACGTGGTGGTGTAGATTTTGGCTTTTTTGACTCAAGCACATGCTTGAGTCACGTACTGAATTATATGACATGCAGCTGAAATAAATAGGTTAAGAACAACCTCAAGTTCAAAACCAGAACTCAAGTACTGAAGTGAATTTAGTTGGGAAATTTACACTTGCAAAAATGCAATCTTTTTTTTTTTTTTTTTTTTTTTACCTCTGGCTTTATCACCATTGACGATCAACATTTCAATAAGAAAAGGAAACGAAATCAAAACCCAACTCATCACGAGTCTTTATTGACCCTGATCCAACTCAAATACCACTGTTGTAGCAATTAACACTAACCCTGACCGACACTTTCAACCATCAACCTTGATACAACAGATTATACACAACGATATAAAGCAATATTCTAAGAGTTTCAAGATGCATTTATAGGATTCCAAGATTACACAGAGAAGCACAACAATAATTTCAATGTTTCATGAACCATAACCTCGAACATATGTAGTAGTTTACATACCAAATATACCAATAAAGAAGCTATCCTCGTCTGCATCAACAATCTTCCTCAAAGTAATAATGCCACCAAGTTTATACCACTTACAAGACAACAGAAAAAACACTACTACCACCTTAATTTGCATAGCTTAAAATGATCATGAATCAAGTAATCATCAGTCTTTGGGGTAGATGCTATTAGCAGCAGTGCCAGCTACAGCAACACCACTGATTTTGAACACCAGTCCTCCCCATTTAAGACTAATTTCAATTTATGTGCAGATCTTTAATTCAACTCGTATGCAAGAAAGCTATTTCTCCACACTAACCTCTCAATTTCGCAAGCACATACAAAAGTCAGTTGGTACAGCTCATACTAATGCTTCATCTGATGGTACAAACTTTAACTTCCGCGCTGTCTCTATCTTGCTATTCAGAAAGCAAGGGATACGCCATCAGATTTATCTTTCATCAAAGCACCACAAGCCATCAGCTTTACTACTCCAAGGCCATTCTAAATGAAGACTTAGGATGAGCTGTGCCTGTATGTTGGTGCAATTTTCTACTACAACAAATACATTAGTTAGAGTTGACTATAATCTGAATGAAAAGACAATAGACATGTTGAAATTTTACACAACTCCAAGGCCATTCTAAATTTTACATGTTGATCTTTCATAGCACTAGTAGTCTTTCTCCACATTTGCCAGATCACAATATCTACAAAGGAATGCATTAGAAACCCAGTTTCAACAAACAGCTGTAACAATTACATGCTAGCTGCCTATGTACTTGGAGAACCAGAAGCAACCATGGTGATGTCTTGAGTTATCAATTTCCTCTAGCATGGTAACAACTTCCTCCATCCCTGGTCTTTTGCTTGGTTCTGCATCCCAACATCTTTTCATAACATTGGCCAAGGAGCTGGGACAACTTTTAGGTATCTCTGGTCTTACATTTTTATATACAACATCGGAAGCTAATTGACTTAAAGAATAGTTAGAGTAGGGCATTTTGCAGCAATAAATCTCCCACAAACAGATTCCGAAGCTATAAACATCACATTTCTTGTCGTATGGCTTAGACCCCAAAACCTCAGGGGCCATGTATCCAGGGCTCCCGGTGTAGCCAGTCATCTCACTCAAATTCGAAGCCTCAAGACGAGAAACACCGAAATCTGCTATCTTTACTATCCGATTTTTATCAAGAAGCATATTTTCTGTTTTCACATCTCTGTGAACAATGTTTTTGGAGTGTAAATACCGCAATCCTCTTGCAACATCACGAGCTAGTTTCAAGACCTCCTTCAAGTGCAGCTTCTTTTCCTTTTTGAGGTGAGACATGAGAGTACCTCCAGGAAGAAACTCGGTAATTACACTAGGAGAGTTTCTTGCTGTTGTAGCTCCAAAGCACTTAGTAATATTGGGATGTTCAAGATTGAACCAAATAGAAACCTCACGATGAAAATCTCTTTCCAAAGCTTTTTTTCTTTCCGGGAGTAGAGGGATATCTAACACTTTAACTGCAACTTCTTGGCCATCATACAGACCTTTGTGCACAGAAGCAAAGGAGCCACGGGCGAAGGTTTCTTTAATGACCAATTTTCCAAGATCGATTTCCCACTCTTGTCGTATGACCGTGGCTCCAACTCTCTCTCTAGCTTTGTAATTCCCTTGCTCATTCTTCTTATTCTCGATCTCACATACTCTATCAAGATGCTTCCGTAACTGATCGTCCATATTTTTTATGGAAATTTTGTTCTTCGCCGCCTGAAATTCTTCTCTTTGTTCTTCCATCTTTCTTTAAAGTTTCTCTCGATCACTATCAGATTCCAAGAGACCGATAGGATTGGTTTTGTAGCTTGATGCATTATATATAGAGGTATTCGTTCACCAACACAAACAGGAATAGGAAACCTTTTCTTCAGCGGAGTAATCATATTTCAACATGGACGGGGATTATATACCAACATAAAATGGGAAGCCTAGCTGTTTCTTCGATGACAAGTAAAGAAAAATAAGAGGGGCATATATGGTGGAGCATCAAAATTTACAGCATCATCTTCCAGTGATATTCTGAGTTGGCGCCTTGCTCACCTTTACCTTGAGGAATGCAAAATTTTCATTCTCTCTTAAATTTTTCCAGTTTTCTGAAACAATAAATAGATTCACACATTCGAACCACCTGAGCAACCAAACTGAACCTATCTTCAAATTAAACCCAGATTTAACCCAACTTGGACACTTGGTGGCTTGGTGCAGCTTTTACCCATCCACAACCTGTTCTGTTAAAAAAAATTCATTTTTCATGGCGTGGTCATCCATGGAACATCAAAACCTTACCTAAGGAGATTCCAAAACCTCAATGATGGAAGAAAAATCTTAAAGAGGGTCATTGCTGAACTAAGTTATGTTTTGCAAAAGGGACCACTAATGGCCAAATTTGATCCCCATCTCAGTTGGTGATGAATGTGATGGACCTATGACCTATCACTAACAACCCAACATACACCAACAAAATTTAAAGGGGAGAATTCAAATCAGGAAGATTATTTGATAGCTCATTGCCATGCAGATCACATGGAAGACTTCAATATGCAGCTCCAAAATGATGATAAATATGTTGATCCATTAACTTGTGACCATTATGATCCTAACACACAGACCCTCACACTAAAATTTATACTCACTCATTGAAGGTATGGAGAAAAGGTACTTGAAATTCATCAAAGAGATTATGTTAATTTCTACTTTCTCATGAAATAGAAAAGGTACTTGCCAAATTGCATCAAAGAGAATATGGCAATGAAAAATAGGTAAAACCAAAGAAATCAAACTAGAAGGGCTTCTCCATTCAGTTTCATGAAGAACGATATCTAGGTCATGTTGATACATAGACCTGCATCATATTACTTCACCAACAGCTAACACACCCATCAAGCCAAACGAATCCATACATCAAGCAACAAAGAGGAGCAACTTCTCTATATTGCATTCCATTCCTCAAACAATGGTAGCCCATATAACTCTGGTAGTAATAGTATAGGTACATGTTTGTCAAAAAAAATTTGGGGGAAAATGAAAGATGTTAAGCTGTCCCTATCTCTACTGATTTTTGAATTATATCCATCTCTTTCATGTTCTTTTGCAAAAGGAAAGAATACTCAATTGCTCTTCTTTTGCATGTACATCACTTTCTTCTACCCCACTTTAGAGCAAGAACTTTAAATTTGATGGACCTCAAAATCTGCTAGAAAGAAAAAAGGAAACCACTATGGAAGAATATCAAAGATATTCATAGTACAGACCTACAATTTTGAATCAAAAAAACATCTTGCCAAATGCCAATGACAAACAGGGAAAGGGAAATTCCTCAATTCCCTTCCACCATTTGATTCAATTAAGCTTCACATTCTACCTTCTCCCATTGAAAATTACATCTTTACAGTCATTACAACTCAAGAATGCACCTTTTTCCTTTAGTTAGCTTCCTTTTATGTATTAGTCTACTCATATTCCTATCATCTCTCTTGGGTTTACCTTTCTCTTCTCTCAACACAAAGGAGAAGAAAGCCACCATTCAAATTGTAATATATATCCAACACATCCCAGCAATCACAAGTCCCCCAAAACTTTCCTGACCAAATTACTCCAAATTGGATTAAAATGTGAATTTGACAAGATTTTAAGAAACACTAACCATACACAAAAGTATAAAGAACACAGATCTTGAACAAAAGAATTAAGCAATGAAATGAATCTTTTACATAGATCATATTCAAATATGATTTGATCATAAACATCAATATATTCCATCAATATTAATAACAACAACGACACCATCATCCACCTTCAAATCCTCTTTCCCTATAACAATCATGACCCCATTTCCAAATCACCCAAAAACTAAAAAAAGATTAACTCCTGCACCTTGTGATGGCGCTGCAGCCACGGCTATAGGGGTTGGCCTGAGCCCCAGGCTTGCAATTGTAGTAGGAGGCACCGCGCCTGGAGCAGGGCACAGTGTTCCTCTGCAGCGCACCGTAGCTGATGTAGTTGCTGGTGGCTAAGATGCGCCGGTTGATCTCAGAGTCAAACTCGAACTCGTCGTCGACATCGGAGACTAAGCCGGAGGAGCTTGTGGGTATCCATGGGAGGCCTCCACTTGCTTCAATGGTGGATGATGAAGCCATGAGAGAGAGTGTGGCCCAGATCAGGAGGATTGCTACAGAGTATAGTAACTTGGCCATTTGCTCTGTTTGCTGCTTCTGGGTTTTTGATGCCCTGATTGAAGTTGGATGCTTTGCTTGCTCGAGCTTCTTCTCTGTTCTGTGTTTTAGTTTCACTGTCTTGTTGACGATCTTCTGGTTTTGATTTTCTGAATGGTGTTTCTCCTTCTCCTTCTACAACAGTGAGAGAGAGAGAGACACAGAGCCAACTAGACAAAAACTAATAACAACGTCAGGCTGCTGCTCACGACTTATTATAAGACGAGCAACACCGAATGACATTGGGTTTAGCTTTTATTACCATACTACCATTATTATTTTTGAAATTGTTTTGCTATCTTTTGGAAGTCATCTAAATTACGCTCTAAATACATACTTCAATTCGCCTCTTTATTATGAGTTTTCATGAGTAATTTTCAAATAAAAACTAATGAAGAATGCAACATGAGAAATAAGAGACATCAATCTTTACTATATATTATAGTAAAAATTTGCATTACAATAAAATTTAAATTTAAAAATAGTTTATGAAATATATTGTAAAGTTTGATCCCTGACGGATTTAGTGAAACACCATGTCACATTCTTAAAGCCTCATATAGATGACATGTTATCAAAATAGTTATTTGAGATTATGAGGAATAGTCCTCGATTTATGGATCTTATCAAATGTATCGGAAGAACCATATTAGTTATACTTGGACTGCTTGTACTCGTTTTAACAATAACACTGCACATCTCCTTGTTAGGATCAACATTGTTTCTCTGATATTGTAGCTATAGTTGTAGTGGACATTTTTGTGGCTTGAAGAATTGAAAAGCCACCGAAGCCAATTATAAGCGGCAATGGCAACTTGGTAATAATAGCCACAAACATGGGCACGTTCTAAGCCAACCTACTCCAAGGAATCAAATGTGTATAGTTGACTGGTTGTCTCTCCCTCCCTGTAGTTTAGAGAATAAAGTTCTCAATCAGAGACTAAAATAGTAAGAATTAAGAAGAGAAGAAGAAAGACGGGGCATCTGAGCTAGGGTTTACATGTCCAACTATCCGTTTCCGATTCCGATTCCGATTGTCAAGTGGGGGCAAGTCCCTCCAAAGAATCGTTAACCGAAACACGTTTTCTTCTTCCTGAACCATCATCATCATCCTACCTGTGTTTCCCTAATCTCCATATACCCCATTAAACAATTCACCCCCCTCAGAAAATAAAACAGTGATGAATAAACAAATGGGGACTTCAATCTCCATCCCACTGGCGTCATCGTTATTCATGGTGTTGCCGTTTGCCTGCATTTGTTTTCAAATATAACCGTCGGGCTTTTTACTCTGGTTTTTGTTTCTTTCTTCATTATGTATAATACTAAACTACAATATCCCATATCAATCCTTACGTTGCTGCCCCATACTATATCAGCAGATTTCAAGTTCAGTAGGATACTTCCATCAAAAGATGATTAAAACTATTAGAAAGTGTGGCTCACTTATACATTTTGTGTCGTACACGCGAAATTTTTCTAATTGATGCCGGAATTAATAAGTAATTTGAATTAAAATAATTTTTGAATTCGAACTGTTTACACTAAAACGGTAATATATTTGAATTTATCTAATTTTTTAGCAAGCCTTTTCTTTGGTTTTTTTTTATCACACTATAGTTGAACGTCTTCACCGTTAAATAAACGGCGTCAATTTCGCCCAGAGGAAAGGAGCGGGTACGTGCCGTGGCCGTTAGAAAGAATGGTGGGCCCGCCTCAGATCGCTAGGGCGGTGTTTGCGCGTTACAAAACCAACTTCTCTTGTAGCCAGCTGGAGCCTAACGTGCTTTCCCATATAAATATCTTATATTTTTATTTTCTTTTCTTTTTTAAAGACAAAAATACTTTCTTTTTTCACAATGGAGACTATTTTATTATGGCTTTGGAAAAAACTATTAGCAGCTTCTCTTTCCTCCTCCTGAATCTTCTGCATTCATAATTTGTCAATGATTTTAGACTTATGTTCAATCCTTATTTAAACCATAAGCAGGAGTCATGCATGCATGCTACTGATGCTACTGATGCTACCAGTTTGAAGATCTAATATGAAAATGAGTGATACAGATAATACCGTCCATGATAATTGTTTAGGATCTAAATTTTTGTTCAAATCCTCCACCTACTAATCACATTCTCAACAGAAGATCATAAGCAGTTTGAAGGTTTAGTCCTACAGTTCTACCACGACTACTATTTAAAAGATCTAAAACGGAAAAGAGTGAAATATATAATACAAAGACCCCCTGATATCCTAAGGATGTAAAATTTGGTTGGGCTGTGTGTCACAAGGCACACATCCGTACTATAATCACATTCTTAAGAGGATCATGTAGAGATCTTACTGACAATTTGACGAGAGAGCACGCATCATCTAGGAGCTTATGGGTCCCACCTGCACATTTTCTCCAGATTTCAGAATCAACAACATGAACATGAGAGAGGGTTTTTAGTCTTTAACTAAGTAGCTACAATGATGTAGAACCACACTAACATGATGAAGAGGACACTAAGATTCTATTTCACTCAGGAAAAGCACTGGAAGAAGTCTGCTAATGGACTTGAAAAAGAGAACAAACATACCCAAAGCATCTTAGTGTTCTTCGTAGTATGGTGGCGTTGACTGGATGTACATTTCACCCTCCTCGCCATCCTCATCGTTATCATCTTCATCTGCATCTACCCAGTTGCTCGGATGACGTTGTGAAAAGCCATTACCAATGATTGTTGACATATCTGCAAGTAACAAAATGCATAAGATTTAGTAACTTTTACTAAGGTTGGGGAAAATGAGCAAGACAAACTTAACTAGCCCTCCCACTAACCTTGAGGCTCTTCCACATGATTCTTTCCAACAGGGTCGCAGCTTGCATAACAAGTCAAGAGAATACAGCCAGAAATGACTTAGAACATCACAAAGGTACCTTCAGTCCAAACATCTAAACAACATTTTGGGAGCTAGGGTGGTGTTTGCCGTGTGATGAGCTAGTATTTTTTCACTGAAGAGACTGATAAAAATATTTAGGAGTTAAGATGTAAAAGACAGACACCCCAGATATAAAGACAGATTGAGACCAAAAGAAAAAGAAAGACAGACTTCCAGTAGTCATAATATAAGCAACTGAAAGCATACCGAAGGGAAGTCACATCAAGGATACATATTGAGACCAATAGGCTCATTTCTCCCTGCAGCCGCAGCCTTTGATATATGCATTGTGTTAAACCTCTGAATATCTCTCTGTGCACTGGCATTCAAATCTCTTTCCCCTTGGACCTGTCCTGCTTCTCCACCACTACCATTTCTTGCGCCACTTCCTGCACAGGTACAAGATTTGAGACAATAGAAATGCAACTTGTTGTCACTATTAGAACACCAAAAACTGCTTACCTGTAAGATCAGACCACATTCTTGTGTGATCAGATGAATGCTCAGGGACATTTGTTCGGCACCTTTGCTGCTGCGCTTCTGACCCTATGCCATTCTCATCCTGAATGTTCACTTCAGCAGCTCCTTGCTGTGACGCTAGCATGGTTGCAAGTACCAGTGTAGCATCAAAATTTGAAGTGGATGTATCATCAAGACCAAATCTCGGTGCCATCAGAATAGGCCTGTTTTCCCAAATACATGGTTAACCAATTGTAATCTACCATTTAGAGTACATAATAGTAGTTCAGACAGATAAATATGAACTTAGTAATTACTCTATGTTCCTCTACAGAGTCAAACATACTGACAAGACAACTAATTAAACTGATCCTGAGAATATGTAATATCAATCTGATGACCATTCACAATAATGTCAAGTAGAAGTCCAGAACAAAAATGAAAAATGGATGCAGAGATATATAGTATGGTGAACCCCAAACTATTGAGGGAGTCAATTGAATGACCATCTGTATTTATATGTCCGTATCAAAAGGATGCACAGGGACTCCGGAATATGGATGTTGACCATTAAAACAGCGGTTTAGGTTTTAGTAGTACTCTATGTTGTGGCTAACATCAAACATGTCAGCTAATGACAGACATATTAGCTCGAAGCTAGAAACTTATGATTAATATGAAAGAAAAAAGTGCAAATGGCGGATAACTTAAATAGCAAGAAACTACCAATATCTTACTCTCCAGATTTCTCAAAGTACAAGTGGATCTCAACTTCACAGCCTTCACAGAATGAAAGAAATGCCTGAAATAAATTAAACATAAAATTAAAAATTTATAACAAAATGGAACACCGGAAATCAAATGGTCTACCAACTTTTTACAGTTTACTCAGTAGCACCAATTAATAAAAGCAACCGGATCATAAGAACTAATGAAAGTAAAAAGTTTAAGATCAAACTTTTTACAGTTTACCTTTTCTATTTAAAACGAAAAGGCTGATCAATTAAGACAGTACTTAATCATAATGTGATAACTTAAAAATGGATGTCCCAAACAGAATTTACTAGTCAATTAGAAAAACTAAATAACATTTTTGAAGAGCTACACTTGCACAAAATGTTTACATGTCCTTTATGTAAGAAGTTTATGGCAAACTTTGTAGCATGCTCAGTAACTTGCTGATAGTTTTCATCATGTTGTCATGGTTATGTGGATCAAACTTGAACAAAATGTTGTGATATGTGATTTTCTTTGAATTGTATATGAATCATTTACACTTATATGGTCTCACTCGATACAGATATTTAGGCTTGACCTTCCTGCTAGAATGTTCGTCTCAGAGATGAACTCCTCTCACGTGAGTTTAATTAAAAATTACTCCATATTTTCTTTACCAAAAAACTCATGTTAGCTCTAACTTTATGTTTCTCACTTAACCACTAACCTTCAACTCCTTCATGGCAAAAGTCACATCCACAGGGTCTCCTGTGTGGGTATACTGCACAAACTCTTCTGTAGGGTCTATCCACAATTGAGTATGAAGTAATGAGTCATTATCTGCAGTCAGAGAACTAAAGCATAAGCAACTTCTCTGTGATAACATTCAAAATGAGACTTTCAAATCTGGTATTACCTTTGGTTGGGTCAATGTAACTTCTAAGTTCAACAGCTTTTCCTCCAATCTCACTTGCTGTTTCAGAAGGCAAGGAAGTAGGCTCTGTTGCGAAAATAGTAATCTCTTGAAGAGATGATTGAAAATTAGCAAGCAGTCTGTTGAGATCTCGAGGCCTCACTACTAGGCTGCTAGGGAATTTAGTCCTATCAAGTGCCAAAAGTTGTATGTCGGGTTCAACATTGCAAATAATCCAGTAGGATTTCCTCATCCCTGCAAAATGTTGATATGAAGTTCAGAATCTGAGGATCATACAATAATTGAAGAAGATTATGTGATGAGGAAAGATGCCCCATGCAGTTCTGTATATGACATGAATGGACCCCCAATTTTAAAGAGAATCCAAGTGATTCCATATTCTATAAATAGCAGTTCCAGAAGCCTCCTACTGATTGGAGATAGCAATGGCTTTATCATATGATACATACAGTAATCAAAGCTGATGAAACTTTATAACATAGAATGACAAGTTATCTGACCCCAAATGGGTTTGCATATCCCGCTATTGCAGAATAATATAAGAGCTGAATAAACAACAGATAAGATCTGCAAAATGTAACTTACCACTGTAGCATTCTAAAGTCCATTGCACTTTTGATGCATTTGCATCAGGCAAATTCACACTCAAATGATCTATGCTTCCTATTGGCGTCCTAAGAACAGCACAAACAGCCTGCACAGACTAAATCAGTAACCACACCATGGTACAGAAGCCTGTCAAGCACTGAAGTTCAGTAACAACATCACCTTTAAAAGCACACTACATTGCACCAGGTCACCTGCAACATTGTAGACATCAAAGAAGTCAGGCTTAAACGTAATCGACTGATAGGCAGACCTTGACGCATTGAGAGTGTGAAAAGCCAGCTGCATAGAAACAACAAACACTTAAGCAAACATTGATATGTAGAGCAACAATCAGCTAGTTACCAAGAACCTCAAAAGAGCTCTTATCCCCGAAACAGGCGAAAACAAAGACCCAACGCCAACTAAACAAAGCATATCAGAAAGCCAAAAAGCAACAACGAATTGGAGCTTCGAATAGTTATTCCCTTTTCATGAAATCCTTGTTCAATTTACTGCAACATGGCTTCTTTTAGTTCTCTTTGGTCACTGATTCCATCCAATTCATCCAAAAACCCAAAACAAACTAAACAGCTATACACACATTTTTCTCATACAGCTATCCCTATACTCAGGCCCTACCCTAAAAAATGCACAAGCAAAACCCTAACTATTTACTACCACAAAGAGCCACATAGTAATTTTAATTCAGAAAATTACTATCAGTACTGAACGAGCTGCAAATCTTATAATTTGATCTAATTACACGCCAAGATAAACCTTAATCTAAAGGAAAAAAAAATTAACTGAAAATATAACATAATAAAATTTGTCATTATCGGAGTGAATGAGTTAAAGTTTTGACTGTGAAAAATTGAAGGAGTAAAACATAATGGATGAACTATATAAGCTTAAGAAAGTGAAAATGGAGCTTTTGGAGAGATGGATTAAAATTTAAAAGCGAGAGAAAAGTGAAAGGGGGGGAAGGATTGAGAGACCTGAGAAGAGGAAGCTTGGATGGCGAGCTCGTTGCCGACACGTGCAAGGCACGTGATGGAGCGAGCGAAGGTCTTGAGGGCGTTGCCGCTCACACCGATCTCCATCTTCGTCTCTCTCAGAGACGGAGACGGAGACGAAGACGAAGAAGCTAGAAAGAAGAAGGGCGCGAGAATTGAATGTTATTAAGGAAAGTGTTTGCGATAAATGGGAACTCAATAATGAGAAATTTTTAAATATAATTTAGGGTTTAAGATTTAGAGTTTTAGAATTTAGTAGTGATTAGAAAAATAATAATAAATTTAAAATAGTATTTGATAAAATAATTAAAATAATGTTTTGTGTCAAAATTTTATTAATATGGAAGATCACTATACACGGCTACTTGATTTTCCTGTTATACTAAAAAATTCTTCATCAATAATAATTAAATTTATTAGAAAAAATGAAAAAAGTTATTTTGGTCTTGGTCCGGATCCGGGAGGACTGTGCTCAGACTATTGTGTGTCTATTTGGGCTTATGTCCACTATAGGAAAATAGGGTCCAAAAGTTGGATATTTTCCGCACACACAATTTTGTGTCCCATTTATATTCGGTAATTTTTATTAATCAAGGTTTAAGAGAAGCAATACCGCTGAGAAAAAAAATAAATTCGATTCATCTTGGAAATATTGAAATGTAACATTTTCCTCTAATGCGAGTATTTTGACAAGATTAGTTAAGGAAAAGTCTAGTACCATCATCCTTGTGTCTCAATATTATGAATTGGGTTATGCAAATCAATTTTAGGTAGTGATCTAGATAACCTACTAGAACAATTATGAAGAGGAAATCATGTAAGAAGTATTTAGCTATATCTTTTGAAATAAAGTGCTTGTGCGGCTACTCTTAATATATTTAGTCATATCTTTCGCTTTGAGAACGTCGAAGTTTGTATATTTTATTTTTGTATAATGTGAACAATGTTATTTTTTGTTATGAATTTTGTTATCGTGAAATTGTGACTTTGAGTAATAAAGGTAAATGTTAGAAATTACATAGATATTTCAACGGGTGAATCTCTTTCGCCTATGATTACTGTTTTGCATGATGGGTTTTGAAAACCCAGTACGTAATGAACCAGCAACCTAAAGCCAGGACTTTGCTGCCTTTAGTGCCTTTAACTTGGATTTGACAAGAACAAATTTGCTGCTTTAACCCAGTATACGTAATGAGGCAGCCACCTTACCCAGTACTTAGCTGGCTCAAGTCTTAACTTGGATTTGACAAGATCAACTTGACCTTACTCTTTTGATCAAGTTCAGTCATTTCGTTACATCGATTTTACACACACCTTTGCTTCCCCTCGTGAACCTTTCCTCAGATCTCCGCAGACCTTCAAGTACTAGACGATTGTCGTCTTAGTTTTCTGGGCACAAGCTTTCACTATCCCAGTTTTGTCTTAGTGTCTTGTTTTAGCCTCTGGTTTCCCTGTCACACCCAAAAGGAACGAGAAACGATCTAATCGCGTTGTATCAGTTAGTTAGTGCTCTCCGACTTGAATTATGTGATTCGAGTTTCAACAATGTTTGCTTTGATGTTGACCCTGCTCTTGAAATTCATGTTCTCAGAATCTCAGTACTCAAACAAGTAACCTATGTCAAGAGTTTTGGTCAAGTCTATCATAATTCACAACATGTGACACTCTAGGTTTTTCGGATACTCTATATCAAGAGTATTAACAAAAATTCTACTATACTTGGGAGCATATGATATATTTGGATTTTGAACCGCCAAATATTCTCGAGGATATTGTTGAAATTGCTAATATATACAAGTTGGCTAGAGAGGGATGCATTGCAGTGGCAGGCATAATGATTTTAATCTTGCAGTAATTATGTGGTTTGGCTAGGAGTGAACTAGTATTTGAGGTTGTAATGTGGGTTCAACTTTTCATGATGTTTCTGGTGTTGTTGATAAATCGAGCAGGTTGAGTTTAGGAAAAGGAGAGAAAGAAAACAAAGAAAAAGGAAGGAGTTGATCAAATGTCATGGCACACCCTTTTAAACTACTCTTTCACTTTTTTAAGTCTTCTTTAAACAACTGAGGCTTGTGTGGCTCAAATCCATATCATGCAAATTTCATGGGACATAGTTCCCTATTTGAGAGACATAACCAAAAGCTAATTGGCTAAGTAAATTGTAATAGCCAATGGTAATGACTTCCCACTGATCCCAGATCATTCAGGTGCTTGCAACATTGTGTTTGTGATGATTGACCTCATATTCTACATAACTATAGCACCACCTCAAGTATTTGATTCATTTTGTGCTCAGACATTTGTTGAAACAGTATCTCTGGTTAAAACTCAGGAAGATTTTGTTTAGCAAAAAGAAGAAAAAGGCAAAGGTGTTTTGTCAAATCTCAAATGTCATGACACACCCTTCTTCAACTACTTTCTTAACTTAAGAAACAAACCAGCATGGGACTCAATCCACAGAAACACAAATCTTAAGGGACATGGGTTCCCTATTGGAGGGTCACATCCCTTCTTTCAGTGAAAATTTTCTTTTAGGTAGATTAGATGTATGCATGTCTTACCCTACGGATCCGGCTTCTCTGCTTGGATTTTTTGTACTTAGATTTACTTGGATCCTTACAACCATTAGATTGAGTAAGGATGACATAGGTGATAAGTTGGTTGCATCATCTTTACTCAATCCAATGGATGTAAGGAATCCAAGCACAAAAAATCCATGTAGAGAAGCCAATTCCCTTACCCAAACCGCTAATTAAGCAGATCACTAGCTCCTGCTTATCCAATGTTGCATTCCCAGATATGACTCAAGCACTGTCTCTTCCCTCATTGTATTTGTGATGCTTGTGATTATTGATCAAATTCCCCATTGGATAAAACAGACACACAAAGACAACTGTATTTCACAATTATTGAAGCAAGCCCCCTTCCTGAATGGCAATAAGAATCTCAAAATTCATCTCTGCTTCAAATCAGCTCACTACTCAACAATGGGAATGGTAAGGTGTGTTGTGTTAGACTTGTCAAGTTGTCAGCTTGGCTATTGGGTAAACTCAGCCATCTCTGTCACCAACAAAACAAAGAGAGTTGAAATTTATCTTTTGAATAAAACCAAAGAAGATAAGAGTACTTTGGGATGTAGTCCATGCCTGATTTCTTCAATATGATTTGGCAAATATACTGGAAAGAAAGCAGAAGTCATGTGAAACATCAGAAGCATTTAAGCCCTGCACCCACCATTGGTCCATAGCATTGTAAATTGACTCTAGAGCAACATGAGGCATCTAACTGTAGAGCCTAACTGTACTGGTTTTTAGATTCTGAGATTCTTTCATGATATGTTTCATCAATGTGTATATATTTCTCTTCCCAACTAAAGCATTAAAGCTTTTCTGAGATGGATCATGAGTCTAAAGCTGTTTTTAAGTTTGTTGGGGATATGAAGGGTAAGAATAATGATCCTTTGGAAACCATATTTATGTTCAAGTAAGAATAAGAATAACTCAATGAGGTTCTCTTGCTTCTAAAGCTTGCCTTGTCAAATGAAAATTCTGGTGGCCAAGAGAATACAACACGCTAAAGAAAGAGCTTTTCCTATAGATTAAAAGAGATCAACAAAGGTAGGCAGTGTTTTTTTGTTCATATTATCAGTCCACAATATCTTCAAGATTAGACAGAGGGGAATATGTGTTTAGGGTACATGAAAATTGCTGGTTCCTCTATAGACTGTTACACTTATAACTTCAAAAAACCCACTTAGATATGACGATTTGTGACTTTAGCATTGAGGTGGAGTTTGGCCAAGTGTCACAAGATGCTTCATTAACCCAGGTAATTGATATAATAGAAGCTGATCATGCAAACCTTAACTCCTTCTGGGTGTTGTGTATTTTAGAAACTGATAAGCATGAATGCTTTGGAGGGTTCTATGCCCAAGGAGATGGTCTCAACTCTCAAAAGAAAGAAATTAAAGAAAGGCCTACCTACTACTGTACAAATTTGCTTTTAGTGTTCTAAAGCAGTAGCCTAGATTAAAAGAAGTGAAAATAATAAATCAGATTAAAAGCAAGAGGACAGTGTACCACAAACTTCAAAGGTTGATGGAAGTAAGAGATGTTCTTTATAAAGTAAAACCTTTTCTCTTGAAGATCTACTTCTTTAAAGCTTAATTAGGCTTATAAGGAAAAAAGAGCTCTGTTATTTGGTGGATCTGAACTTTCACAATTAAGTAGCAATTGCAGCAATCATGCATAGAAGAAAGAATTGTGCAGTGAAGCATAGAATAGAAACAATAACTATCAAATCCAAATGGGCAAGGCTTCCATTGGTTCAGGAATCTGGAATATGTGTTTCTAAAACCAGAAAGAGACAAACAGTTTAGGGCCTAGCATAATGTAAATAGTTCTTTCCAGTTCACAATGTCATGTAATCCTCCATTAGAAAGAAACTTTAAGCACACCTGTAAGATAATCAAGTTAATTAAAGTTTCAAACTTTTACTATCATCTTTACACATTGGAGAGCATTTTGAAGCTTGAAAGATTGCAATGGTCCTACAAAAACCAAAGTAATTTGCAAGCTAATCACAACCATGAAAAAGTGCAGCATGGAGTCAAAGTCTTTTGGTTTTAAACATTGTGGTAGTGATCTTAAACTGCATAACCACTGAAGCTTAACACCCTTGAAGCTCCAAATCCCATTAGTAGTTCAATACATCGGACAAGGCAATAGTTACAAAAGGGTTACCTACTACGATTAATACCTTACACATTAGTCCTCATAGTGTCATTGCTACGTACTAAAAAAAAACTAAACAAAGCTAAATCCCTTCAATCCCAAGTTTATTCTCCCCTGAAACCCCCATACACCACAAAGTCCACAAAGTCCAGCAAAAAGAAGCTTCCCCATACACCACAAAGTCCCATTCTGCCCTCACTGCACCACCAATTGTCCAAGACCTCACATGATACTGCACGCATTTGGATTTTCATCACTGAAAAATGCAAATGTATCAGAGGAATCGGAGGAACCGTAAGGATGTGGTGGGTAGGGCTGAGGAAGGGACGGCAGCGCTGGTGGAAGGTTGTCCAATTGAGAAGCTGCTGGACTAACCTCATTTCCCAGTTCCCAATGCGCATATGTATGAGTCTCAGAAAAGGGAGGTAGTGCAGCATAGCGAGCCGCGTAGCTAACGCTGGTGTGGGCTGCATGGTAGTTCATAGCAGGCATCGGAGTGAAGTATTGCTGCTGCTGCTGCTGCCTTGGCCAAGGGTTCTCATCATACTGCTGCTGCCTTGGCTGAGAAAACTCATACTGCTGCCTTGGTTGAGGATGCTCATGCTGCTGCTGCTGCCATGGGTTGTATGAGTGATCGTACACCTGACGCTGAGGCTGAGGGAAATGATATGGTGGAATAGGCATAGGTCTCTGGACACTAGGCATTGTGATCTGCACATTGGGGTGCCCTTGAGGCTGGGGATGCGGCAGAGGACCGGTCTGAGCCGGTGGTGAACCGGTGCTTGGTCCAACGCCACCAGTTTGACCCTCAGCAACATTCACATTGACATTCTGCTCCTTACCCTTCTTTTTACCGCCACCACCACCATTGCCATCAGCACCTCCACTTTTCACTTCCACAGCTTCATTCTCACCACCACCACTATGCTTTTCTGCCACCACCGGCGGTGACTGCCTTGGCAAGTTGCCGGTCTGTGCCTCCTTTATTTTCAGTCCACCGCCACAGCCGTCGCAACCCTCACAAACATTCTTGGAATTACTTGAGCTACCAACCTCAAAGTTCTTCTTGCTAACACCACCACCACACTCTTTCACCTCAACAACTTCACCCTTCACCGGCTGCTTGCCCTTGCTCTTATCTCCACCATCGCCACCGCCGCCTTGGTTTGGTTTTGTTTCCACGGAGTTTACAGCTGCTGAGGGACTCTGTTTCTCTTGGCTTTGGGGTTTACTCTGAACTTCATCTTTGGGTTTGGCTTTGGGTTCAGGCCATATCAGCTCAACATGTTTGCTTGTCTTCTTGGTCAGAGTCTTAATCATGGTTTCAGCCTCCACATTCCCAATGACCGTCACTCTTTGCTGTACAAGGTCGACCTCAGTAATGTAAACCCCTGAAACGCAGCAGAAACATTGATAAGGAACAGTAATGGAACACAGGTCATACTGAAAAGGAGTGATGAAACAGTAAACGAGCAAAACCCATCATATCAGCCATAAATAGAGTACAAGATTTTGAGTTAAAGTGCAAGCTTTCGACACATTTCACAATACCCAGATATTAAAATTTAAAGTTATGAAACCTATCTAGCACACAGTGGAAACTCCCACTTTCAAGTGGCAGTCTTGGAAGAACAGTTAAACACCCGCTTCAGAAAATCAATGAAAAGTCGTGTCAAGGTTTCAAAGTTTTAGAGACAACGCTGACGTAAAATTCAAGTAGAAACGGTGAAGAAGAAATGAGAAGCTCTACTGTACTATCTCACTAAAAAGTTGTAAACTTGCAGTACTGCATTACACAACGATTAATTCTGCTGTCTCTAAATCTTGTGTTTTGAATTATGATTGGTATCTCTTTTCCTTCAAGAAAAAGAATGGACTCAAGGACTTGAGGTTTACCATCGATTTTCTTCAAGATTTTAGAGACCTTCTTCCCGCAAGCACCACAGTGAATAAAGACCTTCAAAACCCAAGTCTGCAAAAACAGAGAAGAGATGTTAGAGACAAAGCGAAACAGAGTAAAGCAGAGGAGACATTGAAATTAGCAAAAGTAATAGTTCCTCTACTCTTTACCTTGTATCTGAGGGTTTCGGTGAAAACATCCTCAGATACTTCTTGGATTTCTCCTTGGGGTTCAGTTATTGAAGCCATTGAAGCCATGGAGGATTTGACAGAAGATTTGAGAGAGCACGCACACAAAGTGTTTGTGTTTGAGAGAGCACTCAGAGCAGAGATAACTATCACTCGGGGTTATGTTTTGGTTTTGTAAAGGACTTTCTTCACCGTTTGCTGAAAGAAAGGAAAAGAGAGCAAAGTGAGGCAAGTTGGAATGCTTCACAAAATGAGGAGGGGAGGGGCTTTATGAAGGTGACTAGGTTCTAGTGAGGTTAAGGTTAAACTCATTACACACTGGAGAATACACCAGGATCCCTTAAATTTTTGGTTCTTGGTGGGGTGGCCATGTACCATTTAGTACAGACACTAATCCAATATAATAAAAGATCTTTGTTTCAATGAAATACCTAGTTATTTTCATTTTCTAATGCACACTTTTGGACACCTATAAATTTAGGATTTGATGCTTCTGCTAGCTAACATTACTAGCATTCCTAGTTTTATAATGAAAGCTTTCTTGAGAAATGAGAGGAACAGAAGAAGGAACACCCAAGTCCCCAAAATCTCCTACTTTTTCTGTTAACTAGATTTTTAACTAACTAGATTAAGGAATTCTAGTATGGGGAAAGTTAGTTAGAGGGCAAATTTTTAACCAACTAGATTAAGGAATTCTAGTATTTAATTGGCTCTCTCTCTCTCTTTGTGGAACATAGTTGAGTAAATTCCTCCGGACGTAGGATCAATTACACACTTTGGTAATTAATATTTCAAAGACTGACAGTTTGATATATGAAATTAAGTTTTATATAACATTTTGGTACTCTATGTTGACTTTTTTATTAAATATAAAAGGTAAATTTGATATTTAAGTATAATTTATAAAAATCAACATTTTCTTAATTTTTGAGTTAAAAACATGCATTTTTTTTTTTTTAGTTATGTTAAAAACATAAATTAAGAAATTCAATTGTGTTGACGTAAACACTCACAAAATTAATTTGCAAAGCTATATCTAATCAACCAAATGTATTATTGTGGATGTTTAAATCACAAATACTAAATTTCCCGAATAAAATGACAATTATTTTACCTTCAACGAAACCAAAAAGTTTAATTCATATTTTTTCTTTTGACAAAAAATTAGTTCATATTTATTTTCTCCCAAAAGATAAAAAAAATGATGAATATCAATATGATAACTAATAGCGTTAAATATATAACACTCGTATTTTTAATTTTATGTTTATAAATAATATTTAAATGTCAATTTTACCATTTACATTCAATAAATAAGTCAACATAAGTACCATAGTATCATATAAAACTTAATTGTATGTACCAAACTGTCATCTTTGAAACGCTTTATACAAAAGTGTTCAATTGATCATACGTCAGGTATCATATGAGCAATTTACCTAACATATATAGTTAAATCAAAATCTCAGTTTGAGTTTTATATTACTCTGTTGGTTATTGAACTTATTGTTTAGTCTAATGTACAATTTTATGACACGATAAAGATTGAAACTTTTTAAACCTAGGTTGCTTAATTTGGTCTGAGACTCTGAATGTGCTGTAGGGAAGAACTTTCCAATTAGGAAGCATTCTGAATAAAGATTGGCCTTTATTAACTGTTAAGATCAGTGGTTGTGTTTCTTCTGTAGCAATTTTTTGGCTATAATTAATTTGTCAAAGTTTATCAGAAAGCAAGAAAGTAGCATCTTTGAATGAATACTTATAATACAGAGCTTCATAATTTAGTAACTACCAGCTTCATTATATTCTATTTTGCAGATTTGCAGCTATTCAAGTTGGAAAATTTTGATGAATAGAATAAATTGATGGAATTTTGAATGATATTCTTACTGATTACATGTATATATACCCTAAATATCCTAAAAATATAAAAAGGGATGTATAGTTAGGGTGGAACTAAAAGTTCTCTTTGTGGAAATCAAACTTGGTCTCTGTTTTTTCTGGAAAAGTCTTGAGCTAGCCTCTTTAATTCACCAACTAATCCATGTGCACCACAATAAAACACTCCTGCATCAAAAGTACAAGAAAAAGAAACTCAATATACATCACATTCATCATAAAAGAAAAACGGGTGCTTAATATTTGAGAAATAAGGAGTAAATGCATTATATACATTCATGGGATAAACAATCATATCAGACATAAAATCTAGACGTGTTTGCTCACAATTTTAACTTTAAAAAACGATTAGATTATTCGATGAATTTCTCTGTATTATTTTTAACTTATCTATTTATTTCTAGTCGAGTATTATAAATCTCGAATTACATGAGTAAAACATGCATGTCATAACTATGTCCAATTGTACATGACTACATCTGGGATCAACTGTATACCTCGACTTACAAAACAAAGCAAGTAGAAAGTATATATTTCGAAGTTAAATACCGCAAACCAATTTTTCTTTTTCTTTTTCTAGAATTATGACCTTAGGGATAAGAGAATTAGAGTATGTAGTAGTAGTACTTACCAACTCTTTGATCAGGGTGCTTGACAGCCACATGCTTATAAACATTACGCCAATTCGGTCTAGCAAAATGTGTCTTCACTCTGGTTCCTGAAACTACATCCACACCATTTTTGGCATGGTTTATGGATTGAAGCATAGTAATCAAAGCTGATCTAGCATCTCCTTCTTCATAAACACTGGTGCAGTAGTTGTGAAGCTCGATCACGCCATCTAGGTCATTTTCGGCCACTTCATTCATCACACCCCTAAACCACTCGAAAGAACCTTGCTCTCTTGTGATCCAGTAGAAATAAGCTCGTCTTGTTGCAAAAGTAGACTTTCTTTTAACACCATTTTCTACCAACATTTGAGCTTCAAGTTCTTTCTGTCGCTTAATGTTGTTGAGAACATCTTTGAGTATGCTTATTAGTGGAGTTGCTCCAATTCCAAGTCCTACAAGTAGGATAACTTCATAGTTTTTGTAATCTTGTGCTGGTGCACCATATGGACCATCAATAAGAAGTCTTGGCATCCTGTTAGATGATCGTGTATGCTTAGATTACTTTCAGGAACAAACAATAATGTTTACATCATGCATTTGGGTACTTAAATGTAAGTGCTACAAAATAATTTTACCTGGTATGGATATTTGGTTGTTCAATATCAGCTCTTAGAAGGCCACTGTGTTCTATAGAAGGAGGTTGACAAACCTACAGTGTTCATCATAAGCCAAAACTGACTCATATGTAAAATATCAGAATGTAGTTCTACTGCATAATTGAAACTGAGGTTATATTTTACAATTGTAAAAAGGTTTGAAGTTTCATAAAAGAGCTATGAGCTATTTTATCTATGTTGATAATAATCGGATGAGAGATAAATAGCAGTATATTATCTATTTGAATTCAAATTCGTATTGGTGAAGTCATTAGGACACAGATTGGATTAGGACAAGTTGTTTGACAGTTTCTTGATGGAAGAAACAGTTGAATAACTGTCATGAAATGTCTGCGACAGTTTTTCATGACAGCAAGCTTATATAAGCCAATTGATCCCTTCTAGAGCACAAGAAACATTCTCATATATTTGTCCCATCAAACAAACTGAGTTTATGCAGAAGTGAATCTGGAAGAAGATCAATATGGATACTGGAATCAAAAACACCAGTTAGTATTTCTAACTGATATACATTTGATCTAATATCTGTCATAATATATATATGCTTATATACTAAACTGTAAAGTTCATTCTAACATCATATGCTCAAGACATTGATCAATACTGTAGATTATGCAAAAATTTAAGTGAATTTTATTACCTGGGAGAATATGTATTTGAGCTGAGATGTCCAATCACCCAACGTGCGAATATGAACACTTAGATAATCGTCTCCAGGAGCTGAAGTAATCGAAAAGGGATGCCTGTAATACATGTTAATCATTATGAATTAAGATGATAACTATAGGTACAAGTCTATTATGATTGCATTTTAAGCAAAAGAATAAATTTTTTTTTTTGACAAATCCAAAACTTAGTACAAAAAATTAATGATGACAAAGTACCATTGAAATGGGGAAATAGCAGAACAATTTATGTAAATGTACTGTCCACTGGTGTATTTTAGTCCCTGTGGTTTAGACATATGCAGTGCCAAAACATTTCCGGGGTAAACAGCGACCTGGAAAATATTAGAATTCAAGAAATGAAGTACAACTGTAATTTACCTTTCCAATAAGAAATAAGTGCATCAGCTATTGCTGGAAAGAAATTAAACAACTTTAATTTCCACACAGTAAATTATACCTTTAAGATCTTCACAGTTTCATAGCCAGACCTGAAGGCACGAAGTAAGCGCTCACATGCATACATTAGTACTGGGAAAGTTAGATACATCCATGTCTGCAATGACCATTCATGAAAAATATCATGTTATGAAATCATGAGGCAGAAAGTATCAAAGGGCATTGCCATATATAAGCTTTGCTTCACTGGAATAGTACAATAATTTGAAATAGCACTTACTGTTTTCTTGTCCCAGTTCTTGGAGAGGTAGAGAAAGTATCCATGGACAATAAAGAGGATGTACACTATGACAAAGAGGTGGTGTGAGTACCAAAACGCATTGAAGCCAGTGAGTTTCTTTAGGGTTTTAGGGAGGTTTCTTAGGCGATTGCGACGGAACCATGGTTGAGCCAATGTGTATGCAACTAGCATTAGTGCCACCATAACCACCCCAGTCCAGCCTTCAGTTCCCTTCACAAACCACCAGTAGTCATTTGGTCGTTTTTGGCCGAAAAATGGCTTCATCTTGTTGTATTGATCGTTGGTAGAGTGTAGTAGCTTGGGGAAGTCGCATGTAAGATGGGAACCTGCATGTAGACCGACCCCGATTGCAATCCCAAACGCGATCACCTAATGCAAAATGTGATTAGCAAATACGTTGAGTGGATACGATCAAATGAAAATATTCGTTTTCGAGGTCTTGGTTCTGTTTGTTGCATCAAAATGATGATCATATAGAGATTGATGAAAGAGTATGAAACAGTAGCTCAACACAAGTTTAGCACCTTACCTTATGAAAGTTGATGTTGTCATCAAAGGGAACTACACCCCCTAGCTTGGTCTTGCTTCTTAGCCAAGTAATTGTATTTCTACATACTGGTAGAAGAATCAGAGCCATGTTGAACTTTAGGGTCTCAGCTCCACCTTTTGCAACGCACACACAGTAGCCCATTATATGGTAGACTTCCCTATGTCTATACTGAACGAATTTCCAAGCAAAGAGGCTCATGCATATCAAAAACCATAACACAATGACCCAAATCCGCCTCCAATTGTCCACCACAAAGTAGGACAGCCGCCGGCACCACCGCCTTATAGGGTTGTGCTCTTTGGTCGGAATCAGCAACCGGCTCTGAATGTGGCTATCTGTTTCCAGGTTCGAAGATTGGGTTGGGCCCGAGAGAAGTAGCATTTCCAAGTTGTACAGCTGCAGTACAGGCCCAACTTCTGGTAATAGAAAAATAATTAAAAGGAAATTGAATAAATAGATACAAGACTGACATCAATATATCCAAGGTTGTCATGGTCAAGCTCTTCCATGATCAGTGCTGCATATTCCTCAGCTTGTTCAAGAACTTTTGACAGATTATTAGCAGAGGCAGTTAAGGTAATAATCTGCACAGCAAAATAAATACATAAATAATTGTTGAAACTTTTCCTTTGAAAAACACATAAAAATATTTCAGAAGACGTACGTCTTTCCAAAGAATTCACCCACCTCTTTCACCTCTTCTTCTGATATTCGACCATCTGCATTTTTATCCACCCTGTAACATATGTACCATTAATCATATGTGTCATGCATGCTAGATAGAACAAATGGAAAACACCAAAAGAAAAAACTAAATTAAATTTCCTAGAATTGTAGTCAAGAATCAACTATATATAGAGATTATAATTAATATTTATATATATATATAATGTGGGTCAGTGATCAAAATGTCGTCTATGTTGAATATAAATTCATCCGTGATCACTATATGATTATAACAAATACACTCACTCTATTACTATCAAGAACTTCCAAATAGTTCAAGCTTATCGATCTACATATATATGTCGTCTATTAAATTATAACATGTAATGGAATAGCATGATAACAAAAAGATATTATATATGACAGATGGGCTGCACATGAAGCTAGTAGGCACTCCAATAATGTATTGCCATAGTGATGTACATGATAGCAAAATCCAAATCGTATTATTTGGTCAGACTAAACTATTAAGGAACGAATGATCGATCTCACATGTCAAAGAAGGTTTGAAGCCTGGCATTGAAGCTGTGATCTGAAATTTGTTCCCAAAATTCTCTCAACTCTTCCTTGGTCACACAACATGATGTTATTCCTCTCCGACGAGCCAATGCATCAAACAACTCGCACGCAAACTCACTCGACTCCTTCATCCCTAATAGCAATAGCACAACAAACAAAATCAGTAATCTATTTCTCATATATTGTTTTGACAAGATTACATTTCAAACTACTTCTTCACTCACCTATGCATTGAGCAAAGACCGATTTAGGAAGACTTCCATCGACGGCCAACTGATCGAACCTCATTTCAATCTCTGGCCAACCTTCACTGCACACATTTTTGGTCATGAACTTGAGTCCCTTAAGGGCACGAGCAACACCCGGCTTGGTTGGCCTGTCGACCTTCTTGAAGCTCAAGGAAGACTTCATGCGCTTCAGTTCATGCGAAACTTTCTTGAGTTTAAAAGAGAGTTGAGAAGCAAGAGATGGTCTTCTCTCAAACCTCTCCGACGTCGAATCAGGCTGATCAGCTCCTCTGATGTTCCGAAGCACAAAGGTGTCGTCGTCGCAAACATCCAGTGTCACTTCCACATAGTCCCGATCGTCTCCTACGAACCTTGCGCTTCTGTTGCTGTTGCTCCTCATCTTCTTGCTGCTGGTCACTAGTGGGCCGCTGTGCCCGACCCGTCTGCTCTCCGTTTCCGGCAGAGGGTTTTCTTGAATCTCCATTGCTAGATATTTGGAATAACCAGTATTCTCAAAGCAATGAAATGTGATTGTTTGGACTGGAAATTTGTGAGGGGCGCATGAGAGGGTTTATAGTGAGTGGAATGGGAGAAGTCAAAGAGAGAAACCAGGGGGCGCATGGTGATTGTTCATTGATGGATTATGGAAAAAGACTATATGCTTATAATATATTGGAGTGGTTAGGATTCAATTTAAGTGGATCTTCATATCCTGCAAAACAATGGCCCCAAATTGAAAGACGTCAAAGCCAGAATGTGAGAATGAAAGCTGAGACTTTGAATCCTAAACTTGACGATGAGAAAACTATACAGTATGTAATCTGGAAATTTTAATTTCATGGTGATTGATAATTAGTTCGTAGATCAGGCCATTCAGCGTTAAATAGCTGTTTTGGCTGTTGGTACGTTGATATCATTTGACCGTATGCGACATATTGTTTACTCGTTTGATCATGACAAGTTTACTAAATCGTAATGGGATCGAAAAAGAATGGAAGAGATGAAGAATGGGAGAGAGAATGAGTCATTACCAATCATTTGTTTACTTGTCACATGGAATCAGAATCACTGTCATTGATTTTCATTCATATATTAAATAATTACCACTAACTACATAATTGTCACTCTAATTACTAATAGCAGGATCCCATTTTAGTTTCCCATGAGCCAACTAATAGTAACGGGACCTTTAGCCCGTTCAAAACATTATGATGAAAATACCCCTACAGACTCATTCTCCTCTTGATCTTTCAATTCCATTTCAGAGGCTCCAATCGACGACTTCCCTTCACTCTCCTCCTCCTCCTCCGCCGACGCTGATGACTTCCTCACTCTCCTCCTCCACCGACGCCTTTCCTTCACTCCCCCACCTCACCGCCTCACTCAATCCCCCTCTGAAACCCTAAACCCTAATTGACTTCGACTGGAGGCGGTGAGCGGCAAGCGGCGCAAGGTAGCGAACGGCGAGTGGCGCGGCAGAGAGGCCAGGGACGCGATGCAGCAAAATCAGATGGAGTTCGAGTTCAAGGTCTCCATGTTGCTCGCAACTTTGGCGATCCCGATGCTCGTCTGGGATAGTGACTTCAAGGACCTTGACAGCTCCAATTGTGCTCGTGTTCCGATCGTGCTCTAGATCTGCGGCGAAGCTCTGACGCGTCGGATCGGCGGTTAAATCAGGTTTATTGGAGGAGAAGGGGGCCAATTGGTTGGTGTGGAAGCGCCACACGGTCGAGGTCTTGCAGGTTCTGGCTGCGGTCGTCGTCGGTGGCAATATCTCTGTCTCTGTCTCTCTCTCTGAGTTTGTGTGTCGATTTGATTTTGTGTGTTGGAGTTTTGTGTGTTGGTTATAGTTGAGATCTGATTCTTGATTACTGAGGCTCAGTGGTATTGAAGCCCGGCGGAGGACGGCGGAGCTTTTGAGGCTCAGTGGTATTGGTAGCACGGCGGATGACTGCAGAGTTTCTGAGGCTTAGTGGTATTGAAGCGTGGTGGAGGACGGCAGAGGTTCTGAGACTTAATGGTATTAAAGCACAGCGGAGAACGGCGGAGGACGGCGGAGCTTCTGAGGCTCAGTGGTATTGAAGCGCGGCGGAGGACGGCTGAGGACGGTGGAGATTCTGAGGCTCAGTGGTATTAGGTTGATATTTGAGGTTCAGTAGCATTAGAAATACATAGTTTTGGTTATTTATTTTTTTGCCTCAAGGAGAGTAATTTTGTAATTTATGAATTAACAGATTCTGTTAATTTTGGATGGAAACTTGCTGATGGTAATTTTGAAAACTAATCTTGCTATTGGTAAATATGAACACCAAATTGTAGTTATTGGTAAAAAAACTCTTCATATATTTACAATTATATAGGAATGCGAATCATAATTCATTCAATGACGGAAATACCCTTAATAATTTTGTGTTTTTAGTTTAGCATGAAAAATCCAAGAACAATTTTGGAAGAAAAAAAAACCATTCAACCCTCTTACGGAATCAATACTGTATCGATGGTTTGAAATTGAAACGGAGGAGTGACTCTTGATCTTAGGGTGGGACCCACACAACACTCCATTCCGGATGGAGAAGTAAACGCACAATATTGAAATCAATCTTTTGATTCCGATTAGGGTGAGGTAATAGAGATGAAAACTACAGATCATCGATTTCATTGGGATAATTAATCCGATTTAGTGTAACATGTAGATAATGGTTTGAGCCGTGACATCCTTAGCTTCTTCTAATAATATGGACTCAATGAAAAAGATGGGAGTAATGGGCGATGATGTGTGGATGTGGTTTTTTTTTTTTTTTTTCTAGAATGGTGCGGCATTATCTTAGCTTTCTAGCTATATTTGTCCCAAATCACTTGAAGCAAAAAAATTCATCAAAGGTGAAATTGGAGGATGTATTTTGTAAGATTCAAAGTAGAACAGAGACTACAACTGCAGCTCATCTACAACCTGCATAAGAACTCTTATTCGTATATGTTTGAATCATAGCGAACATTTGAACAAATAATATTGTTTCGTAATATCGGAAATTGACGTTTCATTCAAAGTTTATTAATGATAATCAATTATTTGAAAATGAGATTTATATAGTATAGTAGTGAAATTGTGGTACGTGGATATGGCTTTGCTTCATGTCAAATCATATGGTCAAACGCTTGACCCCATGACATAGAAGTAGAACGTTAACATATTCATAAGGCAGAAAATGGACCTCCTAAATTATGGTATTATACTATTATAGACACTTAGACAGTCATATTCAACATAATGACGTATCCAACAGTTTAGGTTGCAGAGGTTCCTGAATTTAATTGCATGTATTGATATCAGCCCCTTTACAACATTTTTAAACTCTGCTTTCTGCTCCATCCTGTACCGGCAGCCTCGTATGTGTTAGTACGTGAGTATTATGCTCTTCTAATTATGAGTTTTATTTATATATTAGTGCTTCGTGAGAAAAGACCAAATCGCGGGTACATAATCGAGTAAAAATGGTGATCGAAGAAGATAGTACGTAGTGCCAGCTACAAGATCAATAGATCATCATCATACTAACCATGTCAGTAGAAGAAGGATGCGCAGCCTCTCTGACTCCCTGTTTGGAGGAAAACCAGTCAAATTCTCGGGCAATTAAGTACGTAGTCTTTGTTGGACTTTTCCGAGCAAAATATTATCCAAAATTAAGCAGGACATGATTACTGAAGATCGAAGAAGAAGAAGCTAAGCAGAAGAAGTAAAAGCTGCATAATTATGAATGTGCATGCGTGGTCTGAAAAATCATCGGAGAGATTATACAAGTGCGCTGTCGAGTTTGACACTTTGACGTGTGTGTATATATATATATATGAAAATATTAGATAGAACGAGTATACAATATAAACATAAATATTCAGCGGAAGAAATTGAATATAGCAACAAAATAAGTAACTGTATTAATTTGATACTGAGTTACAAATTTTCTGTCAACTACACAAGTTGAGGTTGCAACGGAAGATTATAACAGAAGACTACACAAGTCTTGATCTTCTAGACACCAAGTCCACACAATACTAAGGACACTAAGTCCACACTCAAATCGACACTAAGTCGCAAACACAGTTCTTAAGTATATTAAGACACACTGTATCGAACAACTATCCCTTGTTCAACTCTTACTGCCTACTGTATCAATAACCAACACAGTGGACAACTATAGCTATCTAAGCTATCTCAACTCCGAACAATACGAATATAGAGCCTTCTGTATCTCACACAACTAAACTTGTGTTTATTTGATTCTCTCCGAATGATGCTCTGTGCTCTCGTCTCTCTGTGTCTCTTCTATTCTGTACCTCTTCTTCTCTCAAACCTACTGCTTCTATTCCTCTCTCTTTCTGTCTTCTGTGTGTATGTAAGCAGACCCCCATCACACACACACATATATATATATATATATATATATATATATATATATATGTATTTAATCCGGCAGCTTCTCCTAACTTTCTTGGCAATCAAGTAAAGAGAGTCCATCAAGTAAAAACTACTTGATAGTCACGCCAATGCACCTGAAGTAGTAATCAACACAGAGAAGAAAAGAATTACAGATAAACTAGGGAACAACCTCTTGATGCAGTAATCAACTAAGTCTTGATTAACAAGAGAAGTCCACGTTTATCATCATCCAATTCAGTAATAGATCCCTAGACAAACTAGGTTTCTACAATCCTTTTTCGTCTGCACAATTACGTCAAGTATATCAATCTCCTCAGAAACCTGTCCCGCGGTTCCAGCAAGAGCAGACTTCAAGTCAGAATCAATCTTCAATTTGATAAGGACACCCACAGTTTCCGAGCTGCACTAGGAAACCTTCTTTCTGCTTTCCGAGTCCTCCTGAACCTAAACAATCTTTGTGCAGGAGTAATCCATGGATGGACAACACATATCTTCAATATATATATATATATAAGAAACGAGGCTTATCAATTATACATGTATGCATGTTTTTCAACTCTACGGGATTTGGGGTCCGAATCAGTTCTATCTGCATTTCACCAACTGCGATGGCCAAATCAATAACATGGATGCGATCACTGAATGACATAGAGTTGCATACAAGACTAGAAACAAGCTCCCATCATAGCATAGGACTGGCATGTGCCATTTTGTTTTTGTTTTTGTTTTTCTTGGCTAAAGCATATAACCTTTTGTTATCGTTGAGTTCCTCTGAGGCTACAAATAAGGCCACAGTAGAAGTCAATTCATTTGTGCTGCAACCCTAGATTAACCAAGCCGGCCTCTTGCTGCTATAGATATGAAGGCCGTCTAGCTAACCCCGAATCATTCATATTCTTGTCTGGAATTCCAAAACAAAGGGACCCTAGAAATTTTGGCTGCTCGTGGGATATGTACATGGGCTGAGATCTCTTTAGGATTAATGGGATCAAGTTAGCTAGAGGCTCCGTATATTATAACGGACCATCTTCTCGACCATTCAATAATGGCTTTTAATCTTTCATGTAATTCATATATAAAGCTAAAGTTTCAATATAAATGAATCTATTGTTTAGTTTGACATTGAGGTGAAGATACTCAAATATTGAAAAAGTGAGTTACAAATAAGCAACATTAGACATGATTTTTAAAATCGTGGTTTTTTTAACTAAATTTTATAAATAAGCATTTCATAAAAAATTTACCAAATACATAATTTGTTCATAATAATGATTATAAATGCTTATTTATCTCAAAACTCAATACCAAACTAAGTCGTCCAAATTTATTTGAGAATAAGGACTAGCTAGCTAACTTGTTTTCAATCGGATGTGTATTTGTATCAATTTTCCGTTCTTGCCAAAGAAGAATATTAAAATAATAATAGTCAAAATGACTGGATAAATTACCACGTGGCAGGATTTTAAAGAAACACCGGGAAGATCCAAGTTAAATTCTAGGGTTTGAGTCGGAGTGGTGCAGTCCAATTGCAGTGGGAGATCGATCATTGCATACAATTTCACTCAGAATGATAGTGATGATCAGCCCTACACGTACCCCTGCAATAGCTCTTTTCCAAATTCACCAACACTAGCGCTTGAAGACCAACAATATCGGGAAAAAATGGAGATAAAGAATAGGAATTGATCGACCATGGCAATAGAGCCACGCAGACCAATGTGTTTAGCCATGAGGAAGAAATCAGTGCTATGCAATTGACTAAGATCAAGGAAACAGCTGAGGCTTGGTTAAGAAAAAATATGAGATATCATCATCATTACTGTGCCAGTTAATGTATACCTGATTATTTTCCTCTCTAATATATTTAGTTATTTAGATGTTATGTTTGTGGTTTAATGATTTTTTCTTTGATTACTTCTTGTAGCTTATAATTTCAACAATGCAGATGTCGACAAAATTGCCGGGCTCAAAGAGGAGACACTAATATAATCAAAGAGCCCCACGGCTGCGGCAGTGCGACCACTGCCCTATGGTCTTGACAAGATTAAGGAAGAAAAGGACGTGCGTACATATTTGGTTTATGATCTTGGCGGTGGTACGTACATTTGATATATATGTTAGCATCTATAAATACCATTGATGATGTCGAGATCGATCGAGGTGAACTCCACGAGCGGACACACCCATTTGGGAGGAGAGGAATTCGACCAAAGAGCTAGTAGTGAACTCTATCAAGAAGAAGTATAACAAAGGCTAATTGACAAGGAGAACTAGGCTCTCTGGAGGCTACGCAAGGAATGTGAGAGCGAGGGCCAAGAGACCCCTGAGTTTCCCCCACCAGTTCCCTGTGGAGATTGGGTATTTTTTATGGTGTTGATTACTCGGAGACATCTCCGTTTGAGGAGTTGAACACGGATTTATTCAACAAGACCATGAGGATGAAGAATAATCAAGGTACTGTGTTTTCACACACCTTTCTCATTGATATTGATCAGATTATATACAAGTCTAAAGTTCTGCTATTACAGTTTAGATCCTAGTATTCTGTGATTACAATTAATACAATATCCCTCTGATTGAGCAATCAACATTTACACAATCAATCAGCTTTCAATGCAAAGATTATGAATATAGACTTGAATGTAGAGGAGTGATTCTAGGAATTAACTTGAATGTTTATCACCCCCCCCGCAAGCTGATAGTCCGCTGCCGGAGTGGAAGCTTGGCCAGAATGTATTGGAAGCGAGCAGCTGACAAACCTTTGGTAAATATATCAGCGAGTTGGTCTGTTGAAGAGACATAACCAACTTTAAGTTCGTGCCGGACAACTTTCTCTCTAATATAATGGTAATCAACTTCAACATGGCGTGTTCTTGTGTGGAAGACTGGATTGGATGCTAGGGAAATGGCACTGATGTTATCACACCATAACATGGGAGCTTGAAGGGGAATTCCCAGGTCACGAAACAAAATACGGAACCAGGAGAGATGGGCAGCTGTATAAGCGAGTTGACGGTATTCGGCTTCAGTGCTGGAACGAGAAACACCATTTTGCTTCTTGGAACTCCAGGAGACCAGATTGTTGCCTAAGTAAATGCATGTTCCACCGGTAGAGATTCTAGTATCAGGATCACCAGCGTAATCAGAGTCACTGTAGCCTGTTATATGGAGAGAGCTTGGAGTGTAGAATAAACCATGGGTTGGTGTGGATTTCAAGTATCGAAGAATACGCTTAACCGCAGTCCAATGTTCAGTAGTAGGAGAATGAAGAAATTGGCAAACCTGATTTACAGCATATGAAATATCAGGCCGAGTGAGTGTTAAATATTGAAGTGCTCCCACAACACTTCGATACTCAGTGCCATCAGAGAGAGGAGTGTCATCATGAATACTCAACCGCTTATTGCTGGATGGAGTAGAAACAGGACTGACATCAAGCATATTGGTACGATGAAGCAGGTCTAGTGTATACTTAGTTTGAGTAAGACTCAGACCTTTGGAAGATCGTTCAGCCTCAATACCCAAGAAATAGTGCAAAGGCCCCATATCTTTCATCAAGAAAAGAGTGCGCAATTTGGATATGATGGACTGAATATGAGTAGTATGTGTCCCTGTTATCAAAATGTCATCAACATAAATTAACAAAAATGTCTTCATATTCCCGGATTGATACATGAACAAGGAGGGATCAGCGTGTGATGACATAAACCCCAATTCTTCCAAGAACGCTGTAAAACAAGAAAACCAAGCACGGGGTGCTTGTTTGAGCCCGTACAAGGAGCGTTGCAATTTGCACACATGATTTGGATATTTGGAATCAACAAATCCTTGAGGTTGCTGCATATAGACATCTTCAGACAAATAACCGTGCAGAAAGGCATTTTGAACATCCAGTTGCCGGATGGACCAGCCATAGGAAACTGCAATGGCTAATATCAATCGAATAGAAGAGTGTTTAATTACCGGACTGAATGTTTCGCCATAGTCAACACCCTCTTGTTGGCGGAATCCTTTGGCCACTAACCGTGCTTTGTACCGCTCCACACTACCATCTTGTTTCCTTTTTATGCGATAGACCCATGTGTTGGGCAGCACATTCATGGATGGAGAATGAGGAACCAATTTCCATGTACCTGCTTGGAGAAGAGCATCAAATTCAGTACGCATAGCAGCGCGCCATTCGGATTGTTTGGCTGCTTGGGTATAACAGGATGGCTCAATGTCATGAGTGATAGAAGTGACAGCCATGGCATATTTTGGGTTGGGTTTCACAATCCCACGCTGGCTTCTGGTGACAGGACACAGAGGTAGAATAGGTGCAGGAGGTGGTGGGGGTGTTGGAGACGCTGGGAAGGGAGGGGATGATGGGAGGGGAGGGGATGATGGGGGTGGTGGTGGGAGGGTAGGAGACGACGGCGGAGGAGTCGGCGAAGGTATAGAGATGTTTCGGAGGCGGCGTTGATATTGAAGGAGAGGTTGATTAGATTGAGGAGCCTGGAAAGAGAGAAGAGGTTGATTAGATGGAAGAGGGTGAGATGTGATTGGTGGTGATTGAGGTATATGGGGGAGTGAAGACGTGAATGGTGGTTTTTGAACAGAAGAAGGAGGCCTATTATGTGGAAGACAAGAGGGAGAGTGATTATGTGAGGATAAGGTTTGTTTGGGATTGGTTGAAGTAGTAGTTACTGTGGTAATAGTGATAGGTGGAAAAGTTGTTGATGGAGAAGCCTTTGGAGAAGTCGAAGTGGCACCGGATTCTTTGAAAGGAAAGGAAGACTCATCAAAAATAACATATCGGGAGAGATAAACCCGACCAGTAGAGAGATCAAGACATCTATATCATTTGTAGTTTAAAGAGTACCCTAGAAAAACACATTTAGTGGAACGAAAATCAAATTTATTTTTATTATAAGGTGTGAGATGAGGAAAACATGTGCACCCAAAGGTGCGGAGAAAAGAAAAAATTGGAGAAGAGCTAAACAATTTTTCATAAGGAGAAGAGAAGTTTAAGACTCGAGTTGGTAGGCGATTGATAAGGTAGAGAGCCGTATGTAAAGCCTCAACCCAATAAGATTTTGGAACAGCAGAATGAGCAAGAAGGGTTAGGGTGGTTTCGACAAGATGACGATGTTTGCGTTCCGCCAATCCATTTTGTTCGGGATGATGCGGACATGAAAGACGGTGATGGATGCCTTTGTCAAGAAAGAATTGTTTAAAAAGATTACTTGTGTATTCACCACCACCATCAGATTGAAAGATTTTTATTTTTCTTGAAAATTGATTTTCAATATAGGTAAAAAAGCCAACAAAGATAGAATAGACTTCAGATTTGCGTTTCATTGGAAATATCCATGCATAACGAGAAAAATCATCAATGAAAACAACATAATATTTGAAGCCTTGAATGGAAACATGGGGAGAAGTCCATACATCACTATGTATTATTTCAAAAATAGATTGAGTGACAGATTGAGATAATGGGAAAGGTAATTTTGTGGACTTGCCCAATGGACATGAGTGACATTGGGACAAATTATTATTGGACAATAAAAGTTTAGAGGAGAGACGCCTAAAAATATTGCTAGAAGGATGACCTAGTCGAGTATGCCACACATCGGCAGTGACCCGTTCTGTAGAAAATGATGTAAATAGACTTGATGTATGAGAGGACGATGGACTTTGTGTAACGGGATAGAATCCTTGACTACTCCGACCCTTCAAAAGCGTCCTCCTGGTGTGTAGGTCCTTCACAAAGAAAATATTTGGAAACATTAGGATATAACATGAATTATCATAAAGTAATTTATGGGCGGATAGAATATTAGCTGAAGATTGGGGGCAATAAAGAACATCACATAAGGTAAGAGGAGAAGTAGAGGACGGAAGAGAGGAGTTTCCAACTTTAGAGATTTGCAAACCTTGACCAGATACGACGCCGCCGACAGTGTCGGATCCATGGTAGGACTGAGAGTTGTTGAGGACAGTTGGGTCATTGGTGATATGGGTGTTGGAGCCTGTATCCAGCAACCAAGCAGAGGAGTTATGAGGAGTGGCTGTGCCAGCAGCCATGGCAGAGAGACGAGAGCTTGGGGTGCGGCCCTCATAGGCGAGGTTCAGGCGCTGAAAGCAGTCAAGAGCAATGTGACCATTCCTATTGCAAATCTGACAAGGACCTCGAGGTTCATTACGGGGGAGAGGAGCCGGACCTAGGATCGACCCACCACGGGATGGAGGACGAGAGCTGGAACCTCGACTGTAGGTAGAAGGCCCAGAGAAGGCACCACGACCTGGGGTTGGAGGACGGCCACGATAAGAGCCTTGAAAGTTGCCTCGACCTCGAGATCCACCATGGGGAGAGCGGTGGGTGACAAGAGCAGTGGGTAGAGCATCCAGACCTGCCAGGTTTTGATTGTTAATCCGATTTTCAGCGCTCAACAATAGAGCCTCAAGAGCATCATAGGAGATAGGCGTGTCCCTTGCTTGTGCAGCACTAATGGTATTTTCAAACAGGGGACCAACATTGTTCATGATTATAGAGATGAGATCGGAATCGTCCACCGGGTGTCCCGAGAGGGCAAGAGTGTCAGCAACGTGGTTGATCTTGTCCAGGTAGTCTGAGATTGAGAGGTCTCCCCGTGTGGTACGAAGAAGTTGGCTGCGAAGCTGGAGGATTCGATTCTGGTTCGTGGAGGCATAGCGACGAGCCAAGGAGGCCCATGTAGTTTGAGAGGAGAAGGAACGAGCCACCGTGGCCAGGACAGAGGGAGTGAGCGACCCATTAATCCACCCAAGGATCATTTGGTCAGTGGCAATCCATTCTTCATAGGCAGGATTTACTCTATCAGTCAAAGTGCCGGTTGGGTTGAGAAAAAACGCGGTGGGACAGGGTCTGGTGCCATCCACGAAACCCATCAGATTTCGACTCTTGAGGAGTGGGGTGATTTGGGCAAGCCAGAGCGAATAATTAGTACGATCTAGCTTGATGGTGAGGAAATTGGAGATGGTGGTGGTGGTGGTTTGGGTGGGAGGTGCAGGATTTGGTGTTGGATCAGAAGTGGGGTTGGTGGTTTCATTGCTGGGAGTTTCGTTGTTGGCATCGATGTTGTTGGGGGAAGATTCATTGCTAGGAATTTCGTTGTTGGCCATTGAGTAGGGAGGGAGGGCTGGAAAAGAAAAGAATAGAATTGGATAGAGATTTGTCGTTAGACTGTGGCTCTGATGACCATGAAGAATAATCAAGGTACTGTGTTTTCACACACCTTTCTCATTGATATTGATCAGATTATATACAAGTCTAAAGCTCTGCTATTACAGTTTAGATCCTAGTATTCTGTGATTACAATTAATACAATATCCCTGTGATTGAGCAATCAACATTTACACAATCAATCAGCTATCAATGCAAAGATTATGAATATAGACTTGAATGTAGAGGAGTGATTCTAGGAATTAACTTGAATGCTTATCAGAGGATACTGGAAAAAAATCTGCAAGATGCAGGACTGAAGAAAAAGGATATTCATGAGATTGTGCTTGTTGGAGGGATTTTTGAAATTCCGAAGGTGAAGCCGTTGTTGATCGATGGACTTGTTTGACAAACAAGGTTGTTTAGGCCTCCAATTGCGTATGCTACAAGGTTTTGATTGCAAGGTTCTGCCAATGCGTATGCCACAAACATTAGCATCACCATCATCGTAAACTACCACATGCATGGAAAAAGATGGATGAATTATTGGTAGCTGCTTTGTGTACAGTTACTTCAAAGGTTAGTATCGGCTACGTTATGTTCATTCATTTGTTTAATTAGTTCCTACACTACCTTTATACTTCAAAATTTATACAAATTAGCTGAAAATTTTCCACGAGTCTGTTTTTGCGATGAGATTTAAGAAATGAAATAACTCGAATATTTGGAGCAAATTACAAGTAAACCGACAGGCAATTCTATCCCTTTTACATTGACCAATTGAAAAATGACACTACCAGTTTTGACAGAATAGTCGACGAAAAAAATTTCGTCGGCTATTCAAAATTTTTGTCGGCTATTCCTTCTACCGACGAAAATTTCGTCGGCTATAAGTCGTCGGTAAAAGCCCGTCGGTAAAACTAATGGCCGACGAAAATAACGAAATCGTTGCCCATTCCAAAATTATCACCGACGAAAATGAATTTTCGTCGGCTAAACCTTGGCAAAATATCCGACGAAATTCGTCGGATATTTTCGAGTATGGCCGACGATTTTGGCAACTATAGCCGACGAAGAAAATCAATTTCGTCGGCTATTTGTTCTTAAATATAGCCGACGATTTTGTCTATTTCGTCGGTTATTTCGTCAGAATATATTAATATTTCAAGAGGCATAGCCGACGAAATAATGTGATTTTCGTCGGTAATAAAAGTTATAGCCGACGAAATTTGGTAAAAATCGTCGGCTATAACAGTTATAGCCGACGAAATAAGGTCAATTTCGTCGGCTATTCTTAAATTTTGGGGAAAAAAAATTAAATTAAGTTATGTCTAACTTCCATGGAAAAGGAGGAGGAGGAGGCCTGAGGAGGAGGGGAAGGAGGAGGAGGATGCCGGAGGAGGAGGAGGAGGACACCGGCGCCGATTTGAGGAGGAGGAGGAGGAGAGCGGCGGGCGGAGGAGAGCGGAGGAGGAGGAGGCCGGAGGAGGAGGACGCCGGCGCCGATTTGAGGAGGAGGAGAGCGGCGGATTGGAGACGCAGATCGGCGGAGGAGAGCGGAGGAGGAGTTTTTTCGGAGGAGGCTAGGAGAGAAAAAAGGCGGGCTGAAAGATTTAAAGCAGAGAGAATAGCCGACGATTTAAAAGATTTCGTCGGCTATACTTTGGAAGATCAACAGCCGTCGGATCTGAGCCATCCAACGGCGGACAATGAAAAGGCGCGGATCGCAAGAGTTTAGCCGACGAAATATAATTTTCGTCGGCTAAACTTAGAGAATAGCCGACGATTTAAAAGATTTCGTCGGTTATACTTTGGAAGATCAACAGCCGTCGGATCTGAGCCATCCAACGGCGGACAATGAAAAGGCGCGGATCGCAAGAGTTTAGCCGACGAAAATTATATTTCGTCGGCTAAACTTAGAGAATAGCCGACGATTTACAATATTTCGTCGGCTATACTTTGGAAGATCAACAGCCTTCCGATCTGAGCCATCCAATGGCGGACAATGAAAAGGCGCGGATCGCAAGAGTTTAGCCGACGACATATAATTTTCGTCGGCTAAACTATAGGTCAAACCACTAAGTCAAACCTCTAAACGCTTAAAAACGGAAATTAGTCTAGTTAAACGACGGTTTCTGACGCAGTAGAAGTGTGGAAGGGTTGATCAACGTCGAACCCTCAATGAATGGAGAGTACAATCAACGTCGTACTCTAAAGAACAGGTCTGGAATCCACCAGGAATCAAGAGAAAACTCTTAGGGTTTTGATAAAATATGATTAATTAATTGTATGTGATCCCAAAGGGATGCTTAAATACTGAAAAGAAACCCTAGGGCAACTAACAAGGAAACCTAAAAGCCCAAAGAATTAAAACAAAACGAATCCAAAACAAATTAGAAAACTTAAATCTTGAAAACATATTAAACTGCCGTTTTGAGGCCCTAAACGAACTCGAAAGCCCGAAAAGGCCCACACAACGTGGCAAAGCCACGAGTTTGATTCCTGGCGTCGTTCCCTTTCCGGAATGGTATCACAATCGTCATTCGGACGCCGGACGCCAAATCTGCAGTAAACCGGGTTTTGACTTACAACGGTCAATCTGCTCTTCAATGTTTGCTGCCATCCTTCCTACATCAGTTTCTGGCCTGACCTTCAACAGATAATAGTTTCAAATCAATGAGACGCAACTAATCATATAAAAATTTTACAAAATTGATTTAACGAACGTCAGGCTACTCATAGGAAAACGAAAATAAAAAACAGTTAACCGCAACATTCGGCGCACGGATTTTATCGGAATCTTGTCATTTTTCAACCGTAGACGTATTTCATTATTTCGGTCATATGTTATTTCACAACATTTTTGCATTTGAAGAGTCTACGTATAGTAACTATTTGAAACTATACATTCACTTAAACACTTAGTAAACAAGTTAAGGAACATTAGTGCATATGTTCTGATTTTGAATCTAAAAGTTTAGAAAATCTATTCGAACCGTCAGATATCACCGTTTAGATTAAATACATGTATGGAAAAAAATCCAACTACATCTGACAACGTTAAAGGCTCGATCGGAACGGTCAACCGGGTCAGTCAAACCTCTAAACGCTTAGAAATGGTAATTGGACTGTCTAAATGACGTTTTTTTGCCTGACCTTCAACAGATAATAGTTTCAAATCGATGAGACGCAACTAATCGTATAAAATACCCACAGATTTTTCACTCTTTCTCCCGTTTTTTTTCATTTTTTTTTAAATGAGCAACTGCTGTCTAGATCTGAAAATATATAGACTTATAGCCGACGAAAATGCCAATTTCGTCGGTCAAACTTTCAAAAGTTTTCATCGGCTAAAGTTTCAGAGAAAGGCCGACGAAAATTCAAATCGTCGACTAAAATATGAATATAGCCGACGATTTTTTTTTTTTACCAACGAAAAAAAAAATCGTCGGCCATTCTAGGGGAATAGCCGACGATTTTTTTTTTTAGTGACGAAAATTTTATGTCGTCGGCCGTTTTTTTTAATTTCGTCGGGAAAAGTCTTTTTTCTGATAGTGTGAGATGTTATTTGATCGAAACTACATAGTTTAATATCATAATGATGAATTTGCTTGGTAATTGAATATAAACAATTTAGCCATGACATGGATGAGAAGTAGTTTTAGGGAATGCACGTAGTTTTTTCTTGGACTAGTGGCTTAGTGAGTTGTGACCAAGAAAGACAGTACAGTTTAGAATTTAGAAGCTAGCTAGAAGAACATGTCAAGGGTACTTATTTGGCTACTCAATCAGTATCTGCACTTGTTTTGTTCTTCATCTGAAAATTCATCAGATATTCGATCACGTACGTCCTCCATTTTTATGTTTTTTAGGAAGACAATTTAAAAAGACAAGTTAGGTTTTGAGAGAATGAAGTGATACAATTTCACTGTTGCTACCTTATTAAGATGTTTTCAGAGAATGAAGTGAGACACATTCTAATATTGTTGCTGCCTTATTAAGATCTCAGATCACCATGATCGATACCAAATGATACTGAAGGACAAAATATTCACCATCTTAATATATACACCCCATTTGAGCAACATTATTGTATCCAGTATCCACTGCCCCTTGGGAACACCTTTTATAATAATGGAGCCGTATATCTTGTTTGGCTCGAGAGGAATTAGACATACTATCGGAAAATCATGGTAGAGTGGAATATACATAATTTATCACCTGGAAAAGAGAGAGAGGAATATTGGTAAAACCGTAAAAGTGATACAAAATTTCCGGAAAAGAATAGCATTCATAGCTTTATCCCTTGAGTGAAAGAGTTATAAAATTGTAAAAAGATCTAAGAAATGTGCCTAGTTCGATAATATTATGATCATTTGTCCTTCATTGTCAAGGAATCCAACTATGTTCTTTAAGATCATCTTAGCAGTTAGCATCTCGGCTGTCCTATCTTCCTAATCATGGAAGAACTAACAATGAGCTTGGATCTGAGTAATTTTGATGTCAAATCCATAGTAACTTGGTAACAAAGAGGTAGACATGTAATACGGTCCCCATATCTCATGGCATTTGGTTGAAATCCAAGCAACTGTTGTATATTGTATATTGTCGGTTTGAGACTGTAGTCTCTTTCTCTCTAGGTCTAGGTGAGGTGACAACACATGAAACCAACTTTAATCCCACCAAAGTCTGGATATATTAGTCCAAACTCCAAAGAGAACAAGAACACTTTAATCATCCCCTAAAGGACTTAGAAAGAGACAAGCAATCCCAAATCACTTTTAGCCCCCCTCTATAATATTGCACCTCCAAGATCCTAACTTTCTTTCTTCTCTTGATGTTTTGCTGCTTGGCTTCTGTTGTAAGAAGCACACATGGGAAAGGGATGGTCCATTCTTGTCTAATAATTAGGGTTGGAGAGAACTGGTACCATCAACCTCTATATGAATTGGACATTGTAACCACCCATCACACCCTTTGATTTGGTTTTGATGACACTTTTAGCTGCAAATCTCATGACCCATTTGACAGGTAAAGATCCTCTGCTGTGATCATCAACTCTAAAGTGATGACTAAATCTAACTGAAAATGATGAACTAATGAATGAAAGTGCTGCTCTTTTTACTTAAAGACATGGCCTTTCTATAGGATAAGACCAATGAGTGGAGTCAAATTAGGATTTAGGTCTTTCATAAGATGTGTGTTAATAGTGTTTTGCGGAGGTTATTTATTGAGGTGAGCAGAAAAGAAGGCCCAGTGCAACTACAACTGCTGCCTTTGCTCAGGGGTTTCTTGGAGTAGCATTAAAGACTCTGGTCTTGATCTTCATTGCACACCACCTATATGACAAAACTCCCAAAGAACAACTTTCTTCAAAGAAACAAAAAGGAAGAACATGATTTATATGCTTTGATGGTTTTTGTTTGAGTCAGAAAAGAGAAAAAATGGGCTATCATATTTCTGAGATTTCCCACATGATGGAAGTTTTCATCATGCTTCTTCTCTTTTCATTACTCCATGACCCCCACATTTTCATTGTTGATGCTTTATCAGATGCAGAGGGCTTTAATGCTCATGGCCTACAGGAGGTTTATCCTTCAATGGAGGACAATGCTGAGGGGACTCAGAACTTGCAGATTGAGAAGGTTTCTGGAGAAGATGAGAGTGAAGAACATAAGATTTCAGTTGTGGAAAAGTTCAGGGCTTTACTTGGTTTGAGGAGCTTACACAAGAGAACACCATCAAATGGTGACAGTGAAAATGTGTCTCCATCTCCTTCTCCTTCACTCTTCACTGAAGCTGAGGCTCCAAGTCCGTCTCCAGCTCCGGCTCCGGCCCCGGTGGTGCACGTCCACCTACATTCACGTCGTCCACACCGGTTGCGCTCAATCTCACCGCATCGGAAAATCGTTAAAGATGATGATGATAAAGGCAGAACGAGAAAGATACTTATAGCTGTTCTTGTTTCAGCTGGAGCTGCTAGTTTGATTATTTTGCTTGGCCTCATTTGGGGTTGCAGGAAGTACAAAGAGCACAAGAAGATACCAACAAGAGTGATTTCAGTTTACGGCGAAAAGGGAGTAGGAACAAGCGGTGGTTCAAAGTATGTTGATTCTCAAACACCAGAAAGCAAGGTGAGCTTAAACCCTGGCACTCATCATGATCTCATTTATGTTGATTCACTAGGCATTGAGGATGTAGAGCAACAACAACAGCCCTCTTGTCTTAAGCAAACCTCTCACACTTTTAATGCCTCACCAAGTCATTACACACAAAGATGCACATTGAGTGAGATGGTAGAGGAAGAGTCAAGTGAATCTAGTCAAGAAATGGTGAAACCAAATTTTGATAATGTTAGTAGTTCTTCCACTCGGGAAATTACATCTGTTCATGAGGATAATGCAGAAGACTCAGTCAAGTATGAGTCTGACTGTGCTTCAACTGGGGTTAAAGTTGTTCCCATTGATGCTTATTCTTCTGATGAAGAATCTTTCCATTCTTTTGGAGATTCCAATTCATCTAGCTTTCGCCTCTCGAATGCTTCAGCGGGTAGTCTCTGCGACAATATAGCAGAAAATATGTCCACAAATGTGCCAAACAGAGAACCTTGTTTAGCACCCTCATTTATGAACTCACCAAATCCATCAGCAACCACAAACCAAACTTCAATTCCATCTATGACTGCACCATCTTCTTCCAAGAATGCAAAGAATTTCACTCCTCCTCCAACCCCTCCCCCTCCACCACCCCCACCCATGCACTTTCCTTCTTTCAGTTCTTCAGTTAGTTCAACTCGAATTACATCTAAAGCTTCATGCTCTTCCACATTGAAAAATCTATCACCTCCAAGAAAATCGGATTCTTCTTGTGGTTCAAACCAAATCTCAGAAGGTGGCTTGCCCTTTTCGCCTTTAAAGTCCTCAACACCTTCTCCAACTCCACCTTCTATTCCTCCACCACCTTGTCCACCTCCCTTTCCGAAAGCAACTAACAGCTCTGCCAATGGTCCACCTCCTCCGCCATTCCCTCAACTCACACCATTGGGAAAAGATGGAACTCCATTGCCTAAATTGAAGCCGCTACACTGGGACAAAGTTAGAGCTGCACCAGACCATTCTATGGTGTGGGACAAACTGAGATCAAGCTCATTTGAGTAAGTAAAATGTTCATTATTGGTCATTATTTGCTTTCTCTTTATCTATTATGAGTTTTGGACCTGAGTAAATTATGCACCTTGAAACAGGTTTGACGAGGATATGATTGAATCACTTTTTGGGTACAATCTACAAAACACAATGAAGAATGATGAAGGAAAAAGCAAGACACCTTCTCCGAGCAAACATGTGCTTGAGCCAAAGAGACTACAGAACATTACCATACTTTCAAAAGCCCTGAATGCTACTACTGAGCAAGTGTGTGAAGCACTAGTACAAGGTATGTAGCTCCTAAAGTTATAAGACCGATAACTAACCGACATCAAAAGTTGAAATAATCTATGGTTATTAACAATTTGTTCTGTAAACTATAATCATTTAAATCTATGTTTCTTAACTAATTGTTCTGTAAACTATAATCATTTAAACTAGCACACTATATGGTTGAAAACACGCAGGAAGTGGATTGTGTTTACAACAACTTGAAGCACTTGCGAAGATGGAGCCAACCACTGAAGAAGAGGGAAAGCTCTCTGGCTACAAAGGAGATATCAAGGAACTGGGGTCAGTTGAGAAGTTTGTTAAGGCAGTGCTTAACGTTCCTTTCGCCTTTCAGCGAGTTGAAGCCATGATTTACAAAGAAACTTTTGAAGATGAGGTGGTTCATCTTAGGAACTCCTTTTCAGTCCTAGAGGTAACAAACCATAAATGACCAAAGCACCTTACACAGCTAGAAATATAGGAAAAGAAACTAATTATTTTGTCTCTAAATTATTATAGGAGGCCTGCAAGGAACTGAGATCAAGCAGGCTGTTCTTGAAGTTACTTGAAGCCGTGTTGAAAACAGGCAATCGGATGAACGTGGGAACTATCAGGGGAGGTGCCAGAGCATTCAAGCTCGATGCGCTTCTCAAACTCTCTGATGTAAAAGGAACTGATGGAAAGACTACCTTGTTACACTTTGTGGTGCAAGAGATAATTAGGGCAGAAGGGATCAGAGTTTCGGATAGCATAATGGGGAGGATCAGCCAGAAAAACAAAATAAAATCTGTTGAAGAGAAGGAAGAAGATTATAGAAGAATGGGGCTAGACCTTGTCTCTGGTCTCAGCACTGAACTCTACAATGCGAAGAAGACGGCTACATTGGACTTGGATGTTCTTGCAAGTGGTGTCTCAAACCTGTCTGATGAAATGAACAAAATGAAGCATTTGATAAACAAAGAGTTGGCCATGGATGAGAAAAGTGGGAACTTTGTGAGCTCCGTGAATTCTTTCATAAGCTACGCAGAGAAGAGTTTGAAAGAGTTGCAGGGTGATGAGAATAGAGTGCTGTCACATGTGAAGGAGATAACAGAGTATTTTCATGGAAATGTGAGCAAAGAAGAAGCAAACCCACTTAGAATATTTGTGATTGTTAGAGACTTTTTGGGCATGTTAGACCATGTCTGTAAAGAGCTTAGAAGCTCAAAAGCCAGCCGCACTCCAAACCCTCTTGCTCCATTCAGATAGATTGTAGATATAAGTTGCTTGGTGTGTTCATAAGATGCAGTGTTCCTTTCATTAAGCAGAAAATGTAACTTGATTATGAATTTTGATGTAGAATTCGAGAGCATTTGAATTTCGTGCTTTGCCTTTAAGCATCTCCTCAATCATTGCACTTTTACCATGGAAATGTCTAGAATACTCTCAAGTCTCAAAAGAAGTTGTTGTGACTCAACTAGGGTGGACAACACACTAGATCAAAGTATGTTGTTTTTTTTTGGTTAAAAGACGAGTGACAGAAAGGAATAACCTCCCTAACACTCTAATGAAATATTAAAGAAAAAAAAATGAAAAACAAGAGAGGGGACCAAACCAAAACCTCTCAAGAAAACCAACAACATACACATCAAAACTAGGAAATCCGAAATTGGGAAGACCCATAACGTCATTTGCACAATCTGATAAAATAAAAGGAGGAGCCTCATCCCACCAAACTAGCTGAGTTAATGTCGTACCATGATTCGCTAAAGCGTCTGCAACTTTATTCCCTTCACGAAAAATATGAGAAGATCGAAAAGTCATATTTGATATGTAGCTTAAGCAGTTAAGCCAACGAACACGAAGTTGCCAAGGTACAAGCATAGGAGAGCGAATGTAGTCGAGCACAAGTGACGAGTCAACTTCTAACCAAATGTGCTTCCAATCCCGAACCCAGGCAAGCTCAATAGTTGTAATAACGGTCATCACCTCCGCTGCTACGGAACTCGGAATGTCAATGTTAAAAGAAAAAACACCAAGAATATGACCTTTGAAGTCACGGAAAACAGCACCAAACCCTCCAACCCCCTCTGTATGCTTCCAAGCACCATCTGAGTTAATCTTCACCCACCCAATGACTGGAGAATGCCAAAAAACCACAGTAATTCTTGGGGCTCTTCGCAATCGACACTCGGCACCCAAATTCTTTAGAATTTGCCGGTCGTGAGCGGAGTTATTCATTGGTCCTGTTGCAAGCCGACAAGCCGCTCTAATGTGACCTGAAATGAGGTGACAAGCTGAAGCCACTGAAAAAGATTTGCCTTCAAATCTGGTCTTGTTCCTCACATGCCATACAAACCATAATATTGACGTGAAACTGATCAACCAAACATCTTTAAGTTGTGAGCTACATCCCATGTTTAGACCTTTGTGAAATACTTCCCAAAGAGTAAGAGGAAGAGCTCCCAAATCCGAGAGAGCATAAAAATAAGACCATATGGCAGCTGTAAAATGTCCATGCAAAAATATATGTTAAATGGACTCAGAACATTCACCACAAAGCTCACATCTTGACACCAAAGCCACTCCACGTCTTTGCAAAAGATCATCACAAATAACTCTTCCTTTCAAAACCTTCCAAGCATGTATAGACATTCTAGGCAAAATAAATTTAGGCCATAGAGTCTTACCCCAATTAGGAGGAGATGGATGTCTCAAAAATTTGTAAGCATCTTTTGCTGTTAAAGTCCCCGTAGCTGAAGGCATCCATATGAGAGTGTCCTCCATTGAAACATTGGTTGCAATAGGAACTTGCCTAATTTTATCACACAAAGCTGGATGAAGTTGAAGAAGATCTGGAAACACCCAAGAGCCATCAACAATATAATCAACAACTAAATTCTTATTCCCTTGAAGATCCATGTGAGTATCGAGGTAGTCAACAAGAGGCTTGCCCATAAAATTATCATGCCAAAATGAGATCTTGTCTCCTGAACCTATCAACCATTGAGAATTTTCTTTGGCAACACCCCAAAAATCCCTAACTCCAGGCCAAATTGAGGAAGAGGCATATGAGCGACGTTGAGAAAATCGGTTTCGAATAAACGAACAACCTTCATTTGGAGATGAATAAATCTCCCAACAACGCTTCAGCAATAAGGAACGATTAAGAACTACAAGTTGCTTCAACCCCAAACCACCCTCATCCAGCGGTTGACAACAAGATTTCCAGGCAACTAATGAAATCCCTCGTTTATCAATTGAACAAGACCAAAGAAAATTACGGCACCATACCTCAATACGACGTAATAAAGAGACTGGCCACTCATAAACCTGGAATGTATAAACAAGCATACTGTAAATCATTGACCTGATAAGTTGAAGTCTTCCAGCCATAAACAGAAAAGATCTCATCCAACTTGACAATTTAATTTTGATTTTATCCACAATTGGTTGAAAGTGCAACAGTAGCAACACCCGTGGCTTGCCTTTAAAAATAGGGGCCCCTAAATAAGTGAAAGGGGCAGAACCCAATGGGATACCCAAGAGACTCAAAATAGAATGCCGACGCTGATACATATACTTGCCAATGAATACCTGCGACTTGTTTTTATTAATTACTTGGCCTGATACACCCCCATAAATCTCTAAGAAACTCATAAGCTTACGCAAATTGCGCTTATCACCCCGGCAGAATACAATAATATCATCAGCAAATAAAACATGTGAAGGAGCTACAATGCCTCTAGGGGAAGAAATACGATGAAGCTGCCCAGTTGAAACCATCATAGAAATACCACGACTAAGAACTTCTTCTGCCAAGCAAAATAATAAAGGAGAGAGCGGGTCACCTTGACGAACACCTCTCCCACATGAAAAAAAACCCACCTGCCTTCCATTAATGAGAATAGACAACTTAGCTGACAGAAGCAAGGAACGCACCCACTGAACAAAAGCCTAATTGAAACCAAAGGCATGCAGCACATGTAGTAGAAAATCCCAAGATAAAGTATCAAAGGCCTTCGTGATGTCAATTTTTATCGCATTATTACCTCCATAACTTTTAGAATCTAACAAATTAAAACACTCTGAGGTCGTGAGGATGCAGTCTGTTATGTTCCTACCCGAAACAAAAGCATGTTGCTGAGGGGAAATTATACGAGCTGCCACGGAAGATAAACGAAGAGCAAGAATCTTCGGAATAATCTTATAGACAAAATTAGTGAGAGCAATAGGACGAAATTGCTTGATAGAATCAGTATGTTCCACTTTTGGGATTAAAATGATAAGCCCAGAATTAAAAGATGCCGACAGATGACCATTAACAAAGAAATACTACACTGCTTTCACTACATCAGCACCAATAATATCCCAACAAGAAACAAAAAAATGGCCACTAAACCCATCTGGACCGGGGGCACTATCAAGATCCATTGCTTTAACTGCCATCAATATCTCTTCACGAGAAGGAATTCTAGTTAGAAAGTTGTTTTCCTCCTCTATGACCATAGAAGGAATGATGCTATCCACTAAACCAGTATCCTCATAATCCACATGCTTAGCAAAAAGATCCATGTAATAATCTATAATATGAGTTTGAATAGAGTGGGGGTCATTCAGTACCTGATCACCATCTCGAAGAATTGTAATGGAAGAGCGATTACGACGAACTCTACACATAGCATGGAAAAAAGAAGAATTACGATCTCCTTCAGATAACCAACGTACCCTTGATTTTTCACACCAGAAGGTTTCTTGTAACCGGAGCGAATCATTCAAATTAGCTTGTAATTCAGTCTCTTTCGCAAAATCAGCCTCTGAACCACCAGACATTGTAATATCTTTTTGAATAATTTCCAAAGCCTCGAGATCATCTTTAACTCGACGATGAACATCTCTAAAAACATCCCAATTTCAAGAACGAAGAGCTTTTCGTAATACTCGTAATTTATGTTGGAGGCTTGAAAGAGGACAGCCTAGAGTAGGTACAGTAGACCAACAGTCTTTAACGAAATCTCTGAAATTTGCATGATCCAACCACATCTTTCGAAACCGAAAAAGACTTTGACAAGGCCCATAAAACTTGGAGAAGGACATTACAATAGGGTTGTGGTCTGAACAAGTTCGAGGCAAAGTAAAGCAATCAAACTGATCCCAAGCATCCAACCAATCCAAGCTAGCTAGACTACGATCCAAACGCAACTCAACATTGCCACGAATCCCACGACGGCGTACCCATGTAAACTCAGCACCCTTAGTGTCAACATGAACAAGCTCACAAACATCTGACATTGCTTGGAATTCCTCACAAGAACACCTACATAGTGGAGCACCACCTTTCTTTTCATGGATACCGAGCACTGCATTAAAATCACCAAAAACTAACCATGGACTAGTGACAAAACGACCCTTAACATCAGTGATATCTTCCGATAACTTTCAAAGTATGTTGTACCTACCGCACAAATCAAAATAAACAAAATTCTAATTTATACAACTTTTAATCTGGATTACTGTTGGCTAATCAAATTAGCTTGAGAGTAGTCACGTCGGCTTATTTTAAAAAATAATTAACGTACCTTAATAGTTTAGAGACCAATTATCTCATTGATTTGATGATCAGCATCTGACCAATGAAACTCCAATGCAAACCTAATTCATCTCTGACTAAGCTTAGGCGTTACAAAATTTTAATATGTGTCTTTAGGAATTAGAGTAACGTCCAAAAAAAGTAAAAAAAAAAATAAAAAATTCCTGAAATCCAGCTCCTGAAATGACAAAAACAACCTTATTGTTACGCGCCATTTTTCCTCCTTGACAGTTCAAGAAACATCCGGATTCCAACGGAATCCACGCGTCGTAATCCCATCCGCTCTTTGACATGTCAAACATGTAAGGGCCCAACAATCTATTGCGCAAATTTACTGACGTGGCGCACTGTAATAGGATCGAACACTCTAGTATGATTTCATAACCCAGTAGAGCAAAGCATATAGATAGCTCCTCTGCATACCCCATCTCCATCACCAACTTCACATTCACAAACAGCATCTGAGAAGAAAGCCTAAGAGATACCGAAGAAGATGAAGAACACCAGAGCATTGTCGTTTGTGTTTTGGCTGCTATTTGTTTCAGGTACGATAATGTGTTACAGCTTTGTTTGTTCGACCTAATGTGATCATGCTTCAGGTAAAATAGTTTGCTGAAAATTTCGTTGCTTTTTTTTTGCTAGAATTCTTGTGTGGAATAGCATTGGCGGCAGAGAGCTCATCGGCGACAGGGACCGTGATTGGAATCGATCTCGGAACCACGTATTCCTGTGTGGGAGTTTACAGGAATGGCAATGTCGAGATCATAGTCAACGACCAAGGCAATAGGATCACACCCTCTTGGGTTGCATTCACTGATAATGAGCGGTTAATCGGAGAGGCGGCAAAGAACCAAGCCCCTCAAAACGCACAACGCACCATATTTGATGTCAAGCGCCTCATAGGGAGAAAGTAAGCAACTTGAATTAATTTCTTTAATAATTGAGTTTAGTTTAGATTGTAAGCTAGAATTTGAGTTTTTTTTTTTTTTTTGTGGTTGGTTTTGTTGATGTAGGTTTAATGATCCAGAGGTTCAGAGAGACATTAAGTTTTTGCCTTATAAGGTTGTGAACAAGGATGGGAAGCCTTACATTCAGGTCAAGGTTAAAGGTGAGGACAAGGTGTTTAGCCCTGAGGAAATCAGTGCTATGATATTGAGTAAGATGAAGGAAACAGCTGAGGCTTATTTGGGGAAGAAGATCACAAGCGCTGTTGTAACAGTTCCAGGTAATGTCTATGTTTCCTCTTTTGAATTGTTTAAATAAAGGAAAAAATTCACCATTGGTACCCAAACTTACCTCGCTATATAAGAAAGGTACCCGAACTTGAAAAACGATCACCATAGTACCCAAAGTTTGAAATCCTATTATAGAGGTACCTAGCGCGTTTTGACCGGCTGGCTACCCGGTTTTGGATGACGTGGCAGTCGCATTTTGATTCCGAGGGGCAAATGTCCATTATAACCCTCTCAATTACTATTCAATTGTTTTACTGTTTATCATTTTACTTTTACTATTTATCTTTTACTGTTACTTTTTATCATTTTACTTTTCACCATTTTACATATCACTGTTCATCTTCTTCCTCACGCTGCCGGAACAGTGGCGCCGCCGCGCCGCCGCCGGCAGCTCCGCCACCACAGTGGCCAAAACCCTACCAATCGAATCCAAATTCCCCCAAAAGGATCACCCCCACCTCGGGAACTCATCCCCGACGCCAAACACAGCCCCAGCCGCCGCAAACGGCGGCCGGTACGGCGGCCCAGAAATTTCAAATTTCCAATTCCTCCAAAAATCGACCAATTCCACACTAAATTATACTTAATCAACTCCTTACCACCTCCTAAACACGAATTTAACTTCAAAATTCATCAAAAACATCAAAATCACACTTTCCAATTTCACCCCAAAAACCCTAGAAATTCGAATTTGAATTTCTACTTACCGAGGTGGATTCGGGCTAACTCCTTCCATGGAGTTGTCGAGCAGGATGAAGTTTCCCTTTTCCCCCCTTGAATTTGGCCGATCGGTGGCCGGAGGTGAAGATTTCGGGTCGACACAGTCGACCCCTCTCCCGAAAAACCTAGCCCAACGGCGGCGATTGGGACCACGCCGCCGCTACAGAAAGAAAGGGGAGGCCGAGCCGGTCCGAACGTGACCGGTGCGGCGGTCCAGTTCGGCCGGACGGCTGAGGTAGATGGAGGAGGGGAGAGCTCGGGTCGGCCGATCGGGGAGAGAGAGGGGGAGGAGAGAGAGCAGAAAAGAAAGAAAGAAAAAGAAAAAAAAAAAAAAAGGGATATTCCCCTTTAATTAAGAATATTCCTTTTTCTAGAAATCAGGTACCTCCATAATATGGTTGTGAGAGTTTAGGTACCTCCACTCGTAGTTTGTTAGGCGGAGATTACAGATTTGCCCCTCGGAATCTTTTTGGGAACTGCCACGTCATCCAAAACCGGGTAGCCAGCCGGTCAAAACGCGCTAGGTACCTCTATAATAGGATTTCAAACTTTGGGTACTATGGTGATCGTTTTTCAAGTTCGGGTACCTTTCTTATATAGCGAGGTAAGTTTGGGTACCAATGGTGAATTTTTTCCTTAAATAAAAGTCCAATTTTGTCATCAACTTACAGTTGCAGTCTAGTTCTTCAAACTTATGAGTTTAGTTCAATGATTGTTGGTCAAAATTATGATTTGATGATTTACTGAGAGTTTGTTTGATTGATTGTTTCTTGTAGCTTATTTCAATGATGCACAAAGGCAGGCTACTAAGGATGCAGGCATCATTGCGGGGCTCAATGTTGAGCGAATAATTAATGAGCCAACGGCTGCAGCCATCGCGTATGGTCTAGACAAGAAGGAGGAGAAGAACATATTGGTTTATGATCTTGGTGGTGGTACATTTGATGTTAGCATCTTGAGTATTGATAATGGTGTATTTGAGGTCAGATCTACAAGTGGAGACACTCATTTGGGAGGAGAGGATTTCGACCACAGAGTGATGGACTATTTCATCAAGTTGATCAAGAAGAAGTACAACAAGGACATTAGCAAGGACAACAAGGCTATAGGAAAGCTCCGCAAGGAATGTGAGAGGGCTAAGAGGGCCTTGAGTAGCCAGCACCAGGTTCGAGTAGAGATCGAGTCACTGTTTGATGGCATTGATTTCTCAGAGCCATTGACAAGGGCTAGGTTTGAGGAATTGAACATTGACTTGTTCAAGAAGACAATGGGGCCGGTCAAACAAGCTTTGGAAATTGCAGGGTTGAAGAAGACAGATATTGATGAGATTGTGCTTGTGGGAGGCAGCACTCGGATTCCAAAGGTGCAGCAGCTGTTGAAGGATTTCTTTGATGGGAAAGAACTCAACAAGGGTGTCAATCCGGATGAGGCTGTGGCCTATGGTGCTGCAGTTCAAGGTGGAGTCCTCAGCGGAGAAGGTGAGAAGGATGGCAGAGGTAATACTCGACTTTTAATTAGATGGTGATTGTTATTGGAGCTGTTTCATAGTAGACTAGTAGTACTCGTACTAAATGATTTACTTTTATGTTTGTTTCAGACCTTCTCTTGATCGAAGCTGCACCTTTGAGTCTTGGAATCGAAACAGCTGGAGGTGTGATGACAAAACTGATTCCAAGGGGTACCACTATTCCGACCAAGAAGTCACAAATCTTCACCACCTATCAAGACCAGCAAACTGTAGTGTCAATCAAGGTATATAATAGTCTGCAATGAACAAAATGTACCGTTTTTCAGATTATAGAAAATTCCACTAATGTGTTCTTTTGATTATCTTTTCAGGTCTTTGAAGGTGAAAGGAGCTTAACAAAGGATTGTCATGAGCTAGGAAAATTTGATCTGACTGGCATTCCACCTGCTCCAAGGTAATTAGAAACCGACTTGAGTACTATGCAGAATGTCTCCTATTTGGTTAAGGAAACGTTTATTGAATCTCGCTATTACATCTTTTGCAGGGGAGTGCCACAAATTGAGGTAACATTTGAGGTTGATGCTAATGGAATACTACAAGTGAAAGCAGAGGACAAGGGTGCTAAGAAGTCTCAATCCATTACGATTACCAATGACAAGGGGCGTCTCAGCCAAGAAGAGATAGATAGGATGGTGAAGGAGGCTGAGGAGTTTGCTGAAGAAGATAAGAAATTGAGAGAAAAGATTGATGCTAGGAACAAGCTTGAGACCTATATATACAATATGAAGAGTACTATCGGTGATAAGGACAAACTGGCTGATAAGATTGACTCGGAAGATAAGGAGAACATTGAAAGCACACTGAAGGAGGCTCTGGATTGGTTGGATGATAACCAAAACGCAGAAAAGGATGATTTTGATGAGAAGCTGAAGGAGGTGGAAGCAGTGTGCAATCCAATCATAAAGCAAGTGTATGAGAAGAGTGGTGGAAGCTCTGCTGATTCGCAGGAGGATGAAGATGAACCAAATGATGAGTTGTAGAGTTAGAATTTAGAAAGGGAGATGATGATCAATTCGCGAGTGTCGTTTTTCATTTGTTCAATAGTTATTAGACTAAATTAAAGTACACACGATATTTTAGATGCATATGTAAAAAATTTCGAGAGGAATTAAAAACTAGAGTGTTTTTTTTTTTTTTTTTTTTTAAATTTAGTGAATAATGTCAGTGCATATGTTTCCTGTTCTTGATACTTAAGAAAACGAAAAGAAAACGATATACTACATTATCAGAAATATATATCTCCTTGAACAATTATTCACACTGGTTTCTAGTTTCTCAGTTCCATATCTTATGTCACACGTGAGGTGCACGTGACTCACCCAATTGTTGTTGCACGACATGCCGTGCGCTGAGAGAAGGAAATATGAAACCCACCTTCAAAAAATCCCCAGTTGTTTGCGTTTGGCGGGTTGAGTGTATCTCTGCGGAGACTTCTTCTTCTTCTCGGTCTGAAGAGCTCAAGTAAGTTATTTCTCTGTTACCCTTTTGAATTTCATTCTCATGCATATTACTTAAATTATTTTTTTTTTTCATTAAATTGAAGTGTTCGCCGATTGAAATCGCTCAATTTTTCTTGACAATTTTCGCGGTTTGATTTGCATAGACAACGAAGAAATTGATAAAGAAATTATCTTTAACCTGTAAAGTGTAAACCCAGATTCATATCAGTATTGGGTTTTATTTCTCGTTTAATAAACACAGTATTGCTTCTAAATTTGATATTGGGTCCAATAAAGTTCATTGCTTTATTGGAATTGGGTTTTTGATTTCATTTTCAGTGCAATTTTGACTTTGGATGCTTCTAAACTTGTACCTAGGGACCATTTTGTATACCATGAGTGGCAATGGCGTCTCAGGTGATGAAGTCATTGCGAAACTGCTTGAAATGGGTTTTGAGAATTCCAGTGCTGTAGAAGCTGTGAATGAAGTAGGGGCATCATTTGATGATGCATTGCAGTTTATATTGAATGGTTCTTGTAGAAGCAATCGGAGAGCGTTGAGTAGTTCCAGATGTTCTACAAGCCAGGCAAAGGCTGCTCGGAAAAGAGCTTTGCCTAACTCAAAACCGTTGGGTCAGATTCGGCAATCTAGCATACTGGATCATTTCCAATCCTCGAGTGGACCTAAACGGCAGAGGACTGAAGTGGTACCTGATGTACCAGTTTCCGGGTCAGGGAATGTACATGGTTCTGTAGACCAGTGTGTGGAGGTTTTATCAGAATTGCCTTCGGTTGATTGCCTTGATATTGGATCAGATTGGGAGAAGAAAGTTGACAGTGTCATGCAAAAGAATTTTGGGTTTATATCATTAAAACCTTTCCAGAAGGAGGTCTTAACTGCTTGGTTGGCTCACAAGGATACACTTGTTCTCGCTGCAACAGGATCTGGTATTTACTATCTTCATTAATTTCTTTTATCTGTATATCGATATTCTGACACATAGGTGGCTATGCCTTATTCATAATTACCTTTGGCAGGAAAATCTTTGTGTTTCCAGATTCCAGCTTTGTTGACAGGGAAAGTGGTTGTTGTCATTTCACCGTTGATAAGCTTGATGCATGATCAGTGCTTAAAGCTGGCAAAACACGGAGTTTCTGCTTGCTTTCTTGGGTCTGGACAACCTGATAGTACCGTGGAAAATAAAGCAATGAGAGGCATGTATAACATAATATACGTTTGCCCTGAGACCATTTTAAGGTAAGGAACTTTATTACTACATTTCTTTGGTTTGACTCAGGTGTTTCCAAGGTTCTCGGACTGAAATCTACCATGTTGCAGACTGATAAAACCACTCCAAAAGTTGGCAGAAATTCGTGGAATTGCTCTTTTTGCAATTGATGAAGTCCATTGCGTTTCAAAGTGGGGCCATGATTTTCGGCCTGACTATAGGTATGTCAGATGGCTGTTTACGACTATTATATATTTTTATATCAGTACTACTATTGTGGTTGGAATTTGGGATGAGGAATGTGCTCACATAAATATGACATTGATCAACCATTGATCCTGCATACAGAAGTGATGTCAGTTTCAGTTCAATAAAGTGAATCAACCAATGATGCATTATCTCCGCGTGTTTGTTTTTAATATAATTGTATCTTTATTCTTATCTATAACTGCCTGTATTTTGTCCTTGCTTTGCTTTAAAGTAGATATTCAATCCATTGAGGAACGGCTCTGATTTTTTAAAAAGATGACTTCAAGTTATCACGATTGCTTGACATATGACTTTTCAAATGTTTCAGGAGATTGTCTGAGTTGCGAAAGAACTTCAATGCTAGCAATTTGAAATTTTTAAAATTCGATATACCACTGATGGCATTAACAGCTACTGCCACAATTCAGGTTCGTGAAGACATTCTGAAGTCATTATCCATGTCAAAGGAAACAAAAGTAGTGCTGACTTCATTTTTCCGGCCAAATCTAAGGTTCAGGGTAAGTTCTTTAATTGTCATAATATGTTTCAGTCTTGTTCCACCGTTTTTTTTTTTTTTTGGGGTAGGGGGTGGGGGGTGTCGTGTTTAGTTTGGGATTCTTTACATAAACTTATCTGCAGGCTTAGTTTGGTTCTGCAGTTATAAATTCAAATATTCCAACAAATTCAATTTCATTATTTGCTTCATTAATTGTATTATTCATACAGGTAAAACATAGTAGAACATCAACATCATCGTATGAGAATGATTTCCATGACTTGGTAGACATGTATACGGGCACGAGAGGAAAATGTGAAAAGAAACAAATGATCATCTCAGAGGAAGTACTCGAAGTGCTGGACAGCTCATCTAACAGTAGTATGTCAGAGGCTAATTGCATTTCAGAGAATGATTTGGACAATATTGAGGATGGTAATTCTGACAGATATGATGAAGCAAATTCATTCCAGGAAAAAGGTTCAAGTGCTTCAAAGGGAAGGGAACTCTCAGTTGACTACTTGGAAAATGACGTTGATGTCTTCCAGAGTGTAAATGATTGGGATGGTAAGTTCATAGTTTGACATATTTATGACTGATTGACTGTTGTGTGCACTGATCATTTCCATACTTGCAGTTAGCTGTGGCGAATTCTGCGGACTACCTCTTTGTGAGAACTTGAATACTATAAAAGAAACTACATATGAGGTACTTGATTTGCCGAGTCAACTGGATGAAAGACTGCAACAGCCTCTAGAGAAAGGATCAACTATCATATATGTTCCTACGAGAAAACAAACGGTGAAAATTGCAACTTATCTTTGTAGCCGTGGAGTGCAGGCTGCTGCCTATAATGCAGGGGTATGTTATGCAGATTGCTTTTGTTCTTTCTTACAGTCTGGTGTAGGGTACTTGTAATCTTTCTTCCTACAGACCTAATCTGTTAGCTCCTAAAGAATTCTGTTCTTGCTGTTACCAAACATTCTAGGGTACTAGAATTTGTTATATGGATGAAAATTATGTTCAGTCTAAATGATGTGAAAGATGTTGGGGTTTGGAAAGTGCCTACATTGGTTGAAAGTATCAGTAATTTGCATACACTTGTGGATGAATACTGATGATAGATTTATTCTGCCAATTCAATAAATTCATTCTTGAGTTTTGCTTGTAAACTTGCTAACGCAAAGGGTCTCCATGCTGCTATTGAGATTCTGGCTCTTGTTGCTAAACAACTTATATGTGGGTTTAATTTTCTGCAGTTTCCAAAATCGCGTCTAAGGCAGGTTCACAAGATGTTTCATGAAAATACAGTAGAGGTATGATTTTTTGGGCTCAGGGAAGAGACTGGAAATGCTGGATTTGATATTGTTCTGTGCCTGTCTGTGTGTATTCTTTTTTCTTTTTTCTTTTGTGTGTATAACTGTATATATCACATTTGATAGCTATTTGGATGTTGTTGCATATATCAGACTTCATCTTAGGGCATTTAACTTTGTGAGGCATGTACCGACTACAATTTAAACAGTACGTTGAGGTTGCTTTTAGTATTGCAGTCCTAAGTGATCCTTATTTTGAGAATATTAGTCTTTTTTAATCTTAATATCAAATTTTATTCAAGAAAAAAAATTAATTAAAATCAGATTATTGAAGAGAACATGTTGGTACTTGGTAGTATTAGGAAACTTGTAGTGTACTATTACACAGAGACTGAAGTTGTCTATGAATCCATAAGGCGGACTGTTTTATGTCTTAATTTTTTTTATCCCATAAGCAAGGTCAGACTATTTATTTTGATAATAACTCAATCACCCCTTACCTGTAGGTTGTTGTGGCAACAATTGCTTTTGGAATGGGAATCGACAAGTTAAATGTCCGAAGAATCATCCATTATGGTTGGCCACAGGTTTTATTTTTCCTAATCTTTGCCTAAATGTTAGTGTATCATAATTCTTTGTTCAGTCACAATTACTGATTTTTTCACTTGTATATATGCCATCATTTCTCTGAGCTTCAAGTAACATTTAAAATGGTCCAGAGTTTGGAAGCATACTATCAAGAAGCAGGTCGAGCAGGAAGGGATGGAAAATTAGCCGACTGCAGTAAGTTCACTTATCTCTTCAGAATTTAAGAGTGAGATAGGCTGTACTGAAGTCTTTAACCTCTTTTCTTGTTTCTAAGTTGATGGAAGGGCACCAACACTCTTTCCCTTTTTGTGTTCTCCACATCTTGAATACAATTTAAACATAACTGAGACCTGTCTACTATACCTGAACAGTTTTATTTGCAAACCTAACAAGAGCACCGTCACTTTTGCCAAGTCGAAGAAGTGAAGAGCAGCAAAGCAGGCATATCGAATGTTGTCTGATTGTTTTAGGTATCTAATGTTCAATACATCTCCTCGCTTCATCTCCACTCTTAAAATATGATTACAGATTGTTCTCCCAGCGAAATAACGTCACACATTTGTTCGCAGACAAGCATCAAACAAATACATATGTATGATCTATTTTTCATTTGTTTACTTGCAGGTATGGAATGACTTCCTCCTGCTGTCGGGCTAAAAAACTAGTGGAACACTTTGGGGAGGATTTCAGTTATGACAAGTGTCTCTCGTATGTATCATTTCTTTTCTATTGAGGTTGTAGTCTTTTCAGTGAAGAGGGCTTTTGGACTAGGAACCATACTATTGGTTAATGCGTTATTTTTAATCAATAAATTGCTGCACTGAATGATTCGTATCCCTTTTAAAGAAGAGATCAAGTTAGTTTATGTCAGTTTTTCTTCTGAGACACACACACACACACACAAAGACTCTCATAATCTGATAATCACACCGAGATGTTTTATGACATCTTGCAAGTAAACATTACTGAATCTTTTATGCTCATTAAACTCATTCCTTGAACGTAGGTGTGATGTCTGTGTTAACGGACCTCCAGAAATGCAGAATTTTAGGAAGGAGGCAGATATCTTAATGCAGGTTATTGCTGCTCATGATGTAAGTATGCTGAATTTGAAAGTTTTTGTGGGTTCAAAGTCTACACATTAATTATTATTGATAAATGTTGTGGTGATGGGCAGACTCAGAACAGTTTATTTTATACTTGCTTCAGCATCCTGTCAGTCGTCTTGTACTAAAAGTTCTTATTACCCCTATTGTGTTTAAGTTACACTGCAATTATACATTTTGTGCATGAATATACTGTTATGTCCATGTTCAAAAATTGGCCAACAGTTTTGCATAGCTTTTACTTGGGCATCTGTAATTTCTATTTATCCCATGAACAGATTATATCATTATTGACGTGGGAATGTGGTTTTAGAGACAAAGCAGTTACAAGAATGATGATGCCCTGAGTAGTGATATTAGACGTGAGAGCTATACAAGGAGACTCAATCTCAGAATGATTGTCAGTAAAATAAGAGAGCAGGTACTTCTCTTGTGATGTGTGTCGATCTCTTAAGATGCAATTGAAATTTTAAAACATAGTGTTGTGATCTTCATTTGATTGCAAATGAAAACCATCTGCAGTCTCAACAGTTTATGGCAACTGAGCTGCTGTGGTGGCAAGGTCTTCTCCGAATTATGGAAGGTAAAGGGTTCGTCGGAGAAGGAGATGATAAGGTATACACTCCTCTCTTCACTGGAAAATGATTATGTTTTGCTTCTGCTCAATTCCTTGGTCACTCTGACTCGAACTGTATAAACTGAAATATTCTCTGCACTCTGCAGACACATGCTCAATTGAAGTTCCCGAAGCTAACAGAACTTGGCGTGGAGTTTCTACAATCCGAAGATAAAATTTTTTATGCTCACCCTGAAGCAGATATGCTACTCTCGGCAAGCATGCCCAAATCTTTCTCATCTTTCTCAGAGTGGGGAAAAGGCTGGGCTGATCCTGAGATTCGATGTCAGCGGTTAGAGAGTTTTCGCCACAACAGAAGCCCACAAAGCTCATCTGGTAAAAGAGGAAAACGAAAATCACGAAAGCAGCGAAAGAGAAAATCGAGTGCAAGTAGTCCGAGTGTTAGAACTGTTAGAGGTAGAATGGAGGCTAAACTCTCTAAACAAAGTATCAGACAAAGGTCATTGAATCATTAAAAATTTGTAATTAGCATGCAGAATATAGATGAGCTTTTGACAAAATACATGGTAGCGATTCCTTATATCATACGATTCAATACAGCAGTTTCCCATCTTATGGTTGTTTAGGTCCCAATGCGTATCAAATTAGCTCCATAATCAATCGTTTTAGGAACCTTTTCATGTCATCTCCACTCACTAGTTAGAGAAGCTAAAACTGTTGTTAAAAAAGCTACAATCAATTTGCTTTCAAAGTGAAATCTTCGATGGCCAAAGCGTGTAACTATAGATAGCTAATTAACTATAACTTTTACCTAAACTAGGATGATTATGAACTTCTCGAAGATAAACATATACAGTAGATAGATACAGAATTCAGAAATAACATTGTTATTGCTGACTTCTTCTCCACCCACCGTGGAGCGCATCTGGTGTAGTGGTATCATAGTACCCTCCCACGGTACTGACCAGGGTTCGATTCCCTGGATGCGCATTTATTTAATACCCCTTCCCCGGCGGGTGACGCCTTAGATCCTCAAAAATCACAGCCTTTAAATAAGCTATACAACCGGAGAATATTAAATAAATATTTTGGTAAAAATTGGATGACCGGAATCCGACGTCTAGAATCTGGTGCCAAAATTGTATTAAATGGACATTTTTTTTTAATTTAATAATCACTCCATGCTCAAATGTGACCATATTTTAAACTAAATAAGGATGATTTGAGCCTTCATGAATCTAAGATGTTATTCCAACAACAAAAAATTGGGAAATTCTCAACAAGAAAATGAAAAAACCAAAGTACAAGAATACAAGAGTTTAGGAAGAAACAATGAGGATTTCTTCATCATAGTACCCTCCCAAACTGGATGCGCATTCTACTTTTTTTCATTTTTTTTTTTTTTCATAACACTCTGCTTCACCACCATATTTTCCACACACTGACGTAAGGTTTTGGTTAGAGAATTGAGATTGAGTTTATAAAACAAAAGAGAAAGAGAAACGCAAAGAATATCCCTTTATTAGTTAACATGGCAAACCCCCATGAGTAATCCAAAAGGATTGAACCTCCATATATCAAAGGAAGCATCTTGTTTTCAATGATATCCCATTTCCATCAAACCACATAGGAAGTCATGAACAACTCCATGGATTTTGGCCGTGTGGTTTTTGCCGCAATCGGCTTATCTACGTCTCTCGTCCTCTTGGTGCCGAATGTGAAGAAGTGGCATAGGCAACAAGTCACAACGGAGAAACTAAGGATCACTACTGAAGCTTTACAGCAAGCCGAAGAAAGGGCGGCCAAGTTTCAGGAAAGGCATGACCGTATGTTGAGTCAAATGTGCTCCTTTTACTTGACAAACAAAGAGCTGGAAGAGGCGTTGGCAGGTGCTCGAGCCGCGGCGAATGAGGCGCTGGACTTTGCTACTCAGTTGAGGAGGATGCAGTTGAAAGTTCTTGGCTCGTTCCCAGGTGATCAGCTACTTAATTTATAGGCTTCACATATATACTTGTATATCAAGAAACACTTCTTGTGCGTTGAATTAATAAATTGATTACACTGCCAAGTAATCAAGGCCATTCTTTGTGTAATGACTCAATGACTAATGACTTTGTCAAGAATGCTGAAGCATATGTGATTTCCGCACTTTTATTACATTAATCAGATCTATTTGCAATCTCCCCCGACTTTTCTCATGTTGATGTTTTAATTGCACTCAAAAATTGAGATAAGTGAATTGTACGAACTGAAATTTTCACAGGGAATTCCACAGTTTTTTTTCTTTTTTTTTTCTACAAGTTAATTACTTGATTTGCAGTCCTGTAGAGTCCCCCTTTCGATTTTCTCATAACCTTCCTCGAAATTTCGACCTGGGATACCTTACGTGGGTGTAAGTCTCTAGAGCTTGGATGTCAGTCATTCTATCTATGGTTTGTATCGCACTCTTTCAAACTTTTTGCTGAAGGTTAACATGGTTGAGAACTTGAGATCATCTTCGCATTTTAGAATTTCGAAAACCAAATTAACAGACTAAGTAAGCAAAATGAATAGACATACATGTTCTTTCTTTTCGTCTATTTTTTTTTTTTTTTTTTGGAAAATCACATAAACAATATCTCAACTATTGCCGTTCTAAAATTTTGTATACCTCAATTATAAAAACTATCACATTAGTACCCTAGTTATTAGGTCCAACCCACAATTTGTACCTCTCGTTAAATACATCGTTAACACCTTTGTAATTTAATATTTTCTTTTGGGTATTTTGGTATTTTCAGTTCTAAGACAATTAAGGGTTTGATTTTCATGTTAATCATATCTAGCTCTTTATTCAATAATTGGTTCCACTCATCCCAAATTTCACTAGAAAGGCAGAAACCATCTTCTTTTCCCTTCAAAAAGTTTAAATTTTCATTCATCTCTTGCTTGATCCCCTTTCTTCTCCGACACGAAATAAGATCCAACATTTATGCAGAGAGATGAATATGAAAACAACCATTTTTACATAAATTTCCCACCCTCCCCCTTTACTACATAGCCAAACTTACAATTAATTGACTCAGATTTCTCCATAAATGTGTTAGAAAAATTCCTAAACCAATTTTCTATGAGTTTTAAAGCTTTATCGAGGTCTTGTGAATATAGTTCAAAGGTGACCCAATTACCATTTGGCCTTTTTTTGGGCAATTTAGTCGTGTCTTCTCCTCCTCTTCGTCTCATTTTTGTTACTTTCATATTTATAGAAATGAGTTTTTGATTTTTCAGTATGTATAAGAAATATTATGTATTAAAAAAGAAAAGGTTAAAACATGGAGTGACCAATATTATATTCCTACAAATGCCACATAACACAAGAATTAACGCCGTTATTGATGACTTGTATGAAAATTAGTTCAGACTCAATAACTGATCATATACCAATGTGATAGTTTCGTAGTTAAGGTAAAAAAATTAGAATGGCCAATAATTGAGATATTGTTTGGGTTGTTTTCTCTTTTGTTTTTGGTGAATAACATGCATGTTCTACTCTAAGCAAACAAACAAACAAACTTTCGTCACCTGTTATACAGAACGGCACTCAACCACATAAGCTCTTTCATAGTCCCCAGGGATATAGAGAAGTAACAAGTATGAATGAAAAACGCTGTGAGACTTTATTAGTTATCGAAACAATGATACTGCTATTGTAAACCACATTTACATGCATTAGGTTCATAAACAGAGGAAACCAGATATCAGATTAGAACCCAGAACCCTTGATCACTCTTGGTGAAATGTGTGCCTTCAATGGATTCTTCATGACTATCGTAAACTCTTGCTTCTCCGCCAAATCAACATCCTCTCCCTCCACACCTCTCCACTCGAATTTCCACACCAAATTCACCACGAAATACTCCAGATGAAGAACAGCCAAACCAAGTCCAGCGCATATCCTCTTCCCAACCCCAAATGGCATCATCTTAATTTCCCTACTTCCAGTTATATCAACCCCTTCTCCTTCACCACCACTCAAGAATCTCTCTGGCTTGAAAGCCATAGGGTCCTCCCATACCTCCGGATCCCGCCCCATATCCGCCACCATGAAATTCACCGTCCCTTTCTTGGGCACCAAGTAACCATCCAAAACTACATCCTGGCTCACCGCATGTGGCAACACAAAATGCGCTGGCGGGTGGCGCCTTAAACCCTCCAAGATCACCGCCTTCAAATAAGGCATCTTCTGCAAGTCCTCCTCCTTCACCTCCTCCTCCGTTTCCCCCACAACTCCTTTAATCTCAGTCACAAGCCTCTCCTGCACAGCAGGATACTTGATAATGTTCGCCATGATCCAGTGCAACGCGGTAAAGGTAGTTACTGTTCCGGCAATGAGAAACTCCGAGCAGAGGCTTATGATTTCGTCTTCTGTCGGCTTCCTCTTCTCGTCGGGAAACTCAAGATCCCATAGCGTGTCGACATAAGCTACTACTTCACTCTCATTGTTTAGCTTTGCCTCCTTTCGTGCCCGGATCATAGGAAGGAGCACGTCTTTCTGGTCTTTTCGCATCTGAAAGAACTCCTCCCATCTCTTCTTGAGCACTATCTTCGTAAACGCAGGCCAGATATTGAGCAGGTTAAACCGACCGGAAGGCCCGGTACCAAGCAACAGCCCCTGTTGAACGGTTTCGATTTTCTTGATCTGAGTTTCGTCGAACTTGTCACCAAAGCACATGACCACCAACAAGCAGAACATAGCGTACTGGAGATGGTCGACGACTCTGACTCCTTCTACTCCGTCGGATTCGGTTAGGCGGTTGGAGAGGACGTGGAGGACCCACTTGCGGACCCCGGAGTAGGATTTTACGCGGGAAGGGTTGAGCATTTCGGAGGTGAGGTTGCCGCGGAGGAGGCGCCACGTGGGGCCGTAGAAGGCGGACGTGATGTTGTGCTGGTTGCCGCTGATTATTTTGCTGGTGAGCAAGGCCGGGGGGCGGTCGGCGAAGACGGCGCCGTTTTGGATGAGGGCCTGGTGGGCCAAGTGGCGGTTGGAGATGAAGATGGCGGGGCGGGAGCCGATGCGGAGGGAGATGATCGGGCCGTAGCGGGCTTGGAGGTTGCGGATGATGGCCTCGAGCTTCTTCTTGTTCGTTTTGAGGAGGAGGGAGAGAAGTAGTGTGATGAGGAGAGCGACGAGGAGGGTGGTGAGGAGGAGGAGCCAGGTTTCCATGGTGGTGGTGAGTTAGGTTTTGTTATCAAAAAGTGTCCAGTTTATATGGTGCAGGGTGAGCAGAGCAAATAGAATTTTTGAGTTTTGGGAAGGTGATGTATTCGGTGACGTATAGACTGTATAGTGATCTCGACTCGAACCGATGATCTGTTTTTATCTTTTGACACTGTTTCTGAATTTTTCTGGTTTGGTCTATTTTTTTTTATTACAGAAAAAAACAACACAAACTACAACACAAAGTTTCAAAAAGCACGTCTCTCAGCTGGTTCAAATAAAAAGCTGAGAACACCTAAAGAGGGTGAGAGTGGAATCATACATGAGAACAAGTATGAGTATGTGTACGCTGAGCTAATCTATCGATAACAAAATTTAGTCTCTAATTTCACTGATTTCGTCTATTAAAATGGTATGTTCGATCATTCTTTATTTTTTAGGCTCACTCATGGGTTTATTCCATTTTGAGAGTTTCTATTCAAATATCCAAAATTTATATTTTGATCTCTATTATTTTTCAAGTGATATTTAATTTTTTCAATTCATGTTAAATTACCAATAAAAAAAAGGACAAACCTGTTGTAGGAGAAATAGATTGATAAATCTCTCTGTGTTTATTCATTGATAAGGAGGCCTTTTATATAGGCATTACATCAAGTATCCCTGGCGAACAGGGATTCCCTATCTAATAGAGTATCTAGACTTCTAGTCTTATTAGGACAAGACACACCACGGAAGTTACGGAGTTAACCTTCCTTGAACACTCCCCCTTGTGTCGCGTCCTCAATGGTGCATGAACCGTTGCCTCGTTAAAACCTTTGCCAGCAAACAAAAACCTCTTGGGCAAAAATAAAAGCATGGTCTAAGGAAAAAGAGTACAACGCACCAACTACAAGTATGTGAGACATGCATAACTAGGCTCCCCCTGAAGTCTAGATGAGAACTCCCCCTGATAGTCATTCAGTCTTTGAGTTCGGATAAGCGACACATTCCAATGCGCTTTACATGCTTCATAAATGTAGATTTAGGTAGAGACTTGGTGAACAGATCCGCTGCATTTTCTTCTGAGCTGACTTGCTTCACCTGGATATTCAAAGTCTCTTGCTGCTGCTGATTGTAGAAGAACTTAGGCGAAATGTGTTTAGTATTGTCACCCTTAATGTATCCCAACTTCATCTGCTCAATGCATGCTGCATTATCTTCAAATATGCAAGTTGGTCCCATCGTAGTAGACTCAAGTCCACTAGACTCTCGAATGTGAGATATAACTGAGCGAAGCCAAATACATTCTTTGACTGCTTCATGTAGTGCAATAATCTCAGCATGGTTCGAGGAGGTAGCAACAAGGGTTTGCTTGGTTGATCTCCAAGATATCGCCGTATTCCCAATGGTAAAAACATAACCTGTTTGGGAACGTCCTTTGTGTGGATCTGACAAATATCCAGCATCAGCAAATCCTACCATTACATCATTTGGTGTATCTGAGTAGGAGGGGGTATCGCCAAAGCCGTATCGGGACCACGACTTAGCATCCGCGGGTCCGGATAAGTTGGCGGATATGTCTGCAAGATGGCGGATGGATGAACCAAAGCCAGTCTTGGCGGATATGGCTGGCGGATGGCAATCCGAGCCATGGTTTGTGCTGTTAGATGCAAGAGATCGACTATGTGTCGAATCCTGATGAGTGTATCGATAGTACAAGCCCATGTCAAGGGTTCCTTTAAGGTATCGGAAGATGTTCTTGATTCCAACCCAATGACGTTGTGTTGGCGCAGAGCTAAATCTAGCTAACAAGTTCACAGAGAAAGCGATGTCTGGTCTAGTACATTGTGCTAAGTATAACAAAGCTCCAATTGCACTAAGATATGGATATTCGGCTCCCAAGATTTCTTCGTCATCTTCTTTCGGACGAAAGGGATCTTTGTTGATATCCAGACTTCTAACGACCATGGGAGTGCCTGTAGGATGCATAACTTTGTCCATGTTAAATCGCCTGAGCATCTTTCGGACATATGCAGACTGGTGTATAAAAATTCCACCACTTCGGTGCTCTAGTTCTAAGCCTAGGCAAAACCGAGTCCTTCCCAGATCTTTCATCTCGAATTCGGATTTCAAATAGCTAGCGGTCTCATTGATCTCATTCAGAGTTCCAATGATGTTCATATCATCGACATAGACGGCTATAATGGCAAATCCTGAACTTGTTCTCTTTATGAACACACAAGGGCACAACTCATCATTCTTGTATCCTTTCCCAATCAAGTAATCACTTAACCGTGTGTACCACATCCTACCAGATTGTCGGAGTCCATATAGAGATCGTCTCAACCTGATAGCAAATGAACTTCGTGGTTTTTGCTCACTTGACTTGGGTAACGAAAGTCCTTCTGGCACTTTCATGTACATCTCCGTATCTAGGTCCCCATAAAGATACGCAGTTACAACATCCATAAGCTGCATATTGAGTCTCTCTGAGACTACCAAACTTATTAAGTATCGGAAGGTAATAGTATCCATGACAGGAGAATACGTCTCCTCATAATCAATTCCAGGGCGTTGAGAAAAACCTTGCGCCACGAGTCGAGCTTTATATCGCTGGACTTCGCCATTCTCATTGCGCTTTCTGACAAAGACCCATTTATGTCCAACAGGCTTCACGTTCGGCGGTGTAGGCACAACCGGTCCGAAAACTTGCCTTTTCTTTAGAGAGTCTAGTTCAGCCTGGATTGCTTCTTCCCACTTCGGCCAATCCGCCCTACGTTGACATTCATCAACAGTGCGGGGTTCCATATCGTCGTCGTCAATAACTTCTTGAGCAACGGCGTAGGCGAATGCATCATCGATATACATGGAATTTCTTTCCATCAGATTGTGCATGCATAAGTAGTTTAGTGAGATTTCCTTGTTCTCCAACATCAACAGTGAGTCTGAGGCGTCCCCCAGATGATTCAGAGTTGATTCTTGGACATAGGTATAGTCGGAGACAATCTCGTGTGACGGCGTCACAGTATCAATGATGAACGGATCGCTTTGTGCCTGGACACATGCCCTCTTTCTAGGTACATTGTCTTTGGAACCGATTGGTCTCCCCCTCTTTCTAGGAGGATCCGAAGTCGACGCCGGCTCTCCACTTGGAGGTACCGAGCCTAGGCTGCCGATGGCACCTAGGGCTGCGGGTCCGAGACCGGCGGCGCGTGCTCGCGCATGGCGAGGAATGTTAAGCCTTGCAGGTACATTCGCAGCAGGTATGGTTGATCTTGTCACTTTCGCAATATCAGTAAAGGAGTCGGGCATCGTATCCGCCACCTTTTGTAGTTCTAATATGCGTTGTATTTCAGTCTCACACTGAGACGTACGGGGATCATAATGAGACATAGTGGGAGAGAACCACGTCAATTCCTGACGTTCATTTGGGACGGATGCGGCCCCATCTCCCCCTAACGGCGGGAAGGATGTCTCATCAAAGTGACAATCTGCAAATCTTGCAGTAAACAGATCACCTGTCATAGGTTCTATATAGCGGACAATAGTTGGTGCTTCATATCCAACATAAATAGCTGATCGTCGTTGTGGACCCATCTTGGTACGCAGTGGAGGCGTGATAGGCACATATACGGCACAACCAAAAGTACGCAGATGCGAAATATCAGGCTCGTAACCAGTTACCAACTGGTACGCACTAAATGGTTGGCTATCTGTGGGTCGTAGACGAATAAGCATAGCTGCATGTAATATTGCATATCCCCATGCCGAAACTGGCAAGTTTGTGGCCATGACAAGAGACCTAGCTACAAGCTGTAGTCTCTTGATAGCGGCTTCTGCAAGACCGTTCTGAGAATGAACGTGGGGTACGGGATGTTCAACTTCAATCCCAACTGACATGCAATAGTCATCAAAACACTTTGAGGTAAACTCTCCAGCATTATCCAGTCTGATGGACTTAATCGGATTGTCCGGGTGGTGAGCCCGAAGCTTAATAATCTGAGCTAGGAGTTTAGCGAATGCAGCATTCCTCGTGGACAACAACGCTACGTGTGACCAACGCGTTGATGCATCAACCAGAACCATGAAATATCTAAATGGTCCGCATTCTGGTGTTATAGGTCCACAAATATCACCTTGTATTCGTTGTAGAAACGGAATATTCTGTTTATTATCAATAGCAAAAGATGGTCTTGCTTGAAGTTTTGCTAGTGAACAAGCTTTACAAAACGAACGATGAGCATTAGACATCGCTACAGAAGCATGAGAAGCAGGAGGGGGCCGAACCTCTCCTTGGAGCTGAGAGGCGGCTATCGACGGCACGGCCGAACCGAGGCCGAGGCGCCCTCTGTGCTTTTGTGATCGGAAAAATGGATGACCGTGGGAGCATTTCAAAATACGGATCATCAGATCACGACCCGGATGACCGAGTCTATCATGCCAAAGCTTATAAGCATCAGAATCACATAATATAACAACATGAGATTCGTTGGCTCGAATGGTTGTGAAATACATGCCATTGCGAACTCGCTTACACTTCTCCACAATGCGAGTGCGCATAGATTGAGTGGAGGTGATCAACAGATATTCAGTTCCATCTTCAACATAAGTGCTGAGGTGATAGTTATTGTCACGCACATCCTTGAAAGCTAGCAAGGTTCTTGGCGCCTTAGGCGCATATAGGGCGTCCTCTACCCGAATCTCAGTGCCATTTGGCAGTAAGAATTGAGCAGTGCCACGACCCTTAATTACGGGTCCAGTTCCTGTCATCGTAGATAATGACGATTCTCTTGGCGTAAAATCCGAAAACAATTGCCGATTCCTCAGAATCGTGTGAGTTGTTGCACAATCCAACAAACACTCAATCTCGCCTTGATACATCTACAAAAACAATGTAACTTGAATCAATAGTCTACTTTAGACTTTGGCGAACACTTTAAAGTAAGTGTACTGAGACAATATATCATCACAAAATGAAGTGCATTAAGGCCAATAACATAGCCATGGCAACGACAAAACTTGAGAGAAAGATATAAGCCGCATTTTAATCACCGAGTATCACCATTGATAATCATAGCCTAGTTCAGAGATTGAGACCGGACACCGTCGTAGGTGGCGTGGCCGAGCCAAGGCCGAGGCCAAGGCAAAGGCCGGGGCCAAGCCAAAGCCGAAGCTGTGGTAAGGCCAAAGCGACCCAGAGGCCGAGCCGAAGCAAGGCGGGTGGTGAGAATCGGTCAGGCATTGAGGCAATGCGATGCGACGGTTGAGCTAAATCCGAAGCATGGCGAGTCCGAAGACACTTCGTTGCCGAGCCATTGATGCAAAAGTTGCATTTGTTCGATAGGCTATCGATTATTGGTTTCAAAAACCGGATTCGGTGCTGAGCCAAGCTGGCGATTGGCCATGGCGAGTGAGGCCTAGCGAGTCGCGGCCAAGCGCTTATGGGCTTTGGCGAGCGAGGCATGGCGGATCGCAGCCAAGTTGGCGGATCGCTGATCGCGGATCGCGGATTAGTTGGCGAATAGCCATGGCGAGCGAGTCCTGGCGGATCGCGACCAAGTTGGCGGATAGCGGATCGCGGATCTCGGATCGCGGATTAGTTGGCGAATAGCCATGGCGAGCGAGTCCTGGCGGATCGCGACCAAGTTGGCGGATAGCGGATCGCGGATCACGGATCGCGGATCTCGGATCGCGGATCGTGCATCGCGGCTCGCGGATGGCGTATCGCGGATCTCTCCTTTTGTCTTTTTGATTTTTCGGATATGAGTTAACATCACCAGAATTTTGGTGAACTCAAAATGATTATGCCATTGAGAATTGGACGCATTGAACCAATTTTGCTTTCAGGGATGTAAAAATCTCAAATTATTCGTAGAATAAGATAGATTTTATTGATGACAACTCAAAAATACATCATGGTTGTTCTAAATAGAACGACTTATCGAACAAAGTCGTGATTTATTGACTATTCTGTCAAAATAACAATCAAAATCAAACTTGAACACGTATCTCATGACCTAAGTCAAATACTTATTCATAGTCTGGAGTATCATACTCCTGAGTCCTACGTTTCTTGGTAGGTTGGAAGTCATCGATGGCGAAGTTCGTATTTTCCTCATCGTATACTTCTTCCTCAAAGTCTCCTACATAGTGTGCTTCTTGTTCTATGTATTGTTTGTGTTTCTTGTAAGCGGCTTGAATATCTCTGCTTGCTATGCAATCGCGTTGGAGATGATTCGTAGAACCACATTTGAAGCAAGGAGCCGAAGCATTGTTCGGCGGATGGCCACCACGCCTGGGACCGGAACCAAAACTGTTCCTCCCTCTGGGAGCGGCGGCTCTGCCATCATCCCTTGTCCAAGAAAGCGGTCGGCCACGGCCGACGCCTCTTCTCCCTCCTCGTCCGCCACGTATTGCTCTTGGCGTACGTGGTGGCGGTGCTTGACGTTCATGAGGTTGATGCTTCTGCTTAAAAGCTTTACCACGGGCTTGATGAGATTCCGCAATGGATTTCGGTCCTCGAGGCCTCTTATTGGTGGTAAGAATCAACTCATGGTACCTCTCCTTTCTTTGAAGGACATTCATCAAATCACTGAAGGTTTTGATAGTGCCTTTCTCGCGGAGATCGCGGTACTGATGCGACAACATGGACGCAGATTCTGGGAACGTCGTGAAAGTCTTCTCCATCATATCATCATCGGTCTTTTCGACCCCACAAAAGCTCAAATCAGATTGCAAGTTTAGCATAGTCTGATGATATTCCTGGACGGAATCAAAATCCAGTAAGCGGATTTGCTCCCAATCAGACATGAGGTCTGGGAGTTGTGCGTCATGCACATTGTCGAAGCGGTCCTTGAGGATATCCCATAGCTCTTTGGGATCAGTTTTCCTCAGGTATTGCTTCTTGAGCGTTGGATGGATATGGCGCCTGAGAAACATCAGGGCTTGTGCTTTCTGTTCAGGAGAAGCGTGTAAGCTTTCATCCTCAGGAGGGTTGATGGTGGCAGTAAATCTTTTACCAATGAAAGTGTTCTCAACATCTGAGACCCACCTCTTGTATTCCTTGCCTTGGACATCCAAGATGTCAAATTCTGGACGCTGAGTGTCAGCCATCTACAGAACACAAACAGGGAGACGTTAGTATGTTTGAATACTAATCAAGTTTGATTGTTCTTTTAGAACAGTGCCAAGATATATCATGGTCACATAAATCGATGCTTAACGTGACTTCAAGTCACAATCGATATCTTCCCTTTGTTTTCTTTCCAAAAAAGAATAATACGTTATGGTTCACAGTGACATCACAGTCACAAGCATAACGGTGGCCGGTAACATCACAGTTACCCCAATAAACGTTGGCACCGGGGTGACTAAATCCCCGTATGCCGTCCCGAGAAGCGATAGAATCGGGATGAAGAAGCAGGGACACGGAAAGGTCCCGGAAGAAAACAAAACCCAACTATTGAAATTTTCATAAGCGGGAACGTTTATAAAAATATTTACCTCTTCAAGAGAAGCTTGATCAAACGAAACTTGACTCTTGGGGAAGCTTGTTTTCTTCGATTTTTCTTGATTTCTTCTTAACCACGAATAAGGGTTCGCGGATCGCTTGCTTGGCTTGCGAGCAATTTTGATCGTCTGGCGGATGCGTGCAAGAAGTAGCACGCAAGGGAGAGCTGCTGGCGAGCGGGTTGTCTGCCTAGAAGCAGAGGAGGAGCAGTACTCGAGGGTACAGTGCGGCAGGCGAACAGCGCAGATGCTGCTGAGAAGAGGCCGACGGTGCCGAAGGGAAGAATCGGCGGCCGACGGTAGGTTAGGGTTTCGAAAAAAAATTCGGAATTAGGGTTTCTAGGGCTATCAGACGGGAGGCTAGAGCAACGTGCTGATAACGTGTTGTAGGAGAAATAGATTGATAAATCTCTCTGTGTTTATTCATTGATAAGGAGGCCTTTTATATAGGCATTACATCAAGTATCCCTGGCGAACAGGGATTCCCTATCTAATAGAGTATCTAGACTTCTAGTCTTATTAGGACAAGACACACCACGGAAGTTACGGAGTTAACCTTCCTTGAACAAAACCAAATATATTCTAACATAAACCCTAAAAGATCAATATATTGCGTTATTTGTAGCTCGCTCGTCAACAAATACCTCCCGCCACCACAACTGTCACCACATGCGGCAGGCCGGCAGCCCCCTCATCAAAACAAGAAAGCAGAGCCAACCGCACCGACACCCATAACAACAAATTAAAGAGTCGCAGACTCGCAGGATATGGTAAGCATAACCTCTTCAAATTGTACAACTAATCAGACTAGGGAATTATCCTCTTCTCGATATCTTTATTGCTACCCTAGACAGTCCTCGTTGTGCAAGGCAGGCACATTATACCAAATCACTGGCAAAAGAATTGAACTTTGTATGAAGGTAAACATCTTCAAGGACAATATATTGACCAAGTGGATATAGCCAACTACCATATGCACACAGCACACAGAGCCTGTGAAGATAACCGAGTACCCTCTTCAACTTAGACCAACCAACCTTCAATTGAGAGCAGAGAATAATTCCTAACCATTTGGATATCGCCATCTGCCATTGGTTCGACTGAAACTTTTGCTTTGAATTTTGAAAATCCCTCCTTTCTTATTCCAACCCTTCTATACATTCATTCCCTCATCCTTTTCCTCCAGACTATCAATCTATCTAGTGATCTAGTGTGTGTCTAGTGTGTTGTGTGCTTGTGTTCCACTTCTTATGAAGTAGCTAGCTTTGTATCTACCATTATATTTTATACAATCTCTTTTGAGTTCTGCAAAGCTTCCTATTAATTCCAACCCCTCTTCCATTTTCTCATTCTACACCATTCTCCGTCATTCTCTCTCTCAACTACCAACATCTATTTTCCATTTATTTTTGCCGGTTCATTACCTTACTTAGCTGCTAATTCTGCCTCATTTGCATGTCACCGGTACAGATAGTAGTAGTTTAATTAATCTCCCCTCTAGAGCTTTAATATTGATGCCCAAGTTTTTCTTTGATTTAGTTCTTGATCTTATGTTTATGTTCTTATTGATGTTGCTGTCTGCTAAACAATGAATGCATTTGTGCACTACACTTATACCGTGAAAACTCAGAGTATGGATTAGTACTATTGTGTAGCCTCAATCTGAACTATTGTTCAAACAGAAAACTTCAGTACAAAGACCGAATCAACATGGCCTACGTTATTGTATCCAAAAAATAACATGGCATACGGTATGCTATTTGTATCCACTATACAGTCCTAGAAGACCATTACTCTGCTTTCAAATCTCAACTGTTGAACTTACAGAAAGAGATACAATTATTATTTTTCTTTTTTCTGAAAACAAAATTAGGAAATCCAACACCAAATTAATCAAGTGAACAAGTTCTAATTGGGGGTGTTTCAGATCAATTTTGTCAATTAGCTTTTAACTTGTAAAGAGTTAGGTTACTGCACTTGTAATAGTGTAACTCGGGGTTAAATTGGAAGCACTCAACAGGTAATGTGAATCACATTTACAGTTCACGGGCTGTACTCCTTGTAACAGCAGGAATATAAGACAAGCAGCACAAGCAAATTTTATAGCTCTGGCAGATGGTATTTACATGCGCAGAGAATCTCAATCTCCATTCAGAAAACAAATCTTTGATTTTTTGACTTGATCAGAAAATTTTCCAAATATCCTCCTATATCTTCAAGCACTTCTATTTCATTCATTGCCTCGTTGTTCTATCCATCTACACATATCATATACTTCCACAATCTCTCAATTATCTATCTCATTCTCTAGTCTCCACAATCTCTCTCGAACGTTGATCATCTAGTTTATCGTTTTTGTTCTAGTATCTTACTAGTTTTAGTTTATTTGCTTCTTGATCTTGTCATGTCACCACCAAAGTAAATGCTGTCATAGCTTAATAAGTCTCCACGGCACAAAATATTTCTATCTTCAGCATGAAACTGAGTTTTCCTAGTCCTCTCCTGGACATCATGCCTATCCTCTCGGAAAGCAGTAGATATGAATCGCTCATTAAGTTAGGATCACAAGTTACAGCAATTCAGGCTGTGGAGATCGAAGTGGGTATATCTTGGCTCTGGCTTGGCACCTTTTGGCTCCAAACCGCCAAGTATGAGGTGTAGTAGTACCTGTCTTTTGCATCACCAGGAAAACCTGCATCTTTTCTCTCCATGTCGAAACACTACAGAACGGGTGGTAGATCATACTGTTGAGTGTGTCTTCTCTTCCATCTTCCCCCTTGCAATTTTACTGCAGAGAGCTGAGTTCATCAGGTGCCCCTTATTTGCCGCAAAAATGTATACACACAACCAACTAAGACAGAGAAGAGAGAGCTGGGCTCTATCTCGAATGCTGAAAAAAAAAAATTACCATAAAACCATTTGAATTGAATAGAAATTTGTGCAGATTGAATCACATCAGAGATTTTGTCTCTGACAGTAACAGTCATAACTATAGGGTGAAGAACCATAGAAAAGTAACGGGTGCATAAGACCACGGGGATTAGAAGTTACAGCAAATTCTTAGTAGTTTTTGATCGACTTTGTCAAGAATGCTGAAGCATATGTATTGCATGTACAAAATATAAGATCCATGTTAAGATGAATATCAATGGATTATGGTTCACAAATTCTATATTTGGCTGTTTGGAGTTCTCAATTGATGATTAAGGCATCCATCAAGGAGTTTCCCGACCACAATCATCTCTATTTGAATTGTCCAGCGACTAATTGTAAACCCGCATTGTTATCGGAATAAGTTAACTAAGAGAGGTAGGGTTCTTCAGGGAGATAGAATTAGGGGGTCACAGACTAACTTGAACACTTTCTTTTCTTTGTTTTGAGTTGATTTGCAGCCCTGCAGAGTCCCCTCTTGATTTTTTCATAACCAGCCAGACTGATTGTAGAGCTGGAATGTCATCTTTTCAGAGAACCAAACAAAGACTAAATGACTTAGACATACATATTCTAATCTAAGCAAACAAAAACACCCTCTTCAGTCTAAGGCTATGTTTGTTTTATGGATTCCTTGTCATGGGAAAGTAATCACTTTCATTTCCTTTGTTTGGGAGCTGAAAGAAAAGAGCGGTGTTCGCGTCGGATTTTACTCATGTTGAACTGTCAACACGTGGGGGTGGCGGACGTATGCCTCAGTCCTGAAGTGATGTGTGCGAGCGTGCCAGTACTTTTGGGTTAAGTACAATCTCGGTGCGGACGACCTCTGGCGAGCGGATTACCCCTGGCGAGCAGATGACCCTGGCGAGCGGATGACCCCTGGTGAGCGGATTACCCCTGGCGAGCGTACTCGTCTGCTCCCGAATACCTGACTTCTGGATCAAACAACTGTTACGCGGGCTTTGACGGGCCGACGTAAAGGGCTCGAACAAGACCTAATAAACTAGTACTAGGATTTTCTCTCAACCTATTGCAGATTGAGTAATCTTACTTCGATCCTGAGATGTAAAGCAGAGCTTTAATCAAGACCGCGGAATGGGTTTACTTCCAACCTCTTGCAGATTGGGTAATCTTCCAACCTCTTGCAGATTGGGAAGGGTTTGATCCAACCTTTGGCAGATTGGGACCATGTATTGTTACCCGAGTAACGACTCGATTTGTCACAAGGTGTGGCGACTAGACTCGATATGTCTCTGCGATGCTTCGACACGAACGCAAGGCGCTTCGACACGAACGCAAGGCACTTTCGACAACCGCGGCAGGTGTACGGAGACCGGTGGTGGGCATAGGTTTGCGGCAAGGTTGGAACGGTGGTTTGCGGTTGGTGGAGGCAGTTCGCGAGAGATTGCTGCTGCGACCGAAACTTGGTGCATGGCTGCGACTCTGAGTTTGGTGCAGGGAAGCGATAGGCGCGCTCCGAAGAGGCGTATGCCCCGAAGGGACTTTGGTTTGCGTTGCGCAAAGGTTTTTGTGTGGAGGAGCTCTCTTTTTCTTGTACACCATGACCCCTTTATATAGAGAATGCAAAACCCCAATACTTGCATATCAAGCATAATAGATTCTAAGATCAATTAGGATTTGATTACCCAAAACCACCTCTTCTTGGATTCCTAGAGGAACCCTAATTCTTTTTCAAGAAGGAAAAATACATCAGATTATTCTTTAATGAATAACCTCTTGGGCATTGACCCCATGCTCTCGGCCAAATGTTAATTTGGGCCCAAACATTGCCCCCCAGCCTTTGAAATTGAAGGCACAGTGAAATTGAGAAAGGCTAGAAAGCCAAATCCGAACCAACTCTAGCGGATGCAACTTTTTTGATATTGTCCCACTGTTGCCCCCCCCCCCCCCCCCGCTCAGTTTACTTGGTTGTGGCGAATATAAGGAATATGAAGCAATGCCAAGAAAACTAAGTGAAGTTGCCCCCTGGACGAGCAATGTTAGGAAGAGAATTGCCCCCCATCCTAAACCATAGCGAGTGAGGTCACCCCAATTAGATGTCCTTTATTATCAATTTCCTCAATCTTGAGAGGTCTGATAGCGCTATACGATATGTAATAGATCCCGCAATCTTGATACTGGTTCCACTGGGCGTGCCAAAATGTTCGCGTCGGATTTTACTCCTGTCGAACTGTCAATACGTGAGGGTGGCGGACGTATGCCTCAGTCCTGAAGTGATGTGTGCGAGCGTGTCAGTACCTTTGGGTTAAGTACAACCTTGGTGCGGACGACGTCTGGCGAGCGAATGACTCTGGCGAACGTACTCGTCTGCTCCTTTCTACCTGACTTCTCGATCAAACAACTGTTACGCGGGCGTTGACGGGCAGGCGTAAAGGGCTCGAACAAGACCTAATAAACTAGTACTAGGATTTTCTCTCAACCTATTGCAGATTGAGTAATCTTACTTTGATCCTGAGATGCAAAGCAGAGCTTTAATCAAGACCGCGGAATGGGTTACTTCCAACCTCTTGCAGATTGGGTTTACAGACTAGTTATCTTCCAACCTCTTACAGATTAGGTAATCTTCCAACCTCTTGCAGATTGGGAAGGGTTTGATCCAACCTTTGGCAGATTGGCTTGATTTGTTACCAGGGTAACGACTCAATTTGTCACAAGGTGTGACGGCTAGACACGATATGTCTCTGCAATGCTTCGACACGAACGCAAGGCACTTTCGACAACCGCGGCAGGTGTACGGCGACCAGTGGTGGGTGTAGGTTTGCGACAAGGTTGGAACGGTGGTTTGCAGTTGGTGGAAGGCAGTTCGCGAGAGATTGCTCCGGATAGGCTTGCAAGATTTGCGAGGCGCAAAAGCTTGTGTGTTTGTAAGATGGTTGTGAACCCTTTTTACGTTGTCCAAAAGTTCTTTATATAGAGAATGCAAAACCTTAATGCTTGCGTATCAAGCATAATCGATTATGAGATTAACTAGGACTCAAATACCTTAAACCACCTCCAATTCGGATTCCTAGGCGGACTCCAAATCTATTCCAAGAAAGAATACAATCTAAAATATATCAAATTACCCATTAACGGATAACCTCTTGGGCCTCGATCCATGCTCTCGGGTAAATGTCAATTTAGGCCCAAACAAGCGGGAAAAGAAATGCGTTCCCAAATTGGTTGGAAAATTGGAGGAAACTGGTTCCCACCACACAATCTCTAGAATCAGTTTTCCTCCCGAATTCCAGCAATTTTTTGGACTAAATTACCCTGCTTAAAATCGTTATTTGCCATTTAATACATAATACATCTTAGAAATTTGTGTCAAGCGTGCATCTACACGCTATATATCTTATAGCCATCTGTAATCAGATACAAGATGAACTGAACCACTCCTTACCAAAATTCATCATGTTATCGTCTTCCTCCCAAAGCACCTTCTTGGTATGTATCAAATATGACTTGCTCCTCTCTTATTAAGTATGGGTTCAGTGTGATATACTCATGTTAGTTCCTCTCTGCCCTTGTTCTCTTATATATGTATATAGGTATTGTGCGTTTGGGTGTTTGATTTCATATGTAGTTTTGGACTTTTGGTTTTCTTGTATGAATTGCATGGTGTAGTTTGTTGTTTTGATGTCATTTGTCTTCTTCTTTTTTTTCATTTACAAACCAACAAAATAGCCAGTAGATTGACATAGAGTGTTTCCACTGTGATTGCGAAAGGAGAAAGAATGCCACTGATGTATTTGGTTAAATGATTGAATCTCTAAAAACATGATTATATTTTAAGAACATGATTCAGTTATTTTACATTTGGGACTTTGCTGCATGTTTATTAGATTTCTAAATAGGACTGCTTTATATTTGTTAGATTTATAAGAAAGCAAGTTTTTTATGCAGCTAATGGCTCGTAGAAACTTGTTGAAGACAAAAAGAATTCTCCTAATGCTAGACAATATTAAGGATTCACTTAATGTTGTCTTCATGATATATGTTATGTTGTATATCCTGGCAGAACGACATTATCGAAAGTATAGAATAAGATCGCGATCTATTTATGATGCTTATTCAAGAATTGGAAATTTTGAACGAATGGTGTATGCAAGTGGTGTAAGGTGCATAAACAATCTTCGCAAGGATAGACATACATTTAGCATATTATGCTCTATGTTACGCACATCTGGTAAATTAAGATATACAAGAAACATGTTTGTTGAGGAGATGACAGCTATGTTCTTGCATATTCTTGCACACCAAGTAAAGAACAGAATTATACAAGATAGATTTATATGGTCTGGAGAAACAATTAGCAGATATTTTAATCTGGTATTAAGAGCAGTCCTATCTCTACAAGGACAATTGCTAAAAACATCATAACCTATGCTTGAGAACTCATCAGATGAGAAGTGGAAATGGTTTAAGGTACACACAATCTGTTACTTTTTATTATTATTATTATTATTAAATAATAGAATTAATATATATATATATATATATATATTTTCTAAGTAGCTTATTATTGTAGAATTGTCTTGGGGCCCTAGACGGGACGTATATTAGACTACATGTGACAGAAGCTGATAAGTCTAGATATCGGAGTAGGAAGAATGAAATTGCAGCAAACGTTTTGGGAGTATGCTCCCAAGATATGCAATTCATTTATGCATTATCCGGTTGGGAGGGTTCCGCAGCTGATTCACGAGTGATGCGTGATGCCATTAGTAGGAGACATGGGTTGCGCGTCCCCCATGGTGAGATGATGTGAAAATCACTATTTTATGTCATTAGTGTATTTGTTTTCCATCTTAGTAATAATTTTCATCAAAGTAATTATATTTTTCACTTATGTAATAGGGTATTACTATCTTGTTGGTTAGTTTCCATCTCATTCAATCGTTTTTCTTAGTGAAGACACAATGTCGTGTTGTTATATCATGTTGCTTGCTTCAGAATCTTATTAGAAGAGAAATGGCAGTTGATCCCTTAGAAAATCAATTGAATGAGATGGAAACTAACCAAGATGATGATGATGATAATATGATAACTTTTATTGACTCATCAGAACAATGGAATGATTGGAGGAGAGAGTTAACAACACGAATGTTCAATGAATGGAGTGGAAATAGGAACACAAGATGAAAACTGAATGTTAGAGTTCATCAGACCAATTTTAGTTTTGTTGCTCCATATGAATTTGTGCTTGTTTATTTGGTACTAGTGGCTTTAAACTAAAGTTGTGTAGTGTGTTTGTTGCTCCATATGGATGTAAGTTAATGAACGACTTTGTTGCTCTATTATCGTATATAGTTATACATTTGTATTGTAACCTCATTGACCACTTTTTTTTTCTATTTCAAATCTTAATTCTTTGTGACTCTATATAAATAAGTAGAGAGAATTGTATGAATTATATTTTACACCTCATTATTTCTTTTACGTAGGATGGACTTGCAAGAAAACTCAAGATCCTCAGCTAGTAGAAGTGGAAGAAATAAAGTGAAGCAACCATCACACTCTTGGACCCTTGTTGAAGATGTAGCTCTAGTTGAGGCTTTAACTGAAATTTGTGTTTTTGGGAAGTGGAAAGCTGATAATGGATTTTGGTCAGGATATTTAGGAGAACTTGAAAGAATTATACATCTGAAGCTACCAAATTGTGGATTGAAAGAAGATCCCCACATTGTGTCTCGTGTCAAGACACTAAAGAAACAAACACTTGCCATCTCCGATATGATAGCAAACTCAAGTGGCTTCTCATGGGACCATGAAAATAAGATGGTTGTATGCGAGAAGCAAGTGTTTGATGATTGGGTTAAGGTAAATGCAAGTTCATACTTAATTTGAATTTTGATATCTAATATCCACATGTGTCTCTCACATAAATTTTGATATCTGAATTTTTATGAAGGCATAACTACTCAACTATTGTTCTTTTTAGGAAGCAGTTTCTTTATTCTTGTTATTTATTCTTAGGTTACATAAATGCTCATATAAGTTTAGAGTTGGGAATGTTGATTTATGCATTGGCTATGTTCTGGTTAACGAGATGGAAATGCATAGTTGATTCATATTGGCATATTGCTACAGTGTTTTGTCTCATTGAAACTATGTTGTAGGCTCTGGTCAAATGCATAGCTACTTCATGATACAATATTACATAACCGATGCAGGGTTTTAGTTTGGTTGAAATTGGTAAGATATAAGCAGTTTGAGTGTATTTGAGGTGGTTCCAGCCAAACCCCTTACTTGCTTCTCCCTCTAGAACTTACCTGTCATGTACGCTATTTGTTGTAATCATAGAAAGTGGAACAAATTAATAATGAATAAGAATAAGTCACATTCATATAATTTCTTTGTAGCTCTCAGATGCATGTTGCTTTCTTAAAAACATTAATGAAATTCATTGCATACAGAGAAGGCATATTTGGCATTCCTGTTATATAAGAAAATTGGTGAGTTGTAGCTCTTGGCATCCAAAAGAGCAGCAAGGCTGACAAACTTGCTAAAATTTCATGTTGACATCTAGTTATGACGATTGTATGACAGGTTCACAAGGATGCAAGAGGGCTTAGACTTAAACCATTCATTCATTATGATAGTTTGGTCGAAACTTTTGGGAAAGATCGTGCAAATGGATTAGGAGCTGAAGGACCTGCTGAAGCGGATGAAGATTTGAATAATGAAAGTGAATTTGTTGATCTCGAAGGAGATGACTTGCCTGAAAATATAGTTCCTACACCTACTACTCAGACAACTTCTTCTGCTCCTAATTCAATTCGAACTAGAAAGCGACCAAGAGACGCTTATGCTCAATGCTTGGGAGACATGGCTAGCACTCTACGCTCCTTTGTGGACGTAACCAAGACACATTTGGAGACTATAAAAGAGGTACTTTTGAGTGAACAAGCAACATCTACTAAAAGAGGTAAAATTGTCGAAGAGCTTATGAAAATTGAAGGTTTGAATGATTATGATGTGCTTGATGCTGCTGCTGCCATTATTGGCGATGACTCCAAAATTGAACTCTTATTCAGTTTACCTGATAATTTAAAGTGTCAATGGATCTATAATAGGCTTCTTAACCACTAGAGAAAGATATGTCGAAGACTAATGTTGGCCTAAAATTGTTTTTGTTTATATTCTGGAGTGTGGATGATTGGCTCAACATGATGTTATATTTTGATCGAGCTTCTATAAATTAGAAGTTATGATGTAATCTAACTTGTAACCATGTTGTGATATTAGAACGTATTATCTATTATGATGTTATTCTAGACTTCTTTATCTTGTGATGTCTACTTTGTGATTTCTTTACCTATTTTGTAAAGATATTTAATAGCCATTATATACTGGTTAAGATTGTGATATTCTATTATGATGTTATTTTAGAACAGATACATTCTTGCCTGTGTCGGTGTTTCAAATACAAGTGACATCATGGAAGAACATTCATGTTAAAGGTTTACTGATACAATAAATAAAGAGGTCGAAAGCACTCTGACACCACATAAACCACAGACGCAGACAATCCTTCTATGTATTTATTAACTAAAGTTGAAGGCAAAAATGTGATCAATTCAACTGATGCTGCTAATTTTACAGTCTCCAACCTTCACAAATTAAAGCCCCAGATATGAGATACATAATGAATCAATGGTCTTTCCTTATAAGTACTTAATTAAAGCCCTTTAATTCGTTTTGCAGCATAAGGTATGATATTATGTAGTTAATTTTGTCAATTAATACGAGGGCATTATGAGAAATTGGAAAGAATTTTGATTCCTTTCCTTGCAGCACCAAACACTGAAATGGAAACTGACATATGTATTATAACTAAACTCCATGCATTTCCCAAACACTCGAAAAGATATTTGAAGGGAACTGAAATTTCTCATGCATATGGAAAGAGCAAAGAATTGATTTCCATCTCTTTCCATTCCGTGAACCAAACGAGACCTAAGAATAATGCAGAACGACACTCGAAACACATAAGCAATAACCTCAACAACAACAGCGCAGCTCTTTCATAGTCCCTAGAGCTCTAGAAAAATAACGTATGCTAACATATAAAGCAGTAACAGTGACAGATCCACATTTACATTGTACTCTGTTCATAAACAGAGGAAACCAGAAACTACATTAAATCCCAGAACCCTTGATCACTCTTGGTGAAATGTGTGCCTTCAATGGATTCTTCATGACCATCGTAAACTCTTGCTTCTCCGCAAAATCAACATCCTCTCCCTCCACACCTCTCCACTCGAATTTCCACACCAAATTTGAAACGAAATACTCCAGATGAAGAACAGCCAAGACAAGTCCAGGACAAATCCTCCTCCCAACCCCGAACGGCATCATCTTAATCTCCCTACTCCCAGTTATATCAACATCTTCTCCTTCACCACCACTCAAGAATCTCTCCGGCTTGAAAGCCATAGGGTCTTCCCACACTTCGGAGTCCCACCCCATATCAGCCACCATGAAATTCACCGTCCCCTTCTTGGGCACCAAATGACCGTCCAAAACTACATCCTGACTCACCGCATGTGGCAACACAAAATGCCCAGGCGGGTGGCGCCTTAAACCCTCCAAGACCACCGCCTTCAAATACGGCATCTTCTGCAAGTCCTCCTCCTTCACTTCCTCCTCTGTTTCCTCCACAACTTGTTTAATCTCCGCCAAAATCCTCTCCTGCACATTCGGGTACTTGACAATGTTGGCCATGATCCACTGCAATGCTGTCGAAGTAGTATCTGTACCTGCATTGAGAAACTCCGAACAAAGACTAACGATTTCGTCTTCGGTCAGCTTCCTCTTCTCATGAGGAAGCTCAAGCTCCAACAGCGTGTCAACATAAGCTAGTACATGATCATCCTTGTTGTTTAGCTCTGCGGCCTTCCTGGCTCGGATCATCGGAAGCAGCACTTGTTCCTGATCTTTTCGGAGGCGAAGGAAGTCCTCCCACCTCTTCTTGAGCACGATTTTCGTAATTGAAGGCCAGAAATTGATGACGTTAAACCGGCCGAAACCGAGCAGCAGCCGCCGCTGGACCGTTTCGATTTTCTTGATTTGGGTTTCGTCAAGCTTATCTCCAAAGCACATAAGCACCAGCAAGCAGAACATGGCGTACTGGAAATGATGGACGACTCTTATTGCTCCGCCGTTGGATTCGGTTAGGCGGTTGGCGAGGATGTGGAGGACCCACTTGCGGGCCCCGGAGTAGGATTTGACGCGAGAAGGGTGGAGGATTTCGTGGGTGAGGTTGCGGCGGAGAAGGCGCCACGTGGGGCCGTAGAAAGCGGAGTTGATGTTGTGCTGGTTGCTGTTGATGATTTTGCTGGTTGGCAAGGCCGGGGGGCGGTCGGCGAAGACGGCGCCGTTTTGGACTAGGGCCTGGTGGGCCAGGTGACGGCTGGAGATGAAGATGGCGGGGCGGGGGCCGATGCGGAGGGAGATGATTGGGCCGTAGCGGGCATGGAGATTGCGGATGATGGGCTCGAGCTCGGAGAAGGGCTTGAGGAGGAAGAGGAAACTACTGATGATGGGGATGCTGGTGGGTCCCGGCGGAAGCTTCTTAGTTTTGAGGAGGAAGAGGGAGAGAGTTGGTCTGATGAGGAGGGAGATGAGGAGGGTTGTGAGGAGGAGGAGCCAGGTTTCCATGGTGCTGGTGGTGAGTTGGAGTTTTGTTATCAGAAAGGTGTCCAGTTTATATGGTGCAGGGTGAGCACTGAGCAGAGCAAATAGAATTTTGAGTTTTAGGAAGGTGATGTATCCGGTGACGTATAGTGATCTCGACTCGAGAACCGATAATCTGTTTTTTACCCGGACAAAAAAAAACAAACAAACTAACTAACTATAACCGTAGTGAAAGGAGGAGAGAGTGGAACCACATACATGAACACGTATGAGCATCTACACGATCAGCTAATCTATCGACAACAAAATTAGTCTCTAATTTCACTGATTAGTGTGTTGTAATGATTTATTCGATAATTCTTTATTTATTTTCAGGCTCACTCAGTAGGGGTATGTTCCATTTGGAACTACCTGCCATGTTGGTTTTGTTTCAATTAAGAAATAATTACAGATATGTCACTCTTATTAGTTTAAGTTATTTACGTTAGAAAACTTGATGTTGTTTCCATTACGTCTGTTTTTGTATGTGTGGTGTAGCTGTGTTGTATCTTTCTCATAAGATTGAAGAATTTCATTTTGATTGTTTAAATATGAGTGTATGTTCCGTCATTTAGCCCTTGAGTTTTTTATCATGTGAAAATGTGATGTACGAGCAGAATGGGGCAAATTTAGACAGAAAGCTGTAAAGGTAAGGAAGCTGCTAATAATCAAGAAGATTGATGTGAAGATAGGAAATTCTCGTATAATGAGGTTGTTAGCAGTTGGAGTATTTAAGAAGATGATCTTTTGGACTTTTCCGTTCACCAGACGTCATCCGCCAAACGTCAGAGCTAGACGACATCCGCCAGAGCCAGACGACATCCGCCAGAGCCAGACGACATCCGCTAGAGCCAGACGACAGGGGAGGTTCATTCGCCAGACGTCGTCCGCCAGTTTACTGCAGTTTTGGGCGTCCGACGTCCGATTGACGTTCATAATACATTTCTGGAATGGGAACGACGAGATCTACAAGACTCACTTTAGTGAGCCCTGTCAGATTTAAGCCAAAAGATATCGTCTTAATGATCCGATTCGGCATTTAATATGTTTTACAAGTTTTAAGTTTTCTAATTTGTTTTGGACTTGTTTTAATTCCTTGGGCTTTAGGGTTTTCTTGTTAGTTGCCCTAGGGTTTTCTTTTCAGTATTTAAGCATCCCTTTGGGATTGTAGACAGCAGTTAATCAAATTTTATCAAAACCCCAAGAGTTTGTCTCTTGTTTCTGGTGGATTCCAGACCTATTCTATAGAGTACAACGTTGATTGTGCTCTCCATCTATTGAGGGTTCGACGTTGATCAATCCTTCCACCCTTCTACTGCGTCAAAATGAGTCATCCATCTTGTGGTGAAAGTGTGAAACTCCAATTATGGAGCATGAAACCATTGACAAAAGACAACAGTTCTTTAAAAATATAATATATATAATCTTATAAGAGAGACAACATTTAATCAAACATATTAGGAGTGTATTGTATTTAGATTTATGTAGACTTTTTTTAAGTGATGAATTAATAAAAAGTTCTTAGATTTATACAGACTTTATAAAATCTTCTAGATTTTTATAGATTTATAAAAGAAATTTTTAAGGACTTGTGGAATCCAAAAAATACAACTTTTATGGATTCTCATAGATTTTGACAAACTTTTTATCATTAATCACTTTATCAACATAAATATGTAACATAAGTAAATAAACAAAAAATTAACATGAAATATTTCCAAGTTAACTAGTTTTATATGTGTATCAAACTAGACATGTATATTATGGAGAATGGAGAAGTATAAAGATAAATATGATGTAAAGAAAAAAATTATAAATTCACAGAAATGACGAGATAAGTGAGGGAGAAATAGAGAGAGAGAGTGATAGGAGCATAAAATGTTACGTTCTTGATATATTTTTACCCTCATTTATCTAATACTTAACCCTTATTGTTGTATTATAGAGTCATGTAATCGAGTCATGAGTTTTGGTTGAGTTATATGTGAGAACGTGCTAAAAATAAAGAAAAATGTAGAAAAATCATCAAAAACTAAATTGCAAGTCTCAGAGATAAATTGTTGAATATGTAAAACCTATACTATGCTTTTGATGAATTTTTCTTCTCTCATATGCAGTAGACATGTTGTGGACTGAGCAATGGAAGAAATCATAGCAATATGGAGCAAAAGAAGATGCTAGGAATTACAAGTACTCATCGGATGCAAATCCAGAAAGTTCAGTAAAATCCTGTGCAAATCACTCAAATTCCAAAATTTCTCCAAGACGATTTACAAGAGCTAGAAGGCAAGTCACATATGCATAGAAAGCTCTATGAGTCTAGTTACTAATGCAATTAGATTCGCAGCAAAAGCTTTTCTGAGGAAGAATTTATGCCGGTCATAACACACAAAGGTCAAGCTGCCGAGAAGAAATCCTATTTCCTGCCGAAAGATAAATGTTTTCCCGGTCCATCAAGGAGAACTTTTGGATGCTTCTTGGATAAATTGTCCATCTAGTATTTAGCCAAGTCCATCAAATAAATCCATGAAGCCAATGATCTATAAAGAAAATCAGAATAAATAATTTAGAAAAAAAGGAAGAAAATCGCAACAAATCCTGATTAAATTCGACAGAATTCATGTGCACGTCATCCAACTTCCACGGACTCTTAAGGACAGCTCACTTTAAATCAGATGACGAGTAATATATGGATGGAAAGCTACGGGAGTTTAGTTTCCAACCCAGTTAGAATCACCTCAATATCTATTTTCTAGAGAAAGATATTCCGTAATCTTTACTCGAATGTCAAATCTACCAGCAGGATAAGTTTGAGAAAAACTAAGTTTTGTGAACCCTAGTTGTTGCTGACCCTTTGCTCCTATATATAACACGATTTCCACACAGAAAATCATCTTCTCTCTCTCTCACTTTCACATAACCAAAATTCTGTCAAAATAGCACCACAATATCTAAAGAAAAATACAAGCCGAAACCCTATTCCATCACCACCTAAAATCGCATCTTCCATTGTCATCGGATCAACACTTGCCGAAGTATCTTCAAGGTTTCTTTTAAAGTGTGATTCACTCTTCTCTCATGGCTTGTAATTTCTGTATAATTACTTAACTTTGTCTATGAAGTTTGTAAAGATTTGTGGATGCTTATTTGGTTTTATTAATTTAACTTCGGATTTCCGAAATTCTGTTATGTGTTTTGGTTTTCTATTTGTTTAATTGATGAACATGGTGTGTGACGAATTATATGTATGATAATAGGGCAGTAAGTATGTCGCATGGTTTGATGATTTTGATTGGTTTATTTTCTGAATTCATATGCATAACAAGTTGTATGGGTGAAGTCCATTTTGTTAATATTGGTTTTAACCCTCCATTTGTATCTTTTTAAGGACACTTGAAGTTTTAACAATTGGAGAACTGTCTAACACATGAGTTATTCTCAACTGAGTAAGGGGCATAAAAGTTCGTCTATTAGTTCATTTGTCTCTAATTTTGGCATCAAGGTTTGTTTAACTAGATCTCAAGAGCCACATACTGACTATTTTTCTCGGTGAAGGGGTCGATAGGGAGTTCGCTCTTCGTGGTCACCAATAACGAATCTTGCCTTGATTCAATTTTAGAACTTTCGTTCTAGCCTTCTGAAAACACGGAATAATTCATGTCTAGATAGCAATACTTGGGCCGCACGTCCACCTTGCTTTAGAACTTAGAAAATAACTTTACATAAATATATTTATATAGCTTCACAAATAAAAAGATGTCTTTAAATTTTAAGGTATATCGGATAAAAGCATGATACTACCTTAAGCTGTTTTAGTCCATTGCACTGTTATCTCCTCTGCTCCACGTACCTTGAATTTTAAAGTTGTGTGAATAAAAGAAATTAGACTTTAAGGGTACGACATATTTGTTGTGTTATAAAATTCGGACAACTTTGAGAATTCTAACCGAAACTCTTTGTAAAAATACATGTAAATTTTCGTGAAACCTTGTGTAAATTTCATGTGAAAATTTTGTGTGATATACTTGAAATAATTTTGTAATGTTGTATAAAATTCGTATTGAAAAAAATTAAAAAATTATTGTAACTCTAACCATACTTGCTAACTCTAAATCTATTTTCTAACTTTTATATTTTTCTTGTATATATGTCTCCTGTAATATGTTGTAACTACTCTCAATTTTCGTTGAGCCTTTGTCTTTGTTTATTTAACATACTTGTAGAGTTTGATTGTTAGTTTCAGATCATAAAGATGAGGTGAAGAATTACACTGTTAACAATTGATTGGAACTCTCAATAAGTTGGGAAGGACGACTTGTGTTACAAAAAGAGACTCCATACTCTAAACTTGTATTCATGATTTGCAATTAAATTCTACTTAATAAATTGTTAAATATTGTTAAACTAACTTTTACTGACTTTTGCTAATTTGCTAACTCGACACTAACTCATTCTTTGAATTCTACAAAAGAACTTATGGCTGAAGGAACTCAGTTTATCAAGGATCTTGTTTCCTCAAATGTGCCTGTTGGGTTCCCACCTCTATTCTCATTATTGTTTTCTCTGATGACGCTATGCGGATTAAAGTGAAGTGACCGACAACAAGTTTAGATGGAAATCGATTAAAGCCTCATATGAGCAATTGGATGAGCGACTTTTGGTGGATGTACACCTCCAAGAGGCGTCATTTATGAGCGAATGAATAAAGAAGAGTCTAGACTAAAGGACTATAAACAATTCAGCGTTGCATGGGAGACAACCCATTTCAACCAAAATTGTGAATGAGCCATCAACGAGAGTTTGTTTTTCTTAAATCCCTAAACTCTTTTTGGTTGAATTGTATAAATGTGGAACTTGTGGATTTTATCATATGCTTAGAAATTACAACATTATTTCAGATTTACAATGAGGACAATGTAATTTTCTAAGTATGGGGTAGGGATACATGTTTCACATGATTGTATTTGTTTTGAGTCTTTTGTTTGAGTCATAAAATAAAATAAAATAAAAAATCGAAGAAAAAAAATTTCAGAAAAATTAAAAATTTTTGTTTTGTTTTTGTTTTGTTCGAGTCTTAGGATGCCCCTAAAGTCTATGATGATTATATCTTTGAATGCATAGATGATGGTTTTGCATGATCATAAGAATTAAATTGTGAGTTTCATTGATAATATGATTGGTATGAATATGTGAGATTTTGTTAGTATATGAAAAACATGCTTGTTTGAGTTGATTTTGTTTCATAACATCCTATGTGAGCTTTAGAATTTAGGAAAAATGCCCATTTAGTATAAAAAAGACCCCCTCATTACCCATTTCAATGTTATAAAAATGACAATCTTATTTTTTTCCCTTATCCAACATAAGGTAACAACTCTATTGCCCATTTGAACAAATTTAATTTTTTTTCTTCCTTTTTTGTCCTTTTGTCTTATCTAACATATTTTTGAATTATAATTTGCTGAGAAAGTGGAAAATAAAAAAACAAACTTTGCCGAAATATCACTCAACTCCTCCGGCCTCCCATGGCCGGTCGCCGGAGTCGGCGGATTCCGATCACCAAAATTTTTTTTTGCCGGAATTTTTTTTTTCGCCGGATTTTTTATTTTTTTTATTTTTTATAATCAGGTTATTGGACGATGGTTACTGACTCCCAGTAAACAATTTACAGATTATTACAAATTTCCAGTAATTAAGTTACTGATCCATAGTAATCAAGTTACTGACCTCCAGTAATCGATTACTGACCCCCAGTAATCAGGTTACAGATTCCATATTTTCCAGTAACTATGTTACTGACCCCCGATAATCGATTACTGACCCCCAGTAATCCATAACCAGAGTTCATGAAGTTGTAAAACTTTAATCACAAAACATCCACACTATACTGGTACTAAGATTTCATTGATAACTTGACAATAACATAAAGAACTTGCACATACAATACAATGAAACTCTACAGATTTCATGAAGTAATCAGGTTACTGACCCCCAGTAATCGATTACTGACCCTAACCAAGAAAAAAAAAAAACAAACAGAAAAAAAAACCCTAGTTTTTTTTCTTTCTGTCGCCGTTGCCGCTAGCCTCGCTAGCATATCTTGCCTCCTGCACTTTTCTACTGTCTATTCATGGTACAATTGAATTAGATCGGAAGTTGTTGGTCATACTTTGACAAGGGGCTCTTTGTTCTTGTCATCTGAGGTGGTGGTCGGAGCGGTCTTGGGTTTTTCTTCTTCTTCCTTCGTCTCCTTCTCCTCTTTCTTTTTCTCTACCTTATCCTCCTCCTCCTCCTTGGTCTCCTCCTTGACAGCCTCAACATAGATGATCTCACCTTCCTTGGCTGCAACCTCGACTTCAACTGTCTCCCCTTTCGGGTTCTCTACCACTAGAGCTTCTCCGGGAAGTACTAGCACCGGCACGGCATCAGCGGCTTTTGTCTCCTCCTCCTCAGGCTTCGAGAGAACCACCAAAGGTGCTTCATCCTGAATACTCTTCTCCTCCTTCTTATCATCAGCAGCAGGAGCAGGGGTCTCCTCGGCAACAGCGGCAGCGGGAGCAACGGTGGAGAAGGATTGAGGGCGGCAGAGCAGAGAGAGAGAGAAGAGAGAGAGAGAGAGAGAGAGAGAGAGAGTATTGATTAGGGTAGGGTAAATGACTGAATTATATTTACTAGGGTAGTTGTGTATTTTCCCAAGATTCATTGGTTTGGGATATAAACATTGGAATGGGCAATTTTTAAACTCATTTTGTTCAAATGGTCTTTTTCCCTAGAATTTATATGCTTTCTTCATAAGTTATTAAAATTGGGCAGAAATTTTCAAATCTCATTGTTCTTTGCATAATCAATGACTATGTGCTATAGCTCTTTAATGAGTTCTAGAATGCTAGAACTTGCTCTTGATGATTTTTGAAACTATTATTCATGACTATGCCTTGATTTTGAAAATGATTGAAAAGATCTTATTAGGATTACCACCAAAGCCAAATAAACCATGTGCCTAATTTGTGCCCGTCGTGAGACTCTTTAGTTTTAACCTCATTGAGCCTACATTTAGCCATTTTTCTTTCATTACCATGATGCACATTCTTTTTACTTAGAATAGTTTTATCATTTCCCTTATTGTCAAGACTTGGTAAAGCTTAATTTTATTGTGGAATTGTGATTTAGAGTGATTATTTGAAGCAAGTGTGGGGTTGACTTATCCAAATACATGAAAAACATTTGTTTGCCGAAACAAAAACAAAAAGAAAGATTCGGACAGAAAATAAAAAGAAAATCAAATCTGAAAAGTAAAAAGAAAAGAAAAACATGCATTGACTCCTCTCTAAAAATTGTAATTGTGAAATTGGAGTTTGTGTGTATGTGAAGGCTTATCATTATTATACTTGACCTTTGTTTATGTCCACTATGTTTTGGGAAGAAAAGAATGATGTTTGAGGTCTAACATAATAAAATTTGACCCTTATAATGAAGTCATAAGGAGAATTGAGTTTTGCTAAGTCTTGGTGACGTTTTATTACAACTATCCAAAATTTTGAATTCCTTATGCCTAACCCCATTATCATCTTCATTATGATATTTTCATGATTCTTAAGATTGGTAAACTTTGATTTGAGGAGATTTTCTCAAGAGTAACCTTATGGTTTTGATTCATTTGTGCACATAGTTGTTAAATGAGATTTTCCAATTGAAAATTTATTCATAAATTACTTTTATTTGATGAAATATGCAAGCTATTTGTTGCCTTACAATCTATTAGCATATACTTTGAGTGAATATTGCCATAATTATGAGTGAAAAGAATAGAGTATGCCTAGTGAGGAAGATTAAATCAACTTAACATATTTACATGCTTATTTTTCTCACTTCTGACTTATTCATGCCATAAATTATGACTATGAAACATGGAATTTGTATGCTTGCATTCGAATGCTTAAACTTGAAAGCTATGTGTTTAAAAGATCTTGAGACAATCGTTTAAGGGCAGTAGTAGTTGAGTCTTGTATTTTACTAAGGGACTAGCAAAAGTTAAGTGTGGGGTAGTTGATATGAGCATAAACTGTTACCTTCTTGATATATTTTCATTTATCTAATACTTAACCCTTATTGTTGTATTATAGAGTCATGTAATCGAGTCATGATTTTTGGTTGAGTTATATGTGAGAATGTGCTAAAAATAAAGAAAAATGCAGAAAAATCATCAAAAACTAAATTGCAAGTCTCAGAGATAAATTGTTGAATCTGTAAAACCTATACTATGCTTTTGATGAATTTTTCTTCTCTCATATGCAGTAGACATGCTGTGGACTGAGCAATGGAAGAAATCATAGCAATAGGGAGGAATTACAAGTACTCATCGGATGCAAATCCAGAAAGTTCAGTAAAATCTTGTGCACATCACTCAAATTCCAAAATTTCGCCAGGACGATTTACAAGAGCTAGAAGGCAAGTCACATATGCATAGAAAGCTCTATGAGTCTAGTTTCTAATGCAATTAGATTCGCAGCAAAAGCTTTTCTGAGGAAGAATTTATGCCGGTCATAACACACAAAGGTCAAGCTGCCGTGAAGAAATCATATTTCCTGCCGAAAGATAAATGTTTTCCCGGTCCATCAAGGAGAACTTTCGGATGCTTCTTGGATAAATTGTCCATCTAGTATTGAGCCAAGTCCATCAAATAAATCCATGAAGCCAATGATCTATAAATAAAATCGGAATAAATAATTTAGAAAAAGAGGAAGAAAATCGCAACAAATCCTGATTAAATTCGACAGAATTCATGTGCACGTCATCCAACTTCCACGGACTCTTAAGGACAGCTCACTTTAAATCAGATGACGAGTAATATATGGATGGAAAGCTACGGGAGTCTAGTTTCCAACCCAGTTAGAATCACCTCAATATCTATTTTCTAGAGAAAGATATTCCGTAATCTTTACTCGAAGGTCAAATCTACCAGCAGGATAAGTTTGAGAAAAACTAAGTTTTGTGAACCCTAGTTGTTGCTGACCCTTTGCTCCTATATATAACACGATTTCCACACAGAAAATCATCTTCTCTCTCTCTCTCACTTTCACATAACTAAAATTCTGTCAAAATAGCACCACAATATCTAAAGAAGAATACAAGCCGAAACCCTATTCCATCACCACCTAAAATCGCATCTTCCATTGTCATCGGATCAACACTTGCCGAAGTATCTTCAAGGTTTCTTTTAAAGTGTGATTCACTCTTCTCTCATGGCTTGTAATTTCTGTATAATTACTTAACTTTGTCTATGAAGTTTGTAAAGATTTGTGGATGCTTATTTGGTTTTATTAATTTAACTTCGGATTTCCGAAATTTTGTTATGTGTTTTGGTTTTCTATTTGTTTAATTGATGAACATGGTGTGTGACGAATTATATGTATGATAATAGGGCAGTAAGTATGTCGCATGGTTTGATGATTTTGATTGGTTTATTTTCTGAATTCGTATGCATAACAAATTGTATGCTTGAGGGCAGCCTAGGCCATGGCCGATTCTTGAGTATATGCTTCATGTTGCCGAACATGATATGAGGTAAGTTATACACGAAGTTGATTTATCTCATATTGGTTCCAAGAGTTAGAGTAATTCAGAAAATATGCATGATAATAAGGTGAGATGACGCCATACTTGTTACTTGTTTCCAATTCAACTCATTGTGCTTATGTGTTTATTGGTTTAATTTCTACACGAAATGTCTTTAAACTGATTATCACTATGTTTAAGATTACGCACGAAGCTGGTTCTAAATAATTGAGAAGTTTTGATAATTAGATGAACCACGAAAGACTCTAATTAAATAGGAACTAAACTACCATAAAATTAAGACTAAATGACTTGGACATACATATTCTAATCTAAGCAAACCAAAACACCCTCTTCAGTCTAAGAAAAATGCAGAACTGACATTCGAAACACATAAGCAATAACCTCAACAACAACAGCACAGCTCTTTCATAGTCCCTAGAGCTCTAGAAAAATAACGTATGCTAACATATAAAGCAGTAACAGTGACAGATCCACATTTACATTGTACTCTGTTCATAAACAGAGGAAACCAGAAACTACATTAAATCCCAGAACCCTTGATCACTCTTGGTGAAATGTGTGCCTTCAATGGATTCTTCATGACCATCGTAAACTCTTGCTTCTCCGCAAAATCAACATCCTCTCCCTCCACACCTCTCCACTCGAATTTCCACACCAAATTTGAAACGAAATACTCCAGATGAAGAACAGCCAAGACAAGTCCAGGACAAATCCTCCTCCCAACCCCGAACGGCATCATCTTAATCTCCCTACTCCCAGTTATATCAACATCTTCTCCTTCACCACCACTCAAGAATCTCTCCGGCTTGAAAGCCATAGGGTCTTCCCACACTTCGGAGTCCCACCCCATATCAGCCACCATGAAATTCACCGTCCCCTTCTTGGGCACCAAATGACCGTCCAAAACTACATCCTGACTCACCGCATGTGGCAACACAAAATGCCCAGGCGGGTGGCGCCTTAAACCCTCCAAGACCACCGCCTTCAAATACGGCATCTTCTGCAAGTCCTCCTCCTTCACTTCCTCCTCTGTTTCCTCCACAACTTGTTTAATCTCCGCCAAAATCCTCTCCTGCACATTCGGGTACTTGACAATGTTGGCCATGATCCACTGCAATGCTGTCGAAGTAGTATCTGTACCTGCATTGAGAAACTCCGAACAAAGACTAACGATTTCGTCTTCGGTCAGCTTCCTCTTCTCATGAGGAAGCTCAAGCTCCAACAGCGTGTCAACATAAGCTAGTACATGATCATCCTTGTTGTTTAGCTCTGCGGCCTTCCTGGCTCGGATCATCGGAAGCAGCACTTGTTCCTGATCTTTTCGGAGGCGAAGGAAGTCCTCCCACCTCTTCTTGAGCACGATTTTCGTAATTGAAGGCCAGAAATTGATGACGTTAAACCGGCCGAAACCGAGCAGCAGCCGCCGCTGGACCGTTTCGATTTTCTTGATTTGGGTTTCGTCAAGCTTATCTCCAAAGCACATAAGCACCAGCAAGCAGAACATGGCGTACTGGAAATGATGGACGACTCTTATTGCTCCGCCGTTGGATTCGGTTAGGCGGTTGGCGAGGATGTGGAGGACCCACTTGCGGGCCCCGGAGTAGGATTTGACGCGAGAAGGGTGGAGGATTTCGTGGGTGAGGTTGCGGCGGAGAAGGCGCCACGTGGGGCCGTAGAAAGCGGAGTTGATGTTGTGCTGGTTGCTGTTGATGATTTTGCTGGTTGGCAAGGCCGGGGGGCGGTCGGCGAAGACGGCGCCGTTTTGGACTAGGGCCTGGTGGGCCAGGTGACGGCTGGAGATGAAGATGGCGGGGCGGGGGCCGATGCGGAGGGAGATGATTGGGCCGTAGCGGGCATGGAGATTGCGGATGATGGGCTCGAGCTCGGAGAAGGGCTTGAGGAGGAAGAGGAAACTACTGATGATGGGGATGCTGGTGGGTCCCGGCGGAAGCTTCTTAGTTTTGAGGAGGAAGAGGGAGAGAGTTGGTCTGATGAGGAGGGAGATGAGGAGGGTTGTGAGGAGGAGGAGCCAGGTTTCCATGGTGCTGGTGGTGAGTTGGAGTTTTGTTATCAGAAAGGTGTCCAGTTTATATGGTGCAGGGTGAGCACTGAGCAGAGCAAATAGAATTTTGAGTTTTAGGAAGGTGATGTATCCGGTGACGTATAGTGATCTCGACTCGAGAACCGATAATCTGTTTTTTACCCGGACAAAAAAAAACAAACAAACTAACTAACTATAACCGTAGTGAAAGGAGGAGAGAGTGACCCATGGGTTTGGTTTAGTGGGTAGCACACTGTACATGCATATTGGGCGAATGCAGTGATACTCTAAGTAGTAAGGAGGTCACTGGTTCGATTATCCGCATGTGAAAAACATTTTATGGGGAGGGAGGGGTCTTACCCGAGTGCTCTCTGTCCCGGAATGGTCGTCCTACCCGACCACCATTTATTGAATAAAAAAAAAAGGAGAGAGTGGAACCATATACAGGCTCACTAATGAGCATGTGCACAATCAACTAATCTATCGACACCAACATTAGTCTCTAATTTTATTGATTTAGTCTATTGAAATGATTTGTTCGATCATTTTTTATTTTTCAGGCTCACTCAGTAAGTAAGGGCTTGTTCCATTTAGAACTATTTGCCATGTTGGTTTTGTTTCAATTAAGAAATAATTACATATCTATCACTCTTATTAGTTTAGGTTATTAACGTTACACGATTTTCTCGTGTGTTGTTGTTATTCTTGATGTTGTTTTCATTACGTCTGTTTTTATATGTGGGGTGTACCTGTGTTGTATCTTTCTCATAAGATTGAAGAATTTCATTTTGATTGTTTAAACATGAGTGTGTGTGTTTCGTCATTTAGCCCTTGAGTTTTATATCATGTGAAAACGAGTCATCCGTCTTGTGGTGAAAGTGTGAAACTCCAATTATGGAGCATGAAAATTGACAAAAGACAACAGTTCTTTAAAAATAAAGAAAAAGACCATTTGCACAAAAATGGTGAAACAGTTGCCCATTCCAATGTTACATACTCATTGTTTTTGTACAAACCATGGGGCCTGGTAGAGACAGGTGAATCTTCGTGCTATCTCCTGCAAACCTGCTTACTAAGGGGAATACCGGGCGGGCCGGTCTTCTCCTCTCCGATGCCTAAGTTAGTATAGTTGGAATAGATATAACTTAAGCACGTATATAAGCGGTAGGAATGATCAGTTACCTATTAATGAGGGTAGTTGGGGCCCTTATATAGGTGGCCAGGAGTGAGGTCTGGCCTTACCCTTCGATGTGGGACTGGTTCCCTTCTGTTTGCACACCAATTTGCACACCAAAGGGCAGCTTTGGTGACCTCTTAGGCAGGCAGGCGCCCCCGGACCCCGGGCCCCTGGTAGCAGGATGGACTGCTGGACCCCGAGGCCGGGTTCTAGTGATCCGGTCCCGGGCCCTGGGCCGGCTCCTGGTGCACTAGCTGCGGGTCTGCGGGCCTGCTGTAGCCCCTCTGTGGCTACTGTCAACAAGTCCCCCAAGTTCCCGATCAAGTGCAATCTTGAATGGAGACTTAAAACTGTCTTGCCCTTGTCCCGCAGACCCGCAGGGTTACCAACCCAACGGTGCCCAGTCCCCAAGTCCGCGTTGAAGATTGGGCGTGACCGGGGTGAGTACCTGTTACCGGTGATATGCAACAGTTTGTGAGTATGCTTGCAATATAAGTAGCACTGTGCTCAAGTGTTGTAGGGCTATGAGCATGAGATGATAGTGGGTCGTTAAAATCCGCCATGCAATAGATGTGTGCATGGAATGATAATGGGGCGTTGAAATCCGCCATACAATAGATGTGTGCATGGAATGATAATGGGGCGTTGAAATCCGCCATGCAATAGATGTGTGCATGGAACCTGGACCCCGCGTTCTGCCATATCAGAGCGAGCCGGAGAGCATGGGATCTCGACCGGGCGTTCTGCCATATCGAGACGAGTCCCCCAAGTGAACTTGTGCGCCAGACCTCGACCGGGCGTTCTGCCATATCGAGACGAGTTGGAGTATGGGACCTCGACCGGGCGTTCTGTCATATCGAGACGAGTCCATATTGCTAGGCTGCGACCTCGACCGGGCATTCTGCCAAATCGGTACGAGTCGGAGTATGGGACCTCGACCGGGCGTTCTGCCATATCGAGACGAGTCCATATTGCTAGGCTGCGACCTCGACCGGGCGTTCTGCCAAATCGCTACGAGTCGGGGTATGGGACCTCGACCGGGCGTTCTGCCATATCGAGACGAGTCCATGTTGCTAGGCTGCGGGGAGGTGGCCCCGGTGTTGCGGTTTGTTGAGGCACCGGTTAACACTTGCTAGTTCTTCTCAGCTTGTGTTGGAATAAGCGTTGAGGAAATGGGGTGGCGTTGAGGTGACAAGGCTCGCCGTAGAGCCCCATATTGACCGCAGTTCAGTGCGATGCAAGGTTTTTATCCTGCTGGACAAGAGTACATGTGTTAGATGTAAACTCACCCGGGTGTATAAAGCCCATGCCGGTCGAATGTTCTCATAACCGGGGTCATGCCATGGAACCGGGCGGACCTCGACCGGGCGTTCTGCCATATCGAGACGAGTCCCCCAGTGAGATGCCATGGGGCCGGGTGGATCTCGTTCCCGAAAGAATGCTCTCGAGCCGGTTGGATGATCATAACCGGTGAGATAGTCTCGGGGCGGTTGAATGATACCTAACCGGTGAGATGCCATGCAGCCGGTTGAATGATACCTAACCGTGAACTGCCATGGTACCAGATGGATAGCTCATACCCGGAACAATGTTCTCGAAGCGGTTGAAAAACTCATAGCGGTGAGAGATGCCATGCAGCCGGTTGAATGATACCTAACCGTGAACTACCATGGTACCGGATGGATGTCTCATACCCGGAACAATGCTCTCGAAGCGGTTGGAAAACTCAGCAGTGAGAGATGCCATGCAGCCGGTTGAATGATACCTAACCGTGAACTGCCATGGTACCGGATGGATGGCTCATACCCGGAACAATGCTCTCGAAGCGGTTGGAAAACTCAGCAGTGAGAGATGCCATGCAGCCGGTTGAATGATACCTAACCGTGAACTGCCATGGTACCGGATGGATGGCTCATACCCGGAACAATGCTCTCGAAGCGGTTGGAAAACTCAGCGGTGAGAGATGCCATGCAGCCGGTTGAATGATACCTAACCGTGAACTGCCATGCAGCCGTAGAGCCTGGGGAAGTGGGGGGGGGGGGGGGGGGGCCTGACGCCTTGGTTCCCGCTCCTAACTCCCTTACCTGTCGCCAGCAGGTAGGACAAGTGGCTGACATGCATTTAAGGAGGAAGTCCATCAGTCCCATCAGTTATGATGGCGTGGGCAGTTTACTGATGCTGGGACACGTGCTGGTAGGGAGCGGTCTGAGATGGAGGGTGTGGATTCGCGGGCGTTTGAGTTGCTCTGATTGCGTGTTTTGGGGGGATTAGAAGCGCCTAGGGCACCGGACCTCTATAAAAAAGCCTCCTCTGCCTTCTCAAGTTCTGTTTTGCTGCTTGATCAGAGAGAATAAGAGAGAGAGAAATCCGGCGAAAACTCTGTGGAGGTGCCCCGCGACATCCGTTGCCTCAAGTGCTCTTTTACTCCTCCTATCATTGCTCGCTGCTTTCGCAGGGCGGACTTTCCTCGGTTGAGCATACTAATCGGTAAGATCTTGCTTTCTTTGCCTGGTGTTGTTCTTGTTTTTCTTTTCGGTGTTTTTGCGGCGGGGGGGGGGGGGGGGGGGTTTGTCGCCGACTGAGTTGTTTTAAGCGGAGCGTCTGCGGTAAACTTGGGGAGGGGCCGTAGAGGGCGCTGTTCTAGCCTGTTGCTGACCAGCGCTAGGATTTTGTTTTTCTTGCCCTTAGGTTAAAAATGTCTTCTGCAAGTTCTGATGGGGCTTCCGAATCGGCCGGCAGGTGTCCCGTTGTGGATGATGAGGAGAGACTGGAGGACTGGCTCGGTTCAGAATCCCCGGTGTCTGAAGCCGCTGACCGCTCCCGGAGTGGGGCTTCGTCTTCCGGGTCCTCAGGATCTGAGGAAATACCGCACGGTGTGCTCCTTGCTGGTGCTCCGCCCGGGAGCTACACCATCGGTAGAGGGAAGAGTGCCGTGGTGTGCGATGAGCCGGAGGGTAGCATGAACCCCGGAGAGATTGCTGCGTTCCGGGAGACGTGGAGTATCCCGGATGAGGTGGCGGTACGGCCACTGAATCCCGGGGAGTCAGCCTGTAACCCGGAGGCAGGTTGGGTTACCGTGCATCTAGACCAGTTTCGCCACGGGTTCTCACTCCTGCTGCCAGATTTTGTGCAGTACATGCTCAGTGCACTGCAAGTATCTCCCGCGCAGCTTCCAGGGCTCCAGTGGAGGCGACTGCTGAGCCTCGGCTGCCTGTACGAGTTTTCCGGGATGAGTATGCCAACGGTAAACGAATTCCGGGCACTGTACAGATTGTCCTACTCGAAGAAGCGAGGGTCCCGGGGTTGTCTGTCCTTCAACGCCCGGTGCTTTCAACCTATCATCACCAATATGCCTTCTTGGGTGGATAACAACTGGAGGAAGAAGGTGGTGATGGCGGGCGGTAAGTGGCAGAAGAGGAGTAAGATGTACCGGGCTCCTGGTACCTTCCAGCCCCCTGGGGATCAATCATTCGAACTGTCCGAGTTGGAACAGGAGAGGATCACGACCATACTCGGATGTTGGGATGATCTCGAACAGAGCTCTTACAACTTCATCCGGAGAGAAGTGTTAGAGTATTGCTGTCTCGGGCGAGATCCCGGTGCGTAGCGAGTGCTAGTGGTGACACTTTTGCTAACTTTTAAATACTAACCTTTGCTCGTTTTGCAGGTGCATCTTCCCGGGCGGTCATCAAACCCGAAACCACCCTATCCATGGACGGTGAAGACCTTCTCGCGAGGCTGAAGGAGAAAGGCGAGGCCGTTTCACGGACCTCGGTGGACGAGGAGTCCGGTCGGCTTACGGTTCATCCCGAACCACGGGCCATGGATGTTGAGGACGAGGGCTACATCCTGGCACGTGTGAAGAGCCATCCTGCTGCGCCCAAGGCGGGACCCGGTAAGGGCAAGACTACCGGGGGGCCACTGTAGATTCCCGGTGGAGTATCTTTGTTCAATAAGGAGAGAAAAACCTATAACCTATTCCAACTCGGATTGGGAAACCTTATTTATTGAAGATTTCTATCCCGTTTTGAACAAGAAAAAAGTCCCAAACTTCACAGTCTTTCTCCTATAAATAGAGGCTGGCACCACAGAAAAATTGGTCACATTCCAAAGCAAAAAAAAATCTAGCCAAAGCTCTACCTAAATTTCCCAAGAGTCCTATACAAAAACCCTAGCCAAAACCACCTCCACCACACCCAAAGTTTCTGCCGAAACCTTGGTTCTTCTTGCTGCCGACACAACCACTACCGAGCAGCAGTTCCATCCGACACCACCATTCGCCGGATCCATACAAGACGAAGCTCTCCATGGTTTCTAATGTGTGATCCACTCCCTTCTCTTGGCTTTGTAATTTTTGTTGTAGTTATGTTAAACTTTGTCTATGAAGTTAGCATGAATTCTTGGTTTCAAGTTGTATGTCTATGTATGAATTGGATTGAAATTTGGTTTTATGATTTGTATGTTCAATTTGTTTTCTTTATCTTTAAGTGGTTTTTTGGATGTAAGAATACAAATTGCATGTTAAAAAGTAAGGGAAATATGTAACGAATTAGTTAATAGGTTAATCGGCAAGAATGCATGTTAACTTGGTTTTAGGGTTTTCTTGACTTTTTCTTTAAATTCGTGTGCTTAAAGATTAGTAGTCTATGTAATTGCAATATGTAGATTGTTAATCTCATTAGCCGAAAATAATATGGGTTAAGTAATCTTTAGGGTTATTTTAATTTGTGTTGTTTTCACGAAGGCTAGAGTAATTTAAGTGAACATGCTTGTTAATAAGAAGTGGTGACGCCTTGCTTATTTAACTTGTTTCCAACTAAAGAAAAAGACTTTGTGCTTAATTACTTGTCATGTTTGTTTACGTCGATTAGAATATTCAAAGATGACTAGTATAATTTTAAGGTTAGGCGATTAGTCACTTAAAATACATGAGGAGTCTTAATCAATTAGTATTGCCGATTAGGAGCTAATTGGGTTGGAGTTAAGTTGAGTCTAGAACATGTTAACATCTTGCTGTGAGTCATGTTTGCTTGTTTGTTATGTGTTTTGATTGTTTTTGTGTTAGTGCTTTGTAGAGGAATGTCGACCAAGCTTGTATATAGTAATTTAGGATTTAATTTGATGTATTACATTTCATACCTAGTATAGGGCAGCCCTATGGCTGCCGAACCCAAAATTCCCCAAGTTGTGACGTTTTGTATATATGTGTATATATTTTTATCTAACAATCTCATATTTCAGGTACCCTTAATCCCCGGCTTAGAACGATCCCTACTTATTCTATACTACTAACGATTGTAGGGTTATTATTGCTTGATGCTCGCTTCGGCGACTCGTCAGTCAGTAATTAACTTGATTACTATGGGTCAGTAACTTAATTACTGGAAATCTGTAATCTGCAAATTGCTTACTAGGGGTTAGTAACCATCGTCAAATAACCTGATTATAAAAAATAAAAATAAAAAAGTTTTAAAAAAAATCCGGTGAAAAAAAAAAATTCTCCGGCGAAATTTTTTTTGGTAACTGGAATCCGACTACCAGGCTCCGGCGAACGGCCATAGGAGGCCGGAGGAGTTGAGTGACATTTCGGCAAAGTTTGTTTCTTTATCTTCCACTTTCTCAGCACATTATAATTCAAAAATATGTTAGATAAGACAGAAGAACAAAAAAGGAAGAAAAAAATTAAAATTGTACTAGAGTTGAAAAAAATTTGTTCAAATGGACAATAGAGTTGTTACCTTACGTTGAATAGGGGAAAAAAATAAGATGGTCATTGGAATGGGTAATGAGGGGGTCAAATTAGCACTAAATGGACATTTTCCCTTATAAATATAATATCTATAATCTTATAAGAGAGACAACATTTAATCAGACATTTTTAGATAAAAAAGAAAAAAAAAATATCTTATAGCATTTAAGGTATAAGAATTTCGACCAATGCCGACTCATGGTGGTATCTAGGACTCTCGGTATTTATTCCATCTAGCCTTCTAACAGCGAGGTGTTGTTGGGGTTAATCCTAATGCCTAGGCCCAATTACCTCTCAAGCCCACTCCATCTCTTCCAGCCAAAATACTGCAAGTCTGCAACTCAAGAACATGAGCAATGCTGCTCAGAACTCCACTGCTGCCCACTCTTAAATTGTTGTCTTCTTCTTTAGTGAATGTCTCTTTGTCTCCTTCTAGTTTAGGGCGGTCCCTGCTCATTTTTCTTTGTAAGAGCAGCCACCATATATATGTAGTGATGAGCCTCAAGGAGGCAAGCAAGCAATGAAAAGTCTTTTAATTACCTAGTTTTCAGTTTCTCCTAATTGCATTCCTATCTGGTGCCTTTCGGCATGGATTAAGGTTATTTAACGACTCACTATGAGATTCAGATTCGCTAATCAAAATTTTTCAAATCTCTGCCTTTCCTTATTTTGGTGCTACATTGTTTTCTCTAGATGAACAAGCATAAACATGAAGGACGATTGACAAATGGTATGTCTAGAGATTGTAACTAGTAATTAGAGTGTAATGATTAGTTGATGTATATCTCATAATCCACTTAAGAGATCATTATATTTCTTGTTTGGTGTTCCAATTAGGTTTGAAACCTTAAAAAATTACAGATCCATTCACCCCCATGGTATTGGTAAATTGACAATGAGGTAATATTAGGGTTCCTAAATCCTAATATTATAGGTGAAAAGCCTTAGAAGCATGTCATCTCCCATTGGTTGAAACTCATATCCCACGGATCGCCAGATCAGCAATCTATAAAAGTAAGGGAAAATGTCTATTTGGTGCTAATTTGACCCCCTGACTGCCCATTCAAATGACAAACTTATTTTTTTCCCCTATTCAACATAAGGTAACAACTCTATTGCCCATTTGAACAAATCTTTTTCAATTCTAGTACAAATTTAATTTTTTTTCTTCCTTTTTTGTCCTTTTGTCTTTTCTAAGATATTTTTGAATTATAATTTACTGAGAAAGTGGAAGATAAAAAAACGAACTTTGCCGAAATATCACTCAACTCCCTCCGGCCTCCCATGGCCGGTCGCCGGAGCCTGGCCGCCGGAGTCGCCGGATTCCGGTCACCAAAATTTTTTTTCGCCGGAATTTTTTTTGCCAGATTTTTTTTTTTTTTATAATCAGGTTATTAGACGATGGTTACTGACCCTCAGTAAATAATTTACAGATTACAGATTTCCAGTAATCGATTACTGACCCCCAGTAATCATGTTACAGATTTCATATTTTCCAGTAATCATGTTATTGACCCCCAATAATCGATTATTGACCCCCAGTAATCAGGTTACTGACCCCCAGTAATCAGGTTACTGGAGTTACTGATCCATGGTAATCAAGTTACTTACCCCCAGTAATCGATTACTGACCCCCAGTAATCGATTACTGACCCCCAGTAATCAGGTTACAGATTCCATATTTTTCAGTAACTATGTTACTGACACCGTTACTGACCCCCAGTAATCGATTACCGATCCCCAGTAATCGATTACCGACCCCCAGTAATCGATTACCGACCCCCAGTAATCGATTCTCAATTCGATCAAAACCCTAATGTTGGAGGAGGAGGAGGACCCGCCGTCAATAGTATTACTGACCCCCAGTAATCGATTACTGACCCCCAGTAATCGATTACTGACCCCCAGTATTCGATTACTGACCCCCAGTAATCGATTACTGACCCCCAGTAATCGATTCTCAATTCGATCAAAACCCTAATGTTGGAGGAGGAGGAGGACCCGCCGTCAATAGTATTACTGACCCCCAGTAATCGATTACTGACCCCCAGTAATAGTATTCCCAATTCGATCAAAACCCTAATGTTGGAGGAGGAGGAGGACCCGCCGTCAAATTTTTTTGTTTTTTTGATGCAATTCGTCGAACAAATTATGAACCGGTTGAACACATGAATGTAATCACTCCCTGCAGCCCTGGATTGGATCCACCATTTTAATCTCCAATCTCCAATCTCCAATCTCCAATCTCCGTAGGCCATAAGATTCACAAGATCTCCAATCTCCAATCTCCGTAGGCCATAAGATTCACAAGTCTTGTTGGTACAAGGTTGCTTATCAAGGAACAACAAAAAGTCTTCTTCAATCAGGATACAATTTCACCATCTGTCGATCAAAACCCTAATAGCAATTCGATCAAAACCCTAATCCGTAGGCCATTCTGTCGCATATCCTTCACCATCTCCACAATATTGTCTTGAGTCGTATTCACACAGAGAGAGAGAGAGAGAGAGAGAGAGAGTCGGCTAGAGAGAAAGAGAGGAAAAGGAGAAAGAGAGTCGGCTAGAGAGAAAGAGAGGAAAATGAGAAAGAATATATTAGGGTTTAGTATAGGGTATTTAGGTATTTTTAATAAGATTCATTGGTTTGGGATATAAACATTGGAATGGGCAATTTTTAAACCCATTTTGTTCAAATGGTCTTTTTCCCTAAAAGTAAACCCCAAAACCTTTCCGAAAAGCAAAAGAAAAAAATCGCAGATCGCCAGCGTGTCTCCTCCCTTAGCCGTCGATTCCCACGCCACACTGAAATCTCAGCCACAGACTCCCTTTCACTTAAAACACTCCCATTGGCCAAATTCAAAACCACAGGGATCACCAACGTGGCACATCAGCTATAAATAATACCCTTCATATCCCAAATTCAAATCTCACCGCTCCAAAATCACAGTTATCTTTCTCCGATTTAATCCCTAAATTATCAGAAATGGAAACCGGAAAGGTCACCAGAGGCGCCGGAGGACGAAGGGGCGGCGACCGGAAAAAGTCTGTCTCCAAGTCCATCAAAGCCGGCCTCCAATTCCCCGTCGGCCGTATCGCCCGGTTCTTAAAAAAAGGCCGATACGCCCAGAGAACCGGCTCCGGCGCTCCGATCTACCTCGCCGCCGTCCTCGAATACCTCGCCGCTGAGGTAATGAATCGAACCAAATTGAAATTAGGGATTTCGTGTTTTCAGTTTTTGTTTTTGTTTTAATTGTCCTTTTTGGTAATTTAGGTGCTGGAGCTCGCGGGAAACGCGGCACGTGACAACAAGAAGACTCGGATCAACCCGAGGCACGTGCAACTGGCGGTGAGGAACGACGAGGAGCTCGGTAAGCTTTTGGCCGGAGTGACAATCGCCAGCGGTGGAGTGCTGCCGAACATTAACCCGGTCTTGCTGCCGAAGAAGGGCTCACACTCCGACGCGTCGGAGAAGGCACCCAAATCGCCGAGGAAGGCCGCCGCTTAAATGACGTGTCACTTTTTAGTAGTAGTAGTAGTAGTAGTATGTAGGTTTTGTTTCTGTTTATGTTTAGTAACTCGTTTCATAACTGGAAAACTTGTTGTGTAGTATCTGGGTTTTCAATGCGGACCATCTTGTTCATATCTAAGTTTTCTGTTGCTTCAATCTCGAATTTTGGGCCTAATGGGCTTTGGGCTAAAAAATCTTACAAACTCCCAAGCCCATAATGTTTCAAGAATTGAAAAGGTGGTTCTAGAGCCATAGAGCTCATTCTCGTCTAGAAGAAGAAGAAGGGTTTAGCTTGGGTTTTGGGTATTCTTGCTCCCCAAATTTAGAAGCTTGTGTTTTGGGCTCTATCTAATGAGTCAATTTCTGGTAAGGTTTACCCAAATTAAGTTCATTTCTAGTTTTATTTAGTGGTTGTTGGAATTGGTGGTTTGATTTGTATGTTTCTGTGATATTTTCAGAGGAAGGTGTTGATTGCAAACCGGAATCAGCATCGGATTCTGGCCATAGCTGCTGTTGGTTCGGCTTTGTTATACGCCAAAGGGAATGATAATAATTTCAGTGAGTGCTCTAGTTGCACCCGAGATTTCAATTTGAATTAGCTTTTGTCCTTGCTTAGTTTGTGACCCAATAATAAGAAATGAATGGATAAACTTTGGGTCAGATTTGGGTTCAAAACAAAATCCATTTTTGATAGAATGTGGTTCGAGTTAATAACCGGTTGATTGTGTTCAACTGAAATTGTAGATTCTTCATTTGCGGTGTCAATACCTGCACAATGGCGTGAATTGTTGTTACCGCCGAGGCAAAACTGGCCATTTGGTTAGTCTCTCATTACATTCACTGCCTTGTTACCTTGTAGAATGTTGTTGGTGTTGTTTCTTATGTTTATTGTGTTTTTGTGTTCTTGAATTGTAGGAATTGTTCCATTATTTTCTGTTGCAAATGATTCGGGTCCATCTTTGGACATAGGGAAGAATGCATCTGGTTTTTCTGTTTCAGGAGAGGGCCCAAAGCCATGCTCTGGATGTTTGGGCAAAGATACAATTGCAAAGGCTGCCGCAAGAGTCGGTCCTGCTGTTGTCAATATATCTATCCATGAGGGTAACTACATTCTCATAATAGTAGTGGCGGCCTTGTCAACTTTGATGTAGTTGTGTTATTCGGAAATTAATAGTAGTGGCGGCATTGTCAACTTTAATTTCGTGTAGGTATATATGGGGTCGGTGTTGGAAAGGGTATAGGCTCTGGAACCATAATCCATGAGGATGGCACGATCCTAACATGTGCTCATGCTGTGGTTGATTTTCATGGGTTGAGAGCTTCATCAAAAAGGCAGGTTAGATCTACATGGACTCTAATAATCCCCTACTCGTTTCATTTGCAATTTCAGTTGATCACATAAATGGTCCTAGCGTTCCCCATATGTATTGGAAAACAGGTTTAATTACATATGATCTGTATCAGTACTTTATTGAGTATACTGTAAATATGATTCCGGAATGTGTTATTTGGGAATAGATGATAGTCCATTTAATCTTTGACAGTGGATAACTTGGCGTACTTGTTACAGGTTGGTGTAACTTTGCAAGATGGTAGGACATTTGAGGGTACTGTGGTGAATGCAGATCTACAGTCTGATGTTGCTATTGTGAAGATCAATTCTAAAACCCCTCTTCCAACAGCAAAATTGGGCACCTCAAGTAGACTTCAACCAGGGGATTGGGTGATAGCAGTTGGCTGTCCACTTTCGCTTCAGAATACCGTCACAGCTGGTATTGTAAGGTAGACCAATAGTGATCAGGGGTAATATAGATTTGACCGTTTTCATTTACCAGCTTGTCCAATAAAAGTCCTAGTACATATACAAATGTGGGCAAATGATGATTAAATAAGCTTTAATTTCCTTGACTTTTTATCGTAGCATGTTCATCATCTGCAAATTCGCACTTTGTGAATGGTTGCTCTAGAGCAAGTCAGCATGGGGTTAAAATGATTGTGGCACTGGGTTATGCCAGTCAGTGTTGTGTCCGAATGAGGGCAAAACTTAACGAATCCTTGTGTCATTTTCCTTAAAATCTAGTTGTGTCGACCGGAAAAGTAGTGATTTGGGTCTTGGTGGACTGCGGAGAGAGTACTTACAGACAGATTGTGCAATCAATCCGGTATATATCTCTCTCCCTCTCTGCATGCGTATACTTTTGACAGTTTTGAATTTAGAAGGAAGTCTGTCCGAACTTAGGGTTCTTCCTTTGGTGCTTATTGTAGAGTTTGTGTATTGGTGGTGCAGGGGAATTCTGGTGGACCTCTAGTAAATATGGATGGAGAAGTTATTGGTGTTAATATCATGAAAGTACTTGCTGCCGATGGATTGAGTTTTGCTGTACCGATTGACTCAGTCGCCATAATAATGGAGCACTTTAAGAAAAAAGGGTACATTGTCTCAATGTTATAGTAAATTAGCTTTAGATCATATACCTCATTACTCATTTGGTTTGAAGTTTTAAGAAATGTGAGATTAATTGACATGTTTGGCAGGAGGGTTGTTCGGCCTTGGCTTGGACTGAAGATGATTGACCTAAATGATATGATAATTTCTCAGCTGAGAGAAAGAGATAGTTCATTCCCAAGTATAAAAAGAGGGATTCTCGTACCTATGGTATGTATTCTAGTTGCTTCTTCATTGTTGTTTATTAAATTACGAGAGGAAAACATACCTAGGTTTGAATTTGTTCTTGAACTCGGTTGAAATATGTAATGCATGTTAGGTTGTTTAGTATTCAAGCAATGAATACTTTGTGTAGTAACTGTTGATCATTGTTCAACTAGGTAACTCCTGGATCACCTGCTGAGCGTGCTGGGTTTCGTCCTGGTGATGTTGTTGTCGAATTTGATGGAAAGCCTGTCGCAAGCATCAAAGAGGTATTGGTAGTTCTGAATCCTAAATCTATAATCAAAGCCATGGACTTGGGTGATTTGTTTTGTCAATGTCGTTAAGCTCTTTAGGTGAATACTATTGTGGGAGAATGTGCAGTATGGACAATGGACTGGACTTTGTGTATTTGCAAATGGTAGCAATTTTAGCTGGGCTCTATCTGAATATAAGTTGATCTATCTAAAGTTCTCATTGCTGAACCTAAGAAGAGAATGGTAATACATAATAAGGGATGCAGTAAAATGTGTAAATGGAAAGGATACTAAAATTAACTTTAGATCCTGAGAAACTAAAGATCCTCCAGTTCTGGTCTTCCCCCTTCGTAATCTCTTAGCCAGTACAGTAATATATATACGACAGTGTTATGATGGTTAATATGATTGATGAATTTGTTACAGATTACTGAAATAATGGGAGATAGAGTTGGAGTACCATTGAAGGTAGTTGTGAAGAGAGCGAAAGACGAGTTGGTGACTTTGACTGTAATCGCAGAGGAGTCCCATACTGATATGTGAAGGACAAGCTTTTGACTGTAAAACTCCCTCCCTCCGACAGCTTACATGGATGTTATTTTAGTAATAGATACTTACAAAAGTGGATTTCTTTACCAATATTTCTTGATGAGGAACCACACTTAAGCAGTGTAAAAGGAAAAACAGCAGTACTACAATTTCTGATAAAAATAAATCATGGGAAGAAAATATTACATCATCATTCTTAGCAATGTACTTGATCAACTTTTGGGTTTTGGGATTCGAGTCCTCCAACTAGTAGTTCTTCTACGGTTCTACTACACTGTGAAAGTATCTCATACGTTACTGGATTTGTGTAGCATATTCCGAGCATGATAAGAGTTTCCGGTTGAAGATGGTTTGGGCCAACTCGAAGCCCATTGGAACTAGTCCCTCCACGGAAACAGAAGAAAACTGTCTCTTGTTTTGAAGGTGACAGCATACGCTCCCTGACACCCTGACCCAAAAAAGGCGGGTTTTAAGAGCAGAGAGCACTATGGCAGAGCAGAGCAGTTTGCCCAACCAAACCATTGTGATTCCTCACTCACATCATCAACTTCCACTTCCATCAAACATGAACATGACCCATTTTCTGCTTCTCACTCCTAATTTCTTTCTTCTTCTTTTGATGTACTAAATTAAATTGGCTTCTATTTTACTGTTTCATAAAGGCTCTCTTTCTCCCTCATTTTACTTCGGCAGAGGAAGCTTTCAACTCCGGAGTACCGCATTCTGGCCGTGGCTGCCGCCGGTTCGGCTCTGTTGTACGCCACCAGCGTCGGAAAATCCAGTGAGCTCATAAGTGTTTGGCTTCTTTTTTTTTCCCATGGTTTTTGCTTGGTCTTTCTATTTTTGGGCCCACCTTTTGTTCTTGGGAAGTTAAAAGTAAACGATCTCAACTTTGTTCTAACCCAAATAAAAGAAATTAGAAAAGATCAAACCTTTGATTGGATTTTAGTGTGTTTGTGACTTTGTGTATAGTAATCTGATCAAACTTATGGGTGGAATTTTGGAATGGAGGATAGTGGGATCAGTTACTACACCAATAAGCGAATCATTGCTGCTTCCATGGATACCAAAGCAATGGGATCAATGCCCCTTTGGTTAGTCTAGTTCCTTCAATCTTTTGTCTAGATTTCATTTTCGGAAACTAAATTGACCCATTGTGTTGTTTGTTTCTTCTTTTCTGGTTTGTGTGAATTTGCTTCCAATGTATTGCTTTACTGATGGTTTGGTGGAGGATGGCTTGGTTCCTCAACCAGACACAAGGAAAGATGATGCTTCTGGTGTCGCTATAGCCGGGGTGAGGCAGGAGCGGTATGCGGCATATGCCAATGCATTTGCTAAAGTTGGTCTTGATTGAGAGTTTGTGACCTTTCTAATCAAAGGTCAGTTCTGTAACAGTGTAAGTGTGTGACCCTGGGAACCCAATTGGCGCCATCGTCGAGGTTCATCAAACCTCTGCTACTACTATTGCACCCAAGTCTAAACCTAGTCCCTCTAGCTAGTTCAGGCAGCCATGTAGTCACAGGTAGACTACTGTTTACTTGGGCTTAACTCTGGACCTTCTTTGAGTAACCAGGACATTGAACTTGGATCTTATAGTAGTACTAGTGTGGTGCAAAACATTTCCAAGCCCACTCTGTACGAATTTTAAGAAAAAAATCGAAAGATAATCACACATTCATTACCGATGCAAGAAAACGAATGTAGTAGAATCTTTAGCAATCGATCACCGCTGCTCATTCCATCTTCTCCCTTGGTCGTAGTTCATGACACTTTACAAACCTCTTATTAAGGCCAGAGCTACGAACTCAATGTATGAGTCCCTTGCTCGCGTCGTTCAACGCCTTAGTCAGTGTCTAGCTTTTTATGATCAATATCAAACAGAGAAAACAGAGCTAGCTAGCAAATTATGGATCGGAACCAGCAATCAGTCAATTTCTCCATCAAGTTCAGACAAAAATTGAACAAAGTATTGAAGCATTTCTAGTAAAAGTTTCAACTTTTAAGTTCAATATCAAGCATACAAACAGAGCTAGGGTAGCAAACTAATGGAAAGAGCAATTATTCAATCAATGAACCAATCAGGTCAAGATAACAATTAATCATCTACTGAAGCATTGGAGCAGTGAAGTCATGTCACAAAAGATTCCAAAGACCACGCTGGGCAACAGAAGAATGGCCTACAAAAGATTTTACTACATTGTTGCAAGTAAGTTGCCCATGACTCCACGACTTGGGTGCTATCAGTTGGGACATGGCTGTAGCTGTTCACCATGAATAATAGAAGCAAAGAATCAGCAATGTGTAAGAACCAGACTCCAGGTACGTACTCTTTGTTCACGGAGAGGTCCAACTCGATCGAAACCCTTTGGCTTTTACTCTACTCTACCAATGAACTCATGTTCTTGTGACACCAGTCCATACGCCATACTCATGCAACTGCTAAAGACAACGCAAAATTATCATGTATGCTTCTATACTGCAGTACTGAAATTTGTATTTCTCTACAATTGCTTTCCAACTGTTTGGCACATAAAAGGGACCAAATAATTGGACTCATGAAATAATTGATTCAAATTATTATCCCCTAGAACTCAAGTTTCCAGAAACATGCATGGGTTTTCTTCAGTATATATGCTACATTATGTTGCAAGTTTTATCAAGAAAAACGTAATTTCCACAATTAATTAAGATTTTAAGTTTAACTACTAGATTACTGAAACATATATTCATTGACCTCCTCCTATTTCAGAATGTGAAAAGACTCGATCTCAAATACAAGCCAATGAAGCCATGCATCTCTGTAAGCACCCAGCAAGGTGGCTAAGCCTGTTATTAGCTAGAGAGGTTGGAAGGTTGTTCAGGACGTGATACACTAAAACAAGATCATCCATCACTTGTTCTCAGTACACTGAGGCCTCTTGCCAAGAAAATCTTTAAAATAACCAGAAGATCATGAGTTTGGTTATGGAAAATGGAGTTTATGATAACATCTGAAGTTCTGAACAACGAAGTATCTCAAAGTCGTACGAACCATGCAGTCGATCATTATAAGGATCCAGCAAGCTAATTAGCTAATTTATAAGAGAGCTGGGGAAGTTGTTCAGAACACAGTGTGCACACTATTAATACATGACTCATTCTCAGTACACATGCATAGGCCTCTTTCCGGGAAAACTCTTTCATAAAACCAGAAGATATACAATGAAAATGAAGGCTGTTCAGTAAAACAGTCGACGTAAACTGAAACAAGATCATCACTTATTCTCTATACACAGAGGCCTCTTTCCAGGAAATCTTTCGAAAAACCGGAATTGAAGATTATGTAAATGAAGGATGGGGTTTATCATACACATACGCGTGAAATTTTAGTACGGTCAATCTGATTGAGTACTGTGGTTTCGAATCATATGGACCCGGCCTGAGAGACCATGCAAGTTAGAGATCGAGCTAGTAAAACAAAGTGCGATCTGAACAAAATCTCAATAGATGAAGAAGCTCACCCAGATAGTATTTCTACTTTGTTTTTTGCTCTTTTGGAAATGTTCATCTTTTAACACACTAGCTAATTAATTAAGCCCTCTTCTTAGCAAACTACCCCTCAGAAGCAACCAAATTTCCTATAAATCTTAGCAAACTACCTCACAATAAATCTTATAAGCAAGCAAGTTTCCTGACTTACCAACTCAGAAGATATAATCTTCGTTTCTAGGCTTAAATTGATCGGTTCAAGTGGGTTTTAGAATTTTTAATGCATTTCATCAACCGTTCATTGCTATTATAGCATACTTATATATATAATAAGAATTTAGGACATGAACCACTTCATTGTTAACTTGCAACATAAGCAAGAGAATAGCATTTAGCTTAATTTGTGGGTAGAAAAGATAAATTAGAAACCAGGTATTACGAAGAAACTATACATGGATGACTGATATTAATCGATCCGACTATATATATTTAGAACTTGTAATGTATCCCCTACATTAGTTAACCTCCAATCCATGCTAGTAAGGAAAACTGTCCTCCTCGTATAATTATATATAAAGAAAGGGCAGGAAAGAAAAGGACTTTAATCAGTAACTTTATAGCAGATTATCTCTGGATCAAACACTGTTGGAGATACTGATCCTTTCTTACACTTCTGTTTGGTCTTCATCTTGTCCTAGCTTGCTAATTCACTTAATTTTGTGGTAGCTGAGGAGACAGATCTTTCAAATTCCACATCAGTTTTGCAAGATCAATCTCTTCCCCAACTGGCACTACCCCACACAACCCCCTCAACCTTGCTTATAAAAGAGCAGGCATTTCCATCACTTTGGACCCATCACAAAACTCTTGACTACTCAAGTCTTGATCTCTAAAGACTTCTCATAATTATCACCCTCCTCACTCACTCTCCTTTGCCCTTCACCCCTTTTCCAAAACCATTTCAACACTTCGATCTCATCGATCAATGGCCTCCAGCTCAATGTCTTCCCTTAACTCGGGCTCGTCTTGGACTGCCAAGCAGAACAAGACCTTCGAGATTGCTCTAGCCCTTTTCGACAAGGACACCCCCGACGACCGCTGGTACAATATTGCTAGAGCCGTTGGGAATAAGACACCCGAGGATGTTAAGAGGCACTATGACCTACTTGTGGAAGATGTGAAGCTTATCGAGTCCGGCCAAATTCCTTTCCCGGATTACATGACTTCTGGTGTGAGTGGGAGTGGTCAGGGCAACATCGATCATGATTAGGAAAAGAGGTATTTAGTACCAATACTATTTGTCAAAGTCCTCGTCCACCACCTAACATCACAATGACATATATAATTATGACTTTCTTCTTTGACAACACTGAGGTGAAATTTCTCTGCATAAACTACGTACATTCATCAGCCAATTTCTTTAATATTTTTTTTTTCATCATATCCATTGGATCATTGGCTTCTGATATCACATGCCACTTCTTACTCTTACCCTACATATATATGTTAGAAGCTGCTAACTTACTAGGAAATTGGGTATCAAAACTACAAGTAATTTCCAAACTTCAGACCAATTAATTAATTAAGGGGGTTCATAAAGTTAATATATTTTAAGCCCTATCAATACCAAGCTAGTCAAAGCCTTCAACCACATGAATTGGCATACAGGTGCTCTTCAACATGCTTTGAATTCGTTGTTGCATGTAATCATACATGCATATAAGATTTATTGTAGTACACTAAACTCGAATATGTACCTTAGAGTTAATATTTAGCCAAAGCTACAGCTAATTCCATTGAGCCTTGTCTGCTAAATTTACAGGATGAGTAACCTCTAAAGTTCCACTGAAGCAGCACAAGAAGTCTCCATGTAGGCATGTACCAACTAGTTATTGAATAAAGATTCGTCGCTAGCTCCATGTTCTGATCTGTTTTAGTTCGATGCATGATAACTCTGTGTTATAGTAGTTCGATCTCTAGTTAACAGTTCTAGTAGTTGATGGAAGATTTCACAAACCCGTGATTCTTCTATACATATGCTGTACGTCAATCATATGTATGTAATCAGTGTACTCTGAATTTCTAATTAAGTGTAAGATTAATCTGCTAATTAATGTAATCTTATATGTTTGTGTGTGTGTGGAGTTCTCGTTCTAAAGTATTGAATTTTAGATTTGGATATCCCTAATCAACTGACCATAAACAATCCCTAATGTGAGAGAGAGCTAGAGAGAGTCATTTGGTGAAGAAAAGGCGGGAAAGTGGTACGGGTTTTTTGATACGCCCGACCGGTACAATCTAATTACATTGCAAATTCTGGTCACCAAATAGGTTTTAAGATCGAATTTACTTTGATTGGTCTTTGAATCAAGTCAAGACAAGAACTGGGTGAAGGCCTGAAGCATTGAACAGCCACCAGGCAAGTCGAGTCAATATCGACCATATAATTGCACAATGTTTCTCCCTCTTCAACCCTAGCTAATCTGTCAAGAGCACATTCTGTTTCAAACATGGGATGGGAGAAGAGAAAGGAGAAAACTCTGAGCTGGAGACAAAGCAGTTCAGGATTAGGAGAGCCTCTTCCACATCCACTACAACAATGGCAGACCTTATCTTGTGTAACATCCAGGGCTCATTGTACGGTCTAAATTAGATCATCACTTTAGTATAAATACCTGTAATGACTTGTAATGAACTTGTTCTGATTCCTACACAACTTATTCTGATTCCTGAAATCACACGAGGGGCTTGAATGGTTTAAAGATTACTGATGGATGGACTTGAATTGTTGAAGATCAATGAAGGATGGACTCCAATGCTCATGCTTAACTAGCAGAAAAAGACTGTTAATTCAATATTCGCAATAAAGACTGCTCGAGAAACCTTGGATGGCTATGAAAGAGAATGAAATGTTCTCTTAAAAAATTGGGAGAGATGTAACATGATAAAACAATGACTAGTATTTGGATACAGTGGTTGAAGTCGACGGTTCCATGTTGGTCCAAAGAAAAAAGAAGCTGGACTCATTTCATTTCCTCACATATTTACAATGTGTATTTGAGTATTTCAGTTCCCTAAAGAGTTTAAAAAGAAAGCATAATATAAACAGCGATAAGAGATCACTACCAAGTATCTGAAACATATAGTGATTCAGAAAGTTTCTTCTGGCTTCAAGAAATTAAAATATTCAAGCTGAGTCATTTCTCCACCATTCACAGGGTCAAATTCACATCGATAGAAGCTGCAAACAATCAAACATGAAGCATTACTCATTTAAATAAATTAAACTATAAAAAAAAAAAAAAAAAAATTGGGTCGTTTTGCATGTTTAATGTTGACAGATACTCTAACTTTACTAAACATTATGCAATGAGTCGTATAGGGGAATGATTGCAAGAAATCACAAGGAAATCAGTACGAAAAGGATGAAGTGTTTCAACCTTTAATTGTTACCCTCAAACCCTCTCCCCAAGAAAAGAAAAGACACAAGCAGTGTCAAAAGAATTTACCTTCCATCCATGCCAAGAACCACGATAGTGTTCTTCTGCTGGCCAAAGGCAACTATGTACTCTAAACCTTCGTGTAAGTGAAATTTAGCAACTGACCATTCTGAGCTGAAATACCTTGGTAGAACACCTGCAAAAGATAAACTAAGAGTGAGCGAGGTTGGAAGACCAATTTAAGGATGAACACCTATCATCCATTAACATTTGACATCAACGCTGCCTAACTGATAATCCATAGAATTCCCCTATGATTAGATATACAAGCCAAGCGGAAGATACCAAACTATATTACCTTTCATGAAAGAAAGAGATGAAATGGCTGATGGATTAGGAGGACTGGTTGAAGGACTGCGTGATCTATCACTTCCCAAGGAACCGGAATCAACCTTCAGATTGAAAACATGGACAGTTCCCTTGTCACTTGAGACAGCTAGCCATTCGGCAGTAGAAGAGAAAGCAAGACTATGAATCTCTGCTCTATCTGCTCCTCTCCTTACCTGGATAGCATACAAGTAATCTCTTAAAGCTATAATACGACATACTGGACACCAAACTTCACATATTTTAATAGAGTTAGATCATATGGTAGCTACTTATAAACAAAAGTAGCAAACACGGCAAACTTGAGACAAGATTGACTGCATGGTTCAAAAGAAGTAAAACTATAGTAATTTGCCAGACAGCTAAAAGAAGACATTCTCTCAAGTAGTCCTCCTAATGAATCATAACCCCCTAAGTTGATTATTTATTTTTCTATGTTAACGACAACTTAATCTATATTCATAAATCTTCACAAAGCTAACATCAGATATGTTTTCACCTAGGGCAGAGTTGAGACTACGAAGCAGGCAAAGAAGAAAGAAAGGTTCTTTTACAAACATGTTTTCTGTCTCTCCTTTTTTTCTTTCCGAACTAATTGAAAGATTCTATCACCAAATTCCAAAAACTATACAGCTTCTGCTGCTGTGTTTTGGTTGACAGCTCGAATTCAGAATCTTATCGAGTTTCTTATCCTGTCTCTAGCAAAAACTTAGGATTTGCATACAAATTGTGTGTAAGATAGCTGTCAACAAAGTCAATGCAGGTGCCCTGACCAGAATCATATAGAGTGGAATTGATACTCTACTACTGAAGTTACTATGCCTCATCAAGCTAGCACAATCAGAAGCAAAGCTAGTAATCAAATTGAAATCAACTGAATTCTCGAGTATCGAAAAGCAAGAATTGAATTGAATTGAAGAGTGTACCTCTTGGAGCAAAGAACCATCCAAAGCATTGAAAACTCTAATCAAAGTCCCCTTACTACTGGCCGTGGCCAACAACCTGCCATCTTGCGTGAGCGCAAAGAACGCCAGCCTGGAATCATGTGCCATAACAAACTTGGTCCGCTTTGACCCGTAATGCTCGACCCGAATCTGCCCCTTCTGGAGCCCCGGGCACACGAGCACCGCCTGAGCCCCCACGTGCGAGACCTCACACAACCCCTTGGGATTCGCAATGGTCTCAATCTGGTGGAGCAGCTTCAAGTCGGCGAAGTTGTAGACGAAGATCTTCTGGAGGAGGACGACGGCGATGCGGTCACGGCGGAGCCTGACGGCCTTGACGTCGGAGCGGAAGGATAGCTCGCCGATGCAGCGGGACTGGTGGTCGTCCCAGATCATGACCTTGTTGGGGGAGTAGAGGGGGTTGTCGGAGGAGGCTGCGGCGCCGACGAGGGTCAGGATGTTGCAGCGGAAGAGCATGTAGACCAGTCCGACGGCGCCACGTGGACCGAAATCACGGCGGAAGATCTCGCGGAAGGGGTCGCAGTTGTAGATGCGGAAGCCGCGGTCGGTGCCGGCGGAGAAGCAGGTGTGGTCCTGGTTGAACGACACGTGGAGGAGTTGGGCCGGAAGAGTCGGAGTCGGGTTTTGGTTTTGGGCCGGAGAGGGGCAGTAGGAGGAGTCGTCGGGTTCGGAGGCCATTGATTGAGAGGAGAGGCGGTGGTCAAAGGTTCATCGGAAAATGAGGAAATTGGATTGGTGAGTTGTGCCAACTGCCAAGGTTCAAGGGATCCGGCTTCTCTGCTTGGATTTTTTGTGCTTGGATTTGCTTGGATTCTTACAACCATTAGATTGAGTAAGGATGACATAGGTGATAAGTTTGTTGCATCATCTTTACTCAATCCAATGGATGTAAGGAATCCAAGCAAATCCAAGCACAAAAAATCCAAGTAGAGAAGCCAATTCCAGGTTCAAGACCTTGAAGGCGAGTTTGTATATATATATATCTAATGCCAAAGACGACTTTACCGCCACTTCGGACCATTAATTCGGATCTCTTTTTGAAATGAATAATCCAAGTGTAATGATGATTTAAGTTTAAGAAAACTTACTTCTAAATTTACATATTACAATATTTACTAGTGGCGTTGGGTCACGTTTTCGTACCCATATTCTCTTTTTTTTTAAATAAAAAATTTAATAAAAATATGTTCGTTAAGATTTTAAAATAAAAAATTCAAAATAATTTCAACTTTTATAATATTTCAAATAAAGGAGGGCACAACCGACCAACGAGACAGATTTACCTTTTCAGAATTTGAAATGCCGTTTCATCGAAGAGAAAGGTCGACAATGCAATCCTTTCTGAGAATCCTATAATCTAACTGAATGGCAGGCATCCCTTATCAAAGACTTGGCGGAGTAAACAACCAACTGCTCCGAAAATCCAAACATTGTTAGTATCCTGCCCAAAGAAAAGAGTCTTTCTATTGGTCAATCAAATAAAGAGTCTTTATTTACCCTTCCCACACTTGAATCCCAGCATGATCTCAACACTTGTTACAGTTACTTTGATTACGCGATAAATGTGCTCGACATTGCAACTATGCCATTAGTGCCTAAGAACTGCGTTTATGTACAGAACTACAGGTTGAGAACTGCATAATTTACAATGATACCTAAAATTTTTCAACGAAATATAGAGATAAAAGAAAGAAAGTAATAATATATAAAGAAAACCCCATAATTAAGTTCATGTTTGATAAACTTGGTTGGTTCTCGAGTCTCTAAGCTGCTCTGTTAGAAATGTAGTCCTTAACGGCCGTGGTTCTCCTGTCAGACAAGGTTATGTTTGCACTCCACATATTTTTCTTCTCCCTTTCTATCACAAAACCAGAGATCCCTGCCTATGCACATAGCAAAACTCGGAAATTCTATTCCGACTCGAGGAAATTGGAATATTGAAGCTGAATCATTTCTCCTCCGTTCACAGGGTCAAATTGACATCGATAGAAGCTGCATCGACATATCCAATAGTTTCATTAGACATCTATCCCAATGTTCAAAATGCACATTGCACTAACTAATCAAATTATATACAAAACAAAACGAATGATGATCACATATGAACAGAGTTTTAGATGTTATGTCAGAATCGAATTTAAGTTCACACATATTTTCAATTTGCAAAACAAGTACCAAGGATACCAGATAAATGAATCAAGCTCATATAAGAAACCCACACTTTAGTTGTACCAGTGCCAAAATCAATAGACTCTAGATAAGGAGGCCGCAGAGTGCCATACTGTATTATTGAGTAATGGCAGGATATTAAATATGTTGTAGGGCAAGTAGTAAAGTAGTCAACTTCAAACCCATATACTCGAAATGAAATAAGACAAATGAAAATATTGGTTACCTCCCGTCCATGCCAACAATGATGATAGTGTTCTTCTGGTGGCCAAATGCAACAATGTAGCGTACACCTTCCTGCAACCGAAATTTGGCCAGTGACCATTCTGAGCTGAAATACCTTGGAAGGACAGCTGTAAGAGACAAGCCAACAGTCAGGCTGAAAGACCAGACTTGAGATCCAAAACTATTTACACAGCTATATAATGGAAACGAGTTTCAATGTGACCAATGCAGCAGGTATCAATCAAGATACTAAGCTAGGATAAGTTGAAATACGTATTAGCAGTTGCCTTGTAGACAGTAGATGCTACAGAGTATTACAATTTCTGACAACCATGCTAAACTCATTCAAAGAATTCAATAAATTGTATTATTCTTCTAACTCAAATGCTGGCATTCGGCAATTGTAATACTAAACAAAAAGTTAACTTAATACGATTATTAAGTCTCCAGATCTAGTATAAGTCTGTCATATGGGCCCAAAGTTATTATGTCTGACCCTACTGTTTTGCTACCATTATGATTCAGAATTCAGAACTTCAACTGCAGTTTAAGAAAACATATTACCTTTGAAGTAAGAGAGAGATGAAATGCTTGATGGATTAATACCACCATTTTCTGGTGTACTGCTTGATCCATCATTCCCCAAAGATCCTGTGTCAACCTTTATGCTGAAAACATGGACAGTACCCTTGTCACTTGAGACAGCTAGCCATTGGGCAGTGGAAGAGAAAGCGAGACTGTAAATTTCCGCTTTGTCTGCTCCTCTCCTCACCTACATAACAACCACCCAACAGGTTTAGTCAAGTTCACATACATATGTAACTTAAGCTTTCACAATGATTATAAAGATGGCTTCTAAGTAATCACGATGACAAATGCACAAAACTACAGCTTGTCAGATAAATTCAAGAAGTTTACTAAGATTTACTTTGATCATGAAAAGATCTCCACCATCTGGAAACTCAGAGCCCCATAATCGAAATTTCATCTCATCTTATTTATATACACATGAGATTTACAAAGACCAGGCTATATTGATTCTTATTCATGACTACTATCTAGAACCACAAGCCTAACTAAAGAATAACATGCCTGTCCCGACTTTGAATAAAGGATATCAAGCTTTACACCCCCGACATCTGGAGCCTGTTATGATGAACCAAAGGTCATAGTACAATCAATCATGAAACTGCTTACCCAATGCGGAATTTGAACAAAAACAGAATTAACATTACGGAAACTGACATTCATTCATACAGGAACTTGATATACAACTAACCCTGATTCAAACCACATAATACTCGAAACCACAAAGAATCAAAATTTAAACACAGAAACTAATTAAAAACCTCAATGAATTGAAATATAAAATACCTCTTGGAGCAATGTACCATCCAAAGTATTGAAAACCCTAATCAGAGTCCCTTTACAGCTGGCCGTAGCTAGAAACTGACCATCATGCGTCAACGCAAAGCACGCCAGAGTCGAGCAATGGGCCGTTATAAACTTGGTCCGCTTCGACCCGTAATGCTCGACCCGAATTTGCCCCTGGTGGAGCCCCGGACACGCCAATACCGGCGGACCCGACTTATGCGACACCTCACACAGCCCCTTAGGGTTTTCGACGGTGACGAACGAATCCAACGGCTTCACATCAGAGAAACTGTAGACGCAGATCTTATGGAGGAGGGCGACGACGATCCGGTCGCGGCGGAGCCTGACGGACTTGACCTCGGACCGGAAACGGAGCTCGATGACGTATTTGGACTGGAGGTCGTCCCAGATCATGACCTTGTTGGGCGGCGAGGATGGGTCGGGTCCGCCGCCGACGAGGGCGAAGTAGTGGCAGTGGAAGAGCATCTGGACCAATCGGACTCCGCCACGTGGACCGGAGGAATCGCAGTCGCAGCGGCGGAAGGGGTCGCAGGTGTAGACGCGGAAGCCGGAGTCGGTGGCGGCGGAGTAGCAGGTGAGGTCTTGGTTGAAAGCGAGATGGTGGAGGGTCGGGTTTGGGCCTGGGGTGACCCAAGCCTTAACGGCCGGTTCGGGTTCGGGTTCGGAGGCCGGTTCAAGAGGGAGATTGAGGGGATTGAAAATCGGAGTAGGAGGAGGAGACTCTCTTGTCATGGTTTAAGTTTTGGTCAAGTGACTGGTGTTCTTTTTTTGATAGCAGAAGAAAGCGAAAGGCGCCTCTCCCTATTTATAGTGGCGCATGGCCAATTGAAAACGTTTGGACTCTTGTTTAGCTGACTCACTCAACCCAATTGTTAGCCCAATGAGTAGGACTTACTTCTCCCTCACGGTGAGGCCCAATTTCTGATTTTTTGGTTTTTTTTTTTTCGATGGAAAAAATTACAAGAAAAGCTTTTTAGCTCGTAGAACAACCTAAACCTTGAAGATCAAAATTAAAAGCAGTGAGAGGAGAGAAAAATTACATTGAGTCATCCTTAACTGTAGTAGAATGATCAATTGTCGCAATTGATTTAGTAAGAAAAATTCACCGCACGCCAAATATGTGTAAAAGTAATGGAGTAAAGGTGTTGAGCGAGTCGTGTAATATCTTAAATCACTGTATGTATAAGCCGAAAACTGTTGATTGAATCAATAAGCAATTTTTTTTTTTAAATCTCAGCTCAAGAGCACTGCTGCTATTTGGTGGGATGAACTACAAAGAGTCAGGAAGCTGCAAGGTAAGAAGCCTGTTAGAACATGGAGGAAGATGAAGGGCCTTCTTAGAGAAAAATTTATGCCTAGGGATTTTCCGATCAAGAAGTATATTTCTAAGGGGGAAGAGAAGAAGATAAAGTTGGAAGGGTTTGTTTTGCCCATTGAAAATAATTGTTTTATTGAAGAAATGGCAGAAAATATTCCAATGAAGGAAACCTACCAAGAAATTGTCCATGAGTTTTCAACAGAATTTCTACAAGAAGTTATCCACGTAGAGGATAAAGGAGAAATTACTCTTATGGATGTGGCTATCAGCGTGGAAGAAACATTACAGCCTCAAAATAATTATTCAGAACCAGTGGTCATTCGAGAGTGCAATTTGGAGAGCCAAGAAGAATCTATTAAGGTTGCATATAACAAACTCATATTTGGCGTCGGGTTCATGGTTGTGTCATCAAAGTTTGCAGAAGATTATGTCAATAAACCACAGGTTCAATTGTCTAATTTATTATTGGGTTTATTGTCATCATATTTTTGTTATTTATTTAAGAGGAACTCGAGGTCGAGTTCTTTCGTAGTGGAGGAGACTGATGTAGGACAAGAATGGGGCAAATTTAGACAGAAAACTGTAAAGGTAAGGAAGCGGCGAATAATCAAGAAGATTGATGTGAAGATAGGTAATTCTCGTACAATGAGGTTGTTAGCAGCTGGAATATTTAAGAAGATGATCTTTTGGACTTTTCGGGTCACGAAAATGCAGATTCTGATTTGTGAATCAGTTTGGAGCAGATTTTGGCCAGAACATCTGTTTGAGGCACATAATACCTTTCTGGAATGGAAACGACGATATCTACAAGACTCACTATAGTGAGCCTGATCAGATTTAAGCCAGAAAATATCGTCTTAATGATCCGATTCGGCATTTAGTATTTTTAGGCTAGTTTTATTTTCTTTCTAAAACTCTTTTATTTAAGTTATTTGTTTTCTTTTTAATTTGGATTCTTTTAGGTCTCAATGTTAGACTATGACTTTAATTTTGTTTAGGTCATTGATGCCTATATAAACATCATCTTTCTTTGTATTATGTGATCTTTGATATTAATAAACTTTGAGTTTACTCAATTTCTCTGGTGGATTCCAGATCTTCTCGTGGATTCGAGAAACCTAGTCTTGTGGATTCAAGACTGCCGTTAGTGGATTCCAACGGGATAGTTTCGCTGCATCAAATTATAACGTCCTTATAACTGATTGATCTTATCGAAACTTGTAATATCAACGATGTATGTGCGAGTAGCTGGTTTAGCATGCTTTGAGGATTTATTGGATATTACCAACGACTCCTAATCCATTCTTACCCGATCGATGTGTTCCTCTGACTCTTCTGATCATAAAACTAAGAGTACCTGGTTCTTATTTCTTCTGCAGGTATAGTTGCATATAACTCAGGATCACTTGGTTCATTTTTACTGAATTTGTGAGTTGTAAAGGGTCAATAGGTTTTTTAAATCTGTAAATGAGATTTGTGCTGGGTTTTGGAGGTTGATACTGTGAAATAATGCAAAAATATACAGTACATTATGTGAATGAAGTAGATAAATTACTTAACCAGATCCAAAATTTTGCTTTATTATGAGCCAACTGTTAGATAGCATGACCTCAAATTCTCAAAAACTACTAGCTAGAAAGCATAAATGCTTCATCATAGCTAGGAAGTACATAGACTGTAGATAAATACACTAAAGTCCTGCCTAGCATAATAACCTTAACCATAAAAAGGTTCATTGGTAACTAAAATACAAAGCTTCTGCTACTTAAGAGATCGATCTTGGACTTGAAGTGAAAGGACTTGTTTGCGTAGTACTGTTCTTGCTCTAAGGCTGTGAGTCGCTGCTGCTGACTTGAAAGACAGAGCAGATAAACCCAAAACCCAGAGGCTCCTCCCAGTCAAAGCCAGTTCCTTATCGATCTTTTTATTTCTTCTATCTTTCCTGTATTATAACCATATATGAGAAAATATACTTAGTGATTTGAAAGAATATGATCGTTGGCAAAATTAGAAAAAACACACACACACACATGGTTGCAGCTATGACAATCTAACATGCTTAATATTAAACATAAGGATTTAAACATAATGTTATACTCAATGATCGAATTGAAACAATGGCTATATATAATCTGCATCTTAGGATGAAAGAATGCAGGAGCGCTCCCTTCAATCCAAAGGGCGGGCTAAGCAAGTGGAAGGGGTTGCTCCCATATCATGCAGTTGGCCAAACCCTTAAACATTACTCTCCATAACAATTGAGGGTAGCCACTTCTCAGTCCTCTGATTTGGACCAAAGGGATCTCTCTTCCCTTACATTCACAACTTAGTTACAGAGAGACCTCTCTCTTTAACTCCGTCTATCTATATCTAGCTAGCTAACTCTTTTTATGTTGATGAAAGAGAGAAAAGAAGAGAAGAATGATATGATTGACCACAAGGGAGGCTACGTATATTTATACTACTGCTTTAATTCAAATATACGCTTCTCGATACGAAAGATTAATTTTTATCAATAATTGATATGGGAATCTACAGCTAGATAGCTTGGGATATATAATAATAGTACATGGTAATATATGCATTCATGGAGTACATTTCGTCCTGATTTTACTATTATCTTTGATGTTATTGGCACTCTTACACCTGCAACCCTGCATATAAGAGCGAGGACGACAGACTCCCAAGCAGTACCTCTCATTATTGCTTTCTTTTAAACCATACATGATCGATCATGATTATCAGTATTTCTAGGCGGTGAATGTCGATCATCAGCGATATGATCATACAAATCAACAATTGTTAGAGAGAAATTGAAATAGTAACAGAGAATCTGAAATATGCAGAGTACGGAAATCTTTAAAGAAATATAAGGCCAGAGAGTACCGCAAGTAATTCATATTCTCACGCCCAAATTCAAAATCCCACCATTGAATCATTGACATAGCAACAAAACACTCCAAGCTATATATAGCTAGGCCCAACAGTAGTAAAAAGATTTGCTATATCTTTCTTGTACTATATTAGTATATTTACCCCAATAACAAACTGGAAGTTGAAGCTTTTACCCTCGCTTGATTCATTATTGGTGGCATCCGATGCACTTCGTACCTAAATATGATGCATGTCATCTCTTGGTAGTGTAGATGATCGAGTAAGCTTGCTTGAGTTGTATTTTTTGTGTATGTGGATCATGCATGTTTCCAAATGCTCGATCATTGGATTCGGATTTTATTACATCGATTACATAGAGTCATAGACGGACGTACATATTTGATGACTTTCTCCAATTTTCTTGTTCTCGATCATGATCCTTATATGCTAGCAACGTCTCGAACCAATTGTTCCACAACTCCATGATCATGTGTTGATAAGGATTAGTGGATAATATAGTTCAGTTGATCATAAGACTATACAACATGACGAATCCATTGAAATGCTAATGGTGTTACTTATTGTGAGCAAATGGACCTTACTGAGTAGGAGTTAGGAGACTGGATCACATACCACCGATACCAAGTCTTATCATAACTCTCCTCCTCAAGCTCGATAAACTCTAGGTAAATCGGCATATCCATAACTTTCCTTTTTTTGGCCTACGGCGCATTCAATATTAAGGTTTCCATGCCATTTATTCCTTTCTATTTATGTTTGAGTGCCTTCGTGGGATTGTTGGACCTTGGAAACCTAAAAACTTTGATGTCAGATCTTCTCATAAACCACAATCAAATGGAATGCTATAATTGTTTTATGATCGGCATCACGAGAAATCATTTTGACTAGTTTCACATTTAAATTTACGTATCTATTAGTTAGTTATTTTTATTTTAACTTAATTTAAATTTAAAATATTTATTTAATAAATAAAAAATTACTGTAATATATTAAATTTAAATGTTATAAATTTTAGCTATTCACTTTTTAAATTTAATTAATTAACCAGATAGTTCTGATAAAATTACTCCTCAATCAACTTACTCTTTTTTTTTTTTTTTTTTTTTTTGAGTAGGTCAAGAACGAATCAATTTGATAATGACCCCAAAAAAAGAGTGGCATCACGATCTTACCTACTAGATAGGTATAACTCAGTGGATGTGAGTGAATGGTACATATTCCCTGCAAACAAATTGACCTCTGCCCTACAGCACAACACAATCCCAGAACTTCAAGCCTGTTCTTCAGTAAGCTAAATCCAAGTTCTACTAAAAAAAACTCATAATAGTTTCAGAAACATTCTTCCATTGTTTCAAAAAAAATATATACATAAGGTGTAGGCAAACAAGGTACAAACCTTCAACGCTCAAAACCTTCTTCCATAGACAACCTAAACTATTAGAAACATAAAACCAACATAACCAATCAAACAAATATAGAAACCCCCTCAACTCTAGAAATCAAACCCATCACCAAACCCATCACCATACCCAGCATCATACGCCGCCATATCACCCACGTCGGAAACCATATCTCCGATCAGCAAACCACCCAACAATCCAGCTCCCAACCCAAGTGCCATGTTCCCTCCTCCTCTCTTAGGCTTCTGCGGCTTCTGCGCGTACCCATAACCCGGCTGCACAACCGGCGGGTACCCGTACCCGGCCTGCGGTGGCGGGGCATACCCGTAACCCGGCTGAGGCGGGTACCCGTAACTCGGCTGCGGGTGTGGCGGGTACGGATGATAAACCGGGTGGGCCACCCCGGGTGGCGGGTAACCCGAACTCGACCCGACGTGGCCCGCCGGATACGCCATAACCGGTTCATGGGCCTGGGCCTTTTTCTGGACCTCGGGCAGAACCGGTATAGGCGCCGAGAATTTCTCGCCGAATTTGTATCCGAAACTGACGGAGCCCTTGGTCCTACCCTTGGGAGTCACGATCGGGTAGCTCACGGCTTTCTCGCGATTCACCTTCTCGTTTTGTAAAATGTCTTTGGCCGGAATAACAGCTTTTCCGATCTTGGTCTCGCCGAACGTGCGCTCGGAGATGAGGTTGATCTTGATTTTCAGGCGATCGGAGACGAGGGCGGCATCGTCGAGGGTGAACTTGAGGGTGTGGTTCCATTTGGGGTTGGTGCCGCCGTCTTTGTGGACGGGAGTACGGAGCTTCTGCTTCCTGACGCCGGCGCCGGAGACGGTGACGACGGCGTAGACGTCCATCTTGGAGAACGTGTTCACGTCCTTGATGTCATTTGCGCCAAAGAGAGTGATTTCGAAAGGTCTGCAATCCATGGATGCAAAGATTTGATCGAAAATGGGATATTGTTGAAGATCTAAGAGAGAGATTTTAGGTTGGAGAGATGAGAGGTTAGGGTTATATATAGGAGGAGTGTGGGGAAGGAACCGAGTGAGGAATATGGGAACGAATGGAGAAGGTTCGTTTGAGGTGGTGGAATGACGGGTTTACCCTTTGGGACGCGGAGGTGGAGGGGAAGCTTAGTGGGGAATTAAGTGGTTTATTCGAGTGCAGTTTGGGGAGTTCTAGAAGGTAGAGGGAGTAGTTGTGTACGTGTTTGATACGTGTGGCATGGGAGCGGAAGTAGTGTGGTTAAATAATGAGTTTCAGATGCTTTCTGCTCTTGACAAATGGAACTGTGCTTCACCAACACGCGGTTTGGATTATTATTAATTTATTATTTTTATTTTTTTACATCACTCGTTTCTTATTTAAAGTTCATCTAAAATACATCAAGATTTACCCGGTAAATGCAAGTTGGTTTGAATTCAACGCAATCTTCTGTCACAAGAGTTTATCTATTCATTTTTCTTGATAGTTAAAAGAAATTACAAACAAAATTAAACTACTTATAAAATAAACTTTTAATCATAATGGAAGAATCTTAGAATAGCACATTGAGAGACTAAGTACACATATAGTGGACAATAATTATAATGGGAGAAGGACCAAAATATTAAAGTGAGTGATGTTTTCCAAGTTGGAAAAGAGTCGCAAAAGTTTACGAAGAAAATGACCGGTGATATGATAAACTGCCGATGAGACCTTACTCCTTGCGTCATCGTCATACATTGCAAATATGCAAAATGATTAGGATAGAATAAGTACTTCCACTACCATCTTTTTCAAAAAAAAATCCGTTTTCGCAAAATGTTAATTTCAAAAATTACTTTTCACTTGGCCAAATCCTGATGTCAGCTACTTGACTTGCTGGTACTCAAATCTTGTCTGCTTTGGTGTTATGTTCTTGACTATTTTGGCATTTTCTTGTGTCATTGACTTGGATTTCTTGCGTTGAGATTCAGATCTTGTCGTCAAAGGTGCTCTTGGAGAAAATTCAGATTTAATTTTGGATTTGAAACTGAATTTGTTTTTAGTGAAGGGTAGCGAAGTCATTATTCATAGGGATAATGTATCATATCGTCATGAGTTTCAGATATTTGATGAAAATGGTGATGGCCTACATGTGAAGACCGAGTTCTTGAATTCCTTCGTCTTCATGAGATATGCTGTAGGGTGTGGTGGTGCCAATTATAGTAGCGGCGGCTCCTCTGAGGGCGGCGGCTTCTAAAGGGTTGTAGAGTCTGTTAGGGTTTCCGAGAGTTTGAACTTATTAGCTCTTCTCTTGGACTTCAACTGGTTTGACTTTTTTTTTTAGTTGAACTAATACTTTGGTGATTGCTAGTCCTATGGTGTGGACTTGGATGGATTGGGTCTTTATGGCCCATTGTCAGATCTTTTTTTGAATCAATGACATATTCTACTCATGGGTTGTTACCATTTATTTCTGATTCACCATGAGTGATTAAAGTCTGTGAAAATAAAGATGTTATAATTGATCTTCAAAATGTGAATGTATTTTTGATGGTTGAATTTCTAGTGCAGCTAGATTTTTAATTGTTATAGAGAGTATTTCTTATTGTCGCCTCAAATGAGAGTTTTATTTCTTATACTGTTTGCTGAGTAATATATATTGACTACTGATTCAAAAAGTAAAAGTAAAACTGCTGTTAAATTCAAAGAACAAATAGCACACATGATTGAAATAGCCAAATCTATCATAAGAATAAATATTAGAACATACTGTCTACACTAAATCATCGTTGTATTAGAAAATTGTTCATGGTACTAGTACCATAAATTGATACACACTGACTAAATGATTTATATACGCTTGGTTCACTATCACCAAATCAACGTTCACTTCATGCTAAAAACTAGTTATATTAAATCGAACAGTTACCGATTATTAAAACATTTCAACACGAAAGACTATTTTTCGATATTCATGATGCTTCAAATCACCCATTTTGTAATCACACCTAGTTTAGTGAAATTACCCATATTTCACCACCATGCATATATGCCAGTATGCCACTATGTGCTTCTAAACGAAATTCACTGCCATTTGGTGATTGAAATCCATAACGTCAAGGCCATTATGAGCACAGCTCTTCCGAGCACAAAGCCAGTCTAATGTACCGAAGAGAATGGTTGCGAGAACCTCAACAAAAATTCACCCAAAGAAACAAAAAGAAGAGCAGATAAACAAGATGCCACTATCAATTTCAGGAGTACATATGTGAGTATTTCAACAAAAAACTACATGGTCCGCTGGGACTACAATTTGCTTAGATTGGCAACCTCTTCAACAGCTTCACCGCAAATTTATAGCCAGGAAGGGCAAGCTTTCAAGCCAACTTGAAGCTTTCTTTCAATGAATGTTGGGGCGAGATGTAATTTTCTGATCTTGCTTTATGGGCTCATATATTCAGGGACTGATCAAAGAGGATGGTAGGGCACATATCCAAGCACACCCTTTACGTTGGTCACAACATCATTGCACCTGGTTAACAGGCTTAGCATCTGCTGAGAAATATCAACTGTGGGTGCACTAGGAAATGCGGCCGGGGTGTTGGGAATATTGTAACTCTTTCTGCTGGGTTGTGGTGGTGGTGGCGGTAGTGTCATTTCTGAATGCTGCTGTGAAAAATTATTATGAGGTGGTGGTGGTTTTGCATATTGAGAAGGTGGAGGCCGAGTATGGGGTAAAGGAAGAATGGGAGGCAATGAAGAAGGTGGAGGAGTAACCTTTTGAAAGTTTCTAGCATTATAATTCATCATAGCAACAGAAGTAGAAGAAAGTGCACCATCATCTGCAAAACTAGCACTGTTGTTGTTGTTGAAGTTATTTCTATTACCAGGCATCATCAATTGCTCATTTCTACTGGGTTCTTCACCACCCAACATGAATTTTACACGGGCAGTTCCTTTACTATTTCCATTGCCACCAGTTACCTGTCCTCGAGGCTCGTCACCTGATGACTTCTTCAGAATTGACTTCGGCTGGACTGCACTGTGCAAGAGAGACTGCTGCTGCCGCTGTTTGAGGGCAGGAGTTGGCATAAATGCAGAATCCTTAGCGTGCCGGGTCTCACTTGAATTGTCGTCACCATAGCCCTTCCCAGATGTTGGAACTTCAGGACCATCCACCTCTCGAAGCTGGAACCGCACATTAATGTTGCCAAAGAAGGAGTTGTTTGAAGTTGCAACCTTAAATGCTGCTTGTGCATCAGATTTGTACCGAAATACAACTCGACATGTTAAGGACTTGTAAAAAACACGGAGACCGGACTGATCCATAGGTCCAAAACGAGCAAATTTTGCCTTCAGTTCTGCAGGTGAAGGCAGAGAGGCTTTGGGAGGGAATTTCATCACAAGCATGGTGGGCTCAACAACCTTAGGAGGAGGATCCATTTTCCTCACAAGACCTGGCTTCAGTGACTTCCGAGGAATGGGCACTGCTGTTTCTTTTGCCTCTCCACGCTGGGTCTCTAAACTTTTTATCCCAATCTTCCTTTCTGCAGCCAGTAATTTTGCATCACTCATTCTCTTGGACTTCTTAGCTGCAATCTCTCCTTGACGGTCAGATGGAGCACGTTTCCGCCCAGCAATGGTGCGATCATCAGATCTGAACAAGGGTTTTGCCGTCTTTGAGGAGTGAACATCTTTACCTGGTTCGGGAGGAGAAATTTCTGAGGCTTTGACACCAGATGGGGTTTTAAAGATGCGACCCTCAATGAGCTCTGTCTCTGATGGTGGAGATAAAACCAAGCTTTTTTGATAGACAAGGGCCCGGAAGTGCAGAAAGAACTGCCGGACGATTGCAGGGCTCTTTGTTTCACGACCATGAAAAGGATCAAGGGCAAGGGCTTGCAAATCGCTAACTAGTTGTGGTAATTCAAGATCTTTAAGGATTAGCAATGTTCCAGCAGAGTCAGACAAGGCATTATTGACAGTAACATCTTTCTTATGATGTTCTACCTTGAAATCTTCTTCTGGAGCCAAACCTGCATGATTGGGCTTTCCTGCTCCCCTACCCACCAAGGAGCTGACTTTTCCGGAAGTTACTATCCTCTGTGGATCTCTGAAGCTTGTTTCGGAAACTAACTCTTTCTTTTTTTTCTTTTTCTTCTTATCCCCCCTAATAGAGTTGTCAGTGTTCATGTCACTTAGTGGCCGTTTAAGAACCTTTGCCTTCTTCACTCCACCAACAGTCTTCTTTCCAGCTGAACTCTTTGCCTGAATTGGTGAAGAATCTCCAACACCATGACCAACATGAACTTCATTTACTTCATTGCCTTCCTCCACTTTCTTTGGAAGACTCAAAGGCGGGTGTAAATTGTCAAATGAACCGGAAAATTTGGCACTCTCTTCATACTTAACGTCCATCGGATCCTCCCCTTCCTGCTTCAAAGATTGTGATGGCTCCTCTTTTATACATTGCTTGGTTCCTTCACCCATTGCATCTTTCATTTCCTGCAGGGCCTCAGTTTCCTTGTCAAGAGAAAGCTTTAGCAATAGCTTTGCACCAGTTGTAACAGCTTCGCTGGCAACAGAGCTGTCTGCTGGTAGCTGATTTATGTTTACAGATTCTTTGCTGGAAGCATCCCTACTCATATTTTCAGTCTTCTCATGTTTTAAAATCTGAGGCTTCATCGAGGTAGACGGTGCTCTCTTTTGTAACATATAATCTCCATCTCCTAATGCTGTTGATCCCTCCAAGAAAGTAGATGGAGTTGAGGAACTAGCTTGGTGGGGTTTCACATTGCTAGTATCATCTCTCCGCTTGAAAAGGTATTTGTCTTTCTTTGAATGGTCCTTGACTTTCATAGGTTTTGTGGCACTCTTCCTCCCACCCAGAGCTTCAGCAATCACCAAAGGACCGCTCAAAGGTGCTGAATATCACGAAATAAAACCATCAGGAACAAGTAGGGACAGTGCACACACATCAAGCCAATTCAATATGCAAGACGAAAAGGCAAGAAAACATTTAAACTAGAAAAAGGTACAATGAAAAATGTAAAGATGATGAAAAAAGTAGTAGGATACCCGGATGCAGGGAAAAGAAGAAGTTTCTAAACATGGTCATGAACCGTACAAGTTAAGAAGAAATAAAGGAAGACAAAAATTATTGGAACCGTATACGTTGAAGGCTATTTCAGATCACAGTACTACAAAGATTCTGATTCAAAGTCTACAAAATACCATATACAAATTGATAAAACCTATGCAAGAATCATATCAACGGAAACTAATAAAGCTTCTCCTTATTGGCATTAAGGCCACAATACCAATGCAAGAATGTTAACTATTAGTTTCTGAAAATACTCGGAACCAATAATGCAAATTACCAAACACAATCATCTGTAGTTATGGTTAACCACCAAAGTCAGATACAAAAACTACATGTTCAATCATTACAACAACGAGGATAAAGCATTGATATACCTCGAGGCTTAACAGGCTGATCCGGTACAGCAACTACATTACGTGAAGACCGAGCTCCAAACGCCTGAGCATAAGTCTCGTCATGCTCTTCAAATATAGCCTTCCGATAAGCAAACAGAGTAGCCCTATTCTTAATGAAGCTAAGGCTCTGCTGATCACATTGCAGTGGTGAGCTAGCCAACTGCTTCAAAAGAGACACAACCTCAGCAGGATTAAACCCATCCCTCGCCTTCCTAATCTGATCCGTAGAGTAAACCGCTCCATGCTCATAATCCGGCACATCAACAACATAATACCCCGCCACATCAGTACCCCGAAAATTATCAGCCTCCCTACATTTACACACAAACGCAACTCCACACCTCCGGCTGACCTCATCCACAGCCTCCTCCACAGCCCTGTTGAAATTCCGGTAATTCATCTGCCGAGACTTGTCAGCAAAATGTGGCTCGAATGGGATAAGCTCTGCCGGGTCGAACCAGCCGTAGCTACTATCGCCAAAGAAAGCCACCAAGACATGACCTTCCCTCCTCGTCCGGCGCACTTGCGACGTCGCGAAAGCCTCATTGAATATATGCCCCGGCCACCATGGGTGAGACTTCACCTTCCCCCACACCAAGTCACCAACTTCGAAACCGTAGCTCAACGCTCTCGAGGTTCCTAATGCCATTCCGTCTTTCTCATTAGCCACGAAATCATCAAACTCCGATAACAAATCCACACTCTCAGTCTGAGCCTCTGAGCTAATATCGTCCTCCTCATCCAGCTCAATCCTCCCGATATCAAACACGTCATCATCGTCGTAATCCAAACCCTCGCCGCCGCTCGGATTCGATTCCACTCCGTTATCTACATTTCCAACGCCGCTCTCCTCGCTAAACCTAACCCTATCCTCCTCAGATCTCCCGCCGCCCTCGGTCTCTTCCATCGGCGAAACCCTAGGTTCGTCCTCCGAGCTACCGACGCCGCCTCCGTCCAAGTTTTTACCTTTAACGTCGTCGCCGGAGTCCGACTTCGCGTCCGATTCGAAATCGTTGTTCATTACAGCGATCTCTGAGCCGGCTATAAAGAATGGAAATTGGTCGAACCAGTGAAGCGATAGAGATAGAGTTAGGGGTCCCGATGTGGGGCCATAGCTTGGGAATTCGAAGCTCTTGGTTTTTGAAAGTGAGGGTTTTGAGATTAGCAGTAAACCCTACAGAGAGAGAAGAGAGAGGTGATGGAAGAATTGGGGGGGGGGGGGATTGTGAAATTGTGATTTTTTTTCTGGGCTGGGTTTTCAGAAGAAAAGAAAAAAAAAACGAATAATGCGCTCCTAATCTTTTTTGGGCTATTAATTATATTATACGGTAGTGCTGCCAAGTTTGGCCATTAGAATGCTGCCACGTATTTTTTTGAATATTATCACTCGTCACTTGTTGGTTCTTCTTCATTACTCATTAGTTTCATGTGTGCTACTACATTCATACTTTTCTCATCCATCATAAGAATTTGGAAGCATATTATTACACACACTTGTGTTACCAAATGTTGCGTTCGTTAGTGATTCGTTACACCCATTATACGATGATAATAAGGGTTAATGATTGATCATTAGTTGCATAAACTTCTTTTATATTGAGATTGATTTTTCTTTTTCGATCAGTAACAAGTACTTGCGTTGCGTTTTTGGGGGTTTTTTCTTTTGAAATCACTAGACTAGCTGCATTTTACATCAGTAAAGAGTCGCGGGTGAAACTTCACGTTTAAGTCTTGTAAAAGGTTCTTCAACTTAAGTTAATATTGACACTTGATTCGCTAACCTGAAGAATTACATAAACAGGGATAAAAGAAAATAAAAAATCAAGTTAATAACAATTTTAAGGGGGGGGGGGGGGGGGGGATCAGTCGAATATACTCAATAGGCAACAGAGAATAAATGTGATCTATACTTCACTCAATATGTTCACTTTGAATACAATCCTCACAAAAATTGGTGACCCAAATGAATATGGAATAATCTCCTCAAAGATGGAGAAAAGAATATAGCACCGACACACATGAAACTACATAACTGAAATTGCAGTACATGTATTCATGCAAAAACCCCAAAAGGGGTTTCCCTATCGCCAATAAGAACCTCATGTCTTATTTTTCTATCACAAGAAAAAACCTTGGTTAAGTATAACAAATATATGTGAACAAATATAAGTCAAAAAAGAGAACCAATTCTAACAACCCCTATCCATTTTGGCTTTTGACAAGTATTTATGCATCGTCAGATTTTTCGCTGCCAGGTGTTCCAGCAAGCCAGCCCCAGACACCTCCTGACCCCTGCTTTTTAGCATTCAGAGCTGCTTGTTCAGATGCAGCTTTTTGTCGCTGCAGGAGTTCAAGTTCCTTCTGCAATGCCTCCATTGTCTGGAGCTTCTGTCGTTGTTCTGCTAGTTCAACCTGTAGGTTCAAAGAGTAATTAGCAAGTAAATTTGAACAGGACGTGCAAGAAATTTTATTTGGCAATGGGAAGATCAAGTTCGCTGATAATCAAGTGATGCTTGTCCATATTGTGACCATAAGGTGAAATCAGTCAAAACATGATGACATACCTCTAGTTTGAAGCATCTGGACTGCTCAGATGCAAGTTGTCCCCGTACGGATTGAAGCTCCTATATAATAAGAACAATTAGATCACTGGCAATTTAAAAGGGAAAACATACAAAATATATATGCCCTAGCAGAGTTTTATAATCACAACGAAAAGGAAGATTGAAAATACTTCCAACTTGTCTTATCTGTGGCAAAAATTTAACACCAGTCAGTGTTAAAAAACTTTTTGTTCCTCATAAACACCTAAAGTTGCTCTAAGCTAAAAAGAGGAAATAAAAAAGTATACCAACCTTGTATAGGTCAGCATTTCGAGTTTCTGCTTCTGATAACTCTTGATTTAACTGCAGAGATTGCGCCTTCTCCTTACTGAGTGATGATTCTAGCTCTTCTTTTTCTGCTTTGAGAGTTGCTGTAAGATGGTCATTGAAATTCTTCCCTCTGAATTTCTGCACAACAGTCGGATGATTGAACAATAACTAACAAGAAAACACAGTACTGTGGCCAATTAGAAATTGGATATTAATACAGAGAAACAGATTGACAGACCCGCCTTCTCTTGGAGGAGTGCTGGGTTGCAATGGAGAATTGGTAATGGTACAACTGTCAGAATATGGTATGACAGAGCAAATTTTCCTAATCTGGGAATTACTGGGTGAGTAAGAAAATAGTACCCATGTACATTTTTGGCAAGATAACCAACATCTAACTAACAACATGACGGTGAAAAGCAAGTAATAGTGAATAGTGGTTCTACACAGTGATTTTCTTATATCAAACCTATAGGAGATAGGAAAGGCAGGAAAGAGGGACTCTGACCTAGTAAACCATATATGCAAATTGCAAATAATTCTGATATCCAATGGGATCTAGATTAAAATCTCTCATTTTTGTGAAAGACTGGCCATGATTGAACTCACTTAGTACTGACTAACCAATAGCTTACATGCATGTGTTGAATTAATTTTGCACACCAAATAGTGCAGTTACTTTATATATATAGATTAACAAAGGCTAACTTTCTGCGTGCTTTTGTGTGCTTACCATTGGCTCTGCGTCCATAACTATTTCCCTAATTTTTCCTTCTTGTCCAGCTTCATACTCGGACTCCACATCTCCGGTAGCATTAGTGGCATTATGCACGGCAGAAACACTGTCTGGCACAGAAGTTTCCATTTTTGGCGGCAAGGTTGACTTATGGCTTGGTTTGAGAACATTAACCTAACAAGAAGAAGCAGATTTAGGAGGAAAATGAAACAAGAGCTGAAGAAGCCAAAACATTTTTAAAATTGCTCCTCACCTCATTGTTGTAACGCCCATTGTATCCTCCAAAAGATAAAAGTACATCTTCACCATTGTAAGAACCTACGACCACACTTAATCCCTACAGATGAACGCAATCAGATGGCATTACATCAATGCTGCTAGTGAAATAATCAAATTTGCCAGAAAGACGTGGCATCAAATTCCTCATGTTAGCAAAGATAATACTGGGAGGGTGCCAATTAATCAATATAACATTAATATGACTCCTACAAATAGATACCTCACTAGCAACAGGAATACGCCCTTCAACAGTAGTTACAACAGACCAAACTAGTGTAGACATATTTAGGACAACGGTTTCTGAAACACCTACAAAACATAAAATGAAGAGCTAAGCACCTAAACCATGTCAAAAGTGGATTACAAGTATCAAGTCCAATACCAACCAGGTACAAAGTAGTTGTATACATACCACTCTTATTGTCACCACCACCAACAATGAACCAATTTTCCCCAATTGGCACACCTGCATGTCCAGCCCGTGGAGTCGGTATCTCGCCTTGTTGTGTAGGTTTTGACCACTCCATCTACAAGGTCCAAATGTAGGAAAAACATGAATTTGATAAACAACTAGAAGAGACAAGTTTTAGAGTGAAACAGGTTATCTTACAGTTTGCAGATCAAGGACATGCAGATCATTGAAGCAATTTGCATGGGAACCCCCACCAAAGATAAGAAGGTAGCGGTCAGCATGAACAGCGGCAGCATGATCAGACCTTGGAGAAGGGGGCACCCCTCTAAAAGAAAGACAATGAAAAGATATTAACCTCAAAGTGCATTTGATCAAGAATTCAGGTGGAATAAATTTACTTGTTATAGTTCAGCTTACAGAAATAGAAAGCTAAAGAATTAAGGGGTTTTGCAAGACTAACTCCATTCAAAAAATCATTAACCAGAGTCTACATTTTCCAAGAAGATATCATTAACTTCAATACATACACCACACATATATGAAAAACAACACACCACCCCGCATCCCATTATGAACAAAATATTGAAATTCATGCTCAAATATATAATTGAAACCGAAAATTGTCTTCATAGTTTTGTGAAATATTTGTTGCACGTGCTTATGAAGTTGGCAGTTATGTCTTACACAGCATCAATCTCATCCCATGTCATTGTTTCTAGGTCAAGAATGTGGAGATCATTTAACAAAGTTCTCTTCGCATCCTGTCCACCAAAAATCACCAAGCTACCTCCAATAACAGTGACGGATTGACCTCCTCTTGATGTCTGCTAACATAAAAAGGCAAGTACATGTTTTGAAGAAGGTCCAGAAATAGACTTGTGCTAGTTTAACCTAGGTCCTTCGGAATACATAATAATCAAGAAAACTAAAATATACCGGTGGTTTCCCATAAGTCTTTAAGAACGACCAAGTAAAAGTTTGTAGATCAAATGACTTCACTGTAAAACATGAGAAAACATATGATAAGAAGATAAAACAAAAAAAAATAAGAAAATAGAGCAAAAGAGTATATGTTAATATGCGAAACAAAGTTGCATGAGCATGAAGATCTTCATCATTGTACTGGGAAAGCACTAATTCGATAGTAAGAAGGATGCAGCAATCTTCATATGAAGCAAATCAAAGTTTATAATCAAAGATAGCTAAGAAAAATAAAACCAGTAAAATCATTGGACACCAAGATAATACTTCATACCTTGAATAGACTCGGTAGGATCCTTCGTATGTCCAGCAACTGAGAGAAGTTTATTGTCCCATGCTATCTACAGAAACAGAGAATCGCTTGCACACTGTCATGATCGGTATTTAGAATTGTTGCAAGAAAATTCAGTAGAAAGAGAATTATACAGTGCAAAAGTTCATGTATTAATGATAAAACTCTGTTTCTGAAATTCACTGAGGATAATTTATACTAACCAAGGAATGACCAGCACATGGGCTTATTGTTATTGGAGACGGCGAGTCAGGTGATTCAGCCCCAACTTTGGCCTCAATCTTTGACCAAGTCCAACTCCTCAAATCGAAGACCTATATATTAATTCAAATCAGTGACAACGATTTAAATATAGAACCTCAAGTTTGAATATAGACCTTCAACAAAAAGAAAATATACATCTTGGAATCACTATAAACACTTGATCATCGATAACTCACTATTCTTCATGAGTGAAATGTAATATTTACAAAGCTCTTTAGGGTGACAATCCCGCACCCAAGCTCTAATTTACCAATTGATACCAGTATACAAAAAAAGTAGAAAACAGATACCCCAAAAGACCACCAGCATATACTCCAGCTCTCTTATTTAGAGTTTTAGATTACTATGTAGTTGCAGATATGTATGGTGGCAAGTAAAAATAAGTTGCTTACATGGAGATCATTTAGGTAACGACCATTGTGATTTCCACCATATATATACATCTTGTCTTGTATAACTGCTGCTCCATGCTGAAAGTTGAGAACATTTTCTTCAAACCAGGTGGTGGGGAAAATGGACAAAATCAAGAAATGATGAGTTGGCATCCAAATACCTCATATCGGGCTTTGGGACGTTGGCCAGATACTGGAGGAGCAATCCAGTGATCATAAACACCAACAGAACCAATGCCTTCAGAGACAACATCTTTATCCTGCGCTTCCTGTATGCTCCCATTTTCAGTGGAGATTGCCTTTGTCTCTGGATAAGAGTTTCCATTCTCAACAACTGGCCCACCTTTTGAATTTTGCTGCAATCACCGAAATAGCATACGTACAGAAGAATGAGAATCAAGGGCACGTATGGTATATCTTTGGCAAGCCTATTATTTCTACACATTGGCAAAATACTGGGAAAGTAAAGACTATATAGCATGACACTTTCAGATTACTCACATTCATTTGTACATCTACCACAGGCTCAGAAACAGAGTTCGATGCTCTTGAATACCAACCTGGATCTTCTTCCTACTCAAAAGTAAGGCAGATCAAGATATACTAGTTAGAGCTCTTGCTGACTTTAAGAAAAAACATAGATCTGAAAAATCTGAAGCCCTTGGGTTTAGCCTAAGTGATGATGAAGGGTGAGTTATATGGTTAGATTTAGACTAGGCAAGGGGTTTGATCCCCTCCGATGTTACCCCATAAAAAAGGGAATATAGATCTTCTGAGTTTAATCACACAGACCTCCAATATCTTCACAAAAAGGCGCATTGCTTCAGTTGTAGCCATGTCCGCAAGCTTCTTCCAGCTGCAAATGAAGCATATGATACACTGTTTTAAAAATAGATGGCTAAACATAATCTCCAACTAGGCCATAAGTTTATTGCACAGCAGTCTTTTACCAACATATGTACAGCAGTGTAATATTTTCTTATTTTACAATTAATATTCCCCCAAAAAGAGGTCCCTAAGGAACACAACAGAGAGAGAGAGTTGGATTTGGGGTTAGAAGTAAGCAATAACTCTATTTTTGGTTCTTTTGATAAAAAAATGGTTCATTAGAAGTATTGTAGTGGGAACTTCTCCTGGAAGCAACAGTACCAACAACTATTAGTTGTAACCTCTTATATAAAGCTTCCATTTGGAAACCTTCCGGGCATTGATCTTCACAGTGCAAGGAGGATTCTCAAACTTTAATGCGACTATTAAAATCTTGGTACTGAAATAGTTACTACATTTAACCTATCTCTCATATATTTGGTGTCGATCAAGCTTAGTCTGAGCAGAAAAAGAAGACTACAAATAATTACAATACTAACAGCAGGAAAAGTTAAACTACAGATATTGGCATGAGCACCTAGTGATAGCTTCAACCATCTAGAACAGCAATACTAATCACCAAGTCAATGAAACAACGGAATCTAAATTGAAGTAGATTCACAAACATGTAGTCTGGCAGAGCAGAAAAAGGAAGGTCAGTATGTAAGCATACCTGCTCCATTTGCTCTTCTCAACCGCATTCCAAGCACTAGGCTCCGGCGTGTTGCACGGCCCTACAGTAGCCTGTAATTGCATTTGCATTAAAAATAAGCCAATACCAAAGGAACAAGCAATGCTTATCCCGAAAGTGCACCGAAATACACATACAAATAAGTATGAGCAGAATTCAGACTAAAATCCAGATCAACATACAAACATGCCAATCTACATTTCGAAAATCCAGATCTACCTAAATACTCAATCACACAAACTAAGCATGAAACAATCAAATCATAATTCAGCATAAAAACTCAAAACTAAGCTACGGCACAAGTCAAAACCACCAACTCCGAATCCAAATTCAACACAATCGGGATTACATTACAGTCCGTAACGACAATTATAACCGAATTGCGATCGAGATCGGAGAAATGAAGGATCGCGGAGTCGAGTAGTACCTGTTGATAGAGAGCGTAGAGAATGAGAGCGGACTCGGAGTTGAACTTGGCGCGAACGGCTTTGGCGGAGGAGCGAGGAGATCCGTCGAAGCCGGCGTAGGAGGCCGCCGCGTAGAACCGCTCAGGGTATTGCAGACCCGAGCTCACCCGAGCCATTGCCATTTCGTCCTTGTCTTCTTTCTCTCAGTCTCTGTAAGAGAAACGCAAAACGTATACTTGTAATTTTGGCGATTCAGATAATTGAATTCGGTGAATTTTGATTTTTCTAAATTAATAATGGGAAATGGGACGGGGTGTGTTGGCTTGGGATTTGGGTAAAAAAGTGCAAGTGAGCAACGAACTCGTAGTATTGTTTATGCTCTGGCAGCGTGGTGAATTTATGGGATCAACCGTAAAATGTATAGTACAATAACCTCTAAATGTGTGTTTTATTAGGAAATAATAGCAAATTGAGAATCATAAAAGAAAATTAAAACAATGAAGAGTGTTCATCACTGTGGCTTGCAGTAACAGAAACTTACACGTACAGATGTCGGAAAATAGCCGGAACAACGAGATAAAAAGTAAATAAAACAAACAGATAGAAAGCTGAGAAGACGAACAAAGAAGAAGAGAAGACGAGAGGGCTCGGGCTCTTCAGGCCGTATTTGTAATCTCCCTAAGAGCCCAGACTGACTGCGACTCACTCTCTCTTCTCTGCTTTGAATTTCAATTATTAAATGCTGGGTCTCTCCGCTTCACTGGGTTCGCCTAACTCCCCGAAACCCTAGTTTCAGGTAATTTTTCAATACCCGCAATTCTGGTCTGTAATTCCGTCTAAAGCTTGTTTCTTTATGTATGGAATTCTCTTTCTACTCACTTAAATGCTTCAATTTGCGCTCCACAGTATTCTTTTCGCTCAACTAAGCAATCTGTCAAAGTTACATTGGCCTGAGTAATTTGTGGTTTAATTTACTTCTTTTTGCTTCAATTTACTTCTTTTTTAATTTGTATACGGAGTTTTCATTTATAAAATCTTACTGAGCTGCCCCAATTGATGGAAAAGTGAATTTTAACTTCACCATGAGAAAAAAAGGAGACAGTGTGTGGGTTTATTTTAGTTAGAAATTAATTTTATCTATGAGAACTGTCGATTTTATGTAGGCCAAGTACAGAAGATGTGTTAGAATTCGTGGAGTGTGTGTACGTTTTAGAAGTTTTGGTTAGTTTGTGATCTTTAATAGTTATGTGTGATGTCTGAGTAATTTGTTTGGGAATCAGGCTCACACTTGTGCAATGTAGATATATCTGTTGTTTATTGTAAGTTTCGAACTATTTGGTACATTTTGGCAGTCTTTGATGGCTTTCTTGATTGCGATGATTAAGTTCTTAAGGGCTTGTTTACAGGTAGGGTCTTGCTAGGATAAGAACATTACGAGTTCACTACGATGGATCACCTACGTTCGACCCCTGGAAATGGTGAGGATAACGTTGGTATTCCGGATGATATGCGATGCAAGAGATCGGATGGGAAACAGTGGAGGTGCACGGCCATGTCTATGCCAGATAAAACAGTGTGTGAAAAGCACTATATCCAGGCAAAGAAGAGGGCGGCTAATTCTGCACTGCGAGCTAATATGAAAAAAGCCAAGAGGAAATCTGTAGGTGAAAGTGATATTTACTTGGAGAGTAAGAGTGATGATTTGGACGTGCCACTGACAAGTATCAAATCAGAGGAGGTTTCTAATTCTCGTCCGTCCCAAGTGAAAAAGTTCACCAAGATATCAAAAAACCAGTTTCGTTATTCACCTGATCCACCGCCTATGAGAAGTGTGTCTAGGCGTAATCTTCCAGATGAGGAGAAAGAATCAGATGAGTATGAAGATGATTGGAGTTCATATAAGTCACCACCTGTTTCTGCCATGGACTCATCCAGGAATAGGCCGCAACAGAGTTTTGATGCTAATGCTGTGACAGTTTCGGTACGTTGACTTGCATTGTGTTAGCTATATCTTTTAGACCTATTAATTCTATTCTGGTCCTGCTGTCTTTTTTACTAGTGTAGTGAACATACTGATGTATGATAGAGGAGCTTTTTAGGGTGTATTTATTCGCCATTTTTCCATGAGATTATAATTCCTCAGTATATCCAGATTATCAGACATATGGCTCAAAGGTCAACTGAAGCATGACATTTAAATCTATGCGATCGATGAATTTCAGTCTTTGTCTGTAGTGTGTTTGTAGCTGTACATTAAGAAAATATAGATATGGGATTGGGTGATCATTGCTTACTATGTATTCTGATACCGAGGCAAACGTACTTCTTGCAGGAATCATCCGATGGAGAATCCTCTGAAGAGGCTGGTAGTCAAACTTGCCATCAGTGCCGGAGGAAGGATGACACAGTCATCTGGTGCAACAGATGTAATAGACGAGGGTACTGTGATAGTTGTATTCGTACATGGTGAGGTTGAGTCTCTTGGAAGCAAAAAACGCTTGCGATTGTGTTTCATGTCCATATTGTGTACTTACGCTTTATCTATCAGGTATTCAAACACCCCACTGGAAGATATTCAGAGCTCTTGTCCTGCATGTTCTGGTACCTGTAATTGCAAAGTTTGCCTTCGTAGGGACAATTTAGTTAAGGTAATTCATACTACGTAGAGTGGTCTGCTACTGGTTGGCTCACTGAGTGTTAAACAATTTTGCATCGATGGATGAGTTATACTGACATGTGTGTGTTGCAGGTAAGGATCAGAGAGATTCCCGCTCTAGACAAGTTGCAATATCTCCATTGTCTGCTTTCCTCTGTGCTCCCCGTTGTTAAGCAAATCCATCAAGAACAGTGCTTTGAAGTAGAGCTTGAAAGGAAGCTTCGTGGTAAGATGCTCTCCATAGCATTTGAACATGATACTTTTATATATCATTTTTACACCGAGTGACCATTACATATTTTGCAGGAAGTGATATAGATCTTGCGAGAACAAAACTGAATGCAGATGAGCAGATGTGCTGGTACTTTAAATTTACCTGCATACTTGTTATTATTATCCGAGAAGTTAATTAAGGTCCAGTAAATGTCAAAATTCTGGTGGGGCCTGGTCACGAATTTAGTCATTTTGCTATAAATAAACTGATCCAAATCTGGATTCCTGAAACTGGAGGAACATAATGTTTCCATCTTTAGGGTTGTTTTGGGAGAGCTGTGCTTTTACAAATATTTGTTTCCTGTTCTGAAGTACATTTATTTTGTGTGTGTGTGTGTGTGTGTGTGTGTTTGAATGCAGCAATTTCTGTAGGATTCCCATCATTGATTATCATTGGCACTGTCCCAATTGTGCTTATGATGTGTGCCTTAACTGCTGTCTCGATCTTCGAGAAGCATCTGTGCAAGTTGTCAAAGGAGAAGTGTCGAAGGAGATTGGTGATGGAATTCAAGGAATAGAAACCATGCTGGAGCAGTTTCCAAAAGTCAGACTAAATTTTTCAGAAAAGTTCCCTGACTGGAAAGCAAATAGTGATGGAAGTATTCCTTGCCCCCCAAAGGAGTATGGTGGCTGTGGTTATTCAGCATTGAGTTTAAGTCGTATCTTCAAGATGAACTGGGTTGCAAAGCTTGTTAAGAATGTGGAGGAAATGGTTAGTGGATGTAAGGTTAATGATGTTGACAGTCTACAGCAAACTGAAGTTAATGATCCAAGACTTTGCCAGTGTTCCCATAGAGAGGACAGTGACAATTTCTTGTACTGCCCTTCATCCCAGGATATTAAATTTGATGGGATTGCCAATTTTAAAAGACATTGGCTCAGGGGTGAGCCCATCATTGTTAAGCGGGTATTTGATAGCTCATCAATTTCAAGCTGGGATCCCGTGGTAATATGGAGAGGGATTCAGGAAACAACAGATGAAAAATCGAAAGATCAGAACAGAATGGTGAAGGCTATCGATTGCTATGATTGGTCTGAGGTTCGCTTTATAAGCTATTGCTTGTATCTATCTCTATGGATTTTCTTTCTTTTTGTATGCATAGACTGTTATTACCATCCCTTTTTTTTAATGAATATAATCCACTAGTTGGTAGGTTTTACTGTTTACTAAACCTAATCTGTACTTCTGGATGGACATGATGGCAGGTTGATATTGAACTTGGTCACTTTATTGAAGGATACTCTGTGAGACAAGTTTACGAAAATGGTCGGCCAAAAATTTTAAAGTTAAAAGACTGGCCCTCTCCCAGTGCATCTGAAGAGTTTCTATTGTATCAGAGACCTGAATTTATCAGGAAACTGCCTTTACTTGAGTATATCCACTCCAAGTTTGGTCTTTTAAATGTTGCTGCAAAATTGCCACATTATTCTTTGCAAAATGATGTTGGACCGAAGATTTTCATATCATATGGGACCCATGAGGATCTTGATAGAGGCAATTCCGTGACCAATCTTCATTTCAACATGCGTGACATGGTTAGTTGATCTCTATTCTTGTTGATTTATGGTCATTGACTTTAAATTGAGCACTGCGAAATGCTTAGTCTGATGTAGTTATAGTTTTGGTTTTGTATTTTTCTCAGTTATTCAGATTCAAATATTTTACAATAAAAATGGTATATAGTTTTTTTTTTTTGGGTTGGGGGGGGAGGGAGGTGGGGAATCCAAACTTTGGACGTCTGCAGTATGTTGGAGAGAAGTGCCTTACCAATCTTTATATTTATCAGGTATATTTGCTGGTGCATGCATGTGAGGTGAAGCAAAAAGGTCAGCAGAATACAGTAATTGAGAAAGTGCAAAAACCCTTTGAGGAAGCTGAGGTAAAAGAATCTCTGGAGGATCTGGAAATGGGTACTGGAGACAGTACGTTACCTGATTCATCAATAGATCAGAGTGATAAGAATGAGGCAAGACTAGATACAGAGAAAGTTGATAATGCAGCCGACCATGGGATTGAAACTACTCATGTTATAGGGAATACCATCAGTTGTGAACAGTCAGATAAAGAGTGTGATGATATTTCTCAAAAGACCCATCCAGGAGTCCTTTGGGATGTTTTCCGTCGGAAGGATGTTCCAAAGTTGACCGAGTATCTAAGAATTCATGGGGAAGAATTTGGGAAGCTGAAGAATGAAACAAACGACTTAGTAAGTGTATCTGTCGAGTATTATATCCCTTTCGCTCAGTTGAATATAAGTAGCTGCAGTTCAGGCCAAGAGCTGATCCATTTTTTTTTGGGACAGGTGACACGACCTCTTTTTGACGAAACACTGTTCCTGAATGAACATCATAAAAGTAAATTGAAGGATGAATTTGGTAAGGGTGACTGACATTTTCCTTTTAATCATTTTGGGTGGAACAGAAAGACTAGCAGTTTAGGACAAATCCTGTTGTATAGTTTAATTTAAGCACCATGACCTGTATTTCTATTTTGTTAGTATTGTAATTTACACTTTATAACAATATTGTCCAGTTCTCTTGTGTGACTTCAATCTGCGACGCCCTCAACTATGTTGATCACGTTGGCTTCATTACAGAGTCATTGTGATCTATCATGGGTGTTTCGCTGTTGAATCTGTGTGTACTGTATAGATGTATATGAGATAAAGTTTTTGTATGTCTTGGATTTGTTAAGAGGGTCCTGATAGTTGGGAAGTCCAAATAGCATTAGTATTTGAACAACCATGAACTTTTTTCTTTCTTTATCAGGGGTAGAGCCATGGTCCTTTGAACAGAATTTGGGGCAAGCAGTATTCATCCCTGCAGGATGCCCGTTTCAAGTCAGAAATCTTCAGGTGGTGCTTTGTAGCCAATAATACTTCTACTGGAATTCTCATAATATTAGTAGAAAATGCGAAATATTCAGATGAACTTGACATAATATTTCATTAGGAACTTTCTGATCGTGCTGGGCCTTTGTGCCGTCACTTGAATTAGCATACAGATAGAACTAGATCGGATCCAATGAATTGAGTTGCATTGAAGATTTTGTTATAGTTTTCCTTTCTTTAGTTATAGTATTAACTTCCTTGTTTCCGTATTGCTATCATGAATTTCTAGTTTATAACAAATAATTGTAATTCATGTTTGATCTTTATGCCCTTTTCTTTTCAGTCTACGGTTCAGCTAGGTCTTGATTTCTTATCTCCTGAAAGCCTTGGTGATGCTGCCAGACTGGCTGAAGAAATTCGCTGTCTTCCAAATGATCATGGAGCAAAGCAGCATGTGTTGGAGGTTGGACAAGGGAAATTTTACGTAGAAGTATTCCATTTCAACTCTTTTACTTTTTCTTTTTCTTGTTAGCTGTGGAACTATTGTGTTCAAATCGCGTCTAGTAGCCTAATCTAGGCACTTTTGATTTGTTTGTATTCTCAATATTTGGTTGGGTTCTGTTGCAGGTGGGAAAGATATCCCTTTATGCAGCAAGTTCAGCTATTAAAGAAATTCAAAGATTGGTACTTGATCCAAAGTAAGCAAACCAGGCGTTACAATCGATCTTATTATTGTTTGTTACCACTTGAACCACCATTATCATTCCCGTTTTTTCTTTGTTAGAAGTATAAACAAAAGTATTGTTGAGCACTTTCGTCTTAGAGAACACGCATTTGACTGCTTTATTCACCACTCCATCCTCCTAAGTTTGGCATTTCCTGATGCCTGTTTTGAGACCTTTTGCTTTATGCTTCGGGTGCAGATTTAGTGGAGAGCTTGGGTTTGAAGATCCAAATTTGACTGCAGCAGTTTCTGAAAATTTGGAGAAAATTACCAAGCGACGACAGATAGCATGTTCTTGAAACTCTCTTCAGTAGCGGCGACTTAGCTGGCAGAAAATTTATCTAAGAGGTGGCTACATGCCTTGATGAGTTTTCAACGTGTAAATGTGCTATGTGCAATATTGTGAATTCTTAAGCTGTATGATTGTAGGGGGTAGTGCGTCATACCGAAAACAACAGTATAGCAGTTGAGCCATTAGTTAATGAAAAGCTATATATATTAGTTTCTGCTCTCATTGAATGGTTTACCATTATTTTGTTTCCTGTCACATTTCCCCCCATAATTGCAAATGCGAGATGGTATAAAATCAGAAATATCCAAAATGGGACACCTTGAACTAATGTTTGAATGACCAAAGTACTAATGCTCTCTCTTCTTATCAAGATATGAGACTAAATGATTCAGCAATTTTTTGGAAATCAGACTTCACTTCTGGCCATTTAGATTCAGGCGCCTGAGCATTCAGAGTAAACAACCGACCACCACGAACGCAACAGACGGCGATGTTATGACGATGAAACAAAGGGCTCTCAACTCTGAATTCAAGCTCATAGTATTTCACATTTCTTAAGCTGTCCTCTCTCAAATTTGATCTAACCAAAGTTCCCTTCACATCAGGGCGTTTGCCAGCTCCTGTAATCGTCCGAACCACAGCTTCTCCCACCTCTTTTGGTCCTCCAAATGCTTCAATTCTACACACACACGCACACAAAAACTCGCAGATTAACCATATTGCATGTTGTTCTCATACTTGACATAAAACGTTAGTCACTTGCTTACTTGAAGTCAAGAGCAACTGGTGACACAATGACACTAACATTGAGCTCGCCGCTTGTGCCCGGTGGTCCAAATGCAACAACTGGTTCATTGACATTTCGCCGGCGTCCAATTCCATCACCAGATTTGGTGTTCATGTTCAAAGGAGGGGGATCTAGTGATCTTTCAAACTCTCTTCTCTCAGCAGCTCTATACAACAATGTCTGATCACCAACCCAATTTACCGGGTATATAAACTCTATTGTTCACAATTAAGCAATAAGGTAAGAATTTCAGTATATACTAATGTATCACAAGTAAAATTTAATATGTTTAAAATCATAATATTAATGTTCTAGTTTTACTGACCAAATCCTTCATTTGTGTCAATGCACCTACTGTACCCTCCTATAGGATATAGCACATCCAGCTTAAGAGTCCTGCTACTTTCTGGGCCCAAACCAAGAAGGAAACTTGTAATCCCTACAAAGTTAGCACCAAGAGCAACCACAGTAGCTGACCCCAAACCAACTAGAAGCCGCCGCCCGAACCTGGATGCCAGCGGTGCAAACTGTTCCTCCGGAGACCTCTCTGCCCGGATTGTTACCACTTGCAAAGCCGCTTTCCGGCTGTCGGAGGATTGTGTCACGCATTTCCGGTTGAAGCAAGCGTATTTGCATGCGTACAAGTAGTGAGGCAAAGCCGGCATTGTGTATCCTTTTGTGAAGGACTACTCGCTCATTTTAGTTGAAGGCCTATTATCCAAACGAGTGGCTAGTATGTAGTTACGAGTCATATTTCCAAGTTCCAACCATATATAAGCTCTTGTATTTTACCTTCCATTATATGATAACACATATAACACAATTCACACTATGAATCCTGAAGTACGTCCTGCATCATACAATGTCAAATTTTTGTGGGAGCTAGTATTCAAGAGACCTCATAATCACTATTAATCTTTTAACAATTAATAATAACATATATATATACTACTTTGAGAAACTGGACGAATTGCACAATTTTGATGACTTTGAGCAATTAATGATCGAGTTCATTACATTAATCTTATGCTCTCCGACATTTATTTTAAACTTTTTAGTACATAAAAACAGAAATTTATATTTAATCCTAAATTTTTTACATTTTATACCGGTTTAGTTAAGTCCATGTAAAACCATGCCCGTAGCTTTTAAGTTTTAACTGTAACTAATATCTATAGCTCTCTGGCAATCTAAATCATCTGATCCCTAGTTTTGATATTAATCCAACGCTAAAGACCCGAGTCGTTCACATGCTATGATATTAATTTTCTTCCTATATCTCATATTTGTCATATTTCTGTTTCCCATCAAAACATATTGCATTTTCTTCATAGTGTTGAAATAAGTTTTTAGAGAACGAGTTACATAGAGAAACTTCATATATACTATCTCCGTGTTCACTTGCTCTGTGCCTATGTGAAGTATATGAACTTGCATGGTTAATCTTCGTGAACATCTAACGTTTAGATCATGCTAAATGTTCATTGTCTATTGGTTCGATTTCAGTTTTCTTCTCTTCCTCGGTTCCGACTGAGGCATGATCTTGCACCCTTTTTACTTCCCGGTTATGCTTTATCTTGATATCATTCGGCATGCGTTTCTTGATTTTACACATTCTAATGACACATACTACCTATTATGGTTCAAATGTCATATACTATCAATTTAGGCCTTATCTAGATACTACGTAACCTAAGAAATTTTGAAATTAAGTAAACTAGCAGCTAAGTTTTTGTTTGATCATGAAATTATAAAGAAGGATCAGAAAACACATGAAATTAACACTAACACTAACTAGCTTAGCTAGTTAGTACAAAACCTAGCACTCGATCGGTTGCTCAGTTTCCTTACATGTGCTTTTCCATTGGTAGCTCCATGCTAAAACTGATGCCTCGTCCAGCCAAACCACTTTGCATGTATATATTCGATCTTCTGAAATCACTGCAATAGTTCATCAACTCCAGCTCCACCCAAACCCCATTTGATCATCATCTTCCTGCTTATTTTGTCGCTGCCTCTCATCATGTAGTACTTGTCTTTGTTGATGATCATGAAAAATTTCTGGTCTACTACCTCCCCCTCCTTCTCCACCTCCACCTCCTCCTCCTCTTCCAATCCCCAGAAAGTCTACGGTCATAGTATCTCCGCCGCTACTCGCATTTTTACCATGCAAGCTGAGACCATTACTAGAATTATTATTGTTATTATTATTCCTGCCATTAACGCTTTGCTCCATGCTATTCATCAACATCCGACCGCTCTGATCAAATAATAGCCCACTAAACATTCCCATATTCCCATTACTAGCACCAAAAAACTGCGACGAGGTCTCTGGTACCGGAATATTGCTACCATCTTTGTGCTGCATGAACTGGTTATTCACGTACCTAGAAAAGTCACCATAGGTTGAGGGTGCCATGCTCATACCACTAGAGTTATTGCTACTCATTGTTGCACCCATTTGAGACGCTTTCTGGAGCAACTCGGTGGCGGACAAGTGGCCGGAGATTGAGCTGGGGAGTAATACTTGGTGCTCATGGTGATTATGAAACAGTGCACTACTGGATGATGACGAAAATGAACTCTTGTTCAGGCCGCTTCTTGGTGATGGCAACATGTTTGAGGGTACTCCTTGGGGCACTAGAGTCAGATTAGGGTTTTTGGTATCGAAATGATCAAAGTGATTTGATGCCTTGCTACTTGTTGATGGGTTTGTGGTAGCTGTTTCGGTGTTGCTCATCGGCATTGAGGCCGGGATCATTAGCTCGCCACCGGAAACTAGTTGTTGACCTCCTTGCTGTAAGTTCTGTTGTCCCGTGTTGGTGGACTTTAGTAGTACTCCTTGTCCTTGAACTGATATCTTGCCTTCTTCAGCTATGGCATCACAGAAAGCTCTGTGGGTGATAAAGCTGTCTCTTCTGCATAACATATATACAGAAACGTTAAAAGCTTAATCACAGAAATCTCTATAAGTCCCGTGGATATAAAGTTACCATAAACTAGGCATCCGAGTACTACATGCCTTTTAATTTTTGATTACTATAAGTACGTACGTACTATAAACTAATTATTTGACCAGCACAAGTCTATTGCTTATGGAGTCGGCAAGTATTACAAGAATGAGTTTATATTTTATCATTGCTTTCGCTTTACTTCCAATTTCTTTTAAGTTGAATTTGTCTCTTAGTATTTTGGATTGTTTTATTTGTCATATCCAATTGGGTGCAAGAAGCTTCTAGAAATCAGTAGATGGCACTCCCCTAATGCAAATTGGTTCTCAATTATCTCTACCTGAGTATTGAAAAATTATCATGCACACAGAGATGCAAGTGAACTGATAGTCAATATTCAATTCCTTCCAGACCACAAATGATGATACTTGATTAATTAACCATTTTTTCATATCTTCTGTTAATTACTTTGACAGTTAATTAATCAACTTGGCGTATTAAATTAATTAAGATCCGCATGATATTCTAATTCTATTAATGCATTGCCAAGCATGCATTATTCGACGCACAATAATCTCATTAGAGTTGTTTGCCCATCTAATTTTGTATACTTAATTATTGAATTCAAAGAATGATTAACACAAACCTGGAGAAGACGGTTCCACAGTCACATTTGTATTCTCTAGTACCACAGGTCTTAGAATGAGCTTTCCAGTCCGACTGCACTGCATACTTCTTTGAGCACTTATCACATTTCCACTTTTTTTCACCGTGCTTCCGGCAAAAGTGCTTCTTGATCCCCGTGAGATCTCCCAGTGCCCGGGAGGGTTCGTGGTGGACGCATGAGGGTTCGGGGCAAACGTAGACCCGCTTTCGGATCTCAGTGCTTGATCTTTGCTTAAGCTTCCATGGCAAGTTGTGGCCTCTTCGGTGCAGTTGAAGGTTTTGGTCCCTTTGAAACCCTTTCTTGCAAATCTCGCACACGAATCGGTTTGTTGCCATCAGGGTCTTAGGTGACAAGGTTATCACTTCAGCACTTGGATCTGCATGAATGTACGCACGTAGAACTCTGTTAATTTCTTTAATTAACATCGACATGATGCAAACTGATGAGTCCATTCAATACCAAATTTAACATAATGTGATTAACTACTAGCATTTACAAGTTGTAAACTGCATACATAGTTCGTTTACGTGGTAGCTAGCTAGATATCAATTTCAGCCGTCAGTATTTCCGAACAGAATTCACAATGATTGAAATGTAAAGAATGTGTGAAGAAATCTAATTCGCTTAAAGTTAAACAGATTCTGAAACACAAATTATAAAGGAAATGGGGTGGGAGACCAGTCAAAACAAGCCAATAGTTAAGTACAATGATTGAAATACAGAAAGCCAATAATTGAATCCTTTTTCAATTAGTTGCAGTTGCACAGCAATAATAGACGGTTCATTTTTTCGAGCATTGCAAGAAGATCATTTCTCCACGCCTCTCTTCAATCAAAGGTGCTTCAAGGTTATCTAGGAAGAATATATAATTGTATTTTTTTGACTGTCTTTCACCAAATTAAGATAATGGCTGGCTATAGAGCATGAAGCTGGCAGCTAATTAATTAACCTAAGTAATAGAAACAATTAATCAACAGTAACTGATGAAATATAAGAGATGGAATCTTAGTGAAAGAAAAGCATACCATTAATGGTGTTTCTGAAATCTACTAAGCTCAATTAAGCATATGTAGTATACATAAACAAAATCTATCAAGCTGACCAATCAGCATGACCAACAAATCCAAATACAAAACCTTGAAAGGGAGAGAATATTAGTTTACTCATGATCGAAGATGTAGTTTGAACTACTGTACCTGGAGTTCCTGGTAGGTTTCTTTTCTTCTTGGCTGGTGGAGGTTGCTGTTGTTGGGTTGCAGAACTACCATTGACTGTAATTTCCTGCAGAGAGTTGGAGCCATGTAAGTGATCCAGCAGTTGCTGCTGCTGCTGCTGTTGAAGTACTTCTTCAGCACTGTTAGTATTTCCTGAAGAGAAGCTCCCAACACCACTGCCTGTGATAGTTGACATGAGATTAAGGAAGATAAAGATAAAAAGGGACGAGAATTTTGGTGACTAGTTTGTCTTTCTTGCAAACTAAAACTAGCTGCTAGCTCTCTAAATTTGTTTCTTTCCCAACTCAACTAGCTCTTGTTCTTGCTGCTCTCTATCTCTGTCTCTCTCTAAACGAACACACTAACTAAGCTAACTCTAGTATTTTTTGAAGATTAAACTATAGTTAAAATAGCAAAACGAAACAGAAAAGACGGGATTTGTTTCAAGTGGAGGAAGACAAAACCCAGAAAATTCTCCTTCAATTGAGGTGGAAGGCCAGGGAGTTCATAATATGAACTTAAGAAACTCGGTCTTTCTCTGGCTTTGTATTAATGTAGTAAACTAATAATAGTTTCAAGACACACTGTTTGCCTTTGACATAGATTTGCCCCTAACTTTATTGGGTTATGATCACACTGCCATTTCATACTCGTTTTTCTTGTTTAATTACATATTTGTTAATTTTGTGTATAATTCATGTTATTTAAGATCTTAATTATTTTCTTTCATGTTTAAAATTAATAATACAATGAAGAGTATTTGCTAGAACCGCTTTCAACTATAATTAAATCTTCTCTGTTGTTTCAAATCATTTTGTGATCGTCATTCTCAGCCATAAGTAAATTTGTTAATTTTTTCGATGGAACCAAAGAAAGAAACAGACAGAAAATAGCAATTTCGTAATTATAAGACCATTTAGGGGTGTAAGAGTCGTCTAATTATGGTAAAATTCGACCAATTTGGGTATAATTTTCTCACTCATTTGCTGCCAAAGGCCAGTGGCAGACAAGGGCTTCTCGCCCGGAATTTGTCCGTTTGTGAGTGAGATTTTAATACAGGAATTCTTGTTCCCAAAAGATCACTTTCAATGACACAAATTCACAACATTGCCACCGTGAAACTTATGCCGAAGCAGGCGTTGAAAATGACCAAAATAGCCTTCTGGTCACGGGTGAGCACTCGAAAGGGACACGACATGAGACTCGAAAATTCTCTGATTCACGTGCAGTTCGGTGTAGACCACAAGGTCAATTTCACCCAGGGGTATTTTCATTATTACACGAATAATTGATGGTCAGTTTGGTCATTATGCTGCGGCTTTGTGAGGGATAGGATGATGACGTGTCGTCGTCAACCCACTAATTGTGATTGGTGGGAAATAGATTAGTGAAGATGGCCGGTCCAAATAGGAGACTAAAAAGAAAATCCAAAATATTTTAAGATCTTAGTTTGAAATTTTCTTTTTAAAAATATTAAGTCGTCTAAAATTTGTTATTCAAATCTTCCTTCTTTTATGAAGTTGTTATTGTTTTTTTTTTTTTTTTTTCAATTTGTGCAGCTTTAGTGGTGGCCGGGTTGGCTTCATTTTTGGTCACTCGCAATTTCATCGACGATAGCATGTTAATTAGCTCACATATAAAGTGAAGCCACTTTTATCAATAATTAGTGTGTGACTTTAGAACTATTGTATAGATACCGGCCGGAATGTGGAGGATGTCGGAATTTTTTTTACCATTTTGATAAGAGACACCATAAAGAAAAACTCCCAAAAACAAATGAAATAATATTTCATGATTTGAGAGTTGAAGCCTAGCTAGAAGCTATGCATGAGATATTTTGAAATGTCGGACACAATAATTGAAATTTGACAATATATATATCCTTCCAGTGTTTGAACTTTGAAGTAGTCCATGAGCTACCTAGCTAGTCTAGGCAAAAGATTATTCTGTGAGTGAAATACCTACCTAAGCAATCCTTGATAGTTTGAAGAATCCATCGATCGATCGACCAACAAAAGTTTGATTAGAAATTTCAGGAGGCCAGCTCGTTTTCAAATGAGCTAGCTAGCTAGCTACGATTTGTTTTCGAATTCAAATATAGATTATGTAAGTCGACGTAATTAATCAGAAGTTAATTACCAATAGATCTCAGTAGTATCCATCTTTCACAACTTGCATGAAACTGCAGAAGCATATATATAGGCCGGGTCGATGCGTGAATGGATGCGCGCATGTGAGTCGACTCGAACTGTGATACAGTACTGTAGTAATCTATACGTCTGAAAATAAAAGCTCGAGGGAGCAGGCCATATGATAAAAGTCTGCATTTGGCTCTGTATATTACTTTTACTACGTACTGCATATTTGATTAGGGTTTCCACGCACTTCTCTGCAACTGCAGACTGCAGTACGTTCCAGTAGTACAATTTACCATCCAACTAGCTAGATCAATCAGTAATTAATTACTATTCACTTTGATTTGTTCTTCTTGGCTTTTTGTACAGCATGAATTCGACCACTGTAATTCTAGCTACCGAACTCAACAAAACAAACTTCACAAATCCTAGGATTGATACGACTATCTCTATGAGTTAGTTAATTAGGATTCTATGCATGCATGCACGCACAAGCTAGGTGTTTGTCGTAATGTAATTATAACGTAATTTGATATTGTATTTGTCGTGCATGTATGTCTGTTATCTAATCGATCTGGTATACATCGACCGATCGAGGTGACTCAAAGCTCAGATCGATGAGAGAGACAGAGAGAGAGAGAGAGAGAGAGAGCTAATTAATTTCTTTGAAACTGGCCTGCTTTATATATATGCTGATCTTCTAATGATTCATAAAAAATCACCAAGAAAATGCCAGTCGACCCAAGAAAATGAATGGTACCTACCAACTTATATATATACACAGAAATTGAAAACAAGGGCAATGATCCAAAACTGATCGAGGGATTGATTGATTATGCCTTAAACTTTTGTCTTTTGAGGTCCATGCATGTCAAGATTGTTCATCATCCACAATCATTTAAACTAAAAGGGTTGAAAATATATAGCACGGACGCAATTTACCAAAGGTAAAAGGTGAAAGGTGAAAAGACCCACATCGATCTGTCAATCACTCGATCGTTAACTATATAACTAATCAATCATGGCTAGCTAGTTATTACCAGAATTATTGATATAGAGAGCGCGATCACTACGTACTCCTAGTCACCTTCAATTTTATATAGCTAGCAGTGGTTGATCAATTAGCTGTTGGATTTGTTGCTTCCAAAGTTTGAAGCTAGGAAGGACCTGTAGTAGGAGATGCAGAAGAATATCATCAATAGTTAACACGCTGATGTTTTTGGCTGGCTAGCTGGCTAGGCATTACACTTTCTCTCCCACAAAGTAAAAAACGATCTGCTTTTTTTGTGGCCTTTTTTTATACGTATGGGGATCGAGACTATATAGTTGGAAAGCTACTTTCAGAACAGATCCCTAGATTTTGTTGTCTCTATGGGATGAATTACAGAGTGTCTCTATGGGATGAATTACAGAGTGGAAGTTTAATTATTGACAATTCTATTATTGATTCATGGTTTAATTAGTAATCACTTCGATAACTACATCTCGGTGTTGTGAATAATTTTTTCACTACGATTACTTTAAGTCTATCCATCTAATGCGTTTTTAATTATTTTTAGAGAAAAATATTGATCGATAGTTAAAATTTTATATTTTGTTTAATGGTGCGGTATTATGCATTTTGCGACACTCTATATAATTTTACGTTGTTTAAATGCAAATGATTTTTGTTTGTAAGACACGAGCAAGATTATCATCATTTCACGAAAATTCTATAAAAATAATCACTGTGCTGTAAATACTCTTGTTACAAATTGAAATCCCCTAATTGGATTTTTAACAAAGTTCACGAGCACTGTAAATTCTCTTAGGTGCAAGTTCCATGTTGCCGACAATTAGAGGAGATAAGAAAGATGTGGCATGGTTTGGATTTTGGAATAATCACATCACTCACATGGTATCCGCAACTTGTATTATTATCAGTATACGAATGATATATAATACTTGAGAATTATGGATTGGTTCATTTGATCCTTCATATTCTTATTATGTTCTATTCTACCAACTAACTTCAACTCAACAGTCGACAATGTTGTTCATTTTTCTTATTCATCAACTCAAAATCTTGAATTTGATTTTGATTTTGGCGCCTAAATGTGAGGCCAAAGATGAGAAAGATGAGGGTCACATGATTGCAGAGAAAAGGGGATTTCATCCTTCACTTTCTTAAAAGAAACTACAAAAGAGAACAGGCTAGCTTGTGGACCAACTGAAGCAAGAAACTACAAAAGAGAACAGGCTAGCTTGTGGACCAACTGAAGCTGGGTTTGCTATCATGAACAACCTCTTGTGCCATGGTTGATGATGTGTAGAACTGTTTTTTCTTTTTTAGTTTTCGCCTATTTGTCATGAACGTGCTGGAGATGCACCTACGTGCAGTGCTCTACGAGACAATGAGGCTCTTCCCGCCGGTGCAGTTCGATTCCAAGTTTTGTCAAGAAGACGATGTGTTGCCTGATGGTACTTTTGTCAAGAGTGGGACTAGAGATCGAGTAACCTATTATCCCTGCACGATGGGGAGAGTGGAGAGCATTTGAAGATCCGATTGACTCCATTTTACGCCGGAGAGTCCTTTATTATAACTTTATAAGCATCCATCGGATGTAAGTATAGGCAAAACAAGTTAATTACGACTTGAATGTGAAGGCACGCAAAAATGTACTTCTTCTATAGGAATGGCCCAATGGATAAACTAAGCAGTGCATTCACAACAAGGTAGGCCCAATTTCTCTCTTTCTTCCTTGCACCAAAAAGACCAGAGGTGCCAAGACAAGAACTATGATGTAAGTAGGAACCAATGTAACAATGTCGTTGTGAGATATTCTTTCTGCTAATGGAACGTGATTACAAGTTTACAACTGTTTATCAGCACTCGATACATACAAACGAGCATGGGATAATAATATCGAATTACTTGTTCAAGCAAAGAAGAGATGATATGATAGTATACCATAAAACCAATAATATGATCCGCTACAAAAGATTATCAAGTCTCAAGGAAATAAGAAGAGGCTGTAGTTATATGAGACTACATTACTTGTATAAACTATTAAACTGGCTAAATAACTAAAAACAGGTGCTCTTCTCGGTATTCCCTGTATCATTGAACTAATTTTGACAATTTCTAACATCAACATCTATACTTACTCTAATGCGATTGGGAAAGACTTGCAATTACTGCTTTCACAGCTTCGAATTCCACTTCTCAAGTCGAATAAAAAGATTTAGAGTCTTACCAGGAAACTTCAAGATGACAGTAGTCTTCAAAGATCCGCTAGTAGCTAGTGAGCCACTTATCTGACATTTGATCAAGAGGTTTCCTAACTGTATCTTCGGTAGCATTGCAAGCTTCATTGATTTCCATTTCTTCCTTTGGAGTCACAATTCCATCAACAGTATCAGGAGGACTTGACGTTGCTTCGCCTCTGCTGCAAACCTTGTGGGACTTGCGAGAGGGACGTGACAATGAGTTTTGTCTCATACCAACAACTTTCTTTTGTCTAGTTTTAATACTCAAGTAACCATTTGCATAAGCTTCCATTGCTTTCGTGGTTAGCGGTCGGGTCCTGGTGCTTTGCCTCCTAGAGGTTCCCAGAGAATCATCAACAGTCTTTGTTCCACCAGATGAAAGGCCTGAACTATCTGCATTTGTCTCATGGATAAACTCAGCACATGTATCACCACCTGTTCTGTCCATCAAATCCTGAGGTTGGCTCAGGTTAGATGATGTGTGGGCTTGAGAACTCTGCATGCCAGAACTATCTCCACTGCGAGTTTCCAAACTGCTCTCCTCATCTAGACTACCTTCAGCCTCAGACGTACTTGATAATTCCTTTTGTTTAGGACCCACTAGATCAACAACAAGCGTTCCTGAATTTAGATCAGTTAATGTTCCATGGAGTCCCACTTGTTCTGACTCCAACTCTTGCGACCTGTTTTCATTGAGGCTACTTGTCTCTGCCTTAACACAAGCAGTTAATTTTCGCCTTTTGATAAGAGGGCCTATGGAATCAGAATGGCTAGATTTAGCTCTACGACTGAATTTGCTCAATGTACTACTCCCTTTTGGCTGCTTGTCATCAGACAGGCTGGTTTTCTGATCCTGATTGCTCTCCACTTTTTCTGTAGTAGCAGATGTGTCCTCATCGCAGTCGATGTTTAATTTATTCACTTCAGCATTCAGTAAACTATCAGTAGCATCAGGCTTACCCTTTTGCAGTAAATAGTCAGAAGAGATTGCTTCAGGTTCCCAGGAAGTACGTTTCGACTTGAGTACACATTTATCTACAGCTGGAAAGCATTTTATCTCTCTCACTGTTGATGCTTTGCCTCCAAAGACCAGACTGGTATCAACAACGGTGAACCTCTTTAGCTCACCGCCACCGCCACCGCCATTGCCACCATCCTTGGCCTTATTCTTTTTCAATGGCATTTCACCTCTTTGAGTAATACCATTCTGGTACTCATTCAGTTTATACTCAAACGTTTCCCCTTCACTGTCTGATGAGCTCTCAGATTGTTCCGTATTAGTCTTCACTTCAACTGGTAAGTCTCTAAGTTCCATTATGCCACGCGACTTTCCTCCATGGACCAAACTGGTATCAACAACAGTGAACTTCATATGGTTTGGGTTGCTTGTAGAGACTCGGGGTTTGAGGTAGCATGGACGTTGAAAAGAAGATAGATCTTCCTGGTCTGATGTTGCCTCAGGAACCCACCCACCTTCATTCCCAACAGGATCTTTTTCAGCTTCCAGCTGAATGAGTTTTGGTTCAGATGCCACTTTGTTCAAAACATCACTAACAGAATCCAAATAATGATCACCCTTTGTCAATTTTCTTTTTGAGTACTTTTTTATCCCAGGCATAAGAAAAACCAAATAATGTTCCGAACTGACATAACCTCGATCCCTGGGTTGCTCAGAGTGCCATCCATTTGCCAGCAATCGAGGCCAGACAGCCTCCCAAAAGATATCGGTACATCGAGCTTTGCTCAACCGAACTCCTCCAGTCAAAAGCTTCATTATTTCAGTAAATGAAAGAGAAGCAAAAGCTTTACCATTTGGTACTCTCGTAGCTGGACAAACGGAAGTCTCTTGGCTATTCTTTCCAGGCTCTATGGGAAAGCCTGTGAGGTCTTCTTCCCCTTTCCCAATTCCTACAGCTTCAACAAGTACAGGAATGCCAACTGTAGACTTTAAAGAGGAGACATATTCTTCTAGTGAAGTTCTTCCTTCTGCAAACGACCTATAGCCCTGATTACAGATCAGATGGGAAGCGACAGTGAGAGACTTAATATATACCTCTCAAATAGATCATGATATATTTACAAACATCTCTACAATGCCTGTACTCAATTATTTAGGGTTAACACATTTGCAACAAAAGCAAATCACATTTGACAGAAAACAATTGGCAGCTGAAAACAAACTTCCAACAAATAAATTCAGTAAGACTCCTAGACATCAATTGTTGATTATGTTGGTGAGCAGTATGGGAGCAATGGAGTGGCGAAACCAATGGTGTACACAACGCTATTAACATATATTGAGTGCACCAAGAATTATGTTTATATTTCATAGGAAAGAAATAACATCTTTTAATTCAACTAGCCTATAAGCACTGCAGAATATATCATATCTAAGGACAAGACACAAAAGGTTGGACACTGATCAATTAGAAAGTACCTCCAACAAAGTGGTTCGTGATTCCTCTTGGACATGAGGAGTCAGACGAGAAAACAATTCTCGTTGCCTCCACCCCGTAAAAATTTTCTCGCCAATAATGCATTTCTTTTTTCTACCTTTCTGACAATCTGACCATCTGTAGTATTCATCAGACCTATAAAATATCCCATAGTAAAATGACATTATTTCCCCTGTGGTCTTTTGCTCCATGAATCTCTTTACCTGATTGAAATTCTTCCCAAAAATGTATAAGCCAAGAAGAAAACTATCAGCTTCAGCATCACTCCAGGGTTCCCTAGATGAATCAGGAACTATAGAACAGCTTTTGCTTTTAAGCATCTGATGTAATTGCCTTTCTTTCAGCAATAATGTTCTTAAACTTGTTGGTCTTGAATCTTCTCCCTGGCCCAATCCAATTTCCAAGGGATCGGCATTGAGTTCTGAACTTTTCTTCCTTGATCTCTTATGATACTTTTTTCTCTTTTTAGCTTCCAGGGACTTCTTTACATTTACTGCATCATCAGGGTTTGTTAGTGAATCCAACCCTTCAGCTTCAATGTTATTCATTTCTTTGACCCACGCAATTGGGACGGTTAATCCCATGAGAAAGGAATGGGAACCATTGGCAATTTCTGAATCAGCAGGATTAGTCAAAAGCTTAAGCCGCTCAGATTCCATTGCCTCCACCGTCATAAAAGGAATTTCCACCTGATACTTGCCACCAACTCGGGGCATCACATGTTGATCTCCAAACACATTGCTTGTAGGAGTGTCTGAATGAATCAGATCTTCGATAGGTGCTTCTTTGAAGGTCTTACCCACAAGATCCGACTCAGCTGATTCCATCTGCCAAAGAATATAGAAACAAAGGTACAACAATAAGGAATGGAAATGCCACTTAACCTTCACTCCATCCTAGAAGCTGTCATAAAAAGTTTAATTTATGAAACTCATTAAGAAAAAAATCATGCATTATTGAAATGAAAGGTTTCAACCCATAATATGCACAACCAGAAAAGCACCAGATTTCTTAGAGAACAAACTCAATGAAGATACAAACTTTTCTGAACTAATTTACACCAACAATAACTACATCTACAAGATCTTTGCCTGGACAAGGAAATATCTTCAAGACTTAATATTTCCTTGATGAAATCTTACATACTACACAGAACAAGATAGAATCAAACTCCTCTCACAATTTGAGGAAGCCAAACAAATATCCGAGAGGATAAATATCTTAATCGATCACCCACTAAAACTCAGAAACTACATGCAAATCTAAAAGCCCATTAATTATCTATTCTCAAATAACTGGAAAACCTCAACCTTCACTAGCACAATCCATCTGAAACATTATCAGAGGATTTCACTACCACAAAACCAAAATCCAGAACTTAACCTGATCCATATATTCATATAAGATACAACAACAAAGCCCATCCCCCATGTCAAAGCAATAAACAAGACGCCAAAAGCCAATGAAACATCTGAAACCAATCGTCGAGTTCAGTCTCCAAAGCTAAGAAACGCTATTAGGCAACCACAAATTACACAACCAAACCAACACACAAGTTTATGGGATCAACCACGACTCAAAGTCTCAAACCCGACTTGTACATACAATAAAGTATATAACCCCAAACGTTAATTCATAAATCTCATACTAAGCACCAAAATTCAGCTCATATCAAACAGCACAACAAGTCAGACAATAGCAACAATGCATACAACACCCTCACAGTGAAAACGAGCATAGAACATAGAGATAAATTCAGTAATGAACTAACCTCCATTGAAGAGCTCGAAAAACGTCGAGAACCCACGTGAAAGATTAAGCCTGGGCAAATGGGTTTTCGTGTTAGGCTTTGATTCACATCAATTATCAAGCTTTACTAAATATGGAACCACATCGAAACCAAGTACAAGGCTACAAGCAAAAAATAATACCAAAGAACAAAAACAAAGCACTAAACATAAACTGATAAACGAAACATAAGAACAGATGTACAGATAGATAAGAGTATACCTGGTTTCAAGAGAGTTGAACTCTCATGAAATCACAATCACGAGGTTAAGAGAAGGAAGGAGGAGAGAGAGAGAGAGAGAGAGAGAGAGAGAGAGAGAGAGAGAGAGAGAGAGAGAGGAGGAGAGGAGAGGAGAGGGAAGGTGAAAATCAAAGTGTGCTTGTTTTGCATAGAGAGGAAGAGAGCGGAGACGAGAGAATATATATTGTCTCGTGTCAACCAAGAGTTTTAGTACAAAGAGAAGTAAATGGCAACGACATAAAATGCTTTTCATGGGTTTTTCTTTGGCTAAATTCAGTAAATTGGTATTTTGCAATGCATGATTTGTGGTTTTAGTAATAAAGCATTTGGAAAGTAGGATTCCGTTACGTTATAATGCTCTGAGCGCACAAAGTCAAGTATGAATTATTGATAACATTGCGTGAAAATCAATGTGACTGACTCAAAAACTGTAGATTTACGGCTTTAATAGGCCGTTGGCATTTATTCTAACATTCGAGAAAATCTAATCCACAAGTGTTGTATGTAAGAGATTGTGACTATGCAATGCATGATTTTATAGTTCTATTGAAAATGTAGTTAAACAATAGTATTTTATTACGTCATAATAATTAAGGCGTACGCAGACAAATTGAGAATATTATTATAAAATAAACGATACCAACCTCAAATTCTCGAATCGAAACTACAATTAACTCCTATAGGTTATTAGCATTTACTATGTAATCAAGCAAATCATACCAATAGCATAAAAAAATTATGAGTTCATATGAAAGATTGTAATGATCTATTTATTTATTTTTTATTTAAAAGCCATTTTATTAAATATAAATTGATAATAATAATAATAATGTCATATTAGTAATTTGCATCATATATACTTAGGTAGGTGCCCCATTAGAGGGTGTTGTATAGAACTAATTGCATGTAAATACTCTTTCCCCTTCTTCCAACTTTGCTTACAAGTAATTGTGTGATTAGTTTCAAAGCCTACATGCAAAATGCGACCTTCAAACTACTCAGAATTAGACTTCTTCGCTTTGGCGTCTTAGGACTTTTTCTTACAAATACTCGAATAACATAACAACATGTGTTAAGTGCACAATTGTTTTAAAATATTAATTTGGCCGACTATTAGTCAATCCAATGCTAATCCTCCACATCTGGCTAACAAAGTGTCTTAAGCCCCGAAGGATTAATGACGTTAATTTCACTAAATTTCTATCTCTAATTTCAGTGATAGAGATGAGGCTTGTTGTTCCAATTCGTGAAACTTTCTTGTTCCTATTTTCTCATAAATTGTAGTTTTAAATATCTTGAGATCGTGTGTGTATATATCGTGTGTGTATATATATATATATATATATATATATATATAGAGAGAGAGAGAATGAAATCTCAACTATACAGTATTGTATCGCCTAGTTAAATTCTTCAAATATCATACCTCACACCCCGTGTCAGGCACATTCGATCACTTCTCTAAGTTGTATGTATACAATGCAACACTGCACCACAAACAAACCTTAATCACAAGCACGAACTTTATCTTGAAACTGTACTCACTAACGAATTTTACACAAGTAACAATTTGTGGGTACATTTCTTTTAAATACCAAATTGTATCAAGTACCACTATGTTGAGATCTCACCCTTTACTTCTGATCTAAAGAACACTGCATGTGATGATGTGAACTTACATATCTCTTCCTGTCTCTGCCAGCCCTCCTCCCATGGAAATGAAAACTCGATCCAAAATGTCACATTCAAAATATGTTCATCTTGGTTTAACCCGACCCGACTCGACCCACAGCTGTCTAAGTGCAGAAGATCTGAGCTTTCCCGGTTTCTCATAGTCAACGCATTTCATATATTAAACAACAATAAGCTCAGACTGTGCAGAAGATCTAACATTTTTAATTTCGACATATTCATTTCTCATCACAATTTCTTCATGGAGATTCGTGCTTCAATGCCTCTTGAGTAAGATTCATTCTTCTTCATACATTGACTAATCAAAATAAATTAATTTATTGACCAATTTAATCAATTTTGCAACTCAATAAGCTTCAAGATTACGAATTCACAGCTCTAAAAGCTCAATTGGGAAGTGTATTTAGAGTGTTTTTTACTGAAAGATTGAATCTTTTTGTTGTTTTTCTTTAGGTTCTTGTGGGAGAGAGTTGGAGTGTGTGTTAAATTGTGCACAGGAAGTTGGGTTTGGCTCCAGTTTGATTCAAGTTCCTGGAGATTCTTCATCTGGGTATGTATAAATTTTGATACTTGATGTCAGTTTTGGTTTTAGCTCCATTTGTCTATATCTCATTTGTTCAAGAAAGAGAGTTCACATCTTTTACTTATAATTGATTTGGTTTTGGAATTTGGTATGAAATGGTAGAAGAAAAGCAGCTAATTAAAATGTTAGTATTGTAGTAATGGGAGCTGGGAAGATATTTTGCAAGACATTAATACGTTTTGGCTCTGTTGTGAGAGAATTGGTTGATTCTTTCTCTTTCCTGAAATCATTAGCTAATGTGTTGAAAATGGAAATGGTATTTATTCTGATTCATGTTGTATGAGACATATATAGTAGTTTGGTTTCAGAATTACACTGACTCTTGGGTTTTGCATGCTATGATCTCACATTATATGTCTTAGAATACTAGAGTATTCAGAATCGCCCTGAAACTTGGGTTTCGTATGATCTGGTTTCACTTTGTATGTGTCTTTAATACTAGAGTTCTAGACTTACTCCTCATATCTGTTATCATTACAAAAAATATTTACGCCTGTTACCATGAGAAGAATCACTTGGTGAGGAGATTTATTATTACTCATCAGTCTTCAAACAATAGAACTAGTTTCTGTAATTCTCTTTCTATAGATTTTCTCAGTAACTGATCGATATGTGATTGTAGATGTGTAAGTTGCAGTGTGGCTTGTAGTGACTTTAAGATATCAAGCTCAGTTCACTTCACATCATCACTGAGAATCAATTTTTTTTACTAGGTGGAAGAACTAAGAACAGAGAGGACAGAGCTAGAGCTTGGTTAGAAAGAAAGCTGAAATTCTCTGCTTGATCAAGGATGAGGAGGTCATGCCTTCCAAAATGCAGATTTGGTAGGATAATGGGATGGCTCCAGATTCTACTGGGAGGGCTTGTTATAATTGTCAGCATATCCAGCCTCTTCAAGTTCTACTCTGCTGGATTTTTCTGGCGCAATGAAGACATCTGCCGACATGTTTATGGGGTCAAAGATGACTTTGAAAGCTTCGACATAAAAGCTTTGTCTGATCGAGTAGGGGAAGTGCTAAACAAATTGGATAGTTTGCAAGAAAAACTTGAGTCAGCTGTGCAGCAAATGGAGAAGAACAAAGACGTCTTGCATGCAACTAATATCACAAAGTTGGAGTTCAAGAAGTATCTGGAGGAGGAAGTACTCAGGCCTCTTTATACTGCTCACATTTCTCTGAGACTGATCCGGTTACCGATCCCAGAAGGTATCAGAAACTCAACAATGAAAGAGGAACCTTTGATTAATACTTTTGTGATTGAGGAGATAAGGAAATATATAACCCCAAAGGAGAGTAGAACTGGGAAGTTTAACTTTTTTGGAACAGAGAGGATATACAATACTATAGGACATGCTTGTGTGTTGTACAAGAAAGAGTTGGAAGAGTACATGAACTATGACATTGGGTCTTATTGTGACGATGATTGGAACGTGGCTCAGAAGCTGATGTTTAATGGTTGTGATCCTTTGCCCCGGAGACGGTGCTTGACAAGGGCCTCAAAGGTCTATCAGAAGCCTTATCCGATCAATGAGTCTTTGTGGAAATTGCCAGATGACAGAAATGTGAGGTGGAGCAATTATCAGTGCAGGAATTTTCAGTGCTTAATGAGCAATAACTCCAAGAAAGGCTATTCAAAGTGCGTTGGATGTTTTGAAATGGAGAAGGAAAAGCTTAAATGGGTGATTAAGAATGCCTCGCTACCAGTTGACTTCCTGATCAGTGAAATTCTGGCTATTAAGCCTGGGGAGATAAGAATTGGTCTTGACTATGGTGTTGGCACAGGTACTTTTGCTGCAAGAATGAGAGAAAATAATGTAACAGTAGTCTCTACTGCTCTTAACCTTGGGGCTCCTTTCAATGAAATGATTGCATTAAGAGGTTTGGTCCCGCTGTATGTAACACTGAATCAGCGTCTACCTTTCTTCGATAACATAATGGATTTGATTCATAGTGCTGGTTTTCTGGATGGCTGGATTGACCTGCAGTTGCTGGATTTCATCCTGTTTGATTGGGACCGAGTTCTAAGGCCTGGCGGATTGTTATGGATTGATCGGTTCTTCTGCAATAAAAAAGATTTGGATGATTTCATGTACATGTTTCTGCAGCTGAGATACAAAAAACACAAGTGGTCTATCTCTCCTAAATCAAAAGACGAGGTCTATTTTTCTGCAGTGATAGAGAAACCTCCAAGAGCAATCTGATCAATTTATTCTATGGAACTTTTTATTCCAATACTTTTGTCTAGTCATTAACATACTGGGAATAGGATTTCACTGGTGACTTGTCTTTGTTTTCCTAATTGACATTTTGTTGATACCTTGGATAATGAGTGTATGAAATGTAACCTGAATTATGGCCATAAAGTGTCATCAACATGACAACATCAAAGAAGTTGAACTGAATTGCTGACTTACAGTGCTGTAGATTCCCACCTTTATCAGTCTATTTATTTTCCCCACAATAAAAAAAAAAAAAAAAAAAAACTTTTAAACTCTGATTCTTTTGCAGAACATTACTAAAACATGAATTCAACATTTACATCAGGGACTCTAAACCCTATTAATAACGGGTTAATTGAGTGGGGAGCCTTTTCTTGCACCCTTACAAAAGAAAAAGGAGAAGAAAGACTGCAGGGAAATAGACCATGTAATTGATTATGCGGGCTCGACATGTCTTCTTAGTTGTATAGAGTCGTGTTTTTTTTTTAGAAGTACAGCACAGGAGTCATGTTCAGAAAATTCAATTCAGAGAAACTAATAGCTCAAACTATTGACCAAGCATGGTGATGAGACTTTGAATCATGGTACAAACCCCCTTTGAAGACCATCTTTCTTTGATCACGCATGACCTAGGGATCGAAATTAACTATGATTTGTTCCCGGGCCACAAATATCATCCCTAACAAAAACAGCTAATGAATTGCACGACAGCTGCGTTTAGATCAACTGAGGGGCAAATTTGTCTTTTCATAAACTTATTCAGACGTATCCCATCGTTCCGGTGCGTATCCAATTTGGGAGTTTCCGATAATTTTATCTAGTCCAAAGATATTAAACCACTTGGAAGCTCATTGGATAAACGCTGGGAAATGTTCGGATACGCGCCGAATACGATAAGATACATTTGTTAAAAGACATATACCCCTGAGTTTTTTTTTTTTTTTTTTCTGTTTTCTTTCTCATTTACAGCCTCACCATGGAGAACTCTTTGGTGACTTTGGTTTTTTTTTGTTGTTTCGAATTTGTTAGATTTTTTTTTATCTTCTAATATGTTTATTTTGCTAAAAGCTGTACTATATATACTAAAAAGTAACATTCACATAATCATATTTCATCGAAAAAAAAAAATTCATATAATTAAATATATATAGCTAGGATTATATTACACTAGTGTCAACCATTATAGATGCTTTCTTTCATGAACCCGTGCAATATAAGTTTTCTAATAGATGGCTCATATCAAAGTAGAAACTCATGATCGATCTTTGTTAGTGATCAAATTACTTCATCCTCCAGTTGGAGCATACACTCATGTATTGGTTTCTGTCAAATTGCAGTTACAGATATACTAGAGTAGGAATGAATTATTAGCCACGTACTGGTCACGTCCCCCTTCAACACGCAATTGTGTTTATTATTAAGCTAAAAAAATGGGATTTTATTGCCTTAAAATACTAGATGGAGCTTGACCTAAGAAAAATTAAAAATGAAAAAGAAAAAAAAGGAACGTAACAGTAGTATACGTAGACTAGTAGAAACCATTCATTTCAACTTTGATCAACAAATGCAAGTAAATCACTCATCTATATATTAGTAACCCTATCAGTTAATTTACAGGCAGAAGAATACATGCATGAATGCCACATGAATCAATAAAACTTACAGAGTAGCTTCACAATGACATTAAGTAGCTCAACTACAGAATTTTCACAAGGAGACTTGTTGTAATACCGTAGGTTCGATCTGTGCACCACTATTGGAAAACAGGTTCGAAGCGACGACTTTTTGTCGTCAAAAGTCGTCGCTTCGACACCGAAGAGACAAAAAGGTCGTCGCTCCGTTTTCGTCGTTTCGATTCGAGGCGACCACTTTTGCTACAAAAGTCGTCGCTTGGATATTTCAAGCGATGACTTCAAAGTTTGTCGCCACATACTGAGCGACGAAGTTTGGGTCGTCTCCTTACATTCGAGGCAACGAATTTTGGGTCGTCGCTTCCAATTCTAGGAGACGAATTTTGGGTCGTCGCTTCCAATTCTAGGAGACGAATTTTGGGTGGTCGCTTACAATTTGAGGGGACGAAGTTTGGTTCAAAAGTCGTCGCTAGAGTGTATGGGATGATAAATTTCATGCGACGAATATCAATGTTCGTAGCTTCATGTCTCCATTTTCGTTTTAAAAAAATTTCCCGCCGATTTCGTTTAATTTTGTATTCATGGTTTTTATGTCCAGTTTTTGTCCAGAGTTGGCGGGGAGGCGGTGGAGGAGGCGACGGAGGAGGCGACAGAGGAGGCGGTGGAGGAGGAGGCGCTCTGCCGTCACTGCGGGGTTGGGGAGGAGGAGAGGGAGGGAGGGAGGCGGTGGAGGAGGCGACGACAGAGGAGGAGAGGGAGTGAAGAGGAAGGAGGAGAGGGGGAGTGAATTATGGCCGTTAGATCTGGAAAATCTGACGGTTCATAGGGTCGATCCGCGTAATGTGTTTTAATTGGTTCTCAGCATGTGGCGCGGATTCTACACTGAAGCGACGAAGTAATACAATATTCGTCGCTTCAATAATATATAAAAGTGAAGCGACGAAGTAATACAAAATCCGTCGCTTCAATAATATTTAAAAGATTATAAAAATTTTATTGATTATAATGAAGTAATACAAAATCCGTCGCTTCAATAATATTTAAAAGATTATAAAATTTTTATGAGATTATACTCAAGTGTACAACTTTTAGAAGCAACTATATAAAAGAAGTAAAATTTTGAAAAACACTGTGAAATAACATTTGATCGTTATGATGAAATACGGTTGTGGTAAAAAAATCACTTAAATCCGACAAAGTTAGAGCCTCGATCGATGCGGTCAACCTTATTTAAAACATATAAAACTGCCGTTTTGAAGGCCTAAACGAACTCGAAAGTCCGAAAAAGCCCACACATCGTAGCAAAGCTACGAGTTTGACTCCTGGCGTCGTTTTCTTTCCGAAAATGTATTACAATCGTCAATCGGACACCAAATGCCAAATCTACAACTCTCCAAACTATGAAAATATGGTTGACCAGATTTCAAAACATGAAGTCACGACTATTGCTCAAAACTTGTCGCTTCGTATAACAAGTCAGCGACGAATATTGATGAAAGTTATAAATTCCGTCGCTTGAATTTTACGTCGGCGACGAACTTTGAATTTTCGTTGCTACAGTTTACAAAACATTATTGGGAAGCGACAACAAACCAATATTCGTCGCTTCAATAAGATACGAGCGACGACTAGTGATCAAAAGTCGTCGCTCTCGTTTTCTGAAGCGACCAATCCAATATTGGTCGCCTCAATGTGTTGAGGCGACGAACTTTGATTTTCCCGTTTCAATATTAGTCGCTTCAGACCTGATTTCCAGTAGTGCACGACACAGCACCCGTAGTTGATCATAACGTACTACTTTCATAAGACGAGCACCCTCATAAAGTATCAAAGGAACTCCGGAGGCAATGAATTCCGGCAATTCCAGATGTTTGTCGTGGCTTGTTGCAAGGTGTCACGTCTCTATACATGAGGAAGACTTTTAGTAAAAGTGAGGTTCAGCTAATCTATAATCGAAGGTAAAAAAAGGTTCAACACGATGAACAATTACTCGACCTTTTTTTCGGGTTGAGTCACATCAGGCAGTGCACTGCTTTCTTACTTCGATCCAAGGCTACGACTTTGGTCCCGGCAGGCAACAGCACCGCGCGTCGTAATTAACCGGAATTTCACGGCTAGCTAGCTGGAGGTGATTCTAGAGATAACCCATTTAGAGGCCGAGGAAATGAGGAGCTTGTCATATCCAATACTTGAAAAACCTCACTATTTCCAAATAGAGTTTACCCTAGCAGCTCCTCGAGATAGACGAATCTTTTTTGACCGATTGCACCAGATCTCTCAGAACAATCCCCCAGAAGGCCAGAACTCCAATGTGGCCAATGTATTCAATATCCCGATTTATTGCAACAGCCAACCGTACCCTAACCTTACAAACCCTAATCTAAACTAGGGTTTCAGAGTCGTCCTGCCATTTTCTGCATGGCAATTCACGGTTCACCGATCGAGCTGCTTCCTAGGCCGGTTTGGGTTCCGGGTGAGCCAAAACTAATTGATCTGAAAGCCCTGGCATCCCCACAAATTAATATCTTTCATTTCGACCCCAAATCCTCTAATAGGACATGTACTGGCTTTGTGCAGCAGCGAACCTGGAATTTAGTTTTTTCCCCTTCTGATCGATTGATCTATTGTCCAGTATTTGGGGAGGTGAAAAGAAGAGCAAGACAAAAACCCTCATTTTGAATTCACAAATGCCCTAACGCCCTATCAATTTGTTGAGATGGTACTAATTTTATTGGTTTGAATTGTATCACTTATTACTATTACCAACTTTTTTTTTTGTCAGAACTTGCCGTTACTTTCTTCACCGATGAAGCACTAAAGCATGTGTTTTCTACCTTAATAAGTATCGTGTAATACATGTTAGTAAAAGATAGCTATATCGTATTTGAGCGAGGTATAGCACCAGATGGTCGAAGCACTGTTAAGCGGGTCTACTACAATCTCTGTGACCAAGGATCCTAGAGATAACTGCGACGGATTCATCGGTGTAGGTTGCATGTACAGAAGTTGATTATCAACGGCAAACTTTGGAGGAGGGGTGGTTGGGTCATGTCATCGTGAACTCGATCTTAAAACTAATGACTATCATTATTAGTAAAAGATCTCATGAAGTGTACGTACTGTGTGCTTAATTGATTACTGCATATGGAAGTTGTGGTTTATTAGTTTATGGAACGTAATTTCTTTTTATCTAAACCAAAAACTAAAACAAATTAAGAGGCATAGAATGATAGAATCCAAGCTAATAGCTAGGTAGCTACGAATATTGTAAAACTGATCAGAATATTTTCTCTCAGTCATCTAACCAATTAGGAACAGCCGGTGGTTCCAATCAATGATTCATTAAGCAAACATTTGAATCTTAATTAATGAAGGGTGCATAGATCAAACTATGCCATGCTTCACCAAAACAAGACAAGGTAGCTCCGTGTTCCATCATATTAAACAGATATAATCAGAATCCACTCAGGCATCTATGAGGTGGAACATGACAATGCAAACACCAGCAAACAACTGTACATGATCTCATTGATCTATCTTCTTTAGCAAAACTGAACCATTCACGAAAATGGCATATATATTTTTGCACCTTCAAAGTACTCGATCTGAGAACTTACTACAGTTACTACCCTCATTCATTACATGTAGTTAGCTAGGCTCCAATGCCATACGTACTCTATATCTCGACCGTCAATCACTACACTAGAAAATTGAAAGAGATCGTAGGGTTAGGGGTATGTGGAATAGTACAGATAGATATAATTGATGCACAGTGCGCATGGGAAAGGAAAATAATCGAATGCTTTTGCTGCATGTTCAACAAAACTATTCGGTTGTCTTATCTAGCTTACAGATTTAAAAGAGTACTAGGACCTGCACGATAGATACCTATTGTATATTTTAGTGCCTTGTATAATTGATTTCGACCTCATATACGTCTAAATCTCATTGAAAGATTTCATGTTAGTCGCTATGCTATTTATAATTAACAGATGCAACTAATTAGTATGATTCAATTCATTCAATGATGTTCAATGATGGCAAGGAAATCATTGATAGCTAGCATCATGGAAACACTACCAATCCCATGCAATGCAGGGTGTTTGATTTCACGGCCTCCCTCTCGATCCTACTTCGCTTTGCTTCAGAACAAGACTCAAGATTTCTGTTCAACACATTCAACTTCTTTGTTTCTCTTCGCCATAAGTTTCTAAATGAAAGTATTTGATGAATAAAGATTGCGAGCACATGATCATTAAAACTATGCAAGCAATGCAACCAAAATACACACACACATATATGACGGTCTGAAACATCACAAAACCTTGCAATGAGAATTCATAGCTAGCATATACATTATGGTGGACTGGTGGAGTGTGTATCTTATTTCACTTATCCTATAACTGATCTCAATGCAATTACATTAGGTTGTGGAGTTGGTGAGGGGTTTGGTTTCAAGATTTATGAGGGGACTCTCGGACTACCGTGGAGTTATTTGATGTTTGTAACTTTATGGCCAATTAATTACTATGCTTATTTCCAGGGAGCATTGAAGTGAGTCTGTTCTAGCTTGCTCTTACATCATGTGACAGTATCGAAGACAAAACTTGAATGAGGACGAAATATACTTGCCCATGCATTCACTGCTACTGTTCTATCACAAGGCTTTTGAATTAACAAGATTTTCCACAATTATTGATCGAGCTCCCCAAACTAGTATATAAAGGACCCTTTGGTGAACCATTTCACACACCATTCATCCTTCTCTTCTCTTCTCTTCTCTTCTCAGGCAATAGAATTAGCTCAGATACATAGAGCGAGCTGAGTTTAAGATATATATATTGAATGACAATGTAATGTATGAGAAAAATAAATTTCATGAAATACATTATGCAAAGTAATGCAACAACCCTAAAACAAAGGGCAATGACGATGTAAGGTCTGAGAAAACAAAGGGTAATGACGATGTAAAGTCTGAAAAAAAAAATTATTATTTCTTGGAACAAATTGTGCAAAATAATGCAACAACCCTAAAACAAAGGGCAATTACCATGGACGTAAAGATTTCTATAATCATCCACAAGCAAGTGGAGATAATGTAACATTTAAAAGATGACATAGGGGACATGTCATGTGCAGCGAAGCACTCTGTCATTGTTGTAATTCAATGAACTATTGATACGTACATTATACGCTAGCAAAGAATTAGCTACGACTTTCAATAAATATGAAGAATCATATAAATACGCGGATTTTGGAAAAGTATCTTCAATATCCAACAATAACATTGAAAATAAGTTTACAACTAAAAACAAAACATCTGGGAAGAATATGTCAAATGACACATCTCATTGCAGCTATTAAAAGAGCAAAAAGGATCTGGCTCAATCCAAGATAGACTTTGATTAGTCTAATTTTAAACTTACAAGATATCCTTATAAAGGCTATTACGCCTAAATACGACTTTTGGTCCTAAATTAGACTTTTTGTCTTAAAGTTTCTCTCTCTAAATTGGACAAGACTAAATGTAATCGTTGGCACGTTCATTTTTGAAAATTCTCTAAAGGAATTGAGATTATTCAAATTTTATTCATAAATATACATGATTCAATTTTCTACATCTAACTTTGCAAAGTATTGCATAAAGTAAAACAACATATCATAATATAGGCATGACACAAAGAACTGTGTATAAAGACATAATATAGGCATGACACAATGGACTGTGTGCAAAAGAAATACACCATGTACTCCCTAAAATAATAGTACTGAAGGACAATAGTACTAATATATCACAAAAATTACCATAATAATACTAAAGAACTGTAGTACTATAATGAAAGTGATAAGAATCTAAATATATGTTCTCTTGGGATTCATAATGCACTTGCCTAACTGGGATTACAATACCCTTTTATTACAATCCCCATCGATTTACTCTAAAGAACTTGAGTTACGTTTCGATGTATATATTGAGCATATGTCAAATTGACAATTTATGCGATAAAAGAAAATTGAATTTTGTTTTCCACATTATAAAGAAATTTACGCCACGATTTTTCATGTGAAAAAGACACAAGTGAGAATTCATTTGAGCTCCTTTGCATTACCTCTAAATGACTGCGAATGTAAACGAGTATTAGAGAAGATTATATGTCAACTTAGTAGGTTCTAAGTAACCGCTAATTAAATCCAACGTCATAAGAAAATGATCTTTTGGAATTCTGACATAGATTGGCTTTGATATGGTGATCCATACATTAAAGAAACTACTATGGACACCCATATTTTTGGATAAATAGAAGCAAACACCAGAAGAATATGGTTCACATACGAATCTGAGGACGATCAATGAACATTTTATCCTCAAATATTGTCATATAGGGTTGAAGACGTATGTTCAATTCCTAAATTCCGCCGCTCCCCCAATGTGGTATTATAATATATTTGATGCACAAGCATATGCATTTACACCTTATTATGCTTCTCATATCCGTCGTGATTTTATGGATAAAAGTACATCATTCAAAGCCTATTCGTTAAAGCAATTATGATTGAGATCATCATATGCAAAGGACACATGAGTTCCTCATTATGTTGTTATATTGAATCAAAAGAGGATTCAGTGGATCGATTCAACCAACTTGCGGACACCATAGATATTTTATGGTGTTGGTTGTTGTGTCAAAACGCTAATCACGTATCATGACACCATCCACAATTAAAATTTATGCTGCTTATGCTAGAAAGTCAAAGCACCTAGGCCGGGTTAATTTCCGTAGGTGTGATGATTTTATGGCTTATTATATGGGATTTGTAATGGACATCATATTCCTATATAAAAACCCAATTGGTCTCACGGAAAACGACTACAGTAATAGTCTTAAGCACACCAACACTTCCGTTTTGGGTTATGCAATTTTTGCATGCAGCGCTACTTATTCATCTATGACCACATCATTGAACCAATTTACACCATAGTTAGTGACTATGTGTGAGGATTTTAAAGGATTTCAAACGAACTTGTAATCCTTGAGCTCTTTTGGATTGACACGGATCTACAATCCTTGAGCTCCATTAAATGTTTTAATGTGCCAAAATTGCGCCGCCACAGCGCACAATTATGGGTTATTTAAGATGAATAAATATTTATGCTGGATATGAACTTCCAGCTATAGTCCGCTATGTCGAAACCTTGACAGGCGATCTCCTCACCGCTAGATTTGCGGTGTGTCACTTTGATGAGACAGTCTTCCCGTCGTTAGGGGGAGATAAGAACAAGCATGTTCAAAGTGGAACGACAGGAATTGTCGTGGTTTGTCCCCACTGTGTCTCATCTCGATCCCCAAAATCACACAAAGTAAAGTGTGCAGATGTCTTATACATTAAAGTGACGAGATCATATAAACATGCTGCAAATATACCTGTAAGGATTGTGTTTTATCAAAAGGACATGGTACCACCCAAGAGGAATCGGGTATTGCACTGCCACCATGGATGGTGGCATGGTGACGCCATAAGTGGCATAAATGGTGTCACAGGCCGTGGCTCTCCAAGGAAGAGGGGGAGGCCACCTTAGGTTCGATACATACTTGTGTAAAGGAAGAAAACAAGTTTGGCACAACCTGATCTATTAATCAGTGATACTCAAATCCGTCTCATGAGAATATTTATGGATTGTGGTTATCATTGGGGGACGCCTCAAATGTTAGAACCAATCCTTAAAGTATAGAGATCTCTACAAACACATTACACTAGTGTACATGAGGACGTGGAATAATGAGTCTACTATCGAACCATACTTCGTTGAAAAATGTCAACTTAGTAAACTGGCCTAATGGAAAGAAGCGATTCAGTATAAACAAAGAGATAGGTATTTGGGCAGGTGACGCCGACACCGCAAATATAAACCCTATCAAATATATCTTTGTTAGAATGCGTAATGAGAATAAGAGCATTCAGACTCACCTTATGGCGCAAGGTCTCTCAAAAACGCACTGGAATCGACTACGAGGAGATATTCTCTCGTAATGGACTACGATGAGACAATCTCTCGTAATGGATGTCATTGCACTCCACTACCTTATCAGTTTGGTAGTTTCCGAAAAACTGAATATGCAGCTTACGAAAAGTGATCAAAACATATATCTCTATGGGGATCTAAATTAAGAGATATACATGAGGATCCTAAACGGACTTCATCCACCCAAATCAAGTGACTCTAGATCACATGAGTACGTTTGCAAAAGAAATTGAAACGTTCACTAAAGTGACTACTTGATTGGGAAGAGATTGGTGAATTATGCCATTGCGTGCTCATTATGAATATACACAGACTCTCAATGAATTATGAGATACTCTATGTATTGTAAATCCTAAGTTAAGAATGAAAAGATCTTGAGAATACACAGTCTTGAAATGAAACTCAAGGACTGTAATGATGGTGACCATACATCAATCGGCTTAGGCACTCTAAAAGAATAAAGTGAGGCCTCCATATACTCTCATGATCAGTCGAAGTCTTTACTCTAACAATAGATCCGTTTTTCATCTAAAGGAAGATGACGAAGAAGTATTGGGAAATGAAATTCCTATACAAGTGCAATAACGCATGATTGTACTCAAACATAATATGTAAGACTCGACCTCTCATTCGATGTAAATTTGTAAAGCTATGTTTAGCTCTGCGCCTACACAACGCAAATCGTTCTTTCATTAAAGATATGAAAGATTTAGGCTTATTCAATCTCTATATAGAATGTGACATGATAAAGAAATTATCCACGTCATAGCTAACTATGCGTAAAGAAAACCGCATTAAAGGTGAGATAAGAAAATCTGTTATTACAGATCAATTTCAAATCTCTTAATGGTTCACTCATACTCTAGACGAAGTTATGACCATTTTGTTATATGAAGGTCATACCACGAGTGAACCTGATGTTCAATATGAACCTATGTATTCAGTTCATGAACAACCTTATCCTCAAGATCAAAGTAAATCAAGTTGGATCTGAGGACGATGTGGCAAGATTTAGTTACTAAATCATTGCTCAAAGTCACATTTGGAAAAACATGTGAAAATGCATAAGTATGCTAATAAGACTGAAGCTCCCTTAATCAAATGAAAGAATCAGGGAGGAACCCATGATTAATGTAAAAATCAGGGGGAGGTGCAGACATCAGGGGGAGTCTAGCACATACATGTTGTTTTCAAATGTAATAGGTGCGTTGCGCTCTTTTTGTCCTTCGACCAAAGTTTTATTTTCTCCCATTGGGTTTTTGTTACTTGGCAAGGTTTTTAATGAGGCAACACCACATGCACCATTTTATCTGTGTTGAAGGAAAAACATAGGAATGCGAAAGCTTTCAAAGCTTCCTTAATTAATGTAAGGATCAGGGGGAAATGTAGACTTCAAGGGGAGTCTAATACACACATGTAATCCTCAAAGGTTAAAGGTGCGTTGTGCTCTTTTTCCCTTCGTCCAAGTTTTATTTTGTCCCACTGGGTTTTGTTACTTGGCAAGGTTTTTAATGAGGCAACGATCTATGCACCATTTCGTCTTTGACTTGGCACAAGGGGGAGTGTTGAAGGAAAATACCATAAATGTGCCTTCGTCAAAGTAACTAACGATAGCGAATTAGGAAAGTAATATCAATCTGATGTAACGTTTCAATCAGTGTTTATTACCGTTATTGTAATTGATGTTTCCATTGTAATCGTCACCCTATATAAAGGGATTCTCTAATGAAATGAATAGACCAATATATATATATATATATCTGTGAGTTGTGAGTGGAGCTCCCTTTAGTCCAATTCAGAGGGCTGATCGAGTAGTGTAAGAGCTGTCATCTGATGCACTATGGCTCACCCTTAATCGTTATGGAAAGTAATTTTAAGGGTTTCGGCCAGTTGCATGATATGGGAGCAACTCTTTCCACTGGCTTGGACCGCCCATTGGACTGAAGGGAGCTCCTGCATTAATTCATTCTAGCTCTTACGTTACTTTTCTTAATTGTTTGATCTCATTGAACATATGCATGCTTGTTAATTTGCTATATACGGTATGTCTGTTCCACTAGCTAGCTGGCTCTAAAAGCATATTCTTATTTTCCAAGGTTTGGTGATCGATTATGTACACTATAAATTAACTTTCGGGAGAGATGAAAGCAACTACTGATATATAGAAGAAATAGAACATTAACATATATATATGTTGAATTTTCGAGCCTCTGATTTCTTCTTTTTTATGTTTTTCTCAGAAGAGGATCCAAGTTATTCTCACCCTCAAGTTGGCGAATCGTCGACGGATCACTTACTGGCTCACAGAAGGAACGTCCATCCGAGCATTTACAAGTCCACTTGTCACTACCCTTTCATCCAGAGACTCTGAGCAGTACTAGCAGAGAAATAATGTAATATATGAACTTTACTCTTGGGTTATATGTGGTTCCATACTTCCATCTTATATATCCATGAGAAGTGTAATGAGATTACTGTTTTAATCAAAGGCTTATGCTTTGAAACATGAAGCAAGATGCGAGATTGAGTAGTACTGTGTACGTATTGATCGAATCAGTAAGGCTTGTGCTTTAAAACTGGTCAGACAATAACCAAGTCATGGCCGGGTCTCACAGCAAATTGCAACCCATGTATTCTCAACTGGATCTGATTATGGGCCTGTGCACAATAAGATTAAGCTAATCTGTTTCGAATTAAGTTAATAAGAATCATCAATTATCATCAGATCAGATGCCAATTGAATTAAACAAAGTTGTATATGGCATTATGGCCTAGTGGCCTACAAAAAGAGAGAGCATAAAGCCCTCACAAGTCACAAGACTTCCAAGTATCTAGGGTTTCTTTCTGGATCTTCGATCTCCATCACATTAAAGCCATTTGTGTTAGCTAATGCACTAAACGTCTCTATAGTATTAAACCTAATAAGTTTTTACCTTATTGTTGTGTAATTGACAGAAAGAACCTTTCTGGTTTCTACAACCTTAATTATTAGATAGAGCTTAAAGAAACATTCTTAGCTAGGGTTGCATAAAGCAGGCCATATCAATTAGCTAGGTTGAAATCAAATTATATTCTCTAACGAATTAAAGAATGAGTTATATCAATGAAGTTACAGAATACATGCAGGATAATTCTGGGAATAAAGAATACAGGTATCTCTGCACACTTTGATGGCAAAAGGCTGGTATTGTATTATTTTCCATAATCAATATATGGAGATATGTGATCTATTGGTGGAGAAACTGCAGTATAGATATGGACTACTCTATCTGGAATTTGGATGCTTCTCTAATTAACTATATTAGCTCATAAAGTAGAGCTAGAGACTCATTTGTGCTTAATCTAATCACTTCGACTTATCTGCTGCTTTGCTCATCTTACATTTAACTGAAATTATCCATTTACACCCAGATACGTACTGTCTTTACAGCCGTTGCATAAAATTTACCACATTCTTTCCAATTTTTAGTTTATTCCAATGGAGCTGTCACTGATGACTAAAAGTTACGGAGAGAAACAATTGTACTTACTGATCGAGACGCACACACGAAGTTACAAGCATATATACAAGAGAGAAGCATGTTATGATAGCAAGGGATTGATCAACTAGAAAGAATATATAGGAACTCCAAAACTAAAGACTAAATTGCTAATTTGTTTTTTATTTATTATATTTTTTTTCATTCTTGCTGTAGCTAGCTAAATAATCAGGAGCTTCAAATTCATACTGTGATATTAATAAAAAGCGTAGTTAATATTAGCATATTATATATATATGATCCATCATCAGCTAGTGAAAGAGTTTGGGAGCTGAGCCATATATATCGGCGACGGCGCGCGAGAACCTAACTATCTAACAAGAAGAAAGAAAACCAATTAAATGGGACAGTATGCCTCTAAATAGAGTGACAAAACCTCGCTCACAATCCGACCTAATGGGTGAGCTAAGCATACACTAATGTTAATAATCAGTTCTTTTTAGGTAGTTCTTGGTTGGATCCATCCCTAAGCAAGAGACGTGCCCGAAAGACATCCACTCAATTTAGTCAATTATCTTACCATTACGACCTACAAGACCACTTTAAGCTAAAAATTAATCAAGAGTACTAATCAAGATCAAGCAAATACTAGAGGTTTAGTGGGGACCATTGTACTACAATTAAGGAATTTAGTCTCTCTACTATATATTTGAATTTATTTATATACTCCATTATACTATAAAGTATTGATATGACTTAAAAAGTGTTTCGGAAAATTTTAAAAAGTTAATAACATAATAGATCGTAACATCCACGCGTGCACGCGCGTAAATATACACATAAGCGCCTATAAAAACACAACAAACGTCTGTTCTGAAGCAACGTGTCGGAGTTAGAAAAGATCAATCCAATAAATAGATGGCCGATTTAGGTAGCTGATTGTAGACCGCGTATAGAATCATATATATAGTGAGAGAGTGAGAGTTAGATAGATATGGTTGATCATGAGGAAGAACAAGATCGATTGCTGCCAATTGCAAACGTGGGGAGGATCATGAAGCAAGGCCTTCCCCAAAGAGCAAAAGTCTCCAAGGAAGCCAAGCAAAGGATGCAAGAGTGTGCAACGGAGTTCCTAAGTTTTGTGACGGCCGAGGCTTCTGACAAGTGTCACAAAGAAAATCGAAAGACCGTGAATGGGGACGACATCTGTTGGGCTCTGAGTGCTTTAGGATTTGATAACTATGCTGCGGCTACAACAAGGTACTTGCACAAGTATAGGGAAGCTGAGAGACAGAGGTTAGCTGCTAACCAAAGCAACATTAATATAAATACTAGCTCATCTAACCAATTAGAGATTAGAGAAGGAGATCAGCCAATCTATTTAAGTGGAACTCAGCCTCCAAATCTGGAGTTCAGGTTTCTTGAGGAGGGTGGCAGCTCCTTTTCTAAGTCATCTTGAAGATCAATTTCTGTTATACCATCTTAATTATAGGCGTAATTATCAGTACGAACTGATTTAGTTTGCTTGCTAATTGGCTTCGATCTGAGAGGTAATGTTGTATCTGTTCTTCTGGTGAAATGTTCATGTTTTTGTTCAACTTTTGCATTATGTATCTTTAATTTTTAGCTTAAGCTGATCTCTTTTATAAGTTTCTTAGCATAGAAGGGATTCGTTTGCTTATGGATAATGAGATGAATTAACAGATCTATGTGTTTTAGTCTTCTACTTTACCTCTGAATCTTATGCTGGTATATGAATTTTGAAACAGATCTGAGTCCATCATTTACAGTGTAAAATCACAACGGCATATTGCAAATTCTCAGTTCATTTGATTACATTATCTAAACCATTTCGGACGCGATAGATGTGTAGATGATGGAAACATGATTTCTCACTAGTAAAAACATCTATATATCTATCTAGGGCTCTAGGATACTGAAAAATCTTTGTTTCTTGCTTACTTCAGATCTTAGGTAATTTAGACCAAGACCTACATTTTTGTCTATAGTTTCGTTTAATATATTTCCTTCATTCCTTTTATTTTCCCTGGATTGACTGTAGTTCTTAGAAAGATTTAACTGATGTTTGTCGTAATTCATATGCATGAATGCTTAATATTTCTCCAAATTGTTATATTTTCGATTATTCTTAGTTTTGAACAATAATTCCGATATATCTGATTGATATATGGGGCATTGCAATATAACAAGCTTACTACTACATGAGACCTGATGATACGTACATGAGTTATTGAGACGTCTTGATTTGATATATTTAATAGCATGTATAGCCAAACCCTTTTGAATCAATTTCCTGATCACTACCATCTCAAGCTAGGTAATTGTCTTAAAACGTACTTGTGTCTGTTTATAGATACATTAACAAATGGATCAATCACTACTAATTATCATGTTTTTTTTTTCACAAGATTAGTAGCTAGCTACCTAAGTTTGTAGTAAGATTATCAGCAGAGATAACAATATATAGTCCATACTTGTCTCTCTTTTTTTGAAGCTGATTAACAGTTCTCTATATTTTCATATCTGGATCTATAATTAGTATGCATGATTTACTATATATTACTCGTTTTGATGAAGTTAGTTTTTCCTCAAAATACCATGATCTCCAAATTAAAATATAAGTTAGTACTGTTACTACTGTATATATAAAGTTTGATGATAAATTTACGTACTACCCTCTCAAATGTATCAGAAGTTTGATTGAATTGGTGTATATATATATAAATATATCAGTTCCTATCCAGAGCGAAGATTCGCTTTGAAATTAACGTGTGAAGTTCTTTTTTTTACTCACTTTTTAGCCACATTTTCACATCTCCACCGTTAAGATGTTAGAACCTAATGTATAGATTATTTCTGCAAAATTTCATCCAATTTGATGATTGTTAAGGTATCCAAATTTGAATTAAATCAATGAACAAACCGAACATGTCCAACATGAACTGTTTGTGTATATCATCATAATGAAAACTCAAACGATCATCAAATTAAATTAAATTTTGCATGGATGATCTATACATTAGGTTTTAACATCTAAACGGTGGAGATGTGAAAATATAACCGAAAAGTGAATTAATAAAAGAATTTCACATGTTAATTACAAGCGAACCTTCGCTCTGTATATGATATATATATATATAGCTGTATATAATTCATATTATATGTAGGATTTTCGGGATTCATTTGTATATATACGTACGTACGTATGAAAATATTGCAAGCTAATGATCACATGCGCGCCCTCTGCATATTAATTTTAAGTTATTCGATATATATATTCAGAGACAACATTCTGATAAGAGCATTCTTCTGATAACCCTTTAGTTAAATCGTTGTTTAGTCATGTCATTAATTCATTTCTTCCGGTTAAATATGCCATTGTTATTGTAATTGACAGAAATATTTGTCTTCAAAGCCATTCAATGACCTGATGATATATGAATTTATATATGTGGATTATAAACGATTTTTGTAAGAAAAATATGAGAGAAGTTTAACAGATTTGGTGGTTTTGGATTATATTGTTGAGATGAAATGATCCTTATTTTAAAACATAATGGTACAAGAACGAAATTATATATGTGCTATTAAACTCTAAATCTCATATGTGCTAAAGCCATCAGTTTTTCTCTCCTTTAACACCTAATTTTACCAAGACAGTTTTACTACGTACACTGCAGGTTGGACAGTCATACTCGTGCATTGACTCAAATACTGAAATTTACATCAAATTGTTGTAAAATATAAAAAAAAAAAAAATGTTAGAATGTACTGGTGTATAACTAGGATCTTTTGGGTTAAACCCAGAACCAATTCAAGGACCACCCCAGTTGTGACTTGAGAGATTAGATATAACATGAATTACCATCAAAGTACTACAATAGAATCTCAAGCATGCTTAAAGTAGGTTAATATATGAATATTGCTTCTGGATACTAACCTATTAGTTTAATCTTCCTCTAGAGGATTAGTGTACTTAAGCCCTATAAATAGTAATTAGTTGTCAAATTAGTTAGGGTTTCAACATAATATTGCAACACCTAGGGTTTCTATAATTACTTAGGTTCTGGCCTCTTTCGGGACCACTTCTCAACTAATTATGATGACAACTCTAGATCAACCATAAAAAATTCAAAACAAATTTGGTAGAATTGAGATGCAAAAGCTGAAAAAAAAACTCCTAGATCCTACACTAATTAAAACAACGTAGTACTATGTGATGGTCCTATTGATATATAATTTCAAAAATATTTAGGTTTAGTGCCAAATAATACCAATGTAGTACAGCATGAGGCTCTTATATATTGAATTTTTTAGATGTCTAAATTTGTGTCTCCTACTTTTTCGATACAATATTGTAGTGAGGACTTTCTTATTAAATAGTATTGAGAGAGTGTTATGGGGCCATAGACATCGATCGGTGAGAAATTTCGCCCAAATTAGGTGTTTGGGCGTGTGAATCTAGATTTTCCAATGTTGAGCGACTGAATCTGGCATTTCTCAATGTGGAAACCCCAAAACAAGAAGACTAATAATGATGAGATAAAAGTTGCTTGTATGAACTTCAACCTTGGATTCACGGCATCGAGCTACATGATTTATACTTACCACTAAGATTTATTTGTGACTTCAACCATTTCAAATTAGGCTGATAATAAACTTGTAAAATTACATTAAATTAACCCTAATGGTCCAGATATGGTTTGCCTAGGAAGTCTAATAAAATTGGGGAATGAACTTGCCAGACCATGGCTGGTCAGCCTGACAACAGCCAATGGGAAAGGGACAAGTGGCAGTTTAGAAAAGTTGTTAGTAATATAGGGACATAGCAGGGGTTATTTGGTATTTTGACATATTTATTTAATATTTTTTATGGACACGTGTCCATTTTTCATTTATTGGTGTTAGATGTGCGTGACCAGCTGGTCAGGTAAGTTTTTTCCTAAAATTGGTCGATGACCTTTGTTCCCACGGCAACATGTCAACTTCGGCATGGATCCTTTCTAGATGGCCGGAAAGATTTTCATATTGAGAAACGAGAACACCCCAGGAGGCCCATTAAAATTAAAATTCTCCTCAGAGAATTTATCGATTTTTACTATAAAATAATCACAGATGAATTACTCGCACATATACTGTAATACTATATTAATTTTATCACAACAGTTAATAAAAGATGCCTTCAGTAACCTCATTGAAACATTCATGGTGTGGTGAAGTCATTGCGTTATTGATATCCATCAGTTTGTTCTTCAATAATATTTTTCATAAACAGCAATACAAATAAGCTGTAACAGTGGCAAAAATGATAAAGGGAAGAAAAGATTCAAATAATTTGATTAACAAAAGCTTTCACGTAACCACAACCATCATCAATATCAGGTCCTACCCAATAACCGTATATGATATCATGGCTACAAGAATCTACAATCACATGACGGTACAAAATTTCAAAGAGAGGTTTTGTACGAAGATGCTGACAACTTCGACTCAAAAATGATAAGAATCCATTTGTATTGAAGGAGACAGAAGCCTTTGCGGCTGCAAATTTAATTCAGAGTGGTCAGCTTAAGTAATGAAATTAGGAAGAAATTATCGATGGAAATATATCCTGCATTTAGACTTAAAAGATAGCATGTTTGATAGGCATGTTCTTATTTACTTTAAGAACAAAAATGTCTGAGATTCAGTGTGAAACTTTAAACGCTGAGAAATGACCAAACTCTTCACTTTCAACACTTCACAATGAACACATGTTGGAATACCCCGATCTGACATAATCTTAGAAAACTTGAGGTGACTCTAAATCAAGTGGCGGCCTCAGCCTTATGTGGTTGCAGTGGATCATTAGGTGCACTGCAAGCCTAACAATGACATTGCATGAGATCTCTAATCTTCATGTTTTGTTTCACCTAAACATTTCACTAGCTAAAAGTTCAACTTAAAGATGACAACGAATATTAAAATGAAGATCATCAGATTCCTTTGACATCATTGAAAAGAGATTTTGGGTCCTTGAAGACAATCTGAATTCAACCGATATCAAGTAATTCTGGTGAAAAAATTGAGGAATATTAGGTTCCTAGTCTTGCAAAATATTTATTTTATGAAAATGCACTCTGTGAGTTGATTAGAGGAAGCTTTTTTGCTGAATAAGATGATATCAATTTAGAACAGCATGTGCTCTCTAATAGCCGGCTTACTACATTTTTGGTTTATTTCTTCTGCTTTTCTCTTTCTCTTCTTCTTCTTCTTTCTTCTTTTGATTCTCCCAAACAAGACAAAACCCAAAGGCTAAAGCCTATAACATTACACAAAAGATGCGCATATTTTGAGAAAGTACTTCCATAACATCTTTACCTTCTTGTCTACTCATTTGCTTAAGTTCTCTTTGCTATTTGCAAGGCAAAATAGATTGTAGACATGTCTACTTAGTGGAAATTATTGTAGAGGTACTAAAAGACAATCATTCCTAATATGCAGAAAGTTGTTCATATTATCCAAACGCTGGATTGAACAACGCAATTAAAAGGTATGAAAACCTTCTGCAACATTAAACCCTTAGATCAAAATTTTCATGACTATAACATGCTGTCAAGCGGAGGAGAATCCCAATAACCAATACCAAAGCATTTCTGATTACTAATTTCTTCATAACTGGACGGCAAAACATGAATTTTACAGCTTTTAAGTATCTAATGGGTTTAAGTAAGCTTCTTTGGACAACCACCATTATTGTACTGATATTCGACTTAATGCATATTTCATATGCTTCACTTAAACAAACTGAAGCAGTATGCTTCAATGCAAAATGGATGAGACAGATAAACAAAAATGCCACTGAATGTAAAGAACTAATCATGTTTGAAGCTCCCAAGTAAATATGCACAATAAAAAATGAGAAGGGAGGTCAAAGAAACAAAACCTGTTTTGGAAATTCTTCGGCTTGAAACTCTGACCAGACCTGATTTCCGCAGAGCTACTTCCTATAATTCAATAATAATTATCGACAATAAACATATTACTGATATTAGTGACATTACTCATATAACAAAACAACCCAACTAATGCAATGAGGGCATCATTATCTCAATACAAACAGTTTCCATATAATTTATCATATACAAGGAATACCCAGAAAATAGATTGAATCATTGGTTCTGTTAATTTAACAACACGAGTGTTGTAGCAATTGCAACAGCAAAAACAGATAGCGATTTGAAAGCAATTTGGAGAATGAAAGATAAGAATTTTTGCTTTGGGAATTAAGGACTTACATTAGTGAACGTGTGTCTAGCAGAGAGAGGCATAGAAAAGGTCATGGAGACAAGGTACGCCATTCAAGCTTCCACTTTAGTCTCGCCCTTTCTGCTTCTCACTTTCTCAGGGTTTTACAATTTACAGGGTTTTTGGCTTCAGAGCTTTAGTAGCGAAACGGCAGCGTCTCATGACTATTTTCTCGGTCAAGTCTTTTTTTTTTTTTTTTGTTCAGTTGCAACTCACGTATAACTTGATTCTGGTTTTTGGGTTTCTTTCAGGCAAGAGTTTATGAATGTTCTTAGTATTAGTGCGACTTCACGAACAAATTAAGGCGACTTCATTGTTATGAACACGCTTAAGACAATCACGCCTTATTGAGTAGCTTAACTCATGTTAATCAATTTATGACATTGAGTGTAGCAAATATGTCCACCACCAAATACAGAATCTGATATGGTGCAACAATTTTCATGGCACCGAAACTGATGGTGCATCTTTTGAAACGATAGGAGCGAATATATATTGCATCACTGTCCAAACTCGGAATTCTTCTCTCTTTCTCACACTTGACAGATTTTATTGACAATACAACAATACACGAGTGAAATGGAAGTGAAAGAAGAAATATTAAAGAATGTTAAAATTTCTCTTCTTCAATCAGTTGTTAAATCCTTGGAGGGTCTCCCCGAGTGAAACAAAACTTTACCATGTGAAAGACCGAGTTCAGTTTACCTGAAATAATAAGAAACTAGTCAGGAATCAGGAAACCTAAAACAAGAAATTGCTTTAGGAATCTCAGGCATATAGTATGTAACAATGCTGGTATCAAAAACTAAACTAAACACGCCCACAGAACAACTTTAATCCAAACAATGTCAGAAACCAACATACATTTCATTATGAGAAGGTACATTTTGTGCTTCATGTGAACTCTTTTTGGACTTGTGCTTTGATTTCTTATCCCGCTTCTTGCTTCTGAAAAATAATCAAACTTTTCATGAGCACAAAAAAAAGAAAGGGCACACTAAACGCCATTTTCAAAATAAGAAAAGAGCAGTGGAAATACTCGTCACGTGAACTTTGACCCCAACAAGATTTCAGTTTCCGATTGATGTGCAGGATTTCCTTGTCTGAAGGAAATTTGTACCTCCTTACCTACACACACAGCCATGAAAAAAAATGCAGATTAGTAGATGAAACAAATGTGTTTTACGCTTGATAAGCAAATAGCAAATAAACTCTTTACACCCAACAGTTATCTTTTAAACACTTAAATAGTAGAGCTATATCATCTGTAATTTTCACAAATTTTGTGCTACTACATCAAATAAAAATGATGTTTTCATCACCATTTTACGTAGATTGCAACAAAGTTAAATGAATTTATACCCAAGAATCAATGGCATCGAGGGATTGAACTAGCTCTGAAATGGTATGTGCAGAACTCTTATGAGAGAGCATGCTCCCCAGGTATCTGAAAATGAGCATACATTAAACAAGGTTTATCAGTATACATATAAAGCAACAACAAAACCCAAACCCCTCCCCTTTCAGACATCTGTTTAAAATAAGTAGAAAGAGGCTTATATTGGCAAGTACAAAACAATTATACAAAACTTGGGAGATCTAAATGTTAAATCAAAACCTGTCAAAGTCAACAACTCTGTGCACCTGATTTGCACTACGCAACGCAGCTAAGGCCAACTGCATGTAATTCAATTGGTAAAGTTAAAGAGGATGCATCTATATTTATCTCTGAGGTATATGCATATATATTGTGGCGAAAGTACCTACTAGTGAAAGAAGAAAAGGAGGAACAGTACAGGTATTTCCACTATTATAAACAGCATTTATGACATGTATGACTCATTTCCCAACTAATCTACCAAGCATTACTCCGATTACCAAACCATTTCCAACAAAAACATAACACTGAAATCCTGAAGGGGTATAGTAATTCTGGTTTTTAAGTGAAAAATTCACCAGTTCATGCAAAACCTTAGACTTTCTAAGTTTAGATAACCAAGAATATGTTCAGAGCCACAATATACCTGCCCAGGAGGGAAGAGAAGTGGTGCATCAGTAAGCATGATTTTATCAACATCCATCTTGGCAGCGTCACGCAAATTCTACAAATCATCACAAATGCTTAAGAAAAGCTAAAAATATCCGCAAAACTCAAAGTTTGCATTAATTATCAAGAACCATTATATTGCACCCCTTGTACAGGTGTTGGAACTTTTGCTTCTGATAAGCCAACATACAACTTCTAAATGTGAAAGAAAAAATGTGAAATCTAATACAACAGTTACCTGAAGCATGGGAAGCTGGTCATCCCTTAATCCACAGGAATCCTAGGTTCAACATTAATTGTCATCAACGTATGGTGAGAACTTTGTAAGGAAATTATTATATATAGTGGAGAATAGCAACAATGCAGTAGAGATCGCCAAACAAGTCTATTCAAAGAGTAGAACTAGTGACAAACCTCCATATCATGGACAAAACCTTCAATTGAGCGATATGGTGCGTACACAATAAGATCAAATTCCAAACTCTGCAAAATAAATGCATATTAAACTGTGAAAAAGGACAAAAATAAATTTAAACCAAAAGAAATGTGTGGCATATCCATGCCTGATAAACTATCAACTCATTATTGAGTATCATTTGATGATCCTGTGAGATCCCCTTACCAAGCTCCTCTGCGGATACATGGTTTTCTTCTATCTTACAAGCCGCATATATACAGGTTAATCTGTGCATAAGTGAATCACCTTGTGTCAATCATCTACTAACAGTACATAAATTAGCACTTGCCACCATAGATGCTGTGAAGCAAGTATAGTGAAACATATGGTATAAAAATCACTACCAAATCCTTCTACAACATAACTTCATCAATGTCACTCAATGTCTGTCTAACTGAATTTCGACCTTCAAGAATCAGAATTCTTTAAAGAAGAACATATTCATTATACAGGGACATCAATGGACACATCCAAACATTCTTACAAAAGACATAAATATATGTCAAACTTACATAATATTTTTTGGTTCATGTTGCATAACTGACCATCGTAGATAAAACCTTTTGAAATATATGAGAGCTGTTGCCTGCAAATAAAACAATGGATAGGAATAATGGAAGCTTTGGTTTTTTTTTTTTTTTTTTTTTTAATTTAAGAGGATCTAAGGGTTTCACACCTACCCCTGTCGTGACTCGAACCCAGGTCCTAATAGCCTACTTCCTAGGTAATGGGGCTCTTTTACCACTTGAGCTATCCCATTTCGTCAAGTTTGCATACAGATCATTCTATTATTTTTTCTTGTTTCTTCTGTAAGGAGAGACAACACACCTGAACTTTATGAGGGAAATGAAAGTTATTACACACTTCTTGAAGCTTAGTTTCATAAAATACTCGCATCAATTGCTCCTCTTCAATGGTAACCGCTTTCGGACGAGAATGCTTGTCAGCTGACATTTAAAGGAAGAGAAAAAAAAAATCAATGCCGCATAAAACCAGTTTCTTCTGAAGAAAAAAAAGAGAAGCTAAATAGTCAATAACCTAGGAGCTAAACTCAATGCAAGAAACATTAGGGAGGTGGAATCAGTCACCAAAAGAGCAGTACCATTCTCTTTAGCAACTTTGGGGTAGAATACTGACCCATCATCATTTACTTTCGCCAGTGCTACTCCATACTTCACACACACACACAAAAATAACAACATTTCATCAGAAGCCAAGACGGCAAATATTTCCTTTCTACTCTTTCTATGCAAAAAGTAAATGATAATTGAAAAAATAATCTAAGACAACTACGTTAAAATTAAAGGCCAAAACCAGTAGAAAAGTCTAATGTTATCCTCAAGCAATTCCCTGATTTCAGCATAGCCTCTGCTACCAAAAGATAATCTTATTACTATCTCTAAGCGATCAAATATACAGTGAATGCAGTCTAATATATACTCTCATACCAGCAACTAAGACAAATTTACGCAAGGATATGCATCTATGCACAGGCAATGAAGCAAGACTCTAAACATACCTTCTCCAATGTCTCGATCGCTTCTTGATTAGCAGCCTTGTATTTTTCAACCTGTACAACAGAAACATCAAAATTTTACCATCACAAACAAGCTTTTAAATCAATTCCTAAGAATTCCAGACATCAGAACCCAAACTAAATCCCACACCAGCTGCCTTTCCCTTTCGATTTCCGTAAATTTTACATGATTAAACCAAAAACTGCCTTTCTTCTTCTTCTTTTGCTTTGAACCAAAGACACTATCATAAAGTATAAAGTCAGCAACTTTCATACAGTTTCAACTTGGGTTTTTAGCCGATATTGAATTTAGCATAGTTGCAACAAAATCAACAACTAATAACCTCCAAATTCAATTTCCTTCTTTCTGTTCTAAATCAAAACCCTACAAGCCCAAATTAAGCAACAAAGACGATCAATTACCAGTTGCTCCGGCGTGAAGATCCACTTGCTCCGGTGAGTCGAGGTCTGGAAATCGGCCATGGCGAGACTCACAAAACCCTAGCTCATGTACTCTCCAGAAAACTAAAATGTCAAAGAAAGAGCGAACAGTGACACAGAACCGGGTTTACTTATAAATTCAGCTCCCTCCGAAAAAACGACACGTCGTTTATACTCTCCCAACTCCCTTTTTCCCGCCCTTAAATTTATTTATTTATTAATTTATTTTTTCCTCTGGGGGCCCCAATAATCTGAGTAGAACACTCTCTGCTCTCTCCAAATTCAGAGAGAGAGAGATCGAAGATTTCTGAGCCAAACCCATTCCGGTAATTTCAAGCTTTCCAAGTCCTTCTTCTTCAAATTTATGTCTTTAATTCTTCAGTTTTCATTGAAACTTGTATCACTTGTATCTTGTGGTTCTGTACAAATCTTTTTAGGGTTTCTGGGTGCTTATTTGTTTTGCTGTAACTAGAACTTTGTGTATGGATTTCTGGGTTTATAGTGTGAAGTTTCCCAAATTGGAGGTTTTAAGGGTTTTGTGAGGGTTTTAGTTGAACTATGTGGGTTTGATTTAGTAGGTTGTGAAAGATTGTATTCTCCAGAACGATTTTTGGTGAAGAATTCTGGGGATCGTGTAGAATGTGGTTAGAATCCTCTGATAAAGTGAGTTTTCTGAAGTGGGTTATCTTTAATATCGAGCTTTATGGTCATTTGTTAGTCGAAAAAGTAGTTGTTGGTTTTCTTATTGTATAGTAATTATTGAAGTGAAGGAGTTTACAAAGATCTGCTTGATTGATATGGCTTGTTGTAGCAGGGTTATTTGTGAAGTACTAGACGATTGTGAGTGAAGCGACAAAGATGCAGTTTATACAACTTGATGAAGGGTTGGTGATTATCGAAGAGGCGTTTCAGAAAGCAAGGAAGATTGTGGAAGGATACCCTGAAACAAAGTTCCCCATTGAAGAATACATGAAGTTCCATGCGTATCCTTTATCGTCTGCTAGTTGTAACCTTCATGCACACTCATATACATACCTGTTTACTGGACATAATCACATCATTCAGATGCATTTATGCAAAGGAGTTCAAATAGTTTAGAAAAACGATGAGGATATTTCTTTGACTCCTTCTTTAGATGTGTTTATACTTTGTGCTATAAACCTGGGGATGACAACAAGGTGTTGCTACATGAAAAATTTAAGAGGAACTTGGAAGAGACCATTAATTCTACGGTAAGTGGTAATCTATTCTTAGTGGATTCGTGTTATTGTTGGAGTAAATATTATCCGGCTTTAAGTTCGTTTCAAGAGTAGATTCTTACTTTCTCTTTATAATATTTATATTCACATTAGATCTTAATCAGTTTGGATCTTGAATTAGCTTTGTTAAAGAACTTTTATGGAATATAAACTTTGCTGTGTTGTATCATTTCAGAACTTCCCAGTGAGGCTGGCGGAATAGTTTATTCTTAATTACCTAGGATGTTGGTATTACCATATTACAAACTAAGCTCCACAAGTTTCTATCAGGATAAACGGGGACATAAACTATTTTCTTGTAGCTCACTGAACTGATAGAAAAAAAGAAAGAGACTAATTTTGCTACCTTTATAGTGATTGTTGTCTAGTCAACTTCTCTGATTATCTCTTGTGCAGTAAGAGACTCTTCACTACTAATCTTTCTCTTCTCTTTTAGGTACTGCCCTCTTTAGCAGCTAAAGAAAATGAAGCTCTGTTGAGGGGATTTGTGTTGATGTGGTCAAATTACAAATTAATGGCCAGGTGGTTATGTAGATTCTTTGAATATCTAGACCGCTATTATAGCAGTTTTTGTTCTGGTGTTTCACTTGGGGAGACCTCAATTGATTGCTTCCGCAGTTTGGTGAGTGCTGAATCTTATCCAATTATCCTTATGTTTGCACACTTACTCAAGCATAACTCTGCATACATTCATGCTGTTTCCTGTAGTCTAAATTCAACTGAATGGAAGCCACAAATGAATCAATGATTTTTTCTTTCTTTCTTTCAGGTCTTCAACATGTTGCACAGTAGAATACAGGCAGCAGCAATGACTTTGGTTTGATTATTTGCTTCAACTGGTTTAATAACTTCAGCTTATGTTTGGAGTTGCGTTTAACTCATCTTTGGTACAGATTAATGAAGAACGTTATGGGAAGCAGATTGATCCAAAGCTGCTGCAAGATGTCATGAGTATCTTTATGGAAATTGGCAAAAACAAATCAACTCCATACTATGAAAACTTTGTCCAGGCAATGCTTAATGAAAGTGCCGCTTTCTACTCCCAATTATCTTCTCAGTGGGTGGCGTACGACTCGTTACCTGATTACATTCAAAAGGTTTTTCTTTTGCTCAATCCCTTAGGGTCTAATAATGACTATTGGATAAAGTAAATATGATGGTTTACCCTTTATTCTACAGGTAAACTGGTGCGTGATGCAGGAAAACGAAAGAGCTGGCCGCTATCTAGATCCCCCATCCGTGATCAAATTAATACAGGTACCTACCTACCCCTTCCCGGGTTTTGAAGTGTTGGTTGATTCTGTGTTGACTTCATGATCGAAACCCCTAAAACAGATACTTCCTTTTCTATTTGGATGTTGGTATACCTCTAGTAATGGTATAGGGTAGAAGCACCACAGGAAGTAACAGGACAGTTTTCATGGCTATGATATTCAGTTGTGGTTTCAGAATTGTTTCCATCTTGTGCTTATTCTAAGCTCAAATGCAGGTCTTGCGGTGCCAGTTGCTGGATATGAACGCACTTAAATTGGTTGAAAAGCTACAGTCTCAGAACTCCAGTCAACTGGATTATCAGGTGTGAACAACCTCCTAGAATTTCATTGCCACAGTTGCTTGATTTTCATTTAAGGGACGTGCCATTTTCTCATAGCTGGCCTATTGCTTATAAAATTAACATTTTGCTATTCATTTCTCAATTATTGCCATTCAAGCTTTGTAATAAGCCATTTTGCTATTTTGAAAAACCTTAATAACTGATAAATATAAATGTGTCACTGACCCGTTTCCTCTAGCAGCGATCACCTGAAACATGATAACTAAAGAGCAGCTTGTTTTTAAAACCAATGTTTGTTGCAAAATGTATTGGTATCTTTCTCTTGTTTGCTCAGATAATATGCTGAACCACCAGTGTAGAACTTACCACTGAATGATCTACAATTGATGCGATTAAGCTCTATTTCAAATTGAACAATTTTATTTCCGTTTCTGTGATGATTATTTTCGTCACTCTTGTTCAAAATTGAGCATTGTTTGTTGTCATTGTCATCATTTGTTCAAAGTTACAGAACTAATTATATGTTTTGTATATGCTATTGGGGATCATTTGTAGGAGATATTGTCAAAATGTGCCAGCCTAAGTCTTGGAGAGGAAAGCTCTACATCAACTCTCGGCGAACATCTTTCTGCTTTAATGGTAAAATCAGCTCATATTCATTGAGTTTGTACAGAGTGACTAGGACAAGGGTAGTACAGTAGAAGCGCTGATGATGAGCGAGCAAATGACCTCTATTCATGTCAGATTATGTAACGGTTTTATGAAACTTTTAATCTTGGAAGAAGTAGCTTTCTGTAATCGTATGACAACAATAACAGCAAGTAGGTGTTTATATTGCTGGAGTGAAACTATTTGCCCAAGGAATGAGAATAATCAAAATTCATATACGTGATTCAGTATAACTTCTCCTTCATAAAAGGAATGGGCGGGATCTCTAACTAAGTCGGTTGGCTATCTAAGATTACGTCCTTGTCCTAAGCTTTCCCTATTTTTGTCCAAAGACATCGTCTTGTCCAATGATGTCCTGCCCTGCTCCTATGAGTCCGCTATTCTCATTCAGCATCCGCTTTGAAATGAAATGAGACAATGATGTTTATTGGTGAGTGCGTCATATATAAGCTCGAATCGTATTGTGATCTAGATGTTGCATATGAGATGACACCCCACCTAAATATGTCATGAGTTGATCTGTAAGCTTTTGGATACTTTTTGAGTGCAAGGGAATGAGATTCCTTAACTGCCAGACACAAGTCTATTATTGACAGAAATTTGTAACCCCATCGTGTCAGTAGGTGAGGAATCTTCTTTTGAGGATAGTAATTTGACGTAACAACTCTGAATTATTCTTGAAAGCATATATGAAAAAGCAACAGCAAGTTCGATCACAACGAGATAAGTTCATCATGAGAGATTGAGAGACAAACTGATCAACTAGAATGTATATTATTTCAAACTATAGGAGTAGGAAAGATTACGAATATTACCAAATTTGCATGCTAAGAAATTTGAACTACAGTCGAGCATATTTCGGAATCGACAGTAAAGATCAGCTAGCCTGCGAGCATCAGCCACAAAGTCTTCTTCCTCTTCTGGCTTAGAGTCAACGTTACCGGTATTGCTGCTATAGAAACTTGAACAAGTAGCAGCTACAGCTGTTTTGCCATTTTCATCGACCTCTATCACAATTATTAAATCACAACCTAACCCTAGCTATTTCCTTCATAACACGCGAGTTCAAATCCGAAAGACATTTTAGACTTTGGGATCAAGAATTTTACAACCTTAACAGTCCTGCAACCATTACGAAGGTGATTCTAAGCAGAGCAAACTCTCTCGACCAGAGCAGGCAGCCATCTCCTGCATCCGGAAGTAACCAACAGAGCATAGAGAAACTCCGGGATCGTTACGTTTTGTCCATGAAATCTTCACTTGCATCCTTTCCTTCGAATCAAGTCTCAATACTTTGAAGCCGACGAAGGAGCTGATGGAGTGGTAATGACTGCTTGAAATGAAAGGCTCTGAATCCCCGTTGATTGTTCTTCATGCATCGAAGTATTGACCATTCCACACTTAGGGTGCGTTTGGGAGAGCTTATAAGTTTCTCTGTTTATAAGTATATGTCAGTTTTGTGCTTGGTAACACAACATGTCAGTAGCTTTTTGAAAAAGTAAGGGTCATTTTCAATAGAAAATGAGAAGCTGTTCTCACCCATATTATACTTATAAGTATAAGTCAGCTTTTACTTAGAAGCTCAACTGCACCAAACCCACCTTTATACTTTTGCAAGAGTGTCGAAGAATCTGAGGTCGGGATTTATGATGAAGCCATTGGTCTCTTTCTCCACCCATGAGTTCACTTTGATTCTGACTAGCTAGCTAGCTCCTGATTCGTTTTGAAATCGACTTGATAAGTTGATATAGAACCCCCTTGTAAGAATCCAACGCCACCTGTTTGTAACGTTCTTCATGACACTCGTGGTCGACATGCACATTTGTTAAGTTCAAACATGGCTCGCCTTGGCTGGACGAAAATCGGCCAAAACCGAAGTGACGAGATTGGAGGCGAGTCGATGGACTTGGATTTTTTAAAGAAACTGGGAAATGGAGACTGCTAGGGTTTAGGGAGGCTATTAAGCTCGATCTTGACTATGTGGATATATAGCAGTGAGTAGAATCTGCTTGTCCCTGAAATTGGTTAGAAGGAGTTGCTAATTCGATATCTTCTTTTAGATGTTTGAGATCCATTTTGGCTGGGACTTCAAAGCAAGTCACGAATGAAGACGATTCATGGCCCTAGATAGCTAATGAAAGTTCGAGACTCTATAGTCGGTATTTAAAAGAACATCAAAGCCATTTTACATTGAAGTTGAAATAATGTTGCAAATGTAAGTTAGAGACTGTGATTTTAAGTTGGTATTTGAAAATACTCGCACGACATACAATTAATTAATGGAACAGTTTCTTCCAATCTATTATGTTTCTATGCAAGAATTCCTATGATCAAAAGGTCCCCTTCCTATAAAAGCAATTTATATCTCTTAAATATACATCAAAGCCTTAATGTTAGATAGCAGCTACATTTCTAACTCCACTTTTTCTATGCAATTCAGTATGCATCAATACCCTATTCATGGCATCTAAAGCCTAGCTTCAGTACTTTTTGTTTGATTGTTATGTCTGAGAATCAAATTATTATTTACATTCCAACACTTTCTGATGTAATTGTGTGAGAGAGAGAGAGAGAGAGATCCTACAGAAAAACATTGTTGATGAGCTAAATCTTAAATTCTTAATTAAGCTAAATTTTTCAATCTCTATTTTATTATACGATCTAAAATTATTTTATTAAATAATACGTAAAACCGTGTATATAAAGTGTAAGAAAAAAGGTATAAAAACATACTATATTTATCATGTTGAATCATGTTATTCAAAATTATAGACACGTATTAATTTGAGACTGATTTATAATTTTTATTTTATTTATAGAAGAATAAAGGGTAAATTAGAAAAGTTACAAGAGAAAGGGGTATTAAGGAAATTGTGGTTACGTATAAATGCTGACATAAATGCTTTTTTTTTTTTTTTTGTGTCTGCCACAAAATCCCAGTACAGTACTACAGTTTTGATTCTGGGATGAGGTTCAGGTAAACTCCTCAGATAATTCTGGGAAAGGAAAGTGATCTTTTTCTTCTTTGGGCCTCTGTAAAAAGGGCTTTAAAGTAATCCACACGTCGTGCCCAGAGAAAACAGTAAAAATTTTAAATAAAAAAATTTGTGGAGCTCCCACGTAGGCGGAAGATGACTGGCAAATGATTGGTGGGCAGCGCTGGGCCCAACTGTGTTGGCGCAGTGATTCTGTGGGGCCCACTTGGCACGTCACCTCAAAACCCGTCAAATCGAGGATTCAACCCAATACCCGACCCGTCATATCCCCCAATCTGGAAAAACCAGTCCATTCTCCACTCCAGTCGACTGTGAATCCATGAAACTTGAACTACACATGTTCTTTCTCCTTGTTGTTCTTGCCCTTTTCTTTTTCTCATTATTTTGTGTTTAAAAATTTGTCCTTTTGCTCTTGGTTCGTGGTAGTGTACTAGTATGGTATAATTCCCAACTCTAATTTGCTTTGTAATACTTATTTGATTTATTTATAAAAATTATAATAAATATAATATCGCATGAGATCGAGCGGTGGAGATTTAGTCTTCTTTTAGAGATTTTTTTCTGTGACCCGACTATACTCTCATATTTATATCTCTGTGTAATATGTTGAAGTTGGTGATATGCATACTGCAACATGATAGTAAATGCATAATGCTTATTCGCCCTCGAGATTATAACATATTTTATTTTTCACATTTGACCGTGGATCACAATTTATTGACGAGTCTCTCTATTATACTTGATCTTATAAATAACATGTCTTCTAGATATTATAAAATGTTATCTGACAGCAACTCCAAAAACATATTATTACGTTAATAACAGTCGCATAATTCTTTTGATGAAATACAGATTTGTTGTCGATTCATATTTGTCCATCTTATAGATCAATAACACGTGCTCTTTGCACAACATCTTTGGATACTCAAAGCGATCAAACATGACCATGCTTCAATTCATTAATTTATATAACGATGTTCTAACTGAAACACAAGTATCAAGAAAAACCGGTTTTTCAGTATATTGTTGTATTCGTTACGTAATTCTTTTAATGAAAAGTCTATTTAATAGAAAGTCGTATTGGACAAATAAAATCGTCATTATCTTCGGCCTTAATTTCATGATATAAATTCTCCACCTAGTCTAGTCTTCTTTCCTCATCACATACAACAAAAGAGTTAACAATCTCATTTGATCAAGTGATTAGTTGATTGTTCGATTAATTACTCTTTTTAGAAGTAATTACCCTAACAACAGGCTAGATTCCTTCTCTTGTTTACTTGATATTGAAATTGAGAACTTTCAAGCAGGTCCATTATGCAAAACACTTGATATTTTGAGGATGCACTACTAATGTTTGGCCCTCTGAGTGAAAAAAGAGATGAAAAGGACACAGTGCTGCTTTAATAAGAATGGGTGTTTTGGAAAAAATTCCCTTTTATTGATAGGAAGAAGTTTTCCCTTTTCACCACCAAAGAAAAGAAAATTTCTACTTTTGTGTCACCATCATTAAAAACTAACCTACTGCCACCATAATAATTGTCCTCTCTGTTTTTTTTATTTTTTTTTCTTTTGCTCTCTTTCTTTCCATTGGGGCCTGTTTGGAGGTTTCCCATAAGATTCTTCACTTAGAGGACACTTTTGAAGATCCAAATCAATCCAATAAGGCCATTCCATACTCTCACACCCATTCCTTCACAATTAGGTTTTCTTCTTTCTCCATCTCTCTGTTTTTTTTTTAAGCTCCATATAGCTGGGTTCTGAACCAAAGTTTGAAGCTTTGGTTTGGATTTGGTGGCAAAGTTCGAGTCTTTGGTGAGAAAGTTTGAGTCATTGGATCACAGATCGAATTTAGAGGTGTTCTGATGGTTTTGTGAAGGGTTTTGTTGACTTTTTTGGAACACAGAATTTGATCAGTGAGAAAAAGTTTCCAGATTCTTTTGGTGAATGGTGCATGAGGATATATAGAGTGTGTGCATTTCAGTGGAGGGTTTTGTGGGTTTTGGTAATTGAAGGTTGAGGTTTTGGGAGGGGTTTGGGTTTCAGGAGACTTGCATGTGTAAACTTTGAAGGGTCCTCTGCTCAGCTGTGGAGGATCCCGTTTTACTAAGCAATACAAAAACAGGGGTTGTGGATTTGATGTTGGATTTGGAAAGAGTTTGTGGATTGTGAAAAGCTGTGATTGGTTGGCGGAGTTTGGGTTTGAGGTTTGAAGTTGGTGTGAAAAGTTTAGACTTGAGTTTTATCTAGTTTGGTGGGAATGTTTGGTTCTGGTGGTACGGCATACCAGAGCAGTGGACTTCCAGGACCCATTTTAATTCCGACCCGGTTTGTGTGGCCTTATGGGGGAAGAAGGGTGTTTCTCAGTGGCTCTTTTACAAGGTGTGGAGATTACAATGCTTTATTTTTAGACTCAGATTTCACAATTTGTTTTGTTTCACTTTTTAATTTTCGTCTTAGAGTTCAATGTATGATTTAGTATGAGCTTATGTCGGATTTGCTGAACCTTGCAGGTGGTTAGAACATATACCTATGTCTCCAATGGAGGGGTGTCCGACTGTATTTCAAGTTGTTTGGAACTTAACACCAGGATATCATCAGGTTTGTATATGCTAATTAATCAAAGCTAGCGCTGTTATTAGTGGTTCAGGAAGATGAACACTCTTCTTACTCACTCACTGTCTTACGGCTAGTAGTACTGTTGCTACTGTGATGATTGGCTTTGCTAAGGATGTTGTTATGAAACAGGATGCCTTTTTTTTGTTTCAATATTGTTTATTGTGTGCTCATGATCTGGTCTTTATTTAAACGACTTAGATACCGTCTCTTCACTAGCACAGTAGCACCTGATAGATTATGAAGAAGTCTTGTGCTGATATTGGGATCTGTTATTTGTTTCAGTACAAGTTCTTTGTTGATGGAGAATGGCGACATAATGAGCACCAGCCTTTTGTAACTGGGAATTGTGGAATAGTGAATACTGTCTTTCTGCAAGGGGAGTCAGATGTAGTTCCTACTAGTTTCAGTCCCGAGACTTCTGGCAGGGCCAATATGGATGTAGATAATGAAGTCTTTACGCGTATGGTAAGTTTCTGTTTGTCTGTACATCAAGGACCTATGAAGTGGCCTCTTTCTTACTTCCTTTTTAACTGGGAAACCTATGCAAGAGCTAGTCAAATAAGTTGAGTCTCTGATTGGACCATCAGACAAAGATAGAGTTCCACAATGGTGATTTAAGATTTTAGAGGCAGCATCACAATACTTAGATCTCACAGTATTGAAGGGTCATAAGCCTCTTTAATGACAGATGAAATGCTTTGATTGGATAAAAGTGATAGGGAATTACTGTGAACTTCTGATGCTACTGTTGATATTTATCTTTGTACTTTCTTTACTATGGTTTGCAATACAGAGTGGGTCATGCTGTTAGCTGGTATCTTGCAGGAAGTAGCTCCTAGGATCTCCGCCGCTGATTTGGAGCTCTCTTGCCATCGTGTATCAGTGTTTCTATCCACACATACTGCTTATGAGTTGCTTCCTGAGTCAGGCAAGGTTTGGAAGCTTTACCCGTCTTTAGTTCTGTTTACTGGTCCTGAATTAGGATTTGACCACGTTGATTAAGTAATTTTTCATTTGTATTTTACTGTGTTAACTGCAGGTAATTGCATTGGATGTCAGTTTACCGGTGAAGCAAGCATTCCATATCCTACATGAACAGGTGAATGTCTTTTGCAAACTTAATATAATTATTCTTTTCACCTAATATTCTTGAATTTCTGTGCTGTTTAAAGGATTGCTGCTTGCTGATAATTTGCTTGTACTATAGTTTTTGGGTCTAATTTTATTTTTCCTCAGGGAGTCCCTGTGGCTCCTCTATGGGATTTTGAACAGGGACAATTTGTAGGAGTTCTTAGCGCATTGGATTTCATCTTAATTTTGAGAGAGGTGTGTACTAATTAATTTCTGCCATTCCTTTTTAGTTGCCAATACATGCTAATATATTCCTGTATATTAGAATAATTAGATGAAAACTAAAGTCCCCTTATTGTGCACCTTGTAGCTTGGGAATCACGGGTCACATTTGACGGAGGAACAGCTGGAGACTCATACTATAGCAGCATGGAAAGGGGGAAAATTAAACTTGAACAGACAACTTGATGGAAATGGACGATGCTATCCGCCACGTTTGATCTCTGTAAGTATTTTCTGCCTTTCTGGGGCCATATTTTTAAAGTAAACTTCTATCCACTGCTTTTCTCAACAACAAAAAAAAAAGTGCTATCCACTGCAATTTTATCATTTTTTTCAGTTTATGCTGTTGAAAAAAGAAAAACTGATTAGTATATGCGGTGCTCTCTTCTGAAAAATCTGGAGTGTTCAACTTCATTCTGTCTACATTCTTATGTGGATCTACTTCATATGGACAGTTTCATATTTTGATATGGCAATACATACGTATTAAGTCCCTGGAGGGTATTCAGAATCTGCATTGTCTTTCTGGTGCTGATTTGTGACACCTGGAGATCTTTGTTTTGAATCTCATATGTACTTCTTTGCTTCCAGGCTGGGCCATATGATTCTCTCAAAGAAGTTGCTGTCAGAATTCTGCAAAACAAGGTGGCCACAGTTCCAATTGTTCATAATACCTCAGAGGATGGTTCATTTCCACAGCTATTGCATGTTGCCTCCCTTTCGGGAGTACTAAAATGTATGTGGTTCCCCATTACTTTTGTGCTGGATACGTGAATATTGATTACTAATCTGTGATTTAATTCTCAGGCATATGCAGGCACTTCAGACATTCTTCTAGCTCCTTGCCAATACTCCAACATCCTATATCAGAATTCCGTATAGGTACATGGGTTCCAAATATTGGGGAGTCAAATGGAAGGCATCTGGCAATGTTGAGACCAAATTCATCTCTTGCTGATGCCCTGTCTTTGTTGATACAAGGTATTTCTGTTCTCCCCGTCCCTCCCCTTCTTTATCCGGTGGCTAGTCCTTGTCATTAGTCATTAAGTCATTAGGTTCTGTGTTGGGATGTGCAAGTGAAATATTGGGGAAATCACATCCTGTTGAGGTTGTAATACTGTATGCTATTGGTGGATGGAATTTTATGAAATGTAACATCTAAATTACTGTTTCTATTATACTTCCATTCTAGAATTACTGAATTACACACATGGTGTCATCTACAACCAGTCCTGGTTCTACTTGGGCTAATACTATTACATATTCCCTTTGCAGCTGAAGTTAGTTCAATACCCATAGTGGATGACAATAATTCTTTGCTGGATGTTTATTCACGGAGGTGATTTGATGTTTTCGTTTCCTTTCTTGAACGATTCTTATGTAGAAGTAGTTTCTTTGTTCCTTGACTAATTGGGATGTCCCTGTTTCATATGTTATTTTCCAGTGATATTACTGCTTTGGCAAGAGATAAAGCCTATACACAGATTCGTCTTAATGAATTGACTATCCATCAGGTAATTGCTGAATATAAATTACTGCTGTGGCTTTTACATGTGATTGTGGTGATCAGCCTTTTCAGAAGGATTAAAAAGTAGTGTACTTGAAAATGTATGACCAAATTAGGAAGTTTACTTTAAAACTCAAAACATAAACATAATCTACTTACTTCCTGGGACTAGGGAGAAAAAGAAATCTGTGCACAAATATTCGCCATAAAAGGGATGAGCTATAACAGATGAGAAGCTATATGACTCAACAAGGCCAAAGGGTGTTGTGTCAATGACAGAACCAGGGCTGAACTAGCCTAGTCCTTTAGGATCCATTATGCTATGTAACTTATGTAAGTGAGAGCTTACAAGAGTCTAAGTGCAAGTCCTGAAGTGCTGCAAAATGTTAGTGAATACATCTACACTTACTCACTTAGATATATATCTTTCATTAGACTCTTGTACAAATTATGAGAGTACAAGTGCTTAGTAACAACAAACTTTAGGCACAGTATTGTAGGTGTCTACATTAGTGTGCCTAAACTCAATGCGCTTGTCTGCTTTTTGTAGACCCTGCAACTAGGGCAAGATGCAAATTCTCCTTATGGCTTCTTCAGTGGTCAAAGATGTCAAATGTGTTTGCGATCTGATCCTCTGCATAAAGTGATGGAGCGGTTGGCGAATCCAGGTATATTGCTGTCTCTCATCTGCTTTGCAGACACCTATCATTTGATTAGACTATTAGAAGCAACAAGTTTTTCATACTCCTTCGTGCTTCAATTTCTTCCAGGGGTCAGGAGACTTGTGATTGTTGAGGCTGGAAGCAAGCGTGTAGAGGGCATCATTTCATTGAGTGATGTGTTCAAGTTCTTACTAGGTGTAGCTTAAATCGGCTCTGCAGCAGTGGATTTGAAGGCCATTTTTTGTCCGTTGGACACTTTTTGTCATACTCATGCTTAATGGGTTCCTTTAATCGCTCAAAATTATAGGCCTCGCGTTTCTGAACCCACCTTAGGATTAGGAATTTCAAGGAAAAAAAAAGAGCGAATCTGTAAATTATGAGATTCAATTTTTTCCCTTTCATTGGTTTAAACCTATTATCAACTTGGGTGTTAATATCAGGTTTGAAATTCCTCTCTTCTTTATTGTTGCCAAAAGTTGAAGTTCCTTTCTTGAAAGTGAAGAAAGATAGAAGAAGCCGCGTTGGTTTTACATGTTTCACAAAATCTGTAAGCTTTCCTCGATTACATTATGATTAACATATGTGACATTATTATTAGTTAGGGATTCGGATTCTCTCCTAATCTATTCTTTCACATATGTGACATTCTATCTAATGGTTCACAATCTTAAAACACAGAAGTAAGACACAGAAGTAAGAGTGTAGAATAAAAGAACAAGAGATTGTGAGCCATTAGATGATGGAAGGTCAGGAATGTAAGGTGAAATGAAAGGTTAGGAGAGGATTCAAATCCATTAGTTAGCACCACTACCACCAGATAAGCAATTAGAGCAACTTTACCAGTCTCGCCAAATCTGATACTACTCTATTTTAACGAGCATGAAAGGCAGATACTAGAGAAATCAGCCCTCCAGCAGACTCGTTATATCAATTGCCAAAATGGTTTTCGCTACTACGCTCGCCAAATCTAGGGAGGAGAGAGAAATTCGAGACACTCCCTATCTCTTCCAACGGGCGATTGCATTCAAATTCAAACTTCTAGGTAATCGTCTTCCTCTTTTCTTGCCTTCTTCTCTCATTGGTGTTCTTCGATTTCAGATCTCTTTGGTTTGGGCAATTTGATTTTGTGGGCAATTTCATAAATTCTGAAAAAAAGATTTGGAACTAATCTCGTTTTGTGTTCGGTAAGCATGAAACTGGTTTGATTGATGTTTAATCATGAATCTATAATCGTACCTTGGGATTTCTAAAACTTGAGTACGTTGGTGAGACAATGATTGTAAATTAGATTTGAATGAGATTTATAGATGCTATACTAAATGATATGCTTTTCTGCCTTTAATCTGTTGCTGCTATAGGCTAGCTTGTCTGTATATGTATATGCTTTGAACAATAGTTTTTGTTGCATATCGTGCCTATTTGTATATGTTGTGGAACCAAAAGATAATTGGGAATGAATTGAGAGTTGATGATTAATGGATCTTTTCTCAGCCAATGATACTTGTTTGGAAAGTTGGAAACTACTAGCCATTGGGACATAATACACTAGCTAGTGTAGAGATTGTAAAGCTTATATGCCCTACGCTTGCATTTTTCATTGCACAAGGCTTTCCCTATGTATATATCTAAAATGTAGTTCCTTCTTTAGACACGACTCTAAGAAAGTTGAATACTCAGTTGATCAACCCTTACTGCATGAACATTTCATAATACATAATGGAAAAAGTTTGTTAGCTCTTCATTATTTAATGAAAATTTACATTTCCACGGTCGCATAACCAATCATTCATCATTAACTAGATCATTGATAGACAAAATATCCAAATACCAAATCCGCCCTCTATAAAACCTCTTCGAAGTAGAAGAAGCTCTTTCCAAGAGCAAAGAAAAAATCTGTTCTTCTTCCGTAAAGAATTCGTCTAATAATTTAGAGCCTAATCTTTTCAAAAAAGTGCGTACAGTACTTTTGTTGTGTTTCAACTCTTTTAATTTGATTACAGGGTACCTTAAAAGTATCTTATCTCGCTTTAGTAAAACTTATGTTACTGTCTGTCTTTAGAGAAAAATTTGTAAGTGCTACTGCACTAGGTACTTGAGGGCAGCAAATGGTGTGGCTGGAATTTTGCAAGTGCTACTGCACTTCCCTCTTTCAGAAGAGGATGCAGAAGATGTGAAAGGAACTCTTACTCTTAGGTATATGATGGCTAATCGGTTTCCTCATAGTGGAAATTACCCCTCAAGCGAGGGAAACCCGAGAGATAAGTTTGTGCAATGGCCTCATGGTGCAGCTGGCATGGCTATCACCTTGTGCAAGGCATCACAGGTTAGTAACAGCTGAATTAATTTTTCTGATAAAATTGTCAGCTTGGCTAGCTGACATACATATTGGTTTTGATGCTTGATTTTTTAAAGTGTGTGAGTGACTGTGTGCATGTCTGGGAATATTGCGGTTACATAATAATCGTTGCAGTATTGCCAATTCATTTGGTTTGTATGTTTGAAAGTTTTAACCACACACTCCATTGTAAGTAGAATTAATGGACAAATGTCATTCAAGGATATGATCTAAATCTACTTCAGCTAGAAAGATAACTACACTAGGATGTATTCTTGATATAGAGGACTTGATTTCTGGGTCGCAATGTGTAAGTTTGTCTGTTTCTCCATCTTCTTCCAGGAATAACTGGAATAAATAATAACTAATTCTGTTTCGCTCCTCAAGCTTTTCCAGGAGATAGAGACTTCCGTGATGCTACAATAGAAGCCGGAGAAGTGGTGTGGAAGAATGGTTTGGTACAGAAGGTAGGCCTTGGTGTGGCTGGGAATGCCTATGCCTTTCTTTCTCTTTATCGTCTAACTAGAGAGAGCATATACGAAGAGAGAGAGAGAGAGCTAAGGCATTTGCAAGCTTCTTATATCATAATGCAAAACAACTCGTGACTGCGGGGCAGACTACACATGGGGCTGAACATGCCTATTTGATCCCTTTTCCAAGGACTTGCCGGAACTGCTTGCCTCTGGTTTGACGTGCATGTTCTTGAAAACTCGAGGTTTTCTGGTTATAAACTGTAGGCAATTGAGCAACTTGAATTCGAATCTTGTTATGAGATCATTATAAATATGAACCCTGTATTCTCAATGTATATAGTGAGTGCTATTCTGGATTTAATCTTTATTCTCATGTTAATTGAGATGTGCTACTCTGGATTTATATATGAAGTTTTTTTTTTCTATAACTCTATGACTTGTATTGAATTTAAACGTTTACTGTTGAACAAGTTCATCATTTTTATACAAGTATCAACATAAATACTGTGTTTTATTAAATTTTGTAATTGAAACAGAAGCAAATAACTCTTTTTTTTTTTTGAATGGATAAATGTGTATCTTTTTAATATGATCATCTGGTAATATCTCACAAATGAATGTGTATGCTTTTTATACGGCTGATCTTTTTTCATTGATCTACTTTACTCTTAACATGCATATATCTCTTTGATATCATTTCGTTGTGTATAAATTTTTTTTGATTTGATTTCGATTTAATTTGGAGTATGTTTTATTTGATATGAATATACAAAATTATCTTCCTCTCAACAAGATCGATCAATTTGTAAAATAGCTGTTTAAAAATTAAGGTTATACAATTTCTAATTTGAAATTGAAATTTAAATATACAGAGTTAGCTATAATAAAGAGCATTTGTTTTTGAAGTGTTTTAAAACTGGCTAGCCAAAGTAACTTTTTAGCTAATTTAACTAAAAAATGACTTAAATAGCTAGCATCGGTAAATTTGCTCTTAGTCGGGGGAGACCATTTTCTTATCTTAGATCAAAACCCATCAAGAAATTTCCTTGTAGATTGCTTCCCTAAAAACCAGATTGGTCAGTAGTGAGGTCTGGCGTGGTGGTGTTGGACATTCCAAAGCAGGTTATGTTTGAATCTTTGTTTTGAAGAAAGATCTGTTCCCCAGTAAACTGCACTTTTCCACCACCCTCGAATTTGATATCCACTTTTGGTTCTTTTATAATCGTGGTACCTTTGATGCAAAGTTTATTTTCAGGATATTTCTCGTTTGTTGAAATGAAGGGCTCCAATTTCGGTTCAAGTGCTTCACGAGCTGAGTTACCACCGGTCGAAATTTTTTTGAGGTACATATGTGTTGGGCGTGCCTGAGTAGATCAACATTTCAAGCATTGCTCCTCATGAGCTAAACGGAACAAATTCATTTCCGATGGTATTTCCTTCTACGTTTACAACATGATAATCATCCCCGGATGATTCAACCAATGGTGTTGACACTACCCTTTCACCCAAAACTTCACTCTCTTTTCCGAAATTGTTCTTGCTTTCGATATTGGGATCAGTATCTTTAGGTATAAAACAATAAGAAAATTTCTTGCCTCCAACATAGGGAGCAATTTAAGAAACAAATGACAAGGACCCAGTTCCAAAGCCAATCATTCCCATTTCATCATTCGTGTAAGTAGCTCCTTTTTGCTCATGCGCACACCCAAAAACAATATCTTTTAAGCTGACAGATTGACCTCATGTGGTATTTAAGGTAACTACGTAAGTCTTCCTCTGGTTGCATTTGATCGACAAGTTTGCACTCGCTTGCAGAACAAGGAATCTCCTTATAAGTTGAGGATTTTTTCGGGTTGAACATGCCACGTTTTGTCTCTTTGCAAGTTTGACATGGCTGACAATATGCCCATAGTAGCGTGCTACCTGTATCAATGGCTGCATAGATATCAAACGCCGGGGTTCCTAAGGAGAACTTCATAAGATGTCCATCGTCTTTATTTCTAGTAGTTTTGCTTGTGGCGTGTCCGAATGGGTCTGTGTTCATAAGATGATAAAGATTATATGTTTGGGGCCACGTTTAAAACTGACAAACAAACACCAAGATGAGAAAACTACAATTTGTATTCAAAAAGATAGAAGAGATATCATAACTGAGTTACAGTTACCAATGGCGGGATGATTGCTCGCATCTGTTAATAATCATCACCTATTTATTTTGGCCCAGGGCATATATCACATACAAGTTACAAAAGAAAAGGTGAAAAAAAAAAAGAGCTAAAAACCGGAGATGTTGAAACCGATATTCTATAATCTATACTGATGTATATACAGGAAGGTGCTAGTAATCTAATTCACAGGTATCTGGGAATAACCAAGCAATTCTCGAGTTGCTTCTGGCAGTTGGTAATACCTTAGGTAATCAGTTTGGTTGAACGACTCCAAGGAATCAATCAGTCTAGTACTCAAGTTGGCACGAGTGCTAGTATCTGGGTCTTGATTCTTCCCATGCACATTTGAATTTCTCTGTACATTCCAACATTTTGGGGACAACGAGGATGCAAGCTTGTGACTGCATAATCTAATACTTGAGCCACAACAGCCGGAGGATATTGTCGTTCGGTACATGTCTGCAAGTGACAAGTGACAAATGACAATTTCAGCATAACGAAAGATAGAAACATTAGCTTTGGACTTTAAATCCAGGTTGTCAGTCTAGATTTTTCAATTACTTGAGCATCATTTTGAACAAGGTGTATTGAGTAGTTATGGCCCAAGAGAGTATAATTTTGTAAGTTACCTGTATCATGTGCACAGCCATGACACAAGCAGTGATAACCTCTGAAAGCATCTGTGATTCATTTTTATCCGTCTGAGTATGTAACTTGGGACCAGATGAATCACTAGTAAGGTTAGGCTCTGATGCACCAGGAATAAACTGATTGCGATGTCCCAAAGTGCCATTGACCTGCTCTTGAGTCCTGTTCACTGCTGTCCTAGAGTCCGATGTCAAATTTTGAATATCAATGGAATCTAGAGCCCTTCTTACCCTTGCATAAGCTTCTTCCCCTTCCTTCCTTGATGAAATTGCCTGTAATGACTTTTGAAATTATATTCACTCTCACGCGTTAAGGAATACAGCCATTGATAATATTAAAAAAAAAAACAAAATACTAAAAGACCAGCTTAAAAAACAGAGTATGGTCCACCAAAGTGAATACACAAACCAAAGATTATGACATCCGATCCCCATACCTGAACAGCAGCATTTACCAATGTATGTGCTTTCAATCTTGAAACTTCCACAATTTCAGCAACGCTGGATCCTGACTCTTGAGAAATAGATATATCAAAAGGACTAGGGAGGCCGCTGTAGACAGTGGAATTCGTTGGGTGTTTTAGTGAAGGAGGCAAGGTATTTCCAGGGTAAGTATTACGTTGCCTCAGACTATGCAAAGCAGAAGAAACCTGCATATGAAATCAAATATTTTATGACCAATACAAAGTACTGTGGTATACAAAAAAAAAAAAAAAAAAAAAAAAAACTGGTACACCAAAAGTTGGATATAAATACACGGAAGCCACATGCCTGGCCACTGGCTTCCTTTAGCTGTACAAGTACTGTGGCGTAATGCTTCTTATCGCAATCTTTTAAAGAGCATTCTCCACTGTTCTGGTTTTCCATGATGTTATTAATTGTGCTAAGCTCCATCAACAATGCTTTCTAAAATCCAAAAACAAACCCTTTTCGAGCATCACTACTAATGCAATTGAAGGAGTATATTAAACAAGATTATCAAATTGGCCTGATGCGGGAAGTGATTGATTAAAACATAACAAGAGAGTAGATCTAGGTGACAAAGGATAAGGAGTGGCTGATTCCAAGTAAATGCTGGATTTTTTTTGTTTTTTTGTTTTAATTTTTTTTTTCTTGCAGCAGGTTCATCAGTTTATGCAAAACCACCAACAGGCCTAGACCTCCGTAGTCCAGCAGGTGAGTGGTATTAAAGTCAAAAGTACTGATGCCACAAATTTTTACAACTACGAGAGAGGTATTAAACCAACAGTTCCATTAGACTTGCATTACCCATGGGTAGAGGTTTGAGGGCTGATGTGTTGTTAACTAAATGAGAAAAATATAACAAAAGAACAGGTTAACCAACCAAAGTTAAAGGCACAAAAATTTAATAATATTTTTGTACTTAATCAACTCCAGGGATAATAGGATAATAACCTTTTTATCAAGAGCACGATTCAGGTCTGAAAGAGCTCGTATATCAACTTCCCTTACTTGATTCTGTGCCACCACACCAGGTTGACTACCCGCTGTCTGTGAACCAGAAATTTCAACAGATGTCGCTTTTGGTTGAGAAATTAAATGGTTCGTATCCCCCTGTGCAAAATTTAAAGAGATACTTGAGTTTATAATCTCTAGAAATTAGCTTCTAAAATTCTGTTGATGATATCTTATCGGGATCCCCAAGACAGAACCCTTGAGAACAGTACATGGTTCACTTATTTTTAGTGAAGTGAGACACACTAACTATGCAAGAAAGGAATTTTTTTTTTTCAATAAAATTTTCCTGATACATGTATGTATGTGGAATATTTTTTTTTTTACTTTCCCCTAATCCATGAAGGGAACAGGCCATAGGTAGTACTTCTCTAAATTACATATCCATTGGAATATGTGTGTGTGTGTAAACATATCCATTGCATATAGGTAGCACTTCTCTGAATACACAATAAATAGAAAATATCAAAAGAATAGTAATTAATGATTAAAGTCATGCTTTTTTACAATCAATGAACTGTGTTTGTCAGAAAGCCTGTAGTCTGTAGAAAAACCAGGTTTATTAATAAACCTAGTAGAAAAAAACTGAATGTAGTATATCTTGGGTTAGTCTCAGGGAACTCAAGCTACCATGTTTGTTATGATCAAAAGATTGGTAGCGTCTTCAAAATATGAATTCAATGAAAGGCATAACCCATTTCTCAGATTTTTTTAACCTTGGCCACAGAACATCGATATCATCGCACATAATACACAAGATAAAAACGGTAGTCATAAACTGAACAAGTTAAAAACAGGTTTGTGAAATGAAAATAGGGGAAAAAAATAAAGCCAAAATGTGACATGTAGTGGATATTATGAACTGAGCAGAGACTATACACAGAAAGAAAATAAAAATCAACTTTTGCTTAGCATGAGATCTAACCTTTCCATGCTCTAGGGACGTATTAATGGGGCTGGGTTCTTTCTCCAAATGCCCACTTGAAACATCCATCACAGGTCTTTCAAAATTTAAATTCCCACTCAGATGGGGTAATGTGAGAGGGAATTTGTCAAAGGTAACATTCTGTCTCTTAAGTGCTTCCGGCATGTTATCCAATGGATTTGAGGGCATACAATCCACATCCTGCAATGAAATTTGGTCATGTAAATTCTCAAGAAACAGAGATTATCGTGATATTACTGCTAACTATTAGAATCACGGAAGATACTAAAAATCTACTATTTATGTGGACAAGGATCACATCTATCGAAGAGAATGCACAATGCAACAACAAAAAAACAGTGACTAATCAGATAAATAAAAAAAACTTGAAAAGGAAAGGGAGATCAAAGACAGGCTAGAAAAAGCTCACTACCATGACGAATTCAACTCCTATCTCTGGACGATCAAACTGAACCCTGCACTTATCATGATCAACAGTGAGCACACTTCCATCGTGAACTTCTCTTGTTTTGGGATGAAGAGCAATGACACGCTGTCCAACTGATAAAGGTCTTGCTAAATCTGTTGGGAGTCCTTCCCTAACACCACTGCGGAGTTCAGCATATTGTTTTCTCACCTTTTCCCGATATACATTAAGTTTCTCTCTTTCTTCACATAGGAAGTGCTCAGAAAACCTCCGAGGTTTTCCCAGGCAACTGTATTAACAAGATCCATAAAAATAAATATAAAATATTATGTTATATGTTTCTCAGCACCATCTTCTAACTGTGAATAGTAGATAGATCAGGGGGTCAAAAAAGTACCTTCTAATCACACCCCATTCCGCTCGAGTCAGCCTTGGAATGTGTCCAAGTCCAACATGATTTAAGTACTCCTCAAACTCTCTTTTGGCAAACCAAGGGTAATCAATTGCACTATAAAACCACTCAAATGTGCACCATCTACGCACCAAATGTGATGACAAGCAACAAGACATCTTCTCCTGTGTTTAATAAAAGAACGATATATTGGTTCTAAACTTAATATTGCTGAAAACTGTTACATATGAATACAATGACAATGGCATGAATTTACCTTTAGATAAAGAACTCTGTCCTGCACTGTGTTGGAGTAAAGCAGTTGAGTCTTTAATATGTTCTCAGATGACTTGGGCACCGCTGCTCTGGGTAGACACCGTTTGCGTCTACTTCTATGTTTAGTTAGGGAATAAACTTGGATTGCAGTGGGACCTTCTGCAGTCGCTGTTACTATATTACTCACTGATTGCCCAAAATCACTATTCAAAGAGCCATCCGCTGGTCTGGCCGATTTCCATTGTTTTGAAGGAGTGGAGATTTGACCAGTACGTTTCCCTTTAACTGGTTTTTTCTCTTCCTGACCAATCTATATGGCAAGGAATAGAAAGTTAAATATCAATTATTTCCACTGGTTTATAGAGTTCATGTTTTATACTAAACAACCACGCTTTGAAACCAAGTAGAATCACAGTGATTGATGATAAAGGTCATATGCATATTAACAACATACCAACTTTGGACCATCCAAAGTGATAGTATGAAACATAACAGAAGTTAACACCTAAGTTTAAGGACTTTATTACACTCGACCAAGTTACTGAAAAATTATATACTTAGATTATGTCCATATCCTTCTATGTCACTCTATCAAAAAGTTCAAAAATGTTTAATCAGTGCCATATTTTGGGTCCATCTTCCTCCAATAAAATATAGCCACAATACTTCAAAGCAAAGAGTGGAGGTGTGATATCAATTAAAATTATCTAAACCAGATAACCTTTGAGTGCGGGAAGTTCCTTTTTTTTTCTTTCTATTTTTTATTTAATTATTTCTTTTCAAACGCACCTGAGGAGAGAAAATACGGTGGAGGTTGAAATTTCTTTCTTGTGAACAAGGGAATGTGTGGGAAAAGAGGAGGAAGTGGAAGAAGAAAAGAAAAAGACAATTAAAATATTACTACAATGTAATTGCTTACTTTATAACATTTGTTTAAATGTTAAAGAGGGTAAGAGATATTTGGGACAGTCCTTTTCTCTTAATACATAGTGGTGGACTAATCTTCAGAAAAACCATCTCCTATTCATCAACACATAAGATGATGAATCATTGACCATACTGAATGAGATACAATCATATATACTAATAAACATGTCTGGAATATACCTCAGAATTTGAAGGTTCATTTACAGTAGAATCAATAGGTGCTTCGGCATTTGATATCTGCAACTTAAACAAAAAAATTTGTTTATCAAACAGGCCAAACATTGAAGTCAGATTGAATATGAGAGGGAGAGAGGGAGAGGGAATTTGATGCGCAATCAACCTTCAATCCTATGTTTACCTTTGATACCAAGGCTTTCCGCTTCCTTCTCAATGATTTGTTGGTAGAGTGGGGTTGTTCTGATTCAGAGACAGCATTGATATCAAAGGGTGTCGAGTCACTTGCAAGTTTGGACTTTTTGGCATTAGTACCCTCAGTTTGAGAATCTGCAATGGGTTCTCTCAGTTTCCCCCCTGAGAGCTTATTCTTGTTTCTAAATTGGCTGGTGGATGTGGATTCAGGTATATTAGATTTTTCTTCCATTTCAGAAGTTGTTTTTTCATCCTTCAACTGCATTGAGGATCCTACATCCAACAACAACAAGAGTTGTAATCATTGACCACACATGATAGAAATTTACATTAGCATTAAATACTGAGAAAGTAACTGTAACTTACAGGTTCACTAGAGTTTTATGATCAAATTATATAATCCAAGTTTTACATTTTGAATGAATGAATGTTCAATACAGTGAAATTCAACCCCTTGATCCATATCATGAGTGAGAGAGAGAGAGAGAGAGAGAGAGAGATTACATTGCAAATAAACCCATTGTGAATAGAAAAGAACCAGAAAACACCTACCAGATTCCATTGTGGATGCTGGCATCATCAGTGACAATTCAGCCAAAGTTTGCAGCGCATCCAGTTCCGCACTATTTTCTGCATGAAGGGCAATTGCAATATCAATATAGTGAATATACTGTAGATGGCATACAGAGAAATACCAGGTAAGTTGTTTACCCATAGCTACAGAAGCTATAAGGTAGTTCTTGACTTGAAATATAACAGACAGATTAAAGATAAAACAAGTTGCTGCCTTATAGTTGTTCAATTGATGTTTTATCTGAAAAAAGTAAACCAAATATATCCAAAATCCACAACACAAAATTGGACAAACAAACTAATCTTACATTTCAGTTGCATAGATTCAACCATACGGTCTAGTCCACTCAACACACAAAGCTTCTCAATAACAGATTAACATAATCCAATTTCGAAATTTTATCAACATAACTTTGAAGGTAGAAATCAACAACAATCTCCAACCATCACAAAAGCTCAAGATTCTAACCACATAAGTTAATTCATAATATTCATCTCTAGGTTCCACAACGATCCAGCCAAAACAGAAACACAACTGTTGTAGTTTTAATTAGACAAAAACAAGTACTATTTCTTTTTTTCCAGCTCCAGTCTCTGACACAAAGACCTAAGCAGTTAAGTTGAATAATAGTCCTTAAAAACAGAGAAGAAAGAATATCACAGTAAAATTCCTTAACAAGGAAAAACTCCAAAAAAGAAGAAGACGAAGATAACAACAACATCACTCCAATTATTTGAACTTTCAATATTACCAAGAGAAAGAAGAATAAAAGAAAAATCATATGGTAACCTCCTCTGTCCTAGAAAAAGAAAAATGTACGACATGAGCAATATATATAGGTGCATAACCAACATTACCTCCAAAATATAGTTTATCCTTCCTCTGAACTTGTGAGGAAAACTGATCTCCTTTTGCATCTGAAACTTCAATATCAAATTTTCCCTTGGTACTGACATTAAGTCCTTCTTCAGTTCCGCTACATGCTTCACCGCCATCATCAAATTGATGGTTTCCAATAGCCTTCTCTTTCTTTCCAATAACTCTCTTCCCCTTCCGATTAATTTCTACAGTACCTACACCTTCCATGTCCATCAAGGAACTACTGTCTCTGGTATAATCTCCAGTTTCAGCCTCTCTACTTCCTATACTACCTTCCAGACAGTCTTCTTCCATTGAAGCATCACGTAGGGCTTTCCCTGATGGTGGATGCTACAGTACAAAAATATGGTTCATCTTTGCAAGATACGGTAACAAAAGTAGTGAGACAGTAAGCGGAGGCATAGTTATGTACCATTCTTTGCGAGCTCTGAACAGAAGATCTTCTGTGTGGTGTTTGTGAAAGTTGGGGAGAGCCTCCTTGGTGCGAAGCCTCAGTTAATAATGCAGCAACCTCGGCTACATCATAATCATTATCTGCCTCTGATTTCCAAATCTTTCGAAATGGAGAAGCATAACTTTCTCCATCATCTTTCTTAGATGAATACTGAACCGGGAAGCGAGGTGTCCTCTTCCCAACTGCACGAGGCTGGCTACCTAATCAAAATATGAAATCACACGAGCAGAACTCAAACTTCTGATAATAACCACTTTAAGTATAGCACAGGCAGAAAGTAATATCCGGCAAAATCCACTATCGAAAACGCCATTGAAGCAGTTCTGTTAAAGCATAACTGAACATTTCTATGCTACTCCAAATATAATACGACTACGATGGTAAAAGTCACAGCCAAAAAAGAAGCAATCCTTTCCCTAAAGGAACAGAAGTCATTTTGAATAGAAAAGGCATTTCTCTTTATATGGGGATACATCTTTTTTCACTCACTCTATGCTCCTTTTGATTTAAGGACATTGCATTATATCATAAATTCAACTAACATCACTATGTTATAAAAAAAAAAAATCACTGTGAAATCTTCATGTAGAAAATCATACCATCAAGTCTTCTCCGTTTTAAGTATGATAGGCATCCATCTACTGAAGCAATAGAATGAGACTGGAACATATCTTTCGAGACACTATCTTTACCAAGCTTACGTTTCTGGGGTTTTCGGGAATATCTAGCATCATTGCTTTCCCGTTCACTTTCACTGCCTTCCTGTCAATCGATAAACATGATATCGAATTACGAAGAGATCCCTGATGAAGAAATTCATGCAAGCATAGCACTGAACATCTATCAAAATTTTGCTTTGTCAAGCTTCTCTCTGGAGTAGTATCACATTTTAACTCATATTACCTCAAAAACAGTTAAAGCAGACATACAAGCAAATGCAGACACAGAAACACAGATACACACTTGACATTATTTTAATAAATAATCTGAAAAAATTGACTTGATACATGACTCCTTTGCAAAATAACCAAAGAAAACCCACATACAAACAAAAACTAAAATGGGACACAAGTTTAGATACTAGAATACCATCTCCAAGTACATAGCTCAAAACTAATTCCAGACAGAGATTCATACAAGTTCAGGGGATAACATGAAATTGTATTCCAATCTCACCATAACATTATAGTGGTCTGTCATCATTGCTATAAGGCCAACAACAGATGCCGTGCCCTCGGGCAATGACAAGTATGCCTGAAATAAATAAATAAATTAATGATGGCTATAAGTCAGAGAAGACCACCTTTTAGTCAATGTTCAATGGGGTTAAAGTAGCATAATGAACACATACTCGGTTCACATTGTAAAGAGCCTCCACCATCTCAATATTTCTGTTGCGCACTACAGCAGCCACCTAGAAATCCACAGAAATCAATATTCAGAAGACTTACACTACTTTATCTAGAGGCTAAAACAAGCAGATTTATAAACCATGAAATGATAAACCCAACTGAATCACGAGAGCATATAATAGCCTACCTTCTTCCAATTGTGCCCATATTTCCGGTAGGCTTCATAGAACCGCTGGAGCTCACCCTTGCTCCACTGCGGTCCTAGTTGATCGGTAAACTTTCTCTTCTGCACAATGAAATCAGAACAAAACATCAAGCAATTCATATAACACCGATCCACATAGGTTAAAATGAACAACAGACATCTATATAAAACTAAAAAGACTTACCCCTTGCTTAGTTTTGCCAACAGGAGAAGCCTCACTCAAATTCGAATACCGCTTCACTGTTTTAGCTCTTCTGGTTGGTGCCATGGGAACTCTTCACCTATCTGAAACACAATTAAACAGCAAAATTAACCACCTCAATTTCCAGGACTGAAATCAATTTGACTACAACATTAAAGCTAAAACCATAAACCAATCCACATAACAACAACCCAGAACATAAAAAAAACCCACTTTTATCAACCCGAATCAAAGACCCAACAAGATCTACAACCTCAAACACTGATCAATCAACCACAGAGCACACCCATCAAAGCATAAAGCACTTCAAAGCAAAGCCCTATCATTCCACTCTCAAATTCAAAATCTCAAACCGTGAATTTCAAAAACCTCACACAGCGAAATTCAAATTCCTTCTAAAACCCGCTCAATTCCCCCAAAAACCACACCACATTTCGAGATCGATCCCCCAAATTCAAAACCCTACTCTCCGGCTAACCACCTCCGGCCGCCGGAAACCGATTCCCACAGCCGCTTTCACCAAACAAACACAAAGCCTCAACAAAAAATACAACTCAATTCGAACGAACCTATCTCTTCTCAAAACCCTAGAAAAAGGACCAGATCGGAGGTACTTACTCGCCGGTAGGGTTTATGCGAGCCCAAATTGAACCATCAGAGAGAGGGAAATAGTTTTTTTTCTAGAGAGAGAAAACAAAAAGAGGAATTTCTAGAGAGAGAAAGTGGAGGCGGCGAGGAGAGAGAAAGAGAGAGAGAGAGAGAAGAGGATTAAGGCGTTGCCGCGAAACTTGAATATAAAGGGGGAGAGGGCAAGCCAATGGAATTTTCACAGAGCGTGTCGCATTGTAGAAGATGAGGGTCTAGGGAGGGAGACTCACTGGGGGTTTGTATTTTGTGGGGTAGGATCACCGTACACGTGGAGGAAGGGAGGGATAAGAATGGTGGAGGTTTTGTAGAGATGTTTGGTAGCGTGGGTGTGAGAGCAGGGGATTGGATTTGAAAATACTCTCTCTGTGTAGGGTTATTTTATTAGTGCCCTCGTGTGGTTTTTGAAATATACTGGTGAATTTACGTGGATCTCCTTTTTGGTTTGGACGAGTCGGTAGGTTCCAATTTGGGCCGGCCCAAACTTGGGATCTTATCACGAATTTTCACTCCCTACCTCAATTTTAAGCACAGGCCCAACAAAATAAAAAAGAGTTTTTACTAATAAATACAATTTTCAACTCATAATTACTAACAGTAAGATTAATTTTTTTTTTTAAATTACCACTAACAAGTTTCCATAATCTGTTAATCTATAAATTTTCAGACCATAATTTGTTAATATATAAATTATAAAATTATCTTTTTTACGATACTACTGCCTGTCAGTAGCATTGAGTATTTCTGAGAGTCAATAGTATTACGCATCTATGAAGATCACTAGTATTCTACCAACTATTGTAAACTATTTAAATGCTAATCATACTGAGGGTCAGTGGTAAATCGCGTAATGCTAATGACCCTCAATAATGTTATATAAAAAAAAAATGATAATTTCATAATTACAATTTAACAAATTCTGTTAGTTAAATGGATAAAAATTTATTAGTAGTAATTTAAAAAAACATACTTAATATTGATAATTACGAGTTCAAAAATGTAATTATTGGAAATTTTTTTAAAAAAGAATTCTTCATGCTAATCGGTAAAGTTTTCAAACTCCGTAAACCGGACTCACAAAACTGTAAAATTGTGATCAGTGAAATTGTGCTGCAAATTCCGTCCAATGGCTGACGAAAATCATCTAAACGATCATGCTCCGGAAATTTGAAATAAGATAACAAGTTTATGTACAAACATTTCTGAAGAACTTATATTGATTCTATCTATAAACGAGACATAATGCTATTGTGTGAGCAAGCTAATGTCTATGCTCGCTAAAGCAAAACTACTAAATGCCAACCTTGGTGAGATCCAGCCAGCAATGGAACTGAAATTTGATTCAAATGAGCATCCCTTCTGCTACATGATGAGTACATGAAGAATTCGAATCGGTAAAGGGAAATCTGCTCCCATGTGTGCTGCCAGTCTAAGGGTGAACTGAGCATACATCCTGATCCTCTTTGGACCTCATGTTCTCAGTAACTTGCTACCATCACAACAGGAACAAATTATCCAGTCCACCAAATGGCGATTCATATCAAGGAATCTACCTTTCAATAACACGTCGACTATTGCTAAAAGTACCAAAGTCCCTGTCCTTGTCCCTATCATTACTAAATCTTTCCCGCTGCTGCTTTCCAAATCCTTCTCTTTTAGGTCCCTTAGAATCGTGTTTATCAAAACCACGGTTACTCATTCTCTTCCCATCAAAGTTGTTTTCCCGAAAGCCTTTGTTATTACCACGAGAACCTGGTTTCGATCTATCAAAACTGTCGCCAAAAGAGTTTCTCCTATTACCATTTCCAAATCCTTCTCTTTTAGGCCCCCTAAAATTCTGCCTATCCGCACCTCTGTCACTCATTCTCTGCCCATCAAAATCATTCCCTCGAAATCCTCTGTTATCACGAGACCCTCGGGTTGATCTGCCAAAGTCATCATCGCTCAAAGAGTTCTTCCTGCCACTCCTCATTCCGCTGGATTGAAATTCTGCACCTTTGAAACTGTTTGGTTTATTTCTTCTGTGACTATTTTTATGAGAATGAAAATCATCACTGTCTGATTCTGAACCAGACATTGAATCATCTTCACAATCAAAAGTTCTTCTCCTCTGAAAGTCTTTTCTCCCAGAACCCAATTTGTTTGGTTTACCTTGTCTGGACCTAATATTTTGTTCTAGATCATCATCCACATCAGAGTAGAGCCCAGCTTCATCATCAGAAACAAAGCTTACTCTCTTTGATGGACCAGTTGAGTTTCTACCTCTACCTCTTGATCTGGAATCAGTAACACGACTTGATCTCCGGTTGGGAAGAACAGAAAGGTCTTCGTCAGAGTTTATATCAAGTTCATCATCATCTGAGACAGAGAATGATGCCCGTCGATGCATAGGCTTAGATGGCTTATTGTAAGATGGAGAGTGTGTTTTGCAAACATGTAAAATATTGTCTTGACCTTCACTGTCTTCTGATTCAGACCCCTCCAATTCAGAAAAGTCAATTGAAGAAGTCTTCTGTGCTGAATCTTTAGTACGAGTGTCCAACTCGTAATTGTCTATATCATCATCAAAATCATCAAAATCATCAAACCCTCTGCCTGGTTTAATAGTGTCAGCATCAGAATATTCTTCATTGTCAACCCTTGACCCTCTCCTACTTTTATTGGAACTGAATTCAGGACGTCGAAAATTTCCCCCTTGACCCGGGCTGTCAAGAGAGCCTTCCTTCATTACTGGATCTGCATACTCAAACGCAGCAACATCGGCCCCATCTGACTCATTGTCATCAAAATCAAAATTCCAGGCATTAGAGGCCTCAGGCCGAATTGCAGTCTTATCCATCCTAGTCCTAGGACCACGTTGATTTTCTTGCATGTTGTTCTCAATATATTCATCAGGTGGGCGCTTGCAATCACAATGAAAACATGCCATATTTCTCCTGTAATTTAAAAAGTTGCACCTGCCATAAAACAAAAATGCATAAGAAAACACAAGCATTTTGTGAACCAAAATGAGCTAAACTACTAGAACTTCAATGGTTAGTACTAGAATAATATCTTACTCTGGGCATTCCCATTCTCCTGGAAGTAGCTGTCTCTTTGGACGCTTGGCATCACACTGCAGGCACAGGCTGTTCTTGGCAAAATTCATGAAGTCACACCTGATAACAATTCAGCATCCTTAGCAAATTGTAGACATCAAAACTTCCCAAAATACAAAATTGAATGACGAGCATAATGAGCTCATTAAATTCGAATATGCCTCTTAATAACACATAAAACGGTTATGCCATTGAAACCAAAACATAACTATTCTCAAAGCAAGAAGGTAAATTTGTGGTGGAGGAGGTAGTGTAGCAGAGCAGATTTTACATGATATTAAACCCAAGGCTACAATCAATCAATCAATCATAGCTATTTGTCACTTTAATCTGAGTTGTAGATACCTATAAGAATACTGAGTTGCAGATACTTATTTACTGCATTATGTGTAGAATAGTTGAAGTTTCACATGGCAGCTAGGAAAGGAGCACATAAAACTTAAATGCACCACCAACTACATTACCAAACATGGTACTAATGAACCGAAAGAAGAAAAAGGAAGACAGTTAGAAGAAGCATACTTAGAGCATAGCCAGTCCCCTTTTTTCATCTCAATGTCATCGCGTCCAACTCGTTTTCTTGGAGGGGGAGGAGGCTGCTTCACTTTTGGTGGTGGCTTTTTGATCACCGGAGGAGGTAGACTAGGATCTATTGGAACTGAACTCAGCTTGACAACCTGATGGAGCAACTTACGGACTACATTTTTAACAGATTTCTGTTTCAGAAGTGACCTGTTCTGTACTGATCCATTTATAGGATCAAAACCATAAGTCAATAAAACACGCATTATATCAATGGTCCTCGCCTCATCCTCTTTGTTGGTAATCAGATATGCTCTTTCACATGAATTCCTTAAACTGCAGGAACTACAAACCTAGCATAAAAAGAACTTCTATTACTTGAAATGCTGAGCCAAGCAACCATATGACAGAACTACGAGGGAAAGAAATGCAAGGCAACAAGAAACAAGATGTTGGTATTCACTTCTTATATGCAATCTATATGACCAAGCAGTACATGAATTAGTCTGAGAAGCACTCACATCTCCTTCGTCAAGGTGGGTGTGCTTCCTCAACAGCTTTGAAGAGAAAACCACCTTCTTGTCCGTACTCGGGCATCCAAATCCCACCAAAACTTGAATATCCTGTCTCGACAATGACCTGAAATTAATTATACGACTCAGAATTCACCAACTACAAGAACACCAAACACAACCAATGCAACCTAGCACAAGCATTTGCAACAACTATACATTTCACAATCATACTAACATTACACAAATCGATATTTTCAGTAATCGAAAACAAGTTCAAGCATTCACATTGCATGAGATACAACAGTAAAACATTTCTACAAAGCTACAACATTTCCATTTCCAATTACAGACCTGAATATATCAAACCGGTCCTTGCCGAAATTAAGACAAGCAGCATGAACAGTCTTGAAGTCCCTGAAATCCAAACCCTCACAATCGTCGCCAGCCGGAGACACTTGAGAGGCATCAAAGCCCATAACTTGGACCATTCTGTCCTCGTCTTTTCTCCTATGGTCAAAGTAGTTCTGCTGCACCAGCCTCTCCACCAGTTCAATCCACTCCGGCCACGGATGCACCACCTCCACCTCCGCTGCCGACTTGGACTTGGACATCTCCGGTCCCACACCGCCGTCGCCGGTGGCGGGGGATGATGATACAGTGACGTCAGCATCGGCTTTTTGGAACCCTAATTGAGGGGTTTGGGGGTGTTTGGATTCGCGCCAAGCTCGGATCTTTTGGAGGGTTTGGTCCTTGTCGGAGCGGTCTTTCTCGATGGCGTCGATTTGGTCAAAGACGAAGCTGAGGCGGGCGGAGAGAGAGGAGGGCTTTGGGTCGGTGGAGGAGGTGGACAAGGGTTTAAGGAAGGACAAGGGTTTTGGGTTTAGGGAATAACGAGTAAGGCGTTTGAGGAGTAGAGAGTATGGAGGTTGTGCCATTTTTACACACAGGAGTCTGAGTGACTTAAACTCTTAAACCCTCCATGCTTGTTGATGGGGTGGGTGTTAAACCCTTGCATAGGTGGACTACCTCTGTTTAATAGTGTCACACTTTCTTTAGCATTTCCCAAAACATAAAACAAACCCAAGGTTGGTATAGTTCATCTTCTACTTTTAAATACGATACGTGATTATTATCGATACGTGATTATTATCTCACAAATCACAATAGAACAGAAAGTGTTATGTTTAGAGTGAAACAACTGGATGAAATGAAGTTCACAATTGCTTATTAGATTTGAAAAACATATACTTCTATTAAAACAAGGAATACAAAAGTATCAAAGAACAAGCTCCAGAGACTGATACATGGTTCATATACTTATCATTAACAAGTAACAGAAGTAAACAAGAGTTATATTCGTGGTTAACAAATGAATACCATCTATCTAATAATATACTAAGAACTGGTAGTTGCCGGAGTCATGCAGTGGAGCAATCCTTGGATGGCCACTTTTATACCTGCTGACTATATTGGGTTGCTTAGATTTCTTCCTTTTCTTGATTTTCTTCTTTAACAGGTTCTCTTCCTTACATTTCACACAATCCTTCTTAGGAATGTTGTAGACTGTATGTTGCTTTAGTACGATTCTAGTAGGATACTTCATTTGCCCCTCACCATGAAACTCACACAACTCGCTACTATTGCTATCGTCTTCATCTTCTTCTGAATCGCTATAAGCTGCTACTTCGTCGACCAGCCTAGATGGAAGGAAGTCATCGTAGAAGCCATCACCATCAGCCAATTGAACCTCCGTCTCTTCCAATTGAACATTCTTCTTCGGCACCATGTTGTGAGGAAGAGAATTGTTCAACATGGCTTTGTGTGTGTTCGACACCATGTTGTGAGGAAGGTACTTGTTTAACATGGCTGTGTGTTCGTAATTGAGGTTGCAGTATTGTGTTGGGGCAAGTAAGAGCGTTAAATGTGATTATGAGATAGGGAATTTACCTACCTACTCGTGTTTATATAGAGGGGTTCTCAATTTCCTTTCCCGCATAGGATACTGACAACTACTTCACAAAGATATTACTCATTAGCAATACTAATTAAAGAAATAATTAATTAGTATCCTACTCCCTGGCGGAAAAGGAAAGAGGAAACTATACTCTTCTTTGTTCACGATGTGGGAGCTAGGCATAAACGTTTACAAATCGCAAAACGCTTCGCTACCACCTACATGTTATTAACTTTTAAACAATTGTAAATTTGTGTCCACCAGAATTACTAATCTAAGCATGAGGATTGATCGCTAGTCACAGTGATTTCAACTCGTATTTTCACATCTCGCTAGAGTAAAAAGTAAACAGGGTAATAATGTTAATCAAAGTGATTAAAAGTAACGAAACATCGCAAGTAAATATTTGACATAGTTTTTGGGGCAGGGGCTGCGCGAACGCAAGCCCCCACAGCAAGAAATTACGACGTTGGCTCTCCTACTATGAGGAGACCATAGGCGAGCACCCCTCCTAAGTGCAATGGAGGTCACAAACCTAGGCCATGAACCTTCTTGATCGTCCATAGACCCCGTCCAGGTAAGTACTTAATCAAGTGCCTCCCTGCAGTTTTTATACTTCTCTTTGAACATTTCAGTCGCTTGAAACCGATGTGGGACTCGAGCAACAACGAAACAAAAGCTTTTACGTCGCTCAGTTTTAAACAGCATCTGTAAGCCACTGAAAAAGGAAATCCTGAATACGATGAGCTCAGTCCAACCCAGGATTCTTGCAAATGATTATGCTCAGCAGTAGAACCTTGCCATTTCAAATCATAGAATTTCTGTCTATGCATTCTACTGACAGTTAGAATTAGAATATGCAAGCTCCTTAAGATGACTGCATAATTGGATAGACTAAAGCAAGATTGAAAAACTTGCATAATATGACTTGTGTTGTAGTTGTAGAAAGAGCCACGAAAATTTAGCTACAGAAAAATCACTGATATAGGGAACCTTCTCTACAAATTTGTTAGCTGCATTTTGGCAGCATTAATTATATATACACAGTAGCTCAGGAACATATCTACTACGTTCAATTGAAGAACAGATTGGATTTACAAGATGAGCTAGGGAAGTGGAAGAACGTAATTATGTACACTAGCTGAGCTACTTTATACTATATACAACTATACCTTTGGAAAACTTCATAAGGGTAGTCTACGGATTTCAGGATTAAAGTCTTATTTGTTGTCTTCAAAACCACTCGAACATACATTGAGGGTAGAAACCAGTTTCTGCAGCAACGGAAGCAGTTCCCCGCAGTTCTTTCTGAACTTTGCGTCTCTCATAAAACACTGAGCATGCAAGAGAAGTGCATTTGATAACATTTCCTTCAAGTGAGTCCCCAACTCCACAGTGTCGACAGATCTGCATAACGATTTGTAAAACTGTAGTCATAACAGAGCAGAGAGACTCTGAAAGGAATCAAGATATATTAATATTAATGACATCATTAGAGGATAAATCAATCAGAGTGCTTACAGCAGCAAGGTGTTTCATCTCTCTCTCCAGCTTTGAAGTTCTTCCAATTATTGCTGCTGCAGCAGCAGCTTTGTTTCCAGCACATTGATTACATAGATGGGCTGATCCCTGGACCAACTCACCGCACAATATGCAATGCCTTGAAAGATAGTAATAGTCAATTCTAGTTCGGTGCGGATTTGATGCACAAGAGGGGCGTTTCCCAAAGGCTTCCCTTACTTGGCGGGGCATATCTGAAAACCACTGCTGCAGGTCAGCTCCAACAAGCCCAAACACTCGCTGCAAAGCTGGGATTATTTGTTTGTGAATATAATAAAGGTCATTTAGTCTATAGGGTGAATCAGTGGCTAGGAGGTTCAAGGGATCCACAACCACATCAGCAAGACGGGCGCCAGGCTCCCCATGTATTACAACGTAAGGTACTCTCTCTGCATAACGTGGTTCTGCCCTAGGGTCAATTCTCATAGCTTTTGTAGCAACAATTGCAGCTGGTGGAAGTGATGAACCACTAGCAAAGTAAGTTCCCAGACGAACCTCTTTCGCAAATACAAAATCCTGAAGAGACACCCTTCCAGAAAGAATTCGCTTCCACTGGCGTTGTAAGTACGACTTGACCTGTGCATGGGAACATAGGTGAAACAACAAAACAAGAAAATGAAGCATTTACAATTTACCATTAAAAAGAGCCTTGATGAAATTTTATGAAATGCAGGAGATAGACATGAAATTAAAGATTTGGGATCCTAATGGATTAACTCATAAGCATTGGATTAGTGATCATACATTTTTCACTTGATGGAAATTATTCGTTTCCTTGTTCTTTTTTATTGCATCCTCCTAAATGGGTAAAATAAAGTGAAAGTTCGATTTTTATAAAATCAAATCAACCAATCACATGGACTTGTACCTTAGGCATGTCTTGATGTACAAAAAAAAGTCTAAGAGACTGCTCCATTGTCTTGGCAACCGCCGCACACGTATCCCTACGAACTGTTTCAATGCCCTTAGCATCAAAAATAGGTTCACTCTGTCCAGGGCTTTCATAACTGTAACCAACATATCGCTTCTTGGTAAGAAGGAAACAAGGCTGATAAACTTTTTCCATCTTCAAAGCAACTGGAGTCGGACTCATAGAACTGATTTCAGATGCAATCTCCTGTCCAATCTGAAAAGACTTTTCCCTAGTGCGACCTTTTAAAAGAACAAACATGCTGCAAGGCATAACAAATATATTTATCATCAAAAACATGCAAGAGCAAGAGAAATAATTGGTTTACAGAAATATCACCCAAATAGAGCACACCAATACAAATTGAGTCCAACGACTAAACTGTAATATGCCCTTCTTGCATATATACACAAAAAGTGAAAAACAAGAATATTCCTGACTGGCCCTAGATTTACGTCCCAATTTTTAAAATTTACAGAATACCTGTCTGTATCGCCATAAATAACTTTAGCCTTCCACTTGTCATGTGCATTTACATATGAAATAGCCTTTTCAAGTGTGCTACGGCCACACTGAACTATACTGTCTGCAATCTCTGCACAAGGCATGCGGCCACTAAATCCAGCAGCTGTATAACCATATGTCACGAAGCATAACAAAAGACACTACTGCAAATTTCAAGGGTAAAAGAACTCAAAAAGTTTTAAAATTCCATATAAACAATTTCAGTGGATTGGATCTCAAAACTTAGTAAATTACCCTCTTGTGAGTATGAAGAATTCAGAAATGCCCCATCCTGCCAGTCTGCAATGGGGGGTTTCCTAGAGAAGGTCATGCCAATTAAGTCCTTATCATCAGACCAGATGACAGAGGGCAACAAGTTACTAGGCTCAGATGAAAAGGAATCCCTCCTGAGTTTCCGGCTAGCACACCTCTCATCGTCTAAAGCAGTTGTGTCAGATGTGACATTTGTGGCACCAGAAATCTCAAAACGTATTGCAAATACTCCTCTCCTGGAGGATGAGGCATCAGTGCCACTTCCAGTGTGACCATCTCCACCAGAAACTTCAGGGTCAGCAGCAGAACTATGGAAATTCTCATCAACAAAAAGGTTTTCCTCAGCACCTGACTTGGAAATCTGAGCATTAGATTTTCTGAAACTATCACAACGGCCAAGGGAAACTTCAGATTTGAGCTTGTCAGGCTTTAATTGCCATAACCCTGTATTCACAGGAGAAGCTTCTGAAGAGCCTGTCATTAAGATGTTCCCAAATTTAGCAATTGCTCCACTGCCATCTTCCGTGTAGAAATTTCCATCTAATGTACTTGCATTCAAAGAGTTGACATTGCCAGACAAAAGTGGAAGTTTACCATACAAAGGACAGCCAGAATTGGTTGTTTTAACATCATAAGAAGCCTCATTATTTACTGAGCCTTGGTGAGCTGATGATAGCCTGTCAGCTAAAGACTCACGAGACTTCCCATTAAACTCATCAAAATGCAACATTTGATGAAGTGTGTCTTCTTTTTCAGGTGGCCCAGTTCGATAAGATCGCTTTCTTCTCATCAAGTCCCGCACGGATCTTTCCACCGAAGCTTGATCAGTGCCTGCATGTTTTCTCACTTCACTTTCAGAGGAGGAACTTGTACCAACAGAATCCTTAGTTTCCTTGTACAAACTAGCGGATTCCCTCTCAGTCTTCACCTTTTGGGCCACAGACAGAGGTAAAGAGCCCCATAATAACTTTTTCCTTTTGCGTTTATGATTGGAGCTTAAGCCATCTTTTATAACCTGGTGTTCGGGAGTCCTAAACTCATTCTTCTTCTCTACTTCAGAAACTGTTTTGATTGATTCAGCACAAGGAGGTGGAGTTGAGAGAACATCATCCCCAACACCATCCACCTGGGGAATCATACATGCAGGTTCACTTTCTGAAGAAAAGTTCTGATCAGTTGGATAAGGAGCTTTTTCCTTTGATCCCTCAAGGTCGCCAACTGAATCAAGGATGTCCTGACATTCCTTTTGGGATTCATTCTCATAATCCATATTAGCTTTCTCCAGAACTTTGTCAATACTTGTTGCAGGCAACAAAGGACTCAGTATCGTCTCCCGAACAAGTTCATCATCGGAGTTCAAGTCATCAGCTGCCTGAGAAGTGGCAAGCCATTTAAGCAGTGCTAGTGCATCATTATCATCAGCCTGAAAATGTATTGCTTATCAATACAGAAGACAATAATAACCAACTTCTTAATTATTGATAGTAGGCATCAAAGCTCCAGTTAGTTATCCATGACTCCACCACAGTAGAAACTGTTATTGGTTTAAGAGTCAATTAAGACTACATATAGCAGTAACTTCAATAAGGAGCAATAGCACTAATCAGCCAGTGCTAGTAATATACCTTCATACTTGATGGCTGAATCACTTGAGATGCTGCCAGTTCTTTATTCAGTTTTGGATCCGTCCCTTCAGTAGAACCTTGAGTGAATAGAGATCCCATCATCTCTCCATAAATAAGATTATCAGTTCGAAGTCCAGCAAAATTTCCTCCATCCTTTGGAGAGGTTGTTTGGTGAGTAGAGTTTAGATCTTTCTTCAATTGAGTATTAGGCAAAGATTTTTCTGAATCAAAATGCAATTTGACAAGTTTCTCATTAAATTCTGGACCAAGTGATAGAGTTTTCAAAATATCTTCTGGAAGTGGTTTAGCAGGATTAGAAGATATTGCTGCCTCATGAATCCCATTCCTTTCAAACTCCTACAAACCAACAGATAGCCAAAAGAATTATAGCACATCTAAGATTACATTGAAAGATAGCAAATGAATGAAATGAAAACAAACCTCCCAAATTGGTATAAGCGACTGAACCATTTTCACATCAGAACGAGTTTGCGAGGGGGATGTATACATTTTGAACTGCTGATTGAGTATATCTGCGAAACCATAAATCAGATCTTATCATAAAAAATAAAATTAAAATAAAAAATAAAAAAATTTACAAACTAAGAAGACACCATTTGAGCATTTAACAAACCATCTATGGAAGCATCCCCCTCGAGTTCACAAATACTTTGTCGTTTAGTGGATTTAGCATCTGTATTCGATGAAGCCTCAACATCACCAGGAGAAAGCCATGTCCAGTTCGCTGGAATTGTGGAGGATATCCAAACTGGTGAATCCAAAAGCAGATGATCACTTATATCTGCCTAAAGCAAAGTTCCCAAAACATCATTCAACTAACGAGTAACGACACATAATCCTCATACAAATATTTTAGGAAGAGCATCAACACTGCTAATGCCTATCCATAATCATTTTTGAAAGGGAAGAAACAAACTTGACCTGGACATCTGTAGACATGCCACTTAAATTATCTATGACCTGATTAGGAGGTCCATTGTAAAAAGATCTCCTTGGGGTAAAAACATCTGGCATTGGATGACGGAACTGCAGTTTTGATAGATGTAGATGGCCCATCCCACATAAATTGTAGTCGATCTACCAAAAAGAGAAGCTTGGGTCGGGACAGAAAAAGTTGACATGAAATATGCAATGATATTCCAATAGCTAAAATCTCATACCATAAATTGGAGAATGAAGGGAATATGTGATTGATGGGGCCGTAAGCATTTATCAAGAACTGCACCTCCCTGAGAAGCAAGTAATGGTATTCATGCATTGAATCGGTTATGTATTTGTAAAAGCTAAACCAAGTCCACAAAAATAGAAATTCACAATTTCATATGCATATATCCATATATGGTAACTAAATTTCAAATTCATAATAAGGAGGGAAAAAGTGGAAACATAAACAAGAACTGGTGAGAACTTTATGCGAGGGATATGATCATGATGATGTCATTCATCAAAAATTTCTATTCTGGGTTTTCAAAAAGATTTTCCAAGCTTGATTGGTAAGAGTTTTAAATACCAGGTCAAAAAAATAACCTACAACCCTAATAAAAGTAACAAATGAAAAAAAAAAAAATTCAGAAGCACGTAGTCAATTGTATGAACGTACGACCTCATCTTATTCAACGAGATGCTTCCAGAAAAGTAGAGTACCAAATAAAATCTCAAGTGGTATACTACTTTACAGCCAAAAGATAAAGGGCCACAACTTGCAAGTAGAGGTATAATATAGTTCAAACCCAATATCAACTAAAGTGATGTCAAACAGTAACGCAAGTAAGATGTTCAAAAACAGTACCAGAAGAAGATTGGCCGCGCGAGTCACATCATGTGGATAGTAGCTTAGTCTCTTGTCAAGGTGTCACATAAAAGACCCCCAGACCGGTAAGAAAATAAATCAAGAATAACTGAAGGATACAGGTATATCTTCACAAACACCTCCTCTGATGAATGGTAACCGTAGAGCTTCCTTGCCTGGACAAGGCTGCAACCATGTACATGTTGTCGCTTTAAACCAGCATTGCTTTTGAGCTGCAAGTATTTAAACAAAGAGATCCATTAATTCATTTTTTCAGTACCAGCCATGTCAAGCAGAACACCACCAACAAATATACAAAATGTATTACAAAGAGCACCCTATCTACTGTAGTGAGCCATACGTCCCATACCTTTAAAGCTCTCTCTAAAGCAAGAGATATATTGTATGTGTACGAATCACCTGCACATTAAGAAAACAAGAAAGTACAATTACAGCGAAAATCAAGGAGCTTCAACTTCAATATAAAGAGGAACTATCAGGAATGTCGATCAGGAAAATCCTGGGTACACAGAATAACTCAACAACATCATAACAGAATTTGCAAAAGCACCTCAAGCCTAATCATTAATACAACACTTGCATTATCAACCTAGTAAAGCTGTAACCGGAGTCTACTCAATCTATTGCTTTTCAATATCACCATAGTTCTAGACATATTTATTACCTTTCTGATCTGGTTGAATTGGTATATCGCCGCACGGCACATATAAGTAAGGTAATGCCTACAAAAACAAACAGTAAACAATTAGCCCAAAAAACTTGATAAAAACACACCATAAGTGCATCTGTAGCATCGCAACTTACTCTGTGAATGTGCAAACAGGTTTTCTGACCGGCCGGCGTAGAGCCGTAAATTCTTATCACAGGTACCTCATTCACCTTCCCACCTTCATCAATTTTTCAACAACAAATAAATTAAAAAAAAAAATCATAATTAAACAAAATCTTCACTCCCTCACACTCAAACTTCTCACTTGTCAAAATCAACTATCAAATTCCATAATTTCAAGACTAAAAACAATTGGAAATCCAAGTCATACTAACTATAATTAAAAATCTAAGCGAATTGATTGGATACGGCGTTCGAACCGTGGAAGCTACTGTAGGAGATATCGAGGCCGGGGATGGGTGGCGTCATGTAGAAGTCGACGGAGACGATTCGGAGGCTGAAGCCGTCGGACGGCGCCATCGGTCTTGTGCGAAATGACGGAAATGGACCTCGAGAGAGAATTGGAGACTTTGGAGGGGCGGTTATGGAAGGTTTTAGAATTATTTGGAGGGAGGGTTTCATTTCGCGGATACGAAGACGGCGGTTACCCGACCCGGTTTATTTTTGAATGAGTTGGGAAGTAATTGGGTCGACCCAACAATTTAAATTATTGGGCCTAACAAAATAAGCCTGTGGAAAACGATTGCGAAAAGTACAGGCAACTTGTTTAACTTTATTTTCCGATACATGGAGTGGAGTGGTTTCCAAACTGAAGAGGAAGAAGAGAGCTGACTCACCTTTCTCCGATGATATGGGGCGGTGGGCCGGTGGCTCTGTAGGACTAAGACTCTGTGTTTTGCTCCGTGGGAACTTTGAACTTCGAAATGCCACAAATATCGTTCTGTTTTACAATAAGATAATATATGAAATAATTTTAAAACAATTTTATTGTGTCTTTATGAAGAAACGCACATAATCGTCGTAACTAATCAGGGGTCTCGAACAATATAATGATATTATGTTGTGGATGTGTAATCTCTTGGCAAATGAATTATGTACACTAGCTAACAAGTTTTGTGCATATGAATCATACACTAGCTACTTAGTATCAGGGGAATTAGCCAGCACGTTACTATACACTAAGGCGAATGAATTATTAAACTTCATTCATACGCATTAGGTGTGTTCACTACGTAAATATATGATGCCCTTGATGGAGGAAGGAACTTTTGAAATTCAAAACCAGCCAAGAAGAAGAAGATAACTGCAGGATTTTGATCAGAATAAACCACGCGGGCAAGTCAACAACTGCCGAAAAATGTCATCATGACTTTGACCATGGAACATAATGGTTTTTTTAGCTAATACTTCTGAATCTAGGGTTCTTTTGTCTAGTTGCTCTTTAGGGTTTCGTGTGTTACTTTCCTCTATATATACACGTCTTTCTCCTTTCCTTCCCACCTCCATCTTGCGATCTCGGTTCTGTCTTACTCTGGGTTGGAAAATTAGGAAGAGCAGAGACCGTGAAGTTGAGGAGAGGAGAAATGCAAGACGAAGATGAGCCACCCATGCCCTATTTTTATTTTTATTTTTGGTTCTTTTACACATTTGGAATGAGAGGTATTGGCAAGATGTAGTGAGAATTTTTTTGTCACCAAACGGCTGTCTGCAGAGTAATGTTTGTTTTGAACAAATTGTTAGGGAAAGGAACGCCTTTGTGAGAGCAGAACTGTAGTGCTGTTTTGCTTCGTTATGGACTCTTGCTGTGAGTTTTACTCCAGCATCTCTTTTCTCAGCTTTCTGTCCTTCCCTCGTCACCACCACGACCCTCAATGCCAACACATTTTCATCTCTGTCATCATCTTCTGATTCTGGTTCTGGTTCTGGTTGTAGCTTGTGAAACAGTTTCTAAAACATATTTCTAGTTACTAGTCACTACTACTTGACAAAAAAAGGTGACGAATTACCAGTACTCAACCGCCTGGAGTCCAGACTACCCAAACGAGGGCGGCCGGCTCTAAACTTTGGTCGTTGGAACTTGGAACAAGAGGTGCAGGAAATTGTTGGATATTATAATCATTTTATTTTTTTTGAACTTGGAATGGTTTCTGTTGTGAGTGCTGTTATGCATAAATGTAGACTTGTGAGGACTGTTATGCATGAATGCAGACTTGTAGAGTTCAAAAGTGTATAGATTTTGTTTGATGTTTTATGAAGCTCAGTTGTTTTTATTCAATTGTGTTTCCAGGAAATAACCAATAGGGAAAAAGACCATTTGCACAAAATGGGTTTAAAAAATGCCCATTTCAATGTTTATATCCCAACCCAATGAATCTTAGGAAAATGTCTAAACTACCCAATTTAACACATTTACCCTAACCCGTTTACCCTAACCAATTCACCCCGATAACACACAAATCACAGCAGCAGCTTTCTCTCCCGTTTCTCCCTCGTTCTCCCACTCTTCCCGTTTCTCCCTCGTTCTCTCCCTCTCTCCCCCGTTTCTCCCTCGTTCGCTCTCTCTCTCCCCGCTGTATCTCTAACCCCTCAAAACCCTAAACTCTTCCCCCGTTTCTCCCTCGTTTCTCCCTCACTCTTCCCCCGTTTCTCCCTCGTTTCTCCCTCTAAACCCCTCTACTCATCTCGCTCGGCCAATCGCCGTAACTGATTATGGCGCCGCGAAAAAGGTAAAATGCGCCTTCATGGTGTTAATCTGTATTTGTTATAGTGGTTGCTTGATGATTCCAGGAATTACTGAATATATTGGGTTTACGGTTTGAACGATTATTGCGGGTCAATAATCTCGATTGTTGGGTGTTATTGAATGCGCCTTCATTGTGTTATTGATTAGAGGGATCCCTTGATTAGATTGGGTTTAGTGTTGGTTGATCATTCCAGGGTTTACTGATTAGATTGGGTTTACGGTTTGAGTGATTATTGGGGGTCACTAATCTCCATTGTTGGGGATCAATAACCTCGATTATTGGGGGTCAGTAATTCTTATTTGCTTACATAATTGTGTCTGTATCATATTTGCAGAAAGGCAGTAGATCAGCCAGATGAAGATGATTTTGAAGATGATAGAGCTGATCGTCATGACGATGGCGGAGATGAAGCTGAGGATGATGACAGAAGTGATAGTGGTGAAAATAAGGAAAGTGATAGTGAGAAATCTGATGGTGATCAGGATGAGAGGTCTGCTAGTGATGATGATGAGGAGGACGATCATGAAACCACAAGGCAGTTCACCATTAAACATAGAACGCGAAGTGCAAAAAAAAAGAAGGGAGACAATAATGAAGCAGGAGGTAAAGGTGGAGCAACAACCAAGGGGACAAAGAAGAATAACTCAAGTAAGAAGAAGAAGAATGAAGAAGGAGGTAAACGTGGAGCAGAAGCAAAGAAGAAAAAGGTAAAAAAACAGTAACTTTGTATCTCAAAATGCCTTTTGTTGGTTGATTTTTGGGTGCCGGTAATTGGTTACTGAGCCCCAATAATCGATTATTGGGGGTCAGTAACCAATTAATGAGCCCCAAGTAATCGATTATTGGGGGTCAGTAATCGATTATTGACCCCCAATAATCGATTACTGGGGGTCAATAATCGATTACTGACCCCCAGTAATCGATTATTGGGGGTCAATAATCGATTACTGACCCCCAATAATCGATTACTGGGGCTCAGTAATTGGTTATTGGGAGTCAGTAATTGGTTATTGGGGGTCAGTAATCGATTACTGACCCCCAATAATCGATTACTGGGGGTCAGTAAACATGAAAATGAATGCTAATCCTTCTTTTTTTGTTCCTTTACAGAAGCCAGAAGCATTGAAGGAGCAGAGAGCACATCAGTTGCCAAGGGTGCAATGCAAGCCCCAAAAATGTGCCATGCACCAATTTTTTGTGTTGATCAGAGATTTAAAGGAAGAAGTACCAGAAGAATCTTGGTTACTGCTGCAACAGACATGTTTCTGGGATATGATTGCAGCCTTCAAAGATGGTAAGATTGAAGACTATCAAGTCCGGAAAAAAGAATCTGATTTGGAGATCATATTGAAGCACTTCGACAAGAAAAAGAAGGTCTTCAAATTCGGACAACAAGAGAAGCCAATCAAAGTTGAGGAAGTGCATCAGCTATTTCATATAACCAAGGAGGGGTTGGATTTCGAAGCTGTGGGCAATGCCAAGAATAAAGCATCTGCAATATTCACGCGAGAGAAACCCAACGACACCATTAAACGAAACCAGATAGAGTCGGCGCTGAGGGATGAGCTCCAGAAAAAGAAGATGGATCCGAAGAAGATTGCATCGATGATAATCATGTACTTGTTTGCGGTATTCTTCTTCAGCAAGACAGGAACACATCTTGATTGGGAGCTGATTACATTATGCGAAGACTTGGACAATATAGATAGATACAACTGGTCAAAGATGGTGATCGACTTCCTCCTGGATGGAATTGCGAAGTACAATCAGGAAAAGCCTCAAACCTACAATGGCTGCACACTGCTAATCATTTACTGGTTCCTTGAAAACACAAGGGCGCGTCCGCACATTAGAGAGAAAATGAATGAGAAACCCACATTCATTAGATGGTCAACCATGCATGTGCTGAATGAACAAGAGTGGTTATCAAACCCAAAAATGACAGAGGTAATAACCATTAACTTTAGTGCATATATAGTTTACCTTAAAAAAATATGTGTAATAACAGTTATTTATGACTATGTCAGGAACTGTTGGAGCATGGACCATATACAGCGCGGACCAGCTTTGTAGACGAGGACAGTAGAAAAGATGATCCAAGCTTCAATGAAGGGGTAAGATTGCTATGATTTAGTAGATAGTATCATATCCTGCTAAATTGTTTGGGATCGGCGTAAATGGTTACAGTGTTTAAGTCAGAGAGATGAGTATAATTGATTATCGACCCCCAGTAATTGATTATCGACCCCCAGTAATCAATTACTGGGGGTCGATAATCAATTACTGGGGGTCGATAATAAATTACTGGGGGTTGTAATTTCCGGCAGGGACTTGTAATTTGTATCTAATTACTGAGGTTGCAGGTTCCTCAAGCAAGCAAAGTGGAAGAAGAGCGAAGCGCTGTGCTGAATGCTAAAATGAGAGCACTTCTACAAGAGTTGGAAGTGAGGGCAGAAGAAACAGACTTGAAAGAGCCACTTAACCAGCTAAGAAATGCAAATGAGGAACTCTTGAGGCAGAATGCTGATTTGATAGGGATGGTCAAGCGACTAGAAGAAGATAAGAAGATTTTAGAGAAGACTATCCATGAGTTAAGAATGAAGTACTGTTCTGAGGATATGCAAATAGTGGTTTACAAAAAAAAGGAGCAAGAGGATCCGGATGAGGATCAGACCAGTGACATGGGAGAAGGTCGGGACGAAGGAAGAAGAGTAGAGGATGAAGCAGAACATGTAAAAGAACCGGATGAGGTGATGGACAACACACAAGAGTACGGTTCATTAGGTTCAGTAGATTTAGACACTCTGGCAAATGTGGTGGATGAAGCTGTGAGGAGTAACTTGGAAAGGTCAGAGATTCAGAGAGAGGAGACAAGCACAAAGGTGAGGGAATATTACTCATGTTTAGTGCAATATAATGTTTTACTGACCCCCAATAATAACAATTTTACTGATGGCCAGTAATAAACTTTTTTTTGTGGTAGATGGTATATTTTGCTTACCTTAACTTAACATGCAGACAAACATTACATGTGAGAAGGTGGCCATCTTCATTGAACAAACTCAGGAAGAAATAGATAACTCGGTTGCAGCATTTTTACAAGCTGCAGAAAAAAAGAAAACTGCTGACCCACATTCAATCGAGAGGAACGTGAAGGTATTTAAGAGGAAGGCAGAAAAAAAGCCAGAAGAGGACTTTGAATACCCGGCCAAAAAAGCACCAAGGATTCAGAAGACCAAGAATAGTATAGTGCTTCATGGTGTGTATTGCGAGACGGCAACCTGGAGAAATCTTGATGAGCATGTGGCACGACACTATCAGTCTTGGTTCAATGAACACAAGGACGAGAAAAGGTAATCGGATCAATTATTAGTGTTTTTTTTTGTTTTTACTTACTGAGATTGAAAATTAATTTTTTTTTTTTTTTTTAAAAAAACAGCCCTAACTACTGGAATACTAAGGACTGTTTGGTTGCAATAACTCGGGAGGATTTGGCGAGAATCATTAGAGAGGGAGACGTCGTCACAGAGGTGAGACATCTTACTGACCCCCATGCCCAGCCACAATATCTAATCGTGGTTATTGACCCCCAGTAACATTCATATTTATATGTTTGCAGCCAATGAAGGTGTACATCAATATGGTGAAACAACAGCTGAAAGCGACTCGTAATTCTAGAGCAGTGGGATTCCTAGGGTTTGACGCAGCGGTAAGCATTTGAAGTTAAATATTCTGCAAAACACTCATATTTTGAACCCCTTTTGCAATTGTCAATTGTCATCTTTGAAGAAACTGTTACTATCTGTGTTATATGCTTTCATTTGAATTGTTTGGCATATGAGAAAATGGTTACAGGAAGTCAGCAGGAAGTTAGTATGTGAAATTATTGGGGGTCAGTAATTGATTACTGACCCACAATAATCAATTACTGGAGGTCAGTAATTGATTACTGATCCCCAGTAATTGATTACTGACCCCCAGTAATTGATTACTGACCCCCAGTAATCGATTACTGACCCCCAATAATTGGTTATTGGGGGTCAGTAATCGATTACTGGGGGTCAGTAATCATAGTGATTCATTCCAAAACACTCATATGAGCTCATCATTATGAATATTCTGCAAAACACTCATATTTTTTCGCTTTACTAATCTTGTTGGTGAAATATACAGCATTTTGTATTGGCTAATGCTGCTAAGGAAAGAGAATACAGAGAAGGGGGACAACAAGGTGAATTCGAAGGCTATAAATTGGAGGTCGAAACCCAATTTATAGACCCATTGTGGTCAATGTTCTCTAAGCAGAAAGTCTTCATTCCTATCCACCACCACATACACCATCACTGGTCATTGATGATCATAGACAACGAGAAGAAATGCTTAAGGCACATGAACCCAATGACACCAAAAAGGGCCGAACACGCGGATCACTATACTACTCAGGATGCAGAAACATTGGTGAGTATTTTAATGACACATTTATTAATTTTTGGAATAGTGGTTAGTATGGAATCCTTGTTTTAATTAAAACCAACCTACAGGCGAAAGAGATAAGGCGGTTCGTTAGAGATGTGCACCTTTCAAATCAGTTCCCTGATAGTCAGGACCCTGAAGAATATAGAGAAAAAATTGTGCGCATTGATAGGGGTGCCCTGGTGGAGGAGAAGGTAAAAATGACGGAAGAGGAAAAGGAGACAAGAAGATGGATTCTTGACAATCATTTTACCGACCAATCGTACAAGTTAATTTTCGACTTCAAATGCCCGCAACAAGATAAAACATCGTAAGTAGCCTTAAATTACAATTATCTAATGATTACTCATATATAGTCAAATTGTCATATGTGAAGAAACTTGTATGGTCTTTGTTATGTGGTTTCAATTGAAATGTTTGGGATGTGAGAAATGCTTACAGGAAGTCAGCCGGATGCAAGTATAATGACTTGTTATGATTACTGTGGGCCAGTAATTGATTACTGACCCCCAATAATCAATTACTGGGGGTCAGTAATCAATTACTGGGGGCCAGTAATCAATTACTGACCTCCAGTAATTGATTATTTGTGGTCAGTAATCAATTACTGGGGGTCGATAATCAATTACTGGGGGTCAATAATAGAATATTTTTGGTCAGTACTGTAATTACTCATGTGGTTTTTGGATTGAAAGAAGATGTTTTTGTGCAGATCTGACTGCGGACCGTTCGTGCTTCACATGATGGAGGAATTAGCAATGGGAAGAAGACCAACGAAGGCTGGTGGAAACAACATGAGGAAAAAAATGCTGGAGATGTTTATGAACATAGACATTCAAGATAATATAGAATAGTTTCAATGGAGATGTTTAGTTTCCCTTAGTACAATTTGCAGTATATTAAGACCTTATTTATTTTTATTTTTAACTCCTTTTGCAATTGTCAATTGTCATCTTTGAAGAAACTGTTACTATCTGTGTTTATGCTTTCATTTGAATTGTTTGGCATGTGAGAAAATGCTTACAGGAAGCCAGCAGGAAGTTAGTATATGGATCCCTTGTCCCCCAGTAATCGATTATCGACCCCCAGTAATCGATTATTGGGGGTCGATAATCATGATTATTGATCCCCAATAATCGATTACTGGGGGTCGATAATCGATTATTGGGGGTCAGTAATCGATTGCCGACCCCCAGGAATCGATTACTGGGGGGCAGTAATCGATTACTGGGGCTCAGTAATCGATTAATGGAGGTACAATAATCATGATTATCGGGGACATCTACTCTATTACTTAGGGACAATAATCATAGTGATGATGGTCAGTAACCTCATTAGTCGGAGTTAGTTAGTAAACATATTTTTGGAATCTTGTATGATCTATATGGTATGATGCTACTTAATTACATTTAAAAAAGGAAAAATAGAGCAACATATGTAAAAGAATCATTCATTCCAAGCAAATCTTAAAATATGAAAATTGATGAAAAAATTGTATAGAATGTCGACAATATTTCTTTCCAAAAACTACTGACCCCCAATAATCGATTATTGACCCCCAATAATAGATTATTGACCCCCAATAATCGACTATTGACCCCCAGAAAACGATTACTGACCACCAGTAAACGATTACTAAACCCCAATAATCAAGATTACAGACCCGTGGTAGGATTATAACAAAGATAGTAAACAAAATCTCCTGGCAAAAAAAGGTGACAAACAACCAAACAACTAGCCCGGCAGAGGTTCCGTGCAGGTGAGCTTGTTATGATTACCCATTTTGTGACAACGACCACACTGTATCACCTTCTTATAGTTCTCTCCAGAAGACTTTATTCGCTTCACTTTAGGCCTCCCAGCTGGCCTCTTGCAAGAAGGAGGTAATATAAGCTCATCACTATAATCCGAAAAACAAGCATCAACATTGCTCACAGGATGAATGGGAAAACTGTAGCTCTTCCTATAAGTTTCGACATGGAAATACCTATCAAAAACATTTATCAGGTCTCAAAAATAACTAATAATCATGAGTATTGACACACACTAACAAAAAATATACCTATCAATAAAGTCGTAAACATTCAAAGAAGCATATTGTATTGCCGAAAGACCATGAGGACAAGGAAAGCAATTGATTTGCCACTTCACACAAGAACACGAATGCTCATTAATGTTGACACTGTAAGAATATTTATCATTCCTAACCTGCACATAACAACTAGAGGTCAGTAAACAAAAAGTTATTGGCAAAACAGCAACAAAAATGGCAAAAAAGAAAAAAAAATTGTTATTGGGGCACATTTCGTGTTAGAATAGTACCTCATATACACCATTTTGAGAAGAAATCACTCTGTAATTTCGACTCTTCTCCATCTCAGTCTTGAGATGAGACTCCATCTTTGGTGTTAGTTGTGTTGTCCAACTTTCTGCATTTGCACTCCTCTCAGCCATCTGACTCATCTCTCTTAAGCGGGTTTGATCTAGCATAGCATAAGGAGGCATCAACCGCTCTACAGAAATCCACTTATTGAACGATTCAGCTATGCCATTGGCCATTATACCATAACGGCAGCCCTTAAAAAATGCTCTACACCAATGTTCCAAGGGGATATCATTAATGAAACTGTTAATAATCTCTGCACCACCCTCCTCTCTAAGTTCCGCCAATTTATGGTAAAACTGCTTCTCCGTTGAAGAATAAGCAACCTCACAAAACTTACCAATAACTTTATCAATCACCACACCATGACCCTTACCAGCATATCTACGGGTCAGATTATAGGTCAAATGCTTGAAACAATAGAGATGAGGATTTCCAGTAAACACGATATCAAAAGCTTTCAAGAGTCCATAACCTCGATCACTAATGAAGGTAATAACTCTTCCTTGAGGTTCTAACAAATTCTTCAAGTGTTTGAAAAAAAATAACCAATTGAATTCGGTCTCTGAGTCACAAATACATAGGGCCAATGGAAAAAAACCTGTCAAAACAACAAATAAAATCGTTAGTTATAGGGGGTCAGTAATCTTTTATTTAGGGTCAATAATCGATTATTGGGGATCAGTAATCGATTATTGGGGGTCAATAATTATTTTACTAGGGGTCAGTAAGCGCTTAAGCATTACCTTTATTCCCATTTCTTCCGGTGGCTGATAGTATCTGCCCCTTGTATATACTCTTACCAAATGTACCATCCACATATAAAACAGGGAGGCAGTACTTGAACCCCTCAACTTGCCCACCGTAAGCAACAAAAACTCTTTCAAACTTATTAGTGCCCTCATCGACTTCAAGAACAAAAGAAGATCCAGAATTACTGTCCAAAACCACATCTCTATACCAACTAAGCATGTTAAAAGAAGCAGCATCAGATCCATAAAGCTTCTCCACAGCCTTTCTTTTCGCAGTCAAAGCAACTTTGTAACTGATATGAAAACCATAGGCAGACTTAAGCTTGTTGATGATATCACACGGCTTCAAACCAAGATTATAGCTAACATCAGTTTCAATCAAATTCATAACTATCTTAGACCCAAGCTGCCTATGCTTTTGGGTTCTAAGAACCCCTTTACAACTGTGCACGTTATTTAGCCCTCTGATGTAAAAGCAACCATTGATAGATGAAACAGCACCATGGACAAACCATTCGCACTTCTCAATACCATGATTTTCACATACTGCATGAACATAGATAGAATCGTTCCTAACTAATATTACGCAAAAACCACATCCCACTGCATATTTTCTCAAATTGTCACGAAAATCATCAATATTTATAAATTTTTGGCCTTCATTAGTAATTAGAGAGCTCCACCCATCAGACAAATAAGACTTCTTCGGCCCATCTCTGAATGGCTCACACAGAAAATCATTTTCATCAATTACGGCAGACACACTATACTCCAATGACAACAATCCTGAACCACAACCACTTCCAACCTCTTTCACAACAGAAACATCAACATGTTCCATCTTATATATCCTAGCACAACAAAACAGCATCTTCAAATCTTCCTCGCTATCCAAATAAATCACAGCACATGAAGGAGAAGAATAATGAAGACGAAATTTATCACTAGCACGGAACCTAAATCGTCGACGAATAGTAACACACAAATCAGCAAAAGTAATGTACTCATTCAGTGAATGATGAAAACCCTCTCCAGAACATATAAACTGAGCAAGCAATAAATGAGCCATGTTCCTGCATTAAATAGAATGTCCGTCAGAAACAAATACAAGCAGTACTTACCCAAACCAAAACAACATTACTGACCCCCAGTAATTGATTATCGACCCCCAGTAATTGATTACGGACCCCCAGTAATTGATTATCGACCCCCAGTAATTGATTACGGACCCCCAGTAATTGATTATCGACCCCCAGTAATTGATTATCGACCCCCAGTAATTGATTATCGACCCCCAGTAATCGATTATCGACCCCCAGTAATCGATTACTGGGGGTCAGTAACAAATTACTGGGGGTCCGTAATCAATTACTGGGGGTCGATAATCAATTACTGGGGGTTAAAAACCAAACTCGATTGTAAATATGAAGAATGCAGAATGTATGATGCACACGTAAAATATGTATCGAACGTAATAAACCCTAAATCCGACAACATCAACAAAACATCAAGAAAAGAGAAACCAGATAATCACCTGATGTTAAAATACTATTTCAGATATCAGATATCAGATTTCCAGATTTCAGATTCGATCCCAGCTTGAATCAACTCCAATCCGCCGAAAAAACATCACCTATATTTACCCGAATTCAACCCTGTTGTATCTTCTCGATCTGTACAAAAAAACCAAACTCGATTGTAAATCTGAAGAATGCAGAATGTATGATGCACACGTAAAATATGTATCGAACGTAATAAACCCTAAATTCAACAACATCAACAAAACATCAAGAAAAGAGAAACCAGATAATCACCTCATGTTCAAATACTATTTCAGATATCAGATTTTCAGATTTCAGATTCGATCCCAGCTTGAATCAACTCCAATCCGCCGAAAAAAAATCACCCAAAAATACCCGAATTCATATTGAAACCCTAGGCAAACCCTAAACCATCATTATCTTATCGATCTGTACAAATCGATCGCAATCTCTCTCTCTAATCTGCAAAATCGTCTCTTTTATTCTCTTCTCTTCTTCCGTTCTCCCTCTTTCGCTCTCTTCTTCCCTGGAATAAGTCGTGCCCTAATGTTTTCTGATATCCCCTATCGGCAAGTAATAATTCAAAATCTATTAGATAGGGTTTGAGGGCAAAAACGGAAGACAAAAATTAAAGTTGTACTAGGGTTTAAAAAGATTTGTTCAAATGGGCAATAGAGTTGTTACCTTATGTTGAATAGGGGAAAAAAATAAGTTTGTCATTTGAATGGGCAGTCAGGGGGTCAAATTAGCACCAAATAGACATTTTCCCTAACCAATATGGCTCATAAATTGGGCAAGTGCCATAAAATTGAGGCTCCTTTCAATTCCTTGATCACATAATAAAGCCATTTTCATTACGAGAAACATGAAAAATTCCTGGATATTATTCTCAAACCAATGCAAAATCTAAGAGAATCATGCTAAGAAACTTATGTAATAATCACACTAAGGGGACGCTAAATTGAGACACTATTGGGAATTCCTTTGCAGGTAAGTCCAGGTTCGCTGGTAGGATAGAGCAAAGTGTAAGGCATCTTCGCCGGTCCAGTCCGGTTCTTCAACTTGACATCCATGTTCATCTTTGTCACTCTTTCCCCAACTGCTTTGAGCTTGTTTCTGAAATTCTCGGAGGCTTGCAAGACCTTGGTGTCTGTTGTCCATTCTTGACTGTCTCTCTGCCCCAAGTAAATCTCATCAGCCGAATGCCTTGACAATATCTCAATGGAGGCCATGCCAAGAAGGGTCTGGAGCTGAGGTGTGACTGTTTCCAAGAAGGCCTTTTCGGGGTTTTTCTCGAGTTGCTCGTACTCAGGAGTGCCTATCTTCGGCATGAACCGCCTGCTAATGCTGGGGCGGTTTGCAGGGTATCCTCCATAAGGGTACTGCCCGAAATTGATTGCTGCATGGTAAGCTGAAGCAGTCCAGATGATGATGGTGCATGACTCTATAAGCTCTTCAACAGTCTGCATTTCAGGCCACCAAGGCTCATCTTTCTTGTCGCCATGGCCCTCTTCTCGGAGTTCTTTCCACCAGGACTGGAGTTCGGAGTCCTTTTGAACCATTTCATCAGTTTTGAAGTAGAAGGAGCAATACTCTTCCACCCATGTTCTGATTGCAGACCAGATTTCAAGCCCATCAGCAGCATATGGATAATCCTCTACTAGTAACCGCACACCGTGTGAGGCACTTGAATCCTCAACTGCCATTCCCCTGAACAAAGAAAAAGAAAAGTTATCACATTGTTCTAGTACTCTTTGTACATAAATCTCTTCTGTGATGAGATTTTTACCTTTTGATCAAATCCTTGGGGAGTGCTTGTTCAGGAAAAACCCAGCTGTTCTTGTACATAACAGACGACCATTCCATGGAATACTTAGCAGGAAAGACTGTGTGCTCTAGTATTCCACCAGCATTAATGAGAATCTGTCGCGCTACTGCGTTTACATTCATAGTGTCACGAAAATGAGGATGCAGAAGCTTATAAATCGGGTGAAGAACGCTCAACTGCCTGTTTGTTGCTATAATAACGGGCTCAGTCACTGCATGAGTTCTCAACCTGCAACATTCAAGATGAATTTAGGAAAAAGAAGTTAATGATCTATTATTCTAGGCTTTCTTTGACAGAGTTATACCAGTGGCTGACAAGCTGATGATAGCCTGAGTCGTTTATAGCCACATAAGCTTTGGCAAGCTGCCAAATGTGACTCTCTACGCCTTGGCTAGCTGGAGTGTATACTTCACTAGTGCAACCGACCCCACCAGGATTTGGCAAGCTCAATTCAATAGCTACTGGCTTCAAAGTCCCATCATTTTTTAAGAAAAGGAGTGTCCTGCTTGCATAACCTTGTACAGAAGTTTTATTTATACGCTCCAGGTAAGGCATCAATGAATCATGGTGGTCTAGTATGAATAGCTTGTTCTTGTTGATTGCCTGTTAAAGAACATACATTTCAATAACTATGGGACTCGTTGTTCAACCTCAATAGTGAAAGAAGTAAGAGAATAGTATTACCTCCTCTATGCTGAGTCCATCTAATTTATCTGCTATGTGTTCTTTGGTTATTTTACTGGTTTGATCTCCATATACATTTGGGTCTAGCTTACTAGCTGGCGGAAATTCCTGTAGTAGATGTCGAAACAATTGTGACCAAGGATGAACAACGATGATGTTATAGTACTTAACTGTCAGACAGTAGATAATGCAAGCTTCAAATTACCTGGAGACGACATATGCTGACAGGGTTTAGACCAGCCAACATTTCTCTTGCAAACTCCTCATCAGTTCTCCATGCTGACTTATCCTCTGATCCAAAGTAAATTAGAAGACCATAGTCAGGTAAAATGATGAAAGTATTGTTTTTAAAATAATACTGACAATAAAAACTGGCTGCATTACATGTTAAGTACACACCTTTGATCACTTGAGGCACTGGAAACTTCAAGATTCGTTCACCATCAGTTCGGAAAAGTTCCTTGATAGTCTCGGCAGGGGTGGTACTCCTAATAAACTTTAACAAACCCTCTGGAAACTCTACATCTCCTTCATATAGTTTAAGTACATCATCCAAGCTGTCAAACTCTTTTGGATGGCCAAGTAAAGTAGCAAGCTGATCAGGTTTAAGTATCTGAGATATCGATTTCAGGGCATATGCAATCAAGTCTGACATCTTCAAGTGACCAAATTTTTCATCTCTTGGAACATATATAAATATGCTCTCAACAACAGGCAGAGGGCTCTCACTCTTGGGATCTATGATATGATAAAAGCACAAAAGTTTCAGTGACTACAAATACCAAGATTTCAGTAGTACTAAAGCACAAAGATATAATATTATCAAACACCAACTTCAATTGACTGACCTTTCTTGGTTGCTGCTCTTCCAGTTCTTCCTCTTCGAGGATAAGGGAACTCAGTAGACCCTCCGAGAATGGGGCGGCCATACTTTTCATCCTTATCTGGACTTCCCAAGTCATTGTAAAAGGCATAGTCATAAATCCTGTCCCATTCCTTAAGCTCTCCCTTTTTAACATTATCACCTCTCAAGGTCACCAGCTCTTCTTCTCTAAACTTCTTTAGTCCAACCGGCGTCTCACTCGACAGATACGTCTGCATATATGTAAAGCTCAACCTATCAACAAACCAAAACAGAAATTTACAGTGATTTCAGGAAGCTAAAAGCTCAAAATTGTTACCTTGTTAGTGAAGAAAACGCGGTCTTTCTTGTACTTGCCAGCAGGGTACACCCATGAGTTGCAATCAAAGTGGAGTTTACCTTCTTCTGGAACATTTTCGAGTGTGAGAGACTTCAAGTAAAACTCGCTGCCATGTTCATTTCTTATGATGAAAGCTCCTGGAACTCCAATCTTCTCTTCCCAATCAAAATTAACCTCAAATGCACACTCTGCTGCTGTCAATGGGGTAAACTTGGTGATCCAGTTCTCCAAATAAGCAGCCTTCCCAACTTTTCCTTGGTTCCCATTTGCTACAAAAAGACACGAAACCCGAAACCAATTCAAAAAGGGATCAACAACTCCAGAAAACATTAAATAGTAGAATAGTATTCTCACCAGGGTCAGTGTTAACAGCACTGACGAGCCGGAGAGACACAGATTTCCCCAGAAGCTCATGAACACGGTCCCGGAGAGATGCTGTGAGGTCGTTGAACTCCAGAAGATTCTTCTTCATCAAAACCACAGTCCCTTTGATTTTGTTGGCGTCACTGTGAGGATCAATGGTGGTGGTGCTCTGGGAAGACCTGGAAGCTGACACAGTCAACGCCCGAGATCGTCCCTGCACATTGGTAGCCATGGACAAGGACCCAGAAAGCACTAGTGGAGTGCCACTGACTGCAACAGCAGAGCTCAGGCGAGCTCCAAGTGGAGATGGAGCAAGTTTGTTTCTGATCAAGTTGAGAGTAGGAGAGTGATGAAACTTGAAATGAAGCATCTTTGTCTCTGATAACTGAACTAAAGTTGTGTTCTTTGGAATTTATACCAAGAACTAAAGTTAGTTTAGAGAATGGTTGGGAATCCCAGAGAGTGAAGATTGGGGAATGTGAGGAGAAGGGTGAGTAGTATACTAGTATTTATGGGGACTTGAAGAGTTGAGAAAGTAAGATTTTCACTCTTCAATGCATAGTTTTTTACCGTTCTTTTTCTTATAAAAGTACTTGGTACCCTTCAATTATTATTTTTTTCAATTATTATTTTTTTCCTGCGATTTGGGTTTGGCATCTATAAGAAATTAAGAATAAAGTAGAGAAGTTCTTCACCAACTCATCAATATTCTTTGTTTTGCATTGGGTTGACTTGAAAGACCTTCACTGTCGAGGTGAATTCAAAGCCCTGTTCTTCATGGATCCTTGCCATGAAACTTTCATGGTAAGTTCTAACCCCTCTTCTACATCCAAACAAAAGATGTGGCCAAATTCTGGAAATTTGGCAATACTAGATTTTCCCAAAGCAGCCACTTGACTTGTATGCATGACTGTCTTCTTCCTCAGTCTTTCCAATATAGCACATTCTTTATAAGTTCAATATTTGCTGACATGCTATAGTTTGAAATTTGGAACGAGATTTTCAAATTTCTGTTACAAATATGATTTTTATCCGATGTTATGAGACTCGAATTTACACTAAATTATGTTACACCGTCTAATAAATAACCATCAAATTTATAAATTTGAACAAAAAGAACATTCTCCAACTCCCTATTAGGCTATTACCATTAGAGAGGTGCTTTGAATTTCATTATTCTTGCAAAGAAATAATTCATTATTCTTCTTGTTCATCAGAAAGAATAAATGTGTATTATGATCCAAGCAGGTCCCATAGCTTTATATCATAGAGAATTAAAAATGTCCAATTCAGATGAGTAGGTTCTTCTGGATTATGTACCAACAAAATATAAAAATATGCAGATTCTTGGCAGTGATCATAGTCAATGGAATGGTAGGGAGAGTTTACATGGTATTGGGTATGAACATAAAGCATAAGTCTTTCTTTTATTTTCTCATTTACAGGACTGTCGGTCAAATTTTGTACCCAAGTTGACATAGACATCAAAACATTTACAAGGAAGGTGCTTGGCTTGAATGCATCATTTTCTAAATAAAACTAGTTGCAGATTAAAATTGAAGATGATGGAGCCACCTTCATCTTTCACGTTGAAGCTTAAAAGTCAAGACTCACATGGTAAAAGACCTAGTTATGCCCAATAGATCCCAAAATACTTATCTTTTTTTCTTTTCTTTTATTTTTTCTGGGTTTTGGATAGGCTTGTGATGGTATACCAACTATTGTATTTTAGAGGTTAATGCATAATCAAACCTGCAAAAATAATTCTTATGTTGGCTCCCCAAATCTTAGAAGCAAAACTCAACAAAAAGTTCATTCATTTATATAGTTTACAGACTTTTTATGGCACTCTAATCTAAATACGGTTCATCTCACAGTCATGTTATATACGAAAGTCTTGACACATTATGTTCAAAGTATTAAGTTCTTGACAAAATCTTCAACTTAATAAAACCTAATTAAGCTTGTATGTCAAAACAAAGAAACTTGAATTTGAGAAGAAATGGAATTGACTTGTTCCTTTTCTTAGAATTAGATTCATCTGATGTGGTATTGTTAATGAACATAGCTATTCTATTGATGGTGTGAAATTAACAATGACTTTGATTTTTCTTGCCATCAGGACACATGGCCAGTTAATAGGTAATGATGATGGAACCCTTTCATAAAGAAATGAAAATGACACATAATCAGTTAATAGATATAATGATAATGAAAACCCTTCATGCTCAGGTTAGCATAAAATGGGAAGGTAAGTACTGTAATGGGGAGTTTAAAGACACATATAATGCTAGTTCACAATTTGAAATCTTTACACTATTGTTTTTGTTGTTGTAATTTCATTTCTAGGATTGGTTTTGTTGAAAACTCATCGAAATCAGATGATCAATGTATTCCACTTGTTAATTCAGACTATCAATCTAAGAGCTGGTATGCATTACATTGAAAGGGTTCAACTGATAAAATGCAGCTAATGAATGATATATATGTTGTACATTAGTAAGTTCAGTACAGACTTTTAGCTTATTCTGCTCTAAATCGAGTTATTAATTTACATGGCAATATTGAAAGACTAATTTGTAAATGATGCTCAATTTACAGTGGCTTGCTTTATAGGTATGGTATACTAGCTTTTCAAAGGCTTCCCCCCTTTTCTAATTGAGAGGCTTTTAGATTGAGACACTGTTGGGAATTCCCTTGCCAGCAATACCACTTTCACCAGTGGGAAACAGCAAAGTGTAAGGCACCTCCACCTTTCCAACCCTGTTCTTCAGATTCTCATCATTGTTCATGTTGGTAATCTTCTCTTCGATTTCAGTAAGTTTCTTCCCAAATTTGTCAAAAGATTCCAGTGCTTTCGCGTCTGATGTCCAGTTAGGAGTGTCTCTCTGGCCCAAATACACTTCATCAGAAGAATGCCTAGACAGAATTTCAATAAGGGCAATTCCAAGCACTGTCTGGAACTGAGCAGTGATTGTTTTCAAGAAGGCCTTATCAGGGTTGGACTCAAGCTCATCATATTCAGGAGTTCCCTTAACTGGCATGAATCTTCGGCTTACAGTGGGGCGGCATGGGAGGTATCCTGCATAAGGGTACTGTCCAAAGTTGACAGCAGCATGGAGTGCAGAAGAAGTCCATATTATGATAGTGCACGTTTCGATTAGCTCTTCACGAGTCTGCATTTTAGGCCACCAAGGCTCATCTTTTTTGTCACCATGACCCTCCTCTACTAGTTCCTTCCACCAGGATTGGAGTTCTGTGTCGTTTTGAACAACGTCATCACTCTTGTAGTAGAATGAGCAGTAGTCTTCTACCCAATTTCTTATCGCAAACCAGATTTCAATCCCATCAACACCATACGGGTAGTCCTCTATCACCAGGCGTAGACCGTGTGGAGCAAGCTCATCCTTGACTGCCATTCCTCTGCATTGATCAAAGACACAGCAATGTCATCAAAATAATAATTTGAAATAGTATGCTTAAATTTGTGTCAGATGCACTTCTCATTTGAAATATTTCTAGTGCCTTCTTAAAAATATTGTGCTTACCTCTTGATGAGATCTGCAGGGAGAGCTTGCTCAGGGAAAACCCAATTCTTGTAAACAATTGATGACATCTCCATGGAATACCTAGCTGGAAACACTGTTGTCTCCAGAATGCCACTAGCATTGATGAGGATCTGCCTGGCAAATGCATTTATGTTCATGGTGTCGCGGAAGTGAGGATGAAGAAGCTTGTAAATTGGGTGCACCACACTCAGTTGCCTGTTTGTTGCTATTACTACTGGTTCACACACTGCATGAGTATTCAACCTGTGACAAAATACATATAGAAAATATTATCAGAAACCAATTCCAAAATACCTAATGAACTTGTTCCTAAGGATTGTTTGAGAGAGTAATACCAGTGACTGATAAGTTGATGAACTCCAGAGTCATTCACAGCAACATAAGCTTTGGCCAGCTGCCATATGGAGCTTTCTACACCTTCCTCAGCTGGTGTGAATACACTGCTAATGCGACCGAGGTGATCTCCATCAGGATGAGGCAAGCTTAGTTCAATCACCAGTGGCTTCAAAGTTCCATCACTTTTCAAGAGAAGGAGTGTCCTGCTAGCATAGATCTTTGAGGAAGTATTTGTGTTTATACGCCTCAGGTATGGCATCAATGCATCATGGTGGTCTAATATGAATAGCTTGTTGCTCTTGAGTGCCTGTACAACAGAATCCATCATTATAAAAGGGATGAATCAGCATAAGCTAATTGCTAGGTGACTTCACTCTGCAATATCTTTCGAAGGAAATGAATTGATCGAAGATGTTACCTCCTCCACTGTCAGTCCATCCAAGTTATCCTTGATGTGTTCTTCTGTTATTGTACTGGATTGATCACCATAAACTTCTGGGTCTAGCGTGCTTACCGGCGGAAATGCCTGCATTTAAGTTAGAACCAAATATTAGTAAACATGAAAGTTTTGATGCTACATTTGGATCTGAAGAAGGAAAAGGAATATCATTTTGGAACTCCTGCGAGTCCTGTTTGTTTCGGTCACTATGACTATTAGAGCAAAACAGCAAAAAAAATAAAATGAAATCACATAAAAGTTATGTTGAAATTACTTGGAGGCGACTAATGTTGACAGGGTTCACTCCAGCTAGCATTTCTCTTGCGAATTCTTCATCTGTCCTCCAAGCCAACCTATTCTCTGCTCAAATTCATTATAGCATCACAATTAGAGAAAACATCAAATAATGTATTATATTTTAGAGCCATAGGCACTTGCAGAATTAGGAGCCGTAGGGTCTTTCTTCATTGAATATCATACCTTTAATAACTTGAGGCGTTGGGAACTTGAGGAACTGTGCACCATCAGTTCGGAAGATTTCTTTGATCATCTCTAGAGGGATGTTGTCCCCAATGTCCTTTAAGAAACCTTCAGGTACTTTAATTCCTCCTTCATAGAGTTTAAGTACATCTTCGAAGCTGTCGAACTCATTAGGAGTTTGATCAAATAGAGCTTCTAGCTCAGGTCTGATGAATTGAGCTATGGATTTCAGTGCATAAGCAAGGAAATCAGACATCTTCAAGTGTCCAAATCGTTCGTCTCTTGGAACATAAATGTCTAAGCTCTCGAGAAGAGGAATCCTGCTCTCACTGCTAGGATCTGTTAATAACAAATATATCAGAAAATACTAATGGTCACAAAATGTTCACAAAATTAAAACACCAAAATTAGTAACCAACAATGACAACATCTTAGATATCAAAAATGGCTAACCTGACTTAGTTGGTGCACGACCGGTTCTTCCTCTTCGAGGGTAAGGGTACTCACTAGACCCTCCCAGAGTTGGACGGGCGTGATCTGGACCCTTGTCTGGATTTCCCAGATCATTGTAGTAAGCATAGTCATAGACCCTGTCATACTCCTGGAGCTCTCCTGTCCCGTCTCCTCTCAAGTGTACTAGTTCATCTTGTCTGTACTTCTGTAGTGGTAGTGGTGTATCACTTGGAAGATATGTCTGCACAAATATGTGAGAGTACAAATTTTAGCTTAGCATGCAAGTCACAACCTCAAAATACTCTCTGATTTGCCATCTCTTCATGCATCATTACCTTGTTAACAAAGAAGATGCGGTCTTTGGTGTATTTATCTACAGGGTACACCCATGAGTTGCAAACAAAGTGAACTGTACCCTCACCAGGAACATTTTCAAGTGTGATGGTCTTAAGGTAGAACTGACTGTGATGATTGTTTTTTATTAGGATTGCTCCTGGAACTCCGATTTCGTCTTCCCAGTCAAAGGTAACCTGGTATGCAGAATCTCCTGCCGTTAAAGAAGTGATTGTGCTGATCCAGTCTTCTAAATATGCAGGCTTGCCAAGTTTCCCTTTCGATCCATTCTCTACAAAAACACATCCAAGTTCAAAAAAAATTTCTACAAGTTCAAACTTGCAATTTTTTTATGTTATATGTCATTTTGCAACTGCAGCAATCATGAACACAGTTGATTTTCTCCATCAATATAAGCCACTACTGAAAATAATATATCATACAAAGAGAAATTAAAAGCTATTCCCTACTGCTTGTTTCCTTATAATTGGTGAAACTGGTAGACACATAGACCGGTAGTTGAGACTTGAATTTGGGTTGACACTTGAAAGGATTAGGTACCCGTCTGAATCAAATTTCTTTCAATAATCGCAATGAAACCCCACAAGTGGCTAAGCCTATATGCATGATTTTAAATATCATTATCATATCTTTCAAAGCCTCCATTATGTCACTTTTGAAACCAAAACCACTTTGAATCATGTCTTTTGCTCTATCAAGACAAAAATGCAACTATATATATAACCACAGTTTCATCAATTATAAAATGCCAATTAGACAGAGTAACTTCAATATGCCACTGACGGCTTATGAATATATATATTAGACTATATCCGCTGACGGCTTATAGATTATTGACTATTTGTTTCAAATGCATGCTTATATGTATATATGAGGGTGAGGTACAGGTTAACTATTTGTTTCACAATTGTTGTTTTGGATTTAGTCTAGAATAATGTATCTGAGTATTTCAATCTAGTTGGCTGCTTCAACTACGAGTTGGCTAGCAAGATTTGCTTCCAGAATCTGATCCCTGAGCCCAGAAAGGCATGCAGTGCATTACTGCCATGAGATCTATCAGCTATACGCTTGTGATTTCTGGGGGTAATAAAAAGTAAAGTAACTCCCACTTTAACTTTGAAGTAGTAAAAAGAAGGGTTAGAATCTGAAGACTAGCTGGAAAAATGATAGAGTTAACTGGTTCATGATTATGAATTCATTATGTTAATCATATTGTCATTAGGATGTGTTCAAGCCCCAAATGATAACTGCATCAATCTATGAACAGAACTCAAAATGCTCAACACAAAGTTATATATATTCTGAAGAATATTGGATACGAGTCATATCAGATCAGAATAAATTACCAGAATCAGCATTGACAGCACTGATGAGCTGCAGGGAAACCCTTTTGCCCACGAGTTCATGCACGCGATCGAGAACGGAAGCATTGAAGTCATTGAAATCCAACACATTCTTCTTCATCAGCACCACAGTCCCTGTAATCTGTTTCTTACTGCCGCCATGTTTATGGCCTGTGATTGCATCAAACAAGTTATGCAACATCTTGTGTATGCTATTGGTTTCCAAAGAACAAAGCAAAGAATATGGTTATGTCTGAAAAAGTAGATGATATACTGATGAGCGAGGTTGAAAGTTGGTTTGGTTTAATAAGAGTGAAGGATGGGGTTGGGGTATTTATAGGGTGGGCGTGGGGGTATGTAGAGAGAGACAAGTATTCATAATTCTGAGAAGTTTCAGAACTCCTTCATATTGGACCGGACCACGTTCCATAGAGCTAGCTTCAATTTTCTCTATCTATTTTTCTTGGAATATAATCAAGAAGCCGAGTCATATTCTTTCATCTGGTTAAAGCCAAGTATTTCTTAACTTATCGTCAATGAAAATCATAAAGCCAAGTCTTTCTTAACTTATCCTCAATGAAAATCACTCTTGGAAATCCCTCGTAGGATGACACCTCAAAACCCTAATTCATTTGTATTTTTCAAATACAAGAGCCAACTATTGTGAATATTGAAAACAATAACCCTAATTCAATTTCCACAAATGCAATAAAAAATTTGACCATTTATATATATATCTATCCACAGTACGTTAGCAATTTTCCTCATTATATGGAACTATTACATGAATTCTTCTTGGACGTGACGATTTTGATTGACATCTTGTGATGTTGACCGCCAACCCATTTGATCATATCATCAAGCCATTAAGGGAAGGAAGAAATGTACACTTCAATCCATATTTTTCATTACCCATTTTCAAATAAAAGAGACCCTGTAGCCTTGTCTTCTGAAAAAAAAAAAAAAAAAAAAAAATTAAATGAATACCAGAGACCTTGCCAAACTGTGGTAGTGAATACATTGAATAAATCAAAGAATTTTTATTTTTTAATGTACATTTGCAAACTTAAAATTGAACAACGACAAAATGTTAAAAATAACACATCTAAACAATAATTTTAATATATAATAGTCTTCCGCATTTAATAGACAATAATGATCATCTATGAAATGTCATAATTAATCTCCTTATAATTTCTCTTCTGCCAATCATGATATAGATATATATACCTTGTAAGTTTCAAGTTTGTTTCAATAACCGACTAATCTTCTCGTAACACCCCCTGAATCATTGATCGAAATAAACCACCGAAAATGACCCATATCTCTAGGGTTGCGTATAAGTGAAAATTTGAGAGTTGGGCAATCCCTCGGCCAAATTTGGTCTGCATTATTGACCATTATGGGGGTGAAAAATTAAAAATGTGCATATTGAATCGGCCACATGACATAGTCAATGGAAATATGGGAAATAAAAATGATATCATATACAGAGAGTTGGGACGCAAACGCGGGTATACTGGTTTAGAAGATGGAACTTTTATCTTCTACCTCAAGAAAAGTCACCCATGTTGTGGCCAAATTGGAACCGCAGCTGCCAGCTTTGGTGGCCTTTGGCTTTAGCTACCGGCCAGACTGCTATTTTAGCCTTTCTAAGCAAAATGAAGAACAAGCTGCATCATTTGGACCTGTTCATCGCTTATCTCTGTGATTATATTGACCCAGAAAAGATAAATTCTCTGTAATATTATTCTTCTTCCAACTTTTTATCCTTTTTTTTTATATATATATTCCTCACTTTTCACACGTGGGAATTCTTTTTTTGTTCTTTAACTTTAACATCACAATCCACAAGATTTTGTTGTTGGGATGCAAGTGTGGCCGGGATTAGTCTTTTCTTAGTTTAATTAATTACCAACGAAAGAGACACGTACACTTACCTGAACATGTACTAAAACACAGATAATTAAAAATACAAATTAATTTTAACTTCTTTACTCATAATAGATATAGAAGTTGACGTACCATATATATAAAATATAACACGGTTTACCCGTATGATTGTGAGACAAGCAAACCGCTGTGAACACCTTCATTATGTGATTGTGTGTGACTGGGTTATCAAAGAGAAATGGTAGAAATATGGCCAAGTGGTACAAAGACAACATTAAGTATCTTTGAACATTTGAATGTGGCTTCAAACAAAAGAAAGGTCGTCTACAAATTGCAGTTTGATATATTTCATTTAATGTTAAACAAAGATGTGTATATTAATTAGTTACATTACGGAACAAGTCTTCAATAAAAATCGAAAATGATCAATTAAAAAGCGTTTCTTTTATACTTTACAATAGCCAATTACATATACCTACAAAAAAATTATGATCAGTTGTGACACTTCGTGTGTTCGATTTGCTTTTGCAAACGAAGTTATTTCAATTTCAAGTTATCAACCTATATACGTTTGAAAAGAAGTTTTAAACGCAATGAGAGTTGGCAACTTCTAAATAAGCTAGGAAGTACATATCGATCACCCACACAAGAAAAAGAAGCAATTAACGTACTAAAACTACTAAGACAATTAGGAAGTAGGAAGAGGTAAGTTTTTTCAACATAGCCTAGTTTTCAATAGTCAATCACTCAATCGATCATTTACTAAGGTTTATAAATGTATAGCCGCCCTACGTACTCAGGTTTATAAATGTACTAAATTAGCATGGGGTAGCCAGCATTAGAAACCTAATCAACTACAAGCAAATCTCGCACTTATATATATTTGGATCATAGTTCTTGACTTCCCGATCGAAATTAATTAATTCAAGAATAGGTGTGAGGTCACGTTCATTTTCGAAAGGTATGGGATCATAATTCGTAGTAAGAATAGAGAAGCAACAATGAAGCATGTTGTAGAACCAAAGATTGAATAAACTTGTAAATCGTGATGATCGAATTAACCACTAATCAAACCATGGAAAAATTCATTAGCCATAAACAACTATATCCGTGGTTACGATTTTTCCGAATGATTATATGTGTACGTTCGATCGTTTAGGTTTTATAAACAATAATGTGGAAGATTTGTTCCAAATAAACGACATTGAATATCGGTTTCGAACACCAGACGTCTAATGTAGGTTATGTATGCACTCGATCTAGCTAGCTTACAAATATTTGTTATTAATATCATACTAGAATGGAATACATATATAAAAAATACGAACATTATATTAAATTTTTCGTAGTGGTCTTTTGCCGTTGTATATAACTGGAGATAATTACACTCTAGTCAAGTAACTGATGCACATCCATATATTTAATTGATTAATGATTATGTGGTTTCTTTTGAATAAATTAAACATGTACGGATATATAGGGGTGGGCGTTTCAGCCCGAGGACCTGAAAGCCCGGCCCGAAAAACCCGAAAAAAAACTCGAAACGGGCCAGGCTTTGATTTTTGAAAGCCCGAACCCGAAAAAGTCTGAGTCGAAAGTGTGCAGGTCCGAACGGGCTCGGGTCCTGTTTTTCTGTGGCCCGAAAACCCGACCCGGCCCGATATATATATATAATTCCAACCCTAGACGTGTTTGTTTTCCTTCAAACCCCAAATCTTCTTCTTCCTCAACCGCACAGAGTCACAGACCTCACCTCTTCTTCCTCTTCTTCCTCTGTTCACCATCTCAATCACCATCAGCCCAGCGGCCCCAGCCTTGCCTCGCCTCGTTCAGCCGCGCCCAGCCTCCTTGTCTCGTCTCGCCCAGCCGCCTTGCCTCGTCGCACCTCTGCCTCGCCGATCTGCCTCTGCCTCGCCTCAGCCTTACCTCGGCAACCCCTCGCCCCAGCCTCGCCTCCGTTTTGGGCCCGAAAAAGTCCGAACCCTGCCCGAACCGGTTTTGGGTCGGTCCCTGAAGTTCTAAAAGCCCGAACTTGCCCGAGCCCGATATTTCAGACTTCGGGTCGGGTTCAAAAAAAATCGGCCCGGCCTGACCCGTGCCCAGCCCTACGTATATATATGCTCCATGAGTTTATTTAACAGTGGAGTCACTGAAAGCAACATTTAAACAAATAAATGATAGCAAGGGCATGGATCGGAATGAGAAAGGTAGATATAGAAATGTAGCTAGAAGAGTGATCGTGTGACCCATATTGTCTTGTTCTTTACATGCAGATTCAATTTTGGTTGGCAATTACAGTACTAACAGCAGTAGAAGATTCGATTAAACTCGCATCGACAATTATGAATTCAAAAGGACAATAAGTTTTGGTGCATGCATGCATGCATTAGGCGAAGTAACCACTACATCGTTAATCATCAAACTTTATATATAACTTTGAAGTTTGAACTGTAATGTTAAACTCATGTGTTTATAACTTCAAAGCCCTATACCATATACGTATTTCGTATAGTAAGTAGACAATGTTATTATTACCAACAACATAGGATAATGGGGTATCAATTTATAATAATTTCTAGGATTGGTACTCAATGGAGGGTTAAATTAGAACTATGCTCTTTATAGATTTTCATCTTCTGTACAATGTGGAAATTGTACGCTAATCGGAAACGTGGTTGAAGCCTTGAAGGGTTAGGCAGGTTCAGGTGGCCGGCCAAGCATTTGCAACACTGATAACTTGTTTGACATGTTACAAGATCTCCAGGCATGCCTAGCTATATAAACACACGAAATGGTGTCTAAATGGATAAGTGGATCCCTCATGTTGGAGATGAGAGATCCCATATTAGAAAAATAATAAATAAAATATAATTTATAAGTGGGTAGATCATACCTAATTGTACCGAGACATTTTGTGATCAAAACTCAACACTTTTAAGGTAATTAAGTTGGGACAATATCGACACAATTGATCCACGTGACACGCTTGTCACCGTTTAACATGATATCAGAACGAGTCTCTCTCCAGTTGCGTCTCAAATCTGTCATAGGCCCAAATATGAGTTTTAATTTGTCATGGGCCCGAGTTTGATTTTATTATGTTGCCATCAGAAATAATTTGGTTCTTTCGGTTTCGATTAGATTTGAAGCCAAGTGTCCATTAAAGACTGGTCTTGGTTTGTTATAAAAAAAAGTGATAAATAAAATACAACTTATAAGTTGATGGATAATACCCAGTTATATCAAGACCGGTTAAATTGAGACTACATCAGTACTATTACTATTAATTCACGGTCATACTTATTACCGTTTGATACATGGACTATATTAGGAGGTAAAGTGACTAAGTGAGTGAGGGCTAGGTCTAGTATATCCCTCGATCTCTTTCTTATTCAAGTATAACTTGAAAGCTTAAATAAGCTTGATTGGCCTATCAAAAGGTATTTGGGTATGATCTTTGTACTCATCTCTCACAGGCAGGTTTATATAGTATTATACGTCCATGTATATAAAGGAATATAATCAACCCTAAACGAAGTCAATCTTAGCACCCATGCTAATTGATAACAAATTGAAACCTAATTGGCAAAAAAAAAAAAACAATCCTAATAAATCTAATTGATGATACAGTTAGTTCATGTTGACATGGGTCACATGACCTTGATAAAATATAATCAGTCCATTCTGACGAGGATCTTCCTTTATTGGGTTGGTTTGCGTAGATTGGGCCTCCATTGGTGATGGAAATTGGTTCTGGTTACTTTGTATTGGATAGTCCATTTCATTCTTCCCAAGTTCCCCTCTATATAACTACTTGTCTCTGCCGTTCCCTCATTTTTGCGTCATTTTTGCTTCTCTATATTAGCAGAGACTCTGTCCTTCTCTCCAACCTCATTTAACAAAATGGAAAGAGATCACAGACATTGCCTTGAAGAAGGTGAAAATTTCACAAACGTAGATCAAATTTTGCTGAAATTACTAGGTATAGTTGGTGTCGATCTTAGCTTTCTGTCTCTCTTATGTTAGTGTACGCTTTGAGATGTATGTATATTGTGTTTGGAGCCGAAATGGTAACAGAGTATAGCATGTAATTTTATGGGTTTGCATGTTTATATAAGTTGATAACACTGACTAAGAGCACTTGTTATATTGCAGGCGTTGCTGGATTCAAAAGCGTTGGTTTCTCCGTTTTTGGAATGGGAGGACTTGGAAAGATAATCCCAGCAGTGTCTGGGGAGTGATTTCCCTAGCTTCTGTAGAAGTCCTGGGTTGCAGTCGGCTTCTTTGCATGATTGCATCCTTGGATCTGCTCTGCTCCTCCTGTTTAGGCGTCAGTTCAGTTGTTTCCGTTGGTTTTTTCTCCATATGTTTCTCGCTTGATTCCTAGCCTAACCCTCTGTTGCTTCACTCTTTTGGTTCCCTGTTTCGCTTTTGTGTTCATCCTCCTAAATTTGACTCCTCTGTTCGTGGCGGGTTCAGCACCCGGCGAACAGTCAGCACGGTTGTTTGGTTTGTGGTCGGTTGCTGTGTCTCTGTGTTGTGCTTAGGCGTGCCAGCACCCTTGGAGCGGTGCCACTCGATTGCGCGCGACCCCCTGAGCGAGTCGCTTCGTCTGCTCCCAATTCGACTCTGACTTCCTGGTCAAGCGACTGTTACGCGGGCGCTGACTAAGCCGGCGTACAGGGCTCGAACAAGACCTGAATAGAACTCTCTACCAGGATTTTCTTCCCAACCCCTTGAGGATTGAGGATCTTACTCTGATCCGGAGAAGCAAAGCAGAGCTGTTCCAAGACCACGGGTGTGTCACCGGAGTGACGACTCGATTGCCACCAGGGGTAGCGGACTGACAGACTCGATTGCCACCGGGGGTGGCGGACTGACTCGATAGACTCAGCAAACGCTCGGCACAAGTACGAGAGCGGATCAATCGTAGGAGGGCGGAGGAGGGTTGCGTGAGGCTCAACAAATGCTCGGCGCAAGTACGAGATTAGATCGATCGTAAGAGGGCGGAGGAGGGTTGCGTGAGGCTCAGCAAATGCTCGGCGCAAGTACGAGGTTGAATCCGTCGTAGGGCGGAGGCGAGTTGCGTGAGTAGACCCAGCAAAGCGCTCGGCACAAGCACGAGATTAGATCGATCGTGGGGCGGAGGCGGGTTGCGTGAGTTGCTCCGGAGAGGCTTTGGCAAGTTAGCGTTGCGCTAGAACTTGTGGTTGTTTGTTTTTGGTTGAGAACCTTTTCCCAGATGCCGGCAGATTCATATTTATATGACTCAAGGACCCCTAGGGCTGTCAACTCCAGTTTGGCGGATCCTTGAGACTCATTAGGAATGTCCTCCCCTACCCTGCTTCCCATCAAATCAGCGAAGATATTATCAGAGGTATAGTTGGTATTGAAGCTTCGAAGATCGGAGCAACACGTCTTGACCTTGCTTGTTATGCTGCTGTTACTGTTCATCACTCATCATTGCGCAGTATGGCCGGTTCCTCTAACAACCTCCCTAAAGCATGGTGCAGCGTGGCTTATAGTTGTTAGTGATTGATAGCCCAGCGTAGGTAGTGAAATCATTGCTACATTGCTTCTCAATCTTAACAAATATTTTCACTGATGGATTGTTACGAAACAACCCCAATCGGATTAGGAAGCAACCACGTTCTCCCTCGAACTCAACCTCTTTGGTTGAAGCGGGAAAGCCCGATTTCCAAGGGTTTGAATCTGATCAAAACCCCTACTGGGCCTTGGGGCGGAAGCCCAATTGACCTAAATTCAATTGTGGTCCAAACATTGCCCCCTAGTCTCCGATATTGAGGTATAGCGAGATAGAAGAGAGACTGAACCTCAATCGCCATTAAATAAATAACTGGACTGTTGCGCGGTTTCCTCGCCAATCACGATTCCCCAATTCGAAACGGTGACACTGTTCACCTAAAACCCTTGGTTGCTGCGAAACCCAGCGCCTCACGAAACAAGAACCCCTTTCGGATTCCTATAAATTCCAACAGAGACCCCTCGGTTTCTCCTTCGTACCACCCTGCTTCCCTCTTTCCTAGCCCGAAATCAGAAGAAACCCAGATCGGAGATTGATGGCTCCCAAAAAGAACTTTGATATTCGCTATCCCCTGGCGGAGCAAGCCCAGACTCAACTTCTCCCCCTCCTCAAATGTTCTGAAGTAGAGGAGAACCGGACCCACCTTAGTCTTCCCCATGAGGAATGTGCCACCTTAGGTCCCTTTGTGGTGGGCTATCATCCTGATGATAACAACGGAGCCCATCAGATGCTCGACAGCCCGGCGCGCCCGCTGCCGGCGCTCTTCCGCTTTGAAGAACCGGCGGAGTGCCCAAATTTTCAAAAAGACGCTCACCAATGCACCGTAAACCACTCCGCCTGGCCTCTGGTTAGGTCCTACATGACCACCTGGTATGAAGAACGGCTTCCTCTCGACGGGGCAATTTGGAAGAAAGCCGGGGTCGCTGATGCAATCCAGCTTTGCTTCAGCCTCAGCCCAAAAGGAGGCAACAGGTGCGCCCTAGTTCCGCTGATCAGCCTTTGGAACCCCACGGTTAATGCCTTCGAGTTCCAATTCGGTCACGCCTCCGTGACCCTGCTAGACCTCTACGCCGGCTTCGGGTTCCCCCTCGGCTCTGTAGCCTTCGACGAGGGCTACTATCCCGAAAGGACATCTCCCTCTAGCCTTGTTTGGGGATTCGAGCCCAGTGGGTTTGAAAAGTGGAGGAACGAAACCTCCCAGATGGGTGACGACAGGCTCAGCGGGATAGCCTTTCTGTCCTTTTGGCTAAACAAATTCGTGTTCTGCTCCACCACCAACAAAATGACCAAGCACTACCACCGTATGGCGGAGGTGATCTATTCCGGCCAAGAGATTGGTCTTGCCCAATGCGTTCTAGCACACCTCTACCGCTGTCTGCACCAGATATCCGCCGTGCCCATGAATTGTGCACAATCTGGTCCGCTCTGGATCTTGGATATCTGGTGCCAGATGTACTTTCCCCAACTTTCTCCGGCCACGAAGAGAGCTCCTAGGCCTGACCAAGTTGTGGGGCAAGAGTATGCCGGCTGTGCCGCTGATCCCGAACTCAGCTATGCCATCTGCCTCGACATCTTTTTCAACACATCCGCTCGGGAATTTTTTACAGAGGCACAGCAGCTGATCCACGTGAAGTATCCCCGCGGACTAGCCCGAGGCTTTCTCCCTAACAGTCTTCAGGCAGCTAAAGGCCGAGGGATTTTCATCCATTGCGTCTCCATGGCGGACCTACCACTCCTCTGTAGTGAGAAAGGCTATCCGAGCCATGAGCTCTACGCGCCTCACTTCTTTGCACGGCAGTTTGGTCTTATTCAAACCTTGCCCTATCCGCCGCTGAGAAGTCTGAATCTTTTCTCAGCGTGGAGGAATAGCCGAAAGTCCAAAAGACCCTCAAGTGCCAGTGACAATTCATGCCTGCAGCCTCTCATCATACATAACGAAGATTGCTACCCTAACCTGCAGGCCTCCACGGACGCAACTGGCCCCTATCGCGTCTGGTGGTCGCGCATGCGAAGCCCGCTCTTCCGCCAACCACCCGTTTTCTACTTCCGAAGATTCTTTCACCTTCGGGGTGGGCAACTTACCCCAGCTGACCAAGAGGTGCTACACGGCGGTCCCCTATACGTTGACCCGTCCCTAAGAAAGGTAATATGCCCCCATTTGAAACTACTGTTTCGGTTTGCCCATGATTCTCGCGTAATCTCGATTGTTTAATAAACTAGGCTATTGAGCAAACCCCAATGGACAAAGGAAAACGGAAGGCCGAATGCAAAGCTCTTCCGCCCTCCAAGAAGAGCAAAACTATTGTTGAGGCGGATGAGGAATCAGATGAGGAGGAGGACATACCCGTAAGTACTCTTTTAAAGCTCCATTTTCCCCTTGCGTCTCTAACTATGAGCTCAAACAGATACCTACATAACGTAGATATCCCATCTCTATCCCTCCCTGCAGATACTTCAGAGGAAGCGTTCCTCGTCCGCCGCCGCCACCAGCCGAACTCCTGCGGTCATAGAGCTCTCCTCTGGTGAGTCCTCTAACCCTTCCGAAGAACCAGGTTCCTCTAGTTCCGACGATTACTATCTGGACTTCTGTATTCGTGAGCTTTGCGGCGATAGTCTTCCTCAACCTGTTCCTCTGCGCTGTCTTGCTGCAGGTACTTCCTCCAGCCTAGCCCTCGCAGTTAATCAGAGTTCTATCCAACCTGTCTTGACTCTCCGTGCTGCTGCAGAAGCTGGACCGGAGGCGGAGGAAAACCCAGATGCTACCGTGGCGGAGGCCCCAACCGATAGGCCTCTGCTCATGCTATGTGGCGCTCCTGGCAGTTCTTCAACTCCACATCCGCTGACCTCAGATTCGACTCGGGAGGAAGAGCACGGGGCCGAAGAGGACGTAGAAGAAGGAGAAGAAGAGGAGGAGCCGATTCGGGGCGCAGACCAACCAGCTGCTGACGAGCCATCCTCCCCTGCAGATGTCCTATCTCCGGCAGAGGAAGAGGCTCTAGCTGGTGCGGAGTCTCTGGCCGGTGCTGCCCCCCAGGTTGAACAAGATTCAACCCCTGCTGACTCTTGTATTGAAGCCGATCGGCCATCACCAGCAAGGTGGCCCGGATCTCCTCTGCCCGAAGAGACCCCGTTGACGGAGGTATATATCCCTTATGCTCTAAATTGGTACCTCCCTTGGTCTGAATTGCTTCCAATCCTCCTCGATTATGAGCAGGTGGAAGAAGAGATAGTGGCAACCGAGAATGCCACCCCGCTGGTGGTGGATGCTGCCCCCCAGGTTGAACCAACTCCAACCCCTGCCGCTGCTCCCGTTGATACAGCTCAGCAAGGAAAAGCAGGGCTGCAGGGCTCTCCTCTGAGTCAGCCAGAGGAAATCCCCTTTTCAGCGGCTGTTGAGGTATGTGGTGTAAAATCCACTTGAAGAGCGATTTTTCTTAGTTAGAACCATTCCTAACCCCCTTTTTATAAACAGGTGGATGATAGTGATGATGATGTGGAGACCCTCGGTTCCGCCCCGCAGGCAACGGACACAGGTTCCGCGGAACCTGTGGGACTTGTAACTGCACAAGTTTCCCTGCCGCAGGCCCCAATCGCCGAAGGTCTGGTCGCGGCGTCTCCATTGAATCAGCCATCCGCGACCCCTGGCGGATCGGGTTCAGCGGTTCCGGAGCAAGTTGACTCTGCTTCCCTCTTGGCCGAAGACCCTTTCCTTTCTCCTCGAAGCCCAGAAGAGGAACCTGAAGAGGTACAGAAGGCGTGGGGATTCTTGGAACGCTTAGGAGAGAGGGACCCTGCCGATGTTCAAGTGGCGGACGAGCTCTCCTCTGCCCTTGAGATCCTCAAAGGCCACTTCCAGCAACTGCCTCCCGAGGTCCAAGCTGAAGCTAACGCTTCTCTCCTCCGGCTGCCCGCGGAGCTAAGGAGCCTACACGAGCGTTTGCCTGTCCGGTCTACTCAGCATGCTAAGCTTGAGGGAGCTGAGACCGCTTTCGCGGATGCTGCTCGTGCCTACAAAGATTTGGTTGCCCTGGCTACTAGCAACCCCGAAGCGGCTGAGATAGCTAGACTTGAAGAGCAAATTTCCCTCCTCCGCCAGAAACAAATCCAGCGCGCCAATGAAATAACTCAACAGAAAGCCCTGGGGAGTAAGCTACAAGAGGAGCGGACGCGAGCAAAGAGGGAAACAGCTGAGTTTGATCGTGGGGTAGGCAAGACCAAGGCCACCATCAAACGGTTGGGCCTGCATCTATATGAGTTTCGGCCTTAGCCCGTAAAAACTGGCTTGATGTATTTCATTTACTAAGTTTAATGATATGAGCCCATTTACCAAGCCCTATTCGGTTTGATTCGCAAACCAAACCCTGCGCATCAGTCTTATCATGCAGTCAGAAAACTGCAGAACTTTTTCCCATGAATTTGCATTTGAATTTTAAAACGGGAAACTGTTTCAACCTCCAACTGCCCAATAAATGCGCAAGTTCATCTCAGCCCTTGGATTGCTTCTAAGTAAGGCTATAAAAGCAACACCCCCTGGCTAGACCCGAGAACCCCAAAAAACTGCCTTAGAATGTTATTCAGCGTTTCTTCCTTTAGGTTCTGCTACCAGCCGTTATGGCCTCCTCGATCCTTGCCACCCGATCTAGTTCGGATATTCCGCTGAACACCCCAAATCATAACACCCCATGTTAAACAAATCTCGAACCATAACACTCCATGTTATGTTCCGGGCGGATGTGATTATAGATTGGTAGCTGTCGATTTGGCACCCCTCTAGCGCATCGGCCGGAAGTCCAGCATGGATGCGGTTCGGGGTACCTTCCTCTCCGGAGAGAGGCGCAATGAGCTTCAATAGGCCAGTTGTCCACCTCCACATGAAGGGTATTGGATAACCGTGGACAACGCTGGGCTATTGAACTCATTGCATGATCGAGAGATTATGGGTAGCGGACGTCTATATGCCACTCTGCTTCGGCATCAAGACAGTCTCTGCCACCCCTATCTCTACGCTTCATCCGCTGATCTCGCAGGATCTTACTCTACAACCCCTGTTCGGCCCGCGTTCGGATCGAAGGAGGTGGCGAGGATCCCCATATACCAAGATGGTATCAGAGCTAGTTGGCGGATATGTATTACTAGTTTCTTGCCTTTGTAATCGCCATGGCCGCAAAGCCCCCTTTACTTTTTGTAAATAAAACAAAAATTTTAGAATCAAGGCTTGCATCGCACAATTCTTACCAACGGCAAAGGTTTTAGGGCACACCCCAACACGGATGTTCCTAAAAACCCCTATTCAAAGGACGACCAGGCTTGGCCCTAAAGAAGGTTCAAAAACTTCAAAAATTTCGAAAAAGATAAGTCGGATATTGCCCTTATGTTGCCCCCTTAGTTTGCTGGGCTGCGCGGATGGGCAAAGCCAGAACCAAGCCGAGTAAACTAGATAGGATTCCCAAGTGGTTTCCCCATGATGGGCTAGGTTCGACGAAAAGGTGAAAGCCCGTTCGTCGTCGAACCCCTGTCCGGCCCACGAAGCCCCCACGCCAGGTAGCCCTAAGCAGATGCCTGGGAAACACAAACTGGTATAAATGCAGGATTTGACAGTTACCGAAACGGTGGGGAGAACCGAGAAGGCGCCAGTCAAACCCTATTGATCACGCATCGATTCCCAGGCGAGCAGGCGCCGAAAACGGATAGATGCATAAAGATGGGTAGATCGAAGCATTAAAGCTTGCGTGACCCCCAACCGTTGGATCCTCTCGCATATGTAGTATAAAAGGAACCCCCTGGTTGCAGCAAAAACCTCACCAGATCACCCTGCGTAGAACAAATATGGCAATCGTAGAGTGGTTAGCGATTGGCGTAGCCCTCTGGCTGCCACAGGCCTTTCCACCAGAGAAACCGCAATCCTGGTTAAATGCCCCAGTAACCTCGGTCACCCAGCGTTAAGTAAATCCTAACCCCGGTCACCTAGCGTTAGGCGGCCTGAAGCCGTGCTTCCTGGTGCTTAAACAACACCCGGCCCGACTAACGCTAGTGACCCGGTTAGGTGCTTGGATGAATGTCATCAACACGTTCGATGACCTTCACCCCTAGCAACCCATCCACACGTTCCCTCAGCGGAACTGTGTGTTTTTCCTCAAGCGCCGCCACTGCATCCTCATCTTTCCCTTTTTTCCAACTCCTTTTCCCCTCCTGGAATTAGCAGAGCTCCGAAGAAGAAGAGGATTTGGGCAAGAAGATCAAGCAGCAGCACGAGGAATCCGCCAGTCCCCCAAGACTCAGAGAGACGTAGGATGGTATCAGAGCTAGCTAGTAGCTCTCGTTGTATTTTCTTTTCCTTGTAATGCCCTTGGCCGCAAAGCCTGCGTAAGAATAAAGCAATTTGCAATTTTCGTACTTAACACTTACCAAGATATGAATTTGATTGTTAATGAAAAGTATAAGGACATCAACACCCCTGGCGGATGTTGAAATAAGACAAGGTAAAAGAAGAACAAAACCCCCACGGTTTCGCAATGAAAAAGACGAACACTTCGAACACGGCGGGAACACCCCAGGCGGATGTACCGTCTTAACTTACTGCCGTCTGAGCGCACTGCCGGAGGGCTAAGAATTCTGTCCAGCCCCGTCGTCTGCCGGAGGGACCTCGAATTCCCAAACACTTGGGAAGTATTTCTTAAGATATCGCCCATTAATGGGATTTCTATGAACTTCACCTTCCAAGTCTCGGAGCTGGTATGCCCCCTTTCCCATGATTCGGTCGATGACAAATGGACCCTCCCAGCGAGGACTCCATTTACCACGACCCGGTTCGTCTAGGGGCAGAGCTACCTTCCAGACCAAGTCTCCCTCGCCATATGTTTTACCCTTGGTCCGCTTGTCATATGCCTTGGCGATCCGCTGCTTTTCCTGGATGATAGTGTCCAAGGCCTCAAGTCGTTTTTCGTCGAGGTCTTCATGTTCCTGGAACATGGCTTGGACATAGTCTTCACCCAGGAGTTGATGTTGCTCGCGGACCCGTAAAGAAGCCACATTGATCTCCATTGGCAGGACAGCCTCATGGCCATACATCAACGAATACGGGGTAGTACCTGTAGGCGTCCGCTTAGAGGTCCTATAGGCCCAAAGCGTGTTGTCAAGTTGAGTGTGCCATGATCTCGGGCTATCCACTAGCATCTTCTTTAGAATGGATATGATCACCTTGTTAGTAGCTTCCGCTTGGCCATTGGATTGAGCATAATAAGGAGAAGAATGGAGGAACTGGACACCATAATCTGCTAACCAAGTTTGGGTCTTCTCAGCCATGAAGGCTGCCCCCCTGTCCGCTACTATACACTCTGGAATGCCGTAGCGGCAGATTATGTTTTGGAAAACAAAGCGGATGACCGTATCTGCATCGCAGTTCCTGGTTGGTATAGCTTCAACCCACTTAGTAAAGAAATCGGTACCCAGCAAAAGAAACTTATGCTGCGCAGATGAGTGTGGATTGATCTCCCCTATGAAATCCAATGCCCAGCCCCTAGCAGGCCAAGGCTTGATGATGGGCTGCAAAGGAATGTTAGGAACCCGCTGCACTGGCCCGTGTCGCTGGCATTCCTGACAACCCTGAGCGAAACTATGACAATCTTTCAAAATGGATGGCCAATGATATCCATATCTACGAATCAGCCATCTCATTTTGGGTCCGGACTGATGTGAACCACAGACCCCTAGGTGTACCTCTCTCATGATCTACTTGGCTTCGACGCCAAAGATACACCTCAATAGGACTCCATCCTCCCCCCTACGGAAGAGTTCGTCTCCCCTGAGAAGATAACTTGTTGCGAGATGTCGAGTTCTCCTCTCGGATGGTGCAGATGGGTCCTGCAAATACGCTATGATTGGCATCCGCCAGTCAGTGTCGACAGGCTCAACTGTAGCGACCGACCAACCTCCGCGCTCTCTCTGGCGGATAACAAAGGATGGTAGAGTTCTGCGCTCCACCCTAAGGATTCGTTCCTTCACTCCCTGGGCTAGGCTGATCCCAGTGGCCAATTGTGCCAGCTCGTTGGCTGCTGAGTTCAATTCCCTCGGAACATAGTCTAAGGAAACATCAATAAATCGATCCAGTAGCTCAATAGCCCGCTCGTAGTAGTGTACTAAATGGAAGGAAACGCACTTGTAGATCCCCAACAGTTGATTAATAACTAACATGGAATCTCCAAGTACCTCAATTTCTTGTGCCCCCAGGTCGAGTAACAGCTCCAAACCAATGAGTAGGGCTTCGTACTCTGCCTGGTTGTTGGTGCATGTCCACTCCAGCTGAAAAGAATACAAATACTTGACACCTGCTGGAGTCTGGATACAAACCCCTGCGCCCGCCAACTTACTGGTACTGCTACCATCGAAGTATAGGACCCAAGGCTGGTATCGGATCACGTTAACGAACTCTGGCGGTTCTGCGAATTCCCCCTCAATAGGATGGTGCAATAGGAAATCCGCGATGGCCTGACCCGTCATGGCCTTGAGTGGCGCATATTGTAGGGAAAACTCTGACAGGGCTAAGACCCACTTGCCAATCCTACCCCTTAGGATAGGTCTCGTTAGCATATATTTCACCAAATCAGTCTGTGCCACCACTATTGTCGTGAATGAAAGCATGTAATGGCGGAGCTTAATGCCCGCGCAGTACAGGGCTAGACACAGCCTCTCGACTGGCGAATATCTGGTCTCTGCATCCAACAACGTCCTGCTGACGTAGGCTACTGCATATTCAACTTTCTTTCCATCGGCCAGGGTTTCGTCCTGCTGAGTTGGATATAAACCTTCTGAGGAAGTTGATTTTTCCAAGCAAGCTCTGCAGCTCCCTCTTGTTTCTCGGTGCTGGCACGTCCAACACAGCTTGCACTTTGTCGCCCGACACCTCGATGCCTCTCTCATGTACCACAAACCCTAGAAAGTCACCAGCACAAACCCCAAAGACACACTTGGCCGGATTCATTTTAAGCTGATGCTTTCGCATGATTGTGAACACCCTTCGGAGATGATCAATGTGATCTTCCCTCTTTTTGGATTTTACTACTACATCATCAATGTAGACTTCAAGGATGTCCCCCAAAATTCTGCTGAAAATTACGTTCATTGCACGCTGGTATGTAGCCCCTGCATTGGTTAAACCGAATGGCATACTGAGATACTCAAACGCTCCTGTGAACCCTGGGCAGCGGAAGGCGGTTTTAGGAATGTCTGGCTCGTCTATTGGAATCTGGTGATACCCTGCCGTCCCATCCATAAATGAGAGCAACTCGTGCCCCGCTACTGCATCCACCAGCATATCCGCTATGGGCATAGGATAAACATCCTTAGGAGATGCAGCGTTTAAATCCCTGTAGTCCACACATATTCTGATTTTGCCATTCTTCTTCCGAACAGGGACGACGTTGGATAACCATTCCGGATAAAGGGCTGGTCTGATTATCCCAGCGTCCAGCATGCTTTGAACTTCTTTCTTGACCGCCATTGCCGTGTCAGCGTTCATCCGCCGCTGCTCTTGCTTAACTGGCCTACACCCTTCCTTGATAGGGATGCGATGGCAAGCCAGCTCTCTTGATAACCCCGGCATGTCTTGATACTTCTCGGCAAAGCAGTCCTTATAATCATGCAGCAACCCTATCAGTTGCTGCCTCAACTTTGGTCTAAGGTACTGGCTGATCCCCACTTCCATGGGTTCCGTTTCTGTCCCCAGGTTGATCTTTTCGACAGGATCGCGTACCTTGGGCGGGGTATCATCTAGCGCTGCTGGAGCAGGCTGAATTACTTCCACCCCTGTTGAAACTTCGAACTCTTCTTCCTCAATACACTCCACCAGTGCCACCTCCTCCCAAGCCATTCGCTCTAATCGATAAATCGCCAATCGCTGCAGAAAGCTAGCAAAGGCCTCCGACTCCTCTTGCGAGAAGGCGTCACTCATTGGAAGTATTGGGACGGAGCTCAATGGAAATTGGCCGACTACAATCCGCCATAGCCTGGGCAATTCCCCACTGAGACAGCTCATTCTGGGTCACCCCGAGTGGATGCCCCCTATGGTCGACTCCCCCAATCCGGAGGGGTCTCATGTCTCTGTTGTAATAGCTGGCTTCCAACTGGATGGCCGCTATCGAATACGGGCGCTCATCCGCCTTGATGAGCACTGGCAACTCTGTGACTGGATCCCACATGATCATCTCTTGGTGGAGAGATGAAGGCACTGCCAGCGCTTTATGGATCCAATCCCTCCCCAGGATCATATGGTAGGGAGCGTTTGCGTTGGCCACGTAAAATGCGTGATGGGCATCAGAGGGTCCTATCTTGACTCGGAGCACAGCCACCCCAGCGGTTGGAGTTACCTCCCCCGAAAACCCCTTCACCCTGGAGACAGTCTGGATGACTTTGTCCTTCGGGATCTTCAGTTGTTCCACAAGAGTAGTGGTGACGACGTTTACCGCAGCCCCTGTATCTATCAAGATCTTGCGGACCTTCATGCCCTGCACCTCTGCTGTCACGTATAGAGGCTTCAGATGCTGGGACATGTCAAACGTAGGCTTGGCAAACATCACGCATTGTTTCAGAAGGTCTCCGGCCCCCTCCGGATACCGATGACCGGACCGAAAAACCCCGGGCTCAGCTTCCGCTTGAGCCCCCTTTTCAGGCTCCTGTACTGAGTAAACAGGATGAGAAGCCTCTTCGTCGGTGATGAAGTGAGCAGTGGGCAAAGGCTCTGGCAGAGCATAAGCAGATGACAGAATGAAGACCATGTTGCAATGATGCGTCATGGCCTCATCCCCGGTCTGCTCCTCGTCCATTGGCACCTCACCCTCGTCTACCGCCTCAGGCTCATCTTCGTAGTCGACCACATCCTCTTCCTTATCCAGGGCTAGGTCTCCTAAGTCGGAGTCAGCTCGTATACTGGGGGCGACCGAGGACGTCCGAGTTGGCACCATCATCTGCAGCTTCTTAGCCGCGTACTCCACGAAGTTGGTTGGCGCCTTAGGCCCTTTTGTCCTCGCCCGCGATGTGGTAGCGGACGGCCCGCTCGTTTCCACCGGAACTGATCTGGATTCCTTGGGAACAACCTCCCTCTCAGAAACCCCCACGTTGCTCGTGCTCGCCGCCAATGACGCGCTGTTTTCCTTTGGTATCCACCGCATAACGGTGGAACCCTTGCTGGTGTCAATCACCATCACATCTTCCTGGGCCTCCAAAGCCCCTTGCTTCCCGGCAGCTTCCGGCTGTGACTTCCTTGGAGGGGACCTCCTCGTCTCCGAAGGCTCAGGAGGGAAAACCAGCTTTCTCCTTGGCCTGGACTGGGGTGCCCCAGCGGATCTCGGCTGATCAGCTATCCTATCGTGCACACTCTTTCGAGGTGCCGGTGGAACGTCCGTGGTTCGCTGTCGCCTAGAGTCCATGTATGATTTGGTTCTCACCTTGTAGCGCTTATGGATCTCCTCCACCCGCTCCACGGGTACTGACAGCTCTTCCTCGGTTACCCTTCCCGATGCCAGATCCGCCAAGGTTCTTTTTGCCTTGCCAAAGCGTCTCCGCTCGTTCCGGGTAGTCACCGCTGCAAGCTCAACAGCCTTGCCGGCCCGCTGGGTATACCATGTGTCCGCCTTCGGATCGTTCCTAGATGCTGGCGGAACATAGACCCTCGCGGATGGCTCTGGATTCGCAGCCTTCTGCGAACCCCCAGCCGTAGCTGACTTGATTTCGGACGGTCCTGGACCTTGCCTAGGCCTTGCCCTGCTGGCGCAACTGTCCTCGGACCCGTGATGGTACTTCATCCGCTTGTAACCCTCCCTGCTTGACTTCTCGGGCGGCGGACGCTCTAACTTGGCCTTCTCGAGGGCTCTCCTTTCAGCCTTCTGCTCCGCTTCCCTCAAGGCTGCCTGAAACTCCTCATAGGTAATTGGCTGTCCTGTCGTTAGTCTGCACGTGAGGCAGAGCTTGGAGCGTGGGACCATCACCATGTCCTCTTCTTCAATCGCCCCAACCCAAAATTCTGGGCAGGGCCTAGGTTCGCTGGCGTCGAACCCCAGCTTGCCCTCGTTCAGCCACTCCTGCAACTGATCCTTCAGACCTACACATTCAGAACTAGAGTGGTCAAAGGACCTATGGAAGAGACACGTAAACCCGCCGTTCCCACTGATAGGATGGCCCTGGTAAAACTCCTGAATTTCTGGCGCCTTATGGTACACCATGGTTTCCCAGATTTCCTCCGCCTTGTTTGCGTCGTAAGTATACTCCTGAAACCTGGAAACCCGCTTCCTACCCTGCTGCGGCAGACTCGGACCAACACTGATCTCGATAGCATTCACCCGCGGTGCACCCTTAGCCTTTGTCCACTGAGGCTCCTTAGGATTCTCCAATTGCAGGACGTTGTCATTGATCCATATCTGCAACTGGTCCTTCAGCTTCACACAATCCTTAGTATTGTGATTGTTCATATTGTGATAGCTGCAGTATGTCTTCCCCGCCATATAATCAGGCTTGGGGGTAAATCCGTCATGATGCAGACGCCCCTGGTTGAACAACTCTTGCAAAATCTCGTGAGCTCTATGGGCGTTATAGGTGTATGCATCAAAGGCTGATTTGGTTGGAAGAGGAGTAACTAGCTTAATAGGCTCCCTGACCGGCTTCGCTACCTGGGACTGCAAAGGCTTCTGATCAGTCCTCTCGATGGCTGCGACCTCGACCCCTACTTTCTCCTCATCAACCCATGTCAGGATTGGCCTAGGAATTGCATCCGCCTGAACGGCTGCCACGGTCTGAGCCGCGGTCGGAATTGGAGTTTTGGGCTTCAGAGTCCCCGGATAGTAGGACATCGGAATCCCCTTCCTTCTTTCGTTCCTCTCCCTGGACCGATCCACATAGTGCTGCTCCTGACCCAGACGATTAGTCAGATCCGCCATCGTGGTTACATGAACCTGCCTGAACCCCTGGCGGATCTCGTCTATCAAGCCGTCAATCGCCATCCGCACGGCGTGCTCCTCTGGGATTTCCATCTCACAGCGAGTTAGCTCCAGCTTGAAGCGTCGCAGATAATCAGTGGCGGACTCGTCAGGCCTCTGTTCAGTCTCTGCCAGGTCCTTCAGTCCGATTTTTGCTTCCACGACCCCAAACATGGTCCTGAACATGACCTCCATGGTCTTCCAGTCTGGAATTGACCCAGGCCTTAAACGCTTATACCAGATAGCTGCTTCCCCTGCCAGGGATGTAGGAAAGAGCTTCAACTTCATGATCGGGTTCTCAGCATATTGACCTGATTCGTTGGTGAAACGCATGATGTGCGTCTCAGCATCCTCGGATGTCTGGCCAGTAAACGGCGTAAAACGGATTGGCTTGAAACCGACCGGGAAGGGCACCGCATTGATCTCGGGAGTCAACGGATTCTCGTACGTCTTGTCGACGTCGGGCAACCCCTGCAGCTCCCTGAGCTTGTCAGCGAAGATCCTGCCAATGTCCTCCAGGGTTATCTGCGCCACGGCGTTCGCTGGAGGTACCGACTGATCGTTGCTAACCGGCTCTGTAGGAGGAACCTGACCTCCCCTTTGACTATTAGTGGGCCTGTTGTTAGATCCGCCAATAGTACCACGACCGGCGTCGCGCTTGCGCTGGTCCTTCAGCTGAGCTGGATCCGTAACTGTACGGCCGGACCCCTCGGGGTGGTCACCCCGTTCCAGCAACTGATTCATCAAGGCACTCAGGTTGGCGAGCGCGGTATTGGTTTCCGCCAGCTGCTCCTGCTGCTGTTGCCAGCTGCCCTCGGAGTTCCTGGCATAGGTGGTCAAGCTGCTCCCCAGCCGATCCTGCTGTTCGGCGAGGTACTTGAAATTGGCAGTGAACCCCCGTTGCTCCGTCTGCATACGCCTGACGGATTCACTTAGATCAATGACCACCTCATTGGCTCTTTTCAATGCCTCGTCCGTGTGACAAGACTTTTCGATCAACATCTTCAAAGTATCCGTCACCTCCGTGGGAGTTGCAGACTCCCCAGTAAATTGTACCACAGGTGACGCACTTGGATCAGCGGATTCATCCGCGGACCCCTTTTCCAAAAAACCAGATGTAGCTTCCCGGTTAACAAAACCGATAGCGCGGTCGTCATCCTGGGAAGCGACAGTGATTTCAGTGGTCTCTTCCTCGATCTCCGAAATAGACGGCTCGGAAACCGGATTCAGACCCTTTTTGCTTCGCAGGGCTTTAAGGGCAGTAGCAATAGCTTTTGCGTCGGCCAAAGTCCCGCCAAACACTTCCTTAACTTCAGCGTCAGTTAATCCCCTACACTCAGCTGTTCCATGCTGGATCAGCCCTTTGTGGGAAATCTTCAAACAAGACATGGTCACCCTTACGTAAGGATTACCCCTTGTGGATCCCGCAATCCTTGACACCAGTCCCACTGGGCGTGCCAAAATGTTCGTGGCGGGTTCAGCACCCGGCGAACAGTCAGCACGGTTGTTTGGTTTGTGGTCGGTTGCTGTGTCTCTGTGTTGTGCTTAGGCGTGCCAGCACCCTTGGAGCGGTGCCACTCGATTGCGCGCGACCCCCTGAGCGAGTCGCTTCGTCTGCTCCCAATTCGACTCTGACTTCCTGGTCAAGCGACTGTTACGCGGGCGCTGACTAAGCCGGCGTACAGGGCTCGAACAAGACCTGAATAGAACTCTCTACCAGGATTTTCTTCCCAACCCCTTGAGGATTGAGGATCTTACTCTGATCCGGAGAAGCAAAGCAGAGCTGTTCCAAGACCACGGGTGTGTCACCGGAGTGACGACTCGATTGCCACCAGGGGTAGCGGACTGACAGACTCGATTGCCACCGGGGGTGGCGGACTGACTCGATAGACTCAGCAAACGCTCGGCACAAGTACGAGAGCGGATCAATCGTAGGAGGGCGGAGGAGGGTTGCGTGAGGCTCAGCAAATGCTCGGCGCAAGTACGAGATTAGATCGATCGTAAGAGGGCGGAGGAGGGTTGCGTGAGGCTCAGCAAATGCTCGGCGCAAGTACGAGGTTGAATCCGTCGTAGGGCGGAGGCGAGTTGCGTGAGTAGACCCAGCAAAGCGCTCGGCACAAGCACGAGATTAGATCGATCGTGGGGCGGAGGCGGGTTGCGTGAGTTGCTCCGGAGAGGCTTTGGCAAGTTAGCGTTGCGCTAGAACTTGTGGTTGTTTATTTTTGGTTGAGAACCTTTTCCCAGATGCCGGCAGATTCATATTTATATGACTCAAGGACCCCTAGGGCTGTCAACTCCAGTTTGGCGGATCCTTGAGACTCATTAGGAATGTCCTCCCCTACCCTGCTTCCCATCAAATCAGCGAAGATATTATCAGAGGTATAGTTGGTATTGAAGCTTCGAAGATCGGAGCAACACGTCTTGACCTTGCTTGTTATGCTGCTGTTACTGTTCATCACTCATCATTGCGCAGTATGGCCGGTTCCTCTAACAACCTCCCTAAAGCATGGTGCAGCGTGGCTTATAGTTGTTAGTGATTGATAGCCCAGCGTAGGTAGTGAAATCATTGCTACATTGCTTCTCAATCTTAACAAATATTTTCACTGATGGATTGTTACGAAACAACCCCAATCGGATTAGGAAGCAACCACGTTCTCCCTCGAACTCAACCTCTTTGGTTGAAGCGGGAAAGCCCGATTTCCAAGGGTTTGAATCTGATCAAAACCCCTACTGGGCCTTGGGGCGGAAGCCCAATTGACCTAAATTCAATTGTGGTCCAAACATCCTCTATCTTATGTTTCTCTTGTGTCCTTTAGTTTCCTAGTCGTTCTCTCGTTTTGCTTCAATCTTTTGGGTCACTGTCTCTGTTTGATCTTCATTCTCTTCAACCTCTTGACCCCTTTCTTTTTGTTGCTCTCGTGTCTTCCCAGTTTGATGTCTTGATCTCCATGTGGCTAAATCATCAATTTCCCTTGTTACTTTCTTTTATTATTCGTTCTGATGAGAGAGATGATGATCAAACTGAGACTGAAAGAAGGAGATGATCATAAATTGAGATTGAAAGAACAGGAAGCAAGAGAGACGGAGACAACTTAGGGAGGGAGCCAAAGACTCAGTTGACTAGAGTTCAGAGTTGTGTACGTAGTCCTATATCTCCTACACATTTGAGAAAAGCTCTCAATGAACTTGAGCTATAGTCTCTCTTCCATCTCATGTCATGGGAGGTGAAAAATGTAAAGCTTCTATTGGCTAACAATAATGTTTGTACCTTCACCTTCAAAGCAATGCATTTAAAGTTTTTCTTCAAATCAGCCATCTTAAGCACATTGCTGAGTTCTGTACTCCTGACTAAATTTACCGAAGTAACTTCACTGTAACAACAGGGTTACTACTCCCATTTGGCATGGGTAGGTAGGTATACGATATACCTAGCTAGTTTAAAGTGAGGTTGAAATAGATACTTGTTGTAATTAACAAGCAAGCTAGATCAATTCAAGATGTTTCTTCTTTAACTTATTCCATTGTTATCAATTGGCTAAATTATATATACAGTGAAAGCTGTTTGCCATTCGTGCTATACGATTCGATCAGTATTCCATGCAAGTTTTTAAGCTTAAGTTGACTGAGATCTGACTCAAAAAATTAAGTTTCAACCTGTCAATAAGTTCCAGTCAAAGCTGCCGGAGTTAGATGAGGACCAAGTACTACTGTACTCTGTAGAATCAAACATATAAGGACCAGCAGATCAAGTCAACAAGAGCTTCAGAAAAGGGCAACCAGATATCTTCACATGACCGAACACAGATTCAGAGAGAGCAAATCTTTGAATTGACTGAAACTGGGAGGAGGATCGATGCTACTCCTAAAACTTCAAAACCAATTTCAGTTTGACGGGTTTGGTTCTGTTGGATATTTCAGCAACCCGGATCATTTCAGTCATTGCAAAGAATTAGGGTTATGGCCTCGCATCACCTTTACACCGGGGTAAATATAATTCATCTCGGAGTAGCACGTACGTGGGTACATTCATCTACTGAATTTAACTACGTAGGTTTCTACACATCCAAACATTTGTGATTTGGGATCTATAGTTAGTTAGCGGTAATATTATGAGAGTTTTGAATTTCAAACACGATACCGTTAATCTTAATTCAATTATAACCAAAAATTCGACTGATCTTTTGTATAACATGCCTTCTTAAGTGGTTCTCAGTTGTCACACACTTGCATGAGAACATTTTTCACTCCCGTCTAAGCTCATTTGAATAAGCAGGTCATGACAAAAATGACCATAAAGTAATTAGCAATACGGACTGTAATTAGGTCTCGTTTTTACCAAATTGGTAAATTGTATGACGCCTTCTTCATTTGTTTCAATGTTGGCGGGTTCGGTGGGTCAAAATTAAATGTCCATGGCTTCTTCAGCACTCAGCAGGGTCTTTTCCGTCAACTCAGGAAATCAGAAATAGGGCTTCGCCTCCCAGTTATATTAGATCTGCCGCAGAGAGCCAAAATGGAAGGCGGATGGTTCTGCGAGAGAAATCATAGACTTCGTCTGGATGAAGAAGCAAAATTCAAAAACCTTAATCAACTTCTTCGTAATTAACAGGTATGGTTACTTCACCGTTCTTTGCATTCGACATAGTTGCGGTTCATCCTAGCTTAATCAGTATTAGGATGAAGCTACATAAAGAATTTTACGGGTCCTATATGTATATGTATGTAGTTTATGATAATTTGACTGGTGAAACCGCGTCACGTTGCAGGTGTTGATGAATGGAATCAGAAAGCTTTTTATTCTGTGCTTTAGGAATGGAAGGCTAGATGGCAAGATACCTGCAGCAGAACCTGCTGCATCTCCCGTTTAATAAGTCGAGGGATTTGCCTGCATTGCTTTGCTTCCTCTGCCGCTGGCTCTGGCGCTGCTGATGCTCATAATTTTTCCATCATTGAGTTATAGTCAAATTGAGCAATGCCCGGCCCTGTTCCTCGTAACTTTGCTTCATTGTGCGATCTTCCTCAATCCTCTCGCCTTTCTTGTTTTCTCATAACTATACCCTAAATATGTAGGTTTCAATGTTTCATTATCATATGAAACTAATGAAAATAATAAATTTTACTATTTATAGGAAATTTGTGTCCAATATGCATTTCAATTTCGCTCAACTGTCTTAATTAAGCATATTCCCATTTTAACTCAAAGTAAAAAGTAAAAAGAACTCTAGCATACAACAGAACCAAACAAGCCAGAAAGGCATCTTCACCTGTCCTACAGACTATGCTCTACGGCACATTATTATGTATATATGATCGTATGATGTTTGGGATATAAAATGTTGAAAGCAATCATTTCCAAGCAGTCCTCCTAGGTTCTGCAAGTGAGTGTTTGTTTTCTTGTCTAGTAACCTACCATGTTCTTTTTGGTTGATTGAAAGTGCTCGACCTTCAAAGAAGTGAATTTCACTTTGGGTTTACTGTCTTGTTCTTTTGGCCATCTTAAGCATTATTCTGTGGTAAGATCAATACATTTGAAACTTTAAAGTCCCTATTTTCAACTTGGGGTTATTTGGAGCATCAAGCATGACCTCTTCAAACATGTCACCCTTCCCTTTAAAAAAAAAAAGAGCTCTAACAAACCACAGAAGCAAACAAAGGTTAAAATCAGATGGCTAGTATATATTGAAACACTTTTCTCATTAGTTCTGTAGCTTGAAATGAAGGACTATCAATCATAGCTCTCTTGTTTTGCTGCGGCATCCGATCCTCTCAGTTAGAATCGAAGTACCTATTTCGTAAATTTGATAGGCTACATGTAATGAGAAACAAAACGAAACAAAAGAATTGCATCTATAGCCTGATCACTGGTGACTAGTTATCTGCAAGTTTATGTTAAATAACTACAACAATGAGGGAGTACTGGGTGCCATAGCTGATGCAGTAGGATAGGAAGGGTACATAGCAATGCCACACAAACCTTCTGGAGGACCAGCATTTCGAAGAATTCTCATGTAGCCCTTTTCACCCCAGCTCTCGCCCCATGAATTCTTCACTAGCCAATAGTCGGTGCCTTCTTCAGTCGTTCCATACCCAACAATTGAAACAGCATGGCCTGGGTTCGTACCACAATTACCGGAAAATACCCCGCTTGCGTATGCCCTAAATTGATCTCCATCGGCATCAATGGCAACTGAGACAGGTTGCATGGCCACAGCCTTAAGTAGATCATTTTCACTGTTGGGAGGAACCAATTCATAACCAGTGATCTTGGCAGCGTAGTCATTCGTCTTTGTAGTGTCACATGTGTCGTCTGTACCCTTGTTTTGGTAGTTTTCTTCAGTAGTGATTCCTCCATTTGCTTCTATGTATTTAAAGGCATCCTCCATGTTACCACCAGCACAACCTTTGTTGATTTCATCTCTGTTACAGTCCACTAGTTGTTGCTCGGACAGAGAAATCAGTTGGCCACTTTTGATTTTGGTAATCCCCTCAATTGTTGACACTGTTGAAAATGCCCAACAAGAATCTGCAGATGTGTACTGAGAATTAGATAGAGTTTACGTGGAAGAATTGAAAGTCATTAATATACAGGTAATTGATCAAGGTATGAGATATATATGGTGGTTTTCTTACTGCATTGTCCTTGTTCCTTGACGGGGGTAACAGCACCTTGCTCCCTCCAGTCAATACCAGTCGGAACATCAGTTTCCGACAGGTCCTGGTACCTAAATGATTTCATATTGCGTTGTCCAAGGAATGAGCTTGAGTTTAAGGTGACATTGGGAGCTTGAAATCCATTGTAACGTCTGAGGAATTCTTCGTTGGTCATTTCGGAAAACCGGTTGAGGCTTAACCTATAAGTCTTGTTCCCTTGGTTGTTGAAGTCATTCACAAGTAACATGTTCTTCACGAATATGGGGAGACGCCTTCTTTTCTCTGTAATGTCATCGTAATTGCGTCCAAACTGCGCCATCCATTGCTCAAATGGTTTCAAAAATGTAGAGGGATCAACTTCATCGTTCGACGGAGCAGGGGGTTGTGCCATTGCCCCCAAAATGATGTATAAAATGGCAATGATAACAAGGTTATTTTGAAAGGCCATTGTATATCCCCGTTTGAGGATATATCAGTGAGCGCTCTTTGATACTAAATGACTTTGATTTAGCAAAGCTGTGGAGAAGAACGCATACTATTGTTGGTTTAATTATATAGTGTGGATATGCCTCATGTAGTAGTGCCATATTGGCGGGTACAAAATTACACATTCAAGTATGATAAAGTAGTCTGGGGTTCCAATCCAAAACCAATTGGCAATGGAAGGAGTAGCCCAAACCCTTATAAACCCACAGGCTAGGTCCCATTTTCCCATGTGGGATGTATATTCTCAACACGCCCCCGCACGTGTGGCGAATTTTCAAGCCATACACGTGGACAACATTTTGGGTGACGTGGAGTCCGTGTGGCCATTTGGGCTTCACACGTGGACGTGGGTAACCCGCTCTGATACCATGATAAAGTAGTCTTGGGGTTCCAATCCAAAACCTGATAAAGTAGTCTTGGGGTTCCAATCCAAAACCAATTGGCAATGGAAGGAGTAGCCCAAACCCTTATAAACCCACAGGCTAGGTCCCATTTTCCCATGTGGGATGTATATTCTCAACACGCCCCCGCACGTGTGGCGAATTTTCAAGCCATACACGTGGACAACATTTTGGGTGACGTGGAGTCCGTGTGGCCATTTGGGCTTCACACGTGGACGTGGGTAACCCGCTCTGATACCATGATAAAGTAGTCTGGGGTTCCAATCCAAAACTAATTGGCAATGGAAGGAGTAGCCCAAACCCTTATAAACCCACAGGCTAGGTCCCATTTTCCCATGTGGGATGTATATTCTCAACAAAGTATCACATTTATGAATAAAAATTACTGATTTGGCGGGTTTCATTCTTATAAATATTTGATCCTGTTCTTTGTATTATATATATAGTAACGACTCACATGATCGTCGGGTACGGTGACCAAGAATTGTGCAATTTGTATTCATTGAAGTGTTACAATTGATTCAGTGGGTTTTTCACCTTAACTGCGAGCATTTTAGGCACAGATTTTGCAGATAATGAAGAGTGATGAGTCTGATCAGTCTTTTCAGCAAAAGACTCGAGTTGATTCAGCTATCGATCTTCTATTATTTGCCCTAGAATGAAGGTGAAATAAGTTAAGAGTTCTGAAGAAAATGAAACCAAGTATATAATCCACATAATATTCCAATATGGAGCAGACGGATGCACGTGCGAGACTAGATAGATCGAGGTATGTGTGTGAGATTGAAACGTTGTGCAAACCAAGACATGGCATTGAATGGTACTATATGCGAGGAAGCTAGGGATTCTCTACTTGGCAATAATCAGTAAATGTGGTTGTTGAATAAGGCTCAGATCGAACCGAGCCATAATTGGTTCATCCTTACCGGAAGGTGATGATAACGTACACCGCTGTGCATGAAGACTCCAGTGATGAGGAACTATAAATTTGCAAGCAAAGATAATGTATTTTCATGCTCGACTCGCTCGTTTCAGAACCTACATCATATGGGAAAACACTCGAGCTCTCACCACCATTCTTAGATTTCCTAGTTCTGACTCATGTTCATTCCGATCGAAGCTCGATATGATGGATCTATATACGTACGTACGTATATAGTCGGGAAAGCAACGATGTTTATGTCCTCTAGTATCCACTGCAATAAGGCCATGCTTTGTAAATACATGCTCATTTTGCCATGGAAGACAAATTTATCAACGAATTGAAGGCTAGGGCATATAATATTTGCAAAGCATGGCTTTATCGGAGAGGATTACTTTTGGAGACGTGAACATTGTCTTTATCACAGCTGGTGAAGGCGGCGCCGGAGAGAGAGACGACGGGATCGAGACCCGAGAGTCTTAGAATTAGTAATTTTTTTTTTATTTTTTTTTAATTTAAAGATGGACCTAGCCTGCGTATGGACCTTAGGTTTCTCAGTTGGGCCGGCCCAATATATTCAAAATCCGGATTGCTCGTGGTCTGCGCTGCAGCGAATCATTTAGTTAAAAGTTAAAACTTTCCAACCACCACCCAAATATTCCTTTTCTTTTTTCCCTTTGTCTAAATTTTGCGCGCAAAGCGTGCTCGATTCCCTGTATCCTCATTTTTCACGTTTCTCTTCTTCATCTTCGTCTTCTTCGTCTTTGAAATCCAAATTCCGAAGCATTCTTGACACTATTATCTTTTTAGGGTTTCGCAATGGATCTCCCTGATTCGCCTCCCTCAAATCCCTTGGATTCTCCCCTCTCCGGTGAGTCGTCAATCGGTTTTATTCTCATTTCTCTTAGTTCTAATTTGCAATCGAATTGTTTATGTTTGTGATTGAATTTGAATTTGAATTTGAGCTGGAACGAGTCAAATCAATATTCAATCTGTTCGTTTTGATTTTCAAATATGAAAAGGAGGAAAAGTAGTGCAATTCTAATTCGTTGATTTTTTATTTTTTATTTTTTATTTTTTGCTGTTGACTATCAGGTAGGATTTGTATAATTGAAATAGAGAGAGCTTATTATGACGCTTTAAATGTGGCCAGATTAGGAAATTATTACCTCTTTTATTTTCTATTAATTGCGTATCCAACTGTTCTTTTCAGGAAATTATAGTGAATTGGTTTTGGTTTCTAATTTTTTTTTTTTTTTTTTTGCTTTCTGATTGATCAGGATTGCGTGAGAGGCATCACCGGGAGCTTGAGAATTTAACAATTACGGCGAGGCCGGTGAAGACATTAAGGTATTTCACCGTGGCAATTGGTCGGTATGTTCGGCAGTTTTTAGCGAGTGGAGGTTCGTTTGTGCTGTTTACTATACTAGCAGGAGGTATAGGAATTGCAACTATGACAATTGGCGGACCTCATGAAACGGTATTAATTTTCAAGCATGCATTTTCGCTTTTTAAACATTTGCGTTTCTATTGTTAGATAGGTATTTATCAGTTTTAGATTCTTTTATTTATATCATTCTAAATTTTAAACTCTTTTTCTATTTTTCTATTATTGTAAAGATCAAATTAGTTAACTAAATTATAACTGATATAACAAGAATAAATAAATATAATACGAAGAAATCAAGTTATTTTGAATCTGTATCTTCAAGTAACATAATAGTGATAGAATAAATTCAACAATTTCACACTTCTTCAAATACCAAAAACTTATACTTATAGCGGTTCGTTACAAAGATTTAATTGATTGAAAAATCTCCTATCCGATATAATTATTTTCATTTTGCAAAACATAAAGTTTTACAGCAAGGACCTTTCGTTTTTTATCATCCATTTATCATTAGTAAGAGAGAGAGAAATTCATATTGGAATAAACAGTAGGTGATTAAAAAAAGATAGATAAAAAAACACTGATGTAAGACAAGATTGAAATTTTTTGTTGTTATTTTCTCATATTTATACTGTAAAATCATTGTTATTTAACGAATTGCAACTGAATTCAATTTCCTATTTCATATGCATGTTATTTGAACTCAAACAAATTTGTGAAAAAGATATGATTCCGTACGTATTAGATACAATTTTCATTGTAGGAATTTGTACCATCACTGAACGTGTTTCTTGATTGGATGGTTTGTGTGCATATACGGACTATATGTTAGTCATTTAATATTTCTATCTCTGTGCAGCACATGCAGGAGCTTATCCGTTATCTCCAGTTTGGAGTCTGGTGGCTGGCTCTTGGTGTAGCATCATCCATTGGTCTTGGTAAGTATGACATATGCTCAACATTAGCTGCCTTTGTATTCTATACCAGAAACTTGTTATCACACTGAACAAAATTTTATGTGTAATGTCCATTACTAATATTTCAGGCACACTAATTTCTTTCCTAAAGACATACTCTTGTAAGAATTTCTTCTGTAACAAACACTGACTCTTTGCGTCATTACTTTTATGCAGGATCTGGTTTGCACACATTTGTACTGTATTTAGGCCCCCATATAGCTCTGTTTACCATGAAAGCTGTGCAGTGTGGCAGAGTTGACCTAAAAAGTGCCCCATATGACACCATTCAATTGAAAACGGGTCCTTCATGGATGAATAGAAACTGCTCTGAATACGGTCCCCCACTATTTTCATCCCAGCAAGGTTCAAGGCTCCCACTTAGCAGCATTTTGCCTCAAGTTCAGTTAGAGACTATTTTATGGGGAATTGGAACTGCACTGGGAGAGCTTCCTCCGTTTTTTATATCTCGAGCAGGTAACTACCAAATAAATAAACTAAGTTCTTACTTTCACCAAGTCTATTGCCGTTAATATTGGAATTCTTGTAGCAAACAGTTGCTTTCTAGGCGGGGAACAGCCTGTTGGAACTTCACCCGGTCATATTTTTTCTTTTTCTTCAGAACTCTTATTTCCATTTTTGCTTCTCAAGTATATTTAGAATTTTAAAAATTCCACCCTATGGAGGTAGTGATTAATCTTGGTGAATAAATAACTATTTATTACAATTGTCTTTAAACATATTTTATCATTCTACATTTGGCTGTTCAACACCTCAATACATTTCTCCCTATCTGCATTATCCTAACCTATGAAGTATTGCAGCTCGTATAGCAGGGAGCGAATTGGAAGTAATGAAAGAATTGGATTCTTCTTCTACTGAAGATGGTGGTGTTGTAGCTAATCAAGTGAACCGGATCAAGTTATGGCTTCTTTCACATTCACAGTATCTGAACTTTGTAACAATATTAGTTCTTGCTTCGGTAAGGGTTCTTCTTCCTCGTATAGGAAAACTTTTGTAATGTATTACGTCATTTTCCAAAACATGGCTACGGAGAAATATTTTATATAGCGTCTTTCTTTCTTTGAAAGCTGGTTTTAAAGTTAGCTTAATCCTACTCGTGATTTTACGTATCTGTTGATATTTGCTGTCTCCAACTCCATTTTGCACTGCAGTATATAGTTCTTGTTACTTATTTTTCAATATTTTGGATCCTCCTAGTTCTTATCAGAGATAATTTCAGGTACCCAACCCTCTATTTGACCTTGCTGGTATAATGTGTGGACAATTTGGCATTCCATTTTGGACATTCTTTGTCTCAACAATGGTTGGAAAGGCATTTATCAAGACTCACATACAGGTATATTGACATGTTCATATAATCCAAAATTTGAGAACTTTTTACTATCTGCTCGTTGAATATTTATGCGTTTTTATTCACGACAGTTGCAATAGTTAATTATTTGGTTCTCGATGTAATCTCTTTTGATAAACATCATACTCTCAAAGGTACTGTGACTTGTGAGAGATGTTGTCATGCATGATGCAGCGTTGCACAATCTAGTGGTGTTTCTAAAATTTGTCACTGATTGGATCCTTGATCCAAACTATTAAATTTTTAAACAATTTTTTTGATGCGACTTCTTAAATTTATGAGTTTACATAACTTAAGGAAGTTATGTTTCCTGTACTTGCAGACAGTTTTCCTCATCTCAGTTTGCAACAATCAACTTCTTGACTTGGTAGAAAATAAATTGATTCGGTTGCTCAGCATTTTCCCTGGATTTGGTTTGTTCGCGCCCAAACTCATTGCCAAACTACATATGCTGAAAGATAAGTATATGGATAGCTCTCCTCCAGTTATCTCAAACAACAAGGTAGTGTTTTTTGTTTTTGCCCGTCCTTGAGTTATATCTCCCAAGGAACCATATGCTTGTCCTTGTACTCAATTCATCATTTTCTTCAGGTGAAAAAATGGAACTTCTCTATTGGTTCAATTTGGAATACTGTTGTGTGGCTCATGCTCATCAACTTTTTCATCAAGATTGTGTCAGCAACTGCACAAACCGTTCTCAAGGAAGAACATGAAAAGGAGTTGAGTGCATTAACGAGCAATGTACAGGCATCAGATCTCGGCAAGATTGTGTCAACAACTGCACAAAAAGTTCTCCAGAAAGAACAGAAAAAGGAGTTGACTACATTGAGGAAGAATGTACAAGCATCAGAACTAGACAAAGCAGCCAACTAAATTATTCTGAAGGTCATTCAAATCCATTCATCGTTTCTCTTTAATATTCTTAGCTTTGGATTTCAGTGGCGGAAAGTTTTTATATCTGCTTAATATCTACCAAAGCTCAACATCCGCATCTCTGTTTCATTTTGTACATAAATCACACCTGCAATGAAACAGGATGTACTATAGTAGAAGTATCTTTATGTCTTTTAGGGCATGTTATAACTTATTTGTAACAATAGAGCGATTCTTGGTCTTTGTATCTTACATTTGAACTTCCTGTGATATGCAATGTAATAAAATCCATTCTAGACATTAATGTATACAATAGATGCAATTGTATTGTGGAAAATGGTGTTACCACAGCATTTCTCGTTTCCTTTTTCCTAGTCTTGGACAACAGCAATACAGTATTTCCAGAAGTGCTTCTGTTAAGGAATGATAAAGCACTTGCCGGAACCTGCGTCCTGTTTCTGACAATGATCTCAATGCCTTTTTCACAATTCTATGAAGAAATCCAACCAACAACCAATCAAGATTATCTTTCTGAACATAGACGTTATATTATCACTAAGATTTAACAATGGGGAAGGACAATCCCAAGTTACAGCTTCAGTAGAGATTTACAAGATTATACAAGACACAGACACTTATTCATTGATATAAAGTAGAAATCTTGAAACATCGACACAACTGCAAAGACTGGCTTGCAATGCTTTAAACAAAGGCCGAATGAGTCTCCCATCTAAGGTCCTGCGAGAACTGAGACAATGCAGCTCTCGGATCCCCATCAGCAATGGACAAGTAGTACAGAGCAGTGGCATCATCAACCTGCATGCTCCTCCTCAGAGACTCGAGAACCCTCTTCTTGCCTAGTTCAGAATTCACGCGGCTGCTGCTCTCGGCATTCTTCTGCGACAAAGAGCAAGAGCCAATTGCTTTCTCCTCAGGACCATCTCCCAAATACAACACTGCAACCTCTCTCTTAGCACATGGATCCACTTCGACATAGCATGTAGCTCCCACAAGCAGTTCCGGATTGCTTACAGGAATCAACAACCTCTCCCTCGAGTATATTCCATGCTCACTCATCATGTTGTTCAAGCGCTTTATGTCCATCACCTGATCAAAAACACATCATCAAAAGCTGAAAATTTCGAAACAGCTATTGATATATTAACAAAATTTCAATATCAATGTACATTTTATAAAATGTTTGGCTAAACCAAAATTGAACTTCGAGGATATTGTCGACATTTTAGACCTGTAGTTTTTTTCATTTTCTGAAATTATTACCAGACAAAACGCACGGTGACGGTGGCCGTTACCTGAACGGAATACTTGACGGCGAGACTAGCGACGCTATCGCCGCGGGAAATCCGGTGAGAGATGGCGAATTTCCCGAGGCTGCTATCTCTCCAGAAGCTTCCGGAGGCTGGTTTTCCGATCACCTCCTTCAGCTTCCACGGCGATTTGAAGGCGTTGGCAACGATCTCATGATCGGAGGCGACGGAGTTCCAGGCGCGGCAGACACAGCTGGACCGAGCCAGGTCAGGGATCGGAAGCTTCTCGAAGATGACGCGGAGGATGTCGCGGCACGCCAGGGCGGAGAAGTGAGAGTTCATCGGAGATATGGTGGTGGAGTCCGAGAACGACGAGTCGTCTAGGGTCTCCGTGGCGGTGGGGGTGAGGATATCGTCGTCGTTTTCTTCGTCACCGCAGCAACCCATCGTCGTTTTAAAGCTGAGAGCGGGTGGTGGAAACGCGCCGGGTTTTTAAGGGCCATCGATTGTGTTAAGGCTTGAAGCTAAGCCACGACGTCGTTTTGGGAGTTGACTGGTGGGAGAAAACGATAAGACGCGGGAATCAACAACCAACTAACAAGTGAGTATTTCCATTTTAGACCTCGTTTGTTTTGATTATTACAATTTTGACCAGAGAGAACTCACATGAATCAGCTTCCTTTCTTTACTTCGAAATAAAAATACACGACTCTCAAGCTTCAAAGATTCAGCACAACAAACTTGCTGTTCAGGACATCTTGTACAATAGATATAAGTTTCCAATGGTTAGCCAGTGGACGATATCTAATTTCTAGCTCCACTGTTACCGTAGGGAAAAACAGAAGAGGAAAATGTAGGGTTTTGGAGTTCACCATCCGTGACCATGACCAAGGCCGTACGGATCAGGATAACCAGCTCCAGCACCATGAACATTATGACTATGTTCTTCATGTCCAGCATGACCGTGAACATGTCCATGATTACCACTGTGTTCGGCTTCATCCAGCATCTTTTGAACATGCTCAGGGATTGGCTCTTCATGGGCCTTTCTGACAGTAGCAGGTAGTGAGGATACAAAATTAGCAATGTGTCCAGCTACTTCATCAGCTGCATCCTCCTATATTAACCAACAAATGAGTACAGCTTAGTGAAACTTTTATGGTAAAAACAACAGAGTAATATATAGGTCTGCTAGTCATTTTGTCTGACGAAATCAGGGAGAGAAACCAAATAAATGTTGCAGAACTAGAACACATTATCGCCTAGAATAGTACACGAATGGTAAAAAGTTAACAAAACACATTCTAGAATGAACTAGAACCTGAAGAGACATTGTTTTACTTGAAAGATCGGTACTTGTATCAGTACTAATATCAGACAATTTTATAACACATTCTATCTCATGCGAACGTGGCGTGATTGCCAATGTTGGATAACCACTGTACATATTTGTATTCTCACTGCCCTCAATACAAATAGAAGCAGTAATTGTGCACCTTATTATTGATAGCTTATGTTGCAGACGTGGTCTCCGTGCAAGAAGAGAATGTAAAGCCAATAAAAATTAACACAAAGCAAGTCTGCTCTTGTGTAAGGAACTCAACACATGCAAAAGCTCAGATCTTAAAAGAAATACATAGTCAGTCCTTTCAATTAAAGGTTCCTAAACAATCAGAATTAGGAACCCATCAGAATACTAGATTGGCCACCACTTTAGTAACAACCTAAGATTTGGACACAAATCTTTTGGACAAGAATTTTAGGACAGTTTCTGAGCAATTCAAAATAAACCTCACCATTTTGTCTCAAGGAAAATGAGTTCAGACAAACACAAACCAATATTGGCACTGCATCTCAAAATGGTATCAAATTCCGAGCTGAATTAGACCATGCAGACAACACTTCTATGGTCTATACTTTCTTTCTCAAAAGGGTTGAGAATTATTTCACTACAGTCTCAGTTATTTACACAAACATAGAAATTAAGCATGTAAACTCTTCCAAAAGCCTTGGGGCAGTCAATATCTTTCACTTGGATGGCTGGCCATTTAGTAGCAAACTTCGATAACAGATTCCAACACGGCACTGTTATCCAAAAAGACCATAAACCAAGCGCACAAGATTTTAGCCTTAGACCACACAATGGCTTGACAGGTATAAGTTCTACAAAATCTACTTACAAGTTCTACATTTTCAAGGAAGAACTATATTAGTCTGATTTTACATCATGACCAGCCATCCAAGTGTTAGCCTCCTATTCCTGATGACTATAGCTCAACAGGGACAACTATAGGTGCCATTCTGTGCATATCAATATTGATTATTGAATTCAAATATCTATTTAACATTATCTAGTGTTCATTAAAAACAAGTTCATCTGGTAAATAAATCTTAGAAACATTAAACTGAAACCCACAAGAGTAATTTATTTACTAGAAACAAGTTAATCTAGTAAAAAAATCTGGTAAAATAAACTGAAACACACACACACACACACACATATAGGAAAAACAAGCAGTTGTTTGTAAAGGTTTTGAATCCTCACCTGCGGCCATCTTCCACCAGAGTGGGTGACAAAAGTTGCCTTTGGAAGTGCGTACGCAACGCGGCGTCCCTCTTCACTCCACTCCTTAGACCAACTGCCAGACCAAAGCAATTGCATCGGCACTCCTTTCAGTCCATCCGAACCACCCCATTCTGCAATATCAAAGCTATGATTCAACTTCTTCCCCATTCCAACAATCGCCTTCGTCCCATCCCTCCCCTTTAAAAGAACTCTATGCGCCTCCAACTCCCCACTACCAACCGCCCTCGAACAGCTCATCTTAATCAACAATGCATGAGCATACGAAACCCCCAAGACCAACTCTCTAACCAACGGCACTTCCAAAGCCCACAAAGGCAAAGCCCCAGCCGATTTCGACCCAGTATCAATCAATGTCACACTCCTCACAGACTGCACATTCTCCAAAACCCAATTCGACACCATCCCCAGAGCCGAATCATGCAGAACCAAATGCACAGGAGCTAACCCCATTGTCTCAATCACTTGCCCCAGCACCTTCCCAATCTCCTCAGGCCCCAACTCAATCGGCTTCTCCACCTTCCTCTTCGAAGCCCGAGCCTCTATCTCCTCAAACGGCACCTGCCCTGTTGCCACAATCTCATCAAACGCCCAAAACAACCCCTTCTCCTGAATTTCACTAACCACAAACTTAAACCTCCCAAGAAACCCACCTGGGCTCTCTCCAATCTCCACCGTCGACTTATCCGAAAACCCATTTCCGGGCAAATCAAACGCCACGACATGAAACCCTCTGGACCCCAAAGCCTCAACAACGTTGCGAAAAGCATACGAGCTCAACCCCAGCCCATGGACGATTATGACCTTCTCCGATTCCGTTACGCCTTTCTCAGCTGTGAAGACTTCGAATGGGGATTGGTCCGGGTGGGTCTGGACCTTTATGGTGCGGCCCTTGGAGAAGTGCTGACGTAGCGATGTGGGTAAGCTTAGAAACCACGACTTTGGGTCTTGTGGGGAGAGAGAGGAGAAGGAGATGAAGATGAGGGTGATGAGGGTGACTGTGATGGTGAAGTAGAACCAGAACGCGAACGGGTTTTGAACGTTTTGGGGTGGTTTTGAGGGTGGTGGAGTTGGAGAGGGTTTTGATTGTTTGGAAGAAGGGGATGGTTTGGTTGGTGAGGGTTTTGGGTGTCGTCTTTGGTCGTCTTCTTCCTCTGTGATGATCACCATGGCTGAAAAAGGTTGGAGCTTTTTTTTTTTGGTGTTTTGAATTGGAATGGAGATGGATCTGTAGAGAGGCAGTGGAAGCCTGAAAAGTGGGAAATCAAAACGTGACTAAAGTGGTAGTGGAAATCATTATGAATATTCACTCACGACAGGTCGTTTGATTTAAGTCACTAATATCCACATTTTTCTTTTCACATAATTTTATTTTTATTTTTCACAAAATTTTACATACACTACTTTAATTCATAGGAAAATCCACTTCTTTTCATCTTTTCTCTTTGTGAGCGTCTGAGTAAATGATGTGAACACCTATTTCGACAACAGGCTTAGAAAAACGCTATTGTACAGCTTGTAATTTTTCATTAGAGTCATGTTGACAGTAGCCACAGAGGGGCTACAGCAGGCCCACAGATCCGCAGCTAGTTCACCAGGGGCCGGCCCAAGGCCCGGGACCGGATCACCAGCACCCGACCTCGAGGTCCAGCAGTCTATCCTGCTACCAGGCGCGCCTGCCTGCCTAAGAGGTCACCAAAGCTGCCATTTGGTGTGCAAACAGAAGGGAACCAGTCCCCATCGAAGGGTAAGGTCAGACCTCGCACCTGGCCACCTATATAAAGGCCCCAACTACCCTCATTAATAGGTAACTGATCCTTCCTACCGCTTATATACGTGCTTAAGTTATATCTATTCCAACTATACTAACTTAGGCATCGGAGAGGAGAAGACCGGCTCGCCCGGTATTCCCCTTAGTAAGCAGGTTTACAGGAGATCACACGAGGATTCATCTGTCTCTACCAGGCCCCAGGGTTTGTGCAGAAACAATTGGCGCCGTCTGTGGGAAGTTTGGACAAGAAACCGCGTAAGCACTATCGATGGCAGAGAGTTCGGAAGCAAGACAGGAAAGGAATATCATCGAGGAGCAGCGTGTTGCACCAGTGCAAACGCTTGTCTCCACCCCGGTCGTTATGCGGGAGCAGCGCGGCGACCAGGGCGATCAGGAAGGCGGGAGCTATGGGAGGCCGACCGGCACGCCGGGGCCAAACCACGACAGCTCGCGCGGCAAAGGCCCGGCAAGTGAAGACAGGCCTGTGCACCGGGACTTTTCTCTGACGTTCTCGGATGATCCGAGTGACCGAGAGGAGAGCCCGCGCTGTAACAGTGACCGAGACACCACATATAGTCCCGACCAGAGCAGTATGGCGGGAGAGATACGGGCAATGGCCGCAGAAGTCAGTCGTCTGCGTGAGGAGGGCGACCGGGATAGAGCCAAGTCCAACGCCCGGTATACAGAAATGGAGGCGGTAAACGCTGCCCTGGTAGCCACCCTGGAGAGAGGACAACAGCGCAACGAAGCTATGACCAGGGTACAGGCACCCCCACCAAGCCAGTCTCGACGATTTGAGGCGGGGCAGTCATCAGGCAGAAGGCTCAGTGATCCCGAGCGAGCGGAGTCACCGGCCGGCACGGCACCGCCCAAGAGCTCGCCGACGCCCCTTCGACCACACGCTTCGTTCGAGGATGAAGCCGTGACCCCGACTGCACGGGCATTGCAGATGATCGCCGACACTGTGTCGGATTTGAAGGCCCAAATGGAGGCCAACGAGAGAAGAGCGGCACGGCCGATGGAAGGCGCACTGTTCAACGAGCGCATGAGCCCTTTCTCGCACCGGGTTATGGAATCGGGGAGGTCTGGTAACCAGAAGTCTCTCAAGCTCACCTATTCAGGGTCCGGCTGCCCGTACCAGCACCTGGATAGTTTCTGGTCCCAGACGTGCGCCAAAGGCTACTCTGATGCAGTATGCTGCAACACTTTCCAGGAAACTCTGTCTGGGGAGCCGCTCAGCTGGTTCTATGAGCTTCCGGCAAATTCAATCGAGGCCTTCGAACAGTTGGCCGATCGGTTTGTAGGCCGCTTCATCCTCCGGGTCGAGGGAGCCCGCACATCGACCATCCTCTTCAACTGCATGCAAGCGCCCGACGAGGAATTGAGGACTTTCGTCAACCGCTGGCAGACGGCGACGGCCGGGGTTCGGAACCTTGACAAAGGTATCGCCGAGATGGCGTTCAAGCAAGGGCTCCGACCAGGAAAATTTTCATATGCCGTGCGGGTGGAACTCCCGCAGGGGTATGACGAGTTGATGGCAATGGCCATCCGGCACGCCCAAGCCGATCATGAGACGTATGGGCAGCACCTGCTGAAGAGGAAGCGGGAAGAGCAGCAGGAAGACCACCCCCGGGAAGAGCACCCCCCACCCTGCCAAGAGGACAAGACCAGCCAGCGGACCGAGAACCGAACCGCCCGACCAAGCCGGCCCAACAGAAATTGGGGGCAACGGCAGCAGAAGCCCTATCATGATAGACCCCGGAATGAGCACAAGCCGGCGCAGTACCGGCAAGAACGCCCCCTGGCAATCTTGCCAGCACAACCGGCCGGTCAAGAGGTCTTCACCGCTCTCACCTCTTCATACGAGGACATTTTGCTCGAGAACGGGAACATCATTCCACCACCGCCCAGGAGAAAGTACCCAAAGGGGAAGCTTATCACGGCACAAACGGGCAAGTACTGCTCCTATCATGATGAGGCTACTCATCGAACGAGCCAGTGCTGTGCTCTCAAGACAGCGGTGGAGGGTTTGATTAGTAACGACCAGCTCCAACGGTATATAGGGGAAAGGAGAGCAGATCCCGACCGGGAGCAAGACCGGGGCTGGTAGACTCGCCGAGCCTCCAAGCGGTTAGTTTGGCATATCACCGGTTCGACCGCTGTAACATCAAGATGTATATACAAACTACTTTCAAGAAAAATTCCACCGGTTCCACCAATTCAAGTATATTCATAGTCAAGGGATACTACAAGCAGAGGCCGTTCCGGCAAGCTTACAAAAAGAGCAAGGGCAAAATCCTAAGGAGGTACGCCTCCCTCCTCAGTGGGCAATCCACCAGCCTCTCCGGATGAAGCAGCCGCGCCTTCAGCAATCTGAGGTCCACCCTCCCCTTCCGGTTGCTCTTCCACCGACTGCTCATGGATATCCGACTGCTCAGGAATATCTTCATCAGCGGCCTTCGACATCCGGTAAGTATCCAGGTACCCCTTATGCTCCCATTCCGTGTACGCATCCGCGATGCCCGATTCCCTGGCCTTCTCCAGGAACTGAAGGAACTGATCGCTCTCATGGTATTTGAGAACAACCCGCTCGTACAGTTCCGGGTCCTTTTCCCCGGCCGCAGCGGCCGAGGCGGCGCGCACAGCGGCAGCTCCCACCTGGAGCTCATCCACCCTGGCCTCCAGTTCGGCCTTCTCCTCCTCAGCCAGCTCCTTCTCCTTCTCCAGGCTCCGGACCTGCTGCTCCAGCTTGGCCATCTGCTTCTTGGCCCTCTCCTCCGATCTGGCCTTCTCCCGCTCCAGCCGGGACTTCTCTGCTTCCAGCCGCTCTCTGGCTTCTGTCAGCTCGGCCACCTGCCTCTTCAGCTCCTCGCTCGGATCGGGCTGGTACAGATTGTACAGCAGCTGCATAACAACAGAAAGCCAATTAAGCAAGCAGCAAAGGAAATGAGTTACGAGCGGTACAGTAGCACCGGACAATTCTTACATGCAGGACCGACTCCTTGTACTTTTGGCGCTTCCCGCCCGCCAAGGCTCCGGTGACCTCAGCCCTGTCCAGACCAAGGCCGGCCAAGTCTGCCGCCAGCTGCCGGGCGAGTGCACTCTCTGGGCTTCCCCTCCGTGCCTCCGCAGGCGCAGGGCTACTCTGCCAGGCAGCGACAGCCTTCTCCCCAGCGGAACTCGATGCACCGCTGGTTACCTTGAGCCGTTTGGCCAGATTTTCACCGGACGACCCACCGGTCGTCGTCACCAGCGTGGAGGGAGGAACGTCCATGATCCTCCGCCTCTTCTCACCCTGGCCATCAGGCGAAGAAGATTGCGCGCCTAAACGGGTGACCCGGGTGACGAGCGGGACTGACCCCGGCCGGTATGGAATCCGGCTCACTCCACCAGGAATCTTCAGTGGCCTCCCGGTAGTCTTGCCCTTACCGGGCCCCGCCTTGGGCGCAGCAGGATGGCTCTTCACACGCGCCAGGATGTAGCCCTCGTCCTCGACATCCATGGCCCGTGGTTCGGGATGAACCGTAAGTCGACCGGACTCCTCGTCCACCGAGGTCCGTGAAACGGCCTCGCCTTTCTCCTTCAGCTTCGCGAGAAGTTCTTCATCGTCCATGGATAGGGTGGTTTCGGCTTTGATGACCGCCCGGGAAGATGCACCTGCAGGACGAGCAAATGTTAGTATTTAAAAGTTAGCAAAAGTGTCACCGCTAGCACTTGCTACGCACCGGGATCTCGCCCGAGACAGCAATGCTCCAGCACTTCTCGCCGGATGAAGTTGTAAGAGCTCCGTTCGAGATCATCCCAACATCCGAGTATGGTCGTGATCCTCTCCTGCTCCAACTCGGACAGCTCGAACGATTGATCCCCAAGGGGCTGGAAGGCACCAGGAACCCGGTACATCTTACTCCTCTTCTGCCACTTACCGCCTGCCATCACCACCTTCTTCCTCCAGTTGTTATCCACCCAAGTGGGCATATTGGTGATGATAGGTTGAAAACACCGGGCGCTGAAGGACAGGCAACCCCGGGACCCCCGCTTCTTCGAGTATGATAACTTGCACAGTGCCCAGAATTTGTTTTCCGTTGGCATACTCATCCCGGAAAACTCGTACAAGCAGCCGAGGCTTAGCAGTCTCCTCCACTGGAGCCCTGGAAGCTGCGCGGGAGATACTTGCAGTGCACTGAGCATATACTGTACGAAGTTTGGCAGCGGGAGTGAGAACCCGTGGCGAAACTGGTATAGATGCACGGCAACCCAACCTGCCTCCGGGTTACAGGCTGACTCTCTGGGATTCAGTGGCCGTAGCGCCACCTCATCTGGGATACTCTACGTCTCCCGGAACGCAGCAATCTCTCCAGGCTTCATGCTACCCTCCGGCTCATCGCACACCACGGCACCCTTCCCTCTACCGATGGTGTATCTCACGGGCGGAGCACCAGCAAGGCGCACACCGTGCGGTATTTCCTCAGATCCTAAGGACCCGGAAGACAAAGCCCCGCTCCGGGAGCGGTCAGCGGCTTCAGACACCGGGGATTCCGAACCGAGCCAGTCCTCCAGTCTCTCCTCATCATCCACAACGGGACGCCTGACGGTCGATTCGGAAGCCCCATCAGAACTTGCAGAAGACATTTTTTAACCTAAGGGGAAGAAAAAACAAAACCCTAGCGCTGGTCAGCAACAGGCTAGAACAACGCCCTCTACGGCCCCTCCCCAAGTTTACCGCAGACGCTCCGCTTAAAACAACTCAGTCGGCGACAGAGATCCCCTCCCCCCGCCGCAAAAACACCGAAAAGAAAAACAAGAACAACACCAGGCAAAGAAAGCAAGATCTTACCGATTAGTATGCTCAACCGAGGAAAGTCCGCCCTGCGAAAGCAGCGAGCAATGGTAGGAGAAGAGTAAAAGAGCACTTGAGGCAACGGATGTCGCGGGGCACCTCCACAGAGCTTTCGCCGGATTTCTCTCTGATCAAGCAGCAAAACAGAACTTGAGAGGGCAGAGGAGGCCTTTTTATAGAGAGGTCCGGTGCCCTAGGCGCTTGTAATCCCCCCAAAACACGCAATCAGAGCAGCTCAAACGCCCGCAAATCCAGACCCTCCATCTCAGACCGCTCCCTACCAGCACGTGTCCCAGCATCAGTGAACTGCCCACGCCATCATAACTGATGGGACTGATGGACTTCCTCCTTAAATGCATGTCAGCCACTTGTCCCACATGTTGGCGATAGGTAAGGGAGTTAGGAGCGGGAACCGAGGCGTTAGGTCCCCCCCCCCCCCCCCACTTCCCCAGGCTCTACGGCTGCATGGCATCTTCACTGCAAGTCACCGGTTAGGTATCATTCAACTGGCTGCATGGCATCTCTCACCTGAGTTTTTTCAACCATTTCGAGAGCATTATTCCGGGTATGAGCCATCCATCCGGTTCCATGGCAGTTCACGGTTACGTATCATTCAACCGGCTGCATGACATCTCTCACCTGAGTTTTTCAACCGCTTCGAGAGCATTATTCCGGGTATGAGCCATCCATCCGGTACCATGGCAGTTCACGGTTAGGTAGCATTCAACCGGCTGCATGACATCTCACCAGTTAGGTAACATTCAACCGCCTCGAGACCATCTCACCGGTTATGATCATCCAACCGGCTCGAGAGCATTCTTCCGGGAACGAGATCCACCCGGCCCCATGGCATCTCACTGGGGGACTCGTCTCGATATGGCAGAACGCCCGGTCGAGATCCGCTCGGTTCCATGGCATGACCCCGGTTATGAGAACATTCGACCGGCATGGGCTTTATACACCCGGGTGAGTTTACATCTAACACATGTACTCTTGTCCAGCAGGATAAAAACCCTGCATCACACTGAACTGCGGTCAATATGGGGCTCTACGGCGAGCCTTGTCACCTCAACGCCACCCCATTTCCTCAACGCTTATTCCAACACAAGCTGAGAAGAACTAGCAAGTGTTGACCGGTGCCTCAACAAACCGCAACACCAGGGCCACCTCCCCGCAGCCTAGCAATATGGACTCGTCTCGATATGGCAGAACGCCCGGTCGAGGTCACATACTCCGACTCGTACCGATTTGGCAGAACGCTCGATCGAGGTCGCAGCCTAGCAATATGGACTCGTCTCGATATGGCAGAACGCCCGGTCGAGGTCCCATACTCTGACTCGTACCGATTTGGCAGAACGCCCGGTCGAGGTCTTGTGCACAAATTCACTTGGGGGACTCGTCTCGATATGGCAGAACGCCCGGTCGAGGTCCCATGCTCTCCGGCTCGCTCTGATATGGCATAACGCGGGGTCCAGGTTCCATGCACACATCTACTGCATGGCGGATTTCAACGCCCCATAATCATTCTATGCACACATCTATTGCATGGCGGATTTCAACGCCCCACTATCATCTCACGCACTCTCTGGGTTTCACCCCGCTCCATGCTCATAATACTACAACACTTGAGCACAGTACTACTTATATTGCAAACATACTCACAAACTGTTGCATATCATCGGTAACAGGTACTCACCCCGGTCACGCCCAATCTTCAACGCGGACTTAGGGGACTGGGCACCGTTGGGTTGGTAACCCTGCGGGTCTGCGGGACAAGGGCAAGACAGTTTTAAGTCCCCATTCAAGATTGCACTTGACCGGGAACTTGGGGGACTTGTTGACAGTAGCCACAGAGGGGCTACATCAGGCCCACAGACCCGCAACTAGTGCACCAGGGGCCGGCCCAAGGCCCGGGACCGGATCACCAGCACCCGGCCTCGGGGTCCAGCAGTCTATCCTGCTACCAGGGGCCCGGGGTACGGGGGCGCTTGCCTGCCTAAGAGGTCACCAAAGCTGCCCTTTGGTGTGCAAAAAGAAGGGAACCAGTCCCACATCGAAGGGTAAGGCCAGACCTCGCACCTGACCACCTATATAAGGGCCCCAACTACCCTCATTAATAGGTAACTGATCATTCCTACCGCTTATATACTTGCTTAAGTTATATCTATTCCAACTATACTAACTTAGGCATCGAAGAGGAGAAGACCGGCCCGCCCGGTATTCCCCTTAGTAAGCAGGTTTACAGGAGATCACACGAGGATTTATCTGTCTCTACCAGGCCCCAGGGTTTGTGCAGAAACAAGTCTGAATTGACATACTTGAGTCGCAATTTGAACATTTATAAAATTTTATATTCACTTATTTTATCCAATATTTAGAATGAAATTCAATTAATACAAGTCTTATTTCAATACTATATTATATTGAATAACTATAAACTTAATAAATATATTAAAAAAATGTAGCTTGTAACTTTGATTAGTGAAAGAACATTAGTATTGTATTTCTCATTCGCTGAGTGTTTAGTTTACAGTTTTCAATATAAATCATCACTTAAAAAAATATAGATTCACACAACTTTATCAAATACTTAAAGCACTAACTAAGTAAGGCTAAGTCCATCACTCTAACAAGCAGTAAGTTGTCTTTTCTCTATAATAGGTAAATATGCAAATGAAAATGTGCGAATGATAATTGCATATATATATGATATTATACTTTGGATCTAAAAGCAATTTTTTTCTCCCTTTTTTGATTGGTGTAAATAGTAAAAAAGAAAAAAGAAGAACTTGGAGGAAAGTTAGGAAACGATTGGTCGGCGTCGTTTATTCAGTTTCAACGGTATCTTCTTCTTCTTCTTCTTCCCCAGTTTATGTGATAAAACAGTTTAACTGAAGGTCGCTCCTTCCAAGCTTCCATCTTTCTTTGTTCATTTGGAGCTTGACTCCTCTACGATGCACTCACTCTCCTCCCTCGCTACGCGTCCTCTCTCCTCCTCCTTCACTCACTTCCGCTTCCTCACATTTTTCCAGTCTCCCAAATCCCACCCCAAACTTTTCTCTATTTACCCAAAAACCCCAACTCTAACGATCCGCAGCTGCACCTCCATCTCCGCCAAGCCCTCCTCCGACTTCCGCCGCAAGCGCGCCAATTCCGACGCCTCCTCCGACGCCAAGCTCCCAGCTCTCCGGAACCTCTTCTCCAACCCCGGAATCGGTATCGACGCTTACGTCATTCCCTCTCAGGATGCTCACCAGGTTAAACGACGCCGTTTTACTCCCTTTATGTTTTTAGCTCGAGAAATTGATTTTATTTTTAAAGCTATCATCGAGTTTTGTTTCGGTTTTATTTGCTGTTGAAAATTTGGAGTCATTTCCACTATGAATGCTTGTTATAGAAATGCTACTTGTAATTTGTGTTGTGGCATTGTTTTCGGAAACTACAAGCTTTACTTATACTATTTGATTCAGATTCTAAGTTTGAGTTGTATGCTACGATGTGCTAGTGTTTTGCGCCATTAATAGTGTGAATTAAGAGCTGATTGCTTTTTCTGATGGATTTTCAGAGTGAGTTCATTGCTGAATGTTATATGAGGAGGACCTATATTTCAGGTTTCACTGGAAGTGCCGGCACTGCTGTCGTCACCAAGGATAAAGCAGCTCTTTGGACAGATGGCCGCTACTTTCTTCAGGTGTGCAAAGATTAAAAGTTCATTTTCAGTTTGTTTGTCATGATGACTTCGTGCTCCTTGCTATATGCAAGTATGAATATATAGACTTTTGAGTGGAGTACTTGTTTCGCATATTTTGGATTGAACTTTTAATCTTTTCTATTATTAGGCTGAAAAGCAGCTGAGCTCGAGCTGGATTCTCATGCGGGCTGGTAATTATGGAGTACCTACGACTATTGAATGGCTGAATGATGTTCTGGCCCCTGGTGGGAGAGTTGGGATTGACCCTGTGAGCTATACTCATTCTCTTAAAAGAGTATTATGCCATTTGTTATATTGCTCGTTTGTGATTTCACCTTCTCCTTTGTATTGTGAAGGGATCAGTTTCTCTTTTCCTCCGATGCTGCAGAGGAATTGAAGCAGGGCATTGCTAAGAAGAATCATGAGTTGGTTTTCCTGTATGATAAAAATCTTGTGGATGAAATATGGAAAGAATCAAGACCAGAGCCTCCAAACAAACCAATTAGAGTACACGAACTGAAATATGCTGGTAAAGATGTGGCATCAAAGTTATCATCTTTGAGGTCTGAACTTGTTGAAGCTGGTTCATCTGCGATAGTTATATCTATGCTTGATGAAGTTGCCTGGCTGTTGAATTTGGTAAGACTTTTAAACATCACTTTGGAAGTGATCCTTTGAAATGAATACAAGATTATGACTTTTATTTTCAAACAATCCAGCTTCTATATTTTAATGTATTGATCCAAATGATGACTTTTTTTTAAATGCAGAGAGGAAGTGATGTTCCACATTCACCTGTTATGTATGCTTATCTGATTGTGGAGATCGACACAGCAAAGTTATTTGTAGATACTTCCAAAGTAGGTACTGAGGTGTTGGATCACCTGGAGAATGCGGGTGTTGAATTGAGGCCATATGACTCCATTCTTTCTGAAGTAGAAAGGTGAGTTTGTGAGCTGAACCCTCTATGCATAGGGGAAATTAATTTCACAAAAAGTGGTGATCTTGTACATGTAATCGCATGTACTGCTATCGAAGCTGTAGTAGTCAGGCAAACTAAGTTGTATCATCTGTTTTAATTATCCTGTAAGCCTGATCCTCATTTATATTTAAGAGGACGATGAACTTATTTTCGGACTGAAATCTTTTTAATTTTGTTTTTATTTTATATATTCAGTCTCGCAGCAAAAGGGGCTAAAATTTGGTTAGACGCATCATCTGTGAATGCTGCTATTGTCCACACCTACAACACTGCTTGTGAGAGATATTACGAGAGCCTTGAAAGTAAAAGAAAAAGTAAGAATAAGGCGTACGATGAATCAAATGGTTGGTCTGAAGGACCCACTGGAATGTATAGGGTGTCTCCAATCTCATTGGCAAAGGCACTGAAAAATGATGCCGAGTTAGAAGGGATGCGGAATTGTCATTTAAGGTAATTAGTTCCTCCTCCAAACTTGACTGTGTTCTGATTTTTATAATTTTATGCTCTCACTATCATTTTATGGTTCCCTTTTTATTAACACTGAAGACTGTCCTCAGCATCTGATACATTGACAACAGATACCTTATATGATTAAACTTTAAGTTGATTATGCATATATTTTTGGTAGGAAATTTTGACGCACACTTGTTAGCACACTTGTTGGCACACTTGTTGGCACACTTGAACACCTTGACATCGGCACTTTAGGCTTTCATTTCGCTTATGTGGTTCTGACTTTTGTGGAAGACAATAACTCCTTACTAATAGATACACATGTATAAATGTGTTGAATCAGATATTATATTCTCTAGTCAGGTATCTATTTTGCCCTCTGCTTCTGTGCATTGGGTGTGGAGGCGTCTGTTTCTTCTTTTTTCGGTTCAATAACCAAACTTCTATATTTGTGATGAAAAAACTTTTAAAATGGAATTTTTAGGCTCGACAGTTTCATCACGCAGGCATGGTTCGTTTCTTTGTGAAGATGAAGCATATTATTGGTTCTGTTATAAGAGATCTTTTCTGCATTGTCATTACAAAGAAAAATATGCTTACAGCTTAAAAAAAATATGTCAAGTGATAATTTTTGTGCAGGGATGCTGCTGCTTTAGCGCAGTTTTGGGTTTGGATCGAAGAGCAAATCAACAAGAATGTGAAACTCACTGAGGTAGAAGTTGCAGAAAAACTTCTTGAATTTCGTTCAAGGCAGCCTGGTTTCTTAGATACAAGCTTTGACACCATAAGTGGTACATATCATTGGTTTATTATCAGTTTTACGAAGTGGTATCTGCGGTACCTCTTCTCCTCTCTCGTTTATTGTTTCTCCTTTCCCCTTTCATAAGGCATGGATGTGGGTGGTCATTATCTCATTTGTCTTTCTTTTTCTTTCAATTTTGTTGCTCACTAATTTCAATGATATTCCAGGCTCTGGTGCAAATGGTGCTATTATACATTATAAACCAGAACCAGAAAGTTGCAGTGTTGTGAATGAAAAGAAACTCTTTCTTTTGGATAGTGGTGCTCAGTATGTGGATGGAACAACTGACATAACAAGGACCGTACATTTTGGTGAACCTTCTCCACGTCAAAAAGATTGCTTCACCCGAGTTTTACAGGTACCAAAGAATTTCCTCTGAGTTTCCTAAACATTAATTTATTTTAGCATCAGGTGTGGTTTCTTGGACTTCTCTAAGCAACTGTGCAATCGTAGGGTCATATCGCTCTTGATCAGGCTGTATTCCCTGAAAACACTCCGGGTTTTGTCCTAGATGCATTTGCTCGTTCTTTTCTTTGGAAGATTGGACTGGATTACCGACATGGTACTTTCACCAATTTCTGTCGACTTATTTTGAACTGTTTCCTCACCTGAAATATTGTTTTCCTGAGTTATTATGTCCTTCTTCATCATTGTAATAGGAACTGGGCATGGTGTGGGAGCTGCATTAAATGTTCATGAGGGTCCTCAAAGTATTAGCTTTCGATTTGGAAATACAACTCCATTACAGAGTGGGATGATCGTTAGCAATGAACCTGGCTATTATGAAGACCATGCCTTTGGCATTCGTATCGAGGTACTGCACTTAATTTTATATAAACCTTCACTATGGAAGATTCTTATGCTATTTGATCTTCCACTATTGCTTGGTAAATCACATGTTCATTTTCATACAGAATCTCCTTGTTGTGAAAGAAGTTGACACACCAAATCGTTTTGGAGGAATTGAATACCTGGGATTTGAAAAACTTACATTTGTTCCCATACAGGTATGCAGTTGTTGATTTATTTGTTTTATATCCTTCTGATTTTCCTTAACTAAGCATGGCCTTCATGTTGGAATGACCTTAAATGGAAAAATGATAAAGCTCTGTTGGTCCGACTGGGCTTCAGTAAACCTTATAATAAGTTAGCTCTAGGTATTAATTCTAAAATAAGAAAGGGACAAATACATTTTATGAGCTTATATTCCTAATGGTTTGTCCATGCAGACGAAATTGATAGACTTGTCTTTGCTTTCTGGTGCGGAGTTTGATTGGCTTAATGATTATCACTCACAAGTTTGGGAAAAGGTCAGTACAAATCGACAAACCAATTTCCTAGTTACTTAAAGGATTTGATTCTATCAGCAACACGGTATACACTCGTTCTTCTTCATAGATTTATTTATTTATTTCATACGATAACTAAAATTAGGGTTCTGACAGGTCTCACCATTGCTTGATGGTTCTGCACGCCAATGGCTTTGGAACAACACAAGACCATTGGTCAAGCAGTGACTCTTTCTTACCCATCATGCTCCATGTTGTACCCTTGCTGTAGCACTGTTGTTGTAAGCCAATAATTAGACGGTAAAAGTATAGCCCTGTACATACTTTGCTCTGCATATTTGATAGTTTGCATGATTTATTATAATTCAAAAAATTCAAAATGAATGAGAAAAGGAAATTATTTCTCTTTTTAGTTATTAATGTATTGAAGAAAGGGAAGAAAAAGAAAAGGAGAGAGACTACTGCAGATATTGTAGAATCATGAAGTTATGGATTGCTTCAGATCAACATGCTATATATCCTTCTGGCACAAACATGTTTTTGCTTTCTTGCTCAATGTTGCATGCATCGTAGTATAAGGCATGGATAGCAGTTATCCAGTTGCAGCTAGCTCTGCATTTATATAAATGTTGGAATGCAAAACAATCTAGAATACTGATGTAGCTATTGACAGGTGATGCTGAACTCATGAACTCAGCTACATGCACAATTTCAGGTTCAGGTTCAGGTTCTTTAAAAAAAAAAAAAAAAAAAAGGCAGCCATCTAGAATATATAAGTTGCATTTTAGCATACATAAGAAATACATGATGGTTCGAAACCCAGCTTCAAACTCCAATCCGCCGCATCCATCTTGTCAAGATCCTGAAATCTGCTATTGAAACAAAAGGAAGACATCAAACTCCCGTTTTTTATTGCCTCCACTTGATGAAGCATCATGTTCATTTTATCGAGTTCAATCTCTTCACTGGCTCCAACTGATCCAAACGTCTGGAGAATCACAATGATAAGGAACCTCTTTGAGGCTATGCATTGCTCTATAGATGGCACACTGACTCAATGACAAGGAACCTCATTAAATCTTTGCTCTTCATCTAGTTTTTTTAGAGGAGCCGGATTCATGTAATATTAGTGCATATGAGCTGAACTTGTAAGAAGTGTACATAATTCTTATCCATTTTATCCTTTAAAACAATACGTGCAGTAGTTAAGAATTACACTCTAAATTAAAAGATTCAGGCTTGTACATGCTTTACTCAGCATATATATAGCTTTTTTAAATCATAAGATTGCTAAAAAGGATTCTTGTAAAACTGCACAGAACGTTTTAGACTGCCTTAGAGATCATAGCTAGATCCTTTTAACATATGGATATTGCTTCACCTCATCTTCAAACAATCAATGTAGCTAGGTAACCCGTTTGGCCTTTGTGGTACTCTAGCCCATGCATGCATTGTCGAGAAAGGCAACACATGGCTTAGAACCCGTCTGGATACGCCAGGATTAGGGTAGAATAGCACCTGCCTAACACCAACTTAGTGGCCGCCTAGCACCTACCTAACCCGACTAACCCCCCACCTAGCACCCGCCTAACACCCCTCTGCCTAGCCGCTTGAGACTAAAGACATGATGACATTATTTGTCTCTAGCTCAGGTTCCCGGCGACCCCTCCTCATGTATGAGGTTATTGTACGTTCTGCTCGAAATATAGGGCAATGACCCTCCTCATCTAGCTGCTGCTTTCTGCTGCCCTCACTTGGGATAAATACGGATGACTCATGGCTTCTTTTGCACTTAGCCTGTCTTGATGATCATACCGAAGAAGTTTATCCACAAAATCAATAGCCTCTGGAGAAACTAGATGCTGATTGTCTGCATTGATAAACTTCGACCATGGCTTCCTGCTGTGCCTCCCAACCAACTCATCCAGGTGAGGATCAAGCTCTAGATCATATTCATTCAGATATGCATTCAACTCATCTATCCCAAGTACCTTTGCAATTTTTACTAGCTGATCATTGTTATCGTGACCATCAAAGAAAGGCTCCTTGCGGAATATCATTCCTGCAAACATGCAACCGAGGCTCCACATATCCAAGGCGTAGTCGTAATCGCGCAGATCAACTAGAAGTTCAGGAGCTTTGAAGTATCTTGATGCGACTCGAATATCATACTCCTTACCAGGATGGTAAAACTCGGAAACACCCCAGTCTATCAAGCGAAGTTTTCGCAACTTATGGTCTATCATCACATTCTGAGGCTTAATATCTCTATGCATTATTCCTTGTGAATGAGCATGGTCCAATGCCTTGAGGAGCTCATATATGTAGTAGCGAATGTCATAATCAGTCAGTGTCGGGTAGAGAACTCTGAAATCTGTACTGTTCACATGCTCGAAAATCAAACTTGGAGCTTCCCAGTGCTCATAATATTGAACAATGTCAAGAAGCTTGATCACATTTGGGCCCCCAGAAAGCTTTTGCAGAATCTTAACCTCTCTCCCAATCTTGTTCTTGTTCACAGGCTTAAGCATTTTGATTATGCAGCGCTCATTGGTTTTGAGATTTATTCCTTCAAAGACCTCGCTGTATACCCCTCTCCCTACTTTCCTCAGAACTTCGTAATCATGTTGATCACCCCATTGGCCCGTGAGAGACTCGTAGCCCCGGTACTCTTTGGGAGGGGTGCGCAGGTTAGGGAGGTGCGCAACCGGCACACGCAAGGCGACGACGGTGCAGAGTTGCAGGAAACCGATGAAGGGGGAGCAATAATACTTTTCTACACCTCTCATTATGGAAAGAGTATACGTAAATGAGAGAGAGAGAGAGAGAGAGAGAGAGAGAGAGAGAGAGAGAGAATTTAAGCTGGAGTTGTGATCGATCGATACAAAAAGAAAGGAAGAGATTGGAGGTATTTATACGGTTGTAGGTCACTGCGACGAAACTAAAAAACCATGCAACTGACTTGGTGGTGGTTCAACGCGGCCTTTGTTTGGGTGCTGGGTCTCCCTAACCTAAACTTTCTTCGTCCAAAAGAAAAAAAAAAAAACAAAATAATAACCATGCAACTAATCCATACTACAAGAAATAAACTAACCTGCATGACAACTAATTAACTAATTAGCTACAAACGAGTTAATTATAAACTAATTGTTGAGAATATACATCCCACATGGGAAAATGGGACCTAGCCTGTAGGTTTATAAGGGTTTGGGCTACTCCTTCCATTGCCAATTGGTTTTGGATTGGAACCCCAGACTACTTTATCATGGTATCAGAGCGGGTTACCCACGTCCACGTGTGAAGCTCAAATGGCCACACGGACTCCACGTCACCCAAATGTTGTCCACGTGTATGGCTTGAAAATTCGCCACACGTGCGGGGGCGTGTTGAGAATATACATCCCACATGGGAAAATGAGACCTAGCTTGTGGGTTTATAAGGGTTTGGGCTACTCCATCCATTGCCAATTGGTTTTGGATTGGAACCCCAGACTACTTTATCATGGTATCAGAGCGGGTTATCCACGTCCACGTGTGAAGCTCAAATGGCCACACGGACTCCACGTCACCCAAAATGTTGTCCACGTGTATGGCTTGAAAATTCGCCACACGTGCGGGGGCGTGTTGAGAATATACATCCCACATGGGAAAATGGGACCTAGCCTGTGGGTTTATAAGGGTTTGGGCTACTCCTTCCATTGCCAATTGGTTTTGGATTGGAACCCTAGACTACTTTATCATGGTATCAGAGCGGGTTACCCACGTCCACGTGTGAAGCCCAAATGGCCACACGGACTCCACGTCACCCAAAATGTTGTCCACGTGTATGGCTTGAAAATTCGCCACACGTGCGGGGGCGTGTTGAGAATATACATCCCACATGGGAAAATGGGACCTAGCCTGTGGGTTTATAAGGGTTTGGGCTACTCCTTCCATTGCCAATTGGTTTTGGATTGGAACCCCAGACTACTTTATCACTAATTACCTAAGGTAATCACAATATTATTTTGCAAACCGATTTTCTATCGAGTTGAGTCATTGACCCGCGATTAACTAATCTCAACTGCAGTTGTAAATGAAGCATCAACAAAACTAAATGTCAAGATTGGAGAACTGTCGAGATTTAATTACTCTCCAACAGTTCCATCAGTCAGAATTCGTGTACCCAGATATATACTTGTAATATTTAAACGCTTCAGCCGGACGTCTGCATCCTCAAAATAAGTTCCCTCCGTCATTTTTTATAATAACATGCACCAGCTCCCTACACTAGAAGACATGCACAGTCAATCAGTAACTAGAATTCCTTGCACAAAGTTATCGTGCAATGTTAAAATCTCAGGATGATCAGCAGATAGAACGAGTTACCAGCAGCTCGAAAATCGACTGTGCAGATCTGCAGCCAAACCCCAATAATCAGAAGTCTTAGCAAGTTAGGATAAACAAACACCGTTAGCGTAGCTGTAATCGAAATTGTTACCTGTGCGCATTCCATTTTCCTGTTTGAAACTTCTCCGGGCCGGGGTATAGTACACTGTATCCCTTCCTTGCTCAACATGCATGCAACTTACCTCGTCTTTAGAAACGTTAACGTATTTGGGAAGAATGAACACGAAAAGGTAAAGTTGGGATACGTGAGCAATGTGTTGAACTAGAAACTAAAGTACGTACAACACTATTCAGCAATTTGGGACGAATGTTCTCTTATTCAATTGAACTTCAAACTGGTGGCTTTATAAGCCTTACAAAGAAACAAATTGCACCCCACGTTTAACACTAACTAATACGTGGATCATGGACTAGACTAAATCAAATCTATAAGCACTACCCTAACAAATAGGGATTATTGACAACAGAACTAAATAAACCTAATAGACTTGATAGCCACGTAATACCTATCCAACATTTCCTCCCTTAAACTGTTTGCACTTGTGCAATCAGTTTATATCTGGCATCGAACACATTCCCAGCAGTCCTCGCAGCTTCTCAAACACTTCAAGCTTTAAAGGCTTTGTCATGATATCTGCAATTTGATCTTGAGAATTACAATGAACCAGTTCTACTGCTCCTTCCCTTGTGAGGTCTCGAAGAAAATGAAACCTTATATCGATGTGTTTGCTCCTTCCGTGCAGCACTGGATTCTTGGACAACTTTATGGCTAAGTTGTTGTCACAATACACTACAGTACCTCCTTCCTGAACATGACCAAGTTTCTCAAGAATTTTACGCATCCATAGTGCTTGACAAACACAAGCAGCTGCTGAAATAAATTCAGCTTCTGTGGTAGATAAAGAAACCACCGGCTGTTTCTTTGAAGACCACGAAACAGCACCATTGCTAAGCATGAAAGCATATCCTGATGTGCTTTTGCGATCATCCAAATCTCCTGCATAATCACTATCGGAGTATGCTACAAGCTTCTCACTCCCATTTCTCTTGTACATGACACCAAGATTCACAGTGCCTTTAACATACCTCAACACCCTTTTTACCACTTGCATGTGTTGCTCTGAAGGACTTCCCATAAACCTGCTTACCAAGCTAATCACGTACATGAGGTCTGGACTTGTAGCTGCTAAATACATCAAGCATCCCACCATCTGTTTGTACAAGGCTGCATCTGCCTCATCTCCAAAATCATTTTTAACTAATTTGACACCAGGAACAATAGGATTCTTAACAGGGTTGCTTTTCTCCATGTTAAATTTCTCCAAAATCTCCTTTGCATACTTCCTTTGACAAATAAAGATCCCACCCCTGTTCTGAATTACTTCAACACCAAGAAAGTAACGCATCTCTCCCAGATCGGTCATGTCAAATTCAAGCTCCATAGACTTCTTAAACTCTTTGAACATACTCATATCACTCCCAGTAAATATTAAATCATCAACGTATAAGCTTACAATAAGTATGTTACCTCCTTCACCAGCTTTCACAAATAAGGTGTGCTCATATGGACATCTTTCGAACCCTGCTTTGATGAAGTGAGACTCGATGCGACTGTACCATGCACGAGGAGCCTGCTTGAGGCCATACAAGGCCTTTTTCAGCTTGTATACCTTCTGCTCAGCACCCTTCTTCACATAACCTTGTGGTTGATCAACATACACCGCCTCATTAAGCTCCCCATGAAGGAATGCACTCTTTACATCAAGTTGATACACTGTCCATCCATTTTGTGCAGCAAGAGCAAGCACCATTCGAATGGTATCCCACCTTGCCACTGGTGCAAACACTTCCGTATAATCTATTCCATATTTTTGAGCATACCCCTTTGCCACAAGACGAGCTTTGCACTTATCAAAATCATCATTCTCATTCAACTTCGTCTTGCAAATCCACTTAACTCCAATGGTTTTAGCTCCAGCCGGCAAGTTACACAGCTCCCATGTCCCATTCTTTTTGATTGAATGAATTTCTTGATCCATTGCTTCCCTCCACTTGGATTCTTTGCATGCTTCTTCGAAGTTGACCGGATCAGCAGCTGAGGTATACATAACTAAGTTCTGAATCTCCTCTTCTTCTGACAAAGCTTCTCCACTCTCATAGTCTCTCATCCATACAGGAGGTCTTCTTGTCCTCCCTGCCTCTTGATTCTCTTATGCTGATTCGCTTAAAGAGGAGTCACTTGCACCATTATCTTCTTCAATGCCTTGATCTGCTTCATTTCTTTCTTCAGCTTCATTCCAGTCCAATGTATCTAATGTCATGGCTTCTACACTCATGCCCCAGTTCCAGCCCTCGTCTTCCTCAAAGATCACATCTCTGCTTATAACAATGTGTTTGGTTACAAGATCATATAACCGGTATGCCTTGGAGTCTTCACTCATTCCAAACATCACACACTTGAGGCTTTTGTCATCGAGCTTCTTTCTTCTTGCATCAGGTCTGTGTGCATGTGCAATGCAACCAAAGACTCTGAAATAATGAACAGCTGATTTCACTCCGCTCCATGCTTCTTCAGGGGTCATATCTTTTACTGCCAAAGTAGGGCTCCGGTTGAGAATATGAACTGTCCAGTTTACTGCTTCTGGCCAGAAAATCTTAGGGACTCCTTTCTCAGACAACATGCTCCGAACCATGTTCATAATAGTCCGGTTCTTCCTTTCTGCCACCCCATTTTGTTGTGGTGTGAAAGCTGCGGTCAATTGCCTACGAATGCCATTAGTACTACAAAAGGCATTGAACTCTTGAGAATTAAATTCTCCACCCCTATCAGTTCGTAGGCATTGAATATATGAACCAGTTTCCTTCTCGACTAAGGCTTTAAAACTTTTAAATGTAGTGAAAGCTTGTGACTTTTCAGACAAGAAATAGATCCAGCATTTCCGACTAAAGTCATCTATGAAACTAATGAAGTACCTTTTCTTGCTTCTTGACTCCGGTGTAATGGGGCCGCACAGGTCTGAGTGTATGAGTTGGAGTTGATGAGATGCTCTCCACATGCTTTTCTTCGGTATAGACTCCCTGTGTTGTTTGCCTATAACACAAGCTCTGCATAATTTGCTTGGAGTTTGAATCTCAGGTAACCCTCTTACCATCTTCCCATAATGTAGAGTTCGCAGCCCTTTAAAACCGAGATGTCCATATCGACAATGCCACAGATGAGTCTCATCTTCTGAGGTGGTCTTGAAACAAGTTGAGACCTTAGGCATCATGGTTGCAAAGAATACGAACATTTTGTTGGCAGTCATCTTGGATAGCATAATCAGCCCCTTGCTTGGATGGTAAATCCGACAGTCCCCATTTTGAATCAATATTGCAACCCCTTTCTCTTGCAATTGTCCGATGCTAATTAAATTAGCACTCAGCTCTGGGACATAATACACATTAGTAATCACTTGTGTAATTCCATTGACATGCAGTCTAACATTACCTCTCCCAACTACTGCCATTTTTAAGTTGTTGCCAAGCTTCACTGATTGTCGAAACTGCTCATCCATGTCTGTGAACCATTGTTTGTTTCCTGTCATATGATTGCTACACCCTGAATCCAAGAACCAGACCTCCTCCCTTTTGGCATCATTGAGCTCGACATGTGCCATTAGAACCATTTCTTCTGTCTCGTTCAACTCGGCGTAGTGTGCACTCTTCTCCCAATCAGGACACTCATATTGAAAATGTCCTAATTTGTGGCACTTATAGCATTCGACTAAGGCTTTGTCGAATTGTCCTCTTCCTCGACCCCTTCCTCTGCCTCTGAAACCTCCTCTTCCTCGGCTTCTTTCACCGAACCTGTTATCTTCTCTTCCTCCAACTTTTTCATCAGTGGTCACCTTCAACACTTGCTCTTCACTGGTGTTAGCACGCATTCTCTGCTCATGAACAAGCAGACTGCTCTGAAGTTCATCAATTGTCATTGTGTTGGTGTCGTTGGACTCCATTATAGCAGTTACCACATAATCAAATTTTCCAGTCATGGACCTTAGTATTTTTTCCACGATCACCAATTGCTCCATTCGTTCCCCATGTGTCTTCATTTTGTTGGCAATAGCTAAGGTCCGAGAGAAGTATTCATCAACTGTCTCTCCTTCTTTCATCCCGAGCACCTCGAACTCTCTTCGAAGAGCTTGTAGTTGAGCTCTCTTCACCCTCGTGGACCCTTGGTATTTTTGTTTCATAGAATCCCATATATCCTTGGCTGTGTCACGATTGAGTATTGTTTCCATGATGTTTCTATCAATAGCCTGGAAGAGATAGTTTTTAGCTTTAAGGTCCTTCAGCCTTGCCTCCTCGATCGCCTTGCGCTCCTGATCTGTTGGGTTGACTCCATCAGCTTCAGTTGGGATTCCACTCTCCACCAAGCCCCAATACTCCTTTGATCTAAGAAGATTCTCCATCAACATTGACCAGTGATCATAATGTCCGTCAAATCTAGGTATGGCAGCTTGAACAAAGTTATTGTTTTCTGCCGCCATTGTTGACTCTCTCTCAAACCCCAAGTGTTTCTCTCACACTACTTTTATGTGTTTCACTCCTATCCAAACTAGTACTCTCCTCGAGAAAGTTGCAATTCCTCGACTTCTCAAACCCCCCAAATCAGGCCTTGTGAGGGGCTCTGATACCAGACTTGTTGAACTGGAAACTAAAGTACGTACAACACTATTCAGCAATTTGGGAGGAATGTTCTCTTATTCAATTGAACTTCAAACTGGTGGCTTTATAAGCCTTACAAAGAAACAAATTGCACCCCACGTTTAACACTAACTAATACGTGGATCATTGACTAGACTAAATCAAATCTATAAGCACTACCCTAACAAATAGGGATTATTGACAACAGAACTAAATAAACCTAACAGACTTGATAGCCACGTAATAGCTATCCAACACAATGAGCATACTCGCCGGCGGTGAAGTTGGCCTGAACGAATGGCGGAGGATCGTCAGCAGTATGAGGGAGTATGTGGGGACTGAACGGTGTGGAGGCGACGGTGTGGTGCATGAGTGCATCAGATTCCATTTTCACGGGGAATTTATGTTTCTCTTTCTTTTTTCAGATTTTCTGGATCATTGGTGGGAAAGTTGGTGGAGTGATCGGGAATGATCTGTGATTGAAGGAACAGAAAGCATGCTTTTTGAGCAGGCCGTAGGTGGTCGAGTGTGCTTGAAGTAATGATTAGGGTTTCGGGTCTCACGTTTTTGGTTTCCAAAAGTGTTTATTCCGTGAAACAAAAAAAAGCTACAAAAAAAATTTACCAAAATGTATTATACCTATTTTATCCTTACATTAAAGAATTATCTTATAAGAAAACACATTAAATAAAATGTATCAAAAATTTTACTTTTTTTTTTAATTAATCAACAACACGTGCATCCATAAATACGACCAGCAAGATATATTGGAAGTTTGTAACTACTTGATCTAACTATCTAAGTATTGAAACATCAAACATCAACATACGATGGATATCTAAGTATTGAAACATCAAACATCTACATATGATGGTGGGTGGCATCAGTGGCATGGGGCCCTCAATAAATTTTGCATTTAAATGCGTACCCAATTAAATCAATACGTAACAGACCGCATGCGACGGCGTCGTTTATGGAATTGCTAGCTATGCGCGGTAAAATCAAAATCTATCTAGTTGTGAAAGGCGGTAACAGCAACAACTAGCCGCCGTAATAAAACAATCAGACACACCGTAATGGCTAATGCCCCATCCTCTTCCTCTTCCTCTGTCTCTGTCTCTGTTTCTCACTCTTCTTCACTACCACTGACCTCCTCTCTCAATTTCCGATTCTACCCTCTCTCTCTCTCTGTCGGTGGTGGCGCCTTAGGGTTTCATGGCGGCGATCGGCAAGACGAAGCTGCACTCCGGCTGGCTCGGCACCAGGGACAGGGACGTCACCGTCACCGGCGTCCAGCTCACCACCACTCACCCTCCCTCCCTGGGCCCCACCTCCCCTTGGGTTGAGGCCGTCGTTCCCGGAACGTAATCTCTCTCTCTCTCTCTCTCAGTTTGATTCGCATTTTGAGTTTCAGTGATTCTGAGTTTGAATTTCAATTTTGAATGTGTTTGATTGAAAACCTAAATTTAAGTTTGGAGTAAAAAAATGTATTTGATATATTCAGATTGTGTTAATTTTTAATCAATTTGTGTTCTTAGGCTTTTGATTTAGAGCTGTATGGATTTTGAACTTGTTTTCGTGATTATGTGAAAGGTTTGGTGTCAAAATGAATTCGATTGAATTGTGGATTAGAGATATTGGGGTGTTTAAGCCATGAAAAGGCTACATTTTGAGTTGTAATCATATTATTAATAAGTATGGTGATTTACATGACAGTGTTTTGGCAACCTTGGTGAAGAGCAAAGAATTGCCGGATCCGTTTTACGGCTTGGAAAATGAGTCGATTATAGATATTGCTGATTCAGGAAGGCAGTGGTACACCTTTTGGCACTTTACTACCTTTAAGTGTAAGCTGGTATGTGAGATTGTCTTGGGACATTACTGCCGATGTTAATCTTTAGTTACCTTGATGTTGTGGTTTGGATAATGTCTAAATCTTTACCCTTTTACAGTCAGGTAATCAGCACCTGGATCTGAATTTCCGTGGAATCAATTACTACGCAGAGGTATATTTAAATGGGCACAAAAAGCACCTCCCAAAAGGGATGTTTCGAAGGCATTCTCTAGATGTCACTGATATAGTACGCGACGGTGAAAATATGCTTGCTGTTGTTGTTTACCCCCCAGATCATCCTGGGAGTATTCCTCCTGAAGGTGGGCAAGGTGGTGATCATGAGGTACATATCTACAGTCCACTATGGCACATTGATTATATACATTCTACTGCTTTTTCAGTTACAGTTTATCTTGCTTACCATTTTCTAGTTTTCAGAACTACCGTAATGAACTGGATCTCGCATGATGACTTTAAACAAATTAAATTTATCCTAATGTATGCCGTGCAAACTAAGGTAATTAGTTATTCAAATTTTAATTTCAGATTGGAAAAGATGTAGCTACACAATACGTGGAGGGTTGGGATTGGATGTGTCCTATAAGGTGATTATGTTTAACTAGTGCGATGACAGTGTTTCGTTTTGTATTTCTGGTCATCATATTCGTTTCATCTTCATTCTAATCTATGAAAACATGTTGGCATATTTAGTAAATGTCAGCTAAATTAAGAATCATTGATGTCCTGGAGGAACTGCAATGAAATTGAGTTGTGATGCTAATAATATATCTCCATTAAAATCTTCAGACATTTTTACATTGACATTATCAGCACAAAAAGAATTAAAAAAAATTCATTCTGATCGACTTGTGTTTCGTTACAGGGATAGAAACACCGGCATATGGGATGAAGTGTCAGTCTACGTAACTGGGGTAAGTTATCATTTGGTTCGTGCTGAGTTTCATTGAGAGGCTGCACTGATATCCTTGTTCTACAAAAGTACAAATTACAAGGAGTATCTGAAAGTGCTATTCCGCAGAATTCACTTACTTTCTCTCTCTCCAAAAGTATTTGCATTCATCATGACATTAATTAAGATATCGTGCAACTTCATGTTAAACTTCACAGTTCTAAACTTGATCCTATTTTCTTATTTGAATTTTTTTTTATTTCTTTTGTCAGACATGCTAGTTTTAGTGTCATAATAAATTTAACTATATTTAGTTCAAATTTTCATTAACTACTATCTGCTGCAGCCAGTGAAAATAATAGATCCCCACTTGGTTTCATCATTTTATGACAATTACAAAAGGGCGTATTTGCATGCGACAACTGAGTTGGATAATAGAAGTAACTCAGTTGCCGAGTGTTCTTTGAATATCCAAGTTACAACAGAACTTGAAGGAAACATTTGCTTAGTAGAGCATCTTCAGACTCAGCATCTGTCAATCCCTGCTGGATCACGAGTGCAATATACATTTCCTGAGGTCTGTGACAGTTTTCCTTTTTTACTATCATGCTAGAATATAGTACCTTTTAGAGGCCAGGACCATCTCTTTGGTATCCCATTTACTGTATTTATTATCTTTTATGTCAATACTTGTGTCACTGCTAAAGAGTATAATGTGGCAGCTCTTCTTCTACAAGCCAAATTTGTGGTGGCCAAATGGTATGGGAAAGCAATCCTTGTACAATGTTGTTATTACTGTTGATGTAAAGGGATATGGAGAGTCTGATTCATATAGCCAATTATTTGGATTCCGCAAAATTGAGAGCCATATTGATAACGCCACCGGTGGAAGGTAATACACTTAGAATTATGTATGCGTAGGACATTTACTGATTATCTGTAGTTTGCACTTGGCAAATTATTGATGTGTTGTGTGACCTGTCCATTCCGCTCTTCAGGTTGTTCAAGGTCAATGGCCAACCTATTTTTATTCGTGGTGGTAATTGGATATTGTCAGATGGCCTCTTACGACTGTCGGAGAAGCGTTACAAAACAGACATCAAGTTTCATGCAGATATGAATTTTAACATGATCCGTTGTTGGGGTGGGGGACTGGCTGAGAGGCCAGAATTTTATCACTACTGTGATATTTATGGCCTGTTGGTAAGCTATTCTTCTCTCCATCTGTATCTGGTCTCGCTTTCAGTATGGCTAGCTAGGTATAATTGGGAAAGGAGGCTAAGAAGTCTTGCTACTTTGTTAGGTTTTGGTGGAATTAGCTGTGTGAATCTGATGCATACTGCTTCTGATGTAATTTTGTAGGTCTGGCAAGAATTTTGGATTACTGGAGATGTGGACGGACGAGGTGTCCCGGTATCAAATCCAAACGGTCCTTTAGACCATGATCTTTTCTTGCTATGTGCAAGAGATACTGTCAAGCTTCTAAGGAACCATCCAAGTCTTGCTCTTTGGGTGGGAGGAAATGAACAAATTCCACCAGAAGACATCAACAAAGCTTTGAAACAGGACCTCAGGCTCCATCCACATTTTGAAAGCTCAGTAAATGACAGTGTTGACTCTGCTGAAATTTTGAAGTCAGTGTCAAAGGATCCAAGCCAATATCTTGATGGCACACGCATTTACATAGAAGGATCCATGTGGGATGGGTTTGCAAATGGAAAGGGGGACTTTTCTGACGGGCCTTATGAAATACAAAATCCTGAAGACTTCTTTAAGGATGATTTTTACAAATATGGGTTCAATCCTGAGGTTGGTTCAGTGGGTATGCCTGTTGCAGCTACTATCAGAGCGACGATGCCTCCGGAAGGATGGCAGATCCCTTTGTTTAAAAAATCTTCCGGTGATTATGAAGAAGCTCCAAACCCTATCTGGGGATACCATAAATACATACCTTATTCTAAACCAGGCAAGGTTCATGACCAGATTTTACTCTATGGGATCCCCAAGGATCTTGATGACTTTTGCTTACAGGTAACAGGATCTTTTAATAATCATGGTACATTTTGGATGATGGACACTATCTCTGTTTTGACTATTTGACTATAACTCCTCTCAGGCTCAGCTTGCTAACTATATTCAGTATAGAGCTCTACTGGAGGGCTGGACTTCTCGTATGTGGAGTAAATACACCGGTGTTTTGATTTGGAAAACACAGAATCCTTGGACAGGTCTTAGGGGTCAATTTTACGATCATCTTCTTGACCAAACGGCAGGTTTCTATGGCTGTCGCTGTGCTGCAGAGCCAATACATGTTCAACTTAACTTGGCTACTTATTTTATAGAGGTAAGCTCTAGAGTCACGACACAACCATAACAATACTAATCAGTATATGCAAGTGTGCTGCGGTTCTTCTCAACATATTGAAAGACTTTAGTGAAAGCAGGAAAAGTTTCATTGTAAAGAAAAAGAAACAAAAATTGCCCCCAAACAGTGATCACCTCTATGCGGAATATCACTTTATCTTATACTACTAAAGCTCTTGCATAAGAACATGGTTTGAGATTTGATGTTTTGTTTCCCTCCTGGACTTGACAGGTTGTAAATACTACATCAGAGGAATTATCAGACATTGCTATTGAAGCATCAGTGTGGGATCTTGATGGAACATGCCCATACTACAAAGTTCATGAAAATCTGTCAATGCCGCCAAAAAGAACAGTACCGATTGCTGAGATGAAATATCCAAAATCGAGAAACCCAAAGCCCGTGTACTTTCTTCTTCTCAAACTGTTCCACAAGTCAAATTTTCGCATTATCTCCAGGAACTTTTACTGGTTGCATCTTTCTGGTGGGGATTACAAGCTGTTAGGACCATACCGAAAGAAAAGAGTTACACTCAAGTTTATATCCAAGGTCTTCATCAAAGGATCCACGTGTGAAATGCACATCAATGTGAAGAACACATCTGCGAAACCACAGCCTAAAACTTTAACCTATCTGAACCACTTCACCCCGAAACTTGGTGATGGTGATTTTGATATCCACTCGGTGGAGCCTAAACCTGCTGGAGAAGACCAAAAACATGAAGTTGGTTTTATACGGAAGATATACAGACATTTCGCAAGGGAAACTGATGGTTTGAGGGTCACTGAAATCAATGGCTCTGATGTTGGTGTTGCTTTCTTTCTTCATTTTTCTGTTCATGGAGTAAAAAAGGACCATAAGGAAGGAGAAGACACAAGAATTCTTCCTGTACATTACACGGACAACTACTTCTCGCTGGTGCCAGGTGAGTCTTTGCCCGTCAAGATCACTTTCGAGGTCCCTCCTGGTGTTACCCCCCGAGTTACTCTTCAAGGATGGAATTATCATGGTGCTCAGAGAGTCCATTGAGGCGGTTGAAAAATATCATCTCGTCTTTGCTGCTTGTAATACTCGAAACATGTTTTATTCTCTTGTACTGAAACATGTTACAGAAACCTCTTCTGTCATATGGATGGTCGGAATAAAATGCAGAAATAAATTGAGAAATGTTCTCTTTCCTATCTTCCAATGCTTGTTCAGGGGAAAAACAGTTTTGTTTTGGTTAAGTAACATGATAATTTAGCCAAAAAATAGTGTGCTATAACAACAGAAAGGGCAAAATTTATTGTCCTGGAAAGGCCATTCTCACAAGCTAAGGTTTGATGTACCATAAGGACGAGTGTGCTACTTTGCTCAAGTAAAGGTTAATAGATCATGGTCTCATGGGAAGACATCCGCTATCATGCACACTTTTCAACACTAAGCATCAACTCAAGATGCACGTCTCAATTTTTTCATATCTTGAACTCATATGTCACTTTGCTTCGGAGTCTTAAATTTTGATGGCCGCTTCTGTTTAGATTGTTTTTGGGATTCTCTTACTTTTTCAAAATGCAGTCGCACTCTCAAGTTATCCTATCTGTGACCTCTCTTATAATTAGTACGACAAAGAACAATAACTAATCTGATTCAAGACTCCATGAATGTTACAGTACAATAAGAGTTCTCAGTCAGTTCTCCCCAGTCTCCGCATTTATAATCAAGTCAGTTCTCAGTCGAGACAAAAACGTTAATCATATAAGATGAAAATAACATTGGCACAGCTTATCATTGTCAACACATATAACAATACAGATCCATCAGAGTCTCAGCCACTGAACATAAATTAGGTAGCTGCTACAGATTTAAATCTGAAATTTTGACAAAAACTCATCAATCATTTTAACAAAAGTGCAACTGTTCATCAAGTCCACATCAGTACTTGATACAAAGCTTCGTACACCCGGTAACCCCTACAAAATCCAAGAAGTAACAGATTCAATAATCAGTCTACTCTGAATGTGAAAATTCAACAAATAAATAATCTTCCAAAGGCATGAAAGCAGTGAAGATGGAAAGTAAAAAACCAGCACTTGGATGCTCAACACAGCAATTATTCTATTGCCTTGTGTTGAGTTTTGATCTTTGAATATTCTTTTCCACCTCCTGATAATCATGAAGGCATACTAGACTCTTTTTATACAATCATGTCAAGCCAATTGCTCTAAACAATATTCATAACAATTATATTGTTATCTCAAATCCTCTTCACCCAATCCAGCGACCAGACCACAATATACATATGAAAATTTTTAGAAACTACATTGGATTGCGCACAACACGGATAATGGTAGGTTTCACACTAAGGAAGATCAACCCTAAGCACAAAGGCCCTATCTTGATAAGAATGGAAACAGTCTGGTCATTCTCTTTATGCAACTTAGTGTAAAATGAAGAGCAAGATGGCCTATAACCTGGGGTCCAAGCAAAAAGTTGACACGTATATAACTTCCAAAGATTTGGCCTTCCCCGTTAGTTTTTCTTCCCTCAGAACATCAGTAAGACACTTATGTAGACAGTATTACTATCCAACCAATACAACAATGCTTTAAGGTGAACTTAAATGGCACATAGAGATTTAATCTACTTCAATGCAGAACTTGACACACTCAGAACTCACATGTTCTTCAAGTTCCGAGTACATCCAACAATGAAATTCAGTTTTCAGCATATATGAACAATTGCAACTACACAGACAAGAGATGAATAGACTTGTAATTAATTGCAATCGGTATTAATATAGCATCACACACCAGCAATGTCTTTGTATGTCTTTTGTGCCAGCTTACGTTGCAACTAAGTAACTAATTAATGTACCTATCTACCCCTATTAAGAAGCCAACTCTCCAGTCTCTAGGAATGAGATTTGACCGTTTAGATCAATGCAGCAGGGTATTCAGAAAAATTTCCGAAGCAATACACTGGAAATAGTAAGAGACTAACCACCGATCAGTTGAATGCAAAGCATTCCTTCCATTCCATTTCATCTTTGTGAGGCCTTGTTATGGGTACCGGGTACCTGGACCTGCTCTGGCTCTTCTACTCAATGAGAACCACCGAACCAAAGCAGACTCTCTTGATATTCAACCATACAAATCCAATTCCCCTTCTTATGCATATACTGTCCAACCTTGTGGTCTTCTTTATGATCTCAACTCAAACCCCTCTTTAGTCCTAATCGCAGCAACTGTACTACTTTCCACAACCAATAATTAATTCGAAAACACGTTCCACTTAGGCGGATCAGATACCTTTAACCTGAAGAGCATAGTCCACGAGCCAGCCACACCATACTCCCTCATCATCCACAGTTCAATAGAGTCACACACATAACGTGGATAACGCGAAACACAAAGGCACCCTCCAAGAATGCTGAAACTCCTAACAACATTGCCGAATTCAGGCAGCTGCATTGTCCGGAACTGCTTCACTGTCACGGCTGTCGACGTGTGGCGGCATTAGCCAATGAAGTGCACCGTTGGAAAGAATCCCCAGACCATGCCCGACATTACAGGGGCGAGGGGATTCAATCCTTTCCCAACTGCGACTTCTCAACGAGAACATCTCGACTTGTAACTCATTGACGTCTTTGAAGGCTACCAAAAGTTTATAGTCATAAGTGGCCGGTAAATAGCCCACACCATAATAGAGCAGTAACTTGGTATCTGATAAAGAAAAACCAGGGCCCGGTAATTTCTCTGACAATCCAATCGATGGGGAGGAGTCTGCGGCTGAGACGAGCTGCTGCTTTGAGTTGGGATTGGGCGAATTTGGGATCGGAGAATATGATGGAATACAGGCATTGTGGAATTTATATGTTCTGCTGTTGTTTTCGGTGACTATATATGCAGGCTGCTTCTAAGCAGGGTTTGCTGGCCGATGTCAATACCGTGAAGGAAATCGCTAAGAAACAAAGGCATGAAATTGAAGACTTGCTCAAGCGTAAAGGGATCCGAGGTGGTTCTATTCCCAACTTTACTGTGTCTGTCAAGGGGCAGAAAGTTAGTGATGCTACTGCCTTACTTGTCTGTTGGTTTGTAACTTCTGTTCAATTGTGCTTAAATTGACACACACACGCACATGCACTGGCTAGTAGGGCTGGGCGTTTGGGACCGAGGGACCGAAAGTCCGGCTCGAAAATCCGAAAAAAGACCGTCACGAGCTGAGTTGGAAATTTTTTAGGACCGGCCCGAGAAAGGACCGGCTCGAAAGAGATAGTATCGGGTCGAGCTCGGGCTTGAATCTTCTTGGGACCGAAAACCCGGCCCGGACCGAAATTAAGTGCAGCCCAATAATTCAGGGCCAGGGCCCAGCCTTGTAAACCCCATTTTACCCTTTACCCTATCATTCAGACTACTTTCCAACCACTTGCCACCTGCCTCCTACCCCATCTCTTCTGTCTCCCACCCCCGCCCCATCTCTTCCTCACCCAGGCGCCCCCCCCCCCCCCACTTCCCATCTCTTCCACCTACCCATGTTAATTAGTATATATACTCGTGCTCGTCCCGTCGCCCACTCCTGCTGCTCACCCAGTTGCCCGCTCCAGACGATCAGCCACTCCTCCTCCGTAAGCTCCACCTCTGCTCTGATTCATGACAATTCACCCTACTTCCGCTGCCTCTCTCCTCCCTCCGACGCCTTCACTCCAGATCTCCTGAGTCTTCTCCCTCAACTTCATCTGCAGCTCCGGCATCTCCACTGCTCTTATTCACTAGATTGTGGGCTCCACTTCCTCGCAGGTAATTATTTCTAGTGAGAATGGGACTGAAAATGTATGGATTAATGTGTGGATTTATTGGATTGTGTGAGACTGAGAATTATCAATACTGTAAATTACGTCTGGTCTTCTGAGATTGAAAAATAATGATGAAGCTGCAGAGTGCAGACAGATGGTTTTGCAGAGGTTAATGTGTTTGGGCTTATGACATCGAACATAAATTTTTGGGCCCGAAAAAGCCCGAAAACCCGACTCGGCCCGTCGGGCTCGGGCCGGTCCTCAACTTGAAAAAAACCCGGCTCGGCTCGGACCGAGGAGGTCGGGTTTTGGGTCGGGCTTTAAAAATTTTGGGCTCGGCCCGGCCCGTGCCCAGCCCTACTAGCTAGTAAACCTCTCTTCTGAAGACTACTTAGTAAATGTCAAAGATAATTACAATTTGATTTTTTGTTTCTTAATCTCAAAAGAGACATCATTAAGATAAGAATATAAAATTCTTAGCTGTTCTTGTTGGGGTTTGTCATTACTCGGGCTCAGTTTCTAAATTTGATGTGTTAATCTGTGAGGAGTGCCAAATCATCTCGTATAGTGTATACTACCTTTTACAAGGTTAATTGTCTGCTGAGCTACATCAGTTTTGTTTATATGAGTTTTCTCATGATAAGCATCTGTGTGTAGCTTCTTTCACAAGTATGAACGCTAATGAGCTTATAATGGGGTTTAGGTAACCATCAAGTTCCAAATTCCTTCTGCATGTGAAGCTTCACAATTGATTGCAAATATTACTTCTCATCTTGGCTTAAAAGTTGAAGAGCATGGTGGTGGTTCAGATATATCATTACGCACTTGGGACAGGTACTGTTAGACCATAAATTTTCACTGTCCTAAATGTATCCTCAATTGTACTTAAATAATTTGGCTTGCTCTTTTACGAGCCTTTTGGCTTTATTGTTGCATTAAGCAAGATGTGCTAAGCAGTGTTAACTATATTGTGTAAACCATGTCAGTGGAGTTGCCTGGCAACTAATGATTAGGCCCCCAGAGAAACAGAAGGAAACTGAAGGTGATCAAGGGGAATTAAAAGATGTGAATAAGCATGATTGAGATCTCAGCATCCTCATTTTCCACTCAGTCATTACCTCAACAGAAAAGACTGTGAGTCTTTAGCTTTTGCAGTTTATGAAAGTAATCGCTTTGAAATTGGTTTTACCTTCTTACTTTTGAAATATTGAAATTGGTTTCAATATTTCAAAAGTAAAGAAGCTGTAGCTATGGGATTTTTATATCAGTCAACATAAGTTATTGCAGGAAATTGAATTTATAAAGCAGGGCAGCTTGAGTCCCAAAGAACTTGATGCTTTGGTATCTGCTTTACAATTAGCTGGGGAGAAAATAGGAAAATATACCACAGAACGAAGGAGGGAAGAGAGCAGTCAATCTTCATCTATAGAGAAATTAATTACCAATCTCGAGTCCATGGGAGTGAGAGTTTATGGAGTTCATGAACCTAATGTGAGTTCTGCAAACAAAGCTGCTACTTCATGGGATAATCTTGCTGGATATGATCTGCAAAAGTGGTAAGTGAAGATATTAGAAAACTCTATGATGTTTCAGAATTATATTTAGATGTGAAATCTTGACTCTTGCAAATAGTTCTTTTTGAGTGGGATGTGATATGTTATGATCTGTGGCAAACAGTAATAGATATGCAATTTTCTGGTCGCTATGACTTTTTTCTGGAGTTAATCAACTGTTAAACATATCTGGTATCAAAGGGTTGTGTGCTTGAAAAGCAGTCAATTCACCAATCACCAGTTGCATATCTGATGTTGTATCTTGTACATGAATCTCAATTGCCTTTTGTTATTTGGCAGTAACAGTCATGTTTCGAGTCAGTTTCATTTATATCACTGATTTATATGTGGTGATATCCAAAATATTAAAATGGAGTTCATTTCTTACCTACATTCTGTCCTGAACTCATGATTGCTTATGTTTGAGTGCATTCATCGGGGGGCGCGTGAGTGCTTAAGAATACCTAAGTACCTGTATTAAACTGTCAATGCTCATTATGTAGACAAATAGAAGGCACGATACTGTTGGCTTTGCTTAGTCCTGAAACATATGATGAGATTGCCCGCAGAATTCGTTGCAAATTTGAGTCAAATATACCTCGAGCTGTACTCTTCGAAGGCCCACCAGGTGCACCCAATTAAACTTTGTTGATTCAATACATTTGAGATGCTTCGTTTTGTAAACTGAGTTTCTGACATAGAGGATTATGAATTTCTGATTCTTATTTGTGATTGTGTGAAGAGCATGTAATGATTTGATTCATTAGTTTCAACATGTGAGCAGATATTTCACAGGATTATATGTAGTACTATGGGAATAGGGATGAACCCCTTATCCATTATGTATCTATTTTAGTAATCATCCCTTCACATAAGGTGAACAGATAGATTATTCATCAAAAGTTTTTGTTAAGGCCGGGCACGGGCCGGGCCCGACCTATTTTTCACTGGTCCGGGACCGGGACCGGACACAGAATTTCGGGCCGGTTTTTTTCTTAAAAATTGAAGGACCGGTTAGAGTCGGGCCTTTGCCGGTCCGGGCCGGTCCTTCGGGCCTTTCGGTCCCAAAATCAAAAAATCGATAAATCCCTGTAATTGCTGTAAACATGCAGTATAAATGTATAATGATGTATTCACTTTTCAATTTTCATCACCTGTAATTCTGTAAACATATAATATGAGATTCCTGGATTGAAATTATTAATTATGTAAAGACTCAATCAAAATGGATGAAGCGAATACAATAGTCACAGAAAAACTAACGTCTAACCAAGCTCAAGTAGTCAAGTTTATGCTCAGCACTCAGCAATTCAAGTCTTCAACAGAAAGTAAAACTTAAAGTTTAAATCTCACCAAGTACTACCAACAGTTTACTGTTCAACAGAAACCAGAAAATAAACCTTAAAAAAAAAAAAAAAAAAAGTTCAATGCTTCTGGCCTGGTGCTCCACAGCCTTCAACCCTCCACTGCTCCAATGCTCCAATGAGTCCAATCCTTCTCTGCTCCAAAATACCAGCAGTCTAGAACTAGAAGACTAGAAGTTCAATGCAGAATTACAGATTACTCAACACACAATCCTCATTCCTTTTCATCTTCTCCCTAATTAAAAAAAAAAAAAAAAAAAAGTAACACAGTTAACACAGTTACATAGTAGAACACTGTACAGCTCAACTCCTGATGAACTTAGAATAATAGTATCAATGTAGTAGGATGTTAATCTTATGCTGTGGCAGAGAATCGAGCAATTCATGTATCAAACACTACTCTTGAATCCATGTAATTCAAGGACCGGTACAGTGCCCACCCTTATTTCTTGGTGTGAATTAGAACTAGTTCTATTCACAAGCTCTGTGTTCAGGTTGGCAAAACCAATTGGGTTTTAGTCAAGGTGAGCCTGCTTATATCATTTATGCGTGCCATTTTCTCTCCTCTTATAAGTTACATGGTTACAGGCTACAAGAGGCAGTCCCAGTACTTGTACAGTAAAATAATTTGAGAGGTTGAAAGTTAAATAGTTGTGTTACCATACCATGGGTTTGATTATTTATACGAACAAGTTAAGGAACAACACTAATTGAAAATTACACAATACGGTGGATATAAAATCAGAAGAAAAATTTGCTGCCTAGGATTTTCTGTATCCAATGCAGAAATTAGTATTATGCGTGTTGGTTCATGATTTGAGACTGATCAGAGTCTAGGCTAGGCTACAGTCTACAGAGGATATATGGTATCAAACACTACTCTTGCAATCAAGGCAGCCACATGTATCACAAGTTCACAACATGAGTTCACAACATGTATCACAAGTTCACACAAGATATATTTCTCTAAGGGTGCGTTTGGGGGAGCTTATAAGCTCCTCTGCTTATAAGTATAAGTCAGTTTTGTGTTTGGTAACACAACATGTAAGTAGCTTTTTGAAAAAGTAAGGGTTATTTTCAATAGAAAAAGAGAAGCTGCTCTCACCCACCTTATACTTATAAGTATAAGTCAGCTTTTACTTAAAAGCTCAGCTGCACCAAACTCACCCTAAGTTCCTCTAAGCTTGTGACTGAGCATTTATAAAGGTGCAACCAAACATCTAAAAAAATATCATCAAGCAATTATCATCAAGCAACCAAACATATTTGTACCTTTTTTCGTCTTTGATGCAAGCATCATTTTCATAACCCTTGACATCATTTATAGATCTGTTTTTCAATTGTTGCAAGAAAGATTCATACTTGTGTACTTCTTAGTGTACAAAAGGGTATTGGATGGAGAAAGGGTTTGTTGTGCTAATCCACAAAACATTTGTTTGTCCAATCCCTTCCTTTGTTCAATATTGATGATTTGTTCAAAGATCTATTCTTCAGTTGTTGCAAGAAAGATTCATACTTGTGTTCTTATTGAACTAGAGGGTATTGGATGGAGAAAGAGTTTGTCGTGTTAATCTAAGAAACCATTGTTTGTCCAATCCCTTCTCTTTGTTCAATTTTTATGACTTCTCTTAGATGGAATATTAGTATAATGGAAGATTTAGATTATTATCGTACAAGAGGGTATATATCGGATGAAAAAACTTTAATCTCTAAACAAAAATAATAAACGGTGCGTTTGTAAACATTAGTTTCCTTAACTAAGCCTCTTATATCCCCTTATTCTCTTACTCTGTGTTTCTTTTCATATTCACAAACCCTAGCTGCTTTTCATACCCGGCTTTCCATACACAGACCCTAGCGGCGCCATGTCGATCTCTGATTCTAGATATGACGCCGATTTCAATTCTGATTCCTTTGCCGATTCCAGCCAGAGCATTAGATACCATTAATCCGAATCCTCTGCCGATTTCAGCCGGAGCCTTGGATACCGTTCCCGCCGGAGCCTTAGATACTGTGATTCCGATTCCCGCCGTCGGAGCCTTTGATACCGAGATTCTGATTCCCGCTGCTGGAGCCATTCCGATTCCCGCCGCCGGAGCCTTCGATCCTGAGATTCCGATTTTTGCCGGAGTCTTCGATACCGAGATACCGATTCCCGCCGGAGCGTTCGAGGATACGCCGATGCCCATTCAGACCAGAACTTTTCATCCAGCGATTTCGGTGAGTTTTTATTTCAATGAGTTTTTTATTTCCGTGAGTTTTTGAATTGGTGAATTAAATCTTAGCTCGATGAGATTTTGATTTGTTAATCATAGCCTTGCATTCCAAACTCACATCCTTTGATCAGAGAGAGAGAGAGCAAGCCGCTTAACTGCCTAGCTGAGATCAGTCGTGAGCGGAGAGATTCATCTCTGATCGTAAGAATCCCCCTTAACTGTCTAGCTCCACCGCCTGCTCAGATCGACGTCGAGGCAGAGACAGCGCCCAACCAGCGCCAGGAGAGAATTGCTGATAAATGGACCATTCCAAAGGTGCAGTCATTATATGAGGCTGTGAGTTTGGAATGCAAGCTATGATTAACAAATCTCATCGAGCTAAGATTTAATTCACCAATTTAAAAACTCAAGGATATAAAAAACTCACTGAAATAAAAAAAATCACCGGAATCGCTGGATGAAAAGCTCTGGTCTGAATGGGTATCGGCGTATCCTCGAACGCTCCGGCGGGAATCGGTATCCAAGGCTCTGGAGGGAATCAGAATCTCGGTATCGAAGGCCCTAGCGGCGTGAATCGGAATGGCTCCGGCGGAGGGAATCTGGTAAAGTCAAAATTGAAGGATAGGAGAGGAATATCGAAGACGTATCCGGATGATCTGCTGGAAAAAATACAGTTTAGATGTACTGGAGTAAAACATCAAATCTGCAGTTCAGGTACTACACTCTCTCTCCTTGTAATGAAGTAAAGAGTGATAGAGAGCCCCTAATATCCTCACAACATTGTTTTAATAGATAATTACCTAAAACTACAATTTTGTACTCATAATTACCAATTGCAAGATCTGATTTTTTTATGGAAAAAATTCACCATTGGTACCCAAACTTACCTCGCTATATAAGAAAGGTACCCGAACTTGAAAAACGATCATCATGCTACCCAAAGTTTTAAATCCTATTATAGAGGTACCTAGCGTGTTTTGACCGGCTGGCTTCTCGGTTTTTGATGACGTGGCAGTTTGCATTTTGATTCCGAGGGGCAAATGTCCATTATAACCCCGAGAGTACGCCAGTCAAAATTGACTCGTAAAGACCATTGGCCGCCGCTCCCGTCGTCAGCTCGGCGAGCGCGTCCACTTTTGTGTTCGCTGCGATTTCCCGATTGCTATCTATGGCCGACTCGTATGTCAATTTCACCTTCATATTTTTGCTTTCTCAAACTGCATGCTGTTAAAAGTTTGAGTTTTTAAGTTGGATTTGAATGTTTTTGGATTGAAAAGCTCGTTGTCTTGTTTTTGCAGAGCCCGGAGTAAAAACCAAGTTGCAGCATCTGAATCCACTGCTCGTGCTCCACCAAGGCCAGTCTTTTCTCCTAGTTCGAATTCTCAGTTCCATGACCTTGATGACAAAGCTCGTCTTCAACGAGAACAATCACTTCCAAGGCCAGTCATGCAGCCTACACCACCTCCAGGTTTTGGGCAAATTCAAAATAATCCACCAGATCTCAGCCGACTGCCAGGCTTTGACAGGCCTCTTCCCCAGAATCTCTACCATCAACAAAGCTTTGATTCATCTGGTGCTCCAATGCAAGACTCTGGCCAGTTTTCAGATATGCAGCAAGGAATGAGTTCCGAGACTCCCTATTCTGAATACCCACCCATGCATTCTATTCAGCCTCCCAATTTTGCAGTTCCCATGAATTCCAATCAAGTACAGATGATGCCCGCCCTTCAGTTTGGCTATACTTTCCCAGTTGATGGCTCTCAACCATTCTATGGTGCTCCCTATCAGATGGTGCGACAGGATTCTGGACAGGATATGGGACAAGAACAGGGGTCGTTGTTGGGTTTTCCCCCGGGTTCAGTACCTAACATGAATTATGCAGCTGGTTATCCAGTCTTGGAATGCAGGACAGGCTGGTGTTCCTTTTGAACAAGCTACACCAGGGGGTCAAGGAACTGCAGATGGTTTCCCCAACTCCTCAGATCCTCAAGGAAATGTTGCATATTATCAAGGCGGCATGCCTTTCAATCCTCAGCAGATGACAAACAATGCAATGGAACAACCTTACCATGGTGGTAATAGTATGGATCCAAGGGATAACAAAGGTATATTGGCATCACAGCCGCTTCCTCCACCTCCTCCGGCATCACAGCTCAAACGCAAGTTTTATGACACAGGTCGAGATGGCTAGAGCTAGGACTGGCATAATGAGAAATTGTAATCGACTGTGGTGGTGACCAAGTCCAGAAAAATTTAATCTTTGTAATTTTTTCTCTTATTCCTCACCAGAACTGATGGCTGTCATTAATTTGGTCCCAAAAGAAATTATTTTGAAAGGGAGATAAATTTTCCTCGCTCGAAGACATCGATACATCGATCACATGAACTTTAGAAATCAACTTAGTTTCTTCTTCTCCAGTACCAAGTATTGAAATCTGTTTACATATTGCTCATCAAGTTTAACATACAATTGCAGCAATTTCCTGTACACCATTATGACATACTTGTCCACATAATCTTCACATCTCTCATAGGATGCTGGAATTGTCAGAACAATGACAAGGCCTGCAACAGAAGAAAGGAAAATTATAAATCCGACATTTGATTCTTATTTCTGAAGTATGCAAATCCCATGAAATGAAACTTACTGGTGTAGCCCAAAGTCAGGAAATCAGTCAAGCCACCAACAAAATAAATCAGCAGCAGGTCAGCCGCTACTTTGAAGAACGACCTCGAGTCCTTACCAAGAGAAATATCTTGTGAAATCAAAAGCAAAGCATTTACACGAGCCCGGAAGACAGCTGCAGCTTCGTTCACCATTTCTTCTGATAACTGCAATTCAGGCAGGGGTGGAGCTGGTCTGTTCACAGTGGCATTTGGTCATTGTATGCATAATAAGATCAAGACTACATATGAAATGAGTAACTGCTGAAACATGTCTAGTTGAATAGCAAGGTGGCAGCACGAATTCAAAATTTGCTAGAGAAAAGTGTATCTCGTCAATCATCTTAGTCATGTCTTCAAAAGTTTGACTTTATTTGGGATGAAAACAAATGTAACAGTTCATCAAGGACTTAAACTCGCTTATAAACTATAATCAGTATAATGTCAAACAGGTGTGCATATTGAAACTTAAAACATTTGTGATTTTTTTCATTTTGGATGAATGACAGAGAGTTTGCATCAACTGAACACATCATCAATGTCTTAAGGTATAAGGCACCAAATAACAGTCAAGAAGCACAACTTCTACTACAGATTACCGGTTAAGAATGGCAGCCGCTTTTGCCCAGAGAAAGAGAATGACGAAGAGGAGGAGAAGAACGCTAGAGACCAGTGATAGCAATGTATAACCAGACTTCTCAAATACCACCCAAGCAGCTAAAGCTACTAACAGTATCCCCATTGTAACATCTTTCTGCCTCCACAAGATCACATCTGCAACTATATCACCCAAAAAAGCAAGGCTCATCAGACCCATAAAATCCTAAATCCAATATATAGCAACCGACCAAAATTCTGCATTGATCAAAGACCAAGGTTTACATTTCCCAAATTAATGCTCAACTTTGAAGTAACTCCAATATTGAAAGAAAAATTTAATAACAACATGAAGATGTTAAGAACTGAAAACAGCAGAATCCATGATCAGAAAAGTGATACAGAATTATAAAAAAGATGAAAATGACTCACCAAGACCTCCTCCAAGGATCTCATGAAGGGTTCTCTGCCGGCCAAACAATCTTTCCGGTGAACCCATTCGAACTCAGAAACCAAAAACACAATCTGAATCCAATCCAGATCTCCAAGGCGGAGATTACACATTTGCCCCTCGGAATCAAAATGCAAACTGCCACGTCATCAAAAACCGGGAAGCCAGCCGGTCAAAACACGCTAGGTACCTCTATAATAGGATTTAAAACTTTGAGTAGCATGATGATCGTTTTTCAAGTTCGGGTACCTTTCTTATATAGCGAGGTAAGTTTGGGTACCAATGGTGAATTTTTTCCTTTTTTTATACCACTAGCAGGATTTAACACTAACAGACTTTTAATCCGTCTAATGTTAAATGACATAATTAACCCTGAAAATCTAAAAATTACAACATATGCCATCTATATATAATTAAAAAAAAAAAAAAAACCCACAACCCAAACTCTCCTCTTCTCTTCTCCTCTCCTTCCCGACCAAAATCCCTAACCCTAATTTGCGATTGAGCGGGCGGCGGTGGCAGAGCAACGGCGGAGGTGCGAAGGCGCGAGGGAGAGAGGCGGAGGCGGAGGCGCGAGGCAGAGGAGCGAGGCGGCAGCGAGCGAGGCAGAGGCGCGAGGCAGCGACCGAGCGAGGCAGACCTCTCCTCTTCTCCTTCCCGATCCGGAGCAGATCGAGGCCGGAGCGAGGCGAGGTTCGGGTGCCGAAGGCGCGAGGCGCGAGGCGAGGCCGGTGAAGGCGGGGCTGCGAGCGCGCGAGGCCGGTGAAGGCGAGACTGCGAGGGCGCGAGGCTCGAGGGGGGAGGCGCGGCGAGGCTAGGAGGCGAGGCCGGTGAAGGCGAGGAATCGAGGCTCGAGGGCGAGGCAGGAGCGAGGCTCGACGGCAGAACGAGGCCGGAGCAAGGCGAGGCGAGGCGGGACGGCAGATCCAGCATACCTTTGTTTCTGCATGACTGAAAGATTCTTCAGCACCAAATCACAGCATCCCTCCTCAAAATCGTAACACCACCGAATGTATCACCTTTGTTGTAAGTAAGCCCCTCAGCCTGGATTGTTCAGAATCTAATAAAAAACAAAATACCAATTCAATAATCCTATCAAAAATAAACAACAGTTGCAATTATTTTACTGAAGTGGTATTGAATTTTTGTTCAAATTCCGCATTGGGTAAGCAGTTTCATGATTGATTGTACTATGACCTTTGGTTCATCATAACAGGCTCCAGATGTCGGGGGTGTAAAGCTTGATATCCTTTATTCAAAGTCGGGATAGGCATGTTATTCTTTAGTTAGGCTTGTGGTTCTATATAGTAGTCATGAATAAGAATCAATATAGCCTGGTCTTTGTAAATCTCATGTGTATATAAATAAGAGAGGAACCTCAACCTTGGTGAGAAGCAGAAGACCTAAGAGTCAAAAGATCCACAACGTGAATAATATACGTCAGTTTTCTTCTCTTTGATATATTGTTGGTGTTGCATATATATATATCTTAAGTTTTGAGGCCGGAGGCGGACGACGACGACGACGACGAGCGAGGAAGCAGAGGAGGAGCCAGGGGGACCGAGCACGACGGCGGAGCCGGGGGGACTTTGGCGCGACGGCGGTGCCGAGGGGACTGAGGCGCCACAACTCCTCTCCCTCTCTGGCTCTCTCTCCCTCTCTACCTCACCCTCTCTGCCTCTCTCTCTCTCTGCCTCTCTCTCTTTCTCTCCCTCTCTGCCTCCCTCTTTGGCTCTCTTTCTCTCTCCCTCTCTCTTTGTGTGATATTCGATTTGTTGTGTATTGATTTGATTGTTTTGTGTTTGGAATTGATTTGTTGTGTGTTGAAATTGATTTGGTGTGTGTTGGGATTTTTGCTTATGTTGATTATGGTTGAGATACTGAGGATCAGTAATATTGAAACGCGGCGGTGGACGGCGGAGCTACTGAGGGTCTGTAGTATTAAGACGGCGGAGCTACTGAGGAGGAGTGAGGGATCTGAATTTTTTTTTTGGGAGAATTAGGGTTTTGAGTGGGAGATATTGAGGGTCAGTAGTATTGGAGCGCGGCGGAGGACGGTGGAGCTACTGAGGGTCAGTAGTATTAAAGCGCGGTGGAGGACGGCGGAGCTACTGAGGGTCAGTAGTATTAAGACGGCGGAGCTACTGAGGGTCAGTATATTAGGTTGACTTCTAAGGGTCAGTAGCATTAGGCTCACTGAGGGTCAGTAGTATTAGGTTGAGTTCTGAGGATCAGTAGCATTAGGTTTAATGAGGGTAATTATGTAATTTAAGACTTAACTGATTCTGTTAGTTTTGGATGGAACCTTGCTAATGGTAATTTAAAAAGAGGACCTTGCTATTGGTAATTATGTACTTAAAATTGTAGTTTTGGGTAAAAACCCCTTGTTTTAATGGTTTCAGGACTCTTCTCCAAAGCAAATGGCGGCAAAGTAATTGAAGATTGCTGCCCCTACAGGTCTAATGAAAGAGGCCAGAGGTCCGAGATTTTTCACTAAATCTGGTGAAGGCCACTCTCTCCACCGATCATTTGATGACATCCGACATGGTCAGAACCCAAGATTCTTTCACCTTTAATCTTATATCAGGGAGTGTGTGCAAACCTGCATTTTAAGTTAATAAGCTTGATTGGTGATGCTATTGGTTATCTGAGTACACTAAAGATGCTCATTGGGGCTATAGGTTTATCTTTTGATAGATTGATTTGCAGTTGATATTAAACAATTGATAGATATTCCTTTTTTCTTTTATGTAATTGGCAGTAAGAGTTACACAGTTACGCTATTGCTCTCTATCACCTGCCTCATTTTTTTAGGTCCTTTTGTCATAGCCTTACTTGGTTATCCTTTATCAAGTATGGATGGTAAACCATTTTTTTTTTGTATGTCTGTTTAGGTTTACCGCAGAACAGGTTGAGCAGATTGACAGAAACAAGCAGGGGTCTAGGCACTTGATGGTTCTTATTACATTCCTGGAATGGTAGGTTTTTCCCTTGCTGAAGTACCTACTCCTATATGTTTGATATTAAGTACTAATTTATAATTGACTTGGTCAAAACTAGAGTTTGTACTATAGTATAATTGTGGTTTATTCCGCAACTGAATTGTATTTATTGTCAAATATGCAATTTGTTATGTTGACCTCATAGACATTTAAGTGAGTAAGAGAGCAGCGGTCAGAATGATTTCAGACTCTTGTCATATATTATTAGAATATTATGTGGTGTAGTTGTCTTACATAACGTATTCTGGTCTTGGGAGAGAATTTTGAGGTTGTGGCAAAATCCATGTTAGGATGGGTTCAGTTTGTGACCAAATACTGTTCTTCAGTTAGTTATTGCATCTTAAATGTAGGAGTCCATCACTTTCCTAATTAGTATGTCTTCTGCTTTTTTAATTATTTTACTTACAGGTGGGGATCAATAACATTGAGGAGAACGATTTTGTGAATGTCACTATTCAATTCTTGATGAGAGTTGCACCTTTTGAGAGACTTCTTCCTTATGCCTGAGAACTATCAACAATCCACGTCTCTGCTTGTTCATCGATTTGGGGAGCTGACAAGAAAGATTTGGAATTCAAATAATTTCAGAGGACAGGTGAGTCCGCATGAGTTCCTGGCAGCTATTTAGGCCAGTAGTAAAAAATTTCGAATTGGAGTGCAGTCTGATGCTGTTGAGTTCACGGCATGGATCCTTAATACACTCCACGAAGGCCTCAGAACTGAGGAGAATACCAGCATCATTTATGACTGCTTTCAGGTTTTCGCTTTTCCTTTATCTATTTCACTGTTGACTTTGAAATTCTTACATGTAGTTAATGATAAATATGTTTGTGCTGATAGGGGGAGCTAGAGGTTGTCAAGGAAAGCTAGGAGAATACAGATGGAGCAACCAATTTTTTGGGCCTTGCCACAAAACCTTGCAGAATGACTTTCTTAATGCTTGGATTGGATTTGCCCCCACATGAGAAGGAGAAAAAATCCATACCAAAGGTAAGTAAATCCTTGCCATGCTTTAAATGCTCGTGGTAATTAACTTTTAATATGTATAATAAAAGATAGAGTAAAAATGTTGCTTTGTGGAATCAAAATGTCTTCCAGGAATTTCCAATTGTAAGTAAGTTTTCTTTCCACTTGGGATCTGAGGAGGAGTTTTCTCTAAGGTAACGTGTTTGTAAGATGCTTGTTTTACAAAACTTGAGTTCAAATATATACCGTCTGTTATAGATGGACTAGGTTACTTTTACAGAACTAATTGTAAACTAATTGTAAGAGACGGCATATATTTGAACTCAAGTTTACAATTAGTTCTGTAAAAGTAACCTAGTCCATCTATAACAGACGGTATATATTTGAACTCAAGTTTAAAGATCTACCATCTTTCTTCAGACTTTCGTTGTACAAACGCTATGAATGACCCTTCCCCAGGTTTACTATCATGAACAATATTGCCAATCATATCATACTTCGAACACAATCTCTCAAATTCAGGTCCTTGACAGAACAGTCGACTGCAAAAAGGTTTTTTTTAGTCATGTGAAGACCCAAGTGACATGAAAGAAGACCTAAAATATTATGCAAATACAGTGATTCCCTCACGTATGATCTCACCTAGAGTAGGATTCTTCTCCACAGAGAAGTTCTCCGTGAATCTTTGTATGTGCAGAATAAGATAAGACGGTAATCTGATGACGCGAGGCCGGACGACTTCAGTAATCAAGTTGCATAAACATAGACTATTACTGAAGTCGTCCGGCCTCGCGTCATCAGATTACCGTCTTATCTTATTCTGCACATGCAAAGATTCACGGAGAACAATTTCTCTGTGGAGACGAATCCTACTCTAGGTGAGATCATACGTGAGGGAATCACTGTATTTGCATAATATTTTAGGTCTTCTTTCATGTCACTTAGGTCTTCATATGACTAAGGAAAACCTTTTTGCAGTCGACTGTTCTGTTAAGGACCTGGATTTGAGAGATTGTGTTCGAAGTATGATTTGATTGGCAATATTGTTCATGATGGTAAACCTGGGGAACTGAAGTCGTCCGGCCTCGCGTCATCAGATTACCGTCTTATCTTATTCTGCACATGCAAAGATTCACGGAGAACAATTTCTCTGTGGAGAAGAATCCTACTCTAGGTGAGATCATACGTGAGGGAATCACTGTATTTGCATAATATTTTAAGTTTTCTTTCATGTCACTTGGGTCTTCATATGACTAAGGAAAACCTTTTTGCAGTCGACTGTTCTGTCAAGGACTTGGATTTCAGAGATTGTGTTCGAAGTATGATTTGATTGGCAATATTGTTCATGATGGTAAACCTGGGGAAGGGTCATTCATAGCGTTTGTACAGCGAAAGTCTGAAGAAAGATGGTGGATCTTTCATCTTTATTTGCATTCGTCATAAGAAATGATTAAGATTCAACTATATGAATCTAGTCTTAACATATTGCAATGTTATCAGGTATGAGATGCAGGATCATCAAGTCTTTCCAACAGATCCCAAGGTTGTTGCCGTTTCCAAGGCGTATATGCAGCTATATGAGCAGCAACAGTAAAGATAGGAGAGACAGAAGGGATCATTCATTTTAAGTTCATGTAAGGTCCATTAGTGCTCTAGTGAGCATCTTAATCCTGATTTGGTTTAAATACTTTGGTAAACCTTTACTTAATATTACAGCGGACAAATGTTCTGATATATGAATCTCGAGGGAAACACTCTTGGGCACCATCTTTACTCTATTGCAATACAAAGTACTTCAGTTGTTTATCTTGCTAGTCTAAATGCGTGACAAATTTTCTCATTTCTAGCTGGTAAAAATAGTAAATAACTGGGTTATGATAATCTCAATTGTTAGTGCTGTTATGATTGACTCCCTACGAATTACCCCCCTAATAGAATCCAACTGTCTAATATTGTCTGCCCAATAGACCCTAAACCCTATTGCTCCAATACACTCCTATTGTCTCCCAATAAACTCATACTATCTCTCTAATAAGACTCCTTATTTGCTACCCCCAGTATAATTGTTTTTCAATAGACCCCTATTGTTCCCAATAGAACCCTATTGTGCTAATAGAACCTTGATAACTCTAAATTTTAAATAAATCCAAAATAGACATTTGTTAGGGTAATATAGGGTTGACTATTGACTGTTGACTGTTGATCGGCGATCGAAGACAGTTAACCGTTAACCATTGATTATTGATTATTGGCTGTTGATCCATTATGGAGGGAAGATAGATAAAAAATTGAGAGGTGTATTTTAGACACAAAAAATTTGAAAGAAAAAAGTGAAAAAGTAGATAAATGAGAATATTCTCTTACAATATTTTGTGCGGACCAGAATTTCTCAAACTTTATTTTGCTCGTGGAAAAGATCTGTCAAAATATTGTCTAATACAAGACTTTTTGTCACATCCACTAATATAAGGTGGTTCAGCATAACAACTTATTTGGGCCTATTGGATCGGTCTTCCATCATGACCCTAACTTTGAAACACGATTAATCTTGCGAGTCAAGTTTCATGGATGAAATCCAAATGGGTGTTTCACTTCCACAATCTCACCCCTCACTTCTCCCCTCTTGGGTTTCTTCTCTATCCTCCCTTCTCAAAGCCAGAGGGCTTTACCAAAACCCCATTTCCCAAACCTCACAATTAGTCCTCAACCATGTCGATGTCAGCTCCCTTCTTTCTTTATGTGGCAAAAATCGTCACTTTCAATTGGGTTGTTCCCTCCACGCCTCTGTCATTAAGAACCCTGAACTATTCGAACCCGATAATCGCAATGCTCTTGTAATCTGGAACTCTCTTCTTTCCTTGTACTTGAAATGTGGGCAAGTAAGGGATGCAGTTAGCGTGTTCGACGAAATGCCTGTGAGAGATACGGTGTAGTGGAATACTATGATATCTGGGTTTTTGAGGAATGGGGAGTCTGAGATGGGTTATGGCTACTTTAAACGAATGTTGGAGTCGGGTTTTTATCAATTTGACAAAGCTACTTTGACTTGCATTATAGCAGATTTCGATGGGGTGGAGTGTTGTTACTTGAACAAGATGATGCATGGTTTGGTGGTTCTTAATGGGTTTGAGGGGGAAACTGCCGTTGGGAATACTTTGATAACGGCGTATTGTAAATGTGGGTGCTTTGGCTCAGCGAGACGGGTTTTTGATGAGATGTATGAGAGGAATGTGATTACGTGGACAGCGATGATTTCGGCACGTAATGATTTCTATGCTGAGAGCTTGAAGTGGTTTGAGGAGATGCGTGGTGGTGTGGTGGAACCGAATGCTATGACGTTTTTGGGCTCACTCATGGCATGTTCTGGATTGCAAGCAATAAGGATGGGGCGTCAGATACATGGACTTGTGTGGAAATTGGGACTTCAGTCAGACATGTGTGTGGAGAGTTCATTGATGGATATGTATTCAAAATGTAGTAGTGTGGAAGATGCATGGAAAATTTTTGAGTCCACTGAAGAACTTGATGAGATTTCCATGACTGTTATCCTTGTGGGGTTCGCACAGAATGGGTTTGAGACTGACGCTATCCAGATTTTTGTGAAAATGATGAAGGCAGGGATTGAAATTGACCCAAACATGGTTTCAGCAGTTCTTGGGGTATTTGGTGTTGATACTTCTTTAGGTCTGGGAAAGCAGCTACACTCGTTAATTGTCAAGAAGAATTTTGGTTATAATTCTTTTGTCACCAATGGGCTTATAAATATGTACTCCAAGTGTGGAGAGCTGGAGGAATCGGAAAAAGTGTTCACCGGAATGCCTCAAAGGAACTCTGTTTCATGGAACTCGATGATTGCAGCGTTTGCCCGTCATGGAGATGGCTCCAAAGCATTGCAATTGTATGAAAATATGAAAATGGAAGGAGTACAACCAACAGATGTTACATTTTTGTCTCTACTTCACGCTTGTAGCCATGCTGGCTTAATCGAAAGGGGCATGGAATTTCTGAGCTGTATGAAAGAAGAATATGGGATGTGTCCAAGGCCAGAACACTATGCTTGTGTTGTTGACATGTTAGGTCGGGCAGGACTTCTAACTGAGGCTAAAATTTTTATCGATGGACTGCCTGAAAATCCTGGTGTACTTGTTTGGCAAGCATTGATTGGTGCTTGTAGTTTTCATGGTGATTCTGATATTGGTAAATATGCTGCAGATCAGTTGTTTTTGGTATCACCGCAGAGTGCTGCACCATATGTCTTGCTTGCCAATATATATTCTTCTGAAGGAAGGTGGAAAGAGAGAGCAAAGACAATTAAGGAGATGAAGGAGATGGGGCTGGCGAAAGAAACAGGTACTTGCTGGATTGAAATCGAAAAGAAAGTTCAGAGCTTTGTCGTTGGTGATAAAATGCATCCACAAGCAGAGATCATTTATAGGGTTTTGGCAGATTTGCTTAGACTTATGAAAGATGAAGGATACGTACCGGATGAGAGGTTTTTACTCTATTACATAGATCAAGATGAAAAGAGATGAGGGCCAATCCTTCAAATCAGAGTTTACCAAAGTCAAGTACATTGTATATCGAGAGAAAAAGAAGCAGGATTGAGGTGCGTTTATTCCCACATTCTACAAGTTTTCTGTGTTTAACATACCTTCATAGAAGCTGAATGCTTAAAACTTTTGCATGTGGATTTGTGATTTCTATATTCGGATTCCGGAATAACTTATTATTTCCTTTTTTTTTTTTTTTTTTTTTGCTGGTAGACTTCTAGCTGGATTTTTCACAGTTCAACATTATGGTAGTTAAAAAAAAAAAAAAAAAAAAAAAAAACAAAACATGAAAAGCAAAGTTTATATACTGACTTCCATTCTCCCATTTAATATATGTAATTAGCAGGTACTATCTTTACCTTTGGAGAATTCATGTACAACTTGATACCTAAGTGGGTCCTTATGAAATATTGGTTATATAATGTGGCTCTGCTCTCTGAAAGCAGCGCCAGTTGTGGCTGCCAACAAGTTATCCCTTAATTATTATCAAGGGCCAACCCCGGTTGACTACCAGACCATGGTTTAATGATGTGGTCCTTTCTTGTTAGAAATTGCAGCACGTCTAACCAAGTTAGCTCTTGCTTCGATTAATCACAGCTTCAGAATCAAATTTATGGAGATACAGTGAGATATCTCATAATAAATTGCAGCCAGTTTGAGTTGTCATACCTGTCAATTTACTCACTGTTCTGGTGGTTCATCTACCATTACAACAATAATAATAAAACTTCTTACTTTCCTAAACCTCCATTTTGTTTTAATATTGAGAAAGAATGGCATACAATTTGATCTATTGTATTAAAGAAATGATACTATGGTTTTTCTTCATTTTACTTGTTCTGCCATCTGAGTGTGCATTTCTTTGTGAAGATTCCAGTGATTGCCCGACTCTGCTCAAATTCAAAGAGGAGCTAACAAGTGATCCCAGAGGTCATCTTCAAACTTGGAACGAAGCCAATCCCTTCTGCAACTGGACTGGAATTACTTGCCACCAACGTCTCCAAAACCGGGTTATAGGCCTTGAACTCATAGATTTGGGCTTGCAAGGAAGGATATCACCATCAATATCCAATCTCTCTCTACTTACCAACCTGGCTTTACAGGGAAATGGGTTCTATGGAGAAATTCCTTCTTCCTTGGGAATACTTACATACTTGGCATTTCTTAATTTAAGCTCAAACAAGCTTGAAGGTAACATTCCAGGTTCATTACATGGCTGCCAAGGCTTGAAAGTCATAGACTTGACTTACAACAATCTATCTGGTGTCCTTCCTGAAGAACTCAGCTGGGTGAAGAATCTAACATACTTGGCTCTCTCTGTAAACAATCTCAGCGGAGTGCTTCCGGCCTCTCTTTCAAACTTAACGGAACTCACACAACTCGAACTGGCTGTCAACTATTTTACTGGAAAGATCCCACCACAGCTTGGAGCACTGAGAAAGCTAGAGATTTTGTATCTCCATACAAACTATCTCGAAGGCTCAATACCTGCAGCAATTGGTAACTGCACTGCTTTACGTGAAATTACGCTGATTGAGAATTTGTTAAGCGGAGAAATCCCTTCAGATTTGTTTGCTAAACTCAAGAATATGCAGAAAATGTATATGTCAAGAAACAAGCTTTCTGGGAAAATTCCAGTGACCCTCTCCAATCTTTCACAGCTGATACTGTTTGATGTTAGTTTGAATAATTTAGAGGGGGAAGTTCCGGCAGGATTGGGCATGCTAAAGAACCTTGCGAATTTCTACTTACATTCCAACAATTTGGGTGGCGGCTCTGGTAATTCTTCTCTCAGTTTCTTAACGGCTCTAACTAACTGCTCATATCTGCAAAAGGTACACTTGGGTTCATGTTTGTTCTCTGGAAATCTACCATCTTCTTTAGGTGACCTTTCAAAAGACCTCTATTACTTGAATCTTTTCGATAACCACATTACAGGAAGTATACCAGATAGTATCGGAAACTTAAGCGGCCTGGTAACATTGTACTTGTCATACAACCGTTTGGAAGGACAAATTCCATCTTCTCTTGGCAAGCTTTTGAATTTGCAGAGGTTATATTTGGGGAACAACAGAATTATTGGGCCAGTTCCAGATGACTTGGGGATGCTGTCTAACCTTGGTGTACTGGAATTGGGCAATAATTCTATTGGTGGGCCTATTCCGCCTTCACTTGGTAATCTCTCTCAGCTGAGATATCTTGACCTGTCTAGAAATTGCCTGCCAGGAAAGTTTCCAGTTGAGCTTACTCAGTGTTCTCTTATGATGCTCCTTGATCTATCTTTCAACAAATTACAAGGCTTGGTTCCTGTACAGATTGCCAGTTTTTCAAACCTAGCTCTCTCTCTTAATCTTTCGAACAATAACTTCGAAGGTCAGTTGCCTGCAAGCATTGGAAAGCTGGTATCTGTACAGGCAATTGACTTGTCTGAGAACAAGTTTTCTGGTTCCATACCTAGCTTGATTGGAAGCTGCATTTCTTTAGCATATCTAAACATGTCCAATAATTTGTTTGAGGGTTCTATTCCAGATTCGTTGAATTTAATCACCCATCTTGAAGTTTTGGACTTGGCTCGTAATGAATTGAATGGCACCATTCCAATATGGATTGCTAAAAGTCAGATGATCAGGAATCTTAATTTATCTTATAATAGGCTATCAGGAGAAGTTCCAGATACTGGAAGTATAAATGCTTTTAATAGAAGCTCATTGTTGGGGAATGTGGGGTTGTGTGGTGGTTCTGCATTACTAGGTCTTCCGCCATGCAAAGTTCAGAAGCGAAAACATAAGATAAGCAAATTGATGCTCTACTCCTTGGTTGCCGCAGTTGCATTAGTCTGTGTGCTGGTTGCCGTCTTTGTTTTTTGTTTCTTCTTCAGAAAACGGGATACAAAACCAGAAGACAGAATGGCAACTGTATTGGGATCACCAAGCCATCATGAAAGGCGCACTTTTACCCAACGGGAACTTGAAATTGCAACAGGTGAGTTCAATGAGGCCCATCTCTTGGGTAGAGGAACCTTTGGATCAGTCTATAAAGCAATTGTTGATGACGGGAAAACTATTATGGCAGTGAAGGTTCTACATGGTTCCGATATTCAGAGTTACAAAAGCTTTAAGAGGGAATGCCAAATTATGTCCGAAATTAAGCACAGGAATCTTGTTAGAATGGTAGGATATACCTGGAGCATACAGTTCAAGGCTCTTATTCTTGAATACATAGGAAATGGTAACTTGGCGGAGCATCTTTATCCTGGTGGATTAGAGGAAGGTACATGTGAACTATCTTTGAGGGAGAGAATTTCAATAGCCATAGATGTTGCCAATGGCTTGGAGTATCTTCAAGAAGGTTGTCGAGTCCAAATTCTACATTGTGACTTAAAACCAGAGAATGTCCTTATTGACAAGGATATGGTAGCTCATGTAGCAGATTTTGGGATTGGAAAGCTCATATCAGCTGACAAACCCAACGAATTACGTGCCAGCACAAGTCATTTTCTACGAGGATCGATTGGATATATCCCCCCAGGTATGCATAATCACATCACTAATTTGAGTGATTTCACAGTTATACACCAAAAATATTGGATTAGTAATCTGACAGACTACTTGTATTACAGAATATGGGCAAGGAATTGAGGTGTCAGCTAAAGGAGATGTCTATAGCTTTGGTGTGATGGTGCTCGAGTTGATCACAAGAAAAAGACCGACAAGCAATATGTTTCCAGATGAGGTTGATCTGAGGAAGTGGGTGCTCTCTTCGTACCCAGGCCATGTTTTGGATGTCGTCGACAGCACACTAAAGGAGATTAAAAGAACAGATGGTGCTTTGGATGAGCTTGAGCGATGCTGCATTCAAATGCTTGATGTAGGATTGATGTGCACAGTAGTCACTCCACAGAAAAGACCCTCCATGTCTTCTGTTGTGCAGAAGTTGACACTGTGTCTAGAAACAATTTCATGTGAGACCTGGAGAGATGGTGAAACTCCTGCATCCCCAAATGTAGGAATAGAGATTTCAAAATCATCTATGTAGTAACATAAACTGTGTAGAGGAGGGGGAAATTGTCAGTAGTAACATAAACTGTGTCTGGAGGGGAAAATTGTAACAGAATCTATGTAGGGGACTGCTACAATGTCCATTAGTCAAAATCATCTATTGCTCTGTTGTTATTCAGAGGGAAAAAGCCATGTCTAGTGTAATACATGACATATGGATTCGGGATTCAACTAAGATATAAAAATATGCTGTTTTCACTTTTGAATGAAACTGTCTCATTACTTCTGTTTTCACTTTTGAGACGGGATTTCTGGAACAAGTGATCTCATCAATCTTGAAAGATTATGCGTGGTACTTGATATTGGTTCAGATTTCCAAGTGGCTCTATGAAAGAAGCCTCAGCTATGGCTGCCAACAAGCTCTCCCGGCCAACCCCAGTTGACCACCGTACCAGCTGGGTGATGTAGTCCTTCAGTACCATGCACTTACCCCATATGAACATGTGCTGCCAGAAATAGTAACACGTCGGCCTTAGTATACTACAAGAGTTGTGACGCAATTGCTGCTCTTTAATGTCACAGTTATAGAATCCATAGTTTGAATACTAGAAACCAGCTTGAATTGTCAAACTCATTTTATCTGCCATTACATCAATAATACTACATGTATAACTGCTCTACTATGAAGAAAGAAGCCAGATAAAAAATGGAATATAATCTCAACTCTTGTATCACAGCTATGGTGCTCTATATTTGCTTATTCTTTTTACTTGTTCTACCATCCAATTCTTCATTTCTTTGTGAAGATTACTCCAGTGATTGCCAGACTGCTCAAGCTCAAGGAGGAGCTAACCAGTGATTCCAGATGTCATTTCAAACTTGGAACAAAGCCAATCCCTTGTGCAACTGGACTGGAGTTACATGCCACCCTCGTCTCCGAGACCGGGTTATAGGCATTGAACTCATAGACATGGGCTTGCGGGGAAAGATACCACCATTCATATCCAACCTCTCTATTCTTACTAACCTGTCTTTACAGAGCAATAGTTTCCATGGTGAAATCCCATCTTCGTTAGGAGACCTTCCGCAGTTGGCATTTCTGAACATAAGCTCGAACAAGCTAGAAGGTAACGTTCCAGGTTCATTGCATGGTTGCCAAAGCTTACGAGTCATAGACTTGACCTACTACAATTTATCCGGAGCCATTCCTCAAGAACTCACCTGGTTGAAGAACATGACGTACTTAGATCTCTCGGTCAACAGCTTAAGAGTGCTGCCATCATCGCTGTCCAACTTGTCGGAATTGACACGGCTAGAACTAGCTGGCAACCATTTTACTGGAAAGATCCCAACACAGCTTGGAGCATTAACGAAGCTAAAGATCTTGTATCTGCATGAGAACTATCTCGAAGGCTCTATACCCACAGGAATCGGTAACTGCACTGCTTTACGCGAAATTTCGCTGATTAGGAACTCGTTGAGTGGAGAAATTCCTTCGGATTTGTTTGTCAAACTAAAGAATATGCAGAGAATGTACATGGCAAGCAACAGACTCACTGGGAAGATTCCAGTGACCCTCTCCAATCTTTCACAGCTGATATTGTTTGATGTTAGCTTGAACTATCTGGAGGGTGAACTTCCTGCAGGGTTGGGCAGGCTCAAGAACCTTGGAAATTTGTACTTGCATACAAACAACTTGGGTGGTGATATTTCTTCTCAAAGTTTTTTTTACCAGATCTCACTAACTGTTCCCATCTGCAAAAACTGCACTTGGGTTTTTGTTCGTTCACTGGAAATCTACCTTCTTCAATAGGTAATCTTTCAAAAGACCTCTCTTACTTGAATCTTTGGGATAATCACGTTACAGGAAGTATACCGGATAGTATTGGAAATTTAAGAGGCTTGGTGACCTTGGTTTTGTCAGATAATCTTTTGGAAGGAAAAATTCCATCTTCTCTTGGAAAGCTTTCGAGTTTGCAGAGGATACTCTTGGAGAATAATAGACTAATTGGGCCAGTTCCAAGTGATCTAGGGATGATGTCTAGCATTGGTGTAATGAAGTTTGGCAACAATATGATTGGAGGCTCTATTCCTCTTTCACTTGGTAATCTCTCGCAGCTGAGATATCTTAACCTGTCTCGGAACCAACTATCAGGAAAGTTTCCGGTGGAGCTTACTCAGTGTTCTCTCATGCTGATGCTTGATCTATCTTTCAACAGCTTTAAAGGCTCTATTCCTTCACAGGTCGAACATTTTTCAAATCTAGCTCTGTATCTTAATCTTTTGAACAATGATTGTGAAGGAAAGTTTCCTGCTAGCATTGGGAAACTGGTTCCTTTACAGGCAGTAGACTTGTCAGGAAATAAGTTTTCTGGTGTCATACCTAGCTCGATTGGAAGCTGCATTTCTTTGGTGTATCTGAACATGTCCAACAACATGTTTGAGGGGACTATTCCAGAGTCGTTGAAGTTGATCACTTAGCTTCAAGGTTTGGACCTGGCTCGTAATCGATTAAATGGCACTGTTCCAATCTGGATTACTAATAGAAGCTCATTGTCGGGGAATGTTGGGTTGTGTGGTGGTTCTGCAGTTCTTAGACTTCCACCATGCGAAGTTCAGAAGCAAGAACAGAAGATGAGGAAATAAATTCTTTGCTCTTTGATCGCAGCAGTTGCATCAGTCTCTGTGCTGGTTGCTGTCTTTGTCTATTGTTGCTTCTTCAGAAAAAGAAATGATGGAATGCCAATAGCAACAGGATTACCAAGGCATCATGGAAGCCGAATTTTCACCCAAAGGGAGCTGGAAGTTGCAACAGGCGAGTTCAGTGAGGTTAATCTCCTGGGTAGAGGAACCTTCGGAGAAGTGTATAAAGCAATCATTGATAATGGGGAAACTGGCAGTAAAGGTTCTGCAAGGTGATGGTAACCAGAACTACAGAAGCTCCAAGAGGGAATGTCAGATCGTGTCAAAAATTAAGCACCGGAATCTTGTTAGAAAGGTAGGATATACCTGGAACACAGAGTTCAAGGCTCTTGTTCTGGAGTATATAGGCAATAATAACTTAGCACAGCATCTTTATCCTGGTGGACTAGAGGAAGGAGCATGTGAATTATCGTTGAGGGAAAGAATGTCAATAGCTATAGACGTTGCCAATGGGTTGGAGTATCTTCATGATGGGTGTCCTGTCCAAATTATACACTGCGATCTGAAACCAGAAAATGTACTTACTGACAACGCTATGGTGGCTCATGTAACAGATTTCGGGGTGGGGAAGCTCATCTCAGCTGAGAAACCCAATGAATCACATGCTAGCACAACGCATTCTCTACTTGGATCAATTGGTTACATTCCCCTAGGTATGCAAATCTCATCACTAAATTTCATCTATAAACCAAAGACTTGACATTGTGTTTGATAGAGTTTTCTTGTATTACAGAATATGGACAAGGAGTTGAGGTATCAGTTAAAGGAGACATCTATAGCTTCGGTGTCATGGTGCTTGAGAATTGAGATGATAACAAGAAGAAGACCAAAAAGCAACATGTTTCCGGATGAGCCTGATCTCAGGAAATGGGTGGTTTCTTCGTTACCAGATCATGTTTGGAATGCTGTTGACAGAAGGCTAATGGAAATACAAAGTGCACATGGCGCTTTGGATGAGCTTGAGAAATGCTGCATTCAAATGCTTGATGTAGGGTTGATGTGCACAGAAGAGAATCCACAAAAAAGACCTGCTATGTCTTTTGTTGTGCAGAAGTTGAAACAGTTCATGGGAAGTTCCAATATCATTTGAGACTTGAAGAAATTATATAACTTTTACATTCATAGAAGTTGGTCCTGTTTTTTTAAAATTGCATTCTCAAGCATTTTACCCTATTAACAGAATAATCTCTCAGCAAAAGGGAGAATTGTCATTCAGTTTTCAGTCATATAATACCGTTTACCACTATAATGAAGAACACATGCTCAAATAACAGTAATCAGCTAGGCTCCCTACAAATGGCTCAAACTTGTCGTAGCTCTATTATGGTGAGCTATTTGTATATAAATTCTTCTATCTAAATGGATTGAAACCCAACTCCTTTCAAAAAGAAAAAGAACAGTAATCAAGTCTATTTTGAAATGATCCTCATAAATCGGTTCATTGAAGAGAACATACCGGCTGCCCTATCAAGCAAAGATGGGCCCTTCTCTGAATCCTCTTGCATATTTCCAAATATCATCTGCAAAAAATCAATTTAAACCCATGGTCTTCTTTTCTGTGTACATTGTGTAAAATTGTTTGTTAGCAACTGACCTCAAGGTCTTCAGCATCAGGACGGCGCAAAAGCTCTTTGGCTAGCAGATATCTGTTTGGTCTATCCTTGTCATCAAAGAATACCTTCCATGACCTGGTAAATGACCAAGGAATATACCAAGGCAACAAGAGGAAGATTCAGTTAGGTCCTTAGTCCTTACCCTGGATATCACCTAAACACATAATATGTAATTGAATGCCAAAAAACCACAGATCAAAGGACCATCAAAATGTTTAAATCCAAGATTTCAATAAGATGTTTAAATCCCTTACCCTGGATAGCACCTAAATACAGCCCCGGATTCCATAGGCCTCATTGAGTAGACCGTTGTAAAAGTGCTGCATGGTAATTGTACAAGGAATTAAAAGAAGAAAATACAAAGGGGCTAAGGTGGCAGCTGAGGTATATACTAGAGAGTTCAACAGGGACATAGCACTCTTAGCTGTAGAAACAGCTAAACTGAGAAAGAAACAAAAACCACATATCAATGCAGAGCGATCATGAAGCATACCTCAAAAAGTACCGCCTTAACTTTCGTACATTAAAACCAACTCCAACATCCTCACTGATGAGACGTGGGTTCCACATGATTAGAGGCCTTGGCTGCAAAACTCAACAATATTAGAAAATACTTCTTGCCACTTTCAGGTGCACAAGAGACAAAACCAAAAAGCGTAATAACCATCATATGGAATACCCCAACTTGGTGTTTTATGGAAATTTATCTTATGAAGCTATAGTTTACCGGATCATCTGACAGACTGGATGCAAGTTTCTCAACATATTCCAACATCTGATAATCAGGTACAATCATAACCACAATCTCATCTTCACTCGTTATGGGCTTCCGATCACTTAAGCTGAAATGAGCCAAAAGATTGTATCAAAATATATATATATATAAGAATACAGTTCCGAAAACTAAATTGGAAGCATTTAATAGCAAACATGATGAACATCTGGCCTGCTGTGTCATATTCAACGGAAAAGTATTAATACTTACTAGCAAAAGTAAAGCTAGACTGCTATGGTATAAATTACCTGGCGAATCCAAAAGCAGCATCTGTCCAAAGATATTTAAGAAGAGCTGCTGCTCCAGCATCAGGAAATACGGCTTTAACTCTCTTGCAAATAGATTAGTATAACTTATCAACAGATGTTGTATGATTAGTGAAGTAAACTATAGTACATTTAAGCAGTTTTAAGTCATATTCATTTCTTAAACAAGTTGCTTTCATTGGAAGTGGTAATATGATGTATGTAGGTAGCAGGCATCACTATTAAGTATTACGAGGTCTTTGCTTTTGGAAAAAGAGAGGTATACAATTGTATCAAGCACTTCTATACATCCAAATCAGGTAAACAGATTTGAGGTATACATATGCATGAAGTCGCACTTTTATAAGTAAGAGTAAACATGATATACTATAGTTTCCTAGCTACAAAAAAAATTTCAACTAACCTCACACCCAGTTTCCTTTATTAGAGTATCCAAGAAAACCCTTGACAACTCCCAGAGCTCAGCTTGTGCCCCTTCTTCATCTAGAAACTGCAGCTGGGGAATTAAAAGTTCAACCTGCAAAAAGACAATGAGTTTATAAAATAAGTTGGGCAGACAAGGAACTGAAATGGATGATGTGCTCTAGAATTAAAGTATGCAACCTCCATTTTCACACACTTTATCCTCTACCAAGCTATGAATTATTTATTTATCTATTTATTGAAGATTCGCTCAGGATAAGTTTTAACCATATCAGTCATGAAAAAGAAGGGCATAGCCAAGGGATGTTGCTATTTATTTTCAACTTAACCAAGCCAGATTTACACTTTCTTTAAGAAACCTTAAGCTATTTTGCACATAGTAGATGGAAGCAAAGACTGCTTTGGTAAACTAATGAATAGCCAGAAGCAGAACTAACACACATATACCCATAATTTCAAGTACTATACTCAAGTTAATTAGCTAGTCTTCCTTATGATGTATAAAGATCTTAATCAAGCTTCTCTCATAATTTACCTAATTAATGTTTCTTTTCTTTGTCGGATTATACACAAATAGTAGCCTTAAACTGGATAACCATTAACCATACATGATAATTCCTACATGAATGAATAAGATGACATTTCCTTATGGCACGTACTATGGCTCTCAAACCTCCTGAAGAAACAAATGATGCACTTGCTTCACCCGATTGACGGACTGCACCCTCCAAGTCAGAAGGCAAGCAGCTGAATCATAAACGAATTACATCAATGCCTTTCTTTCACTCCACCAACCATTTCCAAACAACATGTAATTGCAAGACTATTACATCCTACTTCAATTTCAATCCGCAATTAACTACTGCTTATAAAGTGCACCACACATTCAAGTGTTGCTGTACATACCAAGGCAAGCTGGATCCCTGATCATGCTAAATCCAAATTCTCTAAATTTGACTTAGGCAGTCCAATCTATAAATCACTATCCAGTTGATAAATCGTTCCCCTCCATATTTCATCTCGTTCAAACACACAGAATATCACATCTAGTAGACCAAAATGCACAAGGAACAGAACTCCATGAATCCATGATCCCTCTACTCAGTTCTATCCTAACAACCTTTAATTCAGTAATCCACCAACCAAACACAAAATGAGTATCATCAATTTCCCTTATATATTCATTAATTTGCCTCCATATATATCCAACAATACATCATGCACCTTGAAAGATAAAGCAAAGCTGCATAATTTACAAAACCCAAAAGCAAGCAACTCTAAAACAACCAAAACTAACAAAGCAACAACCTTTATAAACAAACTAACCTGTCATCTTCCTCCTGCTCACCATCTTCTTCAAACTCTTGTAAAGCTGGCGGTGTTGTAGATTCTTCAAGGTTGTCCTCAGCTTGAAACTTGTCAAACTTGGCACATATTCTTGAGCTACTACTACCAGCCCAAGCCTTGGTCACTGAAACCCCATTGCACCCATTAAAGCTAGGCCCACAAAAATTCAAAGGCAAGCGTGTGGCTGACGTGGAAGAACTGGGTTTTGAAGAACTGGAGTTCAAGTTGAACAAAGAGCTTGGGTATGTGGATGAAGCCATGAATGAACTCAGCCCACTGGTAGCTGATAACACCAGAAAAAAGCGAGAGTAAAAAAAAGAAATAAAAAACGACACGTCGTTTTTTATTGGGCCGGGTCGGTCGGGTTTCGCAATTGGGCCGGGTGAGTCGTTAAAGCAAAAGGAACCGGAAGCTGCTTATTGATAGCCGTTAGAGAGGAGGAGCTGCTTAAATGTAATCGGACGGCTCAGAATCACTCAAATTCAAAATCGAATTCTAATCTAAACCCTACCCCCTCCCCTCTTTTTCCCCAAATCAAATTCACACCTCTCTCTCTCTCTCCCTCTCTCTCTCTCTCTAGAATTCACCGAATTCGCAATCTTGATTCTTGAAGCGATGGCCGGTACTCTTCTCTTCCTCTCTCTCTCTCGGTTATCGTGATTTGATTTCATTTTTGAAATCGGGATTTGTAAAACGACGACGTTTTGATGCATTTGTTTTGGTGCAGATCTAATGGTGGAAATGATACCGGAGAACTGCGACGGCGCTGCACCGGAGTGCGATTCGGAGCCTTCGGCGACCTCCGAATCAGGTTTAGGCTCCTTTATACGATTCAATTTTCGTTTTTCTTGTTCTGGATTTTTGAATTTTGCAAGAAGATGCTGAATTTGAGATTGGGCTGCGAAGTTTAAGTTGTAGTTTGGTTTTTTTGAGTTCAAGAAATGTGGAATTGGGGGCGGTTTTGATTGAATTTTATAATTTTTGTTACAGTACAAACCCTAGAAACTGTGAAGAGTGAGATGCATCGTGACGTCAGTGACAAAGGTACCTATTCCTTTCTCATTACTATTACTTGTTTCAATTTCAGTTTTATTTTTTCAGTAATCTCTATAATCATTCAGCATTTCCAAGACACACACTTGCACACACATTTTGGGCCTCGTTTTCAGATGCATATTCCTATTGCTTCTGATTGGTTAAACATTACAGATGATACTGCTGAACAAAATATTTCTGATTTGGTTGAGGAGAGTGGTGTGACAAATGAAACCGAAGAAGCTTCCCCATTTCAGGGGGAGACCCTTCCGATTTTGCAGAAGATCATTGATCTGAGTGCCAAAATTAAGGTATAGTTTTCAATATTATTTGCGAATTCGTTTTGTTTAATACTCTAAATACTGACCAAGAAAGGGTACACTTTGGGTCAGCACCTGATTGAATGATTTCGCTTTTTCTCCATTACTGCTGCCAATCTATTTCTTTCCTTTTGACCGCATTTCTGTTTAGGACTTGAAGAAGGATCATACTGTATTGTCTGATGAAGTGAAGCAAACAACGAGTTCTTTTCTAGACCCTGAAGTTTTGAAAACTCTTCAGCAGCTAAGTAAGTCTTTAAAATGATCAATTGATAGCGATTATTGTTCCATCAGTCCTTCCTTCTTAGATATTAATTGGTTGTTCCTTCTGGTGGTCTAGGTACTGAACATGAACTTTTAAAGAAAAAGTACCTTGCTGAGTCCTCCGAAAGGAAGCGACTATACAATGAAGTCATTGAGCTTAAAGGAAATATAAGGGTTTTCTGCAGATGTCGACCATTGAACCAGAATGAAATTGCAAATGGATATAATTCCGTTATTGAGTTCGACTCCTCCTTGGATAATGAGCTGCAGGTCATTTCCTCTGATTCTTCAAAAAAGCAATTCAAGTTTGACCATGTGTTCAGACCCGAGGACGAGCAAGGTATTTTAGAACTCGTATATGTACAGGCTGAAACTTTATACATGCCTTTTGTTACAACGAATAACTGTTTTTTTGTGTCACTGATTCTGACTTTCACAAATATGCAGAGGCTGTTTTTGCTCAAACTAAACCTATTGTCACCTCAGTGTTGGATGGGTTTAATGTCTGCATATTTGCCTATGGACAAACTGGAACTGGGAAGACCTTTACAATGGAGGGAACTCCTGAAAACAGAGGTGTCAACTACAGGACTCTAGAGGAATTCTTCCGGATTTCAGAAGAAAGAGGTGGTTCCATGCGATATGAATTATCAGTTAGCATGCTTGAGGTTTATAATGAGAAGATAAGGGACCTCTTGGTAGATAACACCAACCAACCCACTAAGAAGTGAGTTTGCTTTTGCTTACATATTAACTGAATACCTTGCTATCTTGCATTTAAACTGTTGATTAGAATCAAGATTAGTAAAATGTTGAAACCAAACAGCTATTGCTTTATTAAATGAACAAAATGTGTGAAACGTAGAACAAACACAATAATACACCGATGGTTGATATGGTGCAATTAGAAAGATAGGAATATACTCTTAAGTAATAACAATACAATAATTTCCTTGAAAGATAGACTTGCATAACACTTGTTAAAAGATCTTACCGACACCAATACTTTCATGTTTTTCAACTAATTTGGGAACTTGGAAGAACATACAATCTCCACCTTTGAGATGTATTTATGTTGTGCTATGTAAACAGGTTGGAAATCAAGCAAGCTGCCGATGGAACCCTAGATGTGCCAGGACTTGTCGAACCTCATGTTAATGGGTTTGAGGAGATGTGGGAACTGCTGAAGTCTGGAAGCCGCGCCAGATCTGTTGGATCAACCAGTGCTAATGAGCTGAGCAGCCGTTCTCACTGGTACTTTTCATGCCACTTGTTAAGTTTCAGATTTTGGCTTTGTGTTTGCAAATGAATGGAGATTGTCCATGAGAATATAATGCAAAATGGGAATTTTCAAAATATGAATGTCATTGTTCATGAAAATATTGTGGTAATCTGCTTCCATTTATTTCTTTGCTGTAGCTTGTTGCGAGTGACTGTTAAGGGGGAGAACTTGATAAGTGGGCAAAGGACTAGGAGTCAACTGTGGCTAGTAGACTTGGCTGGTAGTGAGCGTGTGGGGAGGATTGAGGTTGAAGGGGAAAGACTGAAGGAATCTCAATTTATAAATAAATCTCTCTCGGCCCTTGGCGATGTTATCTCGTCCCTAGCTTCTAAAACAGCCCATATTCCTTACAGGAATTCCAAGCTCACTCATATGCTGCAGAGTTCCCTAGGTATGCCTTACTTGCAGATTTTGACTTGATTTGAGTGGCTTCTCTAAATTTTTCTTCATGCACAATGTTGATGAGATTTGAATGGCAGGAGGAGATTGCAAAACCTTGATGTTTGTCCAGATCAGCCCAAGTTCCTCAGATTTAGGAGAAACACTATGTTCCTTGAATTTTGCCAGCCGAGTTCGAGGAGTTGAGAGTGGCCCGATTCGCAAACAAGCAGACCTCACCGAGCTGCTCAAGTACAAGCAGTTGGCAGAAAAAGCTAAACATGATGAGAAGGAAACAAAGAAACTACAGGATGGTTTATCAGCAGCGCAGTTAAGACTAGCTGCAAGAGAACACATGTGCAGAAATCTTCAAGAAAAGGTAATCTATCTATTATGACAGAGGAAGTTTATTTCTTGAATTGGTTTCTTAGATTTCTTCTCCAGTAGTTTGATCACTTGCAAAATTTACCGACTGAATTGTCGTAGGTGCGTGACCTTGAGAACCAGTTGGCAGAGGAAAGGAAGACTAGACTCAAACAGGAAAGTAGAGCTTTGGCTACGTCAGCATCAACATCATCTTGGAGACAAGGTCCACAGAAGGCAGTTGCAGAGAAGAAGCCACCATTGGCTCCCAACAAATCAAGGCTTCCCCTGCGAAGAATTAGCAATTTCTTTCCCCAGCCATCTGCTCTTCCACCCAAAAAGAACAGCTACTCAACTTCTGCAGTTCCACCTCCAATGGATGGCAAAGAAAACATCTCAACTACATCAGGAGCTACAAGAAACACCAGCCGCCTCATTTTGCCAAAACGAATGTCCATTGCTGTGAGAGCCCCTCCTTCGACAACAACAACCACAACAGCACAGCAGATTCGTAAGCCTAAGAGACACTCCATTGCTACTCTTCCTAACCTTCGACCTGAGCCAAACTCTTACATGGCTACTCCACTCAACAACAACACCTCTGCCTCTCGGTTTAACAATGGTAGACCCTCATTTCTGCCGCGAAAGAGATATTCAAGGTTGTTTTCTCCAATGCCTGAGTTGAAGACAGCAGCAGAGACGACCCCAATTGCCATGAGGAGCAGTAGTAAGTTCATGTGCAGCCCCCCAGCGCAGCAAGCTAGTTCATTCAAATCAAGGCTTCCGACAGCCATTGCATTGCAGCGAAAACCAGTAATTTGGAGTCCACTAAAGTTCATGAAGAACAGAAGGCCATCACTGGCTCTGCCCTCTAGAGTGGAGATGTAGTGAATAAAACTGTCTGTTGTTACATTGTCTATATTGTCGAACACCTTGAACGAGTTATTTCCTGATCTTCTGTCTGGTTACCTATAACTTTTGTGATAGTATTCAAAATGTATGCTTCTTGCCTACCATTGATTGATTCAACATGAAATCCTTCAGAGTTTATGTTTTCCTCCCAATCATATAACGTTGTCTTTATGTTGAATAAAAAGAAACTCAGAAAGACAATGAGCCCCACAAATCAAGGGACTCTCTCCCTTTAGTCTTCAAATTCTAAGTTCACATTTCTAGATTAGAGAGAGAGGTGACTAGAGGGAGGGACCGTTATATCTAATAAGCAATAAAGGTGTTTGCTTCAAAAAGAGGGAAAATGAATATCTAAATAAAAAGTAGCCGTTTTGTGATAAATTCGACCGTTGGACCCCAAAAGAGAAAGAAGCAAAAAAACAAGATCTGTTTCTAAAGTGCTTGTGTTTCCACCCGTTTTGACTTTTCACTTCGGACGCAAACTGGAGAACCGAAACTGAAACAAAACCCACTTCAACTTTGTGTATTAGATATAGAGAGAGAGAGAGAGAGACCCACTTCAACTTTGTGCTTCTCTTCTATTATACACAAATCAAAATGGTTGCTAAAACCCCACCAAAGCAGAGAAAGATGGTTGCCCCTCTCAATCCAACTCTGCTCAGAGAAACAGTAAAGAAGGTGAGTTTCATTTCTGTCATTGTTTGGTGGAATTTGAAAGTCTGTGATGAAATTTTATCTGTTTGAATTAATGTTTGTATTATTTTTTGGGTTTGTGAAGGTGGATAGGTGTATGGCTAGACTGCAGGAGCTTCAGTACACAGTGACAGGTGGGACGAAGGTGATATCAGGAGTGAGTCTCAGCCCGAGAAGTACTAGAGGTTATATGAGGACTAGTCTTAGATGTAAACAAGAATCTGTAAGGTATAACAAGAAAGGTTTAAGCTTTTGATATTGAGTTTTGAGTTTTTGGTTGGTTTTGATGTGGGAATTGAATTGGGTCTTTTGCTTTGTGAAGGATTAGAGGTTTGACGCCGTCGAAATCTCCGGTGGGGAAGTTTCCGGCGTGGAAATCTCCGGCAAAGTCACCAGGTAACATTCTCTCTCTAAATCCAGAAGTTGGGTTAAACAGGTTTTGATGTTTGTGTTTCATTTTTTTTAGTTTCAGGTAGTTGGCCACTCAATTAAGTTCTTTTTGCAAAATGAGTCGCTACAAAGTTGATTTTTATGAGTCTCCTAGTAATTTGATTGCTGAACATAACATTGGTGATGTTTAAAATTGGAATTTATCACTTGAAAACCAGATAATGGTTTTGTTGAATTGGGTTTTTGTGTTTTGGTACTTCTTTTCTTGTAGTTGATTACTTAGATTCCATCACTTGGTTCATATTCAAAACTGGAAATATCACTTGTAACAAATTTGAGCACATTTTTCTGACTTGTGTGAAAAATCTCATTGTTATATTCAGGGGAATGGCAGAGAATGTCATTGCCGGCAATGCTGCTCAGCGAAACAGTTGGAGAAATCCTTCATTCAAGTCAATTTGCAAGAGAAATAGTAGCAGCAATCCCCAAGAAAACCACTATAGAAGACCCCAAAACCCCAATCAGCCAACAGAGGAAACAAAGACCACCCCCTGAAAACACAGAGCTCAGGGCCAGAAGAAAGAGGGAGAAGCACAACAAAGCTCAATCAAACCGATCAGAATCAGGCTCACCAGTGCTCCAACGAGCCCGGTCTCGAATCAACTTCAAGGTTTCGCCTCCTAAGAAGAGAGAGATAGAGAAAGAGAACACCAGATACTTAGCAAACAGAGTGTCTCCCAAAAACAGACCATGGGCTAAAAAGAGTGTATTGTTTCCCAACCCTTTGTTTCTGGCCACTGAAACTTCACCTCAGCAAAACAAGTTCTGTAGAACAAGGTCACCAATCATTGGAAGAATTAGTACTAATAATACTAAGCCACAGACTCCACATAAGTTCTTGATCAAGTCTCCAGCTTCGGCTTCAAAGTTCCAGGTCAAGATCAAGAGCCCTCCATTGATTTCCTCTCTTTCGCCAACTAAGGCCAAAAAGTCTCCAAAGAAATCTGCTGTGTCGAAACTGCGGAGGTCATTTTCGCCGTCGAGATTGGCTACTAGATTGGTGTCTCTGTCTCCATTGAAGAGCAGGAAGAGTGTGCAGAAGAGTGAGGGACTAATAATACCGAATTTGAAACAGCGTCCAACTTCCTCAATGCCACTGGGAATTTCAGCTCGCAGGAATTAAACATTGGTTTGAGATTACATACTTGTGTGGATTGGTTTTATTTTTGGGATTGTTTGAGATATTTTCTCGATGTCAATAATTTCATTGATTATTTGTTTATGGGTGATGTGAATTTGTTGTCATGTATAAGGTTGAGAAAAATAATAAGAACTGGTTTCATAAACTTTGAAATAGTTTATTCCATTTCTGTGAATTAGCTGGCGACTTTCTATTGGTTGATAAATCAATGTGTTAAAATAAATCGCCCGCGTTGACAGGAAACTCAACCCTAAAATCATTAGGAAACTAAATCCGAAACCCATTAGGATTAACTAAACCCTTAACCGACTAGGAAACTCAACCTTTCCCTCACCCGTAGGGATTTGCTCAGATTTCTTATAAACAGAGGCCAAACCTTCCTTTCATCTCCATTCCCAGTTTCTCGCACCATTTCCTTCCAACAAAAAATGTCGATGACGACGATGGGTGTAGCAGGTGGCATGGATATTCTTGATATCCGTCGAATTCTGAAAGAGCGACGCAGACAGGCTTATAACATGAAGAGCTGCTCGGCTGAGACGAAAGAGCCGAAGACCTCATCCTTGTTTGGATCATCGGAGCACTCTCTTTCACAAAGACTGATCGACGAGAGTAAGGCTCTTATGCCGGAGATGTTCAAGATTCTGGAGAAGATGGAAAACAATGATCATCAAATGCCGACTTCCAGTGTGGATTTGAAGGCTCAGCGAGGTAAGAAGTTGAAGGAATCGCGTGATTATTCTTTCTTGTCATCAGAGACTGCTGAAGTTCCAAAGATCTCGAAACCATCATCACCGAAGCCTATTCCTAAAGCTAATGGGAATGGGATCCCAAAGAAGTGCCAAGATATGGTGTCTTATTTGAAACTCAAGAAGAGCGGTGGTGATAACAAGTTCAAAGTATCTTCGGCAAAGTCAGAATCCATCTCAAAAGATTCACATCCGGCTTCTGCTTCAAAGAGTTTGAAGTCTCGGCCTCGTGAGAGCATGGTGACAAATTCACAAGCTTCATCTGCAAAGAAGAGCTTGAGCCTTAAACAAGCAGAGATCAGTGACACGAAACTGATGCCAAGAAAAGAAAGTCCTCCCCTGAAGAGAAAGCCGATCAAGAAACGTCGAGTGGAAGAGGATTTGGTGGAGGATGAAAATATCGATGTTTCTTCACTAATCAAAAAAATTATTGGGAGAAGAGGAAAGAGGCAATACAGGGATCATGGTGACACCGGCGATGATCGTGCTATGGTGTCTGGCTTGAACGATATCTTGAAAGAAGAGAGTAGGAGTGCAATGATTGCGAGGAAGGAGGATGCGATGGAGGCTCTAAGGCTTGAGCAAGAAGCCAAACAAGAGAGGTTGAGCAAAGCCAAGAAGCAGATGTTGATGAATTAGGTATTCAGATTTGAATTCGTAGTGTAATTTGTCTCACTAATGAGTAGAAATATGTAAAGCTGCTCTGTTTATGAAAACAAATTTGAATATGAATATTTTTGTTTGTACAAAATCAGATTAGTTTGCTTAGATTTTGAATGAGTTTGGGTCAATTTTTACCGTTCAGGCATGTCTTCTTTCACTGACAAACATGGCCTGGAGATGTATTGGATTTATTTGTACCAGAAGCATAATTTTCAGGTTATTGATCAAGAAGTTAAAAGCATTAAAAAGTACTCTGGAATCAACTACTCGCAAGTCACAAGAACCAAAACTATATTCTGTAATCAAAATGCACATCAAAAGTGGCATAAGTTTTACACTATACTGTGCCATAAGACTGGATACCATGAACTCGGCCAGGGTCCATAAAAGATGAAACCAACAAAACCATGTATAATACCCCACACATCAGAAACCACCGTCTATCTTGAAGAAAATGCTTTATACAAAGCCCGCTTACACTAGCTTGGCCTTTGTTAGAACATACAATGACACAATCATAGGTCGCACAATGAGAAATTGAATAGAATGCATGAGAAGTTGCAGTGCCGCAGTTTCCATGTGGAGCTAGCAAATCAACACCAGCGATATATTTACCGGTTTTACCAAAAAGTCGAATTTTGATGAACTCCATCATTTGCCTGGAGATGCAAACCTTGTCCGCTCTCTCTGCTTATTCAAAGCTCGATCCTTTGGCGATACACCTTGTTGGCGCATCATCTCTGCAAGCACAGTTTTCACAATCATCCATATGACTTGAACTGCTTATAAAGATTTGTTCAATTATATGTTTGTGTGCTCTGTGCACTTAAAACCTTTAGATTGTCCAATACTAATACTTCACATAAACAAATATTTTGGACCTGTACATTGCATTTATTGAGGTATAATGATTCACAGGGACATCAAAGGCCAGCAAAAGGCAAAGCACACAACTTGCACTATTTTCGCCAATCTATGAAAGCCTTTAGAAGTAACAGTGGCTTGACAGAAATCAAGGACCACAACATACAGGTTGCTACAGGAACACCATACGATTGCAATTTCAAACCACATAAGTAGAAGATAAATGTACCTCGCTTTCTCTCAAGCTCTTGATCAAGCTCTTCTTTCCACTTCCTTTGTCTCTCGGAGAAGCTCATACTGTGAGTGGATATATCAGAAATTGGCAAAGGTGGAGAAAAAGGATGAAAAAAAGACAATCAACCTGCACCAACTAGTCATGAACTAACCTTGGGCTGCCTGGCTCTTGCTGAGCATCAACTCCAAGCCCTTTCCAATCACCGTGAGGAGGTGATGATATGTCCTTCAAATTTTGATCGCTTGCATTACCAATATTTGATACACGCCTACCACTACTCCCAGGGCTTACACTACAAACTGCATCAGCTACTGCAGATGGAGTGCCAATTGGACTCCGTATGGGTGATCTGCTTTTCGGAGGTAATTTCAAGTACTTAGACGTAGTTTCATCAGGCGAGCTATCCACAAAACTTGGAGAGCACACTCCATTCACGCTGTTGAGAAACTCTTCGACCAGAGGTGTTTGCAGTTTCTTCAGTTCCAGAGCCTGAGGTTTTGATAAAAAAGTGCAGTTCAGAAAATCAAACGCATAAAATATTGAACATATTTCATAAACCCTTCAGTTCAGCCTGCCATCATAATGTTGGCATGCATGAAAAAGGTATATGTAGTTTGGCTATTTAACTCTCCCAGAATGTCAAGCAATAATAAAATCTCACTGTCATACACATTTCCATAACCTAGTATACCAACAAAGCCAACTCTAACCAAATAGTACCTTTTCAGCCAAGAACGCGGTAATTTTCGATTCAGTAAGTACATCATCATCCTCTGAAAGAGATCGTCCACAAGGAGATGAAAGGTCTTTTTCATCCGCACCAATTGTTCCAGAACAGACAGCAGGAAAATCAGTTTGGTTGCCAGTATCCAAATTTGTTCCATTTTGTTCAGTTTCTGAACTTCGATAAAATTGGCACCTCATATCATCAGTGGGCTCGCACATCGGATTAAAGCTCTAAAATTAGAGAATTGCATACAGTTGATTAGCTTAGCTTATAAAAATCTTGAAACAAGAAGGAAAGAAAGTGATTACCTTAAGCTCATCGGGCTTATAAATCGAATCGAGGTTTACTTCACTGACCATGACATCATCTTTGTCATCAACCCGACACATGTCATCATCACTGTCCCTTCCCCAAATGTGTGTACTTTCCAAGACCTTGTCAGGATGTGTGGTTGAGCAGTGCAAACTATCCATATTACACATATCAGATGAATTTCGGCATGTTGACATCTCACTGCAACAAAATGACTTTACCACATCAACAGCCTGTAAAACAAATCATACAAAATATTGTCTAATCTTACAGGTTCAAAGAAACATTAAATATAATACTTACTAGGTCTGGAGGTTTGAAGAATATGATGGAGAAGGGATCTCAGAATCTTCCTGATGGTAGCAAAACAAGTGTCACTTGAAAGCTTAGAATGGTGGAAGTAACCACAAATTTATGTAAATTCACTAATACGAACCATGATAGAAGGACGCAAAGAAGTAGGAGATTCCATAGGTTGCCCAGTCACAAATGGATGCTGCATGTGATTCAAAAAGTAGACATGTAAGAACATGATAAGCTATAAGGTTTGACTTGAAACGATTTACAGTGTATATTACAGAAACAAACTAGCAACACCACTGGAAACTTAAACTACCTGAAGCAACTCAGATGCCGTCGGCCTCAAATTTGGCTCCCTGCCATGGGACAAAGTTTAAAACAAAATCAGAACTATAATTTTTAAAGCCATCTTTATCTCAATCTAAGACCTAAGTGCATAAAGTTGGACAAACTCCACACTTTTGTACATTCAGAAAATAGCTGAGATGGGATCCCTGCAACACTGATCTAGGAGGTTATAAAATTACATTGATATATTTCAGAACAGACAAGAGTTTTGGGCATACTTTTGCAGGCATTTTAACAAAAAGTCTTTCGCCTCAAAGGAAATATGCTCCGGGATAGGTGGATGAGACTTTGTTGTCCCTATATGGAAAAGAGCAGCAACCTAGAGAGACATGCCATCAGTGCAACAAGCAGGAGAGAGAGAGAGAGAGAGTTCTTTAAAGCAATTAAAAATTTAAGCGGACAATTACCTCTTGGTACTGTTCGCTCCAAGGAGGCTTTCCAGTGGCCATCTCAATCACAGTACATCCAACGCTCCATATATCAGCAGAACTGAGAATTATTCTCAAATATCAGCATTTGTTTCTTATTCAAGAACAATAGGATGCATGATACAAAACATTCTATTATTTTCAAAGACAGGCTGGAGTTCAGTGATCAAATTCTCTTTCATCTACAGCAGATATAGAGAAATCAAGTCCAAGATCTTAGCTAAAAGCAGTGGCGTAGGAAGATAGTTTTAGATTTACAAATCTTATCAAGTCAGGAGTTCCAGAACGTGACTTTAGTTGCACTACCTATTTTCTATTATTCTTCAGATTTTACTTCGGTTGAAGAAATGTCTTCCTTTACCTATATAATACAGTCTACTTTCGATCAAGAAACTCTCACTGGTAACCCCAAATATAATAGAGAAATGGCATATTATAGTCAAATAGTTTCCCTGCAAAGAAGTAGATAGTACAGGGATCATAATTGTGCTTACAAGCTATGACCAGTCTGACGAATAACTTCAGGAGCCATCCAGTATGGTGTACCCTTCATAGACTTAGCACCAGAAATGGTTGCCTACAATATTGCAACCTCTTAATTATAGGACATTCATTGTACAATTATTATGCCTATTATAGATATAAATCAAGTATGTCTAGCTAAAATATAAAACATAAAAAAACACATATCTAGTAGGGCTTGATAAGAAAAGTACGTACCAGCTCCACGACCTGTTTGGATGCACCAAAATCTGCAAGCTTTATGCATCCTTTATTATCAACAAGGATATTTGCTCCCTGAAGGTTATACAATATATATTAGCTACTTGCAGGTAAATGTGATGAAGATGTAAGAAACCTTCTACTACATTCAAATGACTAGCAGCAAGGGCTGAGTACCTTAATGTCCCTGTGCATTATCCCATTTTTGTGTAAATATTCTAGTCCCAACAACAACTGCTTGGTGTATGTTCTCATTACCTGGCTCAAAGAAATTTGTATAAGTTTAGCAGTCAATATACTGGTAAACACAAACTTTTTATGCAATAACTTACAGCTTCAGGGAAAGATCCAAATTTCCCCAGAAGTGATGATATAGATCCACCAGGGACAAACTCCAACAGAATGTTTAAGGTTTCCTCCTCCCTAACTGTACCCAAATATCTCTAAGGGAAACCAAAAGGAAGACCACCAAAGTCAGAAAAATAATAAATTCGAGAGCTGAAATAGATAGAAGATGGTGCTACTCACAACAATGTTTGGATGAGACAGATTCTTTAGAAGCTTCACTTCTTCCTCAAGTTCCTTGATGTGAGCCTACTTATTGCATTAAAACCATTAATCAGCAATGCAATACCATCTATAATTGATACGATAATAAGTGTAATAATTTGTAAAATAGTCAGAGTTTCAGATGCCTAATGAAAATGAACTTTGTGGTTCAGAAATTAGATTTTACATATAACTCAACCTGTAATTATTGAAAGCAAATGTTGCTCTCTCACTGAATTTAAGCGCATAACCTACTGTTCTTAGGTTGCAATTACGATCAAACAGGCACGAGATATAAGAACACCTCAACTTCATTATACAGGATCCTGCCATACAGGCATCTCACCCCCATAGAGTCACACTAACACTCTACCAGACATCAACTGCACTTGAGACTTACCCAATCCAGTGAAAACTTACTTTTATACCATATATCGTTCTCAAAACTAACCTATATGTTGTATAATGTATGGTCACATTTGCTTTAAACCAAAAAAGATGTGGATAAAACTCAATGTTGATCCTCATATCATAATAAATTACATATGACTGTCAAACTTGAGCTGTATAGTAACAAAAGAAGAGAAATCACACCTGAGCTTTCTCCTTGGAAGCACTCGTTATTGCGATAAGAACCTGTAAAAGAACAAAGAAACATATCAAGAATTACACACTGAACCAAGTCCCTAACTGGAAATAGCTCTGCAACTTGTCAATTGAACTCCCAACACTTCAGTACAATTGATTTCACCAAAAATCGACGAAAACCAACAACGAAATAAACTCCCTAACCAAAATACAATACCCAATCAAGCAATTTACCAAATCAAAACCTAATTAAAAGCCAAAATCAACATGAGATTAAAAAACAACACCAAAATTAAGCAAAACTAAACTCCAATCCCTAACTCGAGTTCGAAGCCGGACCTGCTTAACGGCGAGAAGCTCGCCGGAGCCGAGATTCATCCCCATATAGACCCTGCCGAAGGCGCCGCAGCCGATCAACTCGCCTTTGCGCCATCGGATCGGAGGCGCGGCGGCGTCTTTGGCGACGGACGACTGCGGCGGCGGCGAGGGTTTGGAGAAGACTCTGGATTTTCGAATGGAGGCGGTGATCTTGTCGACTAGGGTTACCGGGGAGTCGTCGGCGTGGTCCGGTGGCCGGAAGACGAGTGATCGGCGGACTGAGCCGAAGATGTCTTGCATTTTGATTTGGCGGTGGCGCTGAGATTTTAGTGGTGTAGTGGAGTCGACAACATTTGGTCGGCAGAAGAGAGAAAGGTGAGAGAGAGAGGAGGGAAAAAGGTGGGAGGGACTGAGGAGTTTGTTTTTTGAAAGTAAAATACAATATGATGAAAATCATAGAGACCTTGTCCACTATGGTTAGCCCAATTTTTATATTATTTGGCCTGTTTTAGAATTTTAGGAAAATAATGACTATTGTTTTACTCTCTTAATTATGGTTGATCGAGTTTAGATTTATAAGTAAAATGTAAAAATGATGACAGCATATGAAATCGTCGAAGAAACGCACACCAACGAAGTATTTCGGGCTGCTCTTTTATAATTCTAATGATGCTGTCTAGGGTCTTTAATCTCAATTTTCCAATGACCATCACCGTAACTAGCATTAGCTGCTCTAGCTCTCCACGTCTTCAAACTCTTATCCATCTTTTCTGTCAAACCACAATAAGGTTGCAGCTCCTTCGGCATGGCATCATAAACTTGCCACCATCTCCGGTGAGCTGAGTCGCTCGCGTAAATATGACGATCCTCTACATCCCAATTACAATCGTAATCCCTGTAACACATCCAAGGCTTCAACCCTAAATAATGTACCGCATAAAGATCCTTCTTCATCACATGTTTTTGGATACTCTTTCCCTCGAAAGTTTTCAATGCATTTAGCCGCGAAGGGAGTCTATGCCACCAGGTAAAGATCTCATTGAGGAAACCCTGATCACCACCATTGTACGGCTTGATTTTGAAGCTTTCCCGCATTAGGTACTCAAACATGCATTGAGATGGCTCTACAACCATCAAGCCGGAGTTGAATAAGTGCATGTGGTTCAACACAGCAGATAATTGTGGGTATGTGAAGAACATGTCGATGTTCTCTAGGACTAGAAGGTCTGCATCAATGAAAATGACTTTGGAGTACTCAGTTAGTTGCCATACACGTAGTTTGCTGTAGTTCCACTCATTGTACGAACCCTTTTTGGAGAAGACGCTTCGGATTCGTTGGATTCGCCTGACATCCCAGCCGGCAGCTTGTAGGCCGGCGATGGATTTGGGAGTGATGGACTCATCAGCGAGGAGGACTAGGTGTTTGGTGGAGTTGGTTTGCATGATGCTTTGAGCCAAAGCTATTGCACCACAAACGTAGGCTTCGGACGAGTGTAAGATTGTTACATAGGCGTGCCTCGATCGGTATTTGTTGGACTTTACTCTCCAAACTTCTTTACCTGCAGAATGATCAAGTTGATTAAGTATTGGTTAACATATGTGTGTAATTCATGTAATGTGTTTCTTGAGGTGGAAAAGTGAATTTGAACATTCATATTGATATTGAAGAACTTGATACGAACTTGATACTCAATTGCACAATGTGAAGAAATGACCAACAATCTTGCAAATTCCATAACCAACTAAAGATGTAGTGATTGTTATTTCACTCTCTACCGATCCGGATTGAAAGCAAAAATAAAAATAAAAATTGTCAAGAGTGAAAACGAAGAAATTGTGTAGATATCTTTTACCTGCTCGTGCATAACCAGAGGCAAGTTCGCATGCCCCAAAAGGCATAAGCATCTTCTGCTTCAGCCTCCCAATCTCAGGCTTATAAACCCTAAAATCCCCTTGACGCATCACTAGGTCATCACATCTGAAAATCTCCATCATAGGGCCACAAGACCCGATGAGCACAACGTACACCGTCCGATGAGGAGCACCAAAATCAGGGGGCATCCACCCTATCCTAGCCGCCATATTGGCCACCGCCAAGTTCACTTGTAACCTAAACACATCCCTAACCCCTTCCTTCCCACCATTCCTATTCCCACATGGAACCTTGGCCAGTATCACATCAATGTTCTCGTAATCCTCCAACTCTGGCATAGGGATTTCCGGGCACTTTGGCCTTCCCCATGTCTCGTTTTTGTCTATCCATTCCGGGAAGAAATCCTCCCACTTCCTATCGGCCGCAACTCTATTGAAACTCACTGGAATTGGTTCTATATCTTCTAATCCATGCAATAGTTGACTATGGTCGTGGTCTACGTTGACTAAACCTACCCTAGTCTTCCTCCTACCCAATTTCTTGGCGACGGCCCTGATCACGTTGACGGTGTTATCGGTTTGATTCTTGACCGGTTGTTGCTGCTGCTGGTGTTGAACGACGACGAAGTTTAACAGGTTGGAGTTTATAACGTTTGGTCTGACAGATGAAACGATGAGTAGGAGGAATAGAGAGAAGATGAAAGCGTAAAGATAGAAGGAGTGGTGTTTGGAATTAGAAGAAGAGGAGGAGGACGAGGACGAGGGGAGCTTCGAAGCCATCTGATCATCACATTGGGAACTCATCTGGAATTTGGGGATTTTGTTTGTATGATTTGTAAAGAGTACAACGCATCAGTGAGGGAGAGCTTTAAAGATCAATAAATATTGCAATCTGCTCTAGGGTTTAATAGGAAGGTTTACATGACTGTCATGTACGTTTCGCCATTCTAAGTTGGGGAATGCATCTGAAATATATATGGTACTTCGAATTCCGTTTCCCCCCCCCGAGAGCAAGTGAGCTAGATTCATATCTGCAATCCCTGCACCCCACAAGAGCAAGTGAGCTAGATTTTGGAGACCTTGTTTATATGTAATTTGAATTCTTTTATTATAATTTTTTTTTTTTTTTTTTTTTTTTAGGATTTGGAGTTTTCTTTGAATTATGTCAGTCTTGCCTTATGGATATTACAATGGTGTAATAGTAGGCCTTGTATATATTCAACGTGACAGTTCATATTAGGTCTAGCTTATATTACCCGTGATAGATTCCTATTAGGCCACTGCACTAGTCACATAGCACAGCGTACGTTCTTGCATAATTCTTCTCTTATTTTTAGGATATTGATACAAAAGTGAGATAAGTTCTTAGTCAATTGAAACATTTCAGAGTTCAAATTTTTATTCAATATCAAAGAAAATCGATCCGTAGATGATTGATAGAACAAAAATTTTACAGGTTGGTCAAACGAATCTCTATGCATTAAATTTGAATATCTATTCTAATTCCTTTAATTTCCATTTTATTCATTATTGATTTACCATGTTCACGAACCTATTTCTGAAACAAAATATTTAGATGAATTTGGGGGGCATCGTTTTGATCCTAGCTAGCTACCGATTAAAGAGTAAAACATGCATGCTCTAAGAAGATCTTCTTAGTTTAATTTGAGATGCCTCCAATTGGTTGATAGAACATACACGTACAAGAGCATATACCTCAGTCACATCTCTCCAGAGTTTAAAAGAAATATATATATATATATATATATATATATATATATTCAGTTTTTCACTAGTGAAGGTCATATATTATTTGGGCTGCCACTTTATTCGATCTCTTGTAATTTCATCCTTATTAATTCTCCCCAGACCTGAAGATATACCATAGTTAATGTTATAGTTATACTTTACCAACATTTCGGACAAAGTATATATTAATCTGTCAGAACTAAAGCTAGCAATATATACATCAAAATCAAGATTTTGGTCTGTAAGCACATATCTGTTGCATTCCAACTAAAGTTCCAGTTTATTTTGTTTTGCAGTTTGAATCAGACATGGGATCTGGGGCACTGGATAGGATGGTTTTAATATCAGGGACTTTCTCATCTTTGGGGTTGGAGGAATTCGAAGAATCTGCAGCAGGACTTTCAGCAAAACCGCGAGTTTTATCTTTCCTGTCTTCAATTCTGAAGAGATCAGTTAAAAAGAACGAGAGATTAGTAAGGGCATCAAAGATGAAGGACGTCGTTACAATGTTCCATGCATCAGAAGTTCCTGCCGTAAGCATTAGAAAGTACATTGAGCGCATCTTCAAGTACTCAAGCTGCAGTAACTCTTGCTTTGTTGTTGCATACATATACATCGAAAGATTTCTGCAACGTACGAGGACTTGTCTCACTTCTCTCAACGTTCACCGCCTTTTAATCACCAGCATTCTCATTGCTGCGAAATTTATGGATGCCGAGTAAGTTCCTAACTTCCTATATATACTGTTTGTTGCTTGTTATATATATGATTATGTGCCATCGATATTCAACAATAAGCATAGCTCAAGTACTCTGTGTTTCTGAAGCATAAGACATACGTACGTTTCATGCCGGCTCATTTGTTTGCGTTTTTTTTTTTTCTCACGGTGAATCTCCAAATCCACATGACCAAGTGTGTGTGTCCATAGTATATATATCATGCTCTAGTTTGTTTGTATTGTGAATTATATTCAATGCGATTGTAGTTGTTATAGCAATGGCTACTACGCCAAAGTGGGAGGAGTGAGCATTGCAGAGATGAACAACCTAGAGATGACATTTTTGTTGAGTTTGGATTTTAAACTCCATGTCACCACAGAGATGTTTGGGAAGTATTGTCAGCTACTTGAAGATGTAGGAGGCCGCCGAACTGTCCACTTGAGGAAAGATCACATGTTGTAGACCATATGATCAGACATGGTTCAACCAAATAACATTAAGACAATATTAATTGATGAAAACACTACCAATATATAGTTTACAGATTCTAACTCACAATCGGTGGTGATGAATATGTACGTCAAAAGTATGACTATTTGCTATTATAATTAACAGGACAGATTGTATTATTAGTGTGTATAACCCTTGATATATCAGTATGTATTGGCGTAGAGCTAATGTAATCAGATTTTACTTTAATAACTCATCTCTTGTGGTTGAGATAAATTATTCTATCATGATTCATGAGTTCTCTGTACGGTTAGTGCATGGGTTTATTGGATTACTCCTTTTTCTCTCACTATATTCAATTTTCTATTGAGTAATACAAATCGAATTTAGAATAGGAAAAGAAAAAGCGACATCAGAGAGAGAGAAATCTTCAATGATGTTATGGGTGTTTGGAGAAAACTTACTGTTGATTTCTATTTGTTAAGAAATTTGCAGTACCTAATGTTGATATTAAAATGCTCAGCAGCTTTGATTACTGAAAATAAAAAGTACATAAGCATGTTAGAATCACTTTACATTCATCTATTAATCCATTATCAATAAATTGAGAGAAAGATGTTACTTCGTAGAATAATTATAAATGGCCTGTAAATTAGGCAAACTTAGAGAGAGTTTTATGTTTTTGTAAAAAAAAATGACTACTAATAATTTTCATCTCTAAAATACACTTAAAGTTAACAACAATTATCACATTTAAACGGAGAAAATAAACAGAGTGACCAAAGTGATATAACGCGACATAGTTGAATGATTAAAGTGAAGTCTCTAATAATTGGATGATTAAAATGTCAAGCCAAGTATAGTTTAATTACCAAAATGATATTTTTGTCTTATATAATGAAAGTGAATTGTCTATTAAAATTGAAATTTCATAAATTATTCAACTTTCATGTTGAATGCACCGACACAGGCCAGAGCAAAAAAAGCTAATCAGACAAAACAATCAAATCGATCGAAAAAGCGGCTCAATGTAAACCCACAGAGAAATCTTAATCACCCGAAATCAAAAAAGTCAAAAACAACAGTAATCGAGATAAGTTACGTAGGCGCCTAGGCGGTCTAGCCAATGATGGCGACCGTTGTAAATCACAAAAAATATGTAATTTTAAGGATAGTTCTTGGAGTCGGAGACTTCACCATTTTAAGGTCTCAATTGGTTATTCAAGTTATTCAACTTTTACTTGATAACCTCTACCTTATGAATCTGTGCTTTTATTTTTGATCGATTAGGTTCTTATTTGGTCCAAATTTGTTTGAAATGCTTGATTTGGGTCGACTAATAGGGGAAAAAAAAAATTCACCGCGCAAACTAATAACTCATTCCATTGTAGAATCTGATTCAGAGGGGCCTTTACCCATGGAAGGAACCGGGTAATATTAGCACATTCCATGTCTCAGCTGTAGAGAAGGCAACATGTGAAAGGGTGTAATTATAGAATAGGTTTCATTTGCAATCTCTACAATTCAACCCAACAAACTGGGGAATTTGAAGATGACGGTATTTGTAAAGCCATCAAGTTCGAGGACGTAGCCAATTCTTGAATAAAAGCTTCATCGTCCTTTTAACTGGAATTCTTTCTTGCAGCGTACACGCGGTAAGCTGCCAGTCCAACAATTCCCACTGCAACTCCCACTGTGAAAAGTCAAACAAATTCAACAGCAACCCCAATAATGTTGATATTGATTCCGAAACAAACGACCCCAACACCTCAACAGATGATTTAAAGAACCCATAAATTATAGCTGGAATATAAGACATGATACCTGAAGCAAACATGAGTGAGCGGTTTATGAGCCTGAGATATTGCTTGCGACTCTTCCCAGCCTCCGTCTCAGGAATACTCAAATGTGGGTGTTCTGCAGCACTTACGATTTTACGAAATACATTGTTGAAATCACCCAACTTTGTGCTAATAGGTATAGGAGCCTCTGTTCCCATATCCTGACTGACCTGCATTAGTATTGAAAGCATGTTACTTCTTGTTTCAGACAGTGTAAGGAAATCTAATATATTTAAAACAATTCCAATATAGAGCCCATCGGAGGCATATATTTCAAGCTCCAAACAACCAGATCTATGTCAATATATTCAGAAAAGTATACAAACTTCACACTTCAATATATCGTCCTGTGGTAATTTTATTATTGAATTACTGTTATGTTCATCATCTATTTATATAACCTGATGACAAAGTTACCACAACCCTCCCCTAAACTTTTAGGAAGCATGAAACAGAAAGCATGATAATCCTGATATGAGTTGAATACCAACATAACTCATTACTTGGCAGGTAATTATATGTGCAAAAGCATATTCCATAATATGTATATATACACAGCCAACACAGGCACACACACACACACACGTTCTTTCTTTCAGAAGAAAAATAGTTGTATGCAGTCAATGGATAAATATAATACCCTTGTAGAATGCTGTATAGCCAATGGAAATGAATCCAGATCATCTTTAGCTGCAACAATGAGGCAAGGCACCTCAAAACCAGTATTCTCACCATGACTAGCAACTTCTACCAGCAACTCTGTTGCTCTCTTCCAGGACGATTCATCAGAACTAGCAAACCAAAAGACTCAGTAGGTTTAAAGCATGTTAAACTGCCTGGAAGTTATAGGGTAAAAATATATATGCATCTAAAGTAATGCACTTGGCCAATTTCATGCAATCAGCAAGAATTTCTGCAGGTATTACCTGTCATGAACAAACACAGCTATGTCACAAGCAGCCAAAGCGTCTTTTCTAGACAGTAATTTGCTAACTCCATCTTCAGGAATCTCTCTCAACACTAGGTATTTCTTGGTTCCCTGTGAGCAATAGTAGAATTACCAACTTACTCAAAGAACAAACAATAGAATTCAAAGAAAATTTAGCTCACACGTATATACATGTGTGTGTGTGTGTGTGTGTGTAAAGTTTGGAGACTGTCAGCAAACTTTAACTGAATTTGGAGCTATCCTTACTGTCTCTACATATTTCATCTGAATTGACATGCGTTTAAACTGAATGGTAGTGCTATTAATCAGTGACTTCTACCACAGTAACTGGTCAACCTATATAGACTCGAACACAATTAGGAGTTTTGTATGCTCTCCAAAATACGAAGTGATAACACACAATACATTCTGATACAATATCGTGAGAGAACATCATATGTATCTTGCAGACAATTTCAAGATACATTTGATATCCCATGTAGTCTGGTAACAGCATCTGGTTATCTCTGCCCTATATGTAGATGTGCATAAGAGAATAGATGAAGGGAGTAAGCATACTCCATGCAACTGCTAAGAGTCTTAAGATGCATGCTTGACAACTTACCCCAGGCTGATCAACAAAATTAACTGCATAATGCTCCTCGGTGGTTGGATAATAGTTATCAGAAAATGGCCTGCATGTCCAGTTACCACAGATCAATTTACATAATTTGACAAAAACTACAAAAATCCGAAATGGATAATGATTCTTGAGATAGACCTTCCAAGAAAGGAATCCAACAATGCAGATTTTCCCGCCTTCTTTGGGCCGAAAACGAAGCATTGGAAAACGTTTCTTTCTGATTGTTGCTTCTTGCGATCTAAACGCCTTTTCCTAGTCACACGGATTGCAGACAAAATGTCACCAGCATAACCAATGTATATAAGATTCTCCATGGTAGAAGCTGGGTTTAGAAGTGTCATGAGGGCCCACTGAAATTACACATTAGGCAAACAGAAGAACAATGAAAATGAATGAGAGATAGGAATCTTACAATTGATAAGAGGGGGGGGGGGGGGGGAGGGGGGGGGGATTGGTTGGCAGTTAATACATACCTGTGACAAGAACCCATCAAGTGATAGGCCTCCAAATGCATTTCTCTCTTCAGCATCCTTGTATGGAAATTCACTAAATGGACTGCAAAGCCAAAGGCGACACTTAAAAGATGCCAAGATATTTATAGGTAGTTGTACTGATCAAAGTTCAAATGAAAACTAGTATTTGGGTGGTTCAAATAAGTTCAGATCTTCTATGAAATAGACATAGCAAGTTGAGGTTGATAGTAGAATTGATGAGATTTAACAGTTACATAATAGTACACAAGCAAATACACAAATGCAATTTCTCACGGAAAAGTAACAAACAGCTTGCAGACATAGAAATGATGACTCTGAGGGAACAAAATACCTTGCAGGAGCAGTCGAAAATAGTTCTTCCAGTTCACGTGGTCGTAGGGCCCCATCCTGGTGGAATAACAGATATAATCATAATGAGAATAGTACGATCACAACTACGCATAGATGAAATTGTATGGTTAAATCATCATCAATATAATAGCATAACAAAAAGCAAAATAAAAAGTAGCTTTTGAAAATAAGCATATAATAAGACATACACCATCACTGTCATATAAGTTAAAGGTTGCAGTCAGATACTCGATTGCTTCATTTGTCAGCTCCACGCTCTGCACACATGACGACAAAGTATAAATCAATAAGCTTTATGAAATGGAAAGAGATGGAGTGGGATATAATTGGAAACAATAGATAGTTTATCAATAAAAGAACTTCACAAACATGATGCACTTAAGCTGGCATGAATGGCACATCACATGAGGGTATAAGTTCAAACACCTGAACAAAGTTAAGAGCCAATCTATAATTCAAGATCAGGCTCAGTCTTGTACCCTCAAGGTCCAGTTTACAACAATGCTTATTACACTTCTACCATCTTAAGAATCATTCATTAAGCAATGCACAGGCATATAATAGCTTGGGATTTAGTGCTGAGCCTCTAAGTCAATTTAAAATCAAAATAAACCGTACTTAATTAATAGGTACTCCTGCACTCACTGAACAACTCTAACCAAACTTCAAGGTCTTAGTGGAAAAGAAAAGGTCTCCAAATTCTTGAAAATGATTACTCAAACCACAATGAATCTCCTATTTTAGCTTAAAATATATCAGCATTGAAAGAAAAGCATCTCAACACCATTAGAACATAATATATATATATATAGTGACTCAAATGAGAATTTACCTGGTCTGAAGTCCGTTTTGGGAGAGATGGAATTAGTTCCTCAGAAAGTCGTATATCGTTGTTATAGCCAAACTTCCTCAGAACAGTCCAAGTTGTCTCTAGACGCCCCTTCTCTATAAATAGAGCATGCAGGAAGAGGAATCCTGTCAGTGTAAGCCCCCGGTCATTGACTCCTTCCGGTAACTTTTCTTGCACAACCCTCTTCACACCCACTATTTCAGAAGGTTGTAGTGGAGCATTGAAACATTTAACCTGTTTGCAATAAGATAAACTTTATTGATTTAGCTAAGAAAATCTGAGAATCTAACTATTAATATCAATATGTAATTGACACTAGGATTTTGAACAATAAGAATAGATTGTAAATAACTGTTCCATAACAGAAAAAGAGAACCTGGAAATCATTCAATTCTGCATCACTAAGGGCACCATCCCTGTCATGATCACAGAGAATGAATATCCGCTTCAAGGCTCGCACGCATTGGTCCTTCAAAGTCTGTGTTTCCTGATCGAATAATGGGGCTGTTGGGTGAAGAACAGCTTTTTGGGCATAATAAAAAACCTCTGGAATCTGCAAACAGAAATAAGTCAAAAGTATAGACTCCGAGCATTAGAATGTCATACCCAAAATAACATGAAACAACTTGAAAATAAAAAAGTTGTCCATGAACAGAAAAATGCAAATGCATGCTACAAACAAAAAGTTCAAGAAAAAGTGAAAATTTTAATTAAGTCCCCTTGATCAAGGGATAACCCAAATACAAATTGAAGAAGAGCAATATACCGTGCATGCTGAATTGTGCAAAATGATGACATTTTAACCAACCGAGGAACTTGAAATTAGAAGAGTCATAATAGCATACCTGAATATGTTTAAATGCTGAACACTCGATGCAAGTTTCAATTTCTCGAAACTGTTGCATTATTGGTGACATCACTTGTTCCAGGCTCACCTGTTGGTTCTCATCTCTCAAATCGAGCTTACAACCAACTACTATAACAGGGACCTTTACCTGCTCATAAAATTTCATATTTTCCCATCATATATACATACTAAACGCCAAGGCTGCTCTCCACTAGCATATTAAACTACTTCTCTAACAGATACTGTTAAGATTAAGGTTTTCTTTCAACTATGCTCTGTACTTTGTTTTTCTTAACAGCTCACACGAGGAAAAAACGAAAACACAAACACACACCTCTAGCTGACGAAGCTTTGGAAGCCAAAAGGTACTCAACCGGTCAAGTGTATGAGGCTGATCACACGCATAAGTTAAAACAACTGCATCAGCAGCCTTCAAATCTTCAGCAACTTTACCATTATCCTCGGGTCTAATTAAGAAAATAGAACAAAAACTCGGCATCAGACTTTAAATCTTAACAGGAGATTAGCCGTCTCTATAAAGTCCATAAATATTTACAACTTACACCTCAATGTATTCTAGGCTCACCTATAACAACAAATACTAAACTCTGAAGAGAATCTAAATCTATTTTCCTTCCTACATTTTTCGGCGAAACCAAATAGACCTTTCAAAACACACCAGAACTTTAAATCATGTAAGGTGCTACAAATTTCTACATTCTTTGATAAACTAAAGCAAGTCACTTCGGCACACCGGAGTTCATACCTAGAAGAAGTATCAATAATCGTAATAGGTACACGTTCGGGGTAGAAATCTTCAGGCAACCGTGTAGGGGGCAGCAGCGGAGGCACATTAGCCGGAAAGTTCTCCGCCGCCGCCGTCACAATCAAGCTTGATTTTCCGGTGCCACGGTCTCCGGCCACAACAATCCGAACCGCAGTCCTCCCGTTCACGTTTCCAGCTGCATCTCTCGCCATTGTTAACTGCAAAAACCACCGAAACCCTAATTTCAAACCATAAAAATCAAACTCCACTGGAAAAAAAAAACAGAATATTCCGGTAAAAACAGTAGCGCACCGGAATCGAAAACTAAATTTATGAAGTTCAACTTTGCGAAACCGATTCACGAAAGCGTGACTGAGTTTACTTATAGTAAGCAAAAAAAGATTCAACGAATCAAAAACGCAGCGGATTGAAAGGAGCAGAAGAGCTAGAGTGAGAAGAGGCGATGGCAGAGATGTAATATACCTGAAATTTGAGGGGCGGATTGATTGGGAGGTGGTTGAGGCGTTGGAAGAAGGAAGAAGAAGGTTCGAGATAAAACCCAGAGAGATAAACCCTAGAGAGGGTGTGGAGGTGATGCTGTGGCTGCTCGTTACAGAAAGTGGGAAGAGAGGAATGACGATGTCCTTTTCTGTTTTATTTTTTTGGGCACCGTTTTTTTCTTAGCGGTAGTGACACGTAGGCCGGTGGGGCTTATAGGGAAAGCTGAGTTGTAGGGTTTAGTGAGGTTGCCGCCACGTCAGGTTACGGGAAGTCTGGATTAATTATGGAGCAAGTAAGTTTAATTAAGAATTTCGGTAATTTTTTTTTAAGTTTAATCGATTTTTGTTTAATATTTTGTCATCAAGATATCAACATAATGATTGGAAGTTAACTAACTTGACATGATAGTTAATGAATTTTTCTAGCTATAGCTAATTATTAAGATGTGGATAGACATACTCTAACTCAAATTTGTAGTGTTTAAAAATTGATTTGAGTAAATCAAAAATAAGATGACACGATTTTTTATAATAAAGTCTTTTTTTGAAGAATATTTTTTCAAATATTCTAATATAACGTATTATTTTGTGTCATATCAGTTCTAAACAACAACAAAAAAATGACACACATTGACTATTATACAAAATTTTATGCAAGTTTGCTTGAAACTGTCTAAGATATTTTAATTTTTTCATTAGAGAATGAAAATAGTTCATTGGTGCTACTTGCTTCCGACTCACCCAAATCCTCCTCGTGAGGGCATGTCATTGAGTCGTTCCATGATGAGAGTCTTTCGGATTCGGGTCAAAGCCCACTCCATCAGCACACATTAGGAGGTAGCCATAGATATGCCCATACCCAAAAAGAGAAAAAGACACGCGGCCTCACCTAGTAGGCAAAACATACAGAACATTGATGTGGACGTCACCATCACTGTTTGGCGTAATAGCTTCCGTCACACAATTATAAAGAGGATGGGCTGAAACCTAAACTGAATAATGGAAATGGAGTCGGTAGCTACATTAGATGAATGACTCGTTGATTTGTATTAATCGGAAGACGGCATCACTCAGGGCATCTCTAACAGATACCTTAAAATTATTATTTTTTTAAAATTAACAGAAATATAACTAAAATAGTATCCAACAGGTACCCTATAGCTAAGTCAATTTTAGCTTCCCGAAATAATCTCTAGTTACTTTTAACTATTTATGAGAGAGAATATAGTTTGAAGTTAAAATCCTCCAACGTTTGACTTTTCTGTTAAACGTCCCAAATAGAACTACAACTGCTGAATTGACTCTAAAATAACTATAACTGTTGAATAGAAAGTTAAAAACATACAAATTAAATTTAACTTTTTATGTAATTTAAGTATAACTTTTAACTAAATACTTGGAGATGCTCACGTTTATTCAAAGTGGTCAGAAAACGCCACCGGAACGGTCCTCACACTCTGTTTCCTTAACTTCTCAACGCATCCCACACTGCCCTATATATAGAGAGACACAAATTTTATATGCTACGTGCTCTGCTTTCGAAAATAAACAAATAATTTGAAGAAGAAGAAGATATGGATCTAGAGTCTATATCAGAGGCCACTTCGGGAGCCATAGGATCACTATTGAGCACCACCATTCTGTACCCACTTGACACCTGCAAAACCAGGTATCAAGCTGACGTCAGAGCCAATGATCAGGCCAAGTACAGGTACCAACCTCTCCCTTTCTTTTTTTTTCTTTTTTTTTTACCTGATCTGGGTTTGTGGATTATGTTTGGATCTTGGATTGGTGATTCGTTTTGTGGTGAAATTCTGGGTGTTTCTCTGTTTTTTGTGGGGAGTTGGAAAGTTGATTGAACTTGGGTTGGTGGCAGTTGGGAGGTTTATGTTGTTTAATGATGAAGAACATGATTAGATGAAGTTCATGATCATTGAATAGTTGGGAATTGAGATATGAATGAATCATTTCTAATTCTGATATTCATTTGAGCATAGTAGAAATCAAACTTCAAGATAGTGCTTTTAAGTGCTCTGCTTTGTTCGTAATCGGATATGACCTTTTGGGAGTGCTTATATCATGCTGCACCCTGTGACTTTGTTTTGGTGTTGAAAAAAAATGAATATATATCAGCTGTGCTGTTAGATTATTAAGCGAATTCGAACAGGATTGAAATTCTGTAAAAGGGGAATGGTTATTAGAATTCTGCTGCATATGAGAAGCGGAATTAGGTTTCTATAGTGCAAAGTTGCAATTCAACCCCAAGTGTTAAATCTTCTCTCCGGTTGTCTAACCTACTCGAGGTACTTGTACATTATGCCGGGAAATTATATGTTTGGAGAGTTTTTGTGGAAGCTATACGTGTATACATAGTTTCAAGTAGTGTAATGTTTGCAGATAAGAAGTCATTAAGCTCTTTCTGTGTATGCATGGAGAATTTGATCCTTCAATGCTTATATATTATCATTAAATTATGCTGGCAATGCTAGCGATGAGCCTGAAGGTCGTGTAGTTCCACATAAGGGCATTAGCTGAATGTCTTGATCAGCTTTAGTTTAGTGTATAATTCTCATTAATTTCTCTGGTTTGACTTATGTAGGAACCTCTCAGATGTATTCTGGGAAGCAATATCCACTCGGCAGGTTCTCTCACTGTATCAGGGTCTGGAAACAAAAAACCTGCAATCTTTCATTTCTCAGTTCGTTTACTTTTATGGATATAGCTACTTCAAAAGATTATATCTGGAAACCAGCGGTTCTAAATCAATAGGTACAACAGCAAACTTGATCCTTGCTGCTGCAGCTGGGGCATGTACTGCCATTGCCACCCAGGTGCGCCATTTGTTTAAATCTCCCCCCATTTTACTTGAGAATTCTTTAGATGATATAGTAAGATTCTGGGATACAAATTCCTTATGGCAAAACATGAGTTCAGCCTCTATGTACAGTCAGTTATGCTCTTTGTTCCCATTTTGACTGTGACATGGGAAGTGTAGGAAGATTGCTGGCTCTATCCATATAGATGTCATGAAGCTTCTTGTTACTTTCTTTTACCCCTCTCTATAATTTTGAACAAGCAGAAACCTGCGTCCCTGAGTTTTAGCTGGCGATGGACCACCCCCACAGTTTTCAAGTTTAATGAATGTGTTGTATAATTTTGCAGCCTCTAGATACAGCCTCGTCAAGGATGCAGACAACTGCGTTCGGAAAATCCAAGGGGCTGTGGAAGACCCTTACAGAGGGAACCTGGAGTGATGCATTTGATGGTCTTGGAATCTCCCTGTTGCTTACTGCCAACCCTGCAATTCAGGTACTTGTCCTGGTTTTCAATGTCTTATTAATCATGTTTCCTCCGTCTCTATTTGAACTGAAATTAAAGCCAAAACTGATTGTTTCACTCTACTTCAGTATACAGTGTTTGATCAGCTAAAACAAAGACTCCTGAGAGGAAAACAAGATAAATCAGCCAAGGGCTCATCTCCAGAATCCCTTTCGGCATTTTCAGCATTTGTTCTAGGTGCAGTCTCAAAAAGTGTTGCTACCGTTTTGACCTATCCTGCCATCAGGTGCACAATTGCTCTGTCACACAGTCACACTCTGTCTCATTTATAAGCTTGACCATTGGAATCAATTTAAACATCTGCTTGCTACAGGTGTAAGGTCATGATCCAAGCTGCTGACCCAGATGACGACGATCAAACTAAGAAAGCTCCCCCAAAGATCCGGAAAACAATTCCAGGTACTCTCAATTCTATATGGAAAAGAGAAGGCGTTCCCGGCTTCTTCAAAGGATTGCATGCCCAGATCTTGAAAACTGTTCTGAGCTCTGCGTTGCTTTTGATGATCAAGGAAAAAATTTCTGCTACTACTTGGGTACTCATACTTGCAATCAGAAGGTATCTGTTCCTCACAAGAGGCAGAGTAAAAAATGCATGATTGTTATTGTATCGACAAGGTTATGCGTAGTTCACATGTAAATTAGGCGAGAATTTTATCTGAATAGCTGAAACAGATGTACTTTTAAATTGAGGGAACCAATTTTCTGATAGGAGCTCATACTGCTGTAATAAAGTGTGGTTAGAGATAAGTAATGGTTTGGGGAATCTCAAACCATAGAGCAAACTGTTGACAGAAATAATGTAGCGCGAAAATATGTTCTATAAGTACACCGATGAGTAGTTATAAATTTGTTTTCTTGATTGGATATTAGTCATATTACCTTGTTTAGTGACTCCTTTTTTAAGATGTATGTGGTTTGTGGATTATGTTCAACTAAGAAGCTGGGTAACAATGCAATTATCTTGTTTTGGCACTTCCATTCTGATAAGTTTTCACTCGTAGTGTGTGCAGCAGTTGACATATATGGTACAACGTACGACTGCCTATAACTTTTCTAAACATATAGGTCTTCTTAATCCCAGAATAAACAAGTGATAAGGAAATGTTGAAAGTTATTATCAAAATGGTGGGACTGAATTGGTCCAGTAACATAAAAAATTGTCATTCCTTTGTGCACAAGAGATACTGAGATTGATATTTCCATTTAAATTGAAAATAGCATAAGTATATATATGATCTTCAATTCCATATATAATTTTGCTTCAAAATATCAATAAAAGAAAAATAAACTAAATAAAGAGATCATGATTCGTAAAACGTTGATATCACATTGTTATACATCATTTCTTGGCCTTGATCAAGCTTTTGCATTTTCATTCCACCAATCCACTATGTGGTTTAGCCTCGGTTTTGTAAAAGACATTACATACGTTAATAGTTTCTTTATAACTCTCAACCAGGAACTGATAGTCACAACATTGTGCTCGACTTAAGAAAACAAAGAATACTAGCTGTGCAACAACTCCCTTCTTTGTTATCCTCTCTACTAAGTAAGTATAAATGTAGAAAATGCGAGATAAAATAATTAGTCGTGAAGATATTCATCATTATCAAATTAAGATATGATACAGTTACTATCTTTACTTTTTTCTAATATATGGGGTTAGACGGAACTAGTTTGTATTACTGGGCGGATTCTAGGCGGAGCTAATTTGTATGGCTAAATCGATTAGACGGAGTTTATTTGTATGACTAGACGGAAATTAGACGGATGTGATTGTAATTCAGTTTAAATTTTGTTTTGCGGTGGAATAAGAAAAAGTAAAGCTCCGACGTCGTTTTATGATTGTCACGTAAGAAATAAATAAGACGAAAAATAAAACAAAACCCACGCGCTACTCCAAGACTCTTACAACACAGAGATCTGAAGGAGGAGAGCTGAGAGAGCCAAACGAAGAAGACGAAGAAGAAAGAGTGAGCAAGATGATGTCCGGCAATTACACTAGCATTGATAATCAAAGCATCTCGGGATCTGTTCCTGCTGTAAGTTGTCAATTTCTCATATATATATATATATATATAACCAAATCCATACACGTACGTATTGTTCATCAATCTTTGCTGAATCTTACAGGCGGTTCCAGATCCACGTCACCACGCCGTCGAATTCCAAGGTCTATTTCTCTTCCGGCTTATCACTTTGTATAGTTGCTTAGCTCTTTGTTTGTTTGCCGTGAAATTGAAGCGAACGAATACGAAATTGAATTAGATATAGAAAGAATCAGCTGATTTTTCTTGTTGGATTGTGTTCTGGAGCTATTGAATTTATTGAATATTCATTTTTTTTTTAATATGAATTTTGCAGTAGCGAGGGTTTATTGATTAGTGTACCAATTGGATAAGCATGATTGTTAAGAATGCAGTATTGTTTGCTATAGAAGTATGATTAGATGAGTTGATTGTATCTACAGTGTAGCTCAGTTGCGAGGTTTAAGCTTTCGGATGCGAGATTTGATCATTTTGGATTGGTATTAATGGTGTGGTGTAAAATGTTGCAGATTCACACCTTCAGACATTTCCTCCGTCTGAGGCGCAAGGGAAGATCTCTAGTGGTGCTCGCCCTCCTCGTGATGCAGATGGTACACACACACATTCTTATTTTACTTGCTAAGTATGCAGTTGCTTTTACGTGTGACTTTCTTACATTGTTTCAGATTTTTATGGTCCTGTGAATTTCAGTACCTAAAGGGTTTGGAAGTTAACTTTGTAGTATGCAAAGGATAATAGGAATGGTTGAATTTTATTGTCTGAATTTTGTAGTAGGGACTATTGTTTGGGTGAATTCAATCTATAGGCAAATGCACTTTTGTTCATATTCTGCTGTATAAGTGCCAGCTATTAGGTGGATACTGATAATGGATGCCGAGGAATACTAGAGTGGCTAGTGGGGAATGTGAAGGGATCTAAGTATTCATAACATGCAGCGTGTCTGGGTTGGATCACATTGTGGAAGAAGATATTTGTAATAGAAATTCTAATAGTTTGTGCTGCTAATAGTCAACAAGACCCTACAATAGCCTAAAGATGTGATTTTATTAATTTGAAACTTATAAGTCGACTGATGAACTCAAACAGAGTGGATGTTTGGAACAGAAAACTTAGAAGGGCTAATGTTAGTTGTGAAATAATGACTCAGCTCTCTCAATGTTTCCATTCTCATTCTATATGGATATCTCACAGTTGCTAAACCATATGAGAAAAGTTGGTAAAATGCTATTTGTCAGGGGTTTTGAGACTTCCATCCAAATCTTTCTTTTGATACATTTTTCCAGCATATTTTAAGATGACTACTGTAATTACAATATCTTGGACTTCATCTGCTGTGATGTTAAAGGCATGCCACTCTTGATGCAGACACATTTTCAAAACCTGTATCTGGTTCTGATGAACCCCAGCAGAGTGGTTGGCTACGTACTTTCAGTGTATCCTCTTACAAGGCATATTTTGACATTGACACTTCAGATGTTCTAGAGAGGATTAAAGATTCACTCCTTCCATATAGTGGAGCTTTCAATGAAAAAACAACTAACAATCCAGATTTGTAAGTTTTCTTTTGACCTGTTCTAATGTAGAGCTTCGATGTGTAGTATCAGTTGTATGGAAATACATGCATCTCTTTGATTTTTTCCCAGACCTTTACTATTGATAATCCTAGATCACTAGATGAACATCACTTTTAGTGTTAGTTTGAGAAGTCGGACAATGCGTAGCATGCTGCTGATGGCACTTCTTTACTTTAACTTATTTATACTGTTAATTTAGTAATATGCTTGTGCTTTGATACTATATCTCAGTAATATATGTTGTTTTCGCTCTAAACCAAAAGTTGTATATTGACAAAAAGTTATGTGTATCTAATCTCAACATCAAATGGTTTGTAGGTATGGACCTTTCTGGATATGCACGACCTTAATATTTGTTGCAGCTGCCATTGGCACCTTCGTGACATATGTAGCACACAAAGTCAAGAGTCAAGAATGGGCATATGACATTAATGTGGTGCAATGGTCTGCTGGATTGTTCTATGGTTATGTCACTATTGTTCCTCTTGTGCTGTATGTGATTCTTAAATACTTCTCGGCACCAGCAGGTCTCGTTCAGCTGTTTTGCCTGTATGGCTACTCCCTGTTTGTCTTCATTCCAGCTTTGGTAAGTCATTGGATGTTTTTTTTTTTTAATTAAGCTTATTACCAGAAAGATGTATGATAGAAGGTCTGCATGTCCCAAAAGGTTATGCCAACACCTAAGCTCTACACCATTACTTGTGTGTAGATTTTGAAAACATGTGTCATAATTTTCTCATTAGCTCCTTAACAATGTTGGAGAAGCTGACTTGAATGCCATTACTTCTAAGAATTCTGGACATGTGTGTCTCAGTTTAGACCCAATCATGGTATTTCTAATCTTGTGTTATTAATATAAGAGTGTCAAGGGGATTTGTACTTCGTAAAATCTCAGATTTTGATAGTTAATAATGGCTAGCTGACATTGCTACTTTGTGTAATTGCAGTGTCTCTCCGTTGTGCCCTTGGAAATCTTCCGATGGGTAATTGCAGGTGTGGCTGGGATCATGTCTGCTACTTTTGTGGCCATAAACCTTCGTGCGCACATTGTTTCAGCAGGAGAAAGCTGGTTCTTGATTGTGGCTGGGATCTTTCTGTTGCAGTTGGCTCTGGCTGTCGTGCTAAAACTCTATTTGTTCACCATCACAGTCTAGAGTACTATACAGTAAACTGTGCTTTCAGAAAAAGGCACGAAACAAATTGTAGATTACACAGTTACGATAAATTTTTGGAACATTGGCTTGTTGTTACTTTTAGCCGAAATATTATTCATCGCATCTTGTATTCATTCTTTTCGGAAATACAAAATCATGTATTAGGGTATGTACTCTGCTTTATTGCCCTTTATTTTCCTTGATCCAATTCAGTGATCAATATAAATTCGTTGAGAATATTTGTATCCCCATCAAAAACAACATCAATCATCAAATCCTACAAATAAAAATTTACTATCTCTAGCACACCGGGAGAAAAGGTGGCTACTACTCCAAAGCTATTAGTTAAACTTAAACTACAATGGAACACTGTTCTTATTGAATCTTATTCATTTGGAAGACCTCCTTGCTAACCAGTCGTCCTCATAAAATCGATCCAAAAATCCATTAGACGGATCATCTGGAAGCAAATCATACGAAGAAAACACATAATCATCACCAACCCCGAGATCCGGAACCAACTCAGGCCGATACTCCTCATGATTTGGCCTCCAATTACTAGTACTGGCTTGATGATGATCAACACTACTGCTGCTGCCACCTTGTTCCACCCCACAAGTCTCTTCCTTTCTCGGCTTCTTCCCTCGAAGCTGCTGTCTCCTTTGATCTAGATCTCTAATAAGCTTTCTCCTTTGATCCAGATCTCGTTCAAGATCACCAACAACGTTGTCAAACTCCCTCTTTCTCTGATGATTTGCATCTACAGTGGTCTCCTCAGTTTCGTTACCGTGAGTTTTGGGTGGTGGTTTTGTAGGCTTTCTTCTCATAGTGCAGAGAACTATTACATCATTCTTGTTGAGCTCATACTCATCCATCAAGCAAGCATTGTTTTGATCTTCAGAGCTTCCACTTTCGTAACGAAAGTCCCTCTTGATTCCGATAACCTTACCCTCCTCCATAACCTTAACCATATACTGGCCGCGCGCTCCAGGTACCAGTGCCCACCTTCCGATCAAAGCGCGAGCCTTTAGGGTATAACTTTTTGCGTGTGGTGAAGAAGAAGATAGGCTCTCCGTTCTCCACAGTGTTACCACCGTACTTGTCCCAAACAGTCCAAGGCTCCCATTTGCCGTAGAATTCAGGACAATCGACGACGTGAGGGGACTGGAACACGTCGCCCTTTATAGCCATGTTGCGGAGATAGTAGCTCACCAGTTCGTTATCTGTTGGATGAAACCTGAAACCAACCGGAAAACCTTCCATGGCTGAAGTGAGCTTGTCGGAAATCTTGGCGCAGATTTTCGCACGAGTTTGGTGTGGCCGGAAAGATGAGAGAGAAAAAATTGAAAGTTAATTCTCGCCCTAGCTAGATTGGATTGGTCGTGATAGATATTATTTTTACAAGAGTCTCTAGGAAAAGTATGAAATATGGGGACGGGGATATATATAGGGTATCGTTCCGTATGTTGCAAGGAAAGGAACTAGGATTCTATCCGTGTGTAACAAGGAATTAAGATCACAGCGGAATTAGGGCTAGTCAGGACGATTTACAATTCAATCAATATTTAACCATAATAACCGTTAATTAGCTGACCAAAGTATCAAACCCAAATTATTCATGATACATAATTGAAGATATATTTGCCCTAAAATGTAACCAAAAAATTATTCACCAGTCACTACGTACATATATGGTAATTCGTTTATATTTTGTTACATTGAATTGAACATGTTGATTTGGTACGTGCATGCCTCCATTCCTATCGCTGCAAAATTTCACCATATAAGTTCATACATGACTCTAGCTCATTCTATTCATAAGCACCACAGTTACTCCTAATCGGTGGAGTTTACTGTAAGATTTGTGATTTAGATGAAGCTAATTTGTCATGAATTTAAGGTTCTGTTGATCGAAGTTATCTTTCTTTTATCTTTTATTCTCGAAAAAAGAGGACTTTGAGGAAAATTAGAGTGAGAGTGAGATCATTAATATGAAGTGAAAAGAGCTTATAAAAAATCTTGAAGAAAAAACATGTTTTCTCCGGCATTGGCATGCCTGTTTGTATGGGAATCAATACCTTAAACAGTAGTCGAAGGTACATTAACTAGGAACAACTTGTTTATTTGATTTGATAGTTCGATATGTAATACGCCAAAATCTGTCCAAATAAAATTGATTTCATGATCAGAGAAATCTTTGCATTGTTTTCCTCTACATAAGAATAAATAAGACAAATCTTATCATTGAGATTAGGAAAGAAGATACCATTAAATATGGGAACTTCCATAGGCTTTAGTCCAAAAGATAACGCACACTAGGTGCATCAATAACAAATATATATTAGATCGAAATACATTTCATGACATCAACATACAACAATACACAATGGGATTCATCCCCTTATATTATATTGAAGGGACGTAGTTTCAATAATGAAGGCTTTAAGAAAAAAAAATGAACACAGTAGGACACATCAGAGGAACATAAGAACAATACTGACATGATTAAATATTCCCCAGGTAATCAATTGCAACAGTGGGTTGATCATTAAGCGGCTGTGAGAACCCGTCATTCGAGTAATCTCCAAAGTTGGAGTTGTCATCGCCGCCACGATATGATAACTGATTCTGAAAAGGAATGGAATTGTAGTATTCATCTGTAATTGGCCCAAAGAGTTGTTCTATAGTAGCACCATCATCATAATCAGTACCAAAGAGCTCTGGAAAATAATTATTATCAGCAGGATAATAATAAGTACTATTTTCCTGATCTTGAAGATAGTAAGAAGTACTGCTGCAGCCTTGTTCGTTGTAAGTCTCTCGACTCTCTTCCTTCCTTTCTTCCTTTCCCACCTTAGAAATCTCTTCCTTCTTTAATTTCTTTGTCTGCTTATCCTTTTGATCATCTTCTACATGATCCACAACGTCGTCCGACTTCGGCCTCTTTCCCAGTTTGACGCCATTCTTCTTTGTAATTTCAACATCTCTCTGATCAGCTTGTAGTAGAGGTGTCGCTTTTCTTGGATTCTTTCTCAAAACGCAAATCACATAATCATTTCCCCCGTTCTGACAGAACTCACTCTCGTACTCGTGCATCAGCCATGCACCGTTTTGATCATTATCACATCCCTTCTCATAGCGAAAGTTCCTCATTGTCCCAATCTTGGTTTTACCATCCTCGGCAGCTACAACTTCTTTCGAGTACTCTCCACTCCATGTACCAGAGCCTATCTTGCGAGCAAAGCGTTTGCCATTGCTATTCTTTTTGATGCGCTTGGTATACAAGTAGAGGGGTTCTCCTTCCTCATGTGTAGAACTTTTATACGCATCCCAAATAACCCATGGCTCTTTGTCGCCATAGAAATCATTGCATTCATGGATTATGTCTGAGTACCACCCCGTTTTTTCGACATCAGCCTTGTCATGGAGAAAATAAGCAATGAGCTCCAAGTCTGTGGGATGGAACCTCATGCCCGTCGGATATTTTTGCGTTGCCGGAGCAGCCATATTCATCCTGTTGAAACAGTATGTTGAAGCTTTTATGTGTTTAATCAACGGTAACGAGATTCTTTAGGAAAATTTTTGGACTCGAATATTTAGGAGAAGGGTTAATATATAGGCCTCTTTATACTTGGAGTCCAAGGTTCTATACTTTGCAAAAAAGATCGGATCAGTATGTTATTTTCCTATTCGCTTAAGAATAAGATTTTTCCTTGAACGATTAGATTTTGGTTTTATTTTCTATCCTTATCCCTACCAGGATTTTGCGCGGGAAATTTGTTTTGATTTCTTTCCTTCCCTATCCTTCGTTCACATAATCCTGAAACAGTAAAGTAAGAAATAATTAACCTGAGCGTAATTTACAATTACCTGCAGCTTTATTTACTTGTTCAAAGTTAATCTGATCGAGGTGTTAATACTGTCTAGCTAGTGTCTACTATCTACAGAAACTGTCTTCAAGAACTATTTTACATCTGTCGGAACTCCGGATATATAGTAAGTAGTATATTAATTATGCATAGAACTCTTAAAAAAATCATGAATTTACAAAGCAAGATGCACTGAAATTAGTTAATTAATAAATTGGAAAATTGAATATAGAAACGGAGAGAACTCAGGTTTAAGAGTATGAGATACGGAAAAAGCTAGTTTAAGGGTAGGGAAAAGACTGGGATTAAGGGGGCAGTTAGCAAATTAAGGGAGACCGCCAAAGTTCAAGAAAACAATTTGGTTCATCAAGTTATGACTGGCAATCTCGTATATTGTACAGATACAACTATAATTATAGAACAATCTTGGAGGTCTCTTCTAATGAGGACTTCTTATTTAGGGCAAAACGAATTCCTAATAACTATAATGAAAATCTCATTGGGAATAAAACATCAAGTACGACGATCGATCTTTCAGCTGTGACAGCTAGGTTTCAACCCAGCTTATATTGCTGATTTTTCTAGCTAGGGTTTCCTTAAGCCCCTCATTCGGGTTCGATTTCTCTCCTTAACCCTCTCAATCCACAGTTCCACACTGGTATTATTTTCCAATAAGTAGGAAGGCCTGGCTTAATTTGGATTTTTTTTTTCTCTCATGCTGAATTAGAAAGTATACTCCTTCAAATTTAAATAAGTCCTACTATATGAGCAGCATGCAGCTACTCATTAAGTAGTTTGTACTCCATGACCATATACTAGCTAGCCTCACAAAATTACCTTCATATCAAGATCATATGAGATCTTTGAACAACAATATTGTCCTTGTCTCCAACTCTCAATATTGACAATTAATTAACTAAAGCCTATATATATATATAATGAAATATAGAAGTACGTTAAAGTTCTTGATGATAGTAATTGTCATTTTATATTGTATATGATGTAAAATCATGTCCACATGCTCTAGAGAGAAAGTTAACGAGACAGACCTAAACACGAGTAATAAAGAAGTGAAGGACAAAGATGATTGCACTTAAGTTGAGGGTGAGAGTGAGATTAAATTAACACACATTGGTTTTAAATAAACGTACGTACGTGTTTTCTCCAGCTAACTTATTCATTAAACAGTCCTGCATGTTTGTATGAGCATCATCACCTGAAATTGATAGTTCTCTAATGCCAAATTTGTACAAATCCTTTGTTATATATGATCAATATTTTTCACGGGTTTTACTAGATTTAGAGAAAACCCTATTGAATTCAGAGCATTTTTTGTCTTGCTTCCCTTCTGCCTAAGACAAATCTTAACCTTTAGATTTAGGAAATTATGATACGTACATTGATATATAGGAACTTCCCTGGGCTAGTCCAAGAGAAGAAACAAAAGGCATGGGAAGCTATACATGTGGCAAGAGATGTGTAATCCCAACCAGACAAATGCAATGTGTTATTACTTCAAACATAATTAACGGGATAATTAATAATGATTAAGAAATAGAAAGAAGTGGTACTATAGCCTAGAGAATTGAATAGAATCACATGTGCAATAGTAAGTTAGATACTTAAAAAACCCTAGCTGGAGAAGAAGGGGAAAACAGCCCAGAAATGAAGAGTCAAAGCCAAGAATCAAGATCCTGAAATTGAGGCCTCTTTAGAAGACTATATTTTATTTGGTTTTTATTATTCGAAATTTTATGGCACATTAATTGTATGGTTTTGGCTGGAATTACCTGAGAGGCTAAGAATATATAGCTAAGAGAGGGGACTGGTTGGTTTGAAACTTGATTTGGGGTAAACTTGTATTAGCTCAGTCGACTTGATTATAAAGATGTCATATTTAACGTCATTGCTTGGTAATTTTTGAAGAATTTAAGCAAATTTTTAAACAATGGGGTTCATTGCTTGAGAAGTTGAGATGGTGTGAGACACAAGCAGTCAACAACAACACCGAAGTCATTAGTTAAAGTCTCACTGCTATCATAGTTTATGGTGAGGAATCTGTCCAATTATTTCCACCTTCACATATGCACACATATTCACACACAAACAAATAACTAATTCCCATTTGAGGTACTTGCTCCCTCCTCCCTTTAAAAACCTGCCAACTTCATCAACATGCTCAATCTCTCTCTCTCTCTCTCTCTCTCTCAACAAAAGAAACCCAAAAGTTTGATTTTTATATTCTCCATGCTTGCTTAAAGAGAAGTTAAGCAGAGACAAAAAGCATTGCTTTTGGATTTGAAGAAGCCATGCTCACCATGTTCATCTCAAAGAACCAGGTTATAGGCCTTCTGTTGATCTTCTTGGGCATCTCAGGCTTACACTATGAAGTTTCAGGAGCTAGATGGTTAAGCGAAAACTCCGAAAAGGTGGAAGAGAATCTAGTGAATGCTCAAGCTCCGATGAACAGCTCCAACTCAACTGGGGATGGAGGATTCTTTGCCACAAGCAACAGAGAAGTGCCTTCTGCTCCTGACCCATTGCACAATAGGTAGGTTCAATATCAACACAGAAGTTGTACATAAACTACCTATATAGCATGAAAGAGTGGATTATAGAAAGGAATATATGTCTTTGTTCTAGCTTTTGGAAGTTCTATTGTTACAAAATCAAGAAAGTTCAGACACTTTGTGTTTTAGGTTTATAGCTTGGTGAGAAATATGCTTTTGGTGTAATGTGTTATATATATCTCATCAAATTCAGCAGGTAGGCAATTACTATTTACATTCATTTTTTCTCCAAGATGGGTTTTGGAGGGCAAATTAACTTCCCTCTTTAATTTTTTTCTCTATATCTTTAAAAGGTTTCTATATGCAATTGTTCAAGTGATCTTTTGATGCAGACACTAGGGATAATGATAGTAAATTTGGGTGCTTAAGGTGATTTTGAGCAGCATATCTTACCCAATGGATTCTTTAGCAGTAGAAATCAGTGGAAAAATCTATTCAATATATGACGTTGAATAGCCAATGCCTTATATAAGAAGCTTGATGCTTTTTCGTTTCTTTACTTGGTAGAACATTGAACACCCTTTTGCCATTGTAATAAACAACTCTAAATGAAGGTCCAATGTCTTGCTGTACCATAGCTTCGGCTAAGGGTCGGTGGTTTTGATATTCAGTACAGCAAAAATGTAGAAGCAATCATACAAATTAGCAAGCATACAAGATTATAACAGCTAGGAGATGGAAATCCACATGTAATTGTGGATAAGCGAGAAAATCTTTGAATAATCTGAATGATGCAACTCTTTGAAATAGAATGCGCTGTTCTTCAAAGTTGGTTATTCTTTTGACTTTGATAGCAAAAGGAAAACTTGTTGGAGCTGCAGTATTTTCCAAGATTCAATCATTCTGTGCAAAAATTTCCAATTTGTAAAAGGGTAGCTAGGATCAGTTCATTCTTGCGCATTTGGAAAGTGACTCGAGAAAAAATCGAATTCTCATTTCAACAAAAATCTTAGTTTTTGTAACCCGAGTCCCCGTACCAAGTTGAAGAATGGCTTTTGAAACAGTTTCGTGGTTGATGGAGATTGACAACCAGCTTGATGGAGTTGAACGGGTTTTCTAGCCCTGCAGAAGCAAAAACAGACTACTTCAAAAGGGCACGATGATACGACGGATGAATGAATAAGAATTACTACAGAAGTTAACTCTGAAATTATTCTATTTCGAGGTACACAGGACAAACAGATATTCCATTTAAACTAACTTCAAATTTTTCAGTTGTGCAATTCAGCAGTAAAAGTGTGAAAATAACATGAGCCAAGACTAAACAAGAAGCGAAATTTTAAGTTCATTACAACATCAAGACGAATCTGGGTTTCACAATTTCTCAAAAATTCTTTAGAAATACTGGGCGTATGCGGTATCATTAACTAATCTCACTGAGTAATCTAGAAAATGATGAATTTAGGCCTTTGATTTCTTCCCTTTGCTCTTGAAAGGTAGGAAGTCCACTCCACCCATGAAGTTTCGTAAGACTTCTGGTACCTCAACACCATCTTCCCTCTGATAGTTTTCCAGGATGCAGCAAATAGTTCTCTCAGTTGCTGTAAGCGTTGAATTCAACAAGTGAACGTATTGCTTTGTCTGCTCGTTGCTCTGCAATTACAAAAGTCACAACAATCAGCAAATTAACAGGCTTTCTGCTTTTTCTAACATTCACTAGATACAACTTTCCCTCAACACGCAACTCGTCCCAACAGGAGTACTCATCACCTCTATTTTATATCTACATGCTAAAGCACTTCAGATGTCTTGAGGAAATAGAAAAAAATGCAGCATGGTGCAATTTGAAGCACAATTCACATATATACTACAAGAATTATACATGAACTAGTGATTGTTGTTACCCAATAATGCTTGTTATGGTTAAGTGTATTGATCAATATGTAATAGAATGTCAGTTCTCTGAAAACCTACCTTTTTCTGCCCAAATCGAATTTCTAATTTTCTTGATTGGTAGTCTGTACAGTTCGAACATGAGACGAGCTCTCTGTATGTCTGAGATGCAGGAAACCATGCTTCCAGATCATACTTCTTTGCTGCCGCATCATTCAAAGCACCAGAAACGATGGACACCACATGATAAGGGAGCTTGAGCTGAAAATCACAAAAAATCAGGTTTATGAATGATGGTTTAACTGAAATTGTTCATCAACACCAATTGGATCACAAATAGCATCCAATTCCTTTTACTAGAAGTGGAGTAGATGGTGATCAACCCTTAAACTTATAGTATGCACATATAAGTGACCACATGCATGTTTAATTCGTCAGGAGAAACATGATACCTGCTGATAAAATTCTTCAGAGTTCTTCATCATTTCCTCGTGCATTTCCCAAGAGTCCTGGCCGTTTGGGCTAGTCAAACAGAACTGTTCAACCTTTTCAAACTGATGTACTCTGAAAATTCCTAAGGTATCTCGACCATGTGAACCGGCTTCCTTGCGGAAACAAGATGAATACCCAGCATATCTGAAGAAAACAAAACCTTACAATAAATGATAAAAAATAGACTAGTTTGTAAAGACTAATTTCAAATGAGGATGTTAAAACCTTATGGGCAGCTGTGTGGGATGAATCCAGTCGTCCACATGGTATGCACAAAGTGGCTGTTCAGCTGTAGCAATGAGATATTTGTCGTCTCCCTCTCCAGTTACCTGTGAAAGCACCAATTCAGTCATGTTCCCTTTTGGCATTGAGGCAGACTAATCCAGAACAAAAGTGATTTGAGTGTTGGCTTTTATTTGAAATTATATATATAAAAAAAGACATAAATCAATTTCCAGCCATTGACCAGTTAACTTAAAGAGAATATGCTGCCTAATTAGGAATTGAAAATGTGAACTCCACAGATACAGCAAAGGCCAGGTTCTTAACGAAAAAAGAGCAAGAAAATAAAGTGTATATGAATATTAGGCAATAGTAACTACTGTTACCTTATAAAGCTCCTCATCAAATTGAGCTAATTGAGCACACTTTGCCATAATGTCTTTTCTCATAAAAAATGGAGTCTGCAATGATGTGTATCCCCTTTTCTCAAGGAAATCAAGACCAAAATTAATCAGAGCTTGATTGAGGCGGACACCAGCACCTTTCAAGTAAAAACCTCTACCTCCTGCTACTTCAGCACCTATATTTGAGTAATTTGTGTTAGATATAGGCTATATTGATGTCAGGCAGATTTACTATCTATTTTTCCAAGATTGTTTGAATGGCAGATAACTGGATAAGGAAACAATACCTTTCTTCAAGTCAGCAATACCAAGAAGCTCAACAAGCTCAACGTGATTCTTGAGTTTGGGCTCCATCCGCTTCTCACCCCATGATCTAACCACGGCATTATTGGCCTACAACAGAACGATACATTGTATTACAAAACAAGAAATATAAAGAGGCATCGTAAGTGCACAATAATGTACAAAGTCATTACCTCATCATCATGGATGGGAACACTATCATGGACGAGGTTTCCAATGCCTTCCAATTTTGAATCCAAAAGGAGTTTAGCCTCTCGAACTTCAACTTCTTTTTCTGCAGTCAATTTCTTATTATCTTCTGTGTCCTTGATCAGCCCGGTTGCATCCTGACCTGACTATAACACCAAAAACACTTTGATACTGAGTTCCATAAATGACAAAATCAAACCTTGAACAATTAAACTTGCAAACTTCATAGGAAAAAAGAAGAGACAAAGAGTCAAGCATCCTTTACTGCACTACAGAGCTTATATCACGCGTACAAGTGTACCTATTAACAAGAAAAATCATCTCGGAATCCACACCGCCACTGGAATTCCATGCAACCACACAGACCCTCATGAAGCAAAAGCAACTTCTCATCCATTCAAAACCTAGTTCCTTATCTTCTACAACCGTAACTCGAAAACACTTTGTTCAACAGCAAATAAAGGAGACCAAATCATTCAAAGTAGTCCTGATATTCTCTACACATTCCCAGACCTCAAGATTCAACTTTGCAAGGCTTCAAATCTTTCTAATCCAAAGCTACACACTTACTCTCAAATCCATATATCCAAACTGCTAGCAACTTAAGAACAATAATTTCGATGAAAAATTAAAGAGAAAAAAGCTGAATACTCACAATCCGAAGGTTAGCAACTTGCTTGTTGATCTTGTTGAACTCCTTTTTGAGACACTCAAGCTCAAACTGACCTGAAAATTTTCACCAAACCAAAAGTAAATTCCAATTTTCACTACCTCATAAACGTCAGAAACCAAATCAATACCATACAGATTCCACAGCGAACTAGATAGAGAGAGAGAGATTACGTCGGCGCCACTCTTGATCGAGCTGGATGACCTCATCGACGATCTCGACGCTTTTGAAGCGCCGCCTCTGAGATTCGCGAATGATCTGAGGTTTGCCGCCCTTCTCTTCTCTGAAAAGATTGATGTCCAGCATTGTTGATGGTTTTGATTCTGAAGAAAAGAAAAGTTCAAGACTTTTGCAGAAGAAAAACGCAGAGAACAAAATCAAGGAGGAGAAGAAGAAACTGCTGCTGCTCCCACTAAACCCTATATACTGGTAAAAAACACAGATGAATTTGGGCCTGTCTTTTTTGGGCCTGGGAATTCGGACCCGTTTGCCTAGATTCGCTCCATACCCTCTACTTGACCCGATTTGTAGTTTCTTGTTTTAGTGTTTTACTATAACTGCTGGCTTGACGTAATTTTGACTTTTTACCATGATCGATTTTACCTAGGCTGAGTGATCGATTGTTTTTGCTGATTTGCGCTGTGGTTAGTCTTGCTTGTATGAGTTAGCTAATTACCTAGGCAGAAAGGTTATGAACCCTTAATGGCTTAATTTATACGTATGAATATTATAAATAGTTGACGTCAAGTGATTTTCAAAGATAAAATATAAATAGTGTTTTGAGTGATGAAGATGTAACAAACAACCCAACACAATACAGGTTAAAACGACAAAATGACATGTTCATTATGCATTGTTGAAACTTCTCCTATGAAGAATATAAAAGCTCTATTTTCGTATAGACTTGGCTAAAGATACAAACAGATGTACTGCAAATGTTCTTATTTTCTTACTCTTCAATCTTCGCATTGAGAACTTGCAGGGTGAATGTCAAATTGATCAGAACCAACCTTTCTCTAACATTATCGAATTTCTAGTATTCTCAACTAGTAACGAGCTGTACGGTTTAAACATGACACTTGCAGCTCTCTATATGTCTGGAGAAGCAGGAAACCATTCCTTCTTTTCTTGAAGTTCTAGGAAAGTCGAGACTTCAAGAACATACGTTCCCTAACTCTATTAGGAGAAGAATCTTTTCACCTGATTTGATTAGCAGGTAGGTTTCTTATGTTAATTTAGTAATAAAAAAACCATATGTTCCCTAACCCTATTAGGAGAGAAGGGTTTTATATAAGCAGTGGTGTGGGATTAAAGTCTTCATTCTGCAAAGCACAGAAACTCAGAGGTCTAGAACTATGGAAGCCATGGATCATTATGCTAGAGCAGAGAAGCTTGAAAAGAAAGCAAAGAAGAAGCTCACTGGATGGAGATCTTTTTTCAATACCGAAAAATCCAAATACAAACAGGCCGAAAAATCGAAAGCAGATGACATTGATCTATATTGAATTAATGAACATAAGAATGAACTATTACTTAAGAGTCTTAGACAGAAGTATATATCAAGACTTGCTGCTAGTTACGTTAGTTGCTCATGGCTTACAAAAACCAGTGTTGTGACTGACAAACCAGAAACAAACCGGAAACGATTGCCACAAGTGACAACCATGCATATACGTATGACAAAGAACCACAAAAGATGAATGCTTCTCCTCAAATACAAGACTATAGTCAAAATAAGGAAGCAAACGATAAACCAGAAAAGGGATTGTGTCACAAATTTCTATGGGATTCAAAAGAAAGAGTGTGTACTTCATTCTGGTATTACTACTAATTGCTAACATTGAATTAGTTTTTAACTCATCTGCAACTGATTGATGCTGGCATGTACTGCGTACTCTTATAGCATTGGAGGTTCGATCCAAACTCAATTCTTGCAGGGTTGAGTGTCAATTTGATCACAGGACCTACAGATTTGCCCTTCTCGAATTTATAGTCTTTTCGACTGGTAACTAGCTGTAAAGTTTGAACATGACACCAGGAATGTCTGGAGGTGCAGGCACTATCCTAGGCCTATTAGGATTAGAATCTTTAGACCAGAGTTGATTAATTAGCTTTCTTTTGTTACTTTGGAATAGTATGTGTTTCCTAATTCTATTGGGAAAAAAGAGGTTTATATAAGCAGGGCACAGAAACTCAGAGGTCTAGAAAAAATGAAACCATGGATCATACTGCAAGAGCGAAGGAACTTGAAAAGATAGCAAAGGAGAAGCTTGTTGGGTGGAGATATTTTAATTCCAAAGAATCTAAACACAAAGAAGCAGCAGAACTCTTTCGCGAAGCTGCGTATCGTTATCAACTCGCCAAAGCCTGGGATAAAGCTGGGGACACAATGGCAAACCTGGAATACTATTATTTGAAAGGACTAGCCTCAGAAGCTTTTCTTGATGCTGCACAATCTTGCAACAAAGTTGCTTTGTTGCTTAGAGTAGGGAGCAACTCTAAAGAGTTGTTCTGTGGAGATCTTTGATAGTATTTTTCTTGTAGTTGTTAACCAAGTCAGGCCTTCTATTAGCCAAGCTCAAAAGTTTAGACAAAAGTTTACCTCAATATTCGCTTAAGATTTTTCTTTTCCACCTTTGTTTGTCAATTCATGCAAAAGATCAGATGATCAATCTCGATTTAATGAAAATAATAAAAATGAACCGTTACTTAAACAGAAGTATCAAGACTAGGTGCTAGCTAGGTCAGTTGTTCATGACTTGCAAAACAATGACTGAGTAACCAAAACAAAATGGAAACAATTGCTACAAACCTACAAGTCACACAACCGTATAACAATAAACCTTAAAAGATGAATGCTTCTGCTCAAAATACAAGATCACAGTAATAAGGAAGCAATTAAACAATTAGAGTATTAAACAGGCAACGGATTCGTTACACTAATTCAATCTTAATATGGAATTCAAAAGAAATAGTACTTCATTCTTAATATTACTACTACTTGCTAACGTTGAAGTATGAAACTCATCTGCAACATGCTAGCATGTACTGCATATCCTTACAGTGTTGGCGGTTTGATCCAAACTCTGAGCATATGATCGCTGCGTGACTCATAATGTATGCATGACTGGCGTAATAATGAATTGCTGCGGAGCCTACCAATACCGGACTTGATTGGATAGAAGTAAGATTTCCTAAAACCCTGATAATAGATACGATCAGCTAAATCCTTTATTTCACCATCTGCAGAATACAAAAACGAGATGTCACCGAGAAATAACACTCTTTTACCCAAGCTAACTTCCTTTACCCATTTCATTTGCAACCAATCTAGCTTGAAAATGTGCCAAGGCTTATAGTCCCGCTTAAAGTACACCAGCAACACCTCTCCATCAGACTCAACAACACTAGCTTCAAAAGCTGCTAGATTTCGAAACTCCTCTAACTCCATATCTTCAGCAGTAATCAGCAAGCTCCAAACTTTGGTATCAGGGTTGAAGGAACCTAGAATTCCACTTTTGAAGACACAGAAGAAGAGGCCCTTGACATGGAACACACCAATTACTATCTCCCTGCTACGCTTATCTTTATAATGGCTAGTCCACTGTCTATCACCATGGCGGCAAGTGCTAATCCTCATTCCCCTTTGATCCTCTCCAACATCATGCACCACGAAAAACAAACAATCTCCGGATGTTAGATCAGTGGTACCACCAAACGTGGCCTTAATCCTACTGCCAGTCAAATGGGGTAAAATGATAGTTTCCCCATCTTTGAAAGGATTGTAGACATAAATTTTAGAGTGAAAACAAAAAATGTTCGGCGAAATCTCTGCTACAAGCAACCAACTGTTCTTTCCTGCATCACAGACTTGTAGTTTGCCAAAACCCGGCACACTTGACCGTTCGAGTTCATGATCAAGCTCGTAAGTAATGCTGCTAGATGGATTGTATAGGGTAATGGGATAATAATCATGCTTGCAGTTTAAATTCAATGTCAGAACCCAAGGGAGTTTATCTGCAGGCTTCACACCAGAAACTAGTCTCCAATTCTTGCAAACGGCACGAAAATATATCTGATCCACATAACAAAGACGTCCCATGATGCAAATCAATATGTCAATGTGAAGATCAGACCATGGTGGTGGTGGTGGTGGAGGTGGGATTTCTCTCTTGAGTTTCTTATTGGCTACTACAACTGACATATTCTCTAGTTCAATTTCTACACACAGAAAACAGATATTGGTGTTCCAAGGTACATGCCCTGATTCTTGATTCAGACTTTCAGAGAGTTAAAACCCTAGAAGATGGAAAGCATATATATAAAGATTTATGCGCATAAACAACAAAGCTAGGGTTTGTATATATGAATCAAAGGTTAAGAAATTAAAGAACAGGTAAAGAGGAGCTTACCTATGGGAAAGCACAGTAAGCCCTAGCAGTCACCAGTACCACCACCCATCATTTGCGCCGTTTGGTTCCAAGAGTTCAACCCCCCATTTCTTACCTAGCCCTTTTATAGGGTGAAAGGTGAAAGGTGAAAAGTGAATATAAATACTCTTTGGTTTTTACCTTTTTTTAACCTTGTAGTCTTTTGATTTATTTTTTTATATTTTTTTATCAAAATGTCACTCGGTTAAAGTGCTCTAGGTGCATCAATGCATCGGATGTCACTGTCCATGCACATTATCTCTAATTCAAATGTTCATCAAATAATAATGTAGAATTAACATAACATTGCTATTGAGTATTGACTAGCAATCACTTGACACCCCCTTTATAGTATGAAATTTTGCAGATACAAAGTATAATTTGGAAATCTGAGGAAATTCTTCCTCCTTTCAAAATTCTATTACTGGGTAGATGAATGCTTTTCTTATTCACCCAGAGTATCAGACACACACCACTACAAACAGTGATACAGACATTTCTACATATCCAATGGCTACTATACTACAGCTCCCAAAAATGAATGCAACAATAAATACAAGAACTGGACCAGACCTCGGTACGATTACACCGACCACTTTGGCTGTTTTGTGGATCTTCTAAAATCCATATTGAGATTTTCTTCCTGATTGTGAGCTTGAGAAGTTGTTACAACTTTTTCAGACTGATTGTCGGTCTTCATTTCAGTCCACGAAATGGAACCCAAAATCCCTGATTCAGAGGTAACCAAAGGATTCAGGGTAAACTCCAGCCAAAGAGAATCTCTAAGTCCTTTTGATCATGACTTCCTCAGCTAAAACTGAAGTGAGGCAATTGTGGGGGATCCCCACCAATTAAATTTATCCACAAGTTTGCGAGTGTCAATAAATAGTGTACATCATTCCACACCACCATTTTAATACCTGAGATGCACAACGAAAAAAACTAATTAGAAGAATGACCAATGGAAACTATCAAGAACTTAGGGGACTATTAAGGATGGTGAATATTTATTTATGTAACAGTAATTGTTCGTCTGGCAAAATACTTTTCAGCAGATGCGCCTCTAACATTATCACAGCTCATCAAACTTCCTTGAACCAAAAAATATCAACATACTAGATAGCAATCGAGGATTATTACGTAAAGTTAGAGACCACACCCCCAGTTTCGATATTTAAATTCTGATGACATGCTCTAATAAAAGTACATATTCCATCTCACTAAAGTAATACTTCACATAATTCCACCCAGCTTTAGCAATTTGACAGGAATAACTGAATTCCTCAACCATGAAAGTTGTACTATAGTGCTATAGATCAATTAAGTGATGTGTACAGTGAAAGTACTATAACCATTGAGCACCATTAATTAGATGGTGTAATTTAAATGAACACTAGGAAACATAAAATAATTTCTGTTACCTGGCACAGCTCCTGCAGTTAAAAGTGACAGCGAACATAGAGCTTGTTCTCCACTTAAAAAATGATTTTGGAGTGAAATTGTATCGAGATGATAAATAGACGTTAGAGAATCCAGTAACATATTAACATTTCCGTCATATTTGAAATCATCTTTGTCAGAAATACTTCTGAGAGCTTCACCAAGTCCTGAACTTGACCATAGAGTAGAACACTCGTTTAGAAGATCAAACAAGCTAGAACAATCTGAGGACTGTAATAGAATCCAAGGGATGTATAGTTTGGTTGAGGCTCTGAGAACTAAAACTACCCGGTAAATTTCTCCCAGAGCAAGGATATACTGCTTGCCTGTTTCCACAATAATGGGATTAGACATAACATTTGGAAAGTAAACATATACTAAGGATGACATCACTAGTTATTTTTGTATCTAGTACCTTGAGGTTCAGATAAAATCAGCTTCCGTACATTCTTTTCTAATGATTGCGTCCAAATTAAAGAGCCATGTTTCAGCTCTTCGGCACATATGGAGACTATTTGAGACCACACAGCAATGTGCCTAGATTTCTCCTCCGGGGAGCCGAGTCTAAGAATCCTTAATATGGATGCTGCATGTCTTAAAAGTTCAATTGCTGATGTCAAATCCTTCTCTGCCTGTTCAAAGCCAAAATACAAGGGGGTGTCAAGCTAAGGCCACTCATAAAATGCAAGTAAAAATAGAAATCTCAGTTATTAATAACTAACAATTGAACATTGTAATAGGTTTCTGATACATAGAAGAAATTTGGTGCTTTTATTCGTGCCTGATTTTGTTCTGAAGATGAGTTTACATCTACAAAAGTTTTGATGGTTTTACATCACATCAATGCAAAGATACATACCAAGGCCAGTCTTTGTGACAACTGATATTCTGACTGAAGGACTTGGAACTTCAGTTCCTGCAGAGCTTTATGAAGTTCGTTAAGGCACATATTTCTTGGTGAAGGATTCTCTGACTGGCGCTTGTCTGATCTCATATTGTCTTGAGGAAGTTCATTATATAGTGTCTACACCAAGAGAAAACACAAATTCAATAATTCATACCTTAGAAAGCCATAAACCAAACAAAATCATCCATTCAAAAACCAAGCACTACATCGTTTGCATATCATCTAATTTCCAAGGAAATTTTCATGACTTAAAACATTTAATTTATCGCCAGATGTAAGAAATCCGCTAACATCAGTTCCCGATGGTTCTCAATATGTTAATAAAGGTACGAACAAACAGTAAAACACTCCATGTTATTCTACAATAAACATCATTAAATCATTATATAAAACTACAAACCTAAGACAAGCACTCATTCAGAAACCAAGTTACTATTAGAAAGATCTACAGCAAAAGCCCAAGGTGTACATTAACTGAGTTTATATATGCAAAAGTAAGAACACAGCTCGAGCTATAAAGAAAAGATAAAGAAAGGAACAAAACTAAAAACTAGGAATTTCAAACTAACCTGGATTTCCTTATCCAGAGCCTCTGTTGCATCCTCACCAGAAAGAGAAGCACCACTTTGAGCTTTCTAACAAAATGCACATTTCAAATGTCAACACAAGTAAAATTCTCAAAAAAGGAAAGATGCTAACAAGTGTATAAACTACATAGAAGAGAAGTAAGCGAATTTCTACTGACCTTTTCCTGGTCAAGATGGTAGAGTGCAAGAAAATATGATTCTTCCTTCAACTTGCAGTATAATTCCACAAAGTCATCCAGCTGAATCTTAGTATTTTTAGGTGAATCTTCAAGATTAGCAATAGAAGTTGGATTTTGATCTTTTGAAACAGCATCCTTAAACTCCCAGGAGTCATCATCACCATCATCACCAACAAATTCAGATTCCCACACTGTTGTCACAGGATGAGTAGTACTTTCAGTTTCTTTTGGCATATGAGTTTCAGGTGTGTTCTGTTCTACTTGACTGTACAAGCTTGATATGAGATCAGAAATGGATATATTGGTTGCACGGCTTCTGGCAGTATATATCTGGTGGGAAGCAGCTGTCTGAGTAGCAATATCTTGATGGACTGAAGAAGCGTCAGTTTCTATATCTTCATCACCAAAAATGGACAGAGGTAAAGCTTGCCGATGATTCTTCAAGGTTACCTCACTGTGCTGTAGAATAGAACAAAAAATAATTACAAAATGGTCACAAGTACTTTCTAGTTGAGTAAAAATTACTTATAAACTTGGCTTCACCAACCAGATACACTAATTGATCAGGGAAAAATGGATCTACAGCAAGGCAACGACACAGACCTTAAAATTCCTCATCCCCTCCCCTCAATGCAAAAGATAAACAATTTCAGTTTTAACACACACTCTGTAGTAACCACACTAGCCTCATATCTCTGATCTTAAAGTTAGCAGGAATCACTAACCACGTAGACAAAAGCAGGCCAGTTAGTTCCAGTACACTATAAACAAAGGACACACTTTGGATAAATACGGCAGGCCATATAGTGGTGTTAAGGTGGATATAAATCTGAGTCATACCCATTATCAAATAAATTGGCATAAACAACATATCCCGACATCAGAAAAACAGCTTTGTCAAATAGAAAAGTACCTGTAGTACTTGATTTTCAACATCCACTACTGATGATTTTATACTGGAAACCACTGACTCCCCCTAAAACAAGATACAAAGTATAAGCATTCACATCCCTCTAATGTGACAGATATTTTGCATATATATCAGATCCAACCAAATTATCTACCTCAAGCTTAGATCCAGATTCTGAAAATGCATCCTTAAATTCCCAAAAATAGTCATCTGACTCGACATGGTTATTATCTGGAGGACAACTCAACCCTGTTGCTACGTCATGTTTGTTCCCATCGGAATAGGAATCTGAGATTATTCCATCTTTAGTGCCAGAACTTGGGATGACAGGAAACGCAAAATTACTTTCAGAAGACGAGTGAGAAATCCAATCCGACCCAGAGAAATAATCATTACGAGGACCAGCTCCAGCACCATCTAATGTATGCAATTCTAACACAGCAGGAGTAGCGGCCTTTGCCTCTTCCTACAATGTAGCAGCATGGTCATTACGAGCCTTAAGAAACGAAGTTTAAGTAAACCAGAACAAAACAACAAATCAAAGCAATGTAGCTCACCGACTTATGTTCTGATCCAATTTCTGAAAGTGCATCCTTAAATTCCCACACATTATCATCACCTCTAGAAGAATTGGATACAGTTGCATCACTGGTCAGCTTGCTTTTTGAGTATGATTCAAAGAAGAAATTATCTTGCGTTACCGGGCTTGGCTTGAAGTCGAATGAGAAGCCCCATTCACCATTTCCGCGAGAAGATCCATTAGATGCAACAGACCCATTGTTGAACTCATGAATACCAAACCCCCCAGAAAATCCAGTTCCTCCATTACTTTCCTGCCATATATAATCGATAGTTGAATTAGGTAATGCTAGACTCAGTAGAACAAATCAACACTTGTGACTAATGGCACATTCCACCGTTTAAATGAGAACTTAAATCCAATTAAGTTGGCAAATACTAAATTGCACCATAAATAATAAAGAGAAATTACTACAGCAAATTGGTTCTATAATGTTGCAAGAGAATTGGAACTGGTTATGAACAAACAGATTAATAAGAAAGTAATGTAACACTAAACAATACCCGCCTGGATTCCCCGGTTTCCAAATGAACTTGATTCTGCTCTCAACTCTGCTACTTCCACAACCCCTTGTCCCTGAGAACGAAAGTAATAAAGCTTAACAAATACACATAACAATGGCAAAGATCATAGCTTTTCCAAAGCTCCACATGTTATCAATCTAATTTTCATGTAATCAGCAGATCATATACATCAAAATCAATCGAAAACACGGAAAGGAATCATCTTTACCTTAGAATTCTCATTACCAACCCTTTTCTCTGGCTCTGCAGCTTTGAATTCCCAACCATCATCACCATCCTCATCAAAATCCCCATTCCCTTCTTCCACATTCAAACCTACACCCTCAAATCTCAAACCATTCGAACTCAAATCAACACCATTCCCATTACTCGACCTCACATCAACACCACCGGAACCCGAATTCAAACCCGACCCGTTCTGCACATACAAATTCGATATCAAATCATCAATCCCACTACCACTCCTATCCAAATTCGACTCCTTTATCCCAAATCCCTCATTCTTAGTCAACCCGGTCAAATCCTGACTCACCTTCTCGTCTCTCTCCTCCTCCTCCTCTTCTCCAAACAACGACAACGGCAACGCTCCCGTCGGCTTCTCCCACCGCCTCGTCTTACTAACCCCCTCGACCCGAATTGGATTCGGATCCGACCCGGCTGACGTCTTCGGCGCTGCGGAGCCTTTAGGAACGTTGAAAAACCCGAACGGGTCGGGCGGTGATTGGGCCGGGGCGGGTGCGAATCCGTTACCGGCATGGTTTTTTATCGGAGGCGCGGCGACGGTGACGAAATCGCCCCAATCGTCGTCTTCGGCGGCGGCGGAGGGGTTGGGATTGAAGGTGGCGGCGGTGGCGGCGGTGGCGGAGACGACGAAATTGAAGTCTCCGAAGCCCTCGAGGTCCGCCATTGGAGGGCTTTGAAGAAGCTCTCTCTCTCTCTCTCTCTCTGTTAATGGCGTTGTTGTGTTCTTCAGGTCTGCGCGCGCAGGTAAAGGAGTTGGCGCACGTGCGAGTCTGACGTGGCTTTGAGGGGCCAATCACAGCGAAGCATTAGCTAAGGTTTTCAAAATTTTTGTTTGATTATATATATTTGTGTTGCACTATGGTTTTGTAAATTTGTAGTGTATACCTTATAATAAATAGAACAACCTAAAATGTGCCGGAGGTTAATTAGTGGGATTAATGTTTGGTAGAAATTAATTATGGTGCCAGATTAAGGATGCTTAAGAATCAAGCATGGCTGTTTTCTTTTGTTCTCCTCGATCAAGGTCACTTCACCCATTAAAGCCATCAAATGTGCAAAGATGAAACATGAGTGAGAAACATGCAGGGTGCACCACATGATCTTCTATTACATCATACTCAATCCATACATAGTGTTGCACATTCTAATCATGCATAAAATTCTATGAATAGAGCAAAATCACCATTATTCATATCAGAATCAAGTAAAACACTTGATCATAGAAAAACCAAGAACAATCCCAACAACAAAGCAACCATGTAGTGAACCATGCCAATTGCCACCAAAGAAGATGCACCACCAGCAAAACTCCCACCAGGTGAGTCAGTGGTCAACACAACGATCATCCAGTCATCCTCAGAACCAACCCCAGCTCCTGCGTACTTAGAATCATTCAGAAACTTTGCAAATTTGGTGTCAGTGTAATTGTTAAGCACAATATCTGGGTCCAGATTGGGCACACAAACAGGCAAAATGATCCCATCAGCTGTGGTGCTGTTGTCTATGTTACACTTGGTTATGAGCTTGCTGAAGTAGGGGAACACAGGACCATTGCCTGGTTTGATCTGGTAGTCAGTTGCATGAGAGCATGCTTGACTCTTTAGCTCATCTGCGATTTCGTCAGCGATACAGCCGGCCTTCTCGTTCTTTGTGAGTTCTGTGAGGTTTCGGGTCTGCCTGAAATTATTGAGGCCGTCGAAAAGATCGTCTTCTTCTTCTACAGGAAAGAAAAAAGAAACAAATTTCACACAAATGGAAGACAATGTAGCACGTACTTACGTACTTGTTAGCAATGCTTAATATGAAATAGTTAAGAGGGAAATAATGGATATATACCATTACAGTATACTGGAGAAGACTGAAGGAGGAAGGCATGAGCAAGCACAAGAGCAAACAAGCCGAGTCTTGAGGAGGCCATTTGTTTCAGCACACAATGCTAGCTTTGTCACAATGAAGTATATAAAAGATGCACCAACAGTAGAGGAATAAGGAGATGACTTGCAGTTTATTATTATCTTTTAGAGTACGTCGTGTAATTGTTCTTAATTCTTTGCTTGTTTTGTCGGTTGACTTGGGTCTCAAGGTTTTCCAGGTTCTCTGTTCCTTTTCGTTTTGTCTTCTAAAAGTTGAGATCGAGTGATATAACCCACTGATCGTAGTAGTTCTATATAAGCCATTTCTTTTCTCCTCTACGTGTACACAGTTACATCTTCATTAGCTCTGTAATCTGCTTGAATTCGTAAGTACCTAATTTGGGGCACAAAGCATCAGTCTAAAGCAAGAAACACGTACAATGGGTTACGTACACATAATTCAAACTAAATCCCATCTTCAAGTTGCGCTAATTTACACATAGCAAAGAGTAGATCGAAACCAAAAGGATACAACATAAGAAGTCGGAAAACAGCCACCAACAAGCCGCTTTCAGCCAAATAAATTAAGGCACAGCCCCAACATGAACGAGAACAAGTAATGAACAGTGGCAACCCTCGAAACCAAAGAGTTTGCTGCATTAGCAAAGCTTCCTGTTCGGGTACTTGTGGCCAATACCACCACAGTCCAATCGTCCTCGGTACCAACTCCAACCCCAGTGTACGTCGAATCGTTTAGAAACTTAGCGTAGTGTGGGGAGTTGGTGTAATTGGTAAGCACAAGAGTTGGGACCGCTTTTCTCACACAAACCGGCATGATCACCCCATCCACTGTGCTGTTCACATCTATTTTGCACTTATTCAAGTTACTGGGAAGACTGGGAAGGTCAGTCGATGTCGATGCTGGAGAGAAGTTGGCGCCATTGGTTCGGCTGCTGCATGGTTGGTCCTGTATATCATCAGCAATCTCCCCTGCTAGGCAATCAGCTTTGTCATGCTTGATGAGGGCCGGTAAGTTTAGTGATCGCCTATAGCTGTTGATGCCTTGGAGAATATCATTTTCATCGGCCTCTGCCATATAATTAAGGTACCAAGGTCAAGAACTAATTGGTTTAGAGATCACTACAACTATACATATGGTTCTCAGCAACACTAGACTGAATATGTAGCTAGGTGTACCAATTTCATAGATATAATATACTACAACCTTTCTACGACTGCGATATTCTTTTCTAGAAAGACATACATGGCAGTATGCTATACAATCCATTTGTCTATGCATGTTATCTGCCAACCACAATCTAATTAATATTGAGTTTAAATCACAGATTAATCAAGTTCATCAACTGCAGTATAATTCGGACCTAATTAGGCAATGACCCTTCAATCGAAGTTGAATGCTCATGCAATTACATGTTCATGTACAATAACTGAGAAGAGTATGATTGAAATCCATGAAATACGTCTGTAATTAATCAAGGATTATGCATATTTACATGTAAACTGACATGATACTAAAATTTTACACATTCCGATTTCTGCATATGACATTATCACTATGGCTTGAGAACAATAATTAAACACTATAATACACAATTGTCACAACATAAATGTTGAACACTTGATGAACTAAAGATTGATCTACAAATTGGATTGCAGAGAAGTAAGAGAGCACCTAACTACTATATAGTACTACATACCATTAGCACTGTGCACCAAGGGCGAAAGTAAGAGAGTAGCTTGCACGATCAGAAGGAGGAAGAAGCAAAGTCTGATAAGGGAGGCCATGGTAGCTTGCACCATTAATGCTACAAAGTGTATATATACAGCAATCAAAAACTATGCAGATTAATAAGCTTTAAGGTTCAGGAAGGCAGCAGAACGTCTGATTAAGATTGAAGAGGTTAGAGACAAGCAGGCGAAAACTTATTTTATGAGCAGGTTCTGGGATTGGAGACTCGCATTTGGATATGGATCGAATATTTGCCACCTCTGTAGCAAGGATCCAAGAAGCTTTCCAGGTGTTTGAGAGCTGGTTAATTATGAAATGCAAATTTGGTGCCTAATTGACAAGTATCATTTGCTTGGCCACTTGGCCTTCCACGTGTTCTACATGCAAAATGAACCGTATGCATCAAGATCCACAACCTTCTTTGTGAATATAAACTCATTTTATCAACTCATTTGATGTATATCCAAAATAAGTTGAAGCTAACTTTTCTTCATAGATGAATAAAGGAATTGATATCCGTTTTTAGATTATCAGATATACCAACTCTCCTTGAAGTTCATGAAGTTATTTGGTTTACCAGAAATCTAAGCTTGGTTTGCCAAAAACCAAAAAGAAAAGAAATCTTAGGTTGGGATTCTGAATCCTCAGTTTTGATTTTCTTGGTTGGCAAGAAAAAACTATGTGCAGAGGCATTACCAATTCTGTGTTTATGTTATAAAGATGTTCTAATCAATCTGCCATGTTGAGCTTTTAGAAAGGCCTAGCCTTTAGACTGGTGTTTATCATTCAATCAAGTTTGTTTAAGACCTTCATAATCTCTACCGACTTACTGTGAACCGTTTGTAGTATGAGAAAATCTATATAATTCTTCTGTTTTGCACGTTTTGGAGCTTGTTTCTAACAATAATATATTTGATCGTTGATCACTCTAGAACCCAACTCGGGTACAAGGCCATGCCAACAGAGCTGTCCAGTTCCACAGATGTATACTGTGCAAGTGTGCATGCAATCTCAGGACACGAACACCCTACTTCTTTCTGCCACGTTACTTACACATGTCAAACTATGAATCCCCTATATAATCCTTCTTTGATTTGATCAGAACTCTGCACCACCGCAGCATACATCTATATGTGCTATCTGCTCATTTCCTTTCCTCATCAAAAGCCTTAAACCCCAGGGCCTTTTCAGCTTTCGTTTTGTGTCCACCGAAAACCCACTTTGTGAGGTCACACTCTCAAATACAGAAGTGTCCTCTGAGAGTGTTTACAGCAATGGCTGATGACGGCAGGAAAATGCCTCCTCAAAAGCAAGAATCTCAGCCTGGAAAAGAACATGCCATGGACCCTAGCCCTCAGTTCTCAAATCCAGATTACAAACCCTCAAACAAGCTCCAAGTATATATCATTATATCCTACTCAATTGTTATATATGTAAAATTCATGCTCTAGTTATTGTATGTACTAATTATTTGAGTTTTGCAGGGAAAGGTGGCAATAGTGACCGGAGGGGATTCTGGGATAGGACGATCGGTGTGTCATTACTTTGCTCAGGAGGGTGCTACTGTGGCCTTCACTTATGTGAAGGACCAGGAGGACAAGGATGCACGTGAAACTCTCGAAATGATCAAGCAGGTGAAAACTTCTGATGCCAAGAACCCTATTGCAGTTGCAGCTGATCTTGGTTTCGATGAGAATTGCAGGAGGGTTGTGGAGGAGGTGGTGAAAGCGTACGGCCGCATAGATATTCTGGTTAACAATGCGGCTGAGCAGTACAAGACTGGCTCGGTGCAAGACATCGATGAGGCTCGTATTGAAAGGGTGTTCAGAACCAACATCTTTGCTTACTTTTTCATGGCAAGGTAAAGTTTCAAGAGTTGCATGTAACCTATTAAGGCGAAAATATGGAGGATGATAATGATCGTCATGATGTCAATTTGTGAATTTCAGGCATGCTTTGAAGCACATGAAAGAAGGCAGCAACATAATTTGCACAACATCAGTTGTGGCCTACAAGGGAAACCCCAAGCTGCTTGATTACACAGCAACCAAGGGCGCCATTGTGGCATTCATTAGAGGGCTGTCACAAGAGCTAGTGAACAAAGGCATCCGCGTCAATGGAGTAGCTCCTGGACCAATATGGACCCCGTTGATTCCGGCATCTTTCGATGAGGAGGAGACTGCCAAGTTTGGATCTGAAGTGCCAATGCAGCGACCTGGGCAACCCTGTGAGGTTGCACCAACCTATGTCTTCCTTGCTTCCAATGCTTTCTCTTCTTACATAACCGGCCAAGTCATCCATCCCAATGGTAAACTTTCTGTTACTGGTCTGTAGTGTGCTCGCATTTTCCTTACTGCTACGTAATTTACTGTTTATAACTTTTGCTAACTTTTGATTTGGCAGGTGGGGTCATTGTAAATTCTTGAGGTGGCTGGTCTTTGTCTTGGTAGTCTTAATTTGCAAGGCCAAGAGCTGCATATGTAGACTGGAGACTGAAGGTTCTTCTATATGTGTGCTCTTTTGTTGTAATAAATAATGATTGTGGTGTGGTGATCAATATAAAGCAAGTATTTTATCCCAAGTTAGTGAAGTTACATTGCAGTAATATTGCAATACATCTCTTTCGATTCAAGCATATGATCTACACTGATGACAAGAGACACACTCCAGTCTCAAGTAGTAAATATGGGTAATAGGCAATATGAACAGCCTGCAAAATCACTACTGCCTACCCAGGGTCTTTGAAGATATGTGTTGTCCATCCATGGATTACTACTGCACAAAGACTGAGGACTCGGAAAGCAGAAAGAAGGTTTCTTTGTGCTGCTTGGAACTCTATGGGTGTCCTTATCAACTCTGAAGAGTTTCAGACTTGAACTCTGGAAACAGAGCTGCGGGACAGAGGAGATTTGTTCTTGTTAGATGTGTTTGTGTTTGGCTCGGATTGATGGTGTGTTTGTATTGAGATTCGGTTTAGCAAAATTAAAGGATGTTGGCAGCTTGGAGTTGATTTGGAGATGGAGTCTGTTTACTGTTGCTGTGTGATTGAATGACTTGGTGATCAAGCATTTAATTGCTTAACGATGCTGACAAGTAGTTGTTACTTGATAAACTAATTTGTTGTGTCTTGGCTGCCAAGGAATGCAGGAGTTTTAACCGGGGTTGCTGTCTTGGTTGCCAAGTTTTCTTTGCCGGCCTTGCTGCTTTATATAGTTGCCCTGCTGCATATAAGAAGCACAGAGAGATACGAAACAGAAAGAAAAAAAAAAAAGACAGAAAATGATTAAAAGAAGAGGAGGCACATGCTCGGTCTGCTTCTGTTATACCTTCTGATGCTTGGGGATCTTTGACTAAAAGACACAATCGCATGGAGGCTGATGCCAGGAAAGCTACTGAAGATCGTTGGAGGGCTGTTCCTGATCACTCCCGTCGACCGGACACTCCTCACCCTCGTGGTCCTTTTAGTGGCTAGTAGTTTTTATACATGATTGTGTGGTTCTTTCTCCCTCTAAGTCCAGGAAGGACAAAGAGAAAGAACCACACAATCATGCATAAAAACTACTAGCCACTAAAAGGACCACGAGGGTGAGGAGTGTCCGGTCGACGGGAGTGATCAGGAACAGCCCTCCAACGATCTTCAGTAGCTTTCTTGGCATCAGCCTCCATGCGATTGTGTCTTTTAGTCAAAGATCCCCAAGCATCAGAAGGCATAACAGAAGCAGACCGAGCATGTGCCTCCTCTTGTTGTTGAAATTGTATGAGGGAATTCCAGAGGTTTACACCTGCAGGAGGAGCACCGGACGAAGGAATTGCAGCAGGAGAAGCATTTTGTATTGACGCTGGAGCATTTTGTGACACAGAGTGACACACAAGGGAGTCAACAGAGCTAGCAATTTGTGAAAACCATTGCAAGATGGCAGTACGTTCATGATCAGCAGCCCTCTGGACGCGATCAATTTGAGACGTCATATGGTGGCCAAGCCTTGCCATTTCGATCACGATGTCATGGACAGAGTTGGAATCATGCTCCTCCCGGTGAAGTTGATCAGCCTCAAGTCTCCGAGCTTCAGCACGAGCATGCATATACGCTATAGATCGTTGGTTATCAAGATCCTCCAAAGTGCTGGTTATCAAGATCCTCCAAAGTGCGAGCTCGTATAGCCGCACGATGCTCACGGCGAGAGGTAGGATGATCATGGCGAGGCTCTCTTCTTGCAGGCATACTGATTTTGATTTTAAGAAGAATTGAAAGAGCAAGAAGAAGAATAGATTGTATGGAATGAAAGAAACCCAAGATATCAAACGCATATATATAGGAGAAAGCCCCAGATCCAGAAAACACAGGAAGAGTTATAAATGAACAGACTTTCATAAGGATGAAGAATCCTGTGAAAGATAATCATGAAAAAAAAATTAATCATAATGAGTCTTTTGGAAGAAGAGATGGAAGAAGATACACTTATCGGATTTCTCTAGTTGATTCAGGAAGAACTCTAGTTGATTTGTAGAAGAGAAACCTTTACCGAAGTCTCGTGGTGAGTTGTTATAAACCAAAAGAATTCAATCTGTTGTAGAACAGTATTGATTCCCAACCAAAACAGAATGATACAAGACTGACGCCTAGAGGGTTTTTAAGTAATTATGTCTTATTACAAGACTTAGATGCCTAGGCAAAGTGTTCACACAATACAAAACGGATGTATATATCTTGTATACGTATGTTTTGGAACAGAACCGTAGTGCATGACACAAGGTTATTAGAGATAACATTAATATAAAAGTGAGCATCATAAAAGAATCCATCTTGCACATAATATTATTAACTGAAAATTATAGGCAAAATAAATTAAACATACTACACGGATACACGATCGGACTAGGATGCTCTGATACCAATTGAAAATATTAGATAGAACAATTTCAACACAAGTAGAACATATATATGCAGCGGAAAAACTAATTTTAGCAACAAAACTTGTAACTGTATTAAGCTGATATTGAGTTTACAAATTTTCGGTCAACTACACAAGTTGAGGTTGCAACGGAAGATTATATCGGAAGACTACACAAGTCTTGATCTTCTAGACACTAAGTCCACACAATATTAAAGACACAAAATCTACAAAGACACTAAGTCCACAAAACTAAGGACACAAAGTCCACACTCAAATTGCCTGTTTTTCCTTTTGGCTTAATTTCTAGTTTTTGTTAGTTCTCTTTTAGGCTTAGGCTTTTTGAGGTTTAGTTTTGAGTTAGTTTTTTTTTGTTTCTTTGTAATCGAGTGTTCTATTGGTTTAGTGTTTAATATCAACTCGACTTTTTAGAATTGGTTCAGTGTTTATTACTTACGCTTAATACTTTGTGCAGTATAGTGTTACTCTTATCTTTGATGCAGGCTTGGTTAATGCTTGATAACGAAAAGTCCATGGAAGGACAAAGGGGGAGATTGAAGATATGTGTT